>OY751341.1:2505000-5005000 GCA_963564715.1 Catocala sponsa | reverse complement strand
GTCAAATTTTGACCCATATTTTTTCATTTATTGTTTTTACATACCCTTCTCATTTTAAGAAACCTGCATTTTTGTTTATGCTTACCATATTAAATAATAATTTATGTTGTTAAAACCAAAGAAGAAAGGAACAGAAACTTAATAATATTATTTTTCATCTAATTCTTGAGAAAGGTTCAAGGCTATACCTATATATACCTAACATCAAGCTTCGAGATACTTGAACGGAGCAGTACTGTACGTATGTAAGGTATAGTTTCAAAACCCGCTAAAACGATATCAGAACAAAAATAATGTTCCGACTGAATATGAAGCTCCTTCTTTGCTTCTATCGCATTGCAATGATAGTTTTTAACAAAACCCACTGAAATTCTATTAAATCAGCTCACAAAAGTAGCAGTTTGTTGCAAACACCGCTAAAATAGTCCATTTATATTATGTCTTTAAATGGTTTTTTGAGATTTACCATTATTTGGTGAAAAGTATTTTAGAGGGTTTTGAAACTAAACTACTCATGTAGGTATGTATATGTTTCGTAATTTGTGAACAGCCTTTGCTGAAACTCGAACTATTTACACGCACTAACATTGAAGTATTTATGTATGTAAATACCGGCGATATCAGGGTAGGTAGGTATTATGTTTATAATGAGGCAAATGTTTTGTTTCTTTTGTAACGGTACGATAAGGTAAAACAGTTGCACAAACACGTAGATTATTAAAGTAAAATTAGATAATATTGTAAACAAACAAATGATTAGGTAAAAATATTAATGACTGGCTTTAGCCCGCGGCTTCGCTCGCGTAAAAGTAGGTTAGGTTATGTAAGAAACTATTACCGGGATCATCTTTTCACCGGTGAGTCCGACATAACCTCTCCGTCCGCGTCGCCCGCGGAGAGGTATGCGTCAGTCCCAGGGTAAAAAACAGTACTATTTTTAAATAAAATATAGCCTATATTACTCAATAATAATATAGCTTTCTAATGCTGGATAATTTTGAAAATTGTTTGAGCAGTTTTTGAGTTAAATCCTTACAAATAAACAAAAACCTAATCTTTAAAATGTTTCTATAGATTTTGAGGAAATAAAGACTAAATGCGTTGTGATAATTATCTGTTTGGCGGAATGTAAGCCGATTGGTTAGATGATATCATATACATATAATACGTAATATTCTTTGTAATCATAGTGTTAGTATGTGTTCAGATGTTTATACAAACGACGTGTCACGTGGTATTGTTTCGTAAATAGTGTCACAAATGTGAAAACTAGTAGTGTCGCAAACGTAAAAATTAAAATGCGTTTAACAATCACCTTGCTTTTATCACATGCAGTTGGATTTAGAGAAGAGAATCAGGCTCGGACCTTTACAAAAACGAAGTCTATGGATTGGCCGGATTGAGAGCTAGATTTTCGGATCGTCTTAAAATATTATTAATAATAATAATAAATTCTTTATTGCAACAAAAAGTTTATACATTTACAGTGTCAGCCCTGATTCCCAAACTAGCGTGAGCTGTATGTTGGGAAACAGCCCTTCCCAAAAACAAATTATACAAAATTGTTACAATAAGCAAGATACATAGACAAGAGCCGACTTAAAAAAATAATTAATTAATAAAATATTGTTCTGATCCTTCTTCTTCATTGTCCAGGATTTTTAAGCCTTGCCCCGGCCGTGTTCACATGTAATGTGTCCTGCATATCTAACATTCTTTTACCATTTAAAAGCTATGTTATCACCAAGTAACATAGGCTATATTTAACAAAAAAAAGTAGTATTACTAACATAGCCTAACTTACGTTAGCGAAGCTGCGAGCACAAGCTACTTAATATCATATTATTTTAATCTCAGCAATTAAACTTACTGATTGAAGGAGTTTCTGTTCGCTCCTTTTATGTTTTTAACGACATAAACTATTATTGAATAGGAATAGCATAAACAATAATAAAGGTTTCTTAAATCGAGAAAGGGTATGTAAGAATAATAATTATTAATATGACTTTTATTCAATTAAAATTTACTGTCGTGTAAATGACATGATTTATAAGTTTTATAACATCAAAGTTCTTTTCAATTATTTTTGTTTTCTCTTCACATAAAACTTCAATTAAGTTTATTTTTATTACAGATTTGATGTTAAGTGCGAATGTAGATAATCAATGTCAGTTTCTATTTTGGTTATATCAACATTTTTGTACAATATGAATTATAGTCAAACCTCGCACTAAGAATCTTTTCTGTCAGGCATCGCGGTCCATTTTACAAATATTCAGATAATGGATACAAAGTATCCACATCCAGATAGAAAAAACTATTTGCGTTTCACACAAATTGTTCCGTGTGAGGGTCGAACCTACATCACTCAGCGCACTGCTATTATTAAAACCACTACGCCATGCATATAAATATATTATCTATATCTATTATATTATACATCGGAAATTATGTTTCTCAAACTCTATAGTCGAACCTCATTATTATTTGACGAATTACTTTTACGTTTTGATGTCATAACATCCTGCTTTAAATTGCAATAATCATTACATATATTGATTACCAAAACATTAATGGCTTACGCCTTTCTTAAAAAGCTATTTGTCAGTTTCCTGTACTCGTTGAATATGTATTAGCACGACTGCTATATCCTTGAAAGGTAAGGCAGAACGTATCACATTGACATTTTGACAATATTCTGAGATTCCACGTTATAGGGGCGAGTATAGTGTCGTATATTGGGTTAAATATCGAAGCTGCATATTTTTGAGAAATTTATGTGTGAAAATATTTTGTCGCATGCTGTGATCTCTTATTAGTAAGAAAACATAAGGCCTACAATAATTGTATTTAGCTTTTAATTGCAATATATGTGTATTTCTTGTCAGAGTTGTTCCTACTGCTGTGTTTCGATCGGTGAGTGAGAGAGCCGGAGGCCCAATCACCCCCTTTCCCCCATCCGGCTCCTTCTCCTTCCTACTTCCTTTCCTAAAGGATCGGCAACGCGCATGTGATTCCTCTGGTATTGCAGGCGTCCATAGGCTACGGTGACCACTTACCATTAGGTGGGCCGTATGCTTGTTTGCCACCTTAGTTGTACAAAAAAAAAACAGATTAATATCCTAAGCAACCATATCATCAAATCTTAAGTTTATAAAAACATTGTAGTGGTAGTTCTGTTTATATCTGCGGAATAGACGGGGCTAATCAATCAGTTAAAACCTTGCGTCATACTTCTAGTTCGCTCTGAAGTTCCTATAGACTGTGCAGTTTCACCAAAGTAGTCCATTGCTATAGTCTATGCAGTTCCATCAAACGCGGGCAGCGGGAGAATGATTTAATTATGTACGCCTGTTTTTAGTCATTGCGACGCCACTCAAAGCAACTTCAGAGTGAACTAAAAGTTTGGTCAAAGGTATAGTCGTCGAACACTTTCAAATATCGAACATCGAAGCGATCATAGAAATAAAACGTTATAGGAGAATGACCTTACTATACAAAAAATGGCCGAAGGGCACGCGTACAATTTTGAACCATAATTCATTACAATAAGAGTTATATACCACAGTAAATAGGTTCGAGTTAAGGCCATGTGTGCCGTAGTCTAATCCCAACATTTAGATGAAGGCATTTCCGCGATAATACACAGAGATTTGTATGTTAATGTGGTAGAAATACTTCTCGTATGTGGCAATTAGTTTTATGATTATGATATGTTTACTACGGACACTGATTATATAGATAAAGATGGCCGGATTAACAGAATGCGCAAAATCTGAGGGAATAGACGCTTGTGTACAGCGATTTCAGATCACCGTTTACCTACGAGTGGAAGAGTCCATAGTATGAATGAGCGAGCTTTCTCAGGAAACACCACTCTCTTTGAAAAAGCCGGCGTATAAATGACTATTTTTATGACTTTAGCATTTTGTTCGCATACCTACTATAATATTAGACAACGGGCCTTAATAGCGTTGGTAATTATTGAAAGGTAATAAATAATAAATTATTGCCGGACGTTTCTACCGAATTTCACCGATCGTGGGCACGGGTTGACCCGAAAATTCTATCTTAAGGGCCATAGTTTTAATAAATGAGTGCAATAATTGATAGTCAACGGATATCGATATGAGTCAGTGTGAATACATTCGTTTCTGAGTGATGTATTGGTATGGTGTTCTGTAACGATCTCTTTTATGTAACCGACCAACAGTACGTAGTTTTACAGTCGATAATATTGACACGTCCGTATAGAAGAAGCGTTTGTTGAATGGTATTAAACTATTAACACTTCGTATTTGGTCGAGTCTTTGAAGGAAACTGCACTCGCGATACATTGTGTGTCATTGGAAGAATATACGTATTGGTTTATTTTTATTTGCGTTTTATTTGAGAGCCACGTAAAGGATTTATGGTATTAGTATAGATGACAAGTCTTTTAGACTTATTTGATTAAGATACCACTGTAAGAAGGTCGCATAAAATACGATTTTATGATTTCGTTATTCAATTACATCCATTTTAGCATCTGCGCGTATGAAATCATCATTATGTACTTTAACTTTTTCTTAACAAGGATTTTTGAAGGTTGTTTCGTTCATTAATGACTAAGATTGGATGGCTTTTTAAAAGCTTAGCACATATGATGCAATGAACTAACAGTAATTTAATTATCAGATGCTTACAAAACTATAGATCACTTCGATATGATTGCACGGATGGCTTAGTGGTTTAAGTTGTCGCCTTGCTGCTGCCGCCGTGCCGAGTTTTGTGGGTTCGATACCCACGCAGGACAAAAATTTGTGTAATCCACAAATGTATGTTCTGAGTCCGGGTGTTCTTTGTGTCCGTTGTTTGAATGTTTGTAAAGTCCCTCGCAACACCGGAATCATTCCTAGTGTGGGAGTTGGCATTAAAAAAATATATACAGGCGTCCGGTAATTAATGGATCTTGAAATGTCTTATAGTAGAACTGATGGTCGTTCAGAAAAAAAAATGAAATAAAATCTATCCTAACTATTACCTGAGATATGTTTTTTTTTAATTACCATGTTTAACTTTCTTGTACACTACGACCATAAATGAATGAATTCCATCGGTTTTTGTTGTTTTATTATTAAACACTAATTATGATAATAGATAGACAGTCAAAAGTATGACTAGCTATTGCACTTTTTTAATGTTCTTTTTTCGACGAGTCATGAAACAATGTACTAAGATTGAGTACCCTGAGCCCAGCCTTGACTTGATTGACGGGATGGGTGTGGTGTTGCCAGAAATGAAATAGTTATAGTGTTAGTATTAGTATTTGGTTTATTTATTTTTTTAGTTATGTACCTACGTATTGTTCTGCTTTTTATTTTGTACTTTTTATTTTATTTCTTCATGTTTTGGGTGTGCTCTTTTGTGTGCCAAAATAAAAAATATTTCTTTCTTTTCTTTTCTTTCTTTTTATTTTTTTTCTAAACGGCCATCAGTTCTACTATAAGACATTTCAAGGTTATCCATTATTTACCGGACAACCTGTATTATATATACAATATTGCCGAAGGTTACACCCACATATCGCCAGCTTTGTCTTTAGATCCTACTTTATAGGGAGCGCGTCTAATGCCATCCATCGAGCACATTTGCAGACTCTTAGCTGCTACTGACCCGGAAATTGAACCCGGGTTTGAAAATCATTACGCATAGATAATAATGTCCTCCAGACCGAATTTCGGTCACGGCGGACAATTTCAACGGAGACTGGGTATCTGCGTAGGAAATTTTATAGCACACAAGTATGTGCGTAAACACAAGTGCACTCTCTGTTCCCTAAATCTGACGATCCGATGGGACAGCAATCCGACCGGAAAGAAATCAGGCACAAGACCAACGGCTCTACGTGCTTTCCGAGGCACGGCGGTATCTAACACCGCCATCTTCCTAACTCCGTGTTGATATTGAGATTTCTTAACCGAAAAACCCATTAATTTTTGGGTTGGCCCGACCCGGGATTTAAATTCGAGAACTCATGCAGTCGCATTCACTACCGCTGCGCCACGGAGGCAGAAGGCATACAGAATACTTATGCTACGGAACCACTGAGCTAGTTAAAGGCGGTTCAAGTTGACATTGATTTAATTAGGCTCATTATTAATAGACTTAAACAAAAAGTTGTGAATCTATATCTATTGTAACGTTATATAATAGCGTGTTGTAAAGATGTGATGACTTGGCGTGACCCTGCGCTCCGAACTTCGATACAAGAATGGGGAAAAGAAAAAAAACGCGTGTCTTTTTACTATAGTTTGACATTGATAAATACTGTATGTGCACGCATTTTGAAAAAGGAACTATTGAACAATTCTTTATAAATTATGTGGTATTTTTCTTTTATGAATGTTGTGAAAGTTTTTAATTTATTTTGTTTTGGTTTGGCAAATGTGTTCTTTTAATGAAATTTGATAGGGTTGTGCTAAGTTGTAGCTGACTATTAATATAATAGGTAGTTTTAAAATCAAATCGATGAAATTATTGCATGCATTGGAATATATTTTTTGTTTATGTGCCTGTTGTGTGTTTGAATGAGAAATGAACAAAAACCTATTTCTACATGACGGATCAGGTAAAAAAAGCTGGTTGTTCATGTCGTCTAATATTTGATTACTTAGAAAGTTCATCCAAGGACGCCCGGCACGGGATAAACTTTCGTTTCTTTTAAAATAAAATGCACCTACAATCTGGCCGGAGACGCTATGACAAAAATGTATGGCTTCCGTTCACGATTAAATTTCAATACATAAATGTAATATGTTATTGCGCACATATAAGTATGTTGTGCGTAGAACTAATACTACATAATAACATAATACATATACTCGTATGTACGGACACCGAATAAGTCTCATGACGCGCCTGTTCTAATGGAGTGGAAAAATTGTGTTGATCGTGCCCACTCGTCGTTCTAATTTGTCATTGTTGAGCATGTTCTCATCTACACACATATTTCCCACAGTTAAATTAGAAAATACCTAATAATAGTTCATACGTACTTACATAATTATGAAAGACAACGTGATGAAATGTTTAGATTATAAAATGTATTTATTTGTAGAAGTGTGGTTGGATAATCTCCATATTAGGAAAACGAATAACCAATGTACCTGGAATATGCCAAATAATATACCAAACTTTCAAGCAATTCTTACAAAGTAGGTACCTAGACACCTATATATATTTGTTGGATGCACAATTTTTTTAATCATTTGTAACCTTATTGGCAGTAACGCGGTGCCGACCATTTAAACTATGACACTATCTATGCTGGTGAGATTGGCCATTATCATATTTCCTTAACATATTTCTTGCCTCCCACTACTCATCAACTAATCCCTGACTATTGTTCATAAAAACCAAATACGTTCGTGATAGTTATAATTTTCTTAATAGCTTCCTAATTCATAAATTGTAGTTTTTTGATCAATAACTATTGTGTCGCCATCGCTATGGATCCGATCGTTGCATAGAAGTTATAAGTTAATTTAAGGCTTTGCATAGTCACAAAGTGTAGGTAAGTGTATCCGCCATCATGCCATCCTACTGTCTATTTTAGATTTATATTAAAAAATATATCTTAGCTCAAATTATTTAATCTCTATAATATTATTAAGTTATTATTGTTCATTATTGTTATTATATTTAGTTTTTTATAGTCAGTAGTATATGGCATAATGGCTGTAACACCTTGTTAATCTAAGTTGTAAAATACTGAAATTATATTTAATTAGCGATTTAAAAGAGTGGCCGTGAGTTTCTTGCAGGTTTCTTCTCATAGGCTCAACCCTTTGCCTGAACCTAGCAACTAACCTAAATGTAGCATCAGTAACTTAATAAACTCACTAACCTATATACTTTGACATTCATAAGTGTTACTTTGTGACCTAAATGAATAAATGATTTTTGACTTTGACTTTGAACAAACGTTTGTTTGGTCTGTGTATTCTTATTGAAACAAGTAAACGTTTGAACAAATTTTGTTTTGATGTTTATGAAGCTTCTCACTAGGCGCCTAGTAGCTTTGTCTAGTACGAAAGGTTACTAATAAAGCAATTAGGTAGTCAACGGGAATGACATAAGCAGAATTAGTAGGTATAACATCATATATCAGGTTATATCGATGTATCGAGTTACTTAATCAAAAAATCATAAATAAACATAAGTTCTGAAAAAATCTAAAGTGGGTAGCGAAACAGGTTTACTCGACTAATCAGTCACGTTGTGATTTATTCGTAATTTTTATAGATTAGTGAGTTACATACATACTATGTGTTCAAGATTAAAAAGTAGGACATATTATGTATGTAATTACCGATCGAAGTAATCCGTGTAGACTTGCTAGTTTCTGCCCGCGGCTTCGTCCACGTGAGTCTCTCGGAAACGTATACCGGGATAAAAAGTCTGGTAATCCAGGACTTTTGTATCTTTGTGTGTATACGCACACAAAGATACAAAAGTCCTCTGTTTAACAGGTTACGCGTGATCTACACATACTTTCACATTTATATGTATATACATACATATAAGTAGCCAAAGTCAAACAATTCAGTAGGTGGCCCTTTTTCCTCTGTTTGAGAGCCGGTTTCTTTATTATGTTTTATTTGCTATTAACGAGTTTGTCCATATAAAATGGGAAATGTATTTTTTTTCTTGTTGAAAAATATTACTTTATTTTAATATACGAATTTTGACGATTGGGTGACACCAGTATATTATTATAAATTTGTATATTATTAGGCAATAAGATGTAGTCTAACGACCCTATCGAAATGCTTGTAAGTTACCTCGTAGTTCCTATCTACCTTTTTTTTCTTTTTCGCTAGACCTAATAGTACATACGCACTACCAATCAGCATGATTCTAGTATAGTAGTCGCCATGCCATAATAAGAACAAGAACAATTTAAATAACTAAACGCTATAGAATCTACGCCTACGTAGTACGACCAGCCTTGAACTCAAAACAAAGGAATGTTAGGAAAACGAAAGTCAAGTAGAACGCGCTAAGTAGTTCCAATACCGACCTCTATGGTTCACCGGTTTATGTTTGTTTTATTTTTAAACTTATTTTGCGGTTAAATGGCTGTGTTTGTGGTCAATCTTTATTTATCTGTTTTTTGGTTATCATTACGTAATTTGGATATTTTTGTTAAGCATGAAAATTGATTAAGTTGGACATTATATTTGTACGTTTCCTGTTGTTATTAAAATTTAATTTATCTCTTCCTGTGGAAGTTGCAATATTAATAATACGCTGTCGAGTAATTTGATAAAGTACTTTTAAATTATGTTTTTGTTATATTAGCAGTGCTTGCGGCTCCGCCCGCATGTACAATGAACTTATAAGTTGTTGTTTTTCTTCCGACATGTATGCACCCATATATTTGCTGACTGTAAGTAATCCCACTTATAGTCAGCAAATATATAATGTTGATATAATATAAGAATACCGCAATCTTTATAATGTGCATTCAGCAACACAATGTCATATTCTAATTTAATATTTTATATTGGCCGTTAAAGCTTTAATAAAAGAAAGCAATGTAAACAATTAAAGTCGGAACCTAAATGCGAATTGGTGTCAAAATGTTGCATTTTATTTAACGTTTTGATATTTTGGTGCCAACGATTCGGAAAATTAAGTTTACTGGAATGAAAACGGCAGTTTATCATCACTAGTCACTTAATATTATAAAAGCGAAAATGAGTTTGTTTGTTAGTTACCTTTTCACGCCTAAACCACTGAACCGATATTCCGTAAATTTTGCATATACGTTGACAGGTGTACAGAAACGGATATAGGCTACCTTTCATCCCGAAAAAAATTACTGTTCCCGAGGAAAACAATAATAACGTTCTTATGATAATAGATGGCGCCACGTGTCTTTCGAATCATGATTGAATTATATTATTACAAGCGGAGTACAACCCGAATTGATTGTCAAATTCTAAATTAACGCGAGCGAAGCCGCGGGCCAAAGCTCGTAAAACATAAATATTTGCCTATGAAATGTCTTACCAGAACTCAATCCTTATTAGCTCAATAATTTAGTTACCAAATCAGTGAATGCAAAACCTGACTGGAAAAAAATATGTATTTATAAAACCTATACATGGTATAATAAATGTTGTACTTGTGCTATAGTTACATATAACTTTTATCTGTGTAATAAAGAAAGAAAGAAAGAAAAATAATTTATTAGACACAAAAACACAGCATATTAACATACAAACAAGAAGAAAATACAAAAAAATAAACAAAAATAAAGGAATTGTTGTGCAGTGTGTCCAAATGGTTCCAGCTCAGCCTTTGCTGCGGATGACCGCAGCGCTGTTTTTCAGCCGAAACTCAAGGGCTAGCACGGACGATTATTCGGCATACAGCAACAACATAAACATAATCATGGCGGTTGCGGTAAAGTTGTTAAAATGTCAAACATATTGCCAAAATCAAAGTTACCTGACAATAGGAAAATCGGCCCTAAGACTATTAGCGCAATCGTTGAGCAAATAGGGTTTAAACACTTTCAAAATCCTCATTAACATAAATAGTTATTAATCCTAACTTATATTATTAATGTGAATATGATTTTGTTTGTTTGTCACGCTTTCACGAATAACTTCTCGACCAATTATCATGAAATTTCGCGTAGACGTTGTCGGGGAACTGAAGAACCTTCTCCTGTTTCCTGTATGCTTTCATCCAGAGAAAGTACTGTTACAAACATAATCTACCCTACAAGTACGCGGGCGAAGCCGTGGGCAAAATCTAGTATCCATTTTATCGAAAAAGCCATCGACTATCATTGAATTAAACATATTCATAACACATACATATATCACATAAACCTCCCATTGTTACTTATAATTCTGGACAGTTGACATTCTTGGAATACCTCCAAAATTTTTCATGTTTTATTTATGAGTCAATCGACCGTTAGGCTGACGATTACTTGAAGTATTTGAGGCTGTGTCTTAAAAGTAGACAGAGACTTATATGGTATACTAACTAGCTGTTACCTGCGACTTCGTCAAAGAGTTCAACGCGTGAATTGACATTTCCGAATGTGGAACAGAACAATTTTGAATATTGTTGCGTTTCAATCGCATAACTAAAATCAGCTGATGCGTATTTGAATTATATTCAGATACAATTGTGCACAATATATTATATACTTTGCACTATGTATAGTATTATCAATATATTCCAATATAGCGCAAATCGATATTAAAAATATAAATATCGAGTGATGGTTAAATGGAAGTCTAGAAACAAATAACTAAATAAAAACTGAGTAATTGCTACGGGAAGAACTGTTAGATCTCATCCTCACTTTTTCTAATGCCGTATGGATTGCTCTCTTTCCAATTCGGTATATTTTAATAATTATACATAAATATTTTTGCCTACGGCTTCGCTTATTTTAATCTCGATTGTGTTAATAAATTTATATCCTCGAGAACAATACTTTTCTGGATGAAAGATATCCTTTGTTCTATTCTGTACTCCTGATAATGTGAATGCAAAATGTTATGATGATCGGTCGACTAATTGAGGCGCGAAAGCGTAACAAACAAACAAACATTTGTATTAAAATATTAGTTAGATTTCTTACGGACAAGCATTGTTTTCTGTCGACTACATCTGTTTTAGAGGTAAGTATCTCTTGAGATGGAATTCTCTACAGAAGATAATTGTATATAAAACTACTTGTCTAAGAAAAGCAGCTCAAAATACGAGCGAGCATACCAATGTGTCCACTCCAAGCACGCCTTTACTTATGTCACTAGGAAGTGAAACGTAACACAATACGAACTAATTACAGAAGAAAAGGACCTTATTATTCAACGATCGCGTCATCTATTGTAACAGAACACACGTTTACACACAATCCATGTATTTCCTACACTAGTGGATATGATACTTTTAAACTGACAGGTTGGCCACGCTTTCTCATAGTTGGATTGCATAACCGAAACGGTTTTCGGCCTCTACAATACAATATCCGAATGTATACAACGACGGGAAGTTTGTATGCCGAATACAAATGATGTACAAAATATACAAATTAAAGCTATTGTGTATCGGTTACGTCATTTTGACGTTTATTGACATGTCAAGCTGTTGCATTGTGATGCGTAATGGGCAAGTGTGAGCTGACATTGTACTGTAACGCGTCCGTGTGATAATATATCATTTTTCTGTTACTGAACTGCTCCGAAATAGCTGGACCAATTTTGATAACATTTTCATGTAGTTGAATAATGAGTAAGTATGTAGTTTCTGCATGGTCTAGTCTCTGCGATCGGGTTCTAGAATGTTTTAGTTCGTGGAGGACAACGTCCGTCAGATCCGCTATTATTTAGAAAATTTAAGGATCGTGGTTTAATAAAACCGAGAGGGATTTTTAAGTAGTCTTTTGCCAATAGTGTAATCCCAGGGCAAATCCCAAAATTTACGTTTTTGATGTTAGAAACTGTTTGATGGCGGGTATATTGGGATAAACTCATGGTATTGGGAACATAGAATCAGATATTAGTTGACTGTTATTAGGTTTTTCTATCAAGAAATTTGTGGCGTCATGGAATACTCGGTAAAGGGCAATAGATTTACCTATTATGTGTGAACTAAGACTAGCAGACGATATAATCGGCAAATCTGTTGCTTCATGAATATACAAGCATGAAGTTTGTTGAATGTTCATATTATGAAACTAGTATTTCGCGTGGTTGCGCGGGCCGCAAGCGGCCCGCAAACAGTTTGATTTAATTAAAAAACTAATTTTAGATTCGGATTCAGGGACCTTAAAAACCCCCAAAGCCAAAAATTACCGAATACCTTCGGTGACCTTGAAAATGACCTTTACTGTAAAGATCTTGTCGACCTCTATGACATTTGTTCAAACACACCCTATCTCTTACCGTTTCGGAGATATTACAGGTCAAACTTTGTATGGCGGCCATGTTTTTTTGTATGGAAGCCATGTTTTTCTTCGCCCCCCTAAAAGTTGCCAGGGTTTGAAGAATTTGTTCGAGAAGGTCTCCCGTAGATATTACCGTTTCCAAGATCCGATGGGGTACCACCACCAAGAGCTGACCTGCCGAAGGTCAGGCATTTTTCCCGGGCTTTTTGAACGATTTTCTATACGACGTTATATTTACTTATTTCCTACGACTCCCTCTTGTAAGACTTCTATTTCTTTAAGTGGTAATTTAATTTTAAATAATATAAATTTTTAATAATTTTCGTTTTACAAGTCTACCTTCATACCTACATTAAATATTCTAGGCCAACACCAAGTTTTGATTACAGTAAGCTATTATGAAATTACGGGTTTGTCCGGTCACCTGTAATCTTGGTTCGAACCTAAAGCTGTATTTTATTGAACTATGAGGCTGTAGCTTCCCTAATAGCTTGTATTCTATTAATCTAAATAATTCCAATGGTTCCTGAGAAAAGGTTAACAGACGGACAAAGTCATACTTATAAGGCTTTAGCTTTAACCTTTCAAGGTACGGAACCATAAAAAAATAAAGAGTGTCATAAAAAGAATATGATCGTAACAGGAAAGAATAAAAATGCGCGCGATTGTGTGAAGCGCATGATAAAAACGTATTATTTTCAGTTATTGTAACGTTGTATTATAATATCTTTCATAATAATCGATAAGCGTTTATGCTGTGCAATATGCTTAACTTATAAAAAAACTGGTTCCGCGTTTTAAACTATTTATTTAATACTTCTTATTGAAACGGAAGACGATACAATACTATTATGAGTATTATGACACAGTAACGAAAGTTATTGCATAATAAAATAACAACCAAAGTTGGTTAAATCCTTTATTTTATACCTAATATTGTCATTTTGATGTCAATATTAAAAAACATTATAGCTAGTGGAACATTTATTGGTATATTTAAATCTTAGTCGATGCTTACACTAAGTTGAAATTGGTAGTCAATTCATAATTATTACAGAATAGATATATTGTAGATGTTAAATGGTTAATGGTTTGTTGAATAGTTATATGAGAATTTGTCGGTTAATAGTGTAAAAAAAGCTTACTGTTATTAATGTAAGCCAAGCAATAATTTTAATAATAATAATATTGTATGTCTATTGTGGCTATTCAGGGGGCCCATCTAGTGAGTTGGCGAGTCACCGTCTGTCCATTCAATTGATGCTATTAGAGTATTTAGGGCAGACGCCGTTTTAACTTTTATCATCCATAGTTACCAATATACCAGTCCATCAAACACCTATACCCATATCCCATATATTAGAATCCATACGTAGCAATAGTCCTACGCCTGCTGCGGCTAGTGCCGCTGTATGTGTTCCATCCCACCTTTGATTAAAACTCTCGAAGGGCCTCTTCACGTTGGACCCATGACTCCGTGTAAGCCTCCCAAAGGGCCGGGTATTTTCCTAATGTATTAGGAATATACCCGTGAAAGAGAAACAATTAATAATAATATATTCTATTCTATCACATACACACAACACCATCTAGCCCAAACTAAGCAGAGCTTGTACTATGGGTACTAGACAATGGATAAACATACATATATTATGTTTTTTTTTTGTAAATTCATTTATTTATTAATTTATTAAGCCATACAAAACTTACAGTGGTGTGTGTCACCAAATCGTTTGCATGCATATGTTTACAAAAATTATATTATGTGTATTAATAAATTTAATTACAACATTAAACATTTCAAATAACACAATTGAGCTTACCTTATTGACATTATTTACATTTGTTACAATTTTATAGATAATACTTATATTTATTTTTGGACATTCCTATTAAATACTATTGAATATGCTTACATTATTCATTTATTGCACTACGCCTTATACTCTAATGTCATAGGTTATTGATATGTCGCTTAATATTAGTAGCAACTACAGTTGGTTTATCAAAAAATATGTCTGACATACATATTATACATAGAAACAACCAGACCAAGACAATCATCCATGTTCATGCACATAAATGTTTGACTTGTGCGGGAATCGAACCCGCGACCTCAGGCGTGGCAGTCGGTTACACTAACCACTACGCCATCGAGGCCAACAAAGGCTCATAACAAATTTCATGTTTAAATTTGATTAGTGAAAGTGCTACTTATATTTGTTTGTTTCTTTAAAGTCTTGAGTCTTTACTCACAAATCATAAATGATTCTGATATACAGTTATGTTCAATGTTACGCCTGTATTTCACATTCTGAATAAGATCTTGCTTTATCTTTCGTCACTCTAACAACAAGCACACGTCATTTAAAATGTGGAATTGGCCAAAATATGTGTTGTCAAACAACACTGAGGTATGCGTGCGTCACAAAAATATTATTCTCAAATGTTGAATAGCCGACAAACTTAGGACAAAATATTATTATTGATGGTGTTCAAAGGCTGCGTAATGTACTTACAGCTAATTTTAATAAATTAAAACATACATACGTAAACTGTACAGCGAGCATACGTAAGTAAGCAGATTAGCGGAGTATTCCGCTTTCGGCACCAATTTTTTCGGCACCTATGGTTTCGGCACCTAACCTATTCCACTTTCAGCACTAATAGGTATCTTATTCTACATTCGGCACCAAGCAAAAATACCTATTGGTGCTGAAAGTGGAATAGCTTAGGTGCCGAAAAAATTGGTGCCGAAAGCGGAATACTCCAGATTAGCGCAGGTTAGAACGTTTTCAAACTGTATTACTGTATCTTGAGCTATGCAGACGACATGGTGCTGCTGAGCTGGTCGATCTGTGGCCTAAGGAGGTTGATAGCGATATGTGAGGATTACGCTGTTAATCATGGACTTGTTTATAATATTAAGAAAAGTCAGTACGTGGTCTTTGAGGCCGGCGTTGCTAGGTGCCCGGACTATGTACCTCTTCTAAGTATAAACAGTGTACCCTTAGACAGGGTAAATTAGTTTAAATGCCTAGGGCATATAGTCACAGCTGACCTCAGGGATCATGCTGACTTGGAACGGGAGTGGAGGGCTTTATCCAAAAGAGCTAATATGTTGGCCCGCAGGTTCGCGCGTTGCTCGGATGGCGTAAAAATAACTCTTTTCCGAGCATATTGCACGTCTATGTACACCTGCAGCCTGTGGGCTAATTACACGCAAAAAAGCTACAGCACCCTCCGCGTTCAGTTTAATAACGCTTTCAGAGCGGTTGTGGGTCTGCCTCGCTACTGCAGCGCTTCGGGTATGTTCGCATGGGCGCACACGGACTGCTTCTATGCGACCATGCGGAAGCGCTGCGCGTCTCTTGTACGCAGAGTGCGGGCCAGCTCCAATACCGTTCTGAAAATGACAGCAAATAGGTTTGACTGTCCTTATGTGCGGCACTGTTGTGACAGACAAGTTACATATAGTGTCGCACGTAAGAGACTACTGCAATTAATTAATTATGTGAATGAATTTTAATTAATATTGTGGATTATCTTATTTATATGTTGTATTTATTTGTGTATGATGTAAGATATAATATGGGTTATGAACCTGAAATAAATGAATTTATTAATATATATTAATTAAATCTATACCTACAAAATCTATTTTTTTTCCATTTGTGTCTGAAAGACAAGTGTTTTAACTCTATTTAGGTGATCGTCTTGCAACTGCAGTGAGTGTTGTGTATTTGATTGCTACATGGGACACGTGTGGTCCACAAATATTGTTTCGAGTCTGGGTGTTGTATTGTTTGAATGTTTGTGAAGTCCACTGCGACATAGGATTTATTACAAGTGCGAGACTTGTACTTCCATTAGGTGTGTATTAAAACGTTTTTAAGAAGCAATATAAGTAGAAAAATCACATTTCTTTTAGTATACTGTACCAAAAAGCCTGCGCTCGGTCCGTAAATGAACGTAACCAGTTCATTAGATTATTCTGACTAGTGGTTATAAATAACCTTATCAATCAGTGTATTGCAGTCCATTGCTGGATAAAAGGCCTCTGCCAATTTGCACTACCACATGTGGTCTCTTGTCTTATACATTTAGCCCAAAACATCTTCAGCCTCCTTGTGAAGGTTATCAGGCCACATGACCGACTACCGTATTTTTATTAGGCTTAGGATTCCTTGCAAAGTTACATGTAAATCGTATGGACATTAATGCGCGTGCCGCGTATCACTACGTGATATTCGGGTCTATGCTCTAAAAAAGGTAAAATTTTAACGATTGACTAGTTCAAAATTATTCTAAATAAATAATAATAATTAATTTTTAAGAATCATTTTCGGACTATTGAAAATGAAATGAAATGAAATGATTATTTATTTGCATGAAACATGGTAGTAGGTTGTTCAAATGTACATGATAAAAAATGTTCACATATTTCGCCGGTTTACCCGACATGCAAGAATTTATAATAATTATAAGTAGCCACAAACTTTAAAAATCAATAAAGGTCCTAATATTAAGTACACATTTTAAGGTCATATCAAAATAAAATTAGAAAGTAATGTCGATAATTCATTTAAATACAATCAAAATAAAAAAAATAAAAACTAAAATTATATAATGTCAAGTAAAATATCAAATTATGATTTGTAACAATTCATCTACCTTATAGAAACATTTCTGTAATAACCAATCATTTAGTGATTTCTTGAATTTCCCATTTGGCAATTCTTTTATATATTTTGGGATTCTATTATATATTTTAACAGTCATGACAAAAATTTTTGTGAGATAAGGTAGTTTTTCTCATTGGCATTATCAGTCTTGATGGATCTCTTTTTTTGACTCTAGAGTCCACCTCATCTTCATATTTCCTAAACAAACTAGCATGATCTCTTACAAAATTACACACCTGCAATATGTATAGACCCGCCAATATCCTTATTAATATTATAAATTCGAAAATAACTCTGTCTGTCTATCTGTCTGTCTGTCTGTTACCTTTTCACGGCTAAATCACTAAACCGATTTAGATGAAATTTGGTACAGATATAGTTTAAAACCTGGGGAAGGACATAGGCTACTTTTTATTGAAGTAGGTACCACGCGGGCGGAGCCGCACGCAAAAGCTAGTTTATTATAATTGTGTAGTGATGTGTCGATGGTGTAACTTTAAATAAATAAATAAAAGATCAGCTACAAATAAACGTAACATGTTAAAACAAAATTTTGCATTTAGGCTATAAATAGCAAAAGGCCTTGTCTATAATTAGCATATCGAAGTAATACGGAAACTCCCCTTTTACAAATTGTTCATTACAATGCAATAATTGGCAGTCGTAACGGCGCGGCGATTAGATCGAATGTCACGTATATTAAATACATCCATAAAAAATTGGCAATTCACGACTAACACCTCTTCCGACTTGCTGGCTGAATGAAAATGTTCCATTAGGCCATTTAAAAAAATATTTCCTTTTAATATTCGAAGCGTTTAGTTTTTGCTTCATCTTATTATAATATTGGTAACGTTATACATACAAACCTGTACAGTTCACGTCTGCGTTTCCTCGATGGTGTGGGCAGAGAAGTATTATAAACATAATAGATTTTGAATATAAACAGTTTATACGGATTTTGTCGCGTTGTTTATTTTTCTTTAAAAACAACGCGACAAAATCCATATGAAGTGTTTAATTTCAATGTATAACATTCGCGTAAACATAAGACAATATTATACTAGATTTTGCCCAAGGCTTTGCTCGCATTGATTATGTAAATATTTATACCTCGGGAATAGTACTTTTTTCTGGATGATAGGTATCCTATGTATTTAATAATGATCGGTCGAGTAGTTAAGGTGGGAAGTGTAACGAACAAACAAACTCATATTCGCATTTATAATATTTGTTAGGATTCGTCAATTATGTTTATAGGATCTAGGTAACAGGACCCGCGTCTATTTATTTTTCACTGAACATTTTTAGGCTATGGTGTCTGAATGTAATTTATTTTTCATAGGAAATCCAATATTATCAACTAAACCAACCTCACTATTAGCGTAAAGTTGTGGTACTGGACCAATCAATACAAAAATTAAAGTTCAATCGAGGCAGTGTTTGGTATATTATATTATTTTAATTTTATTGCAAACAGGACACTTTTCAAAAGTGATTGTTGGGGATATATGGGTCCAGTAGGAATATTACGAAATGAAAATAAAATAATCTTGGTTGCTTTCATTTTAACGATTTAATGGCGTCTCACCCTACCCGCACGACGGTATATAATTATAAAAATATTAAAGCGCCTACAACAATGTATTGCTATTGCTAATAAAAGTTTAATAGGCGTAAACAGTGATGTATGTACAAAATGGCTTTAAGTACTAAGATTTGTTCATTACAGCATAGAGCGTTATGCTTAGAACTAATGTCACGTATTCGAAATACATCACAAGAAATTGGCAATTCACGCCTCAAGACACTTCCGACCGCATAACTATTCGCTGGCTGAATGACAATGAGACCGCAGTCCAATTTACAAGATTAACATCATTTTAAAATTCTAAGCACTAAGGAGGTTTCACACCTAACACACTGAACATATACATAGGCATAAACTACCGGGTTAACAACTCGTGGACGCAGTGTCGGATCGAGACAAGTTTTAGGGTGGAGCGAGATCCAATTATGGCGCACTCCTTGCATGCTTCTAATTCTTTTTTCTTACCACCGCGCACCGAGGCGCGGGCAGCATATTCTGGGACGGCTAGGGCCTAGAGCGGCTTCCTCGTTCGGTCTTTGGTGGGGCCGGCACTGGTCACACTTATGCACATACACTAACATAATATGTATGTGTGACACTGGGATAGGCCATAAAAGCCACAAAAGCATCCTTACTTATATTTTAAATGTTAAAGTTTGTGATAATATTGCGATGTTTGTTACTTAATCACGCTTAAATTGTTGAATAAACTTTAATGAATATAGTACTTAGATAGGTCCTGCCCTGGATTATCATTATCACATTACATATAGCATTCACTGATAACTGATCCACTGTCGTCTATTACTGCTCGTCAAAGTATCAAATATGATAAACCTTCATGCCACGCCTCGTACAAGTCACTAAATATACACAACTACAATGAATAAATACAAATAAACATGATATCACAATCTATTGCTTATCCATATGTTTGTTTAGAAAAGTAAATGTCGTTTATCTAGCGTCGAAGTTAGCAATGCTGACAATAATGTAAGAAAGGTAGTAAAACACACGCCACAGGTAAAATCCCTGACATTGTTAGCTAGCTGAGTGAAATTTTACGCTAAGTGGATTGTAAACAGTAATGGCGTACTTTATATTGTTATTTACTCACTTTCACCTGTAAACTTTGTACAATTCTGACTTTTTACTAAGCATATGCTAGCTAAAGAAACTATATGAATAATTTGTCGCTATACTGCCTGTAGATTTTGTGTTATCGATCATTGAAAATACATTTTAGGCAAAGGAAAACTGGTGTCGGCTTTGTTGTTTTTTTTAATTTGATTAACTGACGAAAGAATCAGAGAAGATATAGTATCTATTTTGTTTAGTATAAAATTGGTTAAAGCATTCGATTAAGTAAACGCTGGTCAGATATAATCCTTATTTTATTGTGAAAAAAGAATTATTTATTTATTTATTTTGTGTCTGTGTCTGGTTGTCGCCTAATTAATGAGTTAAATATTAGGTAGCATAAATCTTTTACATAGTTGCTAAAAAACATGTGATAGTTTTAATAATAATAATTCATAAAGTTTAATATCAGATACATGTATAATTGTAGGTATATATTTACGGAGGTGAAAATTTTAAGTAAACGTATTTTAGTACTTTAATTTTATTTTTCCATTATGCTTTGATATTTTAGTAAAGTTTATGTAAAGTGAATTGAATATATTGTATCTCTTTCAAATTATATCCATATCCTATAAGCCGTTTTCTAATTATAAATCTTTTTGTTTCAGATATTGATGTCTTAGTACGTCTGGATTCAGCCCTGAGGATAAACTAGGTAAGCCAAAGACGGTTACCATATTTACTGAAAAGCAATTATTTTCAAAATACCTTCCATAATAATAACAGTTTGGTTAAAAGATGTCCAAAACTAATAACGTCGAAAATATTCTAAATACTTGCAAAAAAGCATATCTGTGTTTTATCAAATATGGCTTCCGGTACAAAAATTGCGTCAGCGTATCATAATACAAAAATAATCGATTATGATCATTATTGCGTTTTGGAGAATCAAAACGCAAAATATCAATAAAAGATAAACAGTTTTTAATAAGTATTAGTGTTATCCCAACATCCCCAACTAATTTTATAAATGCGAATGTGATTTTGTTTATTTATTACGCTTTCATACCTTAACTACTTGACCGATCTTCATGAAATTTCGCATATACAGATTGTCAGGGGTGCAGAAAAGTACCTAGGGTACTTTTCATCCAGAAAAAATACTTTTCCCGAGGGATAGTAGTTTATGGATAAAATTTAGATTATCACGATAAGTTTAATTACGCGACCTGTGGTGTCATGTCGTTATGAGAGCTATAACCATGTTTGCATATATAAATCCTGGTCGAAGTAATGTTTGGCACTATGAGACTACAGTGGCAAATAAGCTTACCGGTAACCATAGAGTAAATTGCTTGCAACACCTGAAGCATTACTGCTAAACCAAGAAAAAGGGTTTAAGATTCGATGAAGGGAATGGGAGAGGAATTAAAACCTCGGGAACTTCTACTTACTAAGCAAAACCGTAACTATGATAAACAATTAGTTATCATATTTATTGAATAACGCGGTAAAAGTGCTGCTACCATACGAAATATAAATATCTATAGTAGTATGCAACATTTCAACAAATTCTCGTTTATTTTTAGCGACCTTTCCCTTATGTTATTAATGGCGTAGTAGGTAGTGTAACCGACTGCCACGCCTGAGGTCGCGGGTTCGATTTCCGCACAAGTCAAACATTTGTGTGCATGAACATGGATGTTTGTCTTGGTCTGGGTGTTTCTTTGTATAAAATGTATGTATTTACAAAAAAAAAAGTATATATTATGTATGTTTATCCTTTGTTTAGTACCCATAGTACAAGCTCTGCTTAGTTTGGGATAGATGGTGTTGTGTGTATGTGATAGAATATTATTATTATATTATTAATTTTAAAAAAGGCGATTTTCTAAAACCTAAATTCAAAATCAAAAATAAATTTATTCAAGTTAGGTTACAAGGTAACACTTATGAATGTCAAAGTTACACTACATTTTTTCTGTATTACATTTACTGCCACGTTCAGCAAAGCAAGGGTGTAGGGCTCATGAGAAGAACGGGCAAGAAACTCATGGCTACTCTTTTCTTTTCCTAAGTAAAATGCCACTTTATCCAATACACGAAGTGCTACTTTATTCGAACCAAGACCTCACAAACCTAAACATACCAATGAGTTAGTGGACGACGTGAGTTACTTTGGATAAAAATAAAACTTCCGCATGGATTAACGTGTGTTCAATTACGAGTCTATTTACGATAGAAATAATCGATACATCCGTAACACTTCATTCATCCATAGATACAGTCTGATTCCCCGATGAGCATGGGAATCTATAAATAGTAGAAGCACAGTAGTGTACGACAACGCGCATGCGCGTTTACGCTCTAGTTCCGAACCACAATGTTATCATGCGCGCGCGCGTTGACAAACGACGCACTGACGCACCGATTATGGCTATTGAACTCTGCTTTATTGGTGTTGACTGCTTTCGATAACGTTGATATAAACGCTTTTACTGTTATAGATAGCAGTAGTGACATCTCTGTTACTGTCAATTGAACTTAAACTATATATATAGCAGTGACTACTACCAGTGGCGTAGCGTGGACTAATATAGACATGTGCAAAGTCGCATCAGCGAGGCCCCTTTTCTTTCGTTCCCAAATCTACCCAATAAATCTATCTTACTAAACAGGCTTTGACACGACATACCTACTTATGATAGTGAAAAAATATAAATGCGCGATGGGAGAATATTGAAAAGCATATAGATTTGAAAAAAGGTTTTATTTTGTAATTTAAGTGATTACATTTTTAACAAAAGTAATGTTCTTCGGCTTTTTGCTTTACAGAAGTCCTTTAGTAAGGATTTTATTTTAAGTCTGGTGCACCCCATTTAAAGAGGCCTCGCGAGGCCCCTTTAAGTGCGAGGCCGTGGGCGAGGGCCCACTTCGCCCACGCCTAGCTACGCCACTGACTACTACGATAGCACGAATGGCGTTGTTGTTTGAATGGTCGCTTCACTACTGCCATTGCCAGGGTTCGTTGCACACACGAGACAAAAAATTGTGAGGTCCAAAAATAGTTGTTTAGGCACTGGGCGTTCTTTGTGTACGTTGTTTGAATGTTTATTATCTCCCCCACGACACAGGATTTATTGTTAGGGCGGGAGATGGGATTTAAAAGACAAAAAAGATCTATATCAATATTTCTATTGCATATTGAGTCTCTTACAGTATGTGTGTCATTTATAGACTTTTATAGGTACTAATTGTTTGATTGAACTCAAATTCATAGCTTACAAGCTGTTGCCCCCTGCTTCTTTCTCATTCTATTTTAAATAGCCTATTTACGCTATATCCTTCCTTAGGTTTAAAGTTATCTCCTTACCAATTAATTGAAACTGTTTTAGTAGTTTAACCGTGAAAACGTCATGAACAAACAGCTAATAAACATTTTAAAGTCTCAGACTCCGTGCTAGCAGCACGGAGTAAGCTTTTTATAACTAAAATAATAATTAATTATAACAGACTTACTGGTTCTGTGGCTTATGTCCAAATGTGAGTTTATGTTTCATTCCCGTGTTGGAAAAATTCTTACTAGGCTTTTGTCCTAGTAAGTTTTCAGATGCAGCACAATCTGGAAGACGGCAATTAGTATCAACCTGTATTTTTGTGTGCTACAAACACAGCTGATGAAAAACCTAACTAATATTATAAATGGGAATGTCAGTTTGTTTGTTTGTTACGCTTTCACTTTTTTTTCTTTAACTTCTCGACAAATCATCATAAAATTTCGCATACTGTTGTCAGGAAAACAGAAAAAGATATGTCTTTTTCTGTTTTCCTGACAACGGTATGCGAACGGTATCCCTATCTTTATTCAGAAAAAGTACAGTTACTAACGTAACCTACATTTACGCGAATGAAGCCGCGGGCAAAACCTTGTATCTACATATGTATGCATAGTTATATATGTTAAGTTATGCGTTATAATAATGGTATGGTTTTTAACTGCCTTGTTTGATAACATTTTGCGTCACAAATAACGTTTTTATTTGCGTAGTTTTTGTTACGAACGTGTTACGTAGTCATTCTTATGTGTTCCATAAATGCTTTTATATTTACAGGTACAAAGCAAACGCCATATCTTAATATATTCATACACTACCTGACTCACGCAACTTCACAACATAAGAGAATTTTCACCGTTTTTGCAACATTTTTCTTTAATGCACCGCTCCTATTATATCGTAGCGTGATGTTATATAGCCTATAGCCTTCACCTATAAATGGGCTATCTAACACTAAAATATTTTTTTATTTCGAACCAGTAGTGCCTGAGATTAGCGCGTTCAACCAAACAAACAAACTCTTCAGCTTTATAATATTAGTTTAGATACAGTCACGTTAGTTTCACGCGTTTGCGGTTAGGTAAATATCTCGGATTGCCAGTTGTTACGATCTGACATATTATGTATTATATTTTCCTTCATTCATTGTTACATTATTTATTTCTACATTCATTAATTCTCGTTCGCTGGTAGAGAAACTCTTTGCCTAAACTTTCTCCCACAAATGGTCTCTGTCTACGCTATGTGTATTCCATGGGTGTGTATATTATATACCTACCTAATAAATTATTTATTGAAGCTATATTTTATTTTATACTAGCGATCCACCCTGGCTTCGCACGGGTAGCACAAAACCTTAACAAATTAAACACCTAAACCTTCCTCACCAATCACTCTGTTTATTGGTGAAAACCGCATGAAAATCCGTTAAGTAGTTTTTGAGTTTATCGCGAACTGACAGACAGACGCGACGGGGTACTTTGTTTAATAACATGTAGTGATGCTAATAAAATAAAATGAAATGTAATTTAATTTTAGGTCACAAAGTAACACATATGAACGTCTAATTTCAAAGTTACTGAATTAAACTGTTACTAAAGTAGTTGCTATATTTAGGTTAAAACCAAAAGACATTTTTGTAAAATGAATTTATATTGTACTACCTGCGACTTCGTCCGCGTAGATTTTAACTAAAAAGTGTCTCCGCGGAACCCTATTTTTTTTCTTAAATCAAAGTAGCCTAAGTGACTCCTTATAACATTAGCTATCTGCCAGTGAAAGTGCCGTCATAATCGGTTCAGCCGTTTCGGAGTCTAGCCGGAACAAATAGATAGACAGACAAATTTTTTTAAAATAGATGTTTTCGTATAGGTATCTTATATACTTTCATATGCATTAGATAAAAAGCTGTTATTTTGCCATTACAAACAGACACTTCAATTTTATTTATCTGTGTAACGTGATTGAATACTGAAATACGAAGAAAAATAATTTGATTGTGTACATAAAAATGAAACATTTATTTATTGTTACACGTGCGATTCAAAATGTACACGGATCTGAAACTTTAACATTGTATCTTGCTGCTGAATCAAATGGGTATAAATAACGCAATTTGAATCAGAAATAAAGCAAAGTGAATCCAAATAATATGGAAGAAACTTTATAACTGGTGATATACTAAAGTTTATTTATTTCTATGATACAAAGTAACGGAATTATAACTAGCGGAATTGGATTTGATAAAGTCTGACTAATCGGGGAGGTTCAGGAAGATAATATATGGGTGTGATTCGTAGATAATATTGAAGGCTAAACGCGGTTTAATGTTGACATTCAGTGACATAAATTGCCATTCCTAAAGTATACGGCATATCATCGGTCTAATCGGCTTTTAAATATAGGTACCATCTTTATTCTTCAATTTTAGTTACATGTCGTGGATAGGTTAACCAAAATATGGAAGGGAAGCTATTGTTAGATAGAATATAATAGTAATATATTAATTCCGTTAAGCCGGCTTTTTGTGTTTATATGAAGGACCAACCGCTGGAGATATGAGAGATATGTTTGGGGTGCTAGATATACACACAAATATAGGTACATATAGAACGGGACAGTAGAGAACAGAAAAAGGAAGAAGCCTAAAGCTTCTTCCTTCTTCGAGTCAACAGTACAATCCTTTTTTTAAAGAAACGTATTCGCGCCGTAAGAATAATTCCTGTGACGCGACTTTACAAATAAAAAACGAAGAATACTCAGAAAAGCACAAGTATATTTTGTAGATCACATACATGGTACATTGGCAAGGCGACCACGTAAACCATGGCCATCAGTGTAGTCAACATTCTAGAATTAAATTTATATATTTACAATCCAGTATGTGGTTAAAGTTATCGCATTTCCTGTGGCAGTATGAGGTCATCCTTCATGCAAATACTTGAAGAAACATGTTCGGGACTTACATTGGGTATCGGGTATATAATAATATAATATAATATATTCTATCACATACACACAACACCATCTAGCCCAAACTAAGCAGAGCTTGTACTATGGGTACTAGACAATGGATAAACATACATATATACTTTCTTTTTGTAAATACATACATATTATACATAGAAACACCCAGACTAAGACAAACATCCATGTTCATGCACACAAATGTTTGACTTGTGCGGGAATCGAACCTGCGACCTCAGGCGTGGCAGTCGGTTACACTAACCACTACGCCATGGAGGCCGATGTTCTTATGGTACAATACCTAGGTACGTTGCATAATTGCAACGTAGGTTTAGTTGTCATCATCATCTCAGCCGAAAGACCTCCACCAAAGTTTTCTACACAAACTGGTCTAAGGCTGCCCACATCCAAACGGTTAGGTTTAGTGACTACACTAAAATGTGGACTATTTAACACATGATAGATATGCCAGTCGTTACTGCTATCAGAGATCAAATATTAGTGAGTTTACATTTTTACTATTTCTCATTATTTACAAAACATATGGGTCATAGCCGGTCTGCTAGCGATAGGCGATAATTTGGTAATGAGTTACTAAAATGTTTAGCAACGTGTGGAAATTATCAACCCGCGTACTTGTTTTGATTTTACTTCATGGAAAGCTTCTAAATTAGCTCAAGTGCAAGTTATTTTTCGAAGTAATGGCGTGATAGATACAAGTAGTTCTATTTAAGAAATGACTTTAGTATTGTATACACACTGCGTGCCAAATTAACCATTTTTCTTTTAGAAAACGCCAGTGTACTTAATTTTGAGGCAATTTTATTATGAATCTATATTATATTAGCTATTGCCCACGGCTTCACTCGCGTTAAATTAGAATTTGACAATCAATTCGGGTTGTACTCTGCTTGTAATAATATAATTCAATCATGATTCGAAAGACACGTGGCGCCATCTATTATCATAAGAACTTTATTGTTGTTTTCCTCGGGAACAGTAATTTTTTTCGGGATGAAAACTAGCCTATGTCCGTTTCTGTTCACCTGACAAAGTATATGCAAAATTTCAGAATGATTGGTTCAGTGATTTAGGCGTGAAAAGGTAACAAACAAACAAACTCATTTTCGCTTTTATAATATTAGTTAGGAAGTTAGGATTTTTGGGCCGTTAGGCATAAATTATACAAAAGCGTCATAAGGTGAAGTTCAGTAGAGGGTAATGCCTCTACTGAACTTCACCTTATGACGCTTTTGTTAATACCTTTTTCATATAACTGTGGGACAGATGTATTAAAGTCGTTTATCGTAAATCGTTATCTAGGTATTTGTTCCTATAATACTTTGTTGTATTTCAAAACAACAACATACATAAAATAAATATTAGAGAGAGAGAGAGACTATTAAACCAGTTGTTGTATAGCAATTGATATAAAGTAATACATACATACATAGATTCACGCCTGTTTCCCAGAGGGGTAGGCAGAGACTACGGATTTCCATTTGCTACGATCCTGACACACTTCTCTGGCTTCATTCACTTTCATCACATTCCTCATACACGCCCGTCGGTTCAAGGAGCTCTTAACCTGGCCTTTGTCCAGAACGCCTCCGATCTGGTCGAGAAACGTTCGCCTAGGTTTTCCTCTTGCGACTGTTCCATTCACACTAGCGTTATAAAATAATAGTATCAAAGAAATTAATTAGTGCAATTGACTCGCTCGATTATCTGATACAATTAAACTGCGAGAACAAATGGAAAGCAATCATTGCGATGTATTTAGATCATAATAGTCTTGTTGTATTTATTATCTGATTTATTAGTCTTTTAACATTAAATCTCAACAACTGACAGAGCGAGTTCTATAACTTCTGCTTTAAATTAACTTTTCAGATTATGGGCAAAGTTGTCTATACGTGCAAGGAGGTATTTAAATGCCAAAGATGTCATACCTTACGTTTTATTTTGCTTGTATTGTGTCTATAGAAGTTTGTGTGGTAAATTGCGACATGCAGACCCAAGTTATTATACGGATGCAATGTTTCGAAATTTCGACGACGCGACGCCTCCTTCCATACATTTTGAAGCCCTTTATGAACTATCTAAATTAACTTTGAAGCTGGCTACGATCAGTTTCTTAAGTTTGAGTTCTATCTATCATGTGTAACTTCAATTCTCTATTCCTTATATTTTTGCAATGAAACTTGTTTATATACAGATGGCAAAATATTGCATGATTATAATAATAATAATAATATTCTATCACATACACACAACATCATCTAGCCCAAACTAAGCAGAGCTTGTACTATGGGTACTAGACAATGGATAAACATACATATATACTGTTTTTTTTTGTAAATACATACATATTATACATAGAAATACCCAGACCAAGACAAACATCCATGTTTATGCACACAAATGTTTGACTTGTGCGGGAATCGAACCCGCGACCTCAGGCGTGGCAGTCGGTTACACTAACCACTACGCCATCGATGCCGCCGATTCTGTTCATACTATTATTTTGATGATTGTTTTTTATTTAATTCGTACAATTGACAGGTAAACATTATTTTACAAGAAACAATGGTGTTCATATGTCAGAAAGTACAAGAAAATATATTACTGTGATATATTTGTTTGAAGTTACTTTAAATTTTTTAACCCGTCGTCTGTCATTTTATAGATACAATAAAAAAATTATTGTTATGTATCTCCTGGAGATTGAGTAACGGTTAAGGTAGCGGTTTAATTGGTGAAAACGATATCAACAACAAATCGCATCATCGTTTTATTTAATTTCCGTGTCGTTCTAATTTCAAATTATAGTTACATTGTTTTGGCTGGCAAGAAACAATTTGTCAGTGAACTGTTGCTAAAAATAGCATTTGCTTATAGCATTTAATATAGTTTGTTAAAATAAAGTTTTTATTTTAATGTGTGTTCTATAATCATAATCGAGTTACGGTGCATTTGAAAGGCTTTACTGATCAGGTTATTGCGGTGGCTAGACCGTTTGTGGTCTAGTCTATAACTATTAAATAGATAAAGACAACCGAACAAATGTTATTTAATCTGAAATATATACGAAACAGTTATTTGAAGGGATGTAATGTTATGCAGCTTCATAACGGAAACTAACAAGTACCAGAGAGCAGATATACTAAAGGTAATACTAATATTGTAAAGAGGAAAGATTTGATTCTTTTGTTTCTTTGTAAGGGCTTAACTCAAAAACTACTCAACCGATTTTAAAACTTGTTTCATAATCAAAAAGCTATATTATCACCGAGTAATTTTTAAAAACAAGTAGTGTTACTAACTTAACCTAACCTAGTTTTACGCGAGCAAAGCCGCGAGCAAATGCCAGTATTTAATAATTTCGAATTTGTAGATATACCTACTGTCGTTTCGAAACATGTGCCATCAATGGGCTAAAGTTGCCTTGAGCAGTCTCAAAATAATAATAAATACTTTTACACATTCAATAATTATTATTGAAGTCAAAACAAACCCAAATTAAAGGATTCAGTTATTTCGGCTATCTTTATAATTTCTATTGTGACTCTAAAAATATTTTGATTCTATAGAATTTGATAAGCATCCTAAACAATGGCTGTTATAAATCGAATAATAGTAAATATTTATTTCGGTTTAAAATTATAGCACACGCCAGTGTCACCGTTAAAGGTGGTCATATCAATTTACAGAAAGCAGGTTTTCTTCTTAAGAAAACGCTTTGTTGTAGTGGAGCTAGGCATCTTTGCCCCTTGCGCGTGTAGTAGAGCGAATTCTTCTTTCAAAGATCGGCGTTGTGTTAGCTATTATGATATGTCGCTGAAGTAATTTTAGTTCCAGTGACCTACCCGCCTATCAAGGCAGGACGCATCACGCACCATAGTTGGTTTAGTAGGTAGGAGCCGGGACTTTCCGTCTTTCCTCGAGTGAGTCCGAGACACCCTCTCCTTTTCCCGCGAAGTGTGATACGTAAATGGCATTACGCGAAGTCAAAAAAGAAGCTACACCCCTTTTGTTCTAAAGGTTCATAAGCTGTACCCTGTAGTTTGATAAGAGTTTAAATAAGATAATATACATAATTAACAAACGTGGATTGGACGGTCGGTAGAGGTAGATTTGCTGATTGTTCTCTGACTAGATTAGAGAGGTTCTCTAGAAAGGTTAACTTACGTGTATCCTAAACAGACGACTATGTCATGCATCCAGATAATGATAAAAACTTAAAAGAAGCAATGAAAATCATCTCTGCTCTCACCCCTTTGGGAAACAAACGTACGTCTATTGTCTCACCCCTCTAGGAAACAAACGTACGTCTATCTGTCTATGTATGATGCTATGTGTGTGGGTCCTCATACCTCTGCCGAACGATCAAGGCATGGAATTCTCCGCGAAGGCACGTGTTTCCTTGTACCTTCAATCCTGGGTCCTTTAAGCGGGGCGTGAAAAAGCATCTTCTCAGGTTTTCAAAGTAGACCCCTCAACATCGCCTCAGCTGCTATGAGGACGGTGTGGAGGCCACTGCTCTTAGACCACATGACTGCTTACCATCAGGCGGAGAACAGTCATTTTGACGAGAAACATAAAAAAAAGAAAAATATCTGGCCTATCATAATCATAACACCCTACTTGAGTGTAGTATAAAAGGTAACTCGTCATAATGTTATAGTAAAGCGTCTCGCGCATGGCGGTTATATTCTCGGTGACGTCATTTGACATTTACGACCATCAAACACGTTACGTGCTTGACATTTTCAAATATAGAATAGGCGTGAAACCTCGTGTGGTTATTTTAAGCCGTCAACTTCTTATCACTGCATTCAAATTGAGAAAATTTATAACCGTCAATTTTGTAATAATGTATGATAACTGAATCACAGTGGGCTTGATATTAATACGCAATTCTGAACGATTCATGTCTCTGATCTCCGATGACGTAACGGAGTAACGTGATCTCGCCACATATTTATAACCAGCGACCTGCGCCATCTTCGCACGGGTAGAACAAAACCTTACCAAATTATACATCTAAAGTTTAGATGTATAATTTGGTAAGTGATTCATGAGGAAAGTTTAGATTCTAAACTTTCCTCATCAATCACTCTGTTATTGGTGAAAACCGCATGAAAATCCGTTCAGTAATTTTTGAGTTTATCGCGAACAGACAGACACGATGGGGGACTTTGTTTTATTATAAGTGACGAGGGATTTAAAACAAAAACTGTCAAGTCTATCGAATCTGATTCATTGCGCCAGGCAACAATGTATTTGAAGGCCCACATTGTTTATCGAAGCGATTGCTGTGTATTAGACTTGACTTTGACTCCCTGGACCGACTAGGTAATATCAATAGGTAATTGGAACCATTGCTGTTAAATAAGGGTGTAATCTATGAACCCACTTCTTATTTCCGAAGGGTAGACCATACGATGAAATAGACTTAAGACTATGTATGTATGTGTAGAAATGTATCTTTTTCAATCATCAATTATTTATGTCACTGGCAATCGCGTATCTTATACTAGTAAAGTAAAAGAAAACAAGGCCTGGCGTCAAAAGAACACCGCTTATCACAAAAAGCGATCATACAACTCGCAAGTCCAGCACCTCACCAATATTTACTGAAGAAAGTGAATAAGTAAAACTACGTAACAAACTATAATTACAGTTCTGAGATGACGTGTAATCGTGCCTCATAATTAGTAACAAAATTATCATCTTTTTACTGACGAGTTTTGTGGCCAGTTTCAGCCGTCGGATATTTTTAATTAGTAGAAAATGAAAGTGAGCAATTATTTGCCGCTGTGATGCTTAATTATCAGGTTTTATTTACTGAATAATAAAATAGTCGGCTTAGAAATTATTGTTTTATGAGTTACTAGCTGACCCGCGCAACTTCATCTGCGTCATATAAGAGAATGTTCCCCGTTTTTGCAACATTTTTCATTGATGCGCCGCTCCTTTTGGTCGTAGCGTGAAGTTATATAACTTATAACCTTCCTCGATAAATGGGCTATTCAATACTAAAAGATTTTTAAATTTGATCCAGTAGTTCCTGAGATTAGCGCGTTCAACCAAACAAACAAACAAAGCTTTATAATATTAGTATAGTACTGATTAATAAAAGAAAGGATTGTCTCTTTGATCTCGTGTCAATATTAATAATAGTATCAGGCCTTTTCGTAATCTGTATCATTTTTGGACACGAGCATCTTCATACTGTGAGCAGGGTAACGTCATAGTCCACTACGCTCACCGAGTGTGGGTTGACAAACTTCACATATCTTTGCGAACAATTCGTAGAACACTCAGATATGCTGGGCCTCAAGTCTGCTATTACAATAGTGTCAAGTACAAGTTTGGTAATCTACTAATATAATGGCGTCATTATAACTTTCTGATGGTCAACCACCGACACTCAATTGAAAAAAATGCCATAGAATGGTAATCTCGTACAAAATGACAAATGACTGACATATGCGGTAATCTACTAAAATTTTGATAGTTCCTTTGATCAGATTGCTTTTAACACTAATAAATAATATATCAAAATATATATAATACGAAATCTAGCATGAATAAATGTTCAAATTTAGTAGTAGTTTTTCGAAAATCACTTTTACTAACAGGTTTTATAATAATGGCAATACGACATGTCATTCTACCACAATCCTATTACGAGACCATTGACCGACAATGATCGTCCATTATGAATTTAGCAGATTACGAACTTTCAGCAAAATGACAATGGGATTGCAGTTACGTCGCAGCGTCGTGTCGGAATGACGAATTTGTAAAAATAGCAAACTTGGGTCCAGGTTACCACACAATATTTTCCTTCACTGTTAAAGCGAGTGATAATTAATATGCACGTAACTTCGAAAAAAGAATCAGGGTTGCGTGCAGTGGGATCGAGCTGGAGATCTCTGCATGGTAGTCCATTAGTCTTCCTTCATTTTGTTTGGTGCCGATCAGAAGGTTCCAGGTTCGGTACCTACATGTAGCAAAATATTCTTGTGGTTATCCGATAAGACGTGTATGTAACAGCAGCACAGGAAGTTAGACAATTTGCTCGGTAGATAGCATCTTGGCAAATTGTCTGACTTCTTGAAAGGCTCGCCTGTAGCTATAGGCTCGCTCTTAATATTCGAGACTAAAAAACATCTATCCTAATACTGTAAAGAGAAAAGATTTTTTTTATTATTTATTTGTTTGTAAGAATTTAACTCAAAAACGAAAGAACCGATTTCAAAAATTCTTTCACCATTAGAATGCTATATTATTACCAAGTAGGTAATATAGGTATTATTTTATTTAAAAACTTAACTTACATAATCTTTTTTTTTCGTGGGGATGCTCACCTTATGCATACGCCCTCGCCACAAGGGAACGTGGGTTTTGGTCCGTAGGACTTCGGGCCTACGGATCAAAACCCCACGATGTGCCAACTCGCTGCTTTGTATAGAGGGTGGCTTGCTGGAAAAGAGACTACATCAGCTTACTAACATAACCCAACCTAACCTACTTTTATGCGAGCGCGGCCGCGGGCAAAAGCTAGTAGCAAAATATGGGCGTAATAAACCTCTTCCCTAAGTCATAGAGCCTTTCCAGTCGAGAGTCTATGCTATGGTAATTTATTTCTATTAACAACACTATCTCTTCCAACACGGCTATATAAATCTACAAGCTTATTAACGATAAATATATCTGCTACACATTCATATATATGTAAAACTATGTATTTAACTAGTTATATCACCAGTAATTGGCCGTATGTACGTTAAATTTAATTAAACTACAACACAAAAAGATGTTTCGTTGTAAGTAACAGCTGAACAGAAATGTTTGTACCCAGTGTTTTCTCCGAACGGTTTTAAAATAGAGAAAGCTGAGATAATGTGCATTCTGCTTAGTAATGTCGAGATGGATTTGTCACTTGGCTTTCTTGTTTTCAGTTAGTGCAGTTTGTGTAAATCAAGCATTTAGTGTGACTAAGTTTGTTGGTTTTCAGATTTTAGAAAGAGATTGCGATTTACTTACATTGTGTTAATTAGTAAGTCAACAATCGGACATCAGCGCCCAGACACAATGCTTTTTACTATTAGTGACATAATGCCTTCGCTCACGTAAAAGTAGGTTAGGCTATGTCATTTTTAAAATCGGTTTTGTAGTTTTTGAGTTGAATCCTTACAAACCAACAAAAATTTAAATCTTTCCTCTTTATAATATTGGTATAAATTATCTGTTAAGTCTTAGGCTCTAGACAGACGGACTGGATTCCAACTGCACTCCGACTGCAAAATTGCAGTTTGAATGCAGTAAGTACGACTGCAATAAAACTGCAAACCAACCGCGCCGTCCAATTGCAGTCGGTGTGCAGTTGGCATGCAGTCTGCAAACTGCACGTTGACTGAGAGCTAGCTGCACGGTCGACGTGCAGTTCAAATGCAGTTGGTCTATAGCAATCTTAATGCAGTTGGTCCAACTGCATTTGTACTGTACACCGACTGCAAACGGGCTGCACGGTTAGTTTGTAGTTTAATTGTAGTCATGCTAACTGCATTAAACTGCAAATTTGCAGTCGGAATGCAGTTGAAATGCAGTCCGTCTGTTTAGAGCCTTGGAATACCAGACGTAATTAAAATCTATTGTGTCTGGCCACTGGTGTGCCGCTGCGACTCAATAAGTAACGATAGTAACAGCAATCGGCTTGCTCTGTATTTCGTGAGATTTAAATCAGTTTGCGAAATGTGGGTACCCTTGTCTGTCGTTTCGAAGGTATATCAACAGGTCTGAAACTATGTTTGAATTAATTAAGATATTGTACGAGCCTTGGAATCTAGTCTAAACCGCTTTGTAGTAAAATATCTAGGTCCTAGATCAATATCTATACTAATATTATAAAGCTCAAGAGTTTGTTTGTTTGATTGAACGCGCTAATCTGAGGAACTACTAGTGCAAATAGATTTTTTTTATGCAACGCAAGTAGCATTCAAGCATATGACACACTTGATGGTAAGTGGTCACCGTAGCCTATGGCTGCCTGCAACACCAGAGGAATCACTTGCGCGTTGCCGACCCTGTATAACCCCTATGTTTTAATTATTTTAGTATTGGGTAGCCCATTTATCGAGGAAGGCTATATGACATCACTCTTCGAACGAGTGGAGCATCAATGAAAAATGTTACAAAAACGGGGAAAATTCTTTTATGTGAAGTGGACGCAGTTGCGCGACTCAGCTAGCATTTTATATAGAGCTAGAATCCCGATTATATCTACCATATTGTGGCCTTGTGTTACGAATTCAAAGAGCCTCTTTTGTGCTTAAGAATGTCGTAGTGATGTAATAAATGTATTTATATCAGTCTGAACCGTTTTTATGTTTATTTAAAAACACAGCCGTTGGATACCATAGCAGCATGCTTTGCATTAATAATTCAAGACGATTCTGTTTCATTGACCGTTAAAATCACAGATTTTTTGGTGGATTACCGATCATAGCCGATGGATTAGTTAAGGTTAACATAACTGATCACTTTTTTATACGTAGATATTTTTTCAGTAAGACTTTGTAAACACTTTGGCGACAGAGGCGCTCTAATGCTTACATGTATTACTATAAAGTATTTATTACTACTCACATAATTATCAATGCTTATAAATAATTATTTGAATTGTCTATATAAGAGAAAATGAATAATATACAATAATACTAATAGAGATCATAAGCAATATGATTGTTTTCACATTAAATAGGATATTATTGTATTGCTGATTTAAATTGATGGCATAGGGGTTGAAGTGGTCGCCTTGCAAATGCGTCGAGTGTTGTAGGTTCAATCCCCACGCGAGGCAATAAATGGTGTGGGTGTTCCTAGTGTCTGTTGTTTAAATAATTGTGATATAAATGAAAATCGCTCTCGTTTAGTCCAAGAAACGGATGACTGCTTTTTACCTTAGGCAAAAATAAGGAAATCATTATGCCACTGCACTCGATGACTCATTTTCAATATAATAATATGACACGAAGGCTGCTTACTACACTTCTTACATACACACCTTTTGCTACACTGTTACCGACTTATATCCGCGAGCCAAAACATTCACGATTCATTCAACAAACAACCCGATTGTCTGCTAATAGCCATTGTGTTTTCTCATTGTAAACACAGTTGTTTTCAAAAAGGTCAGGTTTAACAAAATGTTAGACTTCCGGCCTTACGCGACAACTGGCAACTTTCACCGTCTTCTCAAGGACAAAAAATATCTTTGTTTGCATTTGAATTTAGAAGCGCCGCCATTTTGGTTTTGCTGTCAAAGTGACACTGGCGTCGGTCCCTGGTTTACACAATATTTCGATATTTTATTGTTTTACGCACGTTTAGTTACAACACCGTTTTAGTTAAGGAGAATTTTTGGGGTTTCGTTCCGTAACAGTTATTTGAAATCGTCCTATTTGCCGTAATTGCCAGGATTCAGGGTATTGTGTGCAGTGCAATTTTGTTTCCGCTAATTGTTTTAAAGTGGTCAAGTGTTGAAATAATAGGCTTAAATTGAAACTGTTTATTATATTGACCTTTTATTTACATAGCATATAAACACGTATATATCACCGTGACTATGTAGGCAGCATACATACATTGTTGAATTAATATGTACCACGTATCATATGTACGGTACCAGTGAAGATATCTCAAGTTTTATTTTTGTATCGCGAATTAAAGTGCATGATCTCTAACGCACTTAGTCGATTATTGCAATGAAACGTTTGAGTGCAAAATCTTAATATTAAACATACCATCATGTGTTTTACGGTACTATTTCATTCATATAGCACTCAAACGTGCCATTCGAGTAGTCGCCTGGCTCAGATTGAGTGTGTTAGAGAGCATGCACAGGTCAACTACTTTTGGTACCTAGCTCAATTTAGCGTAGTTTCGTAAAATAAAGAAAAATAATTTTATTTGTTCCATGCTCTTGTGGTTTGTGTTGTAATCATAACACTATTAATGGGATTAAATATAATGACCACCAAAAATAGTAATTGCGCAGCAAAATATGTTTGCTAAAATATATCATAACGAGCACCTATACGCCTCAAATCACTGCATTCCGTCTCGGAAGGGTTAGGTTAGTTTGCTAAAATATATCATAACGAGCACCTATACGCCTCAAATCACTGCATTCCGTCTCGGAAGGGTTAGGTTATGTTAGGTTCCTTCTTAAACCCACCCAAAAATAACCCGTCGACTTAGTTTAATCTCTTTAAATATATTTTGCTGTGGAATTTGGTGATCATTTACTATTTTTGACTGTTATATTTTACTATATCTGGTGATAAGTTAAACATAAGCCCTAATTAATTCAATATACAACGTTTGTCTTTGCGTTTATATGAATGGCCTAACAAACTACTAACAAGTCAGTGCCGTCTAGTGGTACAACTTTTTAAACTGCGTATAACTATTGCAGGGTCTATAAAATTCACTTCATACTCGTAGGTCATCGGTAGGTCGAGTTTAGAAAGACGAAATATCGCCATTTCTCCACTCTCCTTCGTCGCTTGCCATTTTATTTTGTGTTCCTGCAGTGAATATAATTATGTTCTTAGCGATCTGATGTTAGCGAGGACATACGTGCACCTGATTTATTTCCCAAGTGCAGCTCTTGCTCACCTCGAAGGACAATTTCTCCGTTGCGGGGACGTTACAAACGTTTAAACAACTATTTGTGGATCGCACAGATTTTTGTTACGTGTTGAGATCGAACAGTACAGTACTGGTCGCCCGAGCTGAGGCGATTTGACCACTGAGCGACCACCATAATTGCATGGTGTCTGCTTGGACCAGTTATACTTGCTCTTGCATTGATAACACAGTAAACTTGAGGAGTCGGTACGCGCGAGCCATAAGCCTCCAAGGGCTTGGATTTTAGAACATTTTGTTTAAATTCAAATGTAGCAGTTTTATTATACATACTTATATATCTAATACTGGTTTTCCAAATATAAATATAATAAATATAAGATCACATGTGTTTCTCCGAAGAGTAGTGCAGATATATGCGTGTATAGTTGTGTAGAACTACTGCTTTAAAAAGTAGATAACAAGTTATACAAAAATAAAACAAGAAAATACAAAAATCTTTTATTTAAATAAAGAACTTCAAGATAAATCTATACTAATATTATAAAGCTGAAGAGTTTCTTTGTTCGTTTGAACGCGCAAATCTCAGGAACTATTGGTCCGAATTTAAAAATTATTTTAGTGTTGGATAGCTCATTTATCGAGGATGGCTATAAGCTATATAACATCACGCTAAGACCCACGGAAGCGGGTAATCATTAACGCGGGTGAAATCGCGGGCACATCTAGTACTTACATAAAGCATAAAATTTCATATTCAACTTCTTAAAAGCTTTACGCTTTCAAGATATCGAATGGCAGTACTACAATACAATACCGAATGGTAGTAAAGTTCCTTTATTGAACGAACGACGCCATAATTCTCGTCGATTACTTTAATAGAGCTAACATGTCGCGTACGGCGACTGGGTATGGTCACATGGCTAGACGTCATTACGCACAAATGGGCACAGCGTTAGGACATTAACATTCTAGACCATGAGCCAATCTAGAAACTGAACATCGCTTCCTAAAGAGGTTAGAAACTTGGTGGCTGAGAGCGGCTGTTTTGGACGAGCGCGGTGTTGTTGTATGGATAAGGAGTAGAACTAATATGGGTACGACATGTTGTATTGTTTGAAGTTTAAGGCCAACGCCATCTATTGGTGTGATACATTCTTAAAATTTTACAATCGTAATCATATTTCTATCGTACAGTAATAAGAACTAGCCCGCGGCTTCACTCGCGTTAATGTATATATTGATTTTTTTTCTATCCCTCGGGAACAGTATTTTTTTTTCTGAATAAAAGGTACCCTATGTCCTTTCTGTACCCCTGTCTATGTGTGTGCAAAATCTCACGATGATCGGTCGAGTAGTTATGGCGTGCAACGTAACAAACAAACAAACTCAAATTCGCATTTATAATATTAGCTAAAATATCAGTCCTTTTGGTTAAGTGCAAGCGAGAGTTTCCTCGCTAAAAGACAGAGACTTGGCGGCATTCTCTATGTATTCACATCATCGTATACATTATACATATAGGAGTATTTTTAGACATGTAGGTTTACTCACAATGATTTCCATCCTTTGTCAGTAAGAATATTTTTCTTACTTAATTTCTCTGAATTTGCTTTTAAGGACGCCTCGTTCATTTGTTGAAGTGGATCCATTATGTTCATATACACAACGCAGTTATGGGATGGCAGTTTTACAACGCAGCGAGCAAGATTATGTGCATGTTCATCACAGCGCTCAGTCTTAACTATTTTCACTCATTGACCGATAAACGTCGATTTCGCTTCTTCTCGGGATCTCGCTGAGAAAATGTGGACCTTGATAAAAACAAGACAGAATTGTATATGTTAGCGTTTGAAAGTCAGCTTTACGTCGCGTCGTGAAAGGAAACTAAGTGAAAATGTATTTTAAATTTTTGTATATTAATTGCTGCGTCTTTAAGAAATCCCCAGCACTATTTCTATCAAGCGTAACATGTTTTTAATTATTTTTGGATGTTTACCTAAATCTCGTAACTCAATTTTAGTTAGAGGCCAGAAAACCTAGATCCCACTCGGCCACGTTAAAAGTACAATGCAATGCGCCTAGAATATAATGACTTACTTCCGCATTTATTTTAGAAAATATATATTTTACTAGCATTTGCGCGCGGCTCCGCTCGCGTGGTACCTAGATCAATAAAAAGTAGCCTATGTTCTTCCCCAGGTTTAAACTATATCTGTGCCAAATTTCATCTAAATCGGTTGAGTGGTTTAGCCGTGAAAAGGTAACAGACAGACAGATAGACATAGTTACTTTCGAATTTATAATATTAGTAAGGATAAGTTATATAACTTCTAGTGATTTAGATACCAAACTATTTGAAATAATAACTTCAAAGACCTTATGACTATATTTGATTATAGTCCATGAAGATTTCAATAATAACCGTCCTGATTATTAGCTGTCCCACTGCTGGACACAAGCCTCCTTACAGAAAGATTTTTCTATACTGACCGAATGGTCAAGTTCAAACGACTTCAAGAATATTATGCAATATACTTGATCATACTTTAACGGTGAGCACTATGATGAGTTGGGTCTCTTGTACACGCTAAGAAATTTCACCGTGTCTGCTACAGATAGGACCAATTCATCATGAACACGACAAGAATTTTGTCGGATCTAGGCACGAAAACTTATCGTGTCTACTGCGGACAAGACGAATAGGAACGTGTAAACCACAGTAGGTGTAAACGATAACATTGTTTTCGGGCAATCGTGCGTAGGGTGTGATAGACTAGACAAGTCTGTTATTAATTTTCGTTTGTTTGTGAAGAAAATGTTAAGTACGTCCACGCAAATAAACGTACAAAAACTACCTGAACCACCTCACCTACACCGCCCCCCACCGCACCGCAGCAAAACGTCGCGCGTCGTGTCTAGACAATATTTTTTTCTTGGTCAGCACCGAAGCAGTGTACACAGTTCGTGTGTAGAAACGACACGAATTCTTGCATAGGCCCGGCGACTTTTCTTAGCGTGTACAAGAGCCCTAAGGGCTCAAAAGTAACAATCTATCACAGGTGGCTTATGTATTTTGTTTACCTCTCTTGGTGATCCAACGGTATATCCACTAGGTTTTCGTGGCTGTAGTGGCAGCAAGTCGCAGCTTCGTCGCTGATGATATGCTATCAAAACTTCACGCTCGCTATAAAGTCGAATGGATGCGTGTGAAAATCTGTAAAATCCAATTGTTATTTATCTTTCCATTACAATTTAAGTTGTCTGTTACAAAAGATGTAGATGTAACACCTTCACTATTCGTAATCGGAGTGTGTCTACCAATTTTTACTTTTTCTTCACTCGTTTAGTAACAAATGGATGAGCTGACTGTGTTTTAATCAGATTAACCCCAAAACGTCTTGAATGCTAGATTGTTCTGGTAATTTCTGTTGTACCGCGTTCCAATTAAGTAATATGATATAATCGTAGTCTTCATTGAGTAATTGTGTCTTGGGTTTGGTTTTGATTAATTATAGGTTCTACATTGTGTTCTCATATTTTTGCATTATATAAAATAGCAAGCAAATTTTTTTGTTATGATCGCACGGTTTGATTTGGTAAAGTAGTTGCTTCCATTACATTACGTGATGTAAAGTACCCGCATGGTATAAAATGGTATAAGTAAACCGTATATATTCATTTTAAATAATTTTATTACAATGTTATTATTTATACAATGTTTATGTTGCATGTGTATACATAAGGAGTTATAATCTCCAGTTGCTAAACATAATATCAGCCCTGATCTTGCGTACCTTCCCTTTAAAAGGTGAAAGGAAAGGCAGAAGAGTATTCTTACACCCACTCCTCGCCAGTTATAGTTAAGGTTCGGTGTATTCCTATACAATAGGCGCCTGCCTATTCATGTGCCATCAAGACTTCTTGCTGCAACTGAGTATTTTTATTAGAAAGCTCCAATAATACCTCGCCCAACCCAGGCATCGAAACCAGGACAACGTGATCGGTCACCGACCTGCGCGCAAATTTCTGCCATCTAGTTAAATAGGCAATTGTCGAACAGTTACGAACAGACAAAAAACATACCTTTTTATTTTTGTATGTTAGTACCAGTGACCCGCAAAAGGCCCATAACATTGGTGGCAATGTCCTAGTTGAATTCTAGAACATTTGCCATAATGGTCGCACATGGCAGTTTTATTTTCGCACGAACTCGCCAGGGGGCGTTGCCCGCGCTGTAATTTCTCGTTTTCAACACTCATAGCTGTAATTTGCGTAATCACGGAGTAATTTCGTTGCTAAAATTAATTTGTTTAAGTAAATTTATACATGTTTTGTTTCCGTATTTCAGTTTTTTGCAAATAGGTACGCAAAATATAAAATATTATGTATGTATCTTAATAAATGATGAGATGATGACATTAAAGGAAATTTGCTTTTATAAATAATCTAAACACCAAAGGATTTTTTAAATTTTACAGTTAATATTACCTATATGTATGAAAATAACAGGTTCATAAAAAAGGGCATAACTAGCGACGAACTTTTGTTAAAAAAAAACATTTACGTAATTATTCATTCATTATTTATTATTCAGCAGCGACTTAGGCAACTACGAATGAACCAACAATCGGATACTTCATTTTTCAATAATATTTACTCATCGCTGATAATAACTTCACCCAAATATTTCTACTAACATTAAATCATTACTTGCCTACTTTAATTCAAATCATTCTGTTTTCGATTGTACTAGTTTAACGGTTAACCAGCATCAATTTTAGATTCGGTTCTACAAAATTCGTTACAGCATAACCTTTGTACAGCTATGTACTATTTTTCACAGTGGTTAAGTATTAAGGTTTTATTAGTCATATTATTATACTCTGTAACATATATTTTGCTAACAGTACCGTGTAATTTACCTACTTATATTTTTAAGTTTACTTCTCAGCTACCATTGTATTCAAATGCTAGCTGTATATTTTCGTTTTCATAATTAAAAGTGAATGTTACCACTTTTAATGTTAATTATTTTCTTTGTTGAAAATGAAATTGTATAAAGTCTTGGACTATTAAATTTCGTAATTGCTTAATACAGTATAACGGTTTTATTTAAAACGTACTTCACGGAAAATGCTACGCCGATATTTTAAATAAATAACTGTTATATTTGTTCACGTCTCCAGGGATACAAAGGTTCATTGACACGTCGAGTAGACAAAAACTCGCGCAAACGCAACCCGTCGCATTATGCCTTGTGCTGTCAGTTTTTCTTTTTTTAATTTACTCGCACGTGTTCGCTTGTTCTGTCACGCCCTATTGCCCACGTGTTGATAAGTTAACGTTTCTGGTAATGATACACGTGTAATGTTTGAATTAAGAAATAATTGAAGGTACGAGCTCAATTTTAAAGCTTCTGAAGGTCTTGTTTGTTTTTTACATAAATTAAACAAGAAATTCCTTTAATAAAGGAATTATATACAATTGCCGAGTTATTTCTTTTAGTTAGCAGTAAATTATAGTGTCACTGCCATATAACAAGATGTAAAAAAGAACTACCTTCTGCATCAAGAATTTTGAAGAGATTCTTTCTATACGTGTTTGTGCACTTATTATAACTGCGTTTTTACATAATTACGCGGTGTGGCGAAAGTGATACAAATCAAGAAGAGATAGAAATCTGTTATGCGAACTCCATGACACGAAGAGGTGTAACCTCTAATTTGTCTGTGCAACCCACTTTCGAGCGCACTTTGTTTCCCGCGCGAAGCCATGTGACGTATGTCACTTTGACAGCTTATTGTTTTAAAAAACGTTGCGAAAATGCACGGCACTGACAAAATTGTTGTTATTCCTCTGCATCGTTGTAATTTTCACTGTTCTAAATATTTCATGGATTCTTTTTGTTATTTGAATTATCGCTAGGCGTGTTGCACGCATAGCGAGGCTGTCTGTAGTAGATATCTTAGACGGGCGTAAATCAATGTTTATAAACAATTAAGATATCGCTTCGCTTGTTTGAAAGTTGACTAGCTCAATATCTGTGAAAACTTGTAAATGTAATGGATAATTTTTTATTCGTTTCGATATGAAATAAAGATTTAGACAGATCTAAATCGTACGTAGTGCGGTGTTGTGAAACTGAATTGTTTATTGCGCTGCAAGTTTGCGCAACATATGCGCATGATCAAATACCGATATATCAAAGTTGCGGGTTGTGACAGCTGCATGATTGCAGCTATTATCCACGTAGGACCTTAAATATAATTGTTTGCAGAACACGATTAGATTCGTCTTCGTGATTGTTTTAAGGACACTTTGAGAAGGTTAATGATTCTTGAAACGCCGAACCGAATTTGGAGAAACGGTTTAGTTATGGAGACGCTTGCGGTTTGAATATTTGATATATTAAAATTATTAAACGGATTTTAATAATTTCGAAATAAAATTAAATGATTTAGGTCATACATACAGGGAATTAGATATGGCAGCCTAGTGCTTGAAATCTTGTTTGAAATATTATATTTGTAGGAGGTAGGTGCGTTAAGTACTAAGATTTAAAGCAATGATACCATTTTTAGTATTTGGGCATGCATCGATATTGCAGTTCGTTTCCGCAACTCCGTTTTCTACGCGTACCATCGCCATATAAGAATTGCATGTTAAAGCAATTCCATTGATACAATATGGATTTTAGTGAGCATAAGCTTGGCCTACCAATCGGTTGGCAACAGGTGAGGAGGGCGGAACTACGTTCAAACTCGACCAATACGGCTGCAAAAATACTTTCCCACAGAAACACAGCTAAACCTTGGTGGATCACTAAAACTTGTCGTGTGCGGAGATCTAACCCGCAACCCTCGGCGCCATTGCTGTGGCGTGGCGCTCACTTAAACCAATACGCTACGATCAGTCAACTTTATGAGACTTTCGCATTTATTATATTAGTGGATATACTTTACCAACATAAACAGGCATTGTAGTATCAAGAGTATTATTAATTCATCATACGCTTATTCGAATATCAATCAGATCCAGTTATACGCATCAGTAGATGCCAGATTTTAACTAAGCAGACAAATGTGTTTGCTCCCACCAGCTTCAAAAAAATATTTTGTTGCTAACCATAGACACTTATACATAAACTAATATTATAAAAGCGAAAATGAGTTTGTTTGTTTGTTTGTTACCTTGTCACGCCTAAACGACTGAACCGATCATCCTGAAATTTTGCATATACGTTGTCAGGTATACAGAAACGGACATAGGCTACCTTCCATCCCGAAAAAAAATTACTGTTCCCGAGGAAAACAACAATAACGTTCTTATGATAATAGATGGCGCCACGTGTCTTTCGAATCATGATTGAATTATATTATTATATATTATTACAAGCAGAGTACAACCCGAATTGATTGTCAAATTCTAAATTAACGCGAGCGAAGCCGCGCACAAAAGCTAGTCTTAAATATTTAAGAGGTAGCTAGGTATTAATTAGCGACTAATTAGAAAAAATCACCTATACACATTACTTAACGTTGAATAATAGTTCATTGATACCGTTGATCACAAATTAATCATTGATTAAGGATATGAGAGTTATTCAATTGAGATGTATTAGTTAGAGATATTTTTATAAGGAAGGCTGGGTCTTCTTTTGACCTAAGGGTCTGTTCGTCTGTTTGAATAAGTTCCATCACAAACGATTTCATGTTTTTCAACCCTACCTAACAACGTCGTGATAATCTACTGCTATAATAAAGGTTGTATGTGCTTGTTATAATTTGCAGTTTTCTCATGAGTTATCCAATTAATGTGAAATATTCTATCAGATCTTTACAGTTTATGAGTATGAATGTCGCAATATTGTAAACCAATTAAAAGCATACGTAATAAACCTTAATTAATTAACAAATGTTGACTGATATATTTGTTGTGGAATGCCAACGAATACACGTGTATATTATTAGCGTGTTTTAGACATTTTTAGTGACAGTAAGAAGTCTGAAACTTTGCTGGGTAGACGACAAAATCCTCTTTTAATGTCCTCCAGACCTAATTTCGGTCATGGCGGCCAATCTTAATGGAGACTGGCCATCTGCGCAGGAGATATTATAGGGCACAAGTGTGTGCGTAAACTCAAGTGCACTCTCTGTTCTCTAACTCTTATGATCCGATGGGACGGATAATCCGACACGACCGGAGAGAGATCAGGCGCAGGACCAACGGCTTTACGTGCTTTCCGAGGCACGGGGGTGTCTAACACCGCCAACTTCCTAACTCCGGGCTCGTATTGAGATTTCTTAACAGAGAAACCCAATATCTTTTTCTTGGCCCGGCCCGTGATTCGAACCCGATACCTCATGCACAGCAGTCGCATTCACTACCGCTTTTACCTAGGATATGAAACCATACTAACTAACTTTTCAGGATATACATGCCTAAAACATGGATTTTTTTTCATGTCAGTATACTTTCCCGTGGGATTTAAGCTAGCGAAGTCGCGCGCAGAATACTGGTTATAAATATTATATTCGCGAATTTGATTTAACCTTTTGACCGCCACAGCATAAAAGTAGCGTCGTGCCCCCTACGCCAGGCGATGATTAATGTAGTTTTAAATAATAGGTAAAAGGAACACAACAAACATATTTTTTATGTTTATTTTGAACTGTAAAATAGTCGTATTTTCGACGTGCCATGCCGTCGGGGGCGTCGTGAGCACGGTTTAATTTGACGTGAATGGACGTCCGTGGCGGTCAAAATGTTAACATTCGGTCCCGTTTTGTTTGCTTATAAATTCAGTTTCTAGTTTATCAAACTGATACAAACCGGCAAGTGAAATAGGTTATTGTGTGTGTTATATTGGATTGGATTTTAATATACGACGCGAGTAAAGCCGTATATTGTAAATCGATAAAGAGCTAGGTTAGAATAACATGACATATACATTTCATAGTCATTTCATCTCCCCAAAAATTAAGTCTCTTGACCGACTGGGCGCAGATTTAGACTACGTACCGTTATAGATAATTCAAGGAAGTCAGCATAATAAACTTATGTACATAACAATCAAAGTTCAAGCAGTTGTGGCATATTTCGCACAAAGACAAACGAATAGCGGTCGCTAATTTTAATTGACATCAATATTTGTGAAGTGGGTCGTTGTGATTGTTTACAAATTGTTTGTCTATGGCGAGCTGTAACTTAATGGCGAACTGTGAAATTGAGGGCGATTTGAATTTAAACGGTCGTGTAATAGGCTGTCTATTCGGCTAAACAAACAAACGGTATTATTTGCTAAATGTCAATAGTGTTTCTGTATTTGATTCGAAATGTAAAAAATAATTTCGCTAAGATTATACAGTATACTTTTTAATTTACAATTACCATAATGAGGCAGTGCGCTCTTAGCAGAACGATTTTTAGCAGTGTTGGCTACGCTTGACTGGTATCCCTTTTACATAGACTTTCAAGCAGTCAAACCTGTTTATCACTAACTTGGTCACTAGTAGTGGAACGTCGCAGTTCTTAGCATGATTGAGAGCGACCGGAGAACCACTTTCCTCTCACAGAACATTGACGTAAAGTAGTATACTTACGTTTTGTGTTAGGTTCAGTGAGTGAGAGCAGGGTACGAGGTCATTAGGTCTCTACCTAATGACCCCGTCACTCGCCTTCCAATAGGCTACTGAAACTTCATGATATAAGGTGAAACGTATGTTTGTTCGATGCGGCTCATGTTTCCTAATTGCCTTCGTGATGCGAGGATAACATAAACATATCCATAAGTAGTCACTACCTCTGGTGGGTGGCTGGTTTGTTTGCCACTAGCAGCAACAAGATCAAGGCGGGCAGAGGTGTATTTATGACAGCAATTTTTCAAGTTCCATGTAATTGCGAGTAAAGACTTTGCTGTCTACCGGGCATATTTTCAGACTCAATGCTACAGTTGAAAATTTAATATTAATACCAATAACACTTCGCTCGATCCAGGAATCGCAACTAAGACGTTATGATGCAAACTTAACCGCAAACTCTTACCATAAGACTTAAGAAGAGTACGAAGACCCATTTTATAAACCAAGATGTCGGCTTAGACGCGTAGAAAGAGCATTAGGCACAATGGATTTAAAAAAAACCAGGTCTTTATTATTAGACAGCTGTCACTCCGTTCGGTAATGTATATACGTAAAGGTATTTTTTTTCTGGTAATAAAGTATTTTGATTTTGATCTCCGTTATAAAAATACCCGCCATTTCCTAATTCCTTTTGAATTTGAAGAAAGATTAACTACTTAAACAAATTAATTTCGTATTTACAACATCAGATGAAATGTATACTGTTATATTGTGAGAATAAAAGGAAGCAGGCTATTTTGTCCTTTTACGATGGTAGCTATATAACTTTAGCACAGTTATAAGTGGGTATATTAATTAAAGTAACGGGTACTTCAATGCTATTTCACACTACCCGCGAATGTCGCAATGCTCGGTAATTACGTTAGGATGATGGAATTAACCTCGACCTGTATACTGACTACTTGCAGCTATCAGTCAGGTTATTGAACATATATAACATACTTGGTCACAATTACAAACTCTATTTTGCCAGAACTGGTAATTGATTTTTGGATTATACTGTCGTGTACGAATACAGCATATTTATTAACGACACATCACATAGGCAGTTTAAGCCCATTTCTAGTATTCGCAAAAACCCTGCTGTCAGTTATATTCAAGTTAAGATTTTATATGAATTATGCTGACGAGTTTATCTAAATTTAACTGTGAACAAGATTGTATTAGTAACATAATTTGTAATTCGAGTCTTTTATGTAAATTCTCAGACCAGATTTTAAAGTTCTAAGGCTGGATCTTTTTTGACTTGAAGATATAGCATTGCAATGCAACGTGGCATGCTGCCACTCTTCTGGGCACGTTTCTTTTCAGAATTTTATGACGTTACCTATATCTGCCATGTATTAAAATATTGTTTGCCTATTTATTTTGTTTTTCAGGTATATATACTATATGTAAGTATTATTTTATTTAAATATAAACGCAATCACTATAAATGTTAAAGTTTGTGATGTTTGATTATTTTGATACCCAAGAACTCTAAAACCGATGAACGGCTTTAGATGAAACTTTGCAAACGAATAGATATGTTCTGGTTATTTTTATCCCGATTTCCTTTTCTGTAAGATTCACGCAGGCGATGCCGCGGTTAGTAACTAGTCTACATACGAAGCTTATAGGTACTAATACATAGTATCTTTATACAAAACATTGAAGTTCAATACATGCAAAGCTTATATGCACCTTGAGCTATCCTTGACCTCGCGGCGGTCACCCACTCGCCGTGCGCCCGCGCACACTTTCTTCTTCAACGGCCAACATTGTGCGACTGCATTCATCATTCAAGCTTGTTTATGATGTAACTTGTGCATTCAAGGTGATGAATTACATTTTATAAGTAATACAATATTATTCTGTTCCCGTCAATCGGGATTATATTATCATTGACTTAGGAGATTACGTCCATCATTATTATATAGTATTCTTGTTAAACCCTCCAGCTAAACTAGAATGCTTGTGTTTGTAGTGGTAAAAGAAAATAACACATCCATAATTAATGTCGTAAATAATAACGGGCGGTCCTTTTTATTGCCCGTTATTATTTACGACATCAGTTATTGTTGTTATTTTTTTTAATTATAAAATATTGAGATTGTGTCGGGTGGTTAACATATGACAATCTGAAACCTTTTCACGAAAAAAATCGGTACATTAATTTCTCCAAAGACATAATGCTAATAAAAAAAATATGGTCCGGGTTATTCTATATAACCAGTAGAATGCGTCGTTAAACGGAATTACACGATTTCAAAATCAGTCTGTATATCTTTATTTGCAAAAAATATGATTGTACGTTTTAAAAATTTTGTAGTATCCACATGGATTGGATGGTATTTTTATTGTAACTAGTAGGTATGTATAATTACATAATTTTACATACCTACTAGTTACAATAAAAATAAATATGGGATGTAGTACTGTGTTCTCCTGTGTCCTCCTAGATAGGCTACAGATTACCCTTATCAATAGTGCGATTTCTCCTTCGAAAAAATTATAGCCTGTCTGCGGAACGCCTAAATGTGGCGAGAATGCAGATAGTTTTACCTTGTAGTCTTGTAACTTTTTGTGTTAGAATGACTTAGGGTCAGCGCCGACGGACGGAGTGGTGGCGAATAGACTAATTCAGTAACTATTTAAATTCAACCTAAAGTGCTATAAACGTCACAGTTCGACGGCGGTCATATACTTATATGATTCATCGAAGGGTTCGGTACAAAAAGATGATTATTAATAGAAAGTTAACCAACTAGAACGCGGTATTATGAATCTTAAGAAGAAATGTACAGTCAACGACAAATGGACATTACCACCATATCTTAAAAGCATTGCTATTGGCACGTCCGAAAATTAGACAGTGCGTATAATATACCTATGTATAGCTTTGTTTCGTTCACGCGTACGCAAAGAAAATGCGAGAGAGACGGAAAAATAACGAGAGAGAGAGAGAGAGAAAATGAGATGGGGTAGCACACCTGATTATTAAACAAAGTTATAAATTTCTTCCTGCGCAGCAATCCCTGTTTCAATCTTTCCGAATAACAATCGGATTGTCATCTGCCCGCGCTTTATTATATACCTAGTTGTTGCTAAATTTCCCCTAAAAGGTCATATTAAAGCTTAAATAAGCTTGTCTATAATCAAAATGATTATATGTATAAATATTGTAAAATTACGATTAATCTATAGTAAACCATATTCACTCTAATATTTATTATTCTGCCTAGGTGACGCAACTTTAGATAATGCAAGTGCTACGCATGAGGTTGCTGGGTGCGATATCTGGGGCGACCTAGAAAAGTGTTGGGAATTTGTGTTAATACATTCTTAGTAGCAGGAAGTAATCTAAACTGTGCCCAGTTGACGGCTATAGACTCGCCCCATATTCAGCGTGACCTTAACCTATCTATAGCTGGCGAAATGTGAGCATAATACACCCAACGAGCATCTAACGAGCGTCTTATTAACACTAATAATATTACGTGCTGGGTTCCAGGGATAAGAATTTAAACAATATTACCGACTAAAACACGTTTTATATTAACACACAATTAAAAAAACACAACACGCACTATACTACACATTTCCAGTCTAACAGCTTCAAACTCTGTGGTATTTTCGCTTCCGTTGTCTCTGATGAATACTTGACCGCTTACTATTGTAAACTGACATGGCGTGCGCTGCCTTGCCTCTTATATGTGATTAACAGCGTTTCTGGAATTTTCTAGAAGCGCCGCACCCGGCGTATCACAGTACGAGAAAGTTCTAGTGCTCTCTCTACTCTTCGCGTACTGACAAGCTACGTAGTTCAGTAAGTCGTCAATAGATGGCGCTGTAATAAATTATTAGAAGGCCGGGCGCTTCCCCACAGTGCCGAGAGATGGCACTGGCTGTAACTGTTTACTGTAACTATCTGAGTAGCAGGACCCTGCAGACCTGCATTGCAGGAGTGGCCGGACAAGAAGCTGTAGTGAACCTTGGTGTGCCAACCGGCTCGGTATTCGGACCGGTAGGCTACATCATGCATGTCAACAGTGTAAGTAATGTAGTAAATAAATGCCGGGTCTACATGTATGCAGATGACATGTGCTTGCTGTACTCGTCAAAGAATATACAGGAGGCCAGAGCTGTGCTGCAGACAGACTATGACAACACCACTAAGTGGGCACACGACAATGGCATTATTCTTAACCTATATAAAACTAAAGTTATGCATATTTATTCACCATATAATAGATTAGCAAAGAAAATCAATTATTCAGAAATCAGTATTGTAGGGCACACTTATGAGTGTATGCACGCAAATGGTTTCAATTGTCATTGCCAAAGTTTAGAGATTGTTAAAAAATTCAAATATCTGGGACTGTGGGTGGACCCTAATATGAACTGGAATTTGCATGTGGATTCAGTTTGCACTAGACTCAGAGCGGTGTTGAGTAAGTTCTATGCCTTAAATGCGCCGCTGAGTAAGAAAACGCTGCGTGTCATTTACTTTGCCCTCGCTGATTCGCTGCTTAGCTATGGATTGAGCACGTATGGACGTACATTTAAAACGTATTTAGACAACATAAAGTCACTGCAAATTCGCTTCATGAAATACTTAGTCGATAGAAAAACAAAACTTGAATGCAAAGATAATTATGAGAAACTATTATCTACCTGTAAAGTACTTCCTATACATAAAAGGGTCGAATACTCGGTGGTTCTAGAACAATTGTATGAGGATAAGTTCAAAATAAATGTGGAAAATACTTATAATACTAAAAACGTTAGACAACATAAATTTGTAATACCTAAAGTAAGAAATTATTATGGAAAAAGAACCAGCAAGTATTTAATCCCTACATTGTTTAATAAACATGCCTGGCTGAGAACAAATGTTGATTTAATGAAGAAACAAACTGTTAGAAGCAAACTTAAAAAGGTATTGCTGAGTTAAACCGCTTAATTTTTACTTACTTCTTGCTTTATTGTCTGTATTTGATTTTATTGTTATTGCCATTAAATACTAATTATTAAACCACTGTAAACCGAGAGCGTAAAACTGGTTCCATATTATGTAGCACATAATTATGTTATAATCGAGCGCTAATCCCGCCGACAAACTGTTATGCAGTTTGGTGGGTTTAAAATAATTGTAACAATATGTATTTATTTCAATAAAATTCTTAAAATTCAAAATTCAAATTCAATTGTATATTGAATGAAATAATGGGATAAAAAAAGATACCCACAGGATCAGTCCACGTATCACGGGGGATTTTACAGACATTCAAACGAACAACAGTCAGTATCAGCACAACTATTTGATCCGTGTGGGAAGCGAACGTATAACACTCAAAGCCTTTGCAGTGTGCAACACCTAATCTTTCGGGGATATAGACGTGAAAATATGTGCGTATGTATAAATCTCGTGAAATTACGCTTTATCTTACTAATCCATATTCATTCCAATATTAATTATTCTGTATTTATGAATTTTGATTAAGTATACTTTCGTTATTATCATATTTTGACTGCACGAATGCCGTAGTTGCTTAAGCGGTCGCCTCGCCTCTGCCACTGCGGCGAGTGTCGTGGATTCGACTCCCATACGGGACATAAATTTTGTGTACCACAAATTGTTGTTTTGAATCTCGATGTTCTTTGTGTCCTTTGTTTTACGGAGTTATCCCTTCTAACATTACACAAACTACTAGTAGTGAATTCAAAATCTTGCATAAGGTAATAAGTTTATTATCTAATGTCGATGACTGTACCCTTAAAGGTTAAATTCGCGATTATTATAGTTGATTAACTACATTCGTGTGGGCGAGACGAATGGCGAGACAAGCTACGAGGCGATTGTAGTATACATATATGTATATATGATTCGTATGTATCAGAACCCAGTGTTTCTAATACTTCTTTTTACGGTTTTTGGTTCCTCGTACACCACTTCTGTCCATTGACGTTTAGCGGACACAGTTGAGACTCCGTACTGTTATTGAAAATTTCTTCAGCTAAACCCAATAACAATGTTTCCCGATCCTGGAATCGAATCTGGGGTACATCAGCGAAGGCTATGTTGCTCAAAGAATGATGGTACAGACTATAATTGTTCTAAAAAAATTTTCTGTTGATCTCACAGAACATATTATAATGTTCTTTGTATTGACCTATTGAGGCTAGACACATGGTTTCCAATTACATTTGGCGTTCCAACAATTGATAAATAAAATGTAAAAATACTTTTAAATAGGTCTGGCTGTTCCAGAGGCGCCTTCAAACAAAACAAACGAGCTCTTCAACTTTATTATATTTAGTAAAGATTCTGAATAGCACAACCATCTTAAAAAACGTAAAACTCTGAAGGTACACACCGCGAACAATAAGCGCGCAAAGCTGTGGCATTTGCCTCACCTTCACTTTTGAACTATAGTTATATCGTACGACGGTATCCATCACGAGGTAGTGTTGCAACAGTCCGTCACGACCTGCCTTTGTCAGTGTCGGGCTTACGGCTCCGCAGCTGTTATGTATAGAGATTATTGTTTTCTGAACGTATTTGTTATGAAATTTTTGGATAATAGGCTAACGGTTCTGACGTAAGGTCATGTGTTATTGTTGCAGCTCTTCAAACGTTTAAACGTTTGAAGAGTTGGTTGAAACGTAGCATTTACGTCTACGGAAGAGCGAGGGCGAAGGCAGTGGCCTTGGATGTGGCATTAACTTGGGCATATGATCAGTGTAGTAAAATTCGAAGAATAAGCTAAAAGGTCTGCGTCCCAGGGGACTTTACTAACATTAAAAGAACGGACTCAAAGAACACTCAGACTTAGAATAATAATTTCTTGATAACAGGAATTTTACACTAACGAGTTCTGCACTGTTTCATACCCACAACACTGGGCGTAGTAATAATATCCTCTAGACCGAATTTCGGCCACGGCGGCCAGTTTTAACGGAGACTGGCCAACTACGCAGGAGATACTATAGTGCACAAGTGTGTGCGCAAATACGAGTGCACTCTCTGTTCCTTAACTCTCATGATCCGATGGGACGGTAATTCGTCACGACCGGAGATAGATCAGGCGCAGGACCAACGGCTTTACGTGCTTTCCGAGGCACGGGGTTGTCTTATACCGCCAACCTCCTAACTCCGGGCTGCTATTGAGATTTCTTAACTGAAAAACCCAATAACTTTTTGTTGGCCCGACCCGGGATTCGAACCTGAAACCTCATGCACAGCAGTCGCATTCAATGCCACTGCGCCACGGAGGCAGTATAAGGATGAGGTAGTACTCGGCGTAATAACAGAGGTGAGGAGACCACTTAGACCACTACGCCATCCGTCCAGTCAAAAATATAGTATTATACGCCCCGATGCAGGCATTTATGGCCCGTCTGATGGTAAGCGATCTTTCGCTTACCAATAGGCGAGTCAAAAAGGGGTTCTTCTTTAAAGGGACTGTAACTAGAGTTACAGTCCCTTTAAAGCAGATCTATTTTGTACCTGTAGATATCACATAGTGCAAATTTTACAAAACTTAAAAATCATAATTATAACCAAATTCTGCTACTACCAGTCAGTACCAGTCGTATTTGAGCTGACGTCACCTCATTGCCGCGGTCCTTATCAAGTTATTTAATTTGATGTACATATAACGTTCGTAATCTCGCCACGAGTTTATGCAATTACACAATGCAATTACTATAAAACTGCGTGTGTCGAATATTTAATAAACGTCAGTTTGGCGTAATAATGTCACCCGTCATAAGAAACATTGAACCACGAAATACCTCTTTGGGTTCTTTTCAATACATCTAGAGCAGAGGTTCCTTCTCATAGACCACTTTCAAAATTTAGCTGGTTCCGGTGGACCCCCTGCAGCTAAACAAGTTCCTGCAATTAAAAAATTTGATGAACTCTCTACAGGCTGACGTTTTTGCTTTTTTTTTTAGAAATTCTCGAGACTGTACCTACTACGGTAGGCGGGCTGACCTTTTTTTTTAGTAATTCTCTACCGAAAAATCCCACTGGTACTGAAGTTTTTACAAGTAACAGTCGCTGAGCTTGTTGAATAGTCGTGGACCTCCGCTTACGAATTGTGAACCCCCATTTTTTTGTCACGCCAACGTAGACCCACGTCGAATCTCCCGTGGACCCCTGGGGGTCCACCTGGACCACTTTGGAAACTAATGATCTAGAGCATTCAACTAGAATGTCGTCTACCTGGTGGTAAACAGTTTCATTACCTCCATCCTACAAAACATCGCCCTGCAAGCGCTGCGCTGGTACTAGAAAACTGTCTTTATCCATGGCGCTGAGAATACACCGACTTCTTTGCCAAAAATCCGTAATGGGCAAGTGAGACCCTAGGGTTGCAATTGTCCCTGTCCAATTTACTTATTTAGTGAAGGTTTGAAAGAGCCTGCTCGCCTAGCAAAGGAACATACTCATACCGAAAAACAATGTAACAGTATCATCACGTTTACTGCGTTTCACTTGTCTTTTCTAAAGACGATTTCCATAGTAGAAATTATTCCTGTACCGCGGGGGACTTTACAAAGATTCAAACAAGGGACGGGCCACAAAGAACATCCATACTCGGAACAACCCAATTGTCCTGTGTGCGATTCGAACCCTCAACACTCGATTCAATGACAAGGCGGCCAATTAAACCACGTCGCCATCCATGCAGCTTTACATGACTATCTCTCCCATTCCTTTTCTTTGACACCACCTTTAATTCCTATTCCTTGTAAAATACCTCAGGCATTGCAAGCCACAGCTACGATAACCTTGTTTGCTTTCAAACCATAAAAAATACGCCAGCCGCTTATAACCAGGCGGCTACAACTACAATATACGTAGCAGTATGTATGTGTCTCGGCCTGCAGACGCAGGCTCGCGAACTTTTGCATAATGCATGTCGCAGAACGATTGATATGCGTCCCGCGGCTCACGCCCGCATTCGTATTACTGCTCCTTTGTTCTACCCTGGAACGTGCTGTTTAAACGCGCCGCCATCACGATTGGGAACGGGTAGTGTATGGGTTTTATAAGTTATGTTTTGTTTGACGTGAGGTCGTCAAGTATAGTCGGATATTTCTTTCAAAACAATGACATACCTACCTAAGTTAAAACTATTATAAACATGTAATGTGATGTTTCGGATCGTTTTCTTTTTTTTTGTGTTATAATATTTTAGGTATAAGTCAGTTAAGATTTGTGTTTATTGATAGTATCCAAATAAATATTGTAACAACTATCTACCGTCCAAAAGTTTGGAATCACTAGGGTAATTTTAATTAAAACGACTATAATATGTGTAAAGTATACTTTATCACACTTAAATCTTAATCAAACCTTAGATTAGCATTCAGTTAAATATAATCAGTACACATAAGAACAAAAATATACAGTCTTCGTAAAATTTTGGCTTCGTCAAAATGGCCACCCTTATTCTTAATTACTTGTTCACAAATTTTACTCATTCTTTTGATTAATTTATTGAAGTATTCGGGGTCCAGTGACTTCCATTCGCTCTGTAAATATTCCCACAACTGTTCTGAGCTCGATGGACACCGGTTCTTCACTTTTCTATCCAGTTCATCCCATACTAATTCAATAGGAGACAAATCTGGCGATTGTGAGGGCCACTTCATAATTAGCAAAACTTTTTCACTTCGTTTTTGCTCTAAGAACTCCTGGCACAATTTGGATGAATGCTTAGGGTCATTATCTTATTGACAAACAAAATTTCGACCGATCACTTTAATTCCAGAGGGAATGGCATTTTCTTCAAGTATTTTCAGATAGCCTTCTTTATTCAGTTTCCCGGTGATTTTGATCAGATGGCCGGGTTTATTATTACCAAAGCATCCCCAAACCATCACACTACCACCGCCGTGCTTAACAGTCTGCACAGTACACGCTTCTAAAGCCCGCTCCTCTTTTGATCGGCGCACAAAAACTCGTTTATTAGATCCAAAAATTTGAAATTTGGACTCATCCGTCCAAAGGACTTTTTTCCAGTCTTCTACTGTCCAGTTTTTATGTGTTTTGGCTCACTCCAGTCTTTTTCTTTTATGAACACTAGTCAATCTGGGTTTTTTGGCTGCTACACATCCTCTTAGACCAGCAGCTAGCAAACGCCTTTTTACAGTTGTTATTGAAACTGGCTTTTATCGGCTTTCATTTAAAGTAGCGGTAATTTGAGGTGCAGTTAAACGTCGATTTCGTTTCGATAACGTCAGTTATCTTCCTGCTTTTTCGTAGATTTGGGACGTTCAGATCTCTTCCGGTCTTGATTTCCTCCAGTAGCCTTTTATCGTACAAGAGTATAATGTACACCTTTGTATGAAACACCGACCTTTTCTGCGATTTGGCGCATAGAATAGCCTTCTTCGCTCAAAGTACAGATAGCACTCCGCTGTTCAAGCGAAATCTGTTTCCTTTTTGCCATTTTATGAGCTTGCGAACTTTTGTAACTATCACATGAACGTCACAAATCACACTGAACTCTAAACTGATAATTTTTGCAATAATACACCCATATCCCAAAGATTAGACACTACTCATTACTACAACAATGCTTAAAAGCGCCAATTCTAAGAAATCTTCAAACGGCGGTGTCGCTACTTGAGTGGTCATAAAACACGTGTGTCGCTCTTTTTTGAAAACAATGGACAGTTGATAAGAAATTAGTGTTTTTGTTAAATGTTATTGTTAGTACGGCCGTAAAAATACTAATCACCAATGACAATACGTTTTTTGATGGATTTATTGCGGTATAGTTTTTCTGTCGATGAAAATTAGGTTGATTCCAAACTTTTGGACGGTAGTATATATATTACGTCGCCAGCCGATGGCCCAAAGTAGGGCAAGTCAAGTCAAAGACTTAGTAGGACTTTGGTTGCTTTACATTTGGCAACATTTTTAGAATCTCTAGGGGGGGGGGGGGGGCAGCTGCCCCTCCCTGCCCCTCCTTGGCGACGCTCTTGTATATATGTAAGTGCAGTTGTTACTTTATTTACAATGATATGTTACTCAGTATGCTGTAATATTCTCGCGTTTGAATTACTTGAAATTATATAAATAACTAGCGACCTACCCTGGCTTCGCACGGGTACAAAACCTTAACAAATTATACACCTAAGCCTTCCTCATAATTCACTCTATCTATTGAAAACCATATGAAAATCCGTTCAGTAGTTTTTGAGTGTATCGCAAATAGACAGACAGACGCGGCGGGGAAGTTTGTTTTATAATATGCAGTGATAGTGATACTATTATTTGAAATCCTTAAACATCATAATGTCAGCCAAAAGACGTCCACTGCTGGACATAGACCTCCCCTAAGGTATTCCACACAGACCGGTCTTGGGCCATCCGCATCCAACCGCTTCTCGCGACCTTTACCAGGTCGTCAGTCCACCTTGTGGGGGGCCTACCCCTGCTGCGTGTTCCGGTGCGTGGCCGCCACTCTAGAACCTTTCTGCCCCAACGGCCATCGGTTCTGCGCGCTATGTGCCCTGCCCACTGCCACTTCATCTTGGCTATCCGGACATATCGGCAACTTTAGTTTTCCTGCGGGTCTCTTCATTTCTGATTCGATCCCGCAGGGAAACTCCGAGCATAGCTCTCTCCATCGCCCTTTGCGTGACCTTGAGCCTTCTGATCAGACCCATAGTGAACGATATATATACATATGTTGTCACTCTACTCCTTTGGCGACAGCGTTTAAAATTGTCATACAATTAAAAATAATAATTTGTATTGATTCGGGGAATAGGGTACATAGGTTACTTTTCAGATATAGATTACGATCCTGAGATATGACCACACATTTCTCTTACATGCTGTTATTATAACCGTGAGTCAATGTTATGTTATATAGACTTACGACTATATCCTTGAAGAGGTGTACAAAGCTGTATTACACCTACATTTAGCCAGCTAAGTTCGAGGCACCACGTAAGAGGATACGAACCTATTGCTGACTCCAGACACGTTTCGAACTTCTTGCTACTGCTGATAGCATGACAGCAAAAAGTCGTATTAAACTTGTCTCGAACCCGGGCAGGTAATCATAGCCGCAAATTTACCATGAAACAAACCAGGTCATCAAAGTTATAATCGTTGGTTGGAAAATTCCACGTGATGAAACAAAGAAAGAAATCCCAATGGCCCCCTTATCTCTTAAAATGTATGTAAAGGTGTTAAAATGGTATTTGAAAAAGAGAATCATAATCCAGGGCTCAGCGGTTACAACCAGCGCAAACATACAGTCTGGCGATAAGATTTCGTCACGATATTAACAAGTGTTTATAGTTCAACATAATTACATAAGAACTAATCTGGGAATAATTTGTTGGAATATTACCAGGAAATGCCGAGGCTTGTAACTGGCGACAATGTTTCATAATACGTCGAGGACGTTGACCCTCTTTATAATACATACATATATAGGGTAATGTGATGAAAGTGAATGAAGCCAGAGAAGTGTGACAGGATCGTAGCAAATGGAAATCCGTAGTCTCTGCCTACCCCTCTGGGAGACAGGCGTGAATCTATGTAGTCAAAGTCAAAGTCAAAGTCAAAAATCATTTATTCATTTAGGTCACAAAGTAACACTTATGAACGTCAAAGTATATAGGTTAGTGAGTTTACTAAGTTACTGAAGCTACATTTAGGTTAGTTGCTAGGTTCAGGCAAAGGGTAGAGCCTATGAGAAGAAACCTGCAAGAAACTCACGGCCACTCTTTTAAATCGCCAGTTAAATATAATTTCAGTATTTTACAACTCAGATTAACAAGGTGTTACAGCCATTATGCCATATACTACTGACTATAAAAAACTAAAGATAATAACAATAATAACTTAATAATATTATAGAGAGGAAATAATTTGAGCTAAGATATATTATTTAATATAAATCTAAAATAGACAGTAAGATGGCATGATGGCGCATACACTTACACTTTGTGACTATGCAAAGGCTTAAATTGACTTATAAGTAATACAGATCTTTGAATCCTGTATGCAACAAGCAACTAGCTCCATGAGTTTTTGTCATTTAAGTAGTCGTTGACTGAATAATAACCCTTCCGAATAAGTTGTTTTTTAACGGCGTTTTTAAATTTAAACAATGGTAAATTAATTATAGTAATAGGTAATTTATTAAAAAAACGTATACCGAGTCCCGCAAATGTATTGTGAACTTTATGTAAACGATGATATGGGCCTACTAACTTATGCTTATTTCTAGTGTTTACGTTATGGATATCACTATTCTTATTATATAAGTAAATGTTATGTTTAATAAACATAATGTTAGCAAATATATATTGCGACGCAACAGTAAGTATGCCAATTTCTTTAAATCGATCTTTCAGGGAAACTCGTGGTCCTAAATTATAAATGCTACGTACTGCACGCTTTTGAAGAATAAAAATTGTCTCAATATCAGCTGCCTTGCCCCACAATAATATACCGTAGGACATGACACTATGAAAGTAACTGAAATATACTAGTCTTGCAGTATCTATATCAGTAAGCTGTCTTACTTTCCGAATTGCGTATGCGGCTGAGCTAAGTTTCCCTACAAGACACGATATTTGAGCGCCCCACTGAACTTTATGATCTAAAGTTAATCCTAAAAAGACTGTTGATTGAACTAAAGTAATAATTTCATCATTTAAAATTATATTCACGTTAGGACTCTTTACGTTTGGCAATGTAAACTTGATACATTTAGTTTTTGTAGAGTTAAGTAGTAAATTATTCGCCGTAAACCAGTCCAGGACTTCCGCGAGTGAATCATTAACAGCACGTAAATTTGGTGCTTTTCGGTCTACCTTAAAAATAAGGGATGTGTCATCCGCGAATAAAACAATGTCACACAAATGCTGAACAAAGAACGGCAAATCATTTACGTACACTAAAAACAGAAAGGGTCCCAAAATCGAGCCCTGTGGCACGCCCATTGTGACTGGTAATCCAGAAGATCTACTTCCGTTGATATCAACGTGTTGTAGTCTATCGCTTAGGTAGGAATCAACTAGGTCAAGTGCAGTATCTCGGATGCCATAATGCCTGAGTTTTCGCAACAGCGTTTGATGGTCAACGCAGTCAAAGGCTTTAGAGAGATCACAGAATACGCCAATGACATCATGCGAATTCTCCCAGGCACTGAATATATGTTTTAAAAGCGTAACACCCGCATCTATCGTAGAACGGCCCTTCCTAAAACCATATTGATCTGCATGAAATAAATTGTTTACACTGAAGTGGCTCTCTAATTGCTGTAATATAATCTTCTCAAATATTTTACTAATAGCAGGTAATATTGAAATCGGCCTAAAATTACTGGGGTCACTTTTGCAACCATTTTTAAATAAAGGTATTATTTTACTACATTTCATTAAGTTTGGAAAAATGCCCACATCAATGCATCCGTTGAATATTGCGGCTAGGTGTGGCGCTATATTAACAATAATACTTTCAACTAATTTTACCGAAATACCCCAGAAGTCAGCTGATTTTTTTGAATTAAGCGACTTAAATACTTTAATTATATCATACGGATGTACACGCTCAAAACTAAATAGTATCTTGCACTCTTCCACGTTGCACCTAACTAAGTATTCTGCTCGAGCTGGGCAAGACCTAAGGGTACTAGTTATGTTTAAAGGTATTTTTGCGAAGTAGTTATTGAATGTATCGGCTACTTCCAAATTATTTGAAATTACGCTATTATTTATATTCAGTTCAAATTTATTATCACGCACCTTGCTGCGACCTGTTTCATTGTTAATAATGTTCCATGTAGTTTTAATTTTATTATTAGATTTTTGAATTTTAGTTTTTAGGTAAAGGGACTTGGCAGTGGCACAAGTCTTTTTAAATAATTTTGAATAATTTTTAACATATTGAATAAAATTTGGATCGAAATTGTATTGTTTCATACCATATAATTCATATAGCTTTGCTCTACTTTTATATATCCCAGATGTTGCCCAGTCACAAAACTTAATCCTATTATTCTGACTAAAGGTCTTACATTTAAAAATATTATTATATTCTAAAGTAATTATGTTAAGTAAAGACTCATATAGTTCGTCTGGATTATCCAGAGAAAGGTCCATATTGACAACTTTGAGACTTATGTTATCATTAAATTCCTTTAAGCGATTAGATGTCATCGGTCTACATGTGACCTTATTCTCTTTATGAATTGTACTCACAGGAAATACTACCTTTTGCCCACAGTGGTCAGATGTAAGTTCACTCAATATGGCCCTATTTAGAAATTGGCAGTCGCAAAATACATTATCTAAGCAGGTAGCAGAATGTGAAGTGATCCTAGTGGGTTCAGAAAATAAATGCTGTAAATTAAATGATCTAAATAAACTAATAAGTCTTAAAGAGACAGCTGACTGCTCAAGTAAATTAACATTAAAATCACCACACACTACTATATGCCTATTACTAGAACTCAAGCGTTTTAAAATATCCTCTATTACGGTTTCAAATACACTAAAATCACTTTGCGGTGGTCGGTATACACAAACTATGACATGTTGCTCTAATTCCACACAGGATAGTTCAACAGTGCGCTCGATAGAAAGATTTACTATATCTTTACGTTCTTTACATTTTAGATTGTTACATACATATATTAGAGAGCCACCATGTATAGAATTCTTTCTTACAAACGCACTTACAATTGAATAATATTCGTTATTAAATATTAATTGATTAGTTCTTAACCAATGTTCTGTTATGCAACATATTTGAATATTATGTTGTTTAAAAAATAAATCTAATTCTAACTCCTTGCCGGATAGACCCTGAATATTCTGATGAATTAGTCTAATACTGTGTGTATGCCTATCCTTTGTCTCATCTAACAGTTTAAACTACTAGAAGTGTCAATATTTGAATTTATAGTAGAAATACTACTATGTCCTAAAACCTTAATTACCCTACTGGTACCTGAGTCGCTACATATTATATTAAATGCTAATAATTTAGCAAGTTGCTTTTTATAAAAAGAAGATAGATACATTGTATCTTTAGTCAATAAAAATTTACTAATAAACTTATTAGTGTCAAAAAATAAACTATAATTGTTGTAACATGTACTGTTATAAAAAAGTAAATTAAGTTTTTCAATATTCCTATTTTGTTCATTTGTTAGTACATAGGAATATGGTAATGCACAAAGAATAAAGTTACACCCTACTTTATAATGTAATGATTCTATTACCTCTGTCAAATGGATTGCCTCTTTTTTAGTGACAGATAAGCTGTCACCATAAAGAAATATTACTGTTGATTCTGCATTTAATTTTGTAGTTTTTAACTTATCAATTATAGAACCTAACCTAGCCCCAGGGGAACAAATATTTATGCAAGGCGTCTCTGTATGAGAATTAATTAGTCCACTAAAACCTACTCCTATTTGGTCAGAAAACATGAATATATTTTTGTTAATGTTATTCATCAAAGAAGTAGAAGACACAGCCATATTTTCATGATCAGAAAAGGAGGTGGTACCACTGTTTACTGAATCCAAATCACAAACAGCTGACAGGTTATTATAAGGTGTAGCCTGTAAGCACTTACCGCAAAGACTGTTATTAGTTAGTGAGAGAACATGTTCCATGTTCTCCCTACCAACTCTGGCAATTTCCTCATACTTCAAAATATATTCGGATGTTTCTTTATGGTGATTAAGGCTCATTCTTGTAAGTTGTTCTTCTAAGTTGTTAATTTGATGATTTAATTCGGCTGTATGTGCTTCATACTGTAACCTACTGGCATCTACTTGATCATTGCTTTTTTCTAAATTTATTAATAAAGCATCATGCTCCTTCACCAATTCACTGTTATGCTGTGTCACCTTCCTAACCTTGTTTAACTTATTAAGATTAATATTTAACTTTTTAATTAATTTATTTAACTTAAAGTATTTTCTCAATTTCCTAGTACTTTTAATAAATACATTACTAAGTTTATTTTTATTACTATCCAATATACTAGTTTTGTCCCCCAGGAGTTCTGAGTAGAGGTTCTGAGTCGCAGTACTGTTGAGCATCTGAATAGTTTGTTCTAATGTAATAATTTTAGTATGAGCTTCATTCAGGTTTGCTTCAAGCTCAGTACTGCGGCTCAGTGACCTAGAAAAAATATCACTACAATTACTGAAGGATCTAACTTCATCTTCTAATCGATCCCGCTGGTCCAAGACATCCATATATTCTATATGGAGTTCTGTCAGTTGCCTTTTAAGCTCCAATACCTTATTATTAACTGCTTGCATTTCATCTTCACAGTCGCTACGTTCTTTCAACAACATATGGTTGTCATCCTTATATTTCTTCAATTCTTGTAGAGCTAACTTTAACTTATTTTCAGTATCCTTGGCTGTCGCTTTACGGGTCATCATTTGTGTGCTCATTGTTGGTCCAGTGGATGTATAAATCACCAAGCACCTGAAAATTAGAGAAAGAAACAACTGAGGGATAAAAAAAGAAATGTGGGATGGGATAGTTAGCTACATATATCTAAATTGTTGAAAATTTACTATAAACATACAGTATTGTAAAAAAGAGAAAAGCTTTAACTAGTATTAGTTGAGAAATTGATAAGAAATGTTAATTTATTATGTTGTAAAAGATAATTATTTGAAGAAGTTTTTTTTTTTATTTTAATATGGAGGGTCAGACTAAAAAATAATTTAAGGGAAAAGGCGAAATTATAATGAAAATTTACATAAGAATGCACACTAAAGCACTAAAGTAGTATTAGTAGTTAGATGTGAAGTAGAAATGTGAGTGTATGCGTGCGTGAGGCGAGTGTTTAGTCGTCAATTTTGCTTCCACCTATTGTCAAGCAAAAGGAGACAAAACTGTGCCAGTGTGTGGTGGACGGAGCTCATAGTACAATGAGCAGAGTAAACAAGTGTCGTGGAGTGTCTGTTAGGGCTTTAAAAAGTAGAATACTCCCCAGGTTTACACGATGAATGTTCAAATTTCGTCCGTTGTCACAGTGATGAACTCCTACGACCAGTAATTTATGTATGTAGATTCGTGGATCCGACTTAACACAGCATGAAACACTTCTTTGGTCACAAATATACTATTTTATTGTACTAAATATATTTATTATTGAATAAAACTAATTTAAAATTAAAATAAGTTCCTAAGGCACGATTTTGACGTCTGTATGTATGTATATAAGGTAAATGAAAGTAAAATTAACATCGTTGTATTGTCAAATAATATACAGTGTTTGTTCTGAAGTTAAAAATATTTTTGTAGGCTACAAAGGAACTAAATCTCAAAGTTTATAGCTTTTTGATTAGTAATACTTCTAGATGCACTGACGATAATGGTGTGAGACCTCTGCATCACTTGCGCAGTAATAAGGTCTTTCTCATCCTCTATGAAAATAGAGAAACGAAAATTAAAACAAAAAAAACGACAGAATTATATAAAACTAGCTGTCCCGCGCAACTTAGTCTGCTTCACAATAGATAATTTTTGCCCGTATAAAAAAAGAAACTTTCCATCTTTTAAGTTGGACCAAATTACAGATGGTTACAAAGTTTGATCAAAATCGGTTCAGTAGTTTAGGAGTCCATAATATAATAATAATAATAATATTCTATCACATACAGAGCAGAGCTTGTACTATGGGTACTAGACAATGGATAAACATACGTATATACTATTTTTTTTGTAAATACATACATATATTATTATACAATAGAAACACCCAGACCAAGACAAACATCCATGTTTATGCACACAAATGTTTGACTTGTGCGGGAATCGAACTCGCGACCTCAGGCGTGGCAGTCGGTTAAACTAACCACTACGCCATCAAGGCGGACAAACAACGTGACACGTAATTTACATATATTAAGATAGTAAAAAGCACAAAAGCATTAGTACTGCAATCGTTTAGAAGTATTTACGAAATTGTGACAATGATTTCATATCAGTCGGGTAAACATTATAGTTGAGCAACGTTCCAAGTTCCTAGAAGGCAAAGAATAGAAATGTTTTCAATGTCTACCTAAAAGTATCAAATTCTTTTTTCATGTTTATCGCGTTTCATCGCCAAACACTATTTTATATATGTTACTAGCTGAGCCGCGCAATTTCATCTCCTTCACATAAGAGATATTTTCCCGTTTTTGCAACATTTTTTATTTATGCTCTGCTCCTATTGGTCGCAGCGTGACGTTATATAGCCTATAGTCTTCCTTGATAAATGAACAAACAAACTCTTCAGCTTTATAATATTAGTATAGATTCCTATTCTTTCAATTAATGCATGCGTGTGATAAGAGAGAGATTTCACATCGAAAGTGCAAATATTTAAATATTTTCTTTTCATTTGAATTCAACGAAACCAAAACGTGGTTAGTTATGTAGCAAAACTGACGACCAAGCTGTCAAACTAGAAGCTTCATATCATTTATTAGAGATAATTTGTTTGGATCATCTCATATTATGTTATACAAAGAAAACTTCTCTCTATTTCTTCCCGGCTAGTAATCTCACAAAGTAGTAGGACAGCCATTTTTCCATTTTTGCTCTACTTAAAACATCATGTTTATAAATTTGATACATTTTTGCATTTGTATCCAACCTTCGCTATCTGCAATGTTCAGAAGATTTTCTATTATGTGTAAATGAATGTCAAGTGAGCTCTTACGCCTTTTAAAGGAAGGTCGACGAGTATCATATGTTACAACGCGGAACTTGTCTATTACAGTCTACAGATATATTGCAGGTCATCACACAGTCTCCCAACCGGCACGTAGCGCGAGGAAACAGTCTAATTACACGAACGCCGCTTTCACTATCAATACCCGGCTATTTTGGAGCGAATACTCGCTTGTTGTACGGGTTGGAAAGTGTTTAGGACTATAGATATCTAATATAAATTCAATTCTTACAAGGATTACGCTGTGAGGTACTCCACTATTTTTATGGTGTGTCGATTTCAAATGTTACAATGAGAATCGCGGGCAATGACGTTACTCTTTACACGTCCTTGATTTTAATCGTTTTTAATATTCGGGATCACGATGTGATCTAGACCTTATATGTTATAAACACATTGAAAGACAAAACAGCACGTTATGGCTTTGGTCTAGTCTAGCCTGCCTAATAATAATTTATTATTTAGGTACTTAAGAAACTTTCAAAATCTCCTTACTTCAAACTCAAAAAAATATCTGAATGATATCTTGTATAGGTAGAAGGTACTTCCCTAGACTTGTTGTGCCAGGTATCCGCTAATCCAATTTGACTGACTGATTAAATTGAGCTTTCGCTTCTTGTAGAGCAATGCATTTTTTTTTTGTGGCAAACAAGTATATGATGATGGTAAGTGGTCACCGTAGCCCATGGACGCCTGCAATACCCGAGGTATCACTTGCGCGTTGCCGACCCTTTAGGAAAGGAAGTGGAAAGAAGAAGGAGCGGGAAATGGGAAAGAGGGTGATTGGGCCTCCGACACTCACACTCATCGAACGAAACAAACATTAGGAATACTGCTATTTCACGTCGATATTCTGTGAGAGGGTAGTCCTTCCACGGTCGAGCCGGCTCATTCATGCTGAAATCAGCGAAACTCTACTACTCATATTTCCACTGTCACAAGTGTTTAAGAGCAGAATTTATAATTGGCAGACTGCTTGTGTTATTGAGTTATTTTGTGGTAATCAATATCGACTCTAATACGCATATTATTCTGTTATACGTACTACGTAGCCAACAACTATAATGTAGACTTTACAAAGAAACAAGACGTTAATAGATGTTTTCTTCGTCTTTAGGGTCGGCACCATGTTGCAGCAGATACTGCGTGACATGTGGGTGGACCCCGAGATCCTGGCGGAGCTGGACGAGACGCAGAAGCAAACGCTCTTCTGCAAGATGAGAGAGGAACAGGTACAGTGATATAAATTACTAGCTTTTGCCCGCGGCTTCGCTCGCGTTAATTTAGAATTTGACAATCAATTCGGGTTGTACTCTGCTTGTAATAATATAATTCAATCATGATTCGACAGACGCGTGGCGCCATCTATTATCATAAGAACGTTATTGTTGTTTTCCTCGGGAACAGTAATTTTTTCGGGATGAAAGGTAGCCTATGTCCGTTTCTGTACACCTGACAACGTATATGCAAAATTTCAGGATGATCGGTTCAGTGGTTTAGGCGTGAAAAGGTAACAAACAAACAAACAAACTCATTTTCGCTTTTGTAATATTAGTTAGGATTACCATTAGTAATGTAAGCTGTAAAAGCGGCGAAAGCCTAGTGGGCAACCGTTGGAATGCCACGCAAAGGTCTCGAGTTAGATGTCAAGGCACAAAGATACGCATCTGTGACATTTTGAACTTATGTGCGTATTAAATACTAGCTGTTATGTCATTACTTCGTCCGCGTAGACTTTAACTAAAAAGTGTTTGTCGCCGCGGAACCCAACTATATATTTCTGCCCAAGTTACTTAAATGGCGTAGTTTTTATAGTGTTATGCTAGATAATAGCATGGCTTACTCAAAAACAACATTTAAATATGTGTCGTTAGATTACACGCTGTCACAGAATGCGTAAGAAAAATAAAGATTCACAGCTCCTCCCCCGTAGGTGATAGCTTGATAATATTGACGGCCTCGATGGCGTAGTGGTTAGTGTAACCGACTGCCACGCCTGAGGTCGCGGGTTCGATTCTCGCACAAGTCAAACATTTGTGTGCATGAATATGGATGTTTGTCTTGGTCTGGGTGTTTCTATGTATAATATGTATGTATTTACAAAAAAAAAATGTATATATGTATGTTTATCCATTGTCTAGTACCCATAATACAAGCTCTGCTTAGTTTGGGCTAGACGGTGTTGTGTGTATGTGATAGAATATTATTATTATTATTATGTAGCCTATATGTTGATCCGACCTGTTAGTAATATTCATGCAAAATTTGAAGTAAATCCATGCAGTACTTTTTGAGTTTAGCCCAGACATAAATACAGACAAACAGACAAAAATTCTAAATACTATATTTTTGGCTTCGATATCGAATGTAGATCACGCCCCAAGTACTCTTTTAAAAAAATATTCAATGTACAGTTTTGACTTTCCTACGATTTTATTATATGTATAGATTTAGTTAAGTAATTATCGCTTGCTTTAACGGCGAAGGAAAACTCTATGTCTGAGAGTTCTCCCTATTGTTCTCGAAGACATGTGAAGACTGCAAATCTGTACTCGACTAGCGTGGCCTAACCTTTATCACATTGAGACGAGGCACGTGCAGTGGGACAGCTAATACAGCGCTGATATTATTATAATGTAAGTATGACAAATAGGAAGAGACATAGCGGACACATATTTAAGATTTAATTTTATAACTATGAGGAGTTTCTATGCGAAAGAAATAGTTTATGACGGACAGACGATTAAAGTCCTACCAAATGGCTGCCAGCGACATTTTCTGATAAAAACCGTTACTAAAATTTTTGTAAGCACAGATTTGGAAATCTGCGCCGTAGACGGTTAAGCTTACCTTCTTACGTTATCTTAGCGTGGATACCTTATAATCTGCATTAAGGCTTTGTGTGTATAAAACATAAGCGTACGTATTTGAACATGATGATAAGCCACTTTTGCAGTCAATCACACCTAAATTGGCACACGGAACTGTCTCAGACCGTGACGAAATCCATATACGATATTCTATACAATTTCACACTCAGCTGTGCCAGTCTTAGAACGGACAATCTGCATATCAAACCGATAGCCTTGAGAGTGCATGCCTTATTTTAGGCGCATTAATTACTTCTTGGTGTTATCGCGTGTTTAATTAAACAAAGGATTAAATGAATGCTTCGGTTTGTATGCGTGTAATGCGTCTTTACTTGTTGCGATGAGAGTTTTATTTGATACGACTTGTAATTTTCTAAAGAATCTAGGCCTATCGGTCAATTGGCAATCTTATTGCTGGATCGGCAATTATGTCCTACTGCCTAGCCAATTTTATTCTGCCTCGTATTTGGGGTCGACTTTCAAGTCTTACAAGATACGATTAAATATGAATTTTTGTTTGGAGCGAGTGACATCGGCCTTCAAAGGGATTATAATATGCATAATTGAAAAATACTCGTATGTTAGAATAGATTTCCCCGTATCGACGGTTAGGTACAGACTTTTACAGCTAAGAGTCTTTAGTAGGTTTTCAAAAGAATACTTAATAAAATATCTTCTTCTTAGTCTTACACTCTTGACAGAGTGGTCGTAGTCATGTCTCGGTCGAATCTTGCGCCACCGCATCTTTCGTGATGCGACGCCATGTAGTTCTATGTTTAGGGGCCTGTGAGTTGACATTGATGTTCGAGTGTGTCACAGATTTGATGAGGTCCGTCCACCTTGTTGGAGAGCGCCCACGGGATCTTTTGCCCTCGACTTAATAAAATATAAAGTTTGACAACTAAGATTTACTTGTTAAACTTTATATTCATACTAATCAAAAGCCATACTTCCTTACTAATATTTTAAATGCTAATACTAATTCTGACCAATTGTTATGGTTTCCAGATGAAGTATTTAACTGATTGTGATGGACTATGCTCTAACTTTGATAAAGGACTATTATTACATTATTCATACTATTGAAAATCATCGGCTAGTACGTTTTTACTTTCTTAACCGAAGATACAGTACATACATATATAGACAATCCGTAGATTAGTAAGCAAAGAAAGTGGAGCTTGTTTTTCTTTAAGTTTTAAAACGAACACAATTAAGAACAAGTTGTTTTTATTTTGACATGTAACTGTTTATAACGACGTGTATTAGTAAATTCTTCATAAGATGATTACTATAATAATTGGACTTTCTCTGTACAGCATTGGAAATTATTGTCATGTCGCAACATGAGATCTCTTTATAACATATTTTATGGGAAAGTTATGTTGCCTTTGACCACTTAAGTACATTCTAGTCATTATCTACTTCTTGACGTGAGTGACGTTAAATCCTCCTTTCGATTTCAATGTTCGTCTAATGTTGAAGTTCAAATATACGTTTGAAAGATGAGGGAAGTTGTATCTAAGTTTGTTTAGCTTGAAACGACGAGTTAACGTTATGAATCGACGTGGACGTTAAACTAAAGTTGAATCAATTTAAATACTTACATACATATATACAGCCTTATAATATATTTAAACAAATAGGCAGTTCTAGGCAGCATTTACTATGGTCCTGTCACGTCACTTGTGCTTCATTTGTTGGTTTCGAGTACTCTTAATCTGGCCTTTGCCCAGAATCTGAGTCATATCAGTTTGAATTTATTTATATTCTTGGCAGAAAAACTAACCTTCTGATCGTAAGCAGTCGTCTATGGACGCCTGCAACCTGCCAGGGATATAAGCCGGATGTTGTCGACCCACTTTATGAAGAACATGAAGTACACTAGTTCTCTACTGAGAGTATAGCACCTGTCATCATAACCCAAATCCCTTGCTCGCACAGTAACGTGATAAAAGATTTATTGAGTACAATCGTCTGTAGAATTGGAGGTACTTCTGCAGTCGACTCACTTGCGATTGATTGAAGCAAGGATGTTGAGCGTTACCTCTCTTCAAACTAGTTCTGATATTGGGAAATGAGCTAACGATCAAACTGGATTAGGACAAGTATGGACGCATATGGATGCTGGCGTCATCCAACACGTCAATATAAATCAATCTTAAACTATTCCATGAAAGCAACAAGCTCAATTGGCGGAACGAGATCTGAATTAGCGTTTACAGGAATTTCAATTCGAATTCATTACACACTGCATGAAAAGTGTCATGGCGTTCTATAGCAATGTTGTAAAATTAATGGGTGGAGGCCATAGGCGTGGCGAATAATCCTTTGTAGTTTATACAACATAGACGTCAGACAACTTGACTGACTGACTTCAGCTACCTTAGACATGGTACTTTTGTCATTTAAGAGTACATTACGACAGTATCCCGTTTAGGCTTTCGTAAGAACTAGACCAGCATTCGCAATACACCTTTATCTTGCAGAATACTTCCCGAAGCTTCGTATTGTATTTCTGCAGTGAGTTGGAGTTGGATTTGGATTTCCAGGTTCCCCTAGGAGAGTATAGAAGGACCAGTGTGATAATTTCGCTGTCAGTGCGGTGTCCCACACATCGGCTGCAGCTGTAAAAAGATATTTCCCTTTATTTGATTAACCGAAAATCTAAAATCACCGATATCCAAATTCAAGAAGCTTGGAAAGTAAAAGTAACATTTAATATGCATTCAAAAAGTTAGCTAGTTTCACCAAAGTTAAATTCAATACTGTATACATCTTCTTAAACATGCTAAATGATTTCGAAACTTTCTTAAAAAAGGATTTGACTTTTGAGATGTTACCTAGCCCACGCATCTCAATCCTTTTTCAAAACTTAATTAGCATATTTTAAAATGAATTATCGTGTCTTTAGAAACGACCTAAGATATTGTATTTTATCCATTAGCTATTGCATATCCCGACTAATGAAGGTGGGCTAGAAGGTCACGGCAGAGATCACGTTGTTAACCTTGATGCGTTCTACAGAGTCCGACCGCAATACTTGTGTGTGCCTATGTACCTGTACTAGAATACTAGATATTTTTTATCTCAGCTACAATATGTGCTACAAATCTAGCTATATTATTGTCATATCCAGCTCTATGGAAGGCCGTATTTTCATAATCGAAATGCAAATTGAAGTTTGTTTGTTGCGCTTTCAAGCCTACTCGACCGATCATCATGAAATTTCGCATACAGATTGTCAGGAGTACAGAAAAGGACATACGGTACCTTTGATCTAGAAGAAAAGTACTGTCCACGAGCGGGCGACGCCGCGGGAAAAGCTAGTTACATTATAAATGTGAATATATCTGTTTGCTTGTTACGTTTGCACAACTAAACCACTGAATTGATTTCGATGATGTTTCGGTATGCTTGAAGTTTGACAAAGGTCATAGAACACTTCAACGCAGGTAGCGCCTAGATTACATCCTTACTAATATTATAAATGCGAAAGTAACTCTGTCTGTCGGTCTGTCTGTCTGTTTGTCTGTCTGTCTGTTACCTTTTCACGCTCAATCCGCTGAACCTATTTAAATGAAATTTGGAATGGAGATAGCCTGAGACCCTGGGAAGGACATAGGCTATATAACATCACGCTACGGCTCACGGCAGCGGCGCAGTAAGCACAAATACCAATGACGCGGGTGAGACCGCGGGCACAGCTAGTATAATATAAATGCGAAAGGAATTCTGTATGCCTGTCTTTTTGTTATGTTACCACAACTAAATGCTGAACCAAATTTCTAGTAATTTGGTATAGAGTTGGTTTACCCTTGGGAAGGATAGCGGCTATATATTTTATTTATAAATATTTTATAACGTTTAGAATGTCAAATACTTTTCTTATTACAAGTGATTTGAGTAGGTAAATATTTGAACACCTGCCATAAGAGGCCACCACATGGGTTTACCGAGGCGTATGCAAAGGGATCTGGTCGACTATGTCATATCATCATGGGATAAAGAAAAAAACGCATCTAAGGCATTGTCTATTTGGCTGGTTTCTTTAGTTATCCCATTGTTTACAATTGGTATACTGAGGATGAACACCGAGAAAAATAAGTAGAAAGATTACATTATCCTATCACTACTTCTAGGAATTTGCAAAACTTCTGTTCAATATAAAAACAAAAAGTCTTTATTTCTTTAGTTTTCTTTATTTCCTGGTGCCGCAGCAGGATTGTATGCGACTTCTGTGCATGAAGTCTTGGGTTTAATACCAGGGTCGGGCAAAGTGTAAGTAATGTGGCTTATATTTGGAAATTTTCAATAGTAGCACGGAATCTGGAACTGTTTCGGTAAACGGTCATAGGCTATCCCTTTTATGTGGGACCAAATCTTGCTTGCAAAATATGGTTGCAATACCTGCACGCCTTTATCCTCAAAAAAGTATACCTGCCTCCTCACTCGAGGACATACGTATTGAACCTATATAGGTTCAATACGTATGTATATGTTTTAAACAAGGCTTAAGAGGCAAGATATCACAAACAATGTCCTCTGTGGATGAAGCTTTGTGAGTCACGGTTAAAGAATAAATATAATCTGTTACTGTCAGTAGTACGCCATCGCCAGCGTGTAATTACTCCGGAGTTGTAACAAAGCCTTTGTTTACATTTTTTGTAAAGCATTCCTCGCGGTTCATTACAATGCTAGTCAAATTATCTCCTCCAATTTAAATACTTGTATCGTATCAAATTATAATATCAGTATAATTTACATTATTACTTAATTTATTATCTACGTTATTTTTATTTTAAAGATGTCTATCTATACTTATAATAAGATGTTAAGCAGTTTTTTTGTTTGTTTGATTAAGCTTTTTATGTATGCTTATTTCTATAATGGCAGATCGAATTGAGATTGTTCTTCAATCTATACTAATATTATTAAGCTGAAGAGTTTGTTTGTTTGTTTGTTTGAACGCGCTAATCTCAGGAACGACTGGTTCGATTTGAAAAATTGATTTTGTGTTGGATAGCATATTTATCGAGGATGGCTATAGGCTATATAACATTACGCTACGATCCACGGGGGCCACGCAGTAAGGATAAACGCGAGTGAAACCGCGGGAACATCTAGTTTATAATATTTTTATACAGTTAAAGTCGCAAATATGCACTCGGAATAGTACTATATTAAACGATTTAGTCTATATCCTCTAGCCAATATATCATTTCAAAAGTAAATGTATCCCTTGCGCGTTGTCCATACTTTAAAACTAGAACCTTTTTATTGAGTCTGGAAATCCTTCTCAGTAAATACTTTTGTAGGGTAGAAGTACTTCCCTAGTGAAGCTACTTTATTTGACCAAAATCGTTCACACGTTTGATTCGTGTACGATTTTGGATTTTAAAAAACATCCGAGCACTGATTACTTTCACAGATTTAGTTTTAATTCAACCGGCCTTTCGATTTACTCTACCAGCCTAAAAATACTTTTTACCTACCAAATATTGTATAATAATAAGACTTTTTAACCACTAGTCTATAAAAATATATAATTGCATAACAACACACTAAAATAAAACTTGTCAAGTAAAACAAAAGGGTTATTTAATCGTGGCTAGTGATCCGTGTAACCGAGGTAGTGCTGAAGTGGTCTAGTAACTTGTTTAGCTGAACTTTCAATTTGGCTCAAGGTCCTTTTTTGTTCGGCTCCTGTATCTCAATGGTCAGGTCGTGACGAAGGCGTATTATCATTTATCTATGATTTTAACAAGTGGTTTTAGACCTGGATCGCCATAGGTGTGGCATAGACATGTTTATGATAGCTAGAGGCGGATCTAGATTGTGTTGTTTATGCTTTTTGAATTTCTCCTTGTGGCAAGGTTGTAGTTTTTTAATTTGTCTACAGCTTATTTATGTTGCTATCGAATTCGGTGTGGTTTAGTGCTGATCTGTTTTTTAATTCATCGTCTTTATAGGCACTCGTAGGAACTAAATGATTACTACTAACTAATTCCCATAATTTCATGAATATTATGTAGTTCCTTTTTTCAAAGTTTACATGTGTCATCGTTTGTAAAACAACTCTTCATTGGTTTAACCCATTATAAACCAATTTCTAGCAAGTTTGTGTTTGTAATACAGTAATATTATATTCTTAGCGAACTTGGCGGACACATTTCCGTGTCTCAATATGTCAAAGTTTAATTAATGTTTGTTTAATTCAATCAATAATTATTTTCAATTTGTGTCTCACTTGTTTATCAATAGAGATTTATTTTTAAGTACATTTAAATGTATTATTATTTAATACTAGATGTTCCCGCGGTTTCACCCGCGTTTATCGTTACTGCGCCGCCCCCGTGGGTCGTAGCGTGATATTATATAGCCTATAGCCTTCCTCGATAAATAGGCTATCCAACACTACAAGAATTTTTCAAATCGAACCAGTAGTAATCACGCAGAATAAACCAGGAGAAACATCGTTTGTACTATGTCTGTAATGGGTAATTATTTTGCTGCGATGTTATTTTAAAACTGCTATATCTCCTAAGATATTCATTGAAATCGAATGATGTAAAGGGCAATTTTGTTTTAAATTAAATACTTGTGATGAATAACGTATTTATTTGGATAAGGATTAATATCATGTTTATAAAAATACCTTCGCAAATAATGCATTATTTTAGAACAAATTTCGTTAGCATAAAAATGGTTATAGTGAGCCAACCTTAAAAGATAGACATATGCTGTTGCGGACTTTTTTTTAGAACTTTTAAAGGGGAACAATTCTGTCATACATGATTTTTGCGAAACTTTAACTGTTTACGCAGCGCACGCAGCGGAAGCTCTCAAAAGGAAAAAATACTCTCCGATTTTGAAACATTCTTCATTGGTGCTCCGCTCCTATTGATCTTAGCGTGATGATATATAGCCTATAGCCTTCCTCGATAAATGGGCTATCTAACACTGAAAGAATTTTTCAAATCGGGCCAGTAGTTCCTGAGATTAGCGCGTTCAAGTAAACAAACAAACAAACAAACTCTTCAGCTTTATAATATTAGTATAGATAAGTGTGTATGTTACAGGTGCGTCGGTGGCAGCTCTGGGACGAGAAGATCGGCAAAGACGACGAGAGGCCCAAATTTCAGAAGAATGGCAAGAAACAAGTGCAGTTTCTTACCGGAGAAGACGGAGAACCATGGGTAAATATATCGCATCCTAATTAATATTATAAATGTGAGTTTATTTATTACGCTTTGACGCCTTAACTACTCGACCGATCATCATCAAATTTCGCATACAGTGTGTCAGAGCACCTGAAAAGGACATTGGGTACCTTTCATCCGGAAAAAAGTACTGTTGCTATTCACAGTAACGCGAGCAAAGCCGCAAGCAAAATTTATATAAGAAACAGGGCTTCTCAACAAATAATATTTTCTACTGCAATGCTGTAACTATTTAGCCAATTTTTACATCTATAGCCCATCCAGATCAAAACCATTTGTATGCGTTGAAAATGCCAAACATATTTAGACAACCATATGCAAAATATTGATGCATATTGTATTTTTGTTATTGCCGGTTATAGTTAAAATCGTTATCAAACGACCGATTTAAAATAGCAGACAGCGATAACAAATGCATGAAGATGTCATTTAAATGTCCAAAGAAAGGATTGGCCCAGATTACAACAAACACACAGAATTGGAAAACGAGGTCTGTAGGACAACCATTGTTTTTTTTTAATAATATTAAGTTGACAAACATGCATATGATCCTCCTCACTATAAACTGGTGTCATAGTCTTTGCATGCTTGCAACTCTAGGTATACAACTCAGACGCCACCAAAGTTTCTAAAAAGGAGTCTGTATATTAGAAGTGCAGATGGCAAAAGTCACATTGGTCCACTGCTCTTCTTAATATTTTTATTTCAAGAAGACAACTCCTACATTAAGAATAAATCCTATGTCGGACTAAACAAACATACAAACAACGGACACGAAGAACACCCAGACTTGAAACAACTAATTTAAGAGTAGTAGAGCCTCGCTGATTTCAGAATGAATGGGCCGGCTCGACCGGGGAAGGACTACCCTCTCACAGAATATCGACGTGAAATACTAGTATTCCTACTGTTGTGTTTCGTTCGGTGAGTGAGAGTGCCGAAGGCCCAATCATCATCCACCCCATCCCGCTCCTTCTCCTTCCCACTTCCTTTCCTAAAGGGTCGGCAACACGCTAGTGATGCCTCTGGTGTCGCAGGCGTCTATAGGCTACGGGTGACCACTTACCATCAGGTGGGCCGTATGCTTGTTTGCCACCTTAGTTGTATAAAAAATAAAAATGCTAATTGCCGGTCACACAATTTTTATCCCGAACCCACAACACTTCAAGCAATGGCAATGATAAGATGACCACTTAAATAAGCCACCTGTGCAACAGCAACAGCCATAACAGCAGAATGCTACCTTCAGACTCCATAAGATATCCACCGCAGGAACATAAACAAAGTTGCTTGGTTACGATCTTGTTTAGTGTGAAGGAGACACAAGTCAAACTGCGTTTATATAAACGAAATTTTATTGTTAGGCTTAAATGTAGTTGTGTGTGTAACAGGGATGTTGCGAATATTCGCATCCGTATCCGCAATTGCGGAGCTTCCGCATTGATTTGGACATCTGTATCCGCATCCGCAGTAATCAATGCGGATGTTAATGCGGATCCAGATATAGCGTAGGTTACGATAAGATAGAAATCAGTTGTTCAGTAGTACGTGTTAATTTATGAACCTTTGCAAAACAGGCTTGAACCTGCGAAGGCGGTGATATTAGATACTTTTTATTAAATAAGATGAAACAATTTTCATCAACATCCGCATCCGCAATTGCGGATCTTCCGTATCGATTTAGACATCCGCATCCGCATTCGCGGATGAGTCTTAAAATATCCGTATCCGCATCCGCGGATGTCAAAAAATCTGCATCTGCAACATCCGTGGTGTGTAAGATGTAGGCTTGAAACATAATATTTAACACACAATGACACCACGTGATGCAAACATGTATTACAATCACAATGAGACTACCTTTAAATGTACTGCGTTGGAAGTACTGAGCGATACTAATGGTAATATAATTGACATCCGCATTCAATAACTTATTGGTAGACCTTCAACGATTATTTAGTCCGATTCTACGTCGAAGGTTTCTCCATTGTTCGTTGTTATTTGACCTTCGTAAATACAATGATCTGGTACAACCGTTTTGACGCCATAGTCCATTTCGTTTAAACGTTTGCTTTAAAATTGAGCAATTCGAAATATTTTGCATTTTAATTGTTTCGTATACAATCCGTCAATGGAATGCAGTCACAATTACTTTTATTATCTACTAGATTTAGCCCGCGGCTCCGCTCACGTAAATGTAGGTTGTATGAAACAGTACTTTTTCTAGGTAAGAGGTACCTTATGTCCTTTTTTGTTCTGACAACGTGTATACGAAATTTCATAATCATCGGTCGTGGCGTGAAAGAATAACAAGAAAACAAACTCACATTCGCATTTATAATATTAGTTTAGTTATTATGATTCTAGAATTAAAGTAACTTAGATTTAGTTTTAATTCATCGTCTAGCCATTTTACGATGATTTTTGTGGTCAAATATTTAATTTGTATGACGAAAGCAACGTCCATTATGTCCATATGTTTTAGCTCTAGTTAAATGTCATGGTAATTAAGTAAAGTTAGATTGTGTAGATCTTTATCAGTTTACATGTTACGAATACTAATGTAAAATACTAGTACACAAATAAATTCAGTGACGCTTAAGTCTGAGATAAAAGATGCTGTGTTCTTTCGGGTCTCTTAAGAAAGTGGGTTGTTATTACATGCTTAAAATAACAATTGGGCATAACAGTTCTTTGCTTATATTTGGTGTTTCACTAAAACTGGAGCTGCCCTAGGCAGTATCTTCACCCTATAGAAAATTACTGCCAGACACTCTTGGTTATATGCCTGCAGTGTGTAAGATTACAGAAGCAGGTGCAGTGATCTTAACCTGGAATAATAGCGCGGGCAACATAGCGACACTTTCTTTGAAGTAATAGCAACAACATAGGTGCTTGTTTAACAATGTTTGTAATTTCTCTTTGTGATTAAATTCACTAAGTAAATTGAAATAGGAAATCGCAAATTTAATATTGCATTTAAATGAACTTATTTTTACGTTTGTTCTTGACATATTTAGGTATATGACACCCTTGTAATTTGGTAATAATTTAACTGTGAAAATCATTTCTGAAGAAATGTTTATTGTGATGCGGCAATGCGTAGAGTCTGTCAAGCGAGTCGTGTCTCTTGGAAAAGGCGGCTTATTTAAAAAATCGTGGTGTGGTATCCCTGATAGTACTGTAAAAAACCGTCTTGATATAGAAGACGGTTTTTTACAGTACTATCAGGGATACCACACCACGATTTTTTAAATTTGCCGCCTTTTTCATGGGACATGACTCGCTTGACAGACTCTTATACTTCGTTAACTAAACGAGGGAAACAGGCAAACGCCTATTAAAATACTAACAGCAATGCCCCGTATACGGAATTGCATTTTGTCAAAGGTAAACAAAAAAAATTATAAGAGTAATAAAAGGTCTGCCCAGCGGTTTACACGTGTTAAATATTGTTAATGGTTAATCCTCCGTTTCTTTGGATTGTGTTATGATTTTATATAACCTATAAAATGTTTACACACTCAGGCTATCCAATATAGGCAAATATTTTAATCGGAAGTGTGCTAGTTCTTGAAATTATAGTGTTTAAACTTACAAACTCTTCGGGTTTATGTTACTAATGCGAAATTAGTAAGTTACTTGAAAAGAATTTTATGAGACTAGCTAGTCTCATAATATTCTTAAACTTCAACCGCATGAATATTCAATACTTCAACCACCTCACATAAGAGAATTGTCCCTGTTTTTGTGATATTTTTCTTGAATTCTCTACTCCTATTAGTCGTAGCGTGATTTATGTAGTTTATAGCCTGCCTCCATAACTGGGCTATCTAACACTGAAATATTTTTTCAATTCGAGCCAGAAGTTCCTGAGATTAGCACTTTCAACCAACCAACCAAACAAACAAACTCTTCAGCTTTATAATATTAGTATAGATTTCTAAATAATTATGTATGTAAAAATATTTGGCATCATTCGCAAATATTTTACTTATGTATAAATTTTGTGTTTCTTTGTCCAGGTGTGGGTGATGGGTGAACACCCGGATGACAAGTCTATAGAGACAATATTGGCGGAGGAAGCTCGTGAAAAAGCCATCGCACAAGCGCGGGAAGAGGTACAGCAATTAAGGAAGTCCGTCGAAAAAGAACTCACACAGCTCATCGAATATAAGCCACTAGATGACTTAGAACAGGTAAGATAGATTGTACTTTGCAATCTCTTAACTTTAAACAAAATACTAGTTACATTCTATGTAGTAACTCGAGTGTATTATACATTTGCCAGTTTCAGCTTAATACATACCAGGTTTTCAGGCACCATTAAAGGAAATACGCTTACGAAACTGAATTGGAATACTACATTGTCCATAATACTATTGTGATTTACCGACAATGTTATCAATCATTGTGGATAATTTACAATAGTCTTTCCACAATCGAAGAAAATCGTATCTGTTGTCAAATATTTGTAAAAAACATCGTAACAATTTGTAAGCTAAATTATATGTTTTCAGAAATTCGATCTTTCCCCTAAAACGATTGATCCTCTGGAAGATACGCTGGAGATCTACTGTACGGTGGACGAGCTGCGCCAGCGCATCGAAGCACTGGAGCCTGACGTGAAGCTCTCGGACAAAGAGCTGGAGATAAGGGACGAGCTTGCTGACAAAGCTGACTTCTGCAACGAAACCTTGAAGCTTGATCTGAACAAAAATACTCTGCATTTTAATTTTATTGAGGGCAAAAGAGATGTCTTGCAGGTTAGTGATGAAAACAATAATACTTTAATCTACCTAAGTAGTACATTTTAGATGTCCATATAGATTAATGATGAAAAGGAAGCTTATAGATAGCTTTGTCGAAGACCGTGGGACTGCCACGCCACTGCGTCTTGCGCCTCGCCTCAAGGCGTACCTCTCGGACTTTCTAAAATTACGTGCGTATTAAATAGTTAATTATGGCTCACTTTAACAGTGAAGGAAAACATCGTTAGGAAATCAGCATGTCTAAGAGTTCTACATAATGTTGTCGAAGATTTGCGAAGATTGGACTGGGCCAGTGTGCTGGACTATGGCCCAACCTTTCTCATATTGAGAAGACGCCCGTGTCCAGCAGTGTGACAGTTTATAAACAGGGCTGATATTATATTATTAAATATGCTTTGCTATGTTTTTGGAGTTTGCATCTCAGAATAATATTAAATGAGGTGCGCGTTTTATTGTAGGATATAGGCGTCAACAGCAGTGGTGACGGCGTAAGTGTGCTGGTGGCAGCATGGGAGCGGCGCGTGGCAGCAGCGCGCGCCGGCGACATCCTGCGCGGGCTGCGTGCGCGCCGCGCTCGTGCTAACCGCATTGCGCAGCACAACGCGCTGTCGCACGACGCCGCCTGGAGGGACCAGGGTACGACATCGTTAATGATTAATGGTTAATCAGTTTGTGCGGTTGGCGTATGCCAAAAATAATACATTTCGTTGTATAGATTTCAGTAAAGCCTTCGACGCAGTTACATACAATTTTAAAATCAGCAGTACAGTTTTAATTAGGGTTTTTTGTTAAATAAACATTAGTAACTTTTGGACCATACTATTCTAATGATATTACACTGTTAGGTTTCTAACGATTTACTTACCTACTTAATAGCTTATGAGTGCCGCAAGGTATCAATTTGAAACATAACCTACAGAATAAGTATACAATATTATTTTAATAATAATGACACTCTTATGTATTTCAGAACGCAAAGCAAAAGAAGCAGAGGCGAGTATGCGTGAGATTGCTCGCGCAGCGAGAGAGGCTCATCGACGTAGTGCGAACATTGTCGCGCCGCCAGATACTACCCAGGGTTGGTACAATACACAATTTTATCAATTATATTCTTGCTAGCTGTACCGAAAAGTGTTAGGTTGATAATTTTTAAGGCCAGAAACCCTCGCGGTCGTACTCCGAACAGCCTACCAAAGTTGCATCACAAATTGATCAATGGTTTAGGCAGAGTGTGAAGAGGTTAAACAAACATTTATTTTTATTTATATAGGTATGTCCTTAGTCAGAGTGTTTATTATTTTATATACAACTTAATAATAAGCGATAGTGTTTAAGTCAACATTTGGTATTGCAGAAAGTGAAAATAATATTGTTAATGTAATTTCAGCTGGTAAACCGCCAAACAGAGAGACTGTAGTGGAATGGTTTCGGACTCACGAGCTCAAACGAGGCGTCGGACTCGACGACAATAACAAACCAGTTGAATGGTTTCATGGTAATATAATAATATTTTTACTATGGTTTGCAAAGAAATATTATTCATGCATTGGAATATGACGGAAGGAGTTTAAATTGTGTCGTTCTTTGAATTTATTACCGTAAAAGATATCACTCGCGAAAACGCAGATACGATCTAAACCTAAAAAATTCTAAAAACTTGTCTTCATATTCCATTCCAGGTTTGATCAGTAGACCAGCAGCAGAGTCAGCATTATCAGGCCGGCCGACGGGGAGTTTCTTGGTGCGTGTGTCTGAACGAGTGTGGGGCTACGCAGTCACGTACCGAGCCAACGGGCGCTGCAAACACTACCTGGTAGAAGCCGCCCCGGCCTACCGCTTGCTGCCGACCGGACAAGTCGCACATGACACGCTCGGTAATATTATTATTGATACCGTTTATACTATGAAAACCAATCTAAAACAGCAATGTTATGGGATCTTCCTTTCGTCACATGCCTGCTACCTGCGCAAACGGTACAGGAGACCAGTTGGCAGCAATGTCTGTCCGTGGCGTAATGTTTTGTAGGGTACTTCCCTAGCCTAGCATATTTTTGACGAAACCTTTTTACGACGCATCGGATGGCATAGTGATTTAAGTGTTACCCTCACCATAGGCACTGCGCCCAATGCTGTGGGTTCGGTCACCATTCACCACACGAGACAAAAAATTGTGTGATCCACAAATAGTTGCTCTGAACCTGGGTGATGTTGTTTGTAAAGATCCCCGTGACATAGGATTTATTAACCTCTGAGTCTTCTTCAAAGAGGTCAGTGAAAACACTATGTGGGTCTGTGTGTCTGTCTGTTAGTGACAGTTTATTAGTGATAGGCATAACTCCGGAACCACTGGACCGATTGACTTGTAACTTGGTTTGCAGATACCTTGGGGTTATACCTCGGTCGAGTTTGGTGTCGAATATGGGCCCTGTGGGTCAAAAGACCCCTGAGATATAGGAGTCATTTCTTTTCATTACTTTTACATTTAAGACGGAGGTTGAATCCTGGGTTTTTACACCCATCTCGTTTCTAGTGCAGGAGATGACTTTTTTAACGGAAACGGAACAGAACGGAATATGGATCCCTCTTTGCTTTAGCTATCTGTTTAGTTCAGTATTAAATAGGATTTTCTTTTTAATTTTGTCCGCCTGATTATATAACGTTGAAAATGATTGTGTATGCAACACCACCTTATTACTTACCTCATATTTTGTAGGTTGTTATAGAGTTGCATATGATATCCTAATATATTATGATCAAATTTTCAATTCTAGCGGATCTCATAAACTACCACAAGACGGTGCCGATCACGGAGAGCGGTGGCGAGTTACTGCTCACGCCGGTGGCGCCGGCGACCACGCCCGACATTTTGTGCGCGCCGCCATCTTGAATACGTCAGTCACTTAGCATTAGTGGGACATTTACTTAGCTCGCTGTTGCCGTTGTAAGGGAACAAAACGAAACAATCGCAACTTTAAATCTGAATAAATCTTATTAAATATATATTTAAATGTTTGTAATTTTCAGTCTCTACGACGGACAAAACACATGTTTTATTTTTATTGTATTTTGTAAATATAATATTATGAAAATTTAACTAAAATCATACGTTTTGTCCCTTACCTTAAGCGCTTAAGTGTATATAGTGGTCCCTTTATAACGGTAACTTTAAGTACTAATTAAAATTATATATCTACTGTGAATATGAAGGCACCTTATACATACCACAGTGTAAAAACATTCCGTAGGTAATCAAGTGATTTTATACGAGTGACTTTCTTCGAATAAATATTTACTTTGTGACATGTTTTATTGTTCAAGAACAGTGAAGCCATGTGCCTTAATACAGCAACTGCGTTATAATGCAATATTGGTGCTACATTACGAACATATAATTAAGTTGATCTCGATAGTTCGAAATTCTTTCTATATTATTTAATTATAAAATGCATTTCGTTAGCAGTAACTAATTAATGAACAAAATTGTAAGTTAATTGTCGTGTAGGCTAATGTGATATTTACCAGTCCTTCAAATATATAGTGCTTCAGTATTACTGCTTGATACGGGGATATATTCGAGCTTGTTGCGCCATTGAGTTAAAGACATATTAAATTGAGTAATTTTAAGTTCGTTATCATGTATTGTGACGTCACGTGGGCCAAAGTAAGCTGGATATATTTCCGTGAAGTCCGAATTCTGATAAATTAAGCCAAAGTTAAATTGAACTAAGAATCGGAGTCTCCATGTTAAGCTGTTATTTTATAACGATTTTGTATGCCATTTGTATCGTTCATAGGTGACGTATACATCTATGATATTATTGTACTTTAGTCATTAACTGCCAACTAGAATAATATTATAATTATATGAAAATTATACATGTATTTTATTTTACTACCCCGGGGTAAAGTTTCAAAATGTGCGGTTGAATAGTTTTAATCAACTGCGGGGGTTAATTATTATCGTGATTCTTAACACAGACCAAAAATGTATGTGCTCTAAAAATAGTTGTTCAGTCTGTTATTTGTTGATTGCACAAAACTTTTGAAGACATATGTCTTCAAGGGCTAGGCATATGCCTAGCCCTTGAAAACTTTGTGCAATAATCATGACAATTACATTTTTATACGTAGGCAAAAATTAATCGGGAAGGAGGACAAGAAACATCGATAATATTTAATAAAGTGTTTATTAATATCGCGTGTAATAAAAGGTAACACTATACATATTTACAAATAACATTTATCGTTACAGCTCGCTCGAGTGCTCGGCTAAACTCGTCAAAACAACAAAAATTCTATTCTCTAAAACCTTTGGCAATTTGGCAATCAAACAATCCTATTCCCCCACAATGTTATTAACTAATTTATAAACTAATTTAAATACAAAAATTAATTTTGTAACACAATTTTATCGATATTTAATTACGATTTTTTTATGTCGATATTACAATCGTTATACAATCGTAGAGTTATCGTAATTCTTTTAGTAAAATCTAATTGATAAGAAACAGATGATGATTTCGAATGGGTTTGTGCCACCCACCCCGCATCCTTTCCTATATTATTACTGACGATCAGCCATACGAGACAAACGATTGAAAACATCGATATAAAATATTAAAAAATATAAAATAATTAACACGTATAATTTCTGTGTAATGGTTACACACCATTTTTATGAGACAGTCGCTGTCGGTCGTCTAAGTCTTGGAGTATATGTGTGGTTGGTCGTAGTGCTGCGCTCTGACTATGATGGTGTTTGTTGGTGGCGGTTACTGGCGGTGGGACCACCAGTAGCCGCGGTACAGTCACATGAACGGCAGGTTGGTGGGCATCCGGGAGGTAGTCGTCAGCTCTGTTCCACTTCGCTGTAACAAAATTATTACAAAATGAATGTACTATCTTGGAATAATATTTTTAGTGGTAGAGCACGCAGTTACTTATTATTTTAAGATGAAGCAATTGTGACGGCTTGCCCAGAGAAGTAACCCTGCTACTGCGTGTGGCTCGGTTTCTATTCTTTTGTCTCATAATTCATTCCTTTAGTCTTGGCATTGCAATCGCTAACCGCTTACTCGGGCGAGGGATCGTGGAAAATAAAGAAAATAACGATCTGAACCTGAACCATCATTGAAATTAATTAACAATTTAAAAACGACGCCCAAGTCTTTAAACTCGTGATGTAAAATATAAAGAAAGAGATATCATCATTATCTTAGGAAATTATTGATATTTTTGATAAACTCACGGTGCTGTCCCAGTTGTTGTAATTCTTGGCAATATTCTGATGTAGGTGATGTGGCTTCTTCACTTTCTTCACTGGACTGATGCTCGCTGGGAGCAAAAGCATTAAAACTCTTATACAAAACAATATGGCTACACATTACGCAAAGAATAATTGATTAGTATTGGATAAAGGTTCGAAGACAGTGAAGCTGTCTCAGGTACAACGTTCTATTCTTGATCAAGAATAATTATTATTACTCTTGAGTATTTTATATTAAGTTACGTACAATACAAACTACTGGCTACTTCTGCTAACAGTAGAGTAGTACGTAGTACTAGCGCTCCTGAGTACTGACCTCCTGGCACGTAGGGCAGCGATAGTTCAGGCGCGGCCTTCTTGTTCCCCTTCTTAGCGATGGCGCGACCGCGAAGCAGATCCTCGTCCATCACCAGCTTGTGGTTCACTCTGAAATGTATTTCTATTTATTTGAAAATGTTATATGTACATTGAAATTAAACTACTTTATACTGATTTTACGTATGGTTCGTATAAAGCAAATTGGCCGTTGGACCATATACATAGGTATATAAAAGTATAAAGTACTCACTTTTTAATATAAGGCGTTCTTGGATATGTATTGACCGGCACTGGAAACGTCTGAAATAGAAAAGGAAATTTCAAATGGAAAAAAAGTAAATCATGCATTTCAAGGTACATGAGAAAAAGTTTAAGTTGTGTCATTTTCAACAATTTTGCAGTATAATTTGTGTCTAAGTTTAATTGTGTAAAGTTCAAATAATACGCATTAAACGTGTGACGAGAAAAAAGATTATGAAGGAAAATAAACTAAACAAAACCGTTTAACAAATGTTCACTCAAAATGTATCGATGATAGCGCACCAAGCTGCGGGAAAATATTGTACTTACTTGGAAAGTATCGTTGATGGCACGCGGGAGCCCTCGCTGCGGGGCGGGCGCGTGCGCGGGCGCGTGCGGCGCCGCGCCGCGCGCCGGCGCCGGCGCTCGTGGCAATGCGCCGTGCTGCGGTAATTATTTCATGCAAATTAATTTAACTAAGTACAAAACATCGAAACAATATTGTAAAATATACGTGTATTCTGCATAATTTATTATATACAGAAGCATATTATAAATTGGCTTATGTTTAATTTATCACCACATATTATAGTAAAATATAACAGTCAAAAATAGTAAATGGTCACCAAATTGCACAGCAAAATATATTTAAAGAGGTTAAAATAAGTCGACGTCGACCAGTCCTATTTGTGGGGGGGTTTAAGAAGGAACCTAACATAACCTATCCCTCCCGAGACGCAGTGATTTGAGGCGTATAGGTGCTCGTTATGATATATTTTAGTAAGCATATTTTGCTGCGCAATTACAATTTTTGGTGGTGACTTCTTATTACGATAAGTGAGGACGATCGACAGTCACAAAAGCTAATGTTTTTTCATGTGTGATATTTCTACTTTCAATAAAAACGCTACGGTTAGAAGGAGTCACATAGAAGCAGAATAACTGGTTAGAATGTAACTCTTATAGATCTATAGAGAGAACCTGAGTAACAGAAAATAGCTAAAGAAGTTCAATGAATGTAGTTTGTAACTCAAAAAGTAATACTTAGAAAGAGCATTTGGTTATGCGTTAAATATATTGTTCTGAATTTCCACACGGGCAATTTTTATTATAATGAGGTAACTTCCATCTTGGCATATGGAATTTGGAAATGGGCTCCAGTTTCATACAAGTCTAGGTATTGATTCTATTTCATAAATTAATAAAACAATTAGTGGTCGCCAATCATTAATATAATAGTCCACTGTTGGACATAGCCCTCCCCCAAAGAGCGCCAAAGCGCCCTGTCTTCAGCTTGCCGCATCCAGCATCTGCCAGCAGTCTTTCGCAGATCGTCATCCCACCTGGTCGGAGGGCGTCCTATACTATGTCCAGCAGTGGACTATTATAGCCTGATGATGATGATGATGAATCATTAATATGTAAACATTTATTAAAAATCTCATAAAATATATTTTTACTTAGTACCCACATTGTACTAAAGCAGTTATATTTTCCGAATTATTGTTCTACAGCCACACATTATAAAACCAGCTTAAATAATTATAAGGAAAGCGCGCATCAAACTATTAAAAGTATAAGAAAACAGATAACATTTTCCAATAATCATACAGTCGAAATAAGATCTAATTTAATGCATTGTTACGACATAAGGTTTCATTTAAGATACAAATATTGTAGTCGTTAGCACAATTTTCAATCTTAATGATTTGGATTAAATTGGTTATTTATTAACCTCTGAGTCTTCTTCGAAGAGGCTAATGAAAACACTTTGTGGGTCTGTGTGTCTGTCTGTTAGTGACAGGCATAGCTCCGGCACCACTGGACCGATTGACATGTAACTTGGTGTGCAGACACCTTTGGGGTCATCCCTCAATCGAGTTTGAGTATAGGCTCGGTGGCCTTTCGATAATTGCAGAAGAAATACAACTTTTGGAGTATCAGTCGTCCTTACTAGTGTATTACTTACTAATAAGTAGCACAATAGGCATGGAAAAAGCGTACGGTACGTAAAAGAGATAGCTATAATTTCTATTCTAATTTTATGCACCGTTTTTATTTTAAGACTAATAGTTATACTGATCACGAGAATGATGATTATTTTTGCATTTAGTGATGACCCAATGAAGACTGAATTATGTGTTTAAAATGTGACAATTGGGCTCATGAGAATTGCACATCTGGGTCTACTTCCAGAGGCTTTATTTGTGACTTTTGTCAATTAAGACCTACATCCGTATATACCCCATGCTGTCCGTAATTAACCTAACCCCCAAGCGCTACAGGTAATTACGGACAGACAAGGTTTTGTTTTTGATACATATTTTATAGTAGTAGATTGATCTCATATTTTAATTCATGTTGGTTTTGTAAGTGTATAACTAAAGGGGCATGCCAGTATTGGGCGCAGAGGGACACAAAACATTGGCTATACTAAAAAATATTTTAATATTTATCATAGTTTTTCCTTGTACCTATTTATTATTCTGTACATGTTGATAATATTTTCTAAAAATATTAAACAAGAAAACAACTAAACTATGTAATAGAACTTGGAAGCAAGTACATTAACGTGAAAATGTCGCCTTTACACAAGATATGTTGACAGGTAATTAATCAAAATAGTAATTTACCATTGCTATATTATATAATTATTATTTTAATCATTCATTTTATTTTTTATACAAAAGTAATACAAAAACTAATAATAATTATTAGTTTTATCTTTGCATGATTGCTTTTCTGTTTATTATGGTAACACCATCTCTAACCTGTATGACGCCGGAAAACGTAAATGCTTGTTTTGCAACTCCAGTGACGGTTAGTGTTTATTTATTGCGGTTAATATCGACGACTTTTACCTATAAGCTATAAAACTGCAATGTATTCTGTTTTATTTAATTCCTAATATATTGTATTCATCAAAAAAGTGAAATAATGTGTATACACATATTTAATATAAATTGTATTGATGGGATATAAAATTTGATAACTTTAAAATGCTAAGTTTTTTGTAAATCAATTCTTATGCTATAATTATTGGCATTGCTTACTATTATTATCATTAGCCTTTATAGGTGAGCACTGTGGGCCCGAGTTACTATGGCGTCTTGGCATGCCCCTTTCATAATTAATAAAGTTAGACTGATTATTTCTTAAAGTACAGATTTTATATGCTATTTCGCTTCAGCGTCCGCAATTCCCCCATGTTCCACTAAGTATGGTAGTTTTTTGAGTCTTTAAAATAAGCAGATACCAGCGCACTTTGCGTGGTATCTGCTTTCTTTCTATATATGTATATTCTATCTGCTTCTTTTCTGTATATAACATAATTAAATAAGAGTCAATGAAGCAAGGGAGACTTGCCAGGATTATAGTAGCAAGTGGTATGTCGTAGTTTATGTATTCTCCTCGGGGCCTCAAACGTCAGTCTGTATGTATATGTAAGTACCTATAAACTACAAAGTCACATTACCTCCGAGCTGTCGTGAGTAGCGGCCGTCGGCATTTTCTTCGTCTCCACAGGGCTCGTATCCATCCGCATATCCGAATCTTAGACATAAGTTTATTACCTTTTATTATAAGTAGAATTTATGGCTATCTATACGATGCGGATTACATGCGCAAGCTGAAGCAGTCGCTCGTACGTTGTAGTTGTACGCATCATGTATACGATCGACGCGAGCGCAAATAGCCTGTGTAATTGTAACTCAAGTAGCTTAGGCATGTAGTCCGCGCAAGTAACTTAGGTATATGTGGATCAGACTGTATTTCGTACACTTTACGATTAATCGAGTACTCACTGGGTGAGTAGTTGTAATCGATGAGAGATTCCCCTGCCAAACTGTCTGCCCTCGATCTATTGCTGTCCTGTAAATAAGAATAACATAAATTGCTAAATGTAGTATTGCTCACTCTATATACGTAGGTCTTCTAAGGATTATATTTAATAATAGCCAAGCATATCTATATTGTAATACGTGAAGCAAAAACGGAGGAGTATGAAATTTGGCACAGTTAAAGTTTATATGGAGAAGGAGGGGCGAATCCTAATATTTTTATAAAATATGTATTGAAAATACATTAAATTAATGAAAAAACACGACACGCACACAACCATACATTTGACACACGCAGTCGAATCGCGTTCGTAATATTTCGGCATTGTTCGTCTGACGTCGATGTGACTATGGTTATGTAAAACAAAGTAGGAAGCTTATCGTCAATGATAGCCTTAGCGAAATCTAAATGAAATGTCATAATAAGGGTAAAGTTGTAGGCAATAAAACCTTAATAACGATCAAACTTAAAATTTAAATCAATTATGGTCGAATTTTGACCACTAAGCGACCGCTAGTTAAACAAATTGTGCAGTACGTAAGTAATATGAAATCTAGAGTTAAGATACAACTTTCAGCAACGCGTGTTTCGTTGATTTTCAGCAGTCATAGGCCTGGGGAATTAAAGTGAGACAACTTCACTACACTCCAAAATATTGAAATGAATGTTATCTCTTAGTCTTCACTTTAAAACGCTGTAACAACAAAGTAATCAAGACAATCACATATCTAGATTTAACAATAAAGTCTTGGATATGTATCGTGATATTCTATACATTAGAAGGTGCAAAATTATTGCTCATAATTTTTTTATTAATAATACATATAATCTAAGCCTCGTATTAATCTATCTCATTGCTGGGGTCCGGGCTCTTCTCAGTGTGAGAAGGGTGAGGCCATGGTCGACCACCGCTGGTCCAGCTCTGGCAGACTTCACATCTTCGAGAACATTATGGAGAACTCTCAGAGATGCAGGTTTCCTCCCGATGTTTTCCTTCACCGTTAAAGCGAGCGATAATTAACTATTTAATACGCACATCACTTTTAAAAGTCAGAGGTGCGTGCCTTGGGATCGAAAGACCTCTGCGTGGTAGTCCTACGGTCTTCCTTTACCTACCATAGAAGGTACAAAGGTGCGATGGCGTAGTGGTTAGTGTAACCGACTGCCACGCCTGAGGTCGCGGGTTCGATTCCCGCGCAGGTCTAACATTTGTGTGCATGAACATGGACGTTTGTCTTGGTCTGGGTGTTTCTATGTATAATATGTATAGGTATATTTACAAAATAAAAGAGTATATATGTATGTTTATCCATTGTCTAGTACCCATAGTACCAGCTCTGCTTAGTTTGGGCTAGATGGTGTTGTGTGTATGTGATACAATATTATTATGATACTATTATTATTAATCAGTGGTTAAAGTATTGTTGTTGGTAGTTAAGAAATAAGCTATGATGGAACTGATATGTGATGTATACAACAAACCCTTCAATAAATAGAAAACAGTGCAATTAAAGATAGGATATAAATTTGTACTGACTGATATAATGTTGAGAGTCCATTGTTGCCGCGGCTTGCCGGCCACGCGCGCTGCGCCCGCCGGCGCCGGCGGCTGCTGCATAACATACAAGGTTTAGTTCTTATCCGACTTATGAAAGTTTGTGAACATGTTTGGATGTCATTTTATTATACAACTAGCTGTTACATGCGACTTCGTCCGCGTAGATTTTAACTAAAAAGTGTTTGTCTCGGCGGAACCCTATTTTTTTAAAAAATCAATGTAGCCTAAGTTACTCCTTATAACATCAGATATCTGCCAGTGAAAGTCCCGTCAAAATCGGTTCAGCCGTTTCGGAGATTAGCCGGAACAAACAGACAGACAGACAGACAAAAAATTTAAAGATTGATATTTTCGCATATATGTACCTTATATACTTTCATATGCATTAGATAAAAAGCTGTTATTTTGACATTACAACCAGACACTTCAATTTTATTTATTTATATAGATCACCCGTGAATCGTTGAATCGAATGGGATGGAATTTAGTAGGTACACAAGTTAGGTAGTGCATAAGGACATGCTCTAGATCGTAGTGTTTGCAAATGAGATACATAGGATTCATGTTATCTCGGTATGCGATCTCATACGATTCACGCGAAGCCAGTTTGTGTAGTTTTAAGCTTGATTGAGAATTTTGGAGGATATTTCTCTAGACTTCTATTGTTATGCCTCACAATAACAGCTCTTTAAAAGACCTTCCTAAATATCAACGAAATTGTTTACAGAGTTAACTAAACTTTAATTCAATAGAATTAAAGTTTTATAAAATATGTTATAAAACTTTAATTCTAATATTTCATAGTTTTATAATATATATATTTTATTTAATAAATTTATGTTGTAAGTGAAATGTAAACATTATAGATACGATTTAAATCGGCAACTGTTCCAAATAAACGAATAAACGCCTTTCACCAGTCCGGATGAACTAATCTTACATAAACTAGGGTTTTATAAAATATGCCATACCTCATTTTCTTTGCCCAATTTTATTCTCAGCTCGGCGTTGAAGTTTTCCGCAAAACTGTCCGCTATAAAGTATCTGCAACAGGTAGTAACACGGTTATTTATTCGCTAACAAAAATATTTAAGGTCCCCTAACAATACAGACCATAATCAACTCATTCTTTCATCTTTATTTTTGGCCAACGCTCGTATCTCGGGCACGAGACACAATAGTGGCGTTTTCGGATAATTAATAAGTTAATGGAACAGAGAAAATTTGTGGTTTTGAAGCTGGAAGATCTAAATTTACAATTTCACAATTAATAATATAAAATTAGTTATTATAATTTTATTATTCTATATATGAGCAGCGATAGCTCAGTGGGGAGACCAACAGACTGCAATGCAGAGGGTCTCGGGTTCGAACCCAAGTCGCGCACCTCTGAATTTCGGAAGTTATATGACTTTTCGAAATGATGTGCGTATTTTGATTGTCAATTATCGCCTGCTCCGTGCCTCGGAAAGCACGTTAAGCCGTTGGTCCCGGCTGCCATGAACATCTATGGCAGTCGTTATTGGGAGAGTGTCGACACAAAAGATCCCACTGGGTCGAAGTGTCGCCGGTCTGCACTGACTGGCCCCCACATAAGATAAGATAAGATATTATTCTATATTATATATTATTTGGTACCGAATTTTTGTTTTATTAAGCATGCGGCGAGATATAGATCGACTTGTGTGTGACGGTATAGTACTTTTTTTAAACAACTTAACGCAAATTGTTTGAAATATGGATATTACGTACTTGTGTCTGAGTAGTGCCTGTGCTGAAGGCCTGGCCCTCGGCTCGGTCCGCAGGAAGGCGGCTAGAAGATCTCTAGCGAGTCCGTTGCCAGGCAACATGGCGCGGTTGCTGACCGCTCCACTAAGGGCTGCACCGCCTGCGAGTCGTGACACTACTTGCTGATGTCTCGGTGCTAGTTTACCTGTAAGGAAATAATAATTTTAATATTTATTTCCGTTATAAATATTGCGCAAATAAATATTAATACGCGAGTGTGTACTGTGTAGACCTAATATATATATATTAGGTCTACACAGTACACACTCGCGTATGTACCATAGGCAAACGTATTGACCTATTTTCCTGTCTAACTAGTAACTTCACATTACTAGATACTGTAATTAAATCGATTATTTTGGGAAGGGCACTAGTCCACATTTTTTCGAAATCGAGTTAAATATGTGATAAGACTTTACGTTAAGAGATACGATATAAAATCTTAAACAAGAACACATGCACTATTGTGTTAGATAGATCTATAAATTTCCATAAACTTTTTTGCACCTACTATAGACTTTTTTGTCAACAGACGGTTTATTTGTGTCTCCTGTAAAATTTTGTCTGATGAACTAGTGCCCTACCGAAAATAATCGATTCAGTTATATGCCTAATTGATTTTCTACTAGAGGACAACAACTTCGCTTTCTTTCACTTCTCTCTATCTGGTACAGTCTAGATTCAATATATTTCGGGTATTTTTTAGCATGGCAACTCATCACGCAATCTTTGTTTGGACTTTAGCTTTTGCGTAGGTAATCTATAGGTACTGGCAAGCGGACTTTGTAGCAAACTATTTGCTAGAATTTTCAACATTTTGCCCAGAAGATTTAGCCAACGTTATTTTTTTAAATCAAGTGTAATAAAGCCAGTTATTAAATTTATAGCTACAATTCTATCTCGAAACTACTTACGGCGACTGATTGATTTAAGATGTATCATAAACATTGGAAATTAATTGTGGAGCAAATAAAGCAACTCACCAACAGTCTTAATAATGTGTGCGAGCTGATCGATGTCGGAATCGCCGGGGAACAGGGGGTCGCCTGTTAGCATCTCCGCGAATAGGCACCCCATCGCCCAGATGTCCACTTCTGGCCCGTACCTGACAATATAACGTCGCATAAATAAACGTAACTGAAATCTTGTTTGTCTAACTGCCGCTATAGGGATTCCCTCCAGTAAAATATTAGACGAACAATTATAAGCTAATAATTATTTGTCTAATGTTTTACCATAATCTTGCCCGAATAATATCACGCGCCTTTGTCATCGCAAAGATTTTGGAGTAAAATATAAAATATGTCACCGTCAGTATCCTTACGTAATTCCTAACATTGATCGTCAACACTATCTACAAATGGTGTTAAATTGAGAACTGTCATGCTACGCTAACCAGTAATACATTTTTTTTCTTGCTGTAATTCTTTGACCCGTATCTCTCCGCGGGGGCGGGCGGAGAGGTTATGTCGGACTCACCGGGATAAAAGAAAGATGGTAATGATAATAATGGACCTCCCGGTAATACCGACTAAACCTACCACGGTGTTCCTCGACAAAACCGCAATCGGCGAGGCCGCACGAATCGCTTTCATATGCAGTCGCGACCCCGCCGAGGTTTCGGCCCGCCATATGAAACGGCAGGCCACTAAGCAACAAGACTACCCTTTGGGAACCACTACTTTTAAGCCCTACTGTCCCCCTTGAGGGGGTTCACGCACGCCGCCTCTCGGACCTGGTGCTAATCGGGTAGCGGGCAGGCCCACCACCCCCAGGTCAAATTTCAGGGTGGTTGGAAGTCATCTCGCGCCCTCCAGCGCCCGGTTCTGCGGTTTGGGAGAGAGTTTAAGCGCTCCCTCTCCCGCTCCGCCGCCTCCTTGATGGACATGACTTCCTCACAGAAGGAGGCGACACAGGAACTGGCCAAAGCAACCGTGGCCAGTCATTACCTGTGTGAGCCGGAAGGTGAGGGCACCATGCCACCTCTCCAGCCACTTCTCAAAGACGGGGCTTACCGTCACGATCGTGGCGTGCCCGACCAAAAAGTATTACTGACTTAATCGTTGAACAATAAGCATGAATTTGATAGAGTTTTTTTATGACAGTTTATGTGGATGGGGATGAAATTGTGTAGGTACATAATTTTGAAGCAAATAGGATGAAAGCGTGGTCTGGATATAATTGCGTACATATTCACTAATAAAATAGTAAAGTAAAGTATCTAACCGACCTGTGCTCCGCCACGAGTAGTTCAGGTGCGCGGTACCAACGCGTGGCGACGTACTCGGTGTAGGGCTCACCCGGCGCCGCCAGCGCGCGCGCGAACCCGAGGTCACACAGCTTTACGATGCCGTTGTTCGACACCAGCACGTTCTCTGGCTTCACGTCTCGGTGAATTATCTGCCAATTGGGATGATTTTTTATTACTGCTATTGCATGCACTGACAGTCGCTGCCTACCGTAAATCACATAGGCGGCAAATAATGCAGTCATCAGCCTGTGTCAAGAGGACGGGGTGCAAGGTAAGAAAATAAAGGAAGGGACCAGAAGGATAAAACGATCGAGGGCTTACCCTTGCTTACAAAGAAACGAAATAATGGAATTGATCAAAGGTACATCACTGAATTATATGCAACAAGACATCATTATAGTTACTATTACTTTATGTCGATATTCTATGAGATGTTAGTCTTTCTCCAGTTAAGCCAGTCCTTTCTCACGAAAACCAGCAAGGCTCTATTATAACAAATTATTGTTACCATACTTCACTTTTTTAAGGGGTTTTTGCCGTGAGATTCGGTAATTCTACTTTTTACAGGTATTATATAAATCTCAAACTTACAGAATTCTGATGGCAATAATCAATGCCTTTCAATAGTTGATAGAGATGTTTTTTAGCGGTGTCCTCGCCGAGACCGCCAGGCATTGCCTCCAGTTCATCTAGTAGTGTGTGATCCAAATATTCGAAGACCAGGTAGAACCGCCGCTTACGGCGGAACACCTCGATCATGTTTACTAAATGGTCGTGTCGAAGTTTCTAAAGGAACAAACGTTACGATAAATATTAATATCCTTTTGAACTTGATCAAAAACCTGCATGTTTTAACATGGCGTATAATTAAATTAAATTAATTTATAATTTTGGTGAGAAATTTAATCAGCTTTAGAAATTGTATTCGAAGTAATGTTCATATATCAGTTAAGACGTATATTAATTATAAAGTACGAAATTATAAATAAAAAAACTAGGTGTAATCAGAATGACATGCAATATCTCAAGCTTAAGTCTGGCAGCCAGAGGTACACCCACTTTTCGCCAGCTATTCTTTTAGGCCTCACGTAATAGGGGTCGTGCGTCCTTCTACCGGGATCCTTTCTACCGGGCACACTTGCAGACTGCGAGCTCCTACTAAGAATTTCTTAACGTAAAAAATAACCAATAACATTTTCCTAACCTTGGACTCGGACTACGGCTGGTGTTTTTTGCCGTATCTGACCTAATCAAATCGAATACCACTTAAGGCATACTTAACATTGATAAAGAAGAAAACTATAAACAAGACTAAATTAGGTATAACCTAAAACGACAATATGTAGGCGTGACAATCCCGGCATATTTTGGCGACAGCTGCCAAAGTATCTATCACCTGCAGTCCAACCACCAATGGAGTTGAACAACTGCTATTAAAGACAGTCTTTAGTAGTTACCTTCAACATGCGTATCTCCCTGAGCGCCATCTTCCTGACGGCTGCGTCCTCCTCAGTCTCGAGGAACTTCTTAATCGCGACGAGTTGGCCCGTATCGCGGCGCCGGCATTTTAGCACAACCCCATACGAACCCTCGCCAACCTGCATGTATAACGTTGTTTTATGGTAACTAGGATATAATTCGAGCTAGCTTTTGTAACGTATTTCGTGTCTAACCCGCTTTAGAGGCGAGGCTGACTTGGGTTGTAAGCTAAGCAGAGATAATTCAAACAATTTTCTACACAATTACAAAGTTTTAATTACAATTAAAACAATAATTACAGAATATTATAACAATTTACATTAAATTTACAATTACTACGCGATTTCATAGAAAATCAGGGCGTGGTTCTAGAAAGGCGTGGTCTAGATAGCTCCAAAGACCACTTAACTTAGTCAGGGCAGCGTAGCGGAAGGAGGCTCCATCCTTTTTTTTTGTTTTTTTTTTGTGTTTGCTGGTTGTTGGCCTCAGACGGCCTTTACAATTTTACGCGGCTCCCAACCCGTTATAAAGTAAACTAAACTAAACTAGACAACGTTGACCCTTAAGGGCGGACTACCACGGATCTCGGCTTGGGGCGTTGTCGGCAACGTGGATCTAAAGTGATCCACGGAATTAACGTTAGCGCGACGCGTATTCTGACTTCTGCGGCGAGGGCGGAACCGCGGACGACTTTGTATGGCTTCGCGAGCCGTGTATGCTTTGTCTGGAGCGAGTGTGGGCTCCGGGCGCACTCCACTTATATAGGCTGCTGCTGCCGCTGGGGGAGAACTAGAGATGGTACCTCCTCACTGTTCGCGCACGCGGCCGTGCGCCACCCATCGACTACGAATAATTCCTGTGTCGCGAGCAACTCTACAAACATTTAAACAACGGACACAAAGAACACCGAGACACGGAACTACTATTTATGGCTAACGCAATTTTTTATCGCACTGTCAAGGTGACCACATAAACCACTATGTCATTCGTGCAGGTAAGTTATGGACCAATTTATTTTTATTTTCCTGTCAAGTATTGAGTACCAATATCAGACATCATAAAATCTCAAACACTTCATAAAATCAGTGACGCTGATCAAAACCGCACTGACTCCAGCATTTAAGCTAAGCCCCATACCAAGATTTTACCAAAATTGGTTAAGCCAAGAAAACTAACATACAAACTAGACAAAGCTTTTTAGAGTTCGAAAAATCTCTTATACCTACAACAGCTTTGTCCGTCCGTCTGTCTGTCTGTTATACAACTTTCAACTCAAGAACCGTAAGAGCTAGAGACTCGCGGTCAACGCCATTCGACTCAGAATAATCGATATATCGACTATGAACGTTGACCTTTGACCTTTGACCTCAAGGTCACGTGGTATAACGTGACCTTTGCATATGACTTGAACCATTTTTTCGAACTCTAAGATTTACGGCAATTAATTGCCGTTTCTCACTTGTTTTATATTTATAATATTATCACAGTCTACATACTAATCTGTACAACGACCGTTAACAGTTGACAAAAAGTAGTCAAACAGTAATTCGATACTTCCCTGGCCCGTCTTACTCTGCAAACTATGCCAAGAATATTCGAGTGCGATCGTAAGACAGACTATGATAACAGTATAGAGTTATAACGAGTTTTTTAATATAACCATGACCTGTAAACTACAAAAGCACTCAAATAATGAATAAGCAAACCAAAGTACATTTAAAGTTTTAAACATTTTTAGCTAACACCGATGTCGCGAGACGTAAGTTTTATAACCTAGCTGCATTGATTACAAAGTGTACAGAGTTACCTATTTATAATAGGTAGAATCCTCAAAAGTTATTTGGTCGAGCCCGACACCGGCTGTTACAGGGAGTAATGTAACCGAACTTAATTCCTTGCCGACAAATATGCACAATTGTCGTAAATTATGCCAAAATTATCAACAAATACGTAGGTATTCACGGCATTTGCTATGGAAGTAACAGTTAATTGCGGTCATATTTCAACTGTAATGTAAATAATATGATAACAACACATGTTAATTTAAAATAATTCTTCTACTACTAATCCTAGCATTATAATTTCTTATATAAGAAAGCTTGTTGTCATGACAGACGTTTCTAAATGTCTTGGCTTATGGCAAGATTTGTTCTTTTAAAGAATGTATATATTGTAATGTGATTTTACGGGCTACACACAAACATTTTAACATTATGTTATAAAGAAAGAAAATATTTATTTGACATAGCACACAATTAAAAAACGTAGAATGAAAATTTATGAAACAATACTACGGCTCCGCCCGCGTAGTACCTACATCAATAAAAAGTTGCCTATGTCCTTCCCAAGGTTTTAAATTATATCTGTACCAAATTTCATCTAAATCGGTTGAGTGGTTTAGCCATGAAAAGGTAACAGACAGACAGACAGAGTTACTTTCGAATTTATAATATTAAGTAAGGAAGTAAGGATTACACGTTGCATACACTGCGATTGATTCTAAACATCAAATGTGAGGTTCTTATAAATGACCAACAATCATATTAATCTTTAATTATTATAAACTTAAAACGTGATTAAAAACTTTGTACCCCTTTTTAAGCATATTGCGTGCACAGAGAAGTTTGGCTTAAAGTTTATGTGACAAAGGGGTACAGAAAGCTAAAATATTTATAAATAGAAGGATTGAATGAAGAATGATTAATTATAATTGAATTTCAACCGCGTGGACGACTACTAGTAAATATAAATGTCCTAAAACGTTATCTTACACACGTAAATTAAATGAGCTTCTCTGAAATGTAATAAATCTGCTTGCACTAAAAAAGGTACCTGACCGTAATTAAAGCAGGCAAACAATTTTTTTTTATACAACTAATGTGGCAAATAAGCATACGGCCCACCTGATGGTAAGTGGTCACCGTAGCCTATAGACGCCTGCAACACCAGAGGCATTACTTGCGCGTTGTCAACCCTCTAGGAAAGGAAGTGGGAAGGAAAACGAGCGGGAAGGGGGAAAGAGGGTGATTGGACCTCCGGCACTCTCACTCGCCGAACGAAACACAACAGTAGGAATACTGCTATTTCACGTCGATATGTGAGAGGGGGTAGTCCTTCCCCAGTTGAGCCGGCCCATTCAAGCTGAAATTAGCGAGGCTCTACTACCTATAAACTGTTTCGTCAAGATACTGACCACTGATAACTGTTCGTACTTGTCCATACCACGACTACTAGGCGTTGACGGGGAGAGCCTGGAGCGATTCATCTTGAACGAGACACACGGACAGCTCGAACATCTTCAACAATTCACTATGATATGCCTGAAACAAACATTACTTATTGTTAGAAAACCCATTACCTCGTTTATTTATTGATATAAATAAGGTCTTTATTTGGGACATATGTTTGACATTTTGAAAGCTTTTGTATAGAAAAGTCAAATCGCGATATATATTCCTCAAATGAAAGTTATCTGACGATAGAAATATCGGGCAAAAATTTATGTGTACTTAATATAATATAGTAGACTATTTAATGATTTATTCAGAACGCTTTTAACCCATTCAATGCGGCAACAAATTTTGCTTTCACTAGCCAGAATCGGCTCATAATTAACGTAAACGCCGATCGGCGTCAGCCGCACTTGATGAAATAAAAAAAACCAAAATATCAAAAAACTACTCATATCAGGTATTTCATTAGTAAATTTCAAACACATTTGTTGTTTTATTAATATAATATCTTTAAATTTGGGTAAAATATAAAACAACGATCGGCGTCCTCCGAATCTGAGTATGAAAAAATAAGACGCCGATCGGCGTCCGCCGCATTGAATGGGTTAAAGTTGACTCTAGTACTCTACCATCAACTTTAAGACTGTAGCGATAAAGCATTCCATTATTTCATTATATTTTAATTTAGTTCAACTTAATTAATATCAGTTTAGATCAGTTAAGGTATCATGTCATAAGTTTTTAATTTATGTATTTTATAAACAAAGCTTTACTACATATTTTATCTATCGTGACATTCTGGGTTTAATAAAAGGGATTATAAAATCATGAAATTTTATGTTATGTGAGCCAACTTATAACTATGCCTAATTCCAATGACCTACCTGGTAAAGTACGAAAAAACGCTTATAAAGCAGACAGACGCCGAGATCATTCCAAAAATCTTTTTTTTAACAGCAACCTGTGTTGCCATTCGTGGAAAAGATTTATCAGACCACAAATGAAGACAAATAAATTCACCTAACTGAAACTGCATTATTTTTACTTTAGGTCAATAAATGCTGTCATGACATATTAAACACAAATATTATTTTCGTGCTATTAAAACAAGTTTCTTGGAAATTACTGGAAATGACAAGGCAAAGTACTAAATAATAAATAGACAAGACGGCATGATACATCAAGTATGTTTGATACAATCGTACCTAGTATTTCCAACTATAACTTTTAATTATAGTACATTGAAAGACATTTTGAGAAAATAATAGGTTTGCGACGCTCGATCGTGGGTGTCACTGCTAAGAAATTAATGTGTGGTGGTGGTACAGTATGAAGACGAAAGCGATTTTCTTTTTTTATACAACACAGATACTATAAGTTACTATGTTACTACGAGCAGTAGCTAGTCTATATCCATAGACTACTTACTGTTTATCGATATATGAGGGTAGCGATAGCTCATTGGGGAGACCAACAGACTGCAATGCAGAGGGTTTCGGTTTCGAACCCACGTCGCGCACCTCTGACTTTCGGAAGTTATATAACTTTTCGAAATAATGTGCGTATTTATTGACAATTATCGCCTGCTCCGTGCCTCGAAGAGCACGTTAAACCTCCGGTCCCGGCTACCATGAACATCTATGGCAGTCGTTATTGGGAAGTCAGTGCCTTCTAATATCCTGACACTAGTCTAGCCTTAGGGTATCGTTAGCCTTCGGGTTGCGGAGGTCTGGTGGCAGCCGCTCCGTGTAAAAACTGATATGCAGTTAAATCCGGTTAGACTAGAAAGCCGACCCCAAGTGACTTGGGAATAATACAGGCTAGGGAGAAGACGAATAGTTACATTTAGCCAAGTACGTATAACTCAATACGTATAATTCGAGTAAAATCTGTACCAAGCTATACCTCTATATGCATTGTGCTTACAACACACCTTGCACCAATACAATTCCATACAATGCGCAAAAACAGACATACTTTATTATCGTTTCCAATTATTTGGTGATAGTACGAATAAGTGCTTCTTAGGAAATCAATGACTGATTACTAACACTGACATAAGTGTACATAAGTAATATTATAATTTGTCGGCCTTGATGGCGTAGTGGTTAGTGTAACCGACTGCCAAGCCTGAGATCGCGAGTTCGATTCCCGCACAAGTCAAACATTTGTGTGCATGAACATGGATGTTTGTCTTGTTCTGGGTGTTGCTATGTATAATATGTATTTACAAAAAAAAAGAATATATGTTTATCCATTGTCTAGTACTCATAGTACAAGCTATGCTTAGTTTGGGCTAGATATTGTTGTGTGTATGTGATAGAATATTATATTATATTATATTATTATATTATATTATTAATTTTTAGATTTTTATAGATCTATATAGATTTATAAAAATCTCACACATAGGCATATACGATCAATAATTTCGAATCAAGGTAGCCGAATGAGTGACTGTTTTCTTGTGTTATACACATTAAGGCGATTATCATACGGCACCGCGCACCGCCGCGGAGGGCGGTGGCGGTAAAGCGATAGAGCACCGCTCCACCGCACGGTCGGGCGGTGTACGTAGGGTTGCCAACTTTTATTAGAAGAAATAGAGTATATCTGATTTCAAAAGAGGTAAATAAAGAGTAAGGACTTCCAAAGAAGAGTATCATTTATTTTATATTTTTAAAAAGGCATTTTCGAACTTTTTGCAGCACATAACAATTTATCATAGTTTTTAAAAGAATTGTATGACTCCAAACATTCTAACTCTATAATATTGTCTTCTGTTTACGCGAATGTTATTCATTGAAATGAAACTACTATATATAGTAGTTTAATTATATACTATATACTACTATATAATTAAACTACTATATACTATATACTTATGTAAAGGGTGTCACTGACAAGATTGGCTACATCTTGAAGCGAGCTTCAATCAACACATACTTCAAGCCGCCAACGAAGATAAGTCAATTTTTACCATCCGTCAAGTGCCAACTACCTTTACAAGATGCAGGGGTCTATAAAATAGATTGTGACTGCGGACTCTCTTACATTGGTCAAACCAAGAGAAGCATAGGCACCCGCATAAAAGAACACATAGCTGATGTAAAACACCAACGCTCCTTGAAGCCTGCTGTGTGTGAACATGTGCAACAGGGGACCAACCACTACCTAAGATTTGACAAACCACAGATGCTCGCTAAAGAACACCGATTCCTACCAAGGATGCTTCGCGAGGCTATTGAAATCAAGAAACATCCTAATTTCAATAGAGAAGATGGTTGGAGTGTACCACCAGCTTGGGATCCAGTAATTCAAATAGTCAAACCCAAGAAGAAGCAAACCACAGCTAGACTTCATGATACTTTGAGCTCATTCTGCGTAAATAGGAACAACCATGATTAAATTATGTTCGGGTACTTTGAAATAACTACACTGGAACATTGAGACAACTACCATCTTAGTCTCCTCGTGACCATGGCTGCTGAAAAGCAACCGAAACGTCGGGGAAAGTGTAAAAATAAATCTAAATAGTATAATAGTATAGTAATAGTATAAATAGTTTTAATAGTTTCAATAATTTAAATAGCTTAAAAATTTGTAAAGTTTAATAGTGATTATAGTAGTGTAACAGTTTTTCAAAAAATTTTGTAACAGTGTCAAATAAACAACGCGATAAAATCCGTATAGGTATAGTAGTTTAATTTCAATGAATAACATTCGCGTAAACAGAAGACAATATTAAATAGTATAAATAGTTTTAATAGTTTCAATAATTTTATTAGCTTAAAAATTAGTAAAGTATAATAGTAATAGCAGTGTAACAATTTTGTAATAAAGTGTCAAATAAACAACGCGATAAAATCCGTATATAGTAGTTTAATTTCAATTCTAACTCTAAATTTATATAGATCAAGAGCTCATTTTTAATCAATTTCAATGAAGCTCTGTATACCAACATATTAATAGCAAATAGTCGATTTTTTTGGTTATGATAATGGGTTTGCATAATATTACATGACTGGCACTAGTCTAGTAAACATTGTGTAAAAAAGAGTATTTCAGCATACTCTATTAGTGTTATAGATTATAGAGTACGCCTACATTATATCTAGAGTACAATACTCTATTTTAGAGTACGGTTGGCAACCCTAGGTGTACGTGTGTTAAGCATCAACGGATTTAGTAGAGGCCATTGCGACATGAGATCCGCTTCACCGCCTACCGCGGCGGTGCGCGGTGCCGTGTGTTAATCGCCTAAGCCGGCCTATGCCCAAACATAGTTGGTTTAGCAATAACCTATTAAGAGACCTTTGGATTACCACGCGGAGGTCTCGAGTTCGATCCGAAGGCGCGCATCTCTAGCTTTTCGAAATTATGTTCGCATTAAATAGTTAATTATCGCTCACTTTAATGGTGAAGGCAAACATCTTGACGGAACCTACATGTCTGAGAGTTCTCCATAGTGTTTTCAAAGATATGTGATGTCTGTCAACCTGCACTGGACCACCGTGGACTATGGCTTAACACTTCTCGCACTGCGAAAATGTCCGTGCCCAGCAGTGGAAAAGTTTACTACAGGGCTAATATTATATATTTATATTATAATAGTTGGTTTAAGGCTTGTTTGTATCTAACTCTAACAATTAGTCTACCACCTTCTGTATCTAGCTATAACATAATTATAATAATAGCTAGAACGTTTGCAAAATATGGTCATGTAATTTCTCAAACGAACATTTCTCGATCAGATCGGAGGCGTTCTGGACAAAGGACAGGTTAAGAGCTCCTTGAACCGACGGGCGTTTATGAGGAATGTGATGAAAGTGAATGAAGCCAGAGAAGTGTGTCAGGATCGTAGCAAATGGAAATCGGTAGTCTCTGCCTACTCATCTGGGAAACAGGCGTGAATCTATGTATGTATGTAATTTCTCAATGTTCATTTCAACGGCCTGAGAACATAAAAGATTTGACAAAATGATGGCCTGATTGATTTCTTGTTCTTTATCTACTAATACGCTTATCGCTTATAAATTATAAACACAAGTCTTCACTAGTGGCATACATTCACACGAGCTATAAAATAGACAAGATTTTATAATGTTATTTAATTGTGGAATTTGTGATAGAATACCATAATGACACAGTACAATAATTATACAAACATAATTGGAATTATTCTTCCTCATTTTTAGTCCAGAATAAGGAATTAAAGTTTTATACTTTAATTCCTTATTCTGGACTATGTTTATCGGTCAAATTATTGTTTATGGACACGTAAATAATTTTAGGTAGGTACTGAATAAGTATCTAAAATATAATTATGTACTGCGTGGAAAGCAATGAAATGTTTTGCCGCTATTTATCGTATTTACCTAAGCGCCAATACACGAGCTCACAAATATGTACATATCTTTTTACAACACAACTGTATTTATCCTGATGAAAACTGTTTCGTTTTTGTTAGATTGTTCGAACTCGAATACAAACAAAGCTTATATTTTACGTGTAAATATTATCGTCGTGTCTGAGCCTCTTCTAGACCGCACAGAAATCAAGTCGAAAGTCAAAAATCATTTATTACTTACTTATACTTATAAACGTCAAAGGGGTCAAATTTATGTTAGTTGTTAGGTTCAGGCAAAGGCTTGAGCCTATAAGAAGAAACCTACAAGAAACTCACGACAATTTTTTAAATCGCCATTTAGATATAATTTCAGCACTCTTATTAACAAGGTGTTACAGCCATTATACCATATATGACTGACTATAAATAATAACGAAATAATAATAACAAATACACAAAGAAACCATGTTCAAGTCCTTCAGGCTAGTAAAGCAAAACTGAAACCTTCAGCCACTTCCGAAGTTCTAAGACATTTATGGTACCAGAGTTTAATACTGTTACTAGTCATGGAAATCAATCAATAAATAATTTGTCTATGATAATCTTCGTCCACGAGACACTTTTATACATACTGTGTAGTATCCGACTGCTATCGTTCATTGTCAATACCATCAGGTAAATTATTTAGAGTCCTTCACAGTTTGTAAGCGTTTTGATGTGTATCTCACGCACTACGGTGTGTGCCTCATAATAGCTTTCTACTAAAAGCATGTGGGTAATTGGCCGCTGACCATGGCAGTGATTTGTTATCGAAGATCAATATACATTTGGTTTATGAAAGCAAATTAATTTTGTAAATTAATATTAATTGCTATGGTTTCAGCTGTGTTTGTTAACATAATACATTTTTTTTTTATATACTAGTAAGGTGCCAAACAAGCATAAGGCCCACCTGATGGTAAGTGGTCACCGTAGCCTGCAGCACCAGAGGAATCACTTGCGCGTTGCCGACCGTTTAGGATAAAAAGGAAGTGAGAAGGAGATGGAGCGGGAAGGGGGAAAGAGGGTGATTAGGCGTACGCGACTCTCACTCAGCGATCGAAACAACAGTAGGAATACTGGTATTTCACATCGATATTCTGTGAGAGGGTAGTCCTTCCGCGGTCGAGCCGAACCATTCATGCTGAAATCAGCAAGGCTGTAGTATAGTAAAGGTAGTAATACCTTTACTATATTTTTTTATTTATACCACAAATTCCGCACTAGGAGTAATGCCTGTGTCGCAAGCCATTTACAGCCATTCAAACAAAGGGCACCATACTTGGAACAACTATTTGAGGATCACACAATTTTTTGTCCTCTCTGGAACCCTCAACACTGCGCAGTGGCAGCGGCGAAACTACTAATTAAGCCACTACGCCATCCGTGTAGTCGGTGTCAGGAATGTTGCGGATGCAGATTTTTTGACATCCGCGACCGCGGATGCGGATACGGATATTTGGAAACTCACAACCGCGGATGCGGATACGGATATTTGGAAACTCACATCCGTGGATGCGGGTACGGATTCGGATGTCCAAATCGATGCGGAAGCGGCGCAATTGCGGAAGTGCCCTCCGAAGCACGGAGACGCTCAGATGAAGTACCACTAAGCGGTCACCCATCTATAGACTGACCGCACCCAACGTTGCTTAAACTTGCTAATCGTTTATCGATCACTGAGTGCAACTGGCTATGAGCACCTACATCCACACCGATTACCATGAGTAAAACAAATACATAATACATTTTTTGCACAAGTTCAGACTGGTATAAATTAAAGGTTTCTTATCTTAACTAATATAACGCCTTTGACCATTATTCTTCACGAAGCAACGATATGATAATTATGACAAGACGTAGACGTCTTAAGAAAACCCGCAACGATGAACGTAAGTCAGCAATCACTAGCACCATAAAACTACTTTTCATTAACTCCCTATTGTCCCCTTCATTCCAGATCACTTTCAACCGTCCACAGTCGCATGTCACTCTGCAATAACCATAGTCCCTTAATTGGACAATTACGTCACTAGCAACGTTTTAATTAGTTAAAACACAGTGAATTGATCACGACACGAAGCTCAAGGTCAACCAGTAACTGTATCAAACCGCAGACTAATGATGATAGTCTAAATATAATTATATTCTGTCGTACAACACCGTAATTTGTACAAACATTCGGCTCCATAAAAGATTTACGAATAAACTTGAGGTCGTTATATAATTTTGTTGGTGTAAGTTTTCGGTGATGAAATATGGTACGTCTAATTGAAATTAAACTACTTTATATGGTAGTATTTTATTGTGGCTTATTTGGTTTACAACTTTTTATATTAATTTATACTTTCGTCGACATTTCGAATACTTTTCAGTGGCCATGGTCATGACCTCAATGTTTTGAAAACTACAGTTATTTTTAAAACATCGTTGATTATTGGTGTTATTGTTCACGAGTTCACTGGAACCTCTGCAACTCCGTAGGGACATTGCCTCATTAGCATGTTTCTACAGAATATACCACGGGGAGTGCTCTGAAGAGTTATTCCACCTTATCCCGCCCTCCCCTTTCCTATCCAGAACAACGCGTGCTGGGCTCAGATGCCATCCTTACACGGTAGAATCGATTAGAGCGTGTACCAACAAGTTTAGGTCCTCATACCTCTGCCGAACGACCAAGGCATGGAATTCTCCGCCAAGGCACGTGTTTCCTTCTTCCTTCAATCCTGGGTCTTTTAAGCGGGGCGTAAAAAAGCACCTTCTCAGGCCGTCAAAGTAGAGACCTCAACATCGCCTCGGCTACTATGAGAGCGGTGTGGAGGCCACTGCTCTGAGACCACACGACTGCTTACCATCAGGTGGAGTGTGGTGATTATGACGAGCACAGTAAAAAAAAAAAAGAATAAGCTTTAAAGTATTTTGAAACGTTGATGAATTTGGGTTTAACCTATTGAGTCGCAGCGGTACAACGGTGGTCGGATACCTAAGGTTTATAATTATGTCTGGCATTCCAACAATTGACAGGGTACGTGACTAAGTCCTAAGCTAGTTGGTATATAATTGATAAGTTGGAGTATACCATCAAATGCATTTCTGGATCTGGATGCAATTTCTCAGTTCCGCAGCATAGACAATGTGCTCGTTAACCAGTGATAAGTTCACCCCTTATTATAACTGATCTAAAAGATTGTGGCAAAATATTGCCATAATGTACTTTTGTCTGCCGTTTATAGAAAAAACCGGTTGTATTTACCCATCATCGTTATTGAAAATTTGTTGCCTTAAACAATATTAATTCTGTTTTCATTGTGACTACTGAATACACGTACATATTTACTATTTGTTTACCACATTGGTATCGCAAACAATAAACAGTTTGTATATGTACTTTTATTCCAGTGACATTGGTGCCCACCCTCCCCTCTATTAGAGGGTACAATAAGGCTGTATTAGCCACGTGCGTACACTTCGTGCGGCTAATGGAGCCGGTTCAATGTCAACTAATTTATTGTGTATTGATACCCAGTGACAAATTGTAATGACAACTATTACTGTGCATTGACGATAACCGTGACATTGGTATATTATGCAAGAGAAAAACTTCGACTAATAGGTATTGACCGATTATGCTATTGTTATCCTACAAAAGTTTCTATTATGGAGAAATTTAAATGCTTGTTTAAATTTGTTCATAATTGAAACTTTGAGACTTCTATGAAATTGAGCAGTTACCTTAATCTTTGCATGGGTAGCCAATAACAGATTTATTACTTTCGCATTGTTAACTCTGTATAAAAAATTGCATTAACAGTGTTGAGAACAACATCCAGTGGTACCGAAATTGACAGCATACCTACATGTGTATGAAGCGTTTTGGACTCTATTCGCTGCAGGACAAAACATAAGGTTATTTTGCTGTAATGCTGTTTTACGGTTTAGATGTGATGAGCTTATCTCTGTTGCTTGTAGCTAAATGCTAAATGGGCAGTATTTTAATGTAAGCTCTGTGATCCTGCTTCGCTTATCGTGGATTTAATACAATACATGTGTATAATCGACTGCCTCGCCTGAGGTCGCGGGTTCGATTCCCGCAAAAGTCAAACATTTGTGCGCATGAACACGGATGTTTGTTTTGGTCTGGATGTCTCTATGTATAATATGTATGTATTTACAAAAAAGTATATATGTATGTTTATCCATTGTCTAGTACCCATAGTACAAGCTCTGCTTAGTTTGGGCTAGATGGTGTTGTGTGTATGTGATAGAATATTATTATTAATGATCATGATGATTCAATTATTGTGATTGCTAGTGTGTTCAAGATCTACCATTAACGAAATAATCAGCTCGGTTTGGAAAAAACTCATCTCAGAATAAAAAAATCTTTACATAATATAACTAAATTATAAAAAAACTTTACATAATAAACTTTACATAAAATACTTTACATCGATATTTTGTGAGAGAACATGCGCCAAGCAAGTGGACCCATCCATGCTGAAATCAGCAAGCCACTTCCACTCAAAATTTATGATTGATAGGTTTTCCACTGTGTTTTCTTCATCATTACTCACGCACTATAACTTCGAATAGTCAAAAGCAAGTAAATTAGATAGGGTACATTTTTGAAACGATGTTAAAGACGTTTAGTATAAATCATTAGTCCCACAGGGGTCCATGGGAGACTCGACGGGATTCTACAATGACGTGACAAAAAAATGGGGGTGCACAATTCGTAAGAGGGGGTCCACGACTGTTCGACAAGCTCAGCGACTGTTACTTGAAAAACTTGCATATTCCATATTCAGTACCGGTGATTTTTCGATTTTTGGGTAGTGAATTACAAAAAAAGAAAGGTCAGCCCGTAGAGATTTGAACAAATTTTTTTTTGGAACTAGTTCATCTGAAGGGTCCACCGGAATCAGCTAAATTTTGAAAGGGTCTACGAGAAAAAATGTCTGGGAACCTCTGGTATAAATCATACGTTTTGAATAATATATATAGGTAACTGATAATGCACGCGAATTTTCGTATTCGCTATACACACCACATTGAAAGACGAATCGACGAAGCGAGGAATCAACTTGAAATATTGTTACCCTTTCTATTATCATAATTTATTATAAAACTAGATTTTTCCCGCGGCTTCGCGTAAGTGTAGGTTATGTAAATTTTCTATTTCTGGTCAACAGTACTTTTCCTGGATAAAAGGTACCCTATGTTCTTTTCTGTACTCCTGACAACGCGTTATGCGTTATTTTCATGCTAACTATAACTTTTGAAAATAAGTATGTTATTATTATTTTCATGATGATCGGTCGAGTAGTTAAGGCGCGAAAGCGTACCAAACCAACAACAGACAAACTCACATTCATATTTATAATATTAGTTAACATTGCAAAGAAGGTATCGTTTCATTACTAAAATATCTGTAACGAATTGATAATATCTTTGACAACTAGTAATTATTAAACTGGGGTACTTTGACCCGTCTTACGATTTGTAGGTTATAAATGAAGCGATAAACTTTGCATTTGAATTGCTAATCACGAGATTATTTAAATTGATAAATAATAGATTATTATCGTTTTGCTAATATTAAAATTCATACCTCAGTTTGAATAATTAACAAGAAAGCTTTGTATCTATTTTTGTTTTGTCGCTGAGTCATGGTGGCATGAAAATAAATTGTAAGGAGCCATGTCCATGAGTCACGAGTAATACTAGAATTTTGTCGACTAATCGTATCTCACTAATCTTACCATAAACAAAGTGATATTAACGGACCTTGGACATTTCTCGAAATTCTAATAAATTTATGATCATTGATAAGGTTATTTGGTTTTAAAAAGACAGTTCTATTAAGATCTTTCAAGTTGAGTCAAGTTAAACATCAATTATTCAATCATCAGTTTCAGATAAATGACTGCCTGTAAGAAGATATATCTACAAGATAAACGCATGATCAAATGTATTTAAACGCTCACATTTAGAACATTATAGTTAGGACGAGATAATGGAAGTCCGTTGTTCTTTTTATACAACCGAAATGTCAGAAACACAAACAGAAATAAGGATTGCGCCCTTTGGTAAGCGGTTACCGTATCTTAGAATACGGTAACCGCTTGTACAGGTATATGCTTGTTTATAACCTTGGCTGTGTAAAAAATGTATCACGAGTTTGGTGTCTAGTACAACGTCCCTTTGAATGTTGAATAAAATGTATCTACTAATTCCACAAGTTGATGCAAATCAACTCAAGGCTCTCATAATGTGTGCTTGTGTAATTTTTGCAAAAAAAAGGCTAAGCTAAAGTTGGGTCTACGATATGTAAAAGAAGTCAAACGCAAGAAGAGTCGTTTTATTCGTGGTGTCTACTGTAGATTTACAGACTCTATAATAAATTCGCGACTTAAATATAAAATATAAGCGACAATTGAGTAGCGCACCAAGTCGATAATGACTAGAAACCTGCTCTAAGCGTATTCGTTCGGGTCTTCCTACACAAGGGCCAAAAATAACTCTTCAATCAAATACGCTCAGAACATTTACGATGCTTACATTCGTATTCCATGCTAAACGCTCACAATTAAAACATAGTCGCTTCGAGCGTAGGCTCCGTGGCGTTCACTTCAGCTACACTACGCTTATTCGTGTCATAATCCGCTTGCGTTCGCTTCGCCTGCCGTAAACCCACCTCAACATTTCCCAAGATACCGCTTTGAGTAATAAACATAGAAATATTCGCGAATCAGTGAACTGTACAATCAATAGATCTTATCAATATTTATGAGTAACTAGCAACGACGAAATGTCACTGTTGCAACGTAAACATTGTTTATTGATTTGTAATTTGTTACGCGACCTGCATACACAAAGGGTGGAAGTGAATAAAACAAATCCAGATAACGTATCAAATAATGATGATGGATTTAAAAGGAGTGCTGAGGGACAAATTATTTTTGTATTTCAGTTGTTTGAACCTAGATACCTGTGTTGATATGCCGATAATATGTTATCAATAGGCAGACGGGTATGGAAGAGTCACTATTTTAGCTATTACATCCTAAAAAATGTTATAAATGCGAATGTGAGTTTGTTTCTTCATTAATACCGATCATCATGAAATTTCGCATATACGTTGTCAGGGGGAAAAGCGAAGGTGAGATTACCTATTATCTAGAAATACGGTTACTAAACTAACTGTACTTGCGCCTAACAACCTTACTCGAGCAAAATCTAATAAATCATAATGTTACTGTTATCTTTTGCACAGTAAAGTATTTTGTTTATATTATAAGTTCGATTGCCAAGAAATCTTTTAGATTCCTTCATATTTGAATTATAGGTAGCCGTTCACGGGTGATTTATGATAATTATTTTAACATAAGTACAAAAATGATCGTTAATGACATTAGTATATTTTTTAAAGGTCTCATTACAATGATATCTATTATATTAAATTATATAGTTACTAGTTTATAACGAAAACTATTACAACTGAAAGTTTTCTGCCCAATAGATTAGTTACAATAAAGCGATCACTTAAATAGGTTTGATACTTAACTGTTTGGAGACAACAACAAGACACTACAAAATAGTAAACCCATCTTTCACTGAAGAATGCTAATATTTCCATCATAAACATGGATTTATAACACGAATATTATAGTTAGAAATAGTTCATTCAGATTAGGTATTAATCAATAGAAATAAAATAACATTAATGAATTCATGAATTCAATAACAAAGCTATAATGCTAATTTTGTGTGTTCCATTTCTTTTATCTTTTTTAGCTTTGTTAAATAACTTTGCGACAAACTGTACACCGTTCGAGCTTTGTTAAACTAATTATTATCGTTGTTGAATAAATTGTACGTATTTAGGTTAATAAGAAAGTAGATAGATGGGTTATTTGCTCAACATTTTTTTACCTAACTCCAAATTACTCATAGGTTTTAGGTTCTTACAGATCTTATAAATATAAGCACCTAAAACTTTTTCTATCAAGATTTGAATCAGTTATTTAACTAATATGTGGTGCAGCTTAATTTCCGACCTTCATATCAAATGTAAAAAGTTTGTAGGGGCGCGACGGGACCCGCACAAAAATGTTGTCGCGTGCCTCCCGCGATTTGAACCAGTGTACCGAATTACTAATCAATAACATGCTTGTTGTATACCGCCACTATGCAACTCGAGCTTCGGCCATACGATATTGTTTGTTAAAGGCCAAATAGAAAACTGTGCTTGTGACAGCTGTGCGTTCTAAAAACGCAGACGGGATGGAAACTGGTCCTTATACTTGATTTGTAGTTTATTGATTGAATGAGATGTCTATTATAATTTTAACCCTACAATTGATATGCCTTTACATATGGGACGTAGGAAGTAGGTTACATTGTCTCGCGACACAAGTTTGCGGTCGTCTGAGGTCAAGCAATCACGAAGATCCCAGTATTGATTTTCGAATCGACCAAAATTATATGGTATTTTTTTGTAAAAAACTTTTTAGTAACCTGAAGTCTAACCGTTAAAGAATTTTAGTCTCCCTCCCTATAGGGATACTAAGTAATATATTACTTGGAACCTAAAATATGACTGGTGAAATGTAAATGTAAAATCACGTCTGCTTATCCTTTAAGGTCTCACTATGAAAATCAATACAATCCATTTTCATACAATCTGAGACAACAAAGAACGCACAATAAACAGATGAGCACTACTAAAAATAAAGCCAAACAGAGAGAAACGATTCAATGACCCCAAATGTTATTGGAGAAAAAGGGATGGCAATAATCGTGCCATTTTCCGTTAAGCCACATAAATCATTGAATAAAAGCGTAATTATGGTTCCTCCTGTCCATAACTCACGATCAAAGCGAGCAGAGGCAGGCACGGGACCGGCCTCAACCCTCCCCATACTTTTTTGTTTTACTAAATTGCTTAATAAGCCCGCCATGCTGGGTGCACAGAACGTCGGTAGCGAATACCGAAAGGTCGGTCACGGCATGTCACGTAATAATGCGACAGTTACTTTTGAATCGAGGAAGTGATCACGTCTTACTGTAATCAGTTCATTTTGTATGCCCTTAGTGTAGTCGATTTTACCATATGTAAGTTTTATTGACCTGTTAGCTTTCTCATTCGCCAGCTGTGCTTTTAGAGCCCACGTAATAAATGACCCAGTGTATTACAGGGTAGCCCTGGCCACTATGGTTCGGAGAATTTTGTAACATAAAATCCAATAAAATTTTCCCCGACCCGACAATCTAACATCAGAACTTATGCATGAGATGCTTTTACCAGTTGGCATCTCTAGCCATAATGACGAAAGCATTGTGCTTCGCTCGTTCAGTATTCTGGCATAAAAAGAGTTAAAGAGTAGCGCCATTAATTTTTATCCATTTGAGAACACCAGAATGATGTCGAGTAGATAGAAAATGTCTAGATAATACAAATCAAATGAATGTTTTGTGGTTAGTTTACTGCAGTTACATTTATGTCAATTGCTAGGATTAAACCTAGCAATTAACATATTTATATTATAAGAAGTTTAGAAGGGAGACCGTATGCTTTATTTCACCTGTTTGAACCGTACGGCCTCTCGTTTAAATACTATGAAATTATAATCGGTGTGAAATGTTAAAATGTTAGTTTATTGCATTCTATTATTAAATTTATTAATTTATTCAATTGAACTTCCTTACTTTCAACCCCTGCTGTAGTTGGTATAGAATTTTATTCTGCCCTGCTAGCTAATACCTACCTTTATTATATTTTCTCCCCTGAGAACGCATCCCCATAAATTAGGGATAGTTTTTTACTGCACCGGCAATTATGATTTTTTAATAGATAAAACTATTTTTTTTCATAATAATAATTACTTGACCTAATCAGCAAATTATACTTATGATTGGTCGACAAACTATTTTTTTTATTAGCTCTCCAAATATTGTTAACACTTTATATTACGAGACTAGCGAGGTAATTGAGTAAATAACAACATTTTAAAATATTGAACTAGTTCTAAATAAAAGAATGCCAATAATCTGCAAGTAAAAGCTTCGAATACAAATTAAGTGGTGATTTCACACAGATATTAAGCAAATGTTAGTTGACAATTTAGCATTTGGTCGTGTGTGTACGTATTGAAATGTTGATTATGTATGGCAGAAAAAATCAAGTAAAATTTATTAAATTTCGGCTAAAACTGAATCATTTACATCCGTTTAACAACATGATATGAATTGAAAATAATCTACCTACATCTTTTTAAATCTTTTGTCTGCTTCCACATGATTTGTTATTCCTGTATCGCGAGAGACTTTATAAAGATTCAATCAACAGACAGAAATATCCAGGCTTGTAACAATTATTTGTGTTTCACATAAGTTTTTGTCGTATGTGGGACCCATAACACTCTTAGAGGCAGTGAGGAGACGACAACTTATACCGCTATTCCATCAGTCAAACAAAATTATATTGCACAAATATCTTTATATCGCGCTGTGAAAATTTGATGTAATATTATTTACCTGAAGAGATTGTATGTGTTAAAACGATTATCTCAGGAACTACATGTCCGGTAGGTTTATATTTTGTTTAGGTAGCCTGTTTATTGAGCAAGGTTAAGGCTATATAAATCGGCCTTCAACCAAAAAATGCGTAGCAGCAACCGTGAACGTCATATAACATGGATGATTCCGCGAAGCACAGGTAGTATTCATACAATGTACGAAAGTATCGTGCTCGCCAAGAAAAGTAAATGTAATAAGAAAGAAAGAAAGAAAGAAAAATAATTTAGTTTGTTCCACATTCTTATCAACTTTCAAGGAAACATTAACCAACGTAAAAAGTAACAAATAAGGTCCTGCGTCAGCAATGTTGCACTGTAACCACAACGCTGGTTTCTTTCAGAGCCTGCATTCGGTGCATGTAGGTAATACCGACACCGTCTCCAAAAACAACAATAATTTAATTATTCACAAGAATATGCAATTATTTATTAACTTTTAGTGCATTTTAAGTTTTAGAATATTCTTTTTCGAAGTAGGTTTACTTTTTTTTTTAATTTTGTTTATTTCTCGGTTTTTAGTGAATCTTGCCAAAAATGAGAACATCGTCAATGTAGCCGAAGTCAACCAAATACGCATTATTAAGGATAACACGAAAACGAATGGTCAAATCTTGATCAAAATTAAATGGGACCACACGGGAAGTACCAGCTTTGAAATAAAAAAGAATCATCAAAATCGGTTCACACAGTCGAAAGTTGTGAAGTAACAAACATAAAAAAAAGCAGCCGAGTTGAGAACCTCCTCCTTTTTTTGAAGTCGGTTAAAAACTAACAGTGAATGCCAATTCGCACTACATATTGGGTAATACGTATTTGCTGCTAACCGGTTCACAGTCAAACTTCCCTGACTACGTATAATGAACTGTCAAATCGTGAACAGTTGGGCATGTAAACCAAACCAAAAAATAACGTTTGAAGTTATGTTCAAACTATCAGATACTTTCAATACGTGACCTTTGAGATATCGACACTGTCATTTATGATATGTGGGCACGCTCCAAGAATAACGGTTACAAAAAATAGAATGTCATATAAAATCAATATCTGATTATGGAGCAACACTATTCTTATACATAGAGACATAACACGTACGACTACGATCTTGTTCTTATATCATTACAATTGTTTCAGTATCCTGTACGTTATCCCCGCGGTTACAGACATATTCGTGGCTCTAAATTAATTATTTGATTGACACAGTTGCCATAATTTATTAAAAACAATGTACAAACCTATATAATTTCCATAAAAACAGGCGATCAAACGTAAAAATATTTGTCATATATTTTAGATATTTCCAAAAATTTGCGTATTTAAACAAACAAAAAATATACAATATTTTCGACTTTATCGAGTTAGTTATTGTTACAGGAACATTAAATTATCTATAAGAAACAACTGAGAGGCTGTAGCGCAGTGGAATCCGTTAATCTAACCTGAGATTTTGCTGAATATAGGACAGCCGTATGGAAAGTACCTGCGCCCCGAAAATATCTCTGAGACCTTGAAAACTCCCTCTTTAGAACTTAAAACACTGGCCCAATTTTTATACACAGTGTAAAAGTGTATTGGATAGCCAGAAGAGAAAGCCTTAGGCAAAATATTTCTGACCAGATTACCGAAATTGTGAAGAAAGGCAAAGACTACCTATTCTAAGCTGAACGATTGTGCTTAAAGAATGTCATTGGCATGAATGGACTAAAACAAGATACCAGGATGTGCCCTAAAAGCACAGCAAGGGATCATAAGCTATTAGGCAAGACAACCCTGGGTCCGGTCGGTTTAAAGCATGGTTGTAAAGTTCCCTCTTGTTAGTTTGAAAATATATCAATGTCTGCTATTTACTATTAAAGCACTATACTCCGTAACCTTGTGCGTCTCTAACTTATTCATTGCAGTATTTTCTACACTGTTGCATGCAATTTCCATCAGGTTATTGCATTATACATCGTGCTTGTTCTTACTATTCTATTCATGAGCTTTATTTATTAGTGTTTTGGATGATGTTGGGACTACCTTGATATTGTGGCAACCATATCCATACCTAAATAGCCAAGGACAAAACAGTTCAGTAGCTTTTCCTGCTATGTTTTCAAACGATTTCGTTGAGTATCTATTTACGAGCTTATAGTTAGTTAGATTTAGTAGCAGCGATAGCTCAGTGGGGAGACCAACAGACTGCAATGCAGAGGGTCTCGGGTTCGAACCCACGTCGCGCACTCAGACTTTCGGAAGTTATATGACTTTTCGAAATTATGTGCGTAATGATTGACAATTATCGCCTGCTCCGTGCCTCGGGTAGCACGTTAAGCCGTCGGTCCCGGCCGCCTTGAACATACATAGCAGTCGTTATTGGGAAGTCAGTGCCCTCTAATATCCTGACACTGGTCTAGCCTTAGGGTATCGTTAGCCTTCGGGTTGCGGAGGTCAGGTGGCAGGCGCTCCGTGTAAAAACTGATATGCATCAAATCCGGTTAGACTAGAAAGTCGACCCAAGTGACTTAAATTTCTAAATTATTTCAATTATGTGTCTTAATTTAACTTACATGCACATTATTATATATGTTTTCCTTAATCGTAAAGAAATATGCATGTATGAGAATTCTTCTTAAAATTTTCCTCACGAACAATATTAGAGATTTGAAAACAATATGGAGAATTCGTCACAATGTTCGCAAAGATATGTAAATTCTGCCAACTCATATTGCGCAGTGGTCGTACGCCCTACGCCGTTCCATACTGAGAAAAGTGCTTGTAAACGAGGTTTTATAATACAACAACAAAGTTTGATAATATTTTAAATAATAATATATACTCAAATACTGAAACTGTAAGCAAATAATACATTAATAGATTTAGATTTTAAGATTTATTTCTTAATTTGGCACAATAATACAATAACAGTGTCATAAACACGATATTTAGTATTTAGGATAAACTCTGGTACCCAGAATAAGATTCAACTTGTCTTTAAAGTATCAGCGCTCTCGCGCACACTATAAACACATTACGTTAGTAGTACTCGAAAGACGAACACAGTGTTAATTAAGAAAAATTCTAAAAAAAGATTAGACAAACAAAAATAATTAACTTATCACCAGATATAGTAAAATATAACAGTCACAAATAGTAAATGATCACCAAATTGCACAGCAAAATATATTTAAAGAGATCAAAATAAGTCCTATTTTTGCGGGGGTTTAAGAAGGAACCTAACATAACCTAACCGTTCCGAGACGGAATGCAGTGATTTGAGGCGTATAGGTGCTCGTTATGATATATTTTAGTAAGCATATTTTGCTTCGCAATTACTATTTTTGGTGGTCATTATATTTAATCCCATTTCTTATGTACACTTATTTTAATTTGAAATTGAAATAATTGTAATAATCTATGTATGTATGTAAAATTAAAACAATTGTACAAAAGAATCTACTGTTGACCAAAAATAAAGAAATGTTATTAAATACGCGGTAAAAAGAAAATTCGTGTTTTGCTTTAGTTGTATATTTATGTAATGTTTTAAAGTTTGAGCTTAATATTTGTTCATATTAAGCGCATTATTATATCTATATCCCTGCTTGTTACTTATCCAACTTAAAAGTAAAATAATGCGAATTGTTTTTCTTGTATCTCTAATACAATTTTACGCTATTGCAATCAAACAAACATCTTTTCACACACAGAAGACTGCCGCGCGACGCTTTCGCTTATTTACGCATCTATACTAATATTATAAAGCTGAAGTGCTTGTTTGTTTAAACGCGCTAATCTCAGGCATTACGGTTCGAATTGAAAAATTCTTGTAGTGTTGGATAGCCTATTTATCGAGGAAGGCTATATAACATCACGCTACGACCCACGGGGGCGGCGCAGTAACGATAAATGCGGGTGAAACCGCGGGAACATCTATAATAATAATGATATTCTATCACATACACATAACACCATCTAGCCCAAACTAAGCAGAGCTTGTACTATGGGTACTAGACAATGGATAAACATACATATATACTTTCTTTTTTGTAAATACATAGATATTATACATAGAAACACCCAGACCAAGACAAACATCCATGTTCATGCACACAAATGTTTGACTTGTGCGGGAATCGAACCCGGGACCTCTTGCGTGGCAGTCGGTTACACTAGCCACTACGCCACCGAGGCCGACAATCTAGTGAATATATAAAACTAAGGCGTCAGCAGTGTCGCTGCATATAGATTGAAATACATACCTTTTGTTAATTGCGATTTTTTTAAATACAACTCATTCTTACAAGTTTCCATACTTTTCATATTTTCGAAATCCTAGCATTTAGAGCGTCTTACCAATGTTGAAACATTACATACAATGAGACAACCCATTAAACTAATATTCGTAGATAACATAAAATTAATTCCATCCAAAAAATCATGTATATTATTATTATTATGTTTCTCTTATCACTGGTATTTTCTAATATATTATATTAGAAAATACCTGGCCCTTTGGGAGGCTTACACGGAGACATGGGTTCATCGTGATGAGGCCTTTCGAGAGTTTTAATCAAAGGTGGGACAACACCGACAGAGGCACTAGCCACAGCAGGCGTAGGACTATTGCTACGTATGGATTCTAATATATGGGCTATGGGCTATGGGTATGGGTGTTTGGTGGACCGGTATATTGGTAACTATGGATGAAAATTAATCCACATTCGACAGTTTCGACACCAAGCAAAAATACCTATTGGTGCTGAAAGTGGAATAGCTTAGGTGCCGAAACGATAGGTGCCGAAATTGGTGCCGAAAGCGGAATACTCCATCTTATGCTATGTGATCTACTAATTAATATTTGCTCGGAATCTACACAGCCTTTTATATATCCTTAGATACGACACTAGTACGGAAAGCAAGTTAAACAAAAAATAGACACGTATCAAACAAATATAAAAATAATCCCATTGCCTTAACCCCATTGTCCTCAATAAGGTTTATTCACTCAAAACAACTACAATAAAGCACGCTTCGATTTAATTCGCAAATTACGGCAACAATAAAAGTTACGGCCAGCAAATTGCTCATTAAAAACATTTATCCAGGAAGCAAAACAAGGCAGTAAACTTGAATAACTTAGTAAAAGAAACTCACCCCATTTTTGCGTATGAGAAATACATAACATTTAACATTAACATTTAGTAACAATAACAAATAATGTACGGGTATATTACAAACAGCCGGTAACTGTTATTCGTCACGTGGGCGGTCCGTAGCGCGGTTACGGCGTAGGGGCGCTGCTACAGAGCGGGTGGCTACGAACGCGGATCGGCGTAGACTGACGCGAGGGAGAGGCTTTAGCCGGCGTAAATCCAGCAAACCCACAAGGAATAATAAGGGATAGCCCACACAGGCGCGTTGTAGCGACTGATATTAACGCAATTCGTTCATTATGATTTTTTTATACTAAGCTGTTTTAACCTGTTCATTGGCTATGTGGCTCTTTTTACGACTAATATTATTTTTTTAACCTTTTTTTACAAGACATGCAATCGTACTCCTTGTAGTATTCGGTTACTCCTTGTAGTAAGCGTTTTAGATTGCAGAATCTAAAACGCTTGCAACAAAAGTGGGATCTACTACGGCGTTGCCGACTTTTCAAAGAAGAGATAATAAGGATATATGGCTGGCAGCATAGAGAGAGTGAAAAGAAAGCCCAGAAACCTGACTAACTCTTTAGTAGTTTAGTAGTTTTAGTTCTCTTTTTATTGTTGGATGAAGGTTTTACCCCAACCTCAACTACCAGAACTTGCATTCAAATGGTTATACCAGTTCTGTGTAAGATTCGAGCGCGCTAATACAAACAGTGGCAGTAATATCGCAACACGCAATGCTTTTCTCGTGCAGCAAATAATGCAAATCGCTAGTTACCTAATTCAACATTTACTGAGAATAAGGAAAGCAACATTGCAGAAAGCAATGCATCCTATTTGCATCGCAAAGACTGAAATAAAAAGAAGACAAATATGAAGCAAAAATCAAATACAGCTGCTTATAAAACCGCAGGTCCTAATACAAAATGTGTCAAGAATCTTTACTCATATTGTAAATGCGAATGTGAGTTTGTTTGTTACGCTTTCACGCCTTAACTACTCGACAAGTAATCATAAAATTTCGCATACACGTTGTCAGGGGTATAGAACATAATAATATGTTACCTTTAATACAGAGTATGTGCCATAGGGATAAAAATTTACATAACCTACATGTACATTTACAAGCGAACCCGCGGGTACAATATTATTATTATTAATATTAATTCGTCATGAGAAAGCTTTGGATTCTTTTTTTAAGAAGTTTACAGCCATTTGCACGGAGAAGTGTGAGATAGCATAGTTAGTATTTACACGCAGGAGGAGTGCAGAAAGCGTTAACATATAAATAAAATAAATGAATTACGGTCGAATTTCGATTAGTGGGAGACCACCAGTAATTATATTACATTATCGAACAAGCTGTCACATTTTGAATTAACATACCTATAATTTATTTTACTACATCCTGTACTGGTTAAAGTCACGTCACGTGTGTTTGAACACACATTCAAGGCAAGGTTAGAAAAAGGGCCTAATGGTCGTTCGTATATATTAGTATATAGCATTTCCATATATTGGTTATATACTCTCATACATCCTAACAAATAATAGAGTGTGGTTACTTAATAGGTAGAGGTAAGTTACTTAATACATACATCCTAAAGGTGATCCCTCAATTGGAGCATTCGCCTGTAATGTAACGTTTTAGATTCGATTTTGAGCATTACATTACAGTATTGCCTCCCTGATTGACGAGCATTCGCCTGTAATGTAGATTTTAGATTCGATTTTGAGCATTACATTACAGTATTGCCTCCCTGATTGAGGAGCATTCGCCTGTAATGTAGATTTTAGATTCGATTTTGAGCATTACATTACAGTATTGCCTCCCTGACATGACGAACATTTACCTGTAATGTAACATTAGATTCGATTTTGAGAATTTAGTTGATTCCACAATGTCACACGAAGCGGTCTTTGTGCTGAGCGCGTCTTCTCTTTGTCTTAGGCCATTACGTGAGGGAGCACCTTAAGAAGTATACCTTTTATATTCTACAACACTTTCATAACACACTAATCAAATAATCACTACTTCAAAAAGAATATACTTCTAAGAGCGCATTAACATGATAGTAAAACAAATCCTTTTATCCGACTACTAGCTGATAGCTGACCCGCGCAACTTCGTCTGCTTCATATAAGAGAATTTTCCCTGTCATTGCCACATTTTTAATTTCTGCCCCGCTCCTATTGGTCGTAGCGTGATGTTATATAGCCTATGGCCTTCCTCGATAAATGGGCTATCCAACACTAAAATAATTTTGCAATTCGGATCAGTAGTTCCTGAGATTAGCGCGTTCAAACAAAAAAACAAACTCTTCAGCTTTATAATATTAGTATAGATAATACTTCAAAGATAATAAAATAAAATCAGTAAAAACATAGTTTTAGTATTAAGCTACAACTCAATTGATGTAAACGTTTGCAAATCATGCTGTAACTGCAACATATCTATAAGCGTGTAGTAGTATCATAACTGCGTCAATATCGAGTAAAAGGCAAGCGGCACGCGCGCACTACGACACAGATATATAAGGTAGAACGCACACACCGCGGCGGAATGTCGCGAGCTCGTAAATCAGAGGCCGCACGACACTGGTAAACGCAAGCTGCAGCGATACCTGTCCGCTTGCCGTACCAGAAATGTTGGGACGACGCCCCACTGCGAGCGGAGAAGCTACGTAGTTTTCTTTATTTTTCCTTTTTATAAAAGGTGACTTGCAAATGTCTTGTTATTTACTCTTCAACACTCTAATTAATTGACCGATCATCATGAAATTTTGCGTACGCACTGTGGGACTTACAGAAAAGGACATAGGGTACCGTTCATTTAGAAAACAGTACTATTTCCGAGGGATAGAAATTACTTGACAAAACCTATATTAAAGCGTGTAACGGTAGACTTTACGAACATTCAAACATAGATTCACGCCTGTTTTCCAGAGGGGTAGGCAGAGACTACGGATTTCCATTTGCTACGATCCTGACACACTTCTCTGGCTTCATTCACTTTCATCACATTCCTCATACACGCCCGCCGGTTCAAGGTGCTCTTAACCTGGCCTTTGTCCAGAACGCCTCCGATCTGATCGAGAAACGTTCGCCTAACATCCAAACAATAGCGTTTATTAACGTGACTGTGTCGTTTACCTGTGTATCATAGGCATATGTTCATTGTTGTCAGCAATCTATATCATCAGAATTAGGGTGGTACAGTCAACGACATAAGTAGGTACATAAATATTATTAGATAAATATCTAGCTATTATTTTATAGGTAGTAATAAATTGTGCTTAAAATAACAATTTATGTATGTTTTCAGTCCTGCTTAATAAACGAGGCATTTATTGCCATTCCAAGCAAATCGAGACTTTGTGTAAACGAAATGAACGAAACGAAACCCCTAAAAATATTTTGTTAGATCCAGGTATCAATCACGTAATCACACAGGCAGTAGGTATAATTTATAAGTATAGCCTGTGTTTCAACTTTCATAAAAATTTAATATGAATATTAATAATATACTGCCATGTTTTTAAAAGTCCCTTATCTGACATACATATGTCATGAAAATTAGATATTCAAGAAATATTTTTCGAAAAATCATTAACTGTACTGAGTTTACCAAGCAGGTTGACTCTAGTTACCAAGGAAGAAGGAAAACTCTTCATTTACAACTGGTTGCGCAACATGGTTGCGGTGACGGCCGAATCGAGTTGGAAGATAAATAAGCACATACAACAGTAATAACGAGGCAGTCAGATTTGTTATTACAGTCAGTAGTATTAACATAATATATTAGCGCAGTATGTAACAATTTGGATTATATGGAGGCTCGTTAAGCTACCCGCTAACAGTGACACCACAGCACAGTACCGAGGTATATCTTCATCAATATTACAATAAAGACAATGTTTTGCAAGGCCCTCACGTAACAGATGACAGACCAATAATATTTCACAAACTACTTCATCGTGGTACAACTTCGATGCAATCATTTCGCAAAAAGATACAAAACTGCGAATACTATTATTACTGATTGTACCGCAGTACAACTAATGTTTCAATTCGTTTACTTACGGCTATAGGTTACTGCAAGCTTGTTTGTGTAATTCTTATAGCAATTATTGTGTGTCATCGGCATTATGTGTATCGTTGTCATTTTATATGTCGTCGGCATTTCTATGTGAAATGGTGGAATTGGTGATAGCGGTTGTTAATGAAGGTACAAGGTATTGTAGAATCAACATAATTCATAATTTTGTTGAGAGTAGGATTATCATTTGCTCCATTGTTATAAAGGCTGAAGGAATAATCCAGATTCATGAAAATACATATTATTGTGTACTATTTATTCTATATAGCTAACTAGCTTTTGCCCGTGGCTTCGCTCCCGTTAATTTAGAATTAGACAATCAAGTCGGGTCGTACTCTGCTTGTAATAATATAATTCAATCATGATTCGAATTATTTTCCTCGGGAACAGTAATTTTTTTCGGGATGAAAGGTAGCCTATGTCCGTTTCTGTACACCTGACTATGTATATGCAAAATTTCAGAATGATCGGTTCAGTGGTTTAGGCGTGAAAAGGTAACAAACAAACAAACTCATTTTCACTTTTATAATATTAGTTAGGAAGTTAGGATTAGGATTATGTAGCATGTAACATAAAAGTGTGGTAAAACTTACGGATCAAATAATCAGCTGCGTATTTTATTTCTCAGTACTCATGTGCAAAACCCAGAGATTTTACTCATAAAACATGTCTTTGACTAGTTAATTGATAAGATGGACCTTTTACAATTTCGCTTATGAAAATTTCGCATAGCGTGAATGTTAATTTAGTAAGAATAACTGACATGTATTACCTTAATAAGATGGACGTTATTGGAATGTACACATTTGTCAGATAATGCCTGTGTGTAAATATAGAGACAACAACATATTAAAATTATAGTACTAAGTAATAAAATTTGTTCATTTACATAGTAAAGTACCTACTTATGTCAAAAGTAATCATTTTTGATGTAATAAAATGTCGGTGAACGTAATTTTTTTATGGGTAGTATTTAACTGTTCCTCAATTTTTTGCCTTTGACCCACCAAAAATACTAATTGCACAGCAAAATATGCTTACTAAAATATTTTTAAGAGCTCAAACTAAGTCGACGGAGCACCGCTTCGCGGGGCTCCTTTTTTGGGTGGGTTTAAGAAGGAACCTAACACTTCCGAGACGGAATGCAGTGATTTGAGGCGTATAGGTGCTCGTTATGATATATTTTAGTAAGCATATTTTAGTGTGCAATTAGTATTTTTGGTGGTCATTATATAAAAAAAGGGATTAACCTTTTTTAATGTCGATTATTAGCGGACTCACTCTTTACAGGTCTCTTCTAAGCAAGAGATTTGATCATGATCTATTACGCTGGCTAACTACGAGTTGCTGACATGTAGAAAGAAGAAAGAAAAATATTTATTCGCCAAGAATATGGTACATTAGATATTGACATCAAGTAACAGCCCGACATATTCGCCTATAACAGGCATGCGAATATTTGCTAAGTAGAGTTAGTATACATACATTAATTATTATGTAACATTTTAATAAAAAATAAAATTAATTTTTAAGTACGATTAAACAAAAAATTCGTTCGTGTAAGTTTTCATCACGCTGTTGTTGTTCATTTTCAATATTTGTAAAACTTGCTGTTACATTTAGATTATATTGAGCACATATAAGTAAATAAACAGTAGCACGATATGTCTAAGTTTTTAATCACAGCGTTGACCTACCACAAGTAGGACATAATGATATTAATAGTTAAAAGACAAGCGGTGTGTCTCCCACCACGTGCGGTATGACCTACTTGCTCCGGACTTTTTATAATTACTACTGTCTCATCAAATAGACATACACTCGGTCATAGGGTCATGGAATATATAAATATAACTGTCACAAGTACTGCTTAGTATGAGCCTTAGTAAAGTAATACCCCATTGTACAAATTAGTTGGTTATTTGTAATTTACATATTTATTACCATTGTAGAATTATAATGAATTTTAATTCATTATAATTTCCTTTAGAAGTCCTTTAGGACTACATTAATTTTAGAGTGGGTGTAATATTAATAATTGGAATTCTCTTTACTTTACAAAATCCCTTGATTGGTCTATAAACACAGTTGCTTTGCTAAACTATCAAGGTAGAAAACAAGCATATGATCCGCTTGCTGGTAACGGGTTACTATAGCTTATGATGTACATACATACATACATAGATTCACGCCTGTTTCCCAGAGCGGTAGGCAGAGACTACGGATTTCCATTTGCTACGATCCTGACACACTTCTCTGGCTTCATTCACTTTCATCACATTCCTCATGCACGCCCGTCGTCGGTTCAAAGTGCTCTTAACCTGGTAATCATTTGTAATAATTGGTAATAATTTGTCCAGAACGCCTCCGATCTGATCGAGAAACGTTCGCCTAGGTTTTCCTCTTGCGACTGATCCATTCACACTAGCCTTATAAACTTTCTTAGTCAGTCTTTTTTCGTCCATTCTTTCTACATGTCCAAACCAGCTTAACATATCCTTTTCTATTCTTGTCACTATATCCACCTTCATGCCGCATCTCTCTCTAATCACACTATTCCTTATTCTATCTTTCAGAGTCACACTACATATGCTTCTCAGCGCTCTCATTCAAAAATATTACTCCCTCCTTGGAAAAGGTTAAAGAGGATGCAGATGGAATAAAATTAAAGGAATGGGATAGGTAAGTGTCGCCGACGACACTCTTACTCACCGGGTGCAACGCAGTAATAATAGTGTAACAATGTTAGTATTCTTATGCCGTATAAGTCTACGCTCTTTTACAGGGTTTCCTGTAAAAGAGCGTAGGCTTATACCGTTCCTAAATAATTTTGAACGACATTCAAGTATGATAAACTCCTTTGCAAAAAAACGGGCGGTTTTAATTTTTCTATATTATTAGTAATAATTTAGTTCTAAGGAGGTTTTAATTGGCAAACTATCGGGAATATTGCTTGACGCCGGACTGTTACTGAGAATATTATATCCACTTTCTCGACACGGATATTAAATCTCAAGATTGGACATATGCGTAAATATACGACATGTAACCGTTGGGTAGAGTTGTAGCCCAAGTAAAGCCTTTTTTTCGAAGTGTATCCTAAACCAATATTACAATGTCCAAACAAGCCTTATCTTATCTTATGTGGGGGCCAGTCAGTGTAGACCGGCGACACTTCGACCCAGTGGGATCTTTTGTGTCGACACTCTCCTAATAACGACTGCCATAGATGTTCATGGCAGCCGGGACCAACGGCTTAACGTGCTTTCCAAAGTACGGAGTAGGCGATAATTGTCAATCAATACGCACATGATTTCGAAAAGTCATATAACTTCCGAAAGTCAGAGGTGCGCGACGTGGGTTCGAACCCGAGACCCTTTGCATTGCAGTCTGTTGGTCTCCCCACTGAGCTATCGCTGCTCTTAAAAAAAAACAAACAAGCCATAATACATAAAGAAAATTACTTCAACATTGTTCAACTGTTACGTGAACTTAGAAACGTGGCATAACTTAAAATTAACTAAAGCCTGCTTAATTATAAGTAGCCACATTAAGTCAATGTTCAACTACCATTAAACATTATACACGATCGTTATTTCTCGAAACTAATAAAGAGTAGGTATTTAATACAAGAAAATGAGGTGCAGTGAACATTTTGTGGTATTCTCAATTGCCGATTTGAGCAATTTACCCTTTTATTGGGGTAATTTACTCCTAATGTTACCCCTTTATTGCATTGGCGGTTCTAATTCCATAAGCCCTGCTTGCTTGAAGAGGTTACTAAGCAGGACATGATATTACTACAATATTGTGTCTCGCAGTGACGGAAACGGCACGGTTAGGGGAAACATTGTGCGGACACCTGCATGACTGACAGTCTTCCATAATGATCTCAGAGATATATGAAGTCTCCCAAACCGAACCAGCGTGATGGACTATGGCCCAACCCATTTTCACACGAAGAAGAGACCCGCCCAGCATTGAAAAAGTTTATACGCAGGGCTGATATTATTATTATTTTATGAATCTCGCAGTTACGATGACCGCTGAGACAGAAATATTTTAGGGTACCGGTCACGCACTGGAAGGTGCACACGCTAGGCCCACCTAAAGTGAAACGACCTGGAACCTGGTAAAAGTTGCCGGAGGCAGTTAGATAATCGATTTGTGTAGAAAATCTTAGAGGAGGTCTATGTCCAGCAGTGGGCATCTTTCGGAGATAATGATGATGTAACTGCAACATTTTAACTTAAACAACACAAATGGTTGTTTCAGAGAGCTAGACTGTTCTTTGTGTTATTTGTTTCATCTATACTAATATTATAAAAATGATTTGATTTTTTGTTTATTTTTATGTTTGTTTGTTTGTAAGGCTTTAACTTAAACAAGCTAACGATTTAAAAAAATCTTTCACTATTAGTAAGATATACTATCACTTATCACCGAGTAACATAGGCTATATACCATTTTTTTGAAGCACTTTTACTAACATAACCTATCCTAGTTTACGCAAGTGAAATCGCGAGCAAAAGCTAGTTGTTTATAAAGACCTTCGCAACATAGGGATTTTTAGTAGACCTGAAAAGTTAAAAGATACTACTGACAGCCAGACTAGGTTGAAAGAACGAATGTAATGACAAAGAATTATTTATGAAAGGTGGATAGAGTAGACAGGAGGCTTGTTCAGCTCCTTAGTTACTAGCGCCAATCCCGCGGAAACCTATACCAAGATAAAAATTATCCTATGGTTTTCTCTAGAACTGGTTCTATCTGCTTGCAAAGTTTTAATCCAAATCCGTTCAACAGTTTACGCGTGATCGAGTAACCAACATCCAAATACCTAAAAAAAACTTTTACATTAATAATAGTAGTAGGAATTAGGAAACATTATGTTTTAAATAAAACAAATTCAAAGAACCCAACCAGGCGATAATGCAACGAAATGTAGTAACCCCGCGATACTTTTCAGCCGTACAATTCGCCTCCTTTGCATGCAGTAAACATTCCTTGTGTGCGGTTATTGTTAAAAAGCATATTACGCATAGCCGGCAATTACAGACGCGTGGTAGACTCCCGCGGTCACGTGACCCCCACGTGGGGTGAACGACCTCTCGCGTGTAGGCTACGGTCAAGGAGGTGGCCAGATGTATTGGACGTTCGGTAGCAAACTTATACTTTGAACACTAGGCTGTTCTACTGTTTCGGTTGAGTGGACAGTACCGGCGAACGTGTTAATTACTAGGATTAGTAGGTAATCTTATGATAGATTCCTCAAATATGTTAAACTTGATTAACTGCCTAAAGCTTTGATCGATCAAGAATTATGAAAGATATTTCATATCAAGTGACTAAATAAATCAAAACTTGTGTTAGTGTTAAGTGTCCTTATCAAAATTCTATGTATGTTTTTAGGACATTTCGATTCTTTATTATCGATGGGCATTGAGAAATAGTGTTTATTATGGGCGGGAAGGCTTCCTAATTCTAAACGTCTCTGTTTTGTCAAAATCCTTAGAATTACTAAAGGTCTAGACAAATATTCATAAACACTATCGGATCTAATAAACTCAACTTGGATTATGCGATTCTTTCCTACTACTGCTTATAGAAATATTACACTCCCACTAGCTATAATATTACTGAAATTATATTTAACTGGCGATGAAAAAGAGTGGCCGTGAGTTTCTTGCAGGTTTCTTCTCATAGGCTCTACCCTTTGCCTGAACCTAGCAACTAACCTAAATGTAGCTTCAGTAACTTAGTAAACTCACTAACCTATATACTTTGACGTTCATAAGTGTTACTTTGTGACCTAAATGAATAAATGATTTTTGACTTTGACTATGACTATAAATTCCAGTATCGCATAGGACTTTGCAAACATAGAAAAATTAAAAACTTAACGTATATATCCAAGTATGGAACGACTGTTTCTGGATGATACAAATTATTGTCCCGCATGGGGATTAAACCAACATCACTCGAAGGAGACGATTTAAACCACTGAGCCATCCGTGCATCGATTGGCAGTTTGGTAAAAGACGTGCAAGGTCTATTTATTGTTGTGCTTCATTGTCACTCACTGTCTATTTATTTAAAACAGTAATTTAAAAATAAACATATCTGGTAAGATAATGATGCAGCAACAAGCCTGATATTCACAAACTCTTAAAAATAGTTCATAATGATGATAAACTCTTTTTTTAAACTTTGTCAAGAATGATGATAAACTCTTTTTTCGAACACAGAAATCTCATTATATCTTTCTTACGTTAAAAGATTGTAGAAGCTTCATGTTTAAAATAAATTTATATTGCAGTCCGCGACACCATACCTAAAAAGTTTTAGAAAAGGCTGAGTGTAGTTGCTGTTGCTCTAAACCAGAGGTTCCCAGACATTTATTTTCATAAACCTCTTTAAAAATGTAGCTGGTTCCGGTGGACCCCCTGCAGCTACATTTCTACCATATTCCTTGGCATTCATATTAAAAATTTGATCAAATCTCTACGGGCTGACTTTTTTTTAATAATTCTCTACCGAAAAATCCGTACTGAGCTTCATAACATAATATTATCTGCCTACATTGTTGGGAAGTCAAGCCAACATTTTAGTTCTTCACTATCAAAAGCAAATAAATTTTCGTGGACCCTCGCCTCTCGCCACGAGTTTATGCAATTACACAATGCAATTACTATAAAACTGCGTGTGTCGAATATTTAATAAACGTCAGTTTGGCGTAATAATGTCGCCCGCCATAAGAAACATTGAACCACGAAATACCTCTTTGGGTTCTTTTCAATACATCTAGAGCAGAGGTTCCTTCTCATAGACCACTTTCAAAATTTAGCTGGTTCCGGTGGACCCCCTGCAGCTAAACAAGTTCCTGCAATTAAAAAAATTGATGAACTCTACAGGCTGACGTTTTTGCTTTTTTTTTTTAGAAATTCTCGAGACTGTACCTACTACGGTAGGCGGGCTGACCTTTTTTTTTTAGTAATTCTCTACCGAAAAATCCCACTGGTACTGAAGTTTTTACAAGTAACAGTCGCTGAGCTTGTTGAATAGTTGTGGACCTCCGCTTACGAATTGTGAATTCCCATTTTTTTGTCACGCCAACGTAGACCCCCGTCGAGTCTCCCGTAAACCCCTGGGGGTCCACCTGGACCACTTTGGGAACTACTACTCTAAACCAACAAGCGCCTATGAAAAATTACAGATTAGTAGTAGGAATAGAACAAACTGAATACATACTATACCTATTCTAATCCGAGACACAAATTCAATTCAACACCTAGACTTGGTCAGATAAAATATTAAGATTAGCCAAATCTTAGATCGAGACCATATAATTTTCTATGTATATACATGTTAAGAAACCATAAGTAATAAGTATTAACGATCATGCGGCATAAACGTCGTAAACTTACAGTACGATATGACGCCTAATTAGCCTGACGCGTCTAGCAGCTGCAGAGCTCCTATATTTTCGTTTTGATATTACTAACTACAAAATTGTAAGGGAATGTATATGTATGATTTTTTTGTGATATCACGCGTAAATGCAGCATAGTCTCAGCCTACCTCTTTCGGAGACAGGCGTAATTATACATTTATATCATACAACTACGAAATACATAAAAAGGAACACAACACAAAACGGCAATCTGTCATTCAGTGTTTTTAACACATGTCAGTATTTTCATAGTATCACTGTAAATCTATACTAATATTATAAAGCTGAAGAGTTTGTTTGTTTGTTTGGTTGAACGCGCTAATCTCAGGAAGTGCTGGTTCGAATTGAAAAATTATTTTAGTGTTGGATAGCCTATTTATCGCGGAAGGCTATAGGCTATATAACATCACGCTACGAGCCAAGGGGGCGGCGCAGTGACCATAAACGCGAGTGAAACCGCGGGCACATCTAGTCCTTCCATAAAAAACTAACATTCTCTAAAAAAAGTACTTCATGCCAACCTCTTAATATATTTAACAGCAACACTGCAAGTGCCTAGTACTTAAGACGTTTAGAGCTCTTACCGTACTTTTTAAAACGCCATAAATAACACAAGAAATTGCGTCACAAATTATAAGTGCTAAAGTATGGCGAATGGCCGATAAACCATAGCATCAATCATGTATTGAAGTGCAACGACCTGGGGTTTAATATGAGCTATTAAAAATACTAAGAAAGTGGCAGTTTAATTATGGACTAGTCCTTGCTTTCGAGTTCGCTTGCGTTTGAAGTGTGTTGTTGGATGTTGTTACTGAGAATGATACATGCTTACTGGTATAAAGTGTAGGTAGCCTTTTTTTCGGAAAGTTAGCTTTTTCACTACGTATCCTTGTGTTGAAAGCACGGTGAACATTAAAACAAAGGTTACAGGGATTAATGGTTATTCGTCATCAACAAACAAATGATATTTCTGATGTTGCAAGCATCCATAATATTCGGCAGCCGCTTGCTATAGAGCAGGCAATATATCTTTTTGATCCTTAACTAGTTTAAAAAACAAAAAGCTCTAAAAATTTTGTGAAAAGTTAAGAATCGTAACCGCAATAACACCATAGCATATTATTATATTGTTTGGTTTTGTGGCATAGGTTACCAATCGTGAGATCGAGGGGTAAATTCCCGAGTGGTAAAATATTTTTCTCTTAGGAAAGGTACCATAGCAGCATGGATACCGGGAATATAGGTCAGCAGCATGTTGTGCAACGTTTAAGACTGCGCCGAGCGAAATGTGCCAAACAGGCGGTCACAATTTGTTTAATACAAATATAAAATATATGTTTACCATAACAATGAATGTGTTTACAATTACTCCGTGTAAAAAAACTTAAAATAATTAATATTTTCGCCTACAAAATTACATTATATTTATAATTACATTATAAATATTAAAACGTATTAGATAAAGGTTACTACAAAAACAATCAGCCAAGCCCACAACAGTGCTAAGTATAACAATACATCAAACAGCCAAACTTAAGTAGGTACTAATGTAGAGGCCATTAAACCGTCGACTAGAACAGTAAAATTAACTTTACGCGGTTGTGATACCGCCAGCGGTGTACCACTAACGTGGTTGTCCCCTAAAAACCTTCTTTATTGTATTTATTCCTAGTTTACCTAAACTATCTATAAATTCAACGTTTAAGCTTATTTATACACGTTGGGTGTTAAGCTGTGGTCTGTTTTTAAGAATAGATCGTCAGTTTGATTCTCTTGGGTGTTGTGGTTACAAGGAATGGTTACAGCGAGACCACGTGTTGTAATTAAGTAATAAAGTTTGTAAAGAATTACTTTGTATATTTTGAATATACTTAGTATTTATAGTCTGTAACGAGCAGTATGGTCAGTTTTAGAATCGTTAAATTGATGCCATATGCATTGAATTAAATAAAAACTTATTTAATAATGAACTTGATTGACAATTATCGCCTGCTCCGTGCCTCCGAAATTGTGACGTTATAACAAAATCAAGCAATTTACTTCTGCTACGTTTAGTAAATATGTGCACAGAATCGAGCTGGTGTATTCCCAAAGTGCTAGTCTGAGATATTACTCAACCACATTGCTTTATAAGTAATGTAATTGAAGGCGACTCTTTTGTTGCCTGTTTTCAAGTTATGACACAAGTTACCAGAATGATATATGCTGGCCTGCTACTGAGATTTGTTATATAATACAATAACCGACCTGGTTAATGAGCCTGGTATCTTATTTCACGCGCATAACGAATCCATTGGCATAGCAAAGAAGTCCTGAGATAATGCAAAAAGAGTATTACAACAATCTTGAAATAAGTAACATATCATAACAAGGAGGCCCAATCACCCCCTTACCCCCTTTCCGCTCCTTCTCCTTCCCACTTCCTTTCCTAAAGGGTCGGCAACGCGCTAGTGATGCCTCTGGTGTTACAGGCGTCCATAGGCTACGGTGACCACTTACCATCAGGTGGGCCATATGCTTGTTTGCCACCTTACTTGTATAAAGAAAAAAAGCAAGACCACTGCCACTGCGCCCAGTGTTGTGGGTTCGATACCTACACGGGATAAAAATTAACATGATCCAATTGTTGATTAAACTGTTGATCCGAGGCCGAGCGTTCCTTGTGTCTCTAGTTTGAATGTTTGTCGAGGATTACTCGTAAAAAACATATGCAATACAAAGCCAGTAACGTTTTAAAAAGTAGATTTATGTCTGATTAAACTACTTGAATGAAGACCTCCATTTTCAGATGCTTCAAAACAAGAACGCAGAGGTATTGCGATCACGTGATCGTAAATATTACGTCGTCGAGTGTACCGGCAATATCTGTGACTTTGTTAGTACTTGGGCAGTGCAGTCGACGACAGAATGTCATGCCGTGACTAAGACTTGCCGGCCGAAAGAGACGACAATCTAACTTGAGTACTCTTTATTTATACGTCCGTAAACTGTTGCAACGATTTAAAATATTGCTTTTGAAATGTAGACATGCTCTGGTTTTGCGAATAGTTGTCGGTTTGCGATGAGTCAATTATCTTGAGGCATAGCATTCCTATTTCCTATAATCTCATAAATGTTAAGTTTAGTTGAGTTGGAGTATTTGTAACTCAATAACAATATCACTAAACGGATTTTGATAAAATAAAACACGCAGATGGACTAAGATACTTTGCACCACAGAGATAGCCTTATCTAACTCGCAATAGAAAAACCATTATGTCTGGCTCATATCTGCGTTTGCAACAAGAGGTAATATGATATTTCAGCATAAAAGGCGTCAACATGGCGTTATGATATTTTTTCAGACATCCACCAGGCAAAGACAGCGCGAAAGTTAAATAAAGTTTAAGTGTTTAATATCTAAGAAAAACCCTGTGCATATGTCTGTACAATACATATGTATGTTCACAAAATGCCTGTCAATAAAAATCTCTACAAATATCTAAACAAACAAAGTGTACACTACGAAACAAAAATAGACTTAACCTAACCAAAGCATACACTCTACCAGCCCGTATGTAAGATGTCTATTAAATTAGATTAAGAAAATAACATATCAGGAAAAATAAATGCATTACCTACCTATATTATACCAAACAAAAATCTTTTTTATAAATAAATGCTAACGTATAAACGAATTTCTTAACGACAAAGAAGTCCAGAATTGAATAATAATTCAAAATATGTATAAATAATAATAATAATAATAATATTCTACCACATTCACACAACGCCATCTAGCCCAAACTAAGCAGAGCTTGTACTATGGGTACTAGACAATGGATAAACATACATATATTACTTTTTTTTGTAAATACATACATACATAGAAACACCCAGACCAAGACAAACATCCATGTTCATGCACACAAATGTTTGACTTGTGCGGGAATCGAACCCGCGACCTCAGGCGTGGCAGTCGGTTACACTAACCACTACGCCATCGAGGCCGAAATAAATTCATTAATAAGCTGTATTAGTTTATAATTTGCTCGCTGCTACTGGGTTGTGCCCAGTAGGACCATAATGATCTGCTTCCATATTTAACATTGTGATTATTGAATTGAATAAAATCATCGAAGTTTCTAACACGATTATAATTTAGATAGCGTCCCTAAATAACGTGGTTTTAATATATAAAAAGAAACCAATTATGAAAACAATTTACGAGCCGATACCTCGATAAATATTGCATAAACTGCCCTAAAAGACCGCATAGTTTTGTAAAAGCCACAACACTTTGAAAATAGTTCGTTTTTATATTTAAATACACGCAAAAAAAAAACACAGATTCACAGAAGATTACAGAAAAGTTTCAAGTACTTTAGTTTGAGTTAAGTTTAAAATGGGTGTACTATGCCAAATCGAAAGCCAAATAATCGAATATCAATTGATCGACCACTATAAGTCGAACGTCTAAATACTCCCAACGTTCGTGTCTAATAACAGTTCCTAAGGATTATGTTTAATATAGCAGCGTGAAATCTTGATATTTGCCCTGTACGAGTTTTTATTGCAGTTGGAGGCAGACGAGTCAGCGGCTTACCTGATGATAACTGGTATCTTATCTTATGTAGGGGCCAGTCAGTCAGACCGGCGACACTTCGACCCAGTGGGATCTTTTGTGTCGACACTCTCCAATAACGACTGCCATAGATGTTCATGGCAGCCGGGACCAACGGCTTAACGTGCTTTCCGAGGCACTGAGCAGGCAATAATTGTCAATCAATACGCACATAATTTGGAAAAATCATATAACTTCCGAAAGTCAGAGGTGCGCGACGTGGGTTCGAACCCGAGACCCTCTGCATTGCAGTCTGTTGGTCTCCCCACTGAGTTATCGCTGCTCTTAAAATATGATCTTAATTATAAGTGCTAACTCTTCTTCTATACAAAAGACATCTCACGCACTGGACATAATTCCAATGTCGCGGGAGACTACAAACATTCAAACAACCAACACAAAGAACACCGAGACCCGAAACAACCATTTGTTGATCGCACAAATTTTCCCGTATGGGGATCGAACCCACAACACTCGGCACAGTGGCAGTGTCGAGACGATGATTTAAACCACTACGTCATCCGTGCAGACAAACAACTCTACTTACCCTTTCGTGGTCGTATAGGCGTGAGTAGGTACAATACCACCGCCCACATCTCAGAAAACCGTGTGATAAGCACAACTGTAGTGTCAGCCAACATTGTAACTCAACACTCGGTATAACAAGATCAGTGTGAATGCGCTGATTCAACAGTCCACTATCAGTTCCTAGTAGAGAAACCGAGTCGTTTTGCACCAGCGTCGCTGATGCAGCCTTCTGTGAAACTAGCCGATGTTTTTGTTCATAAATTATACCACTTATTAATGTATGTAGAAATAACAAGCAGGTTTAGTAGTTATTTTAACACTGCAAGGAGGACTTATTAAAATCTGTGGTCACCAAATGGTTGAAATTGGACCGTAATAATAATTATATTCTTACTTCCTATATAATATTATAAATGTGAATGCTAGTTTGTTTGTTAATGTGTTACGCTTTCACACATTAACTACTCGACTGATCATCATGAAATTTCGCATAGAAGTTGTCAGGAGAACAGAAAAGGACATGGGGACACCTTTCACGCAGGAAAAAAACTGTTACTGACCTGATCTAACGTACATTTATGCGAGGAAAGCCGCGGGCAAAATCTAGTTAAATTATAAATGCGAATGTGTGTTTGTTACGCTTTCACGCCTGTACTTCTTGACCAATCGTTATAAATATTTTTTAGGAACAGTTAAGAACTTAGGGTAACTTTCATCCAAAAAAAATAATTGTTACTAACTTAAACTAACTTACATTTATACGAGGCAAGCCGCGGGCAAAACCTAGTATCAAATATTTCTAATAATTGTAGCTCAACTCTTCAATAAAGTTATAGTTAGTCTCCATATAAAGTTTTACTAGGTATGATAAATCTCATATTCCAGCGTGCGAGCAAGTACAAGTTTTTCTCCTTATGTATAATATAATTATAGACACTATAATATTTTGTGAGAAGTCCCTTAGTTTCTGATGTATGTATATGTATTTTGATCATTATTATCTAAAACATAGAATTCTAATAAAACATCAATATGTGTTGATATTTCAGGATTGACATTGTAATGCCAAACAGTGCATGTTAAAACGAAATATGTAAAAAGAATAAAGTATAGTAAGATGCTTATTCAATATTAATGATGACGATAAACGGGTACTTTTTCGAAATGGTTTAATCCATTCAATCCAAATCCAAAACGACCTACAAACCTTCAAGAAAAGAGCGTACTCCTTTTTAAAAGGCCGGCAACGCATTTGTGACTCCTCTGGTGTTGCGGGTGTCCACGGGCGGCGGTAATCGCTTACCATCAGGCGATCGGTCTGCTCGTTTGCATACTACCTCATAAAAAAATTAACTATCCCGTGATATACACAATAATCCATGTTTACTGTATTATCTTTCAATACCGTCAGGCTATGTGACAATCTTTGGTATTTTGAGTAGGTATCCAACAAACACTGACATTATAGAATCAATGTTATATGTACATTAATATACCGCTTATTATATACCTACCAAAAAAATTGCTTCAGCGCCGAGGAAACGTTCAATAAACGTAAATTTAGCCTCTAATAGCTATCTACATGAATATTAAATTATAGCTGATTACAAAAAGTAGGAAGTTATCGACTCGGTTACAAATATGTTTTTTATGTAGATAGTATAGTACGCATTATTTTCTACTTTAATAAACTGTTTAATTTTAATAGATGGGTATAAATTTGAATATCACGGACGCTGATCATGTCTTTTAGGAGAGAAAGCTTGCTTAAATTAGCGAATCGCTTAAACTCGAGCAGACAAACAACTAAAAACAACTGACACTTGAAATAGTCCTTTTATCACGGGGTACTTTATAATCATTCTAGCAACGGACACAAAGAACCTAGACACAGAACAGCCATCTGTGGATAATACAGATTTTGTTCTGTGTGTGATTGGAACCTACGACTCTCAGCGTAGTGCCAGACTGCCAGTCGCATGGCGAACACTTAAACAAGTAGGCCACTCGTGCAGTCGAAATTGCGAAGTACTGCCTACATCTCATAGAAGATCGCTAAGTAAGTAGTTTAAGAGTAGTAGAGCCTTGCTGATTTCAGCATGAATGGGCCGGCTCGACCGGGGAATGACTGCCCACCTTCTTATAGAATATCGACGTGAAATGGCAGTATTCCTACTGTTATTTCGTTCGGTGAGTGAGACTGCCGGAGGCCCAATCACCCCCTTTCCACCATCCCGTTAATTCTCCTTCCCACTTCCTTTCCTAAAGGGTCGGTAACGCGCAAGTGATGCCTCTGGTGTCGCAGGCGTCCATAGGCAACGGTGATCACTTACCATCAGGTATGCTTGTTTGCCACCTCAGTTGTATAAAAAAAGAAAAAATAAAGTAACCTTGTGTTGTGTTCCTGTGGTGAGTAGGGATTCCTGACCTCGTCGTCGTCCTCTTAGACGAACTACCAACAGGTCCAGTGATCTTTGTACCTTGCACTGGTAGGCCACTGACTCCATTTTTGACAAATCAGCAACAACAGGATTCGCTGGTAAACAGCAAACCTTTTTATGCTACGATATTCTACAAGATGGAGTAAATTCTTTCCACCCTACTTTCATCTAATCTTCACTAATATTATAAATGCGAATGTGAGTTTTTTACGCTTTCAAGTTTTAACTGCTGGACCGATCAGCATAAAATTAGGCATACATTTAAAAGAGTACAGAAAAGGATACGGTATCTTTTATCCTGGAAAAAGTACGGTTCCCGGGAGATAGAAGTTTATTGACAAAATGTAGATTACCGCGAGCGAAGCCGCGGGGATAATCTAGTCATATTATAAATAAAAATGTGAGTTTTTTTTGTTTGTTACGCTCTCACGCCTCAACTACTCGACCGATTACCGTGAAATTTCGCAAACACTTTGTCAGCAGTACAGAAAAGGACATAGAGTACCTTTCATCCAGAAAAAGTACTGTTCCCTAAGGTGCAAAGCCGCGGGTAAAAGCTAAAAAGTTATAATACCTAGCACTACACAGGTACCCGTACTATTTACTGTATTATTTCCTTGAACATGGTGGCTACGTTCCTTGTGGCACAAGTACCTCGTAGTAGGAGCGTTCTACGACGGCGACGCCACCGTCGGCTACCGTGCACGTCCGTAATTTTCTACAATTATTTTGATAATCTACGATAACGTTTCCAGTATAATGACTGTACGTTGTTGATTACTTGGGATATTCTCGTTCGAGTATAATGTGTGATGTGAGACCGGTTGTATATCTCGTACATCGAGAGAACGGGAAAAAATCATCTAAGAAGTTTTCAATAAGGTTTTACTCTTCATAAAATATTGTACTTGCGCTTTTGTTTTACAAGTAGGTTTTTATTTTTATTTTTTTATTGCCATTGATAGCAGACGAGCAAGTGGTTAAGCGGTTACCACTTTCCATCAGGTGGGCCACTTGCATAGCGAATAAAATAATGGACACAACGAAAATGCATCCTCTTAGTAAATAAATGTGAGGCTCTAGTCTACTACGCAGAGTACTGCGGTTTTGAAAAACATAATGTAGAGCACCTAGATCAGCAGGTTTCTCTAAGATGTTTCCCTTCACCATTATAACGATCGGTAAGTCATCATTTCATATACCTACACATAATTTCGGAAAGACGCATATTACTCCGTCGGTATCTCCATTAAGGTCGCAGCCGACTTATACAACACCGCTCTAACACCGCTCTCGCACAGGTAAGCCAAATGAAGAGGCCACTACCCGCTGTCCACGCACTGACAGCTAGCAGTCGACTAGCTACTAGATACTATCCGCGCGTGCGTCCGTACATCTTGAAGAGCGCGCTAAGCGTGGCTTCAACTATCGAGTGGTACGATACGATGACGGTAACCTCGCTTACAGCGAGCTGTTTACTAATTTATGATATCAATATAAATTATGTCTACAGAGGACGCCCTAAAGCTCAAATTTCTATTAACATTATTTTGCTGTGTGGGAGCGGTGTTGTATAAGTCAGCTGCGACCTTTAAGGTACCCATAAATTAAATATTACAATATCAACTTGCTAACTTAACGTCATGGTCACCCTACTTATCTTTCCTGAAGCCTAGATCTAAAGTACGTTATTCACACTTTTTACACTACCTTCATTATGCGTCATTACAGACTAGGCTTTATTTGTAACGAACTTTTAATGACATAACTTGTATACTACATCATTTTCATATAAAGTATTTCTTCTCCCTAGCCTTTATTATTCCCAAGTCACTTGGGGTCGGCTTTTCTAGTCTAACCGGATTTGACTGGATATCAGTTTTTACATGGAGCGGCTGCTACCTGACCTCTGCAACCCGAAGGCTAACGATACCCTAAGGCTAGACCAGTGTCAGGATATTAGAGGGTACTGACTTTCCCAATAACGACTGCTATAGATGTTCATGGCAGCCGGGACCGACGGCTTAACGTGCTCTCCGAGTCACGAAGCAGGTGATAATTGTCAATCAATACGCTCATAATTTGGAAAAGTCATATAACTTCCGAAAGTCAGAGCGACGTGGGTTCGAAGCCGAGACCCTCTGCATTGTAGTCTGTTGGTCTCCCCACTGAGCTATCGCTGCATTTTTATATAAAGTCTCACGACTATATACTCCATAGAAGTAGGAGGTGGATTACACCTACATTTTGTCGGCTATAGTTTTATTAGGCCCCACATAATAGGAGCCTACAATTGCCGTCTAATAGATAGGTCCAGATTTTATGAGATTTCAAGAGTAAAAAACGAATAGCACTTTATCAGGCCCGGCATATAATGAAATACAAGACCTTATGCACAGCAGACTGAATAGAATAACTACTTCAGTGGTGACTTGGTGAGTCATTTATATCAAATTAGATGTGCCCGCGGTTTCACCCGCGTTTATGATTACTGCGCCGCCCCCGTGGGTCGTAGCGTAATGTTAAGCCTATAGCCTTCCTCGATAAATGGGCCATCCAATACTAAAAGAAATTTTCCTGAGATTAGCGCGTTCAAACAAACAAACAAACTCTTCAGCTTTATAATATTAGTATATATGTGAATCGGATAACTTGTTATTTAATTTGTCTCGAAATTCAGTGTGAAAATGTAGTTTGAAGTCTATTACGTAATTTCCAAAGAAGTTAGGTGTATTTCTTTGGAACTATGATGGCAGAATAGCATACGACCTATCCGATAATAAGCAGACACTGATGTATAAAGTCACTTGCAATATTTTTCTTTCTTTTTCTTTATGGTATAGGAGGCAAATAGATCACCTGATGGTAAGCGATTACCGCCGCCCATGGACATTCAGCCTTTTAAATTTGACCCGCCCCTCCAGAAGGAGGGGTAGGGCCGCCGGTACCCTCACTGACCCGATGAAACACAACGCAAGCGCTATTTCACGCCGGTTTTCTGTGAGGCCGTGGTATCACTCCAGTCGAGCCGGCCCATTCGTGCCGAAGCGTGGCTCTCCCACGGTATTTGGGGTAATGCTTGTGCTTTGTTGACCAAAGAAACAACGATAGGATGTAAAGGAAAGGCAAAGGTAGGTATACAGCCTCGAGGACTTATACTCCCCAGACATAACGTAGTAGTGGTGTAACTACACTTTTTTTTAAAGGTGGCAAACAAGCATACGGTCCACCTGATGGTAAGTGGTCACCGTAGCCTATAAACGCCTGCAGTATCAGAGGCATCACTTGCGTATTGCCAACCCTTTAGGAAAGGAAGTGGGAAGGAGAAGGAACGGGAGGGGGGAAAGAGGGTGATTGGGCCTGCGGCACTCTCACTCGCCGAACGAAACGCAACAGTAGGAATACTGCTACTTCACGTCGATATTCTGTGAGAGGGTAGTCCTTGCCCGGTCGAGCCGGCCCATTCAAGCTGAAATCAGCGAGGCTCTATTACGCTGCGTTCTCCCAAACCGGCTTGCCTAGCAAAATATGTCATTTTATATACTTTGGCAACGCCGGGCCTAAAATAATATGCATTAAATTCCAAAATCGACCGCTAGATGGCAGATAAACAAATAAAACCAACTCGAAGTCACACAAGCACAATATTTACCATCAACACGTTGACACAGCAAAAATACGAGTACACACATGTTTACAAACCGGCCTAACCTTACGTAGAAACACATTAACACACTGGCACATATAACACAGTAATCAAAACAGCTGTAAGAAAAACACACGGCCGGCGGTGTATGGCGGTCGGCTCGGTGACCCACGTGACCGGTCACTAGCAGGATGTCCGCGGTCACTTAGCGAGACGTGGACATACTACTTCCGCGGTACGTGTGGCGATATGACGAATGTTTTTGTTACTACTGTTGCGTGTAATATACATACATACATAGATTCACGCCTGTTTCCCATAGGGGTAGTCAGAGACTACAGATATATATTTGCTTTGTGATATAATGTAGATTAAACAGAATTTTAGGTGAATTTTAAAGGGTCTTTGTTAATATACCTACATATTAGTCTAAGAGCTAGCAACGTTTTCGAGAGAGAATTTCAGGAAGGCCAGTTTTTAGATATGTTATCTCTCTCACTCTCCCGGACGTCATACGGGCTATCTGGCTGGCGGTAGAGGTTGCGTTCATCAGTGCGCATTTTACCTGTACAGGTAAAATATTAATTTCTCAAATAATTTTACGGTTTCTTTTTTTTTATTGTTTTAATTGAACTTTTTGACACATGAATCTATTATTACCAGATATTTTTATTGTTGTTTAAATTGTGCCAAACGCCAATTCTAAATATAATTTTTTTTTTCAAAATATTTTAGTATGGGTAAAATTTTTATATCATGTTATTTAACTATCTAAAAACCCAAAATTAATTTGCCAAACAATAATTCAAATGTTAAACCTTCAGCCAGACCGATCTAAAAGTGAAAAGTGATGTGGGATCATGATGCACTGATGAACGCCACTTCTACCGCCAGCCAGATAGCCCATATGACGTCCCAAAGAGTGAGAGAGATAGCATATCTAAAAACTGGCCTACCTAAAATTCTTGTTTTCCCGACGTTGTTAGCTCTCGTATATTGTCGGCCTCGATGGCGTTGTGGTTGGTGTAACCGACTGCAGCGCCTGAGGTCGCGGGTTCGATTCCCGCACAAGTCAAACATTTGTGTGCATGAACATGGATGTTCGTCTTGGTCTGGGTGTTTCTATGTATAATATGTATGTATTTACAAAAAAAAGTATATACGTATGTTTATCCATTGTCTACTACCCATAGTACAAGCTCTGCTTAGTTTGGGCTAGATGGTGTGGTATATATGTATGTGGTAGAGTATTATTATTATTATTATATTATATGCTTGTATCCTTGAAGAGATATTCAGGAGTATGTTACAACTACATTTCACCAACTATGAAGTCAACTTTTACGTATTGCCGTCTACCAGTTACAGTTACAGAATGCCTTGCCCGAGTCGAGAATGTAACCTGAGACAGCATCATGCACACCAATCGCATTTACCACCACTGCGACACTGAGGCAGTTAAATATATATTTAAGCATATAAATCAAGATAACCTATGGGTTATTAGTCCAGCGGTCAAACAATCCCGTATTGTGCTCGTGAAGAAGGTGCCTTACCATATACAGGATGTCCGTTAATTAATGAATAATCTTGAAATGTCTTATAGTAGAACTGATGGCCGTTCAGAAAAAAATAGGAAAAATAATATATCCTAACTACTACCTGAGATATGTTTTTTTTTTATTACCATATTTAACTTTCTTGTACACTACGACCATAAATGAATGAATTCCATCAGTGTTTTGTTGTTTTATTATTAAACACTAAATAAGCTAATAGATAGACAGTCAAAAGTATGACTAGAAGTTGCACTTCCTAATCCTTTTCTTTATTTTTTTTTCATATTTTTTCTGAACGGCCGTCGGTTCTACTATAAGACATTTCAAGGTTATCCATTAATTACCGGACACCTGTATATGGAAGGAACAAACTTTTTATTTTCTGTTAGTACTCGTAACGTAGGCCTCAACGGTCACAAAACGTAAACGTGTGCCATTTGCACATGTAACAGTAATAAAACGACACATGTACAACAGTAGGAATACTGTTATTTCACGTCGATATTCTGTGAGAGGGTAGTCCTTCCCCGGTCGAGCCGCCCATTCATGTTGAAATCAGTGAGGCTCTACTACTCTGAATATATTATACACATTTATATAATGTTAATTATTGCTACTGTATGTATGTTGTTGTTACTATTTAATTTTATCCTTTATTATTAATTAATCAGAATGGTATTTGCACGCCATTGTATAGCAAACATGTCTAGAACTTTCTTCAACTTTATATCTTGCCTGCGATTGTTTATTGTATGTACACATGTGTTTGAGTGAATAAATAAATGATCTTATCTTATGAAAATCCAGTTTTCGCAACGCGATATAAGATAAATATCAAATATCAAATATCAAAATATCAAATATTTTATTTCGTTTTAACCATACATATGCTTAAGTTAGTTTGTGGAGTCTCCTTTTAAGCATTTAATACCTGTGTTAGGAGGCTCCGCTCTTCCATACCGTAAAATTACATAGCAAATAAGTAAGTAGATACAAAACTGATTAAAAATTATTTTTTTACAATTTTATTACTATTGATATAAATATAAATTAATGCATGCAATCTTTGTGTGTTAGTGCAGTATGTGTGTGTGTGAGGGTGTCTGTGTAAGTGTGAATGTGTCAGTGATAAGTTTTTCAAGTTTTTATGTCAATATCAATAATTTAGCTTCTTGTTTAGTACTCGTTCTTTTTTTGGTCGATTTCGGAACTGCATTTCATGTGAGCACCCGAAGGTTCATTACCTACAGTTAATTTAAAGCAGCTCATCTATCTGATAAGAAATTCGCTGTATCATCATTTTTCCAGTAACTATAGATATATTCTCATTTCTCACTGTGATCGGTAAACGATAAGCGAGGTTAAGCAACGTTGGGTGTCAGTCAGTCTATAGATGGGTGACCGCTTAGTGGTATTTCATCTGTGCGTCTCCGTGCTTCGGAGGGCACGTAAGAAGTCGGTCCCGGTTGTTGCCAAATTGACAGCAGTCGTTAAACCATGTTAGAGGCCTACGGGCGGCTTGAACAACTCTTGACAACAGGTTGGCCACTAACCACACGAAAAGAAGAAGAATCACATTTCTGTGTTATAGTATTTCATTACTTTTACGAGCTATCGTCCAATAAACAACCTTACTGCTACGCTGTTACGCACTATAAACTATAATAATAACCTTTTAACTTTAGTTTATCGCGATAATAATGAGATTTTAAACATTTGCTTGTAACAATCAAAAAACTAAATAATTATAGTCATGATAAGATCACATCTTAACCAAAAATTAAGTACCTATAGGACGTAGTTTGCTGACGTAGAGGTAAAAAATACTTATATTAATAATAATATTAACATGCAAGTGTTTCTAAAATACATATTTATGTTTTTTGGTGAGCAAATATTTTCGCTTGGCATTATTGATTCGCGATCAATCAGTGATGTCAAAAGTCAATTCAAAATCAAGCAAACTTACCTTGAAAATAGTTTGCTGGAAAACTCGAAAAACAAATAAATAAATACTTTTCTCTCTGAAAATAAAGTTAAGTAACGTTTGCGAATTTTGCGATATTTTTTAAGGTACACTTGAAATAAAATCTTGTAACAAACAGAAACACGACTTGTCAACCAGGTACTGTCAATTTTGGAACATTTTTATTTAATATGTCAAATATAGTTTTTATTTAATCAGGCATCGGTATAGCGCTGCTAAATTTTGTTTACGGCCCGTGTGAACTTCAAATGTAAATAAGTTTCAATTTTATTCTAAATATTGAATACTTTTTGGTAATTTGTTAAAGAAAGAACATGTACAATAACTCCAAGATATTTTTTATATGATGTTATATACATACTTCATACATCATGAACTCTAAGACTTCTTGACACTACAACCGCAGTCTGTACACAGAGCATCCTGATAACAGCTTCTCATAAGAAGTTTACTAAACCTAATATATTTTCGGCTTGTTTGTACCTACAGTTAACGGCGTCAGCAGACATACATATACTAAAACCGGTAATCTACATCAGCTGTATGTGCACACGCGATACTTAGCTCTGTTTAACACAGGATTAGCCTAAATACACTGACGTGTAAATTTAGTAATTATAATGAAATCTTAGAATCGAACGCCCTTACTACAAAAGTTAGCGCGAACTTACACCACAGAGCCTGCATGATGATGGGGTTTCTGTAATCAGTTTTTTTCTCACAATCTCATAACGTTATTCCGTTGAAACAAAATAATTAAAACACTACAAGACAAATAAAAAGTTCAATAAATTACGTCAAACATTGTACAGCTAATGGTCAGGATTCCACAGATGTTGCACAAAGTAATAAAAAAAACAAAAGGCCGAATGTCTCAATATCCAAAAGACGTATTGGGTAGACGAGAAAGTTTTTTTACATTTTTGAATTCAGAACTCGTTTATTAACCCATCGTATGTGGCTATATTATATAAATTCTTTACAATATATCCTTTTCCCAAAAAAATCCATTCATAGCCGAAAAACAATCAGTTATATAGATATAATAACAACTCTTTTTTATATTTCTACGGTTATAACTTATAACCATAGGGATACAGAAAAAGACATAGGATACCATTTATCCAGAACAAAATTACTGTTACCTAGCGAGCGAAGCCGAGGGCAAAAGATAGTAATGTTACATTTCTATGATAGACTCTGACCTAAACTTGTGTTATACATAATTCTATGACAGGTAGTGATAAAACTTCGTGCCAGCGATAGCACCGTCTATAAACAGGACTTATATCGGCGAAGTCAAGGTTGAAAGTAACTTCAATTAAGCTTTTGAGCGCCAACCTATGCCGAACGCGATGTGGCTTCCAGCGCCAAGCTATGACCCTCAGTTGAAAAATGTTGGCTGCTTCAATTTTGTTGTTTTTAAAATAAACAAAGACCCCTATCGAAATTGAAATGTAAAACTAGAGTTTTAGACAATAGTAAAATTACGCACCAAATAAAACAAACTGTTTTATTTTATGTATTTTTTTTAATACATTTTACTATTTGGCATTGCCTTCTAATAAAGACGTGGCGTGGGGGCACGGAGACGTTTGTCTTTTATACACGACCGTGGCGCTCAAAACGTTAAGTATTAACACATATGCTCACCCCTCTATCCTCTAACGCAGGCAGAGGTGCATCACATCCACATTTCGCCAACTATGGTATTAGGTACCATGAAATAGGGAGCGGCTATCTCCGTGGCGCAGCGGTAGTAAATCCGACTGCTGTGCATGAGGTCTCGGGTTCGAATCCCGGATCGTGCCAACAAAAAGTTATTGGGTTTTTCTGTTAAGAAATCTCAATAGCAGCCCGGAGTTAGGAAGTTGGCGGTGTTAGACACCCCCGTGCATCAGAAAGCACGTAAAGCCGTTGGTCCTGCGCCTGATGTCTCTCCGGTCGTGTCGGATTATCCGTCCCATCGGATCATGAGAGTTAGGAAACAAAGAGTGCACTTGTGTTTGCGCACACACTTGTGCACTATTATATCTCCTGGGCAGATGGCCAGTCTCCATTAAGACTGATTGACAATATTATTTATTATAATTTTAAACCTTTATGCACAAAATAGTACAATCAATCAAATCATAATCAGCGGTACTCATTTATAGTAATTATCGTATCAAACATATTATCATAAGTTACGTGGTAGTTAAGTGATCAATAAATCGCATCTCATTTTAACTATCAGTGATCTTTCATTTCACGTTACTGTATGCACATACAGTAACGTGAAACATAAGTAGGTACATGTACATATACCAAAGAATATCACAATAGTAATTATATATTACACTAGTTGTCCAGCGCAACTACGTCTGCTTCATATAAGATAGATGTTCCCACGGTTTCACCCGCGTTTATCGTTACTGCGCCGCCCCCGTGGGTCGTAACGTAATGTTATATAGCCTATAGGCTTCCTCAATAAATAGGCTATCCAACACTAAAATAATTTTTGAAATCGAACGAGTAGTTTCTGAGATAAGCGCGACCAAACAAACAAACAAACTCTTCAGCTTTATAATATTAGTATAGATAATATATACCTACATAATTATGTATCTATCATATATATATATATATATATATATATATATATATATATATATATATATATATATGCTCTTTTGGCAGCTTTTTACCACCGAGCGTCCTCCGGTGGGTCGTCCAAGGTACCGCTGGAAAGACGAAATAGCTAAAGATTTGAAAGAGATGAATGTGCTTGGTTGAATTGGTCTGACTTGGCACAAAATAGGAAAGAATGGCGCACTTTAATGTCGGAGGCCAAGATCCACTTTGGATCGCTGAGCCAGCGAAGTAAGTAAGTAAGTATATACATATATATATATATATAAAGATACATGCATACATAGATACACACATATATATATATATAAACTTATACATACGTATCATATTACTGATGAGATGAATCTGATAAACTGTCGAGGAGGAGAGCACGCACTTTTACCTTGAAAGTGTAACGGTTTGTGGCCATCCTGACTTCGTGAGCGAGCGCGATATTCTTGATTCCGTGCTTCTATTTGTGAATTCTTGAATATAAAATATAAATAACACTTCGCCTGAAGCAGGAATAGCCCGGGATCTACGCCACAGAGGCAGTAATAAAATAAAAATCATCTACTGCACTATTTATTTATTTATTCGTTGGTACACCAACAGCATTACATGTTACATCTACATAATTATTGTTACAATAATGAATCAGTTCTGACATGCTTGCCTATTACAGGTATACACAGCAATCACGTTAAGACAACAATCTGTTCCTAGTTGTATACTAACACATAATAAAGTTCAAGCAACAATAAAAAATTAAAAACAAAAAAAGATACAAAACACAAAAACAAAAAGTAACACTATTATTTGCAGTAGTAGTAAATGATTGTAATAGTAACACAGCTCGGGTTTCTAGGCTTATATCTAAGTACTGTCTGATCTTGTTATAAAGTAGACTAGCGACCCTTCACCTTGCACGGGTAGTACAAAACCTTGACAAATTATACACCTAAACCTTCCTCATGAATCACTCTACCTATTGGTTAAAACCGCATGAAAATTTGTTCAGTAGTTTTTGAGTTTATCTGAACAAACAGACAGACAAACGCGGTGGGAGACTTTGTTTTATTATATGTAGTGATACACACAATTTTGTTTTTTACGTGGGGTAATGCTCCTTATGCGTACCCCCTCACCACAAGAGGACGCGAGAGGGCAATGTCGGGCTCTCCCGAGACTTCGGGCCTACCGTCACCACGGTCTGCAACCTCGCTGCTTTGTAAGGTGGGTGGGTCATTGGAACTATAACTACACCAGCGACCCACCCACCAGGGCGCAATGCAGAAAAGGAGAAGGTCAGCGGGCGACGACTCCTGCGCGTATACACACCATGCCCCTATTCAACAAAAACAGGCAAACACTAAAATACAAAGGAGTACATATACAATTGTAGTTTTATTAACCGTTCATACAAAACTCCGTATACTAATAAACTCAATTGGACTGCATGATGCTCCTTAATTGACTACAATAGACAAGAGTCCAGTAACCTTACACGAATAAATTAAAATGACACTATTAACAACAATAATACACGCAAAAGAGCATCTTTTTAATTTGACAGCTTTATGTTTAAGTTGTTCAATAGATTGATAAGTGAACATGACCTCTTTATTTGAGATTTTAGTGCGATTTTTCTGTTGAAATCATGACTTCATGAACTGTAATAATAATAATAATATTCTGTCACATACAGATAACACCATCTAGCCCAAAGTAAGCTGAGCTTGTACTATGGGTACTAGACAATGGATTAACATACATATACTCGTATATATATATATATATATATATATATATATATATATATATATATATATTTGTAAATACATACATATTATATATAGAAACACCCAGACCAAGACAAACATTCATGTCCATGCACACAAATATTTGACTTGTGCAGGAATCGAACTCGCGACCTCAGGCGTGGCTGTCGGTTACACTAACCACTCCGCCATCGAGGCCGTCATTATCATAAATGTAAAAGTAATGTTTGTATGTTTGTCACTTAATCACGCGTAGACGGCTAAACGGGTTTCTATGCAACTTGGCTCACAGATAGATCATGTCCTAGAATTCCTAGAGTAACAAATAGGATACATGTATGTCTCAGTGCACGTATATTGAAATATAAAATATTCGCCGTGCTATCCATGCCAGCCCTTGGAAACGTTTCCATGGCCTTCATGATAGCGAAATTGCGGCATAAATCTACTTGGAATATATTTTTTTGCATTGTCTTACGTCCATATGCTGGACGGGTTTGCCAACCATCGCTAAAGTGCCAATATAATAGAGCGCGAATCTATTGCCTCATACCGGGCATAGTTCTAGATAGTTCTAGACTTCTGGCTTCTTGGCAGAAAACTATTATCGCTGCACCACCGAGGCAGTCATGTCTCAGAACAATATTTAGCTCAAGTCATTATTCGAATCTATACCTACTAATATTATAAAGCTAAAGAGTTTGTTTGTTTGGTTGAACGCACTAATTTCAGGAACGCCTGGTTCGAATTGATATTTTTATTTTTATTTTATTTTTATGTAGTGTTGGATAGCCCATTTATCGAGGAAGGCTATAGGCTATATAACATCTCGCTACGACCAATAGGAGCGGAGCATCAACGTAAAATGTTGCAAAAACGGGGTAAATTCTCTTATGTGAAGCAGATGAAGATTCGCGGCTCAGCTAGTATAGTATAATAATGATTAATCAACTATTTGACGAAATAAATCAGTCTCAATAAAATGATGTTGCGTCTACGCAGGAGCCTAGCCGGCGCCAATCGTTCGGCCATTAGCCAATAGAAATGCAATGAAAAGTGGCGTTTTTAGAACAGTTCACCGGAAATTAGTATGGATACTATAACGCATTACGTAGTGCTTGTGATGGATGGAGTCGACGACCGAATGTTCAACAATCTTCATATCGAATCAAATTAGGCGTTGCTTGACGGAAATCCGTTGTAAAATAATATTCAGGAGGAGCGGAAATCAACGAGACATTCAAAAACAGTATAAAAGTTGCTTAAGGTTTCTTATTCGTATAAATAAGCCTTCAATGTAAAGACTAATATAGTTAAAAAAACTAGTGTAGCGTCCGTCGTCAATATAAATTATTTTCACTTTGGAATAAATTCACAATCCTAACTAATATTATAAAAGCGAAAATGAGTTTGTTTGTTTGTTTGTTTGTTACCTTTTCACGCCTAAACCACTGAACCGATCATCCTGAAATTTTGCATATACGTTGTCAGGTGTACAGAAACTAAAATTAAAATTACAATAAAATTACTGTTCCCGAGGAAAACAATATTTAACGTTCTTATGATAATAGATGGCGCCACGTGTCTTTCAAATCATGATTGAATTATATTATTATAAGCAGAGTACAACCCGAATTGATTATCAATTTCTAAATTAACGCGAGCGAAGCCGCGGGCAAAATCTAGTCTTAAATATTTCTGTAAAAAACGTGTTAAGTGACCTCTTGATGGCTCTCGAAGCTTCTGGGATAAGACTCTTGAGTAAGAAATAAATTAACCTTTTTATGACAAGGGTATTTCAAGTGCTTTTGCATAGACTCTACCTCGGACAGCATGGGTGCTTAAGTGCATATTATATGGATGTTGCTCAAATTTATTTATTTATTTAACCAGCGACATTTTTACAAAATAATGAATACTAGCGGTGGCCTAGTGTTCGTAATTCGACCATAATTGATTTACATTTTAAGTTTGATAGATTAAGGTTTTATTGTCTAGAACTATTTATCTTTCATTTGTTACACATATAAACAACTAGATGTTCCCGCGGTTTCACCCGCGTTTATCGTTACTGCACCGCCCCCGTGGGCCGTAGCGTGATGTTATATAGCCTTCCTCGATAAATAGGCTATCCAAAACTAAAAGAGTTTTTCAAATCGAACCAGTAGTTCCTGAGATTAGCGCGTTCAAACAAACAAACAAGCTCTTCAGCTGTATAATATTAGTATATATATGACAAGTATTATGTGTGTCGTTGACACCTGTACTAATGCGAGTATTGTATCACAGGTGCCAGCGCCTTCCATTTGAGATTACATTTATTCAAATGACAGCGATATAATCTTGGCATAACAATTTTAATTAAAAATATTTTACAAAAAAAAAATATCATTTTTGAATTAGGTAATAATATAATAATTTAGACAAATAAAAACATTTTAATTTAATTAACATATTAACAACTAAATAACACTTTGTCCTATACCCGGTAATTTGAACCCGAAACCTCATGCATAACAGATAAAAAATATTTGTTTAAATTTTCTTTATGAATAAAAGTTATATAACATCACGCTACGACCTACGTGGGCGGCGCAGTAACCATAAACGCGAGTGAAGCCGCAGGCACATCTAGTACTTTATATGACCTACTTGTAAAGAAGCAAAGCGGGAGGTATTCACGATAAAGACAACATATAGTTTTGGTACTTTACGATAAGGACCTTCGTAGACGCTCAATTTGTACCTTCTATATCACAGACAAAATTTAATGTTTTACCATTAGGTATATTATTACACTAGCTAACCCGCGCAACTTCGTCTGTTTCACATAAGACATTTTTCCTGTGTTTACAACATTGATGCTCAGCTCCTTTTGGTCGTAGCGTGATGTTATATAGCCTATAGCCTTCCTCGATAAATGGGCTACCCAACACTAAAATAATTTTTCAATTCGAACCAATACTTCCTGAGATTAGCGCGTTCAACCAAAGAAACAAACTCTTTAGCTTTATAATATTAGTATAGATTATAGTAACTGCACGGATAGCGTAGTGGTTTAAATGGTCGCCACTGGTTCCAGTGTTACAGGTTCGATCTTGAATTGAATTTTCGATTCGATTGAATTTTTGATTCGATCGAATTTTGTTGTGGTCCACAAATAGTCGTTCGGACCCAGCGTGATCTCTGAATGTTCCGCGACGCAAAAATGACTACGAGAGCGGTAATAGCAGTTTTTAAAAATGAAAAAAATTAGAATAAGGAATAGTGTGATTAGAGAGAGATGCGGCATGAAAGTGGATATACTCGTAGTTACAAGAATAGAAAAGGGTATGTTAAGCTGGTTTGGACATGTAGAAAGAATGGACGAGGAAAGACTGACTAAGAAAGTCTATAAGGCTAGTGTGAATGGGACAGTCGCAAGAGAAAAACCTAGGCGAACGTTTCTCGATCAGATTGGAGGCGTTCTGGACAAAGGCCAGGTTCAGAGCTCCTTGAACCGACGGGCGTGTATAAGGAATGTGATGAAAGTGAATGAAGCCAGAGAAGTATGTCAGGATCGTAGCAAATGGAAATCCGTAGTTTCTGCCTACCCCTCTGGGAAACAGGCGTGAATCTATGTATGTGTGTATGAATCTATGTAAAGGATACGTTACGTGAAGTTAGCGGTCCGCGTGCAGTTTGAAAATGTTCACTCTTGACTTCTAACTAAATACTAAAAAAGTAAATATGATTTCAAAGTATGTCGTCTGTACAATAGCTTAGAACCACCAAGTGCCTACGTGTCATAATATACTAGTATTAAATTTCTGATGATCAGTTACTCTGTTAATCTAACTACTGTTGGCTTGTTCTAGGATTCTGCTGACATGAGTTCCTAGGAAATGTCGCTTTGCAGCAGCGAGATATCGCTACAATATTTTTATATTAGTTTAAACAATAGAAATATACTTATGTATACTTGTACTCCTATGAGTATATGCATCTGTTCTTTTATGGAGTCGTCACTAAATAAGAACCAATTATAGAAAAAAGAACATAACTTGTGAAGGTACATATTTAAATATATAACAGTCCTCGCATATAAGAAATGTTGACAAATTTAGCTTATTTAAGTCCACATTATGTCATTTTATAATAAGCAACCGCTCGTTTCTCATTTGAAAGATATTTATTGTACTTTTATTATATACTAGATGTTCCCGCGGTTTCACCCGCGTTTATCGTTACTGCGCTGCCCCCGTGGATCGTAGCGTGATGTTATATAGCCTTCCTCAATAAATATGCTATCCAACAGTATTAGAATTTTTCAAATCGAACCAGTAATTCCTGAGATTAGCGCGTTCAACCAAACAAACAAACTCTTCAGCTTTATAATATTAGTATAGATAGCATGCAAAATAGTTGACGAATTTGCCGATTCTTTAAATCTCATATCCTTATCCTATGCTTTTAAAAGATATGTAATTAGAGTTATATTAATTAAAGACAAAGAAAAGACCACATGTATACATATAATAAAATCGTAGGAAAGTCAAAACTGTACATTGAATATTTTTTTTAAAGAATATTTGGGTCGTGATCTACAATCGATATCGAAGTCAAAAATATAGTTTTTAGAATTTTTGTCTGTTTGTCTGTATGTATGTCCGGGCTAAACTCAAACAGTACTGCATGGATTTACTTCAAATTTTGCATGAATATTACTAACAGGTCGGGTCAACATATAGGCTACATATTATCACGCTATCACCTACGGGGGAGGAGCTGTGAATCTTTATTTTTCTTACGCATTCTGTGACAGCGTGTAATCTAACGACGCATATTAAAATGTTGTTTTTGAGTAAGCCATGCTATTATCTAGCTTTACACTATAAAAACTACGCCATTTAAGTAACTTGGGCAGAGAAATATAGTTGGGTTCCGCGGCGACAAACACTTTTTAGTTAAAATCTACGCGGACGAAGTCGCAGGTAACAGCTAGTTTTTAATAAAACTAAATGCTTAACGTCCACGTGACTTAGTGATAAAGAAATAAAAAGCAGCCATGGCGTACCTCAGGGATCAATGCTAAAGCAAGTCCAACTATGATACATATATGTTAAATTATTGTTAATAACTGCTAATTTTGCGTCTTAAACTTATTATTTTTAATATTGATAAACTGTTTGGTATATTAAAAATAGAACAAAGAGAAAAATATACTAGTTTCTTTCCGCAGATTCGTCAGCATAAATCCTACAAGCACACATAATGTCATATCCTAATTTTAACATGTAGGATATGGTCTATGTGTTTGAAAATTACATTCAAATCCATTCAAAGTTTTACGCGTTATTAAGTAACAAATATCGTAAAACGTTCACAATATTTCATATTTATTACATTTGATTACTAGGCTATTTAGGATTGATTTATAATAGCTTTTGGCCTTGTATGCAATCACAAAAAGTATACAACATTTTTGACATGAAAAGTAAAGCTAATACGGCGTCTTTTCTCATGATGGCCGACGTCCGATTCCAGTCAGATTACTCACATATTAACTTCATATTTAGCAATATGATTCACAGTAACTAGTTAGGTATTCAGTTTTCTAGTAATCTTTACATTCATACCCTGTACCAAGATCTAACAAGAGCATCGCGTCCGTCTATCATTTTGTGTCATGGTAGGTGGTGAACCAAAATATTGCTCTCCTGTAGTCCCGGCGCGGTCGACTGCGCCCACATGGTCGGTATAGTGATGTCACCCAGTATCGATGGAATGTTGTCGATTATAGAAATATTGTCGATATTATTATTATTATTAAAAGAATATTTAGCAGACAATTCATAATGCCTTTGTAGTTTTCTCTTTACGCATATAATACTGTGATATCTTGGCAATTATATATAAACTATATCCTATGTACCTACTGACTGTGCACATGTGACTATGATGTGATTGTTATATATGTATAATTATTCTTTAATTTTGATAGTTTTTCGTTTGATATTTGGTGTACTTGATACATAAAATAACAAAAAGCAAGATGGTTCTAAATAAGTGTTTGTGATATTTATATTTTATACCAATTATTTTTTATGTCTATGAGGTAAGGTATAACATTAATAAATATTACTTTGTAACCTAATTAAATAAATGATAATATCATTGTGATAATTATGATATTGATAGTTTAGGTTTGAATTTCAGGCATGTTCAAAATTACTGAATCATTCATTCCAAATGTCCAATTCGATAACTGCCTGATATTCATCGCAACCCATCCCTAATCGCCAGATCTCCCGTCTTAAGGAGCGGCCGCGCTAGTCACAGATCAACCGGCGCCCGCGCGCCCGTTCGGAGCGCGATCCAAAAATACATGCCGACCCGGCCACAACGCGCCATGGCCTGACAAACAAAGACTAATAAACAGTATATTCGATTCAAATTCGGCATAACTTCGGGTATTTTCGTGTGTTAAGTGAGGTTCTTTCTGATGGTGGCATGTCGCCGACTGCTATTGGCGCTGACCTGCCGCAGTGGTGCGGCAAGATCGAAAGCTGTACTCAAGCACTGCTCGGATGGCTCTACTTGACTCCAGATCAGAACGATCAGGTAATTATCCCAAGCTAAAATATAAACTCATTAATAGCTAGGTCAAATATAAGATGAGATCTTGATGAACACTTGTAATTAGTACCAAAATAGATGGGTTCTTCTAATCTTGTATTCGAATATGATATTGTAGATCAAATGCTTCAAACAGCCAAGGTAAAACTACTGAAAATATTTCAATGTAAAGAGCTATGATGTTTTTGTCTAATAGCATTTCTATTGTGATGTATTAGATATTTCTCCCTGATCCATATTACGTGTGACGTCACGACTGAAGCAAAATAAATCTTTAAACGTTTGCATCGTGTGAGTCAACGTTTTCATTACTTATAGCTTTGTAATGTTATGATATGAAACCATCGTTGTATCTGTTAACGGAAGCTTTGGGAAGAGAGGAATCATTTCCTACCTTGTTATCCAGTTTCTGAATACATTTTATTTATTTTTTGTTTATATGTAATAAATATCATTTTGAACTATTGGTATTTATCATCAAACATAACAATTTTATAAATTATAACTTCTTTAATCAAGTTAATAATATTAAATACACCATCCTTACCATGTAAGGTAACTGTATCTACATTTAACTCTTCAAGTACATTCCAAATAGAAGAAGTTCAATGTTGTGTATCAGAATTATAGGAGCATGTTGCGATCAAAATAGTAGGCCGCAGTACGATACAAATTGCACCTAAATCCTGGCCGCACCCGGTCATTGACATAAAAATGATATTATACGCATATTTACGCGTATATACGCATATTCATGCGCGTATTGAGGCAATTAATTTACGCTCTGTACTTAAAGGGGTATAAATTCGGTACACAGCTGTCATCTGGAATTGGTTGCTCGAAGAATGTCTGGCTTTCTTAGAGACTACAAAAAATGGGTTATACACGATTTACGTGCAAGTAGTAAGTTTGATTGAGCTGTTATTTGGCTACTCCAATTTTCAGATAACAGGAAATTGCTCTAAAAGTAGGTGACTTTGACAGGAGCATTATTTATTTTTGAAATGTGATTAAAATGTTCCAGAGGTCTTTTTTTTTATTTTGCTCGTCAAATGACCACACTCCTCCTGATGGTAAGCAGTCGTGTGGTCTAAGAGCAGACCGCCCTCATAGCAGCCGAGGCCATGTTGAGGTCTCTACTTTGATGGCCTGAGAAGGTGCTTTATACTTTTTATTTCATAAAACATAATTTTGTAGAATTTCTCAGATGAATATGATTTTTTATAGTTTTGTCTTTGCGTGAAAATGCTACTTTTGGGAAACGGTAAAATTTGTTATTCCTGTGTGTTTTTATGAGCTAAGCAAAAATATATTATATTCATGAATTTAGATCAAGTACTCTGGTAGTTTTATATCAATTGATACTCAATTTTTATTCAGCAATGACAAATCTATTACCTATAGTCAATAAAAATGCAAATCTGGTCCTTTCAAGCGAATAATAAATAATCATTCGCCATCTCTTTTAAAGGAAAGTATTTTTTATATTAAATAACTTTTCATCATAAAACATATCCAAGTAATGCATCATTGTGCAGCATTTTAAGATTTAAAACACATCTCTAATAAAAAAATGCGCACACGCTTCTTTTTTAAAAGCTTTACTCTTTTTGTAAAGCTATCACCATTCTTCTTTCAGTCCTTCTCATCCATCTAAACTTATTAATTTAACCGGCTTTGTTGGATAAAATTATATTATACTAAAGAGAGCTTTCGTTCATAATTAATCTTTAATACTTAATTGCAGTTACAAACCACCAATTCGTACACAACACATAAATTTTAAGGTTATTAAAAAGAAACAAAATTATCTTATTGTTGATTCATAAATATAAATTTAGGGAGCTGTATCGCAAGTGTATAACCGCACACGATTGCTAGCATCGCGAACGCATTTTCTCGATGTGTAAAATGTTCGCCATAAGAAATGTTTCAGTCCTGGCCTAAACGTATTTTAAATGTCCTGTTTTGCATTTTCTGCTTTGCAAGTTAAACGTTGTAAGTAATGTTTAGTCTAGATCCTAGTGTACTTGCTACTTTAGTAGGTCGCAGGAAATGGTCGCCTTTCGTTTCCCAATCTTTCGTCGTTTCTTTTTTGGTGTATTGGTGTTCATATGTTCGTGTGTTCGGGTGTTTGATGTTTATTACGGTATCAGCCGTGTTAGTATATCTATAAACACATTTTTGTTTGTTGTTAACAATAGTTAGGTTTGTTGAATGTTTTGAAAGTCTCCTGCGACACAGGAATTATTTCCAATGCAGGAGTTGTCTTTTGTATAGAAGAAGAGTTACCACTTATCATTAAGATCACATTTTAAGAACAGCGATAGCTCAGTAAGGAGACCGACTGCAATGCAGAGGGTCTCGGGTTCGAACCCACGTCGCGCAACTCTGACTTTCGGAAGTTATATGACTTTTCGAAATTATGTGCGTATTGATTGACAATTATCGCCTGCTCCGTGCCTCGGAAAGCACGTTAAGCCGTTGGTCCCGGCTGGCATGAACATCTATGGCAGTCGTTATTAGGAGAGTGTCAACACAAAAGATCGCCCTGGGTCGAAGTGTCGCCGGTCTGCACTGACTGACCCCACATAAGATAAGATAGGTTTGTTAAGGGACCTGAATGTGCTTGTCTTACTTTGGTAAAAATTGGACTAAATATATTGAGGGAAGAAATTGCCTTTTTTAACCAATGCCTTCACGCATATCTCTCAGCCGAGCGCTGCCTTATATGATGGGTGAGTCACTGTTACCGAAACGACATCAGCGACCGACCCAGCAGAGCAGTAACTCCTACTGTTTCTTGCTTTAATTTTGAAGAAGCATTAGACACTACAAGGCGTTTACAGCCTAACATTTGGTATATTCAGTTTTGGGATTGCTCCTGGTAAATAGTAATATGCACCTTTTATATCCACTTACCTGCAAACATAACATCCTAAACTAAGCTTTCGTTGTAATCCTAACTTATCTTTACTTATCCTTACTAATATTATAAATTCGAAAGTAACTCTATCTGTCTATCTGTCTGTCTGTTACCTTTTCACAGCTATACCACTCAACCGATTTAGATGAAATTTGGTACAGATATAGTTTAAAACCTGGGGAAGAACATAGGCTACTTTTTATTGATGTAGGTACCACGCGGGCGGAGCCGCGCGCAAATGCTAGCATAATATTATAAAAGCGAAAATGAGTTTGTTTGTTTCTTTGTTAGCTTTTCACGCCTAAACCACTGAACCGTTCATTCTGAAATTTTGCATATACATAGTCAGATGTACAGAAACGGACATACGTTACTTTCCACCCCGAAAATTTTTACTGTTCTCGAGGAAAACAACAATAACGTTCATATGATAATAGATGGCGCCACGTGTCTTTCGAATCAAGATTGAATTATATTATTACAAGCAGAGTACAACCCGAATTGATTGTCAAATTCTAAATTAACGCGAGCGAAGCCGCGGGCAAAAGCTAGTACTACATAATGTGTACTGCTTCCTATGCGACGAATTTTGGTGCTCTCCAACGCACGTTAGGGGTGTGATTTCTCCTTCTAAAGTCAGTACCTACTGCAATCAAGAATTTCTCGACATTAAAACCCCATAGCACTTTAGCTGAATCGATAACGAAGATGATTGTACAGTAACACAAGAAACTATTAAAATTGAAGACAATACGGTAGTTACGATTTTTAGGCATTATTTCACAAATCCTCAACAGGTTCATTCAAAATTCAAAATTCTTACTGCCTACTTTTATCACACCGGCAGAAAAGTTCCCTCGGGGAGCCAAACTGCCTTGGCCAACCTGGAAGGCACTCAACAGGTTGCGTACCCAGGTTGGCCGATGTAAAGACAATCTGTCAAGGTGGGGATATATAGACACAGGTACGAATGCATGTGACTGCGGCGTATCACCACAGACAATGAGGCATCTGTTGTTGTGCCCCATGAGCCCAGAATCGTGCACACTGGATGACCTGTACCAGGCTAAACCAAATGCAATCCGCGTTGCCGAAAACTGGTCGAAAATTATATAAAATGTGTTGCCATCGACACGATAAGTAAGTAACAGGTTCATTTTAACATGTTCAAATATGTATGTAATTTCGTCTCACGTCTTCTATTCAGGCCTATGAGGTTATAGACTTTATAGGCTACGACGTGCCAGGCCTAAATGGTGGATTGATTATTCGTAGCTTTTGTTACTTTAGGTTAAATAGTATCTTTGTACATAAGCTAAAAAGCACAGCATGTATTACTAAAACTTCAGTGTAATTTAACGACGACATCCAAATGAAATTAAAAACAAAAAAGAACAAAACCGTTTTAATTTGATTTATTGTTAAAAAAACGTACTTATATTACAGAGCTTGCCTTCTTCTGAAATTCTAGGCACGCCAATGAGTCTAGATATTATGTCAACAATGACACGCAAGTAAAATATCTTAGCACTTAGAAGGCAAGCGATTTGTTAATAGTGAGCGCTAACTAACTGAAAAAGAAAAAACAAAACCATAGACAGTCAATCAAAGCCGAATATTTATGATTGTTTGTACCGATGACGAACAAATTATTCTTAATTTAATTTTGGATTAGTTTGATTAAGATTACTTTTAAGTTTATCCAGAGTTGAAGCCATGTTGCTGCAATAATTAAATTGTAAATTACTGGATCCGGTCGCCATACCAGTTTTCTTACACATACAGAACTGCAGTAAAACAATGCGGAAGAATCCGCACCCAAACTTATCGAGTACTGCAAACAGTCCATTACACACGAGAGCAACACTTCCATGCATTCCTGCTTTCCTTGTACAATCACTCGTTGGTGCACATGTTGGCCGGTATGTATGGACATAACTCTATTATTAGACCGCATCTCACGACTACCTGTCTGGTTTGTATCCACACTGTCAGCACTCACTCTTGCCCGATGCTTTTTATGTACATACTGGCAGAAGAAAGTGTTTTTAAACGGGCTTATTTTAGCAGATTTTGGAATTTGCTGTTGTTTTTAATTCTTAATATACGTTTTATAGAAAGTTAATTGATTGATATACAGTGATGGCACTTTCATATAAGCTTTATTGGAATCAGAAAATGATGTATTATGTTACAAAATACATCTCAGGATGTAATCCCAAAGGTTGGATTATAAAGTCAATCTAGCACTAGCCTTCCGTCCTTTGGTGATTTCATTCACAATATGCAAGTGCAAAGGAATAAAATAGGTATCTCTTCATTTAATGTTAAAAGTCATGTATCGGGCTAGCCTATGAACTACTGAAACATATTCCTTTCTTGGTCTATGTACATACAAACAAACCATATACAAGCCAAAAATATTCCGTTTACTTATAGTGCTTTTTATTTATGACTAGATGTTCCCACGGTTTCACCCGCGTTTATCGTTACTGCGCCGCCCCCGTGCGTCGTAACGTGATGTTATATAGCATATAGCCTTCCTCGATAAATAGGCTATCCAACACTAAAAGATTTTTTTTAAATCGAACCAGTAGTTCCTGAGATTAGCGCGTTCAAACAAACAAACTCTTCAGCTTTATGATATTAGTATAGATATACGGTACATGCCTTCACCTGTTGTGATAACCAAACGGGAAAATGGAGGTCCGCGTACAGCGTTACTAGATCTAAGGATACCAATACTTAAGTATCTCTGGATAATCTAAGGCAAGGAACGGAAGAGGTAGGTATATACGTCTCCGGTCCTCATACTTGCCGAACGAAGCGCAAAAACAGTGTTACAGCTTTACAGCCGCTTTCTGTAAAAGAGAGACTTCTTTGACTTTCTTTCTTTCTTGTCTACGGTCACCAAATGATAGGCAATGGCGTTACCGTTTCAAAAAACTTTACCTAATATAATTCACACCCATTCTGTTGCATTATGGCGCATTCACAAGACCGGTTCTAAGATACAAAGTATTAAGTTTAATTTTCTTTCGTATTTTTAAAAGACAATTTCCGCACTAGGAATAAATCCTGTGTCGCGAAGGAGCTTACAAACATTCACACTACGGACACAGGCCAAACGGACATCCGGCCTGGGAACTGCTATTATTAATTACAATTTTGTCTCGTGTGATCGCGCGTGTATCGAACCCACAATACTTAGCACAACGGCTAGGCGGCCACTTACTTCACTACGCTATTCTTAAATACCGGGCGCGCAGACTGTTCTCTCTTATCACTATATAATTGGCAATAGCGAGCTTTGCCGCTCCACAATACTTCAAAAGAACTCACGCCAATTCTATCAGAAATATAAGCATAGTATTAGATGGCGACGTATATAATGAAGTCTGTAATTAAATATTTAAACGACTGTATATAATTAATGTTGACGATCTCGGGATCATCAAAGCGGCACGCAGGATGTAGCCGTTAACGAGGAACTTGAGACTGCGATTACATAACATATTATGGTTGTACGTCGAAATGATTGATTTAAATGTTTGCGGAAGTTTCTAGTACGATACCGTCTTGAATGGAGCGTGCTGAGAATTCTGTGCAATTTCAAAGAAGTTCGGATTATTTACGACTAGCCCAATCCTTCTCAAACTGAGAAGGCCCGTGCCAGCAGAGGGCCACCAGTGCTGATATTATTATTTGTACTTCGAATTTAAATAGTAAAAATAGTATATCTATACTAATATTATAAAGCTGAATAGTTTGTTTGTTTGAACGCACTAATCTCAGAAACTACTGGTTCGATTTGAAAAAATATTTTATTGTTGGGTAGCCTATTTATCGAGGAAGGCTATAGGCTATATAACATCACGCTACGACCCACGGGGGCGGCGCAGTAACGATAAACGCGGGTGAAACCGCGGGAACATTTTTAGATTATTAGATTAGATTCAACCGGGGGAGAGGCGCTTCGGCACGAATGGGCCGGCTCAAGCAGAGTGATACCACGGCCTCACAAAAAACCATAGTAGCATTTGCGTTGTGTTTTGTCGAGTGAGTGAGGGTTCCAGAGGCCCAACGGTCGGCCCCACCTTCTGGTGGTGGCAAATTTAAAAGGAACGCAACGCACTTGTGACTCCTCAGGTGTTGCGGGTGTCCATGGGCGGCGGTAATCGCTTACCATCAGGCGATATGTCTGCTCGTTTGCGTCCTATGCCAATAAAAAAAAGAAAAATAATCTAATGCACGCTAATGTTTTTGTATGCACGTGTATTTGATTTTGAATTATCATATACATATTTATAAACATACCTATGTATACAAGGTTATTCTTAGTATAGTGAAAACCTCTGAGGGGGTGATTATAGTTGTTATTATAAACAATTTTTGTTCTGAGACATTGCCGAAATCGCAAAACAAAATCAGCTGTTCCATACATTTTGCCGAGGTCAAAGTCCAGTTTTGTATGGAACAGCTGATTTTATAATAACAAGTACAATCACCCCCTGAGAGAATAACCTTGTATATCAAACACCAGCCAGCAGTGGCCACCTAAAAAACAAAAACTATACTGATGTCTACTTGTCTGTAAATTGCTTAAGGCTGGCGAAGCGCTCTTAGACAATATTTAGATTTTAATATATATAGGAAATCATACCTAATTTTAAACGAGTTGAGATACATTGAGATCTATAATAATAATATTCTACCACATACACACAACACCATCTAGCCCAAACTAAGCAAAGCCTGTACTATGGGTACTAGACAATGGATAAACATACATATATACTTTTTTTTTTGTAAATACATACATATTATACATAGAAACACCCAGACCAAGACAAACATCCATGTTCATGCACACAAATGTTTGACTTGTGCGGGAATCGAACCCGCGACCTCAGGCGTGGCAGTCGGTTACACTAACCACTACGCCACCGAGGCCGACATGAACATTGTACTATGAACATTCATAGTACAAGCTAATAATCAGCTGATCTGCTTCATGAGCCATACTAATTTAATATCGATTTTCGACGATCAGACAAACCACAGTATAAACCACAACCACCTTGATAATTACCATAGTAACCAACTGTTATTGGCATGGTTGCCATAGAAAATCTGTAATTATAACATCTGACTAGACGTAACAGAATGAGGGCTACCGCGCTTGAAATCACCGCTAGAACTGCTATTGGATGGTAAGGTCTAGACGTCTAACTTTAAAGTCACTTCAACAGTAACCATAGACAAAATACGGCTTTTGAAAGCAGCTAGCTAGTGTTGACAGGACCTTACTCGTTAGTGTTGCCGCCTGGTGAGCACTAAAACGATAGCCTCCATTGCACAGCAATATTCATGGTTCATCATTATCAGGCTATAATAGTCCACTGCTGGACATAGCCCTCCCCCAAACTATGTATATTCATATATTATATTACCATGGTTGATATTCATGGTTGCTAATCAACAATCAACGTTCCAGTAAACATAAAATTTGAATTTGTAATGCCTTTCGTCTTCTGTATAGAGAATTTAATTGTTAGGTTTTTGGTTTATTAAATTTTTACAGGCCTCGATGGCGTAGTGGTTAGCGTAACCGACTGCCACGCCTGAGGTCGCGGGTTCGATTCCCGCACAAGTCAAACATTTGTGTGCAAACATAGATGTTTGTCTTGGTCTGGGTGTTTCTATGTATAATATGTATGTATTTACAAAAAAAAGGTATATATGTATGTTTATCCATTGTCTAGTACCCAAAGTACAAGCTTTGCTTAGTTTGGGCTAGATGGTGTTGTGTGTATGTGGTAGAATATTATTATTATATTGTTATATTTTGTAGCCGTTTGTTCAAAGTATTAAGTGCAGATACACACACTCACACACGATTCTTATTCATACTGAATGAAGTCTTACGTGTGTGTTTGCTATGAGTAGTTCTCTCAGCTGTCATAAAGACGTGATGTTATTATTCGTTGTCCCTTACCATATCGCTTCTCTATCAATATTTTTTTAGTAGCAGCAAGGGCTCTGATATTTGCACAAATCAATCGATTCCACTTGTCACGAATTTTTATATTAGTAGATTTTGCCGTGGCTTCGCTCGCGTAAATGTAGGTTAGTTTAGGTTAAGGTTATTAATAGTGGTTTTCTATGGATAAAAGGTACTCTATGTCCTTTTCTGTTTCCCTGACGTGTATGCGAAATTTCATGATGCTCGGGTTAGTAATTAAGGCGTGAAAGCGAAACAAACAAACAAATTCACATTCACATATATAATATTAGTAAGGATAGTTAGGATTACTTATAACAACAGGCAACGGGAATCACTCGCAGTGGTTCTAGTTATATAATCTATTCTAAAACTGGTTGCTTTTGTGGTCAGGATGTTGCGAAAAGTAAGTCTTATAGGCAACAGACTAACGATGCAAATGTTTCTTAAGAGTATCTTAGACTTACATATCTGCATCTACCATTCCATTCATCTCATCTCATCTTTATCTCTTAACACTTGGGGTATTTCAAGCGATCGTAGGGCCGTATGCTTCTTTACCGCCTATATAGTTATAAGAGCAAACTAATAGCCGCGCCGTAAAAAATCTAAATATAGGATACATTAAACCATATTATGGCAACAAAATTGCAATCACAAGGAATTCAAACAAATATTTTGACTTCAGCCCACACAGTTCATTCCTACTTAGCATTTGTAACGAAAATAGTTGTGAAGACCATTTTACTCGCTAACAAATTGCACCGAAACTGATGTAGATATTATAGTAAGCGATTCCCAAAATTGCGCCACCCACCGCTCCGGCGAGTATTTTTAGACAGCCTCTAATAAACTGCACAATAAGATAGTTCTATCTTCATATCAACTTTATGCTCTGCTGGTTATATAAAGTCTTCTAAAACTGTGTTGCTTTTGCGGTTTGGACGTAGCAAAAGGCAGTGGAGACAGGACTGCGAACTGCTGCCTTGCGATACGAAGGTTCGGATCCCATACTCCTATATTTAGACATCAACTTCTTGACCTGTTGCAAAAAAAGCTATTAGGCCTTTATTTTAGTCCTCTGCTGGTACATGGGAAATACATAGTTTTAGTGATATCCTGTAATTCACTATCTCTTTTATATTTAACATTTATGTTAATCTAAAGCCTTAGTTCCCAAAGTGCTCCAGCTGGACCCCCAGGGGTCCACGGGAGACTCGACGGGGGTCTACGTTGGCGTGACAAAAAAGTGGGAGTTCACAATTCGTAAGCGTAAGTTCCACAAAAATGTATTTGCTTTCGATAGTGAAGAACTAAAATGTTGGCTCGACTTCACCTATCAATGTAGGCAGATAATATTTGAAAGGGCAGCCCGTAGGTAGAGAATTGATCAACCTTTTTAATTGCATGAACTTGTTTGGTTCTACACCAACGAATGCTAAGGAATATGGTAGATATGTAGCTGCAGGGGGTCCATCGGAACTAGCTAAATTTTGAAAGTGGTCTATGAGAAAAAAGTCTGGAAGCCTCTGCTCTAAAGCCTCGTTTAAGCAAAAAATGATCAAATTATTAAAATGTTAGCAATCGCTATCGAAGTAAGACTTTATGTATATATTGTACTTTATTCTATTATTAAATTAACCATTTAGCTTATACAATATCTATTGCGACATCAAGGTGATTCCTTTTGCCGTTTGTACACCGAATTATATACTTGTATAGATAAACAAGGAAACCTATTTTAGCCAAATTACTGTAACATGTAAGTTGAATTTCTGTGTCGCTGTTGGTTTTGTAACAAATAAATAAATATTTTAATATGCCTCGGTTTAGGACTAAAGGTAGCAAGACTGACATCAACCTACAAAAGTTGGTGAAAACTAGACCTTTATCTTTCATGACCAATCCTTATCTTTAAATTGCATTAAAAATAGGGATTAAATATATTGACCACCAAAAATAGTAATTGCACACCAAAATATGCTCACTAAAATATATCATAACGAGCACCTATACGCCTCAAATCACTGCATTCTGTCTCGGAAATGTTAGGTTATCTTAGGTTCCTTCTTAACCCACCCAAAAATAGGAACCCCGCGAAACGGGGCTCCGTCGATTTATTTTGATCTCTTTACTGTGCAATTAATATTTTTGGTATTAAAATGCGGTTTTAATTTTGGTGATAACTTACTATTTTTGGAGATCATTTACTATTTTTGACTGTTATATTTTACTATATCTGGTGATAAGGTAAACATAAGCCTTAAAAATATATTCTAAATAGCGGTAAAATAAATAGCCTCTTTACTAGATTATTTGTATTGATATAACGCGCTTAATTTTTTAGTTGCCTGTTTTATTTTTGTTATCTATATTTTTATATAGTTACTTATTTGTTATTGTGAATACTATAGTATTAATTTTTAATGTTGTGCCCATCTACACAAATATTATAAATCTGAAGAGTTTGTTTGTTTGCTTGTTTGAACGCGCTAATCTCAAGAACTACTGGTTTGAATTGAAAAATTATTTCAGTTTTGGAACGATAAATGCGGGTGAAACCGCGGGAACATCTAGTCTGTAATATAATTAGTCTTTACATAATAATATATTCAGCATAAGTAATGTTAACAATGTGAGATTGTGTTTACACTGTTTTTTTTTATTCTTTTTTTATTTTGCTCGTCAAAATTACCACACCCCTCCTGGTGGTAAGCAGTCGTGTGGTCTAAGAGCAGTGGCCTCCTCACCGCCCTCATAGCAACCGAGGCGATGTTGAGGTCTGACGGCCTGAGAAGGTGCTTTTTCACGCCCCGCTTAAAGGACCCAGGATTGAAGGAAGAAGGAAACACGTGCCTTGGCAGAGAATTCCATGCCTTGGTCGTTCGGCAGAGGTATGAGATAGACGAGCCTGAAAATAAATAAATAAATATTAGCTTAATTAGAATGACCGCAAATGTATTACATAAAGATGATATTAATGAAATATGCCAAAGATAATACTAGCCTATTTAGCTATACACAGCCCATTATACTTACGAATCGTATGGTATCTTCTAATAATATCAGCCACTTAGCACACGACGAAATATTCGACCAGTGTTACCCAACCCATTGACAAATGAGTCTGGTTATTGTTTGGTATGACCAGTTAAGAGCGGTGTTGTGCAATGGAACTAAATCTATGATTTAAATCAACATGATAAATATTATCAAAGTCAAATACAACTAATTCATTTTCGTAACTGCAAATTGTACAAGTTGAAACAGAATAGTTATATCGACGGTTGAAAGCCTATTTGACTTAAGCGCCATTTTTGCAACAGTCACTTATAAACACATTTGATATCGGAAATATTTTCTATCTTTTTTTCCTAGAGATCACTATTTTATTCTTGCCAGATTTTAGCCTAAGCTCTCGTTACTAAATACAAATGTAAAGTTTACTTCCAATAGACATATTTTTAAAAGATACGATTTTCGACGAAAAGTTAAGATGTAGGCCTGGCTGTACCAGGCAAGCAATAATCATAATATAACTACTCGCAGCGAAACCCTAGAGCAACTTCTCAGCACGACCATGCGCGGAAACACAACGCTAAATTTAAAATACCATACATTATAATAACTCAACAAAACAAAACCAGACACAACCACACGTAGTACGCACCCAAATAAACAATTATCACAACGATGGTACATCTATTTTCGTCGAGCACAGAAGCAGCCGCTTCTATTAATCGTATCTAAGAACATACAAAACAATAATCTACGTTCAAAAACGCGCATTAGCATTTATACCATTTGTGTTAACGCGTGATTCACGGCGTCAACGCACGTTCGAAACTGGAACGAGTGTAATAATTCGTTGAACAGATGCGCGCGCGCACCCCGATCGGCCAATAGGAATACGCGGTTGATTATTTACTGCAATTTCATTTGTCTAATCATTCCCGCATATTGGTTGTGATTAAGGACGTCTAGGAATGTCGCGGTGTTTGAAAGACGTTCTGTAATTCTGTTTATGAATTACTTTTGATTATTTAATGGTGTTGTGTTTGTATTTTATAGAGTATGATTGTATCCTTGGGATTATGACGGCTTGCGCAACTGTCTATATTTTCCAATAAACAGCTTTGCGCAAGTGATCACTATCACTCATAAGCGAATTTACTTAAAAGTCTTTTATTCGTGTTTGTCATATAATTCTACGCATGATTATTAAGTCTCAGTGATACACATCGATACAGAGTCGTGAAGGGCACGTTTAAAGCTCAAAGGTGCCAAGCACGCCAATGACAGTCGACATTGAGAGTCGAGAGACAAGGTAAAGGATTATCAGTGTCTTAAAAATATCATGCATTGAATTAACTATTATTTTTAAACAACCACAAGTAAAGAAAAAGCTCTTCATTATAGTTTAATTGATTGCCGATTTGAATCCAAGGCCGGTATAAATAAATCTAAATTTAAGTGCGAGTTGGTTTATTTCTCAATTTTATAATATCTTTACTTTTTCCACTTGTGTTTGTGTACAATGCTGCTTTATTTTTAAATATTTGTATAATAAATACGTTTTAGCTTTCATTCGCGTAGTCGAATAGAAATAAAATAGTGCAACCTATTTAAACTATCGAAAAAACTCTTTTTTTTAATTTCTGAGGCACTTGCATTTTGATGTTGGCAACACATAAGTGACAGATCTGATGTAGTAAGCGCCAATAGGCTACAGTACAAGCTTACCATCAGTTTTACTGTTAACTTCTTAGCAATTAAAGAAAGGCCAGCGATACAAAAGGCCATACTAAAACAAAAATCAATATACTATCAAATCGTAACTAGCATTTATTCGACTTGTTCGCTATTCGAATAACAATTACTGCCAAAGCGGGAATCGAAATTCGAACTCCAGATTGACTGTCAATTGTTTGACGATGAAATGAGTTTGTAAATCATATATTACAACCTCACGTCGCCAATCCAAAAAAAAATGGACGGACGTACTCTTTGCATCCGCTTTCGTACCGAGTAACAGACAGCCGGAGTGCAGAGCGTATCATCTGGTCAGTTTGAAAATATAACCACACCTGTAAGTGTATATATGTAGATGTTAAAATGCAAATATGACACATTTTTGCATTTTGACATCTATATACAGGATATCCAGTAATTAATGGATAACCTTGAAATATTTTATAGTAAAACTGAAGGCCGTTCAGATAAAAAAATAATTAAAATAGTGCAATAGCTAGTCATACTTTTGACTGTCTTTATACTTAGTGTTTAATAATAAAACAAAAAACCGATGGAATTCATTCCTTTATGATCGTAGTGTACAAGAAAGTTAAATATGGTAATTAAAAAAAAAATCATATCTCAGGTACCTAGTAGTTAGGATAGATATTTTTCATATTTTTTCTGAACGGCCATCAGTTCTACTATAATAATAATAATAATAATATTCTACTACATACACACAACGCCATCTAGCCCAAACTAAGCAGCGCTTGTACTATGGGTACTAGACATGGATAAACGTACATATATACCTTTTTTTTTTGTAAATACGTAGGTACATATTATACATAGAAACACCCAGACCAAGACAAACATCTATGTTCATGCACACAAATGTTTGACTTGTGCGGGAATCGAACCTGCGACCTCAGGCGTGGCAGTCTGTTACACTAACCACTACGCCATCGAGGCCGTCAAGACATTTCAAGGTTATCTATTAATTACCGGACAGCCTGTATATAACTATCTCGTGTCACAGTGTTATCTTATCTTATCTTATTTAGGGGCCAGTCAGTGCAGACCGGGGACACTTCGACCCAGTGGGATTTTTTGTGTCGACGCTCTCCCAATAACGACTGCCATAGATGTTCATGGCAACCGGGACAAACGGCGTAATGTGCTCTCCGAAGCACGGAGCAGGCGATAATTGTCAATCAATACGCACATAATTTCGAAAAGTCATATACATAACTTCCGAAAGTCAGTGGTGCGCGACGTGGGTTCGAACCCGAGACCCTCTGCATTGCAGTCTGTTGGTCTCCCCACTGAGCTATCGCTGCTCGCGTCACAGTGTTTGTGGTCGCACTCCTCCGAAACGGCTCGACCGATTTTTATGAATTTTTTATGTATATTTGGTAGGTATGAGAATAGGTCGTAAAGTATATTTCATACCGCTAAGAAATGATTTAAATGGCAGAACAACATTTGCCGGGTCAGCTAGTATTATTCATAGAATTTGTGTCAAAAATTAACTGCCGTAGGTAAAACGACTCGTTTATTGATATTAGACCCGGGCTTTTGTCGTACATCTTGAAGACACGCTTCGACAATGACAAGCGAACCATCGTAGTAGGGATCAAGCGTATAAGTCCTAGCCTTACCTAAATAAATATCTTATTCTCTTTATATCTTCACTTCATGATCAGTAAACAACACCAATTCCTTATTCCAGTGGGTGCCAGGATCAGTATGGGGTCCACTACCAACGGCGGCCCCAGGGTCTGCGGCGCCCCCAGCAGACGACAACAACTCTTTGGCAGAGCAGCTGGCGGCGCTGTCCCTGCGACGCCCTCCGAGACCTCCGCCACCTGCCTACATGTGTCATTTGTGCTTCAAGAAAGGACATTACATTGGAGACTGTCCTCAGGTAAGTTTCAGAAACCTTTATTATGTGAAGAAGCCATTGGCATCTGCTAACGTTAAATGCAACTACAGCGTCCCAAGATTCACGCTAATCTCAATAGAAGGAATGCCCAGTCCGGGATAATATAAAAAAAAGAAATTAAACTCAATACATTTTGGTCACCTAACACTTTGGTCGATAAACAGCAATGAGGCAGTCTGTCAGACATAATGATAAAAGTTTTGTGTTAGGACGAATATAAATAATTGAACATGAAGAGTATTTCTATAAGAAAGTCCCTGAATGTTCTTGTGATTCGGGCTTTACTTACTTTATGATATATAAAATTAATTTTTTTGATATGGTCACATCTTAAAGTTACAACAATGCAAGTTACAACAGTGCATGAGTTCTGGGGTTCGAAACCCGGGTCGGGCCAACAAAAAGTTATTGAGTTTTTCTGTTAAGAAATCTCAATACGAGCCCGGAGTTAGGATGTTGGCAGTGCTAAATACCTCCGTGCTTCGGCAAGTACGTAAAGCCGTTGGTCCTGCGCCTGATCTCTCTCCCGTCGTGTCGGACTATCTGGCCCATCGGATCTTGAGAGTTCGGGAATAGAGAGTGCACTTGTGTTTGCGCACACACTTGTGCACTATAATATCTCCTGCGCAGATGGCTAGTCTCCGTTAAGATTGGCCGCCATGACCGAAATTCGGTCTGGAGGACATTATTATATTTATAAATAGACCTCGCTCTGCCTAATTAATGATTACAGGCAAAATGGATATATTGACTCATTACCTAATTCTGGCTTCACTACAGGCCTGGGCCTCCGGTCCTGTTACTTCTGATTGATACCTAAATCTTCGGGCATAGTAACCACCTACTAATGATAGATCCTAACCGCCATAGGTATGTTATCTGCCAGGGTACGGCGGCTGGACTCAGCATTAGGCCTCTAAGCTGAGCTTATGCTATCAGTCTTGCTCTTGGAAAAACAGTCAACATCTGAAAAAAAAAACAGTTAACATTACTCTTTCTAATAGTATTTTTAGTAAACTAGGATAATAAATCGCTTACGTATAGCGAAGATACAACCCTTGTTTCTAGAAAAATAAACATAACAGCATTCAAATCAAAATATCAATCAAAACATGACACGCATTGAGATTTACTAAGGCATTTGTATTTTTTAGATAGAATACACACGAAAATTCTAGTTATTTAATAATTTCTGATGCTGCCTAAATGACACAAAACTACAAGGAAAATTCCAGTTACGATTGGTAATGGTACAAATATATAAAATTATTTTGTAATCAACCAAAAATGCGTCTGTTTCGAATCCTAATATATGTATTTACAAACGTTAGTAAGTCCGAATAGTACTACACGATCATAGGTTTGGCACAATTGATGTAAACAAATTAATTAAAAACCAAAATTACGACCCAAAGCGCGAATATTTGAACGTACACCGTAGGTTTTATGTTAAAAAATCGATGAATTGTCTAGTAAACGGTATTTCCGCTACCAAACGGTCTGCGATCGCGCGATGTCGGCAGATGATCCTCGGCACGATGCCAAATTTACACAAATTATTTTTAATTTTTTACTTCTATCGAGAGAAATTACCAAGCGGCCTTTATGGATTCGCGTGTTTTTTATCAAACAAATATTGCTGTAGAGATGAACAGACACGTGATTGCTAGTTACAAAGGAGGCTAATAATATTCTTAGGTTTTTTAATATTACGGTTCACCTGAAATTGACTGTATAATAAGTCTGCTGAAAAATGCAGTAAAACAATAATTGAGCGGAGTATAAAGAAAAGACGGCCAAGGTAAGTGCCGGCTAAACACTCAATTAGTCGATACCTACGCCATCTGTCAATGATCATTAGCGAACTGTTATAAACTGGACTGTACTAATATCATGAATGCCAAAGAAACTGTCTGCCCTGGCTTTTAGAACAATTGACGTAAAAAACTGATAGGTTAACCTCACAGAAATACTGAAATATCTATATTTGTAAGTAAATGTTCATGCCCATTTAAAAAAACTTAGTTGATAAAACAATTATTTGGATAAATTCATTAATCAAAGCAGTGTTCGAATTAAATAATTTATGTAGTTAGTTAAATGCGTTTTATTTTAATTTAGAAAGGTCTGTGTCTCAATACGGCTCCCACTAGCCCCAGTCATCTATGCTGACACGACTATATATCTACAAATACTTTTAACATATTATGTCACAGCGGAACACCGAATAGACACAATAGGTTTTAATTTATATCTGGCATTCGAACAATTACAGGTTAATGTTTTTGGTATGATCTTACATTTCTGTTTTAACATTTTGAACGCCAGTGTATAAAAGCATCGCCGTATCCCCGACTTTTTCTGTAAAATGACCTTCAGAAGTATAGGGATTCCAAAACTTTATCGAATATCAACTGTGTTTTTATTTTTGTCTTAAATTTTCTAATAAACCCTACTCATGACATTGATATTTATTTAACCACAAAAGTAATGTTTTATTTAGTTTTATTGTTTATTTTTATGTTAAGGTGCGACGTATTTTTTGTCATACATATGTGATGTTGGCGTTGAGGGCAAGATTTCGTTTGTCACTTATATGTGACAATGGCGTCCAAAAGGTTAAGCTATCATATTTATTATGTCATTGTCGTCGCCGAAAGTTGTCGATAATAATATCCCCAAAAATCTAACATTCAATTCGTTCAGCCCTTCCAAGGCTACTAAATGTAAACACGTCCTCTTCAGAAACAAGGACCGTTAGTCTATAAAAACCTTTTCGCTGAATCCATGTATGCATGATTGTTGACCCGGAGCGCAGTCAATGATTATAAACAAATCTCTTTATTCATATGGCAATAATAAATCTTCTTATCTTATCTAAGCAGTCTTAGCGAAACAAATAGTATGATTCAAGCGAAGTGGAATTATTTAGTTATGATTTAAATAAGGTCGAATATTATTTTAAATTGAAGCGCTTATCAAAATAAATCACGGCTCATAATTCTCATATTTGAGATTTTTTATTTTGTTTAAACCAGAAATATGAAAATGCCGTAACAGTGACAAAAATAGCAATAGGGATAGTGAAATTTGCGCCTGGACTTTAAAAGAACTTATTGTAAGGAGATAATAGAAAGATGCCATATTTTTGACAATAATAATAAAATGTAGTAGGTACTGAAGCAAACTTATTGCCTCTAGACAGCTATCTTGATTTCACCAAGACAACTCTCTGAAGCATTAAGTATCCTTCGGACATTTTAAAACCTGTCCAATTCCCTTGACTTATAACCCTGGATACTTATTTAATTGCGGCATTACAATTGCGTGTAATCCCTCCTAGCGTTTCATTGCATCTTATAAACTCACTATTCTATGACAAACTGTAAATCAACCTCACGATACCGTATCAAGAATGAATGATCCAGTTCAACAACATAATTTTATTTGGAATCAATACAAAGTTGGGAGTTAAACAATGCTACATTCATTTCGGTCCCCAATTCTAGGAACGAGTTCAGCTATGAGTGCTATAACTCACGACTCGCACACAAAGCACGGTGTTCTATCGGTTTTATATTACAAAGCTAGCGCTGTGTTTGGTACCGTACATTGAACTGGACGAATGGGCGATAAAACTCTTTTCTGCTGTTCTAAGTTTAATTTGGACGATCTATTTTAAAAAAGAGTATTTATGACGTGCCATATTTCGCTGCATTGGTTTTATTGGCGCCGTTTTGTAAGATTGATAGGGAACAATTTATTGCATTTATAAATGTATCTCTAGATCTAATATAAAAAAAAACATAATTTAACTTGAAATAAAGCTACAACTATGCTTACCTTTATGGTGTCTATAATTAACGGGTAAGTACTAAGGCTGTAAGAACCCTAAAAGATTAACGGTACAAGCTTATTTGGTTGCGAAACTCTGTATTTCTCCAGTTGTTTTTTAAAGACCTCTGCGAATAAATCCTGTGTCGCGGGGGACTTTACAAACATTCAAACAACGGACTCAAAGAACACCCAGACTCGAAACAACGGAAAATTTTAGATCATACAAAGTTTTGTGCCATGTGCGGGCAAACCCACTACACTCATAATCGCATTCGGTGTAGTGGCAGTTGTGAGGTAACTACTTATACCACTAAGTCAAAGTCAAAAATCATTTATTCAATTAGGTTACAAAGTAACACTTATGAACGTTAAAGGGGTTATTGAGTTTGTACTACGTCATGTATGCAGTCTTCATATTGAGTGAAATCCCATGTGGTCCATTACTGTTGTCCACACCTCTCAAAAGCTTTTATTTTCGCTACAAAGTAACGCCTATTTAATCCACTGTTTATATTATCAACAAAAAGAGATTTCTTAGAAGTTGATAAGCTTAAAGTTTGTTTACAAAATAATATTATAATGGAGCCGTTTTGGCGGCGACCCAACGACCTCTTGTAGTATTTTTCAAATGTATTATTTATAATCGATGAATATATTTGTTATTCTGCTAATGAATCTTGCTGAGATCTTATATTGTATTGTAATCTAAATTGCAAATATAGTTATGTTTGAAGTTATGTGAATTTGACATTTTGAATTCTGCTGCGAATGATTGCCGTGGTACTGACACAGAATCCATTTTGTCTATTCATGTCTTGTGGAAAATGCCAAAGGAATATAGATAGAAAGAGTTTTGGAAAGAGTAAGTAAAACAAATTACAAAAGGTTCAAAATAAAAAATATACAAAGCAAAACTGGCTTTCCAGACATGCTTTTAATTCTAAGAAGTTTTGATTTACACTTTTAATATAAGTTTTGTTGATCGCCTCACTATTGTAGCTATGCCTAGAGTTGCGGATTCGACTCCAACACGGGACAAAAATTTGTGTGATCCACAAACAGCTATTCCCAGCCTGGATGTTCTCTGTTTCTGTTGGTTAAATATCCCTCTCAAAACAGGAGATTTTCCTAGCGCAATAGTTGATTTGCAACGAAAATAAGGACCTTTTCCTAGTACCTAAGTCTTTTTTTACTTTTCTTTATACCTAGACCAAGCCTTATTGAACAGATCTCATCCTAAGGACAAAGAAGAAGTAAAAGTTCAATGTTTTATTATTTCAATAGCTTCATAAACTTAGATTATTATTTGAAACTTGCAGGCTCGTCCAAAAGGCGAAGGTCTGACGCCGTATCAAGGCAAGAAGCGCTGTTTCGGCGAGTACAAGTGTCCAAAGTGCAAACGTAAGTGGATGAGCGGCAACTCATGGGCGAACAACGGGCAGGAGTGCATCAAGTGTCGTATCAACGTGTTCCCACATAAACAGGTAGTTAATCCATTTATACTGCCAGGCAAATCTGGCCAAATGTCGTGTGATACTATAATATTACCCCTTGCTTGCTAATTTATTGTGTACTAGATTTTGCACGATGCTTCGCTCGTGTTAATGTAGATTTCGTTAATCAATTTCTATCTCTCGGGAATAGTACTTTTTCCTGGATGATAGTATTTTTCCTTATGTACTTTTCTGTACTCTCGACGATGTGTAATTTGCGAAATTTCATGATGATCAGTTGAGTAGTTAAAGCGTGAAAGCGTAACAAACAAACTCACAAACAATTTAATCCACAGACGAGACGTAAATTTATTGAAATTAAACTACTATATACGGATTTTATCGCGTTGTTTATTTGACACTATATTAGAAAATTTTGAAAACTGTTACACTACTATTACTATTAAACTTTACAAATTTTTAAGCTAATTAAATTATTGAAACTATTAGAACTATTTATACTATTACTATACTATTATACTATTTATATTTGTGTTTACACTTTCCCTAACGTTTCGGTTGCTTTTCAGCAGCCATGGTCACGGGTAGACTAAGATGGCAGTTGTCTCTACCCATATAGTATATATTATCTATGGTTATCTCAATGTTCCAGTGTAGTTATTTCAAAGTACCCGAACATCATTTAATCATGGGTGTTTCTATTTACGCAGAATGAGCTCAAAGTATCATGAAGTCTAGCTGTGGTTTGTTTCTTCTTGGGTTTGACTATTTGAATTACTGGATCCCAAGCTGGTGGTCATAAAGTGTTATAAAGTTCATAAAGTTTTATAATAAAGTGTCAAATAAACAACGCGATAAAATCCGTATATAGTAGTTTAATTTCAATGAATAACATTCGAGCAAACAGAAGACAATGAGACGTAAATTTGTTTATTGTACGGAGTCTAGATGTTCTTTGTATCTGTTGTTTGTATGTCTATGTAGTGCTTTGCTGCACAGTATTAACTGCAGTTGTTTTTTTAACGGAGAATAGCCTTTATCTAGGCCTTTTCTTTACTTATTCTAGATACTAGATATCTATACCTTTTCTATTGAGATTTATTGGCTGGAAATAAATCTGATCCAAAGCACAAAACAATCTTGCTAAATTATTATTTCTAAATAGTTGATATAATAATTTCAGAGGCCGTTGGAGAAGCCGGATGGTTTGGACGTGAGTGACCAGTCGAAGATCCACCCCCAGCATCTGTGCCAGAAGTGTCGCTCGCTTGGGTATTACTGCCGAAGGGAATATTGAAACGAAATTATTATACGCAAAGTACTGGTGCTGCTCTACTTGTTGATTTTTGTACTGTCATGTTTGAATATGGTTGAATTCTCAAACTGCTAGACGACTTACTGCTTTAACTTCATTTTATGAATCAGGGTAGATGCCTTTGTTTAATACATATTACATTATTTTACACATAGAAGCACATAGCAATCAAAAGTTTTTTTGTGCAAATAGTATCAAAATTGATTATAAAATTAGGGAGTAATAAATATTTTCACTTTGGGTTCAGGAAAAAGTGGGGCTGTAGTGGGGATATTTCGCTATCTCACTCGGACAGCTGCATTTAAATAGAACTTACGTTGCAGTTTGTATCGTGCATCCTTTTTGTGACATTTGATAACTCCTACTACCAAATTTGAAACGCTGAATCTTATTTTGAGTAAATTGCAAAAATTCTTTGCATTTTAGAGATTGAGCAAAGTGACTATTTGACTTAAATAATAAAAAAGTTGAAACAACTACCTTATTCTCAAAGTGTTAGACATAGAGACTAAATTCATCATTCGATATTTCATAACATAAATTGATTACTCAAATTTCATTAAATAACTTAAATCGTTTATAATCTTTTTAAAAGAAAGAACGCAAAACTAGTTTTGGCACTTATGTAAATCGACAAGGTACTTAGATTCTTCTTGTAGAGCAAGCACCACCAGTTTTCAATCTATGTATGTTTTAAGGGTTGTCAATTACGAATTTCGTTTAAATTACTTAAATACCAATTCATTTAAACTTAATATGTGAAGCTACTTACTTTAGTTATAAGAACATTATTATTTTTAAAGATTTAAGATAATGAAATGTATATTTCGAAGATTTTATCCAAAAAGATTTTTATAACTTACTTTTAACATAAGCGATAGAGGTGGTTGCTGCGTGCTACATTCTATTTTTACTACAATTACTGGTTTAATTTATTTAACTGGCAACAGTCTGATCTAATAAAAAAAAAACGCCAAGATTAAATAGCACCTATGCACTGTAGTGGACTATGGCCTAACCCTTCTCACACTGAGAATAGGCCTGTGCCCAGCAGTGGAACAGTTTAATACAGGGCTGACATTATATTATGTACTATATATTCTTCCTAGTTCAGATACCAGTCTCTCACAAAGGTACACTTTGTGAGAGTTGTTACCTAGTATAAGTACCCAACCTTTGTAAAAGAAAATAAATAAATGTTATTATTATTATTTATTATTATATTTTAAATCATCTACATAGTAGTAGTAATACCACAAAGTTTATAGAAGTTAGTTCGGTATGTTCGGCCTAGTTCAGTAATACCAGACAGATATCAGCTGTGCGGCGCCGGCGGCATGTTTTTACATCACTAGTTTATAATAATATTAACCTATAATGGAGCCCTTTAACCCACCCAATTCACTGCTCTCCTAAAAACAGAGTTATAAGTGTAGATGTAGACAATGGTGCGTACCTCCAGTGCGAAGCAATTGGGATGTCAAGCGGGACATTCATTTTATGTTACACTAGCTGTTACCTGCGACTTCGTCCGCGCAGATTTTAACTAAAAAGATTTTGTCACTGCGCAACCGTATTATTTTTTTCTAAAATCAAAGTAGCCTAAGTTACTCCTTATAACATCAGCTATCTGCCAGTGAAAGTCCCGTCAAAATCGGTTCAGCCGTTTCCGAGATTAGCCGGAACAAACAGACAGACAGACAGACAAAAATTTAAAAAATAGATGTTTTGGTATAAGTACCTTATATACTTTCATATGCATTAGATAAAAGCTATTATTTTGACATTACAAACAGACACTTCAATTTTGTTTATTTGTATAGATATACTCACTGTATTGAATAGGAATTAATCAGGAATAAAGCCTTTAAGTACATATCCAATAATCTCGTTAAATGTATGGAGCGCTTAGCTTCATACATGACGACGTGTATCTTTTTGTGTATAGACTGCCATAAATGATATTGAAGATTCGTTTATTCTTCAATCTACCATAATCTCTTCTGCGTGATATAAGCCAGTATATGTCTAAACAGATAGAAACAATTTAGCACACGACAACCGCCTCTATATATATATACTCCAAATGGCATTACGGTGACTTACGGATTTTATATGTATATTTAGACATTTGAATGTACCTTATTGTAGTTATATTACCTATAATACGCCATTAAGCGAAACTATGCCATGTTATGACAAATGTTACTAAAATATTTCATGCTAACAATATTTTTGCAATGTATATTATGGTTTATGGACATTGAACTAACACTATCTTGTATTGATTATATATTATTACTAGCTGTCCCGTGCAACTTCGTCAAATTAGATAATTTTTGCCCGTTTAAAAAAATACTATCCTATCTTTTAAATTGGACCAAATTACGGATGGTTACGAAGTTGGATCAAAATCGGTTTAGTGGTTTAGGAATCCATAACAGACAAACAACGTGACACGTAATTTATATATATTAAGATTACAGGTAAGAAAATATTTTTCATTTTGTTTTACGCTAAGCCTATAAACGCTAGCTATACCAGATGATTCACGCGTCGTGTCACCGAATTTTCAAAAAGGACTATCTGTTGCCACTGTTAGAAATACCTTCGTAGTTCCCTGGTACCAGCACAACACCTCTTAAAGTTACCGTTAGTACACAAGAGAAGCTTGTTAAGTTGGAATCTTCTTTAGAACAGAAGTACTTGTTTTAGGCTTGAGCGAAAATGCATATTTAAAATATGTCACGTCGGCTGAGCGTTTGACATGTGCTTTGAATTAACTGCATATTCATAAAACGAACATTTTAAAATATTAACGCTAGCACGCAATCTTTTTTTTATGATGCATATTAGTAGAGTAATTATAATATACTAATCTAGTGTATACTCAAGGTTCAAAACATTTAAATAGGTACCTACTTATCATTTTCAATTTACAGTTTTTCTACCAGTCTGTCCTTAGACAGATTTTATATGAGATATTTTAATAGTCAATAGAGATAGAGATTGTTTTTAAAACAATTTTTTAAATTTAATTTAATGCAAAGTAAACCATTATGTTCTTATTCTTTCATATGGCGCACCAATGTTTTCAAAAGTATTCTTAAGAAAAAAAAGAAATGTATTATCTGCTATGTGCTTACGGCACCACTTGCCTTAGTTTAATATGAATTTTTACTAACATAAACACATAATCCCAAAGAACAAAGTGAATTCTAAACGTGCCAAAAATGTTAGGTTTAAGTTTTTTTACCGCTTGTTGAAACGTGCCATAATTTATAGTATTTTTTTTACTTGTAGCCATTTCAATATTGGCAAAGGAATACTGACAAATAGCCATTGAGTTTATGATTTAGTATGATTTGGATAAAAAGTTATGTACCTTTGCCAATGTAGAAAATGGAAATTATGAAAACAATTAACTAATGAAATAAATTTTAAGTATGTTTAATGTCGCTGAATCAAAGGTGCTTATAAATTAGTAAATCATTTTGTCTGTGTGTTTTTGTATTCAGTTATAAATGAGAGCCAGTAATACTCATGACCGCTTTAGTTGCCAGTCATAAAAATATATAAATACTCCATTAATTTAGATTGTTTTGTTTTGTTCTAGATACAGAAAATACGTGTGTTTTAGATATTTTTATTTTCATTTACACAGATTTTTAGATTATGGTAATTTAAAAATGTTAGAAACATTAACTGTTTACTTATTTCTTTTATAGTCTTCAGCGGCTATTTATTTTTAATTCATGTTTGCCAAAAGTGTAGATGTTAAACATAAAATTTATATTATTAACTTTATTTACAACTGATTGTAAAATTAATTGTGTTATGTTACTTTTAAATGTAAGTTTCACTCATATTTTTTGTTAATTTTAAGTATTATTTCAAATGTATTACTTAAACATTATTGGTGAACATATTATTGTAATCTGTTACTTAAATAGATTTATTGTATGCTGTCATTTTTTAATTTTAAATAAACTTTATAAAGAATATATTCTCTTATTCCCATAATTGCAGGCAAAAATGTATGCCGCTTTTCCCAATTTTCCAACAGTGGCAAAAGGCTCCAACGTTTTGATAACCAGGTGTGGGTGGAAGGACCCACGGTTTCCAAACCGTTGGGACTTGAAGCAGCTGCTTCTATTTTATAAAAAGTCGGTACCTCCTTAACCTCCTGTACTTTTGGACGGTACGTCTTCCAATCTCTTCCCACACACTTGTGATACACCTTGGTGAGTACTTCAGCCTCCAGGTCCCATGCCTAAACATAAGCTACGTTGTTCTACACCGTGTGATAATCGCAGGGTACCTTGACCGCCATAACTGTCTGTTGTCTCCTCAGAAAAATCCTACACTGGGTGGTCAGGGATTCCACCACACCGGTTGCTAATACGAGATTGCCTATATCAACTTAAGTCATACTAAGAAAAACTAAATAAAGTATGTTTATGCAAATTAAGGAATCATGAAAATGTTACCAGTAAGTTCTTGACTTATAAGCGCACAAGCAGACAGAAAGTGGAATATTACGTAAAGAAGACAAAGACAATGATAATAAGTGATTATTGCTTTCATGTTCATGCTTTACTATGTAATAAACAATTACTGACAAATCGTTTATTCTCACTAATTTCTTTAACAGTACCCTAGGCCGTATTACTGAGACATTTTCCTGCTTGAACTAGGTATGTATGTAACAGTTTATTCATGTGTGTCTCCTAGACAATTTGATGATACGTCCTCCTGAAATTTAACTACTACTATACTAGGAGTCCATGTGAAACAAAAGCAATTTGACTAGATGGGAACAATCGTAGAATAAAGAGAAAAATGTCATATTGCTGTAGATGATTTAAAGATTTTTTAATAATTCACAGGAAAAAAGAAACATAATGGCCTCTGTAAAACTTATATTTGAGTTAACTTAAAAATGATAATACTTATAAGAACGAAATATATGTTAATGCAAATAGCCAGGTAATATACGGATTCTATGGGGACTCTCAAAGTTGTTCTCGTAGCCAGAATCAATAAAACCTTGTTCATTATCAATGGCTCGCCTTACAAAATGATGATCTCTTCCTTCAGGAGAATGTCCAGAAGGCACCTTTACATGTTCACGATCCTCATTCTTCTTCGCAGAAGACGTTCCAAGGAGCCCCAAGTAACAGACTACTAAAATCAAAACTGTCAGTTTGGTAATCGCCGCCATCTTGCTATAGAATATGAACGTACCGACTACCGAATTTGATTTTCGAATGCGAAAAATACTTTGTGGCTCTTATATGCCTGTACTGTTATTCTTTAAAATTTTCAGATCTACGCTATAATAATAATATGTAATGCGTATTTCCAATAAGTTTGTTCTTTACAAAATATTTACAATGATTTTGTTTAGCGATGTTGTTCTAATACGAGTTAATATTGTTAGCAGATAAAGTGGTTTAAGTATAAGTGGCTCGTGGCTTTTGTGTAAACATATCGAACAATATTTAAGTGTACAAGGTGGTCTGTTCCCCGTATAGCATTCTTATCAGGAATCGATCTAGGCCTGTCAGTTTATCTGGCCGATAAAACAAATTATTGAAAAATTCTTAGAACGCCAAAGTACCTACACTATAAATAATAATTGTCTTTTGTTTACGTCAATGATTAAACACTATACGGATTTTGTCGCGTTGTTTATTTTACTTTAAAGCACCTTTATTACATAATTTTGAAACTGACTAGTATTGAACTTTACTACTAATTAAGCCATTTACTTTAATTAAAACTATTTATCACTTTGCCCCAACGTTTCGGTTGCTTTACAGCAGCCATGTTCACGGGGAGAGTCTCCCCGTGAACATAAATACATAGTTTTAATTAAATTAAATAGCTTAAATAGTAGTAAAGTTCAATAATAGTAGTGTTAGAGTTTGAAAATTATGTAATAAAAGTCTTTTAAAGTTTAAACAACGCGTCAAAATCCATATAGTGCTTAATTTCAATACCTACACTATAATTCAGGCTCTCGGAATTATCAAACAAATACGCAATACCTGCTATGTTTTATTCTATAATGCTTTATTCTGGTCGTGTGGTCTAAGGTTAGATCCCGAGTGTGTGGTCTAAGGCTAAGTGTTATTGGGTGGTATGAAAATGACCAGCACGAAGGTTTGAAATGTGCCTAGAGGATCCCGCTAGTGGACTCACCAGCAAATAACCAACAACTCACCTTACATAAAAATTACCTGTTACCTATTTAGAATTCTCTCTAACAATGCTTCTCATTGTTTCAATATTTGTGAAATCCTATACGACACAAGAGTGTAAGTGGTACTAGTTCAATCGTAAAGTCTCAATCGTCACCCATTGCATCACCAGCCTATGTTCTGAGGGATATCAGTTTTAATATAAATAATAATAATAATCTTACATCGGGACATAAAACCAACGAACTTCTACTAATTATTGGCTGTTAGTAAAATTAGCAAATTAGCAATTTCCTACCTGTGTAGGCAATAATTATGTTCTAAATTTTTATAGAGTACTAGCTGTCCCGACAGACGTTATACGGACTACGGTACACAAGAAAAAAAATAAAAAAAAACAAATCTAAACCATTCTCGAATCCACCTGAACACACACAAAAAATTTCATTAAAAAATCGGTCCAGCCGTTTAGTTTTACAAATACACTCACAGAAGATTGATATATATATATATAAATTTATTAGTCTAGTCTCATTGTGTTAAAAGATAAGTAAATATAAAACCAAAAGCATAAAAACGTTAGAATTTGCGTCATAAGTACTAATACTCACAGATTTAGCAACAAAATAATTATAAGTATTTACGAGTTCACAAATACTAACATGAATACGAGAATTTATAAGGATAGAAATATACGTCGACTTGACATCTAGAAAACCTTTCTCATAAAAGCAAGAACAATTAATGCTTTAGGGAATAAACCCATTACTTTAACCTGGCTTGATGTCGTGCCCCCGTCGCAGCCTCCATCGCAAACGCACCACGGCCGCCAAAGTCGAACCACCACTGGTTGCAATCGATTTAAAAATCTTGATTTCCAGATAGGTAATTTTTAGAGTTACGAGATAATATAGACATACTTCGAATACAAAACTTATGTACAGGAAATATTTAGCGAGTCTCTATTAATTACAATTTAACTGACATAAAGTTCAACTCACTCATTAAACGAGTTCACTACTCGCTGAATCCGCAACGAACTCGATCATATGTGTCTAACTAGTTTCATCAAATGACTTGTGCAAGCTTGTTGTTGCTAGCCATTAAAAAAATAATAAGCAGCCATAGTCAAGTTGGAGACCGTTGGACTGCCACGCAGAGGTCTCAAGATCGATCCCAAGTATTCCCAAGATCCCGTATTTCCGCAGAGATTAAAGAATCATCCAAAACGGACCAGATTTCTCGATTTAAGTCGCGGATTTGCTGTGATATATATAAAAGATAAATATCCCAGATCTAATATATGAAGTTAACAGATAATTATTTCTTTCATGTCTCGGCTCTATTATAAACAAACAATTACTGACCAATCGTTTAACCCCCAAAATGGTTACTTTGAACGTATTACAAAGACATTATTGTGTTAATAGTACCTACATACTTTTACCAAATTTAAGGCCCTCTTATTGGATACTAAACTAGAACCAACTATCAAGCATAAGCAGATTCACTAAACGTAGGATATGTAGGCTGCATAACGCATTATGTAAGATTATACTGTGGCTAAATGACAACAATATAACAATTAATTTCGAGAAAACCCACATAATGACATGTAGGCAAAGAAGCAATGATACTAATATGAATATAAATTATGATAATAAAACAATTAGTAAAATTAACCATTTTGGGCATTTGGTTATTTAGTACATATAGACAATGTAATAAAAAACTTAACCAGTATTGCTTTACTCTATAACAATCTCGAAAAACTAGTGGTCACTGGCATAGTGGTAGGAAAAAGAGCGAGGGGCCGCAGCCCGATGCGTTGGTCCGACCAAATTTGCACCACACTCGACTCCACTATCTACGATGCTCTCCGAGTGGCCGGAGATAGATCAAGATGGCGTAACATCGTGAGAAGATTAATGGACGGAGGAGGTCACGACCCTCAGACATGAGGAATACGACTCACGGAGGAGGATAATATAGCTTAAGTAAGGTTGCATACCGTGACACTGCATACCACGCATATGTCTCTTCTACACTTAGATATGGTGTAATATTTTGGGATAATTCGACAGATGGAGATAGAGCATTTAAGGCCCAAAAAAGTGCCTGATCGGAGGCACTGTATGCATGTCAAAATGTATTACTAGCTACAAACCATCTTTAAAAAAAAATAATATTTTAACTCTTCCGGGTCTACCTATATATATATTTCACAAATAAAACAATTTGATTTGATTAGATTTAATCTTCGGTTGTTATTATAATAAATAATTACTTAAACATGCGATGGTCAATGTAAAACTTATATTCAAGGTAACTTGAAAATGATAACACTTAATAGACATTAAATAAGCTTTTATTTGACTTAAAATTAATATATTACAAAAATTCCATAATCCACATTAAACGACACATATTTTAATGCAAAAAGCCAGGCAATATACGGATTCTATGGGGACTGTCAAAGAAGTTTTCGTAGCCGGAATCAACAAATCCTTGTTGATTATCAATGGCTCGCTTTACAAAATGATGACTTCTTCCTCCAGAAGAATGTCCAGATGGCACCTTTACATGTTCACGATCCTCGTTCTTCTTCGCAGAAGACGCTCCAAGTAGACCCAAGAAACAGACTACCAGAAACAAAGCTGTCAGTTTGGTAATCGCCGCCATCTTGATATAGATAGAGAAATAAAGATATGTTTATGTTTTATAGAATACGAACGTTACGAATTTGATTTTCGAATGCGTTCAAAAAATACTATGAGGTTTTTATATACCTGTACTGTTTTTCTTTTTAATTTTCGGGTATACGTTAATAGAGTTGTAATGCGTATTTTCGTTGTGTTAGTACGACAATATTATAATATTTTTTTTAAATTGATGTATATATTTAGTGATGTTGTTCATACGAGTCAATTTTGTTAGCAGATAAAGTAATTTGTTCAAAGAGATCAAAATTTAGTTAAATAATGTTATAGTACGCGATGTGACTTGTTGCGCGTAAAACATTATCATTTTTATTAGTCACGTTAATCTGCGCTTAGCAGTCTATCTGATCAGTAAACCATATTATTTACTAACTATAATGTAGAAATGTAGACTTTCGGCATCACTAAACAAGAGTAGCTTGTCTAAAACTGGTTCTGTGCTCCCAGGAGGTATTTTAGCGCTTATATTTACGTACGATCATAAGGCCCTAAATTCGATCCCGAATCTGGCTAAGTATGGGTTTTCTGTTTGGAAAACTTCAGTAGCAGCACGGAGTTTCAAAGACCAGTGGACTTACCGACTATTATCTAGAACTTAAAACAGAATTAGTGAAAGGAGAATGTGGTGTGAGAATCTGACAAGGAGCCTTCCATTGTATTACAAGTATCTATATGGTTTGTATGTATTACTAGCTATAGCCGCAACTACATTCAGGTGGATTTTTGGTACGTGGTCATTATGCTCATCGCACAGGAAATCGCGTGATAAATAAAATGCTTTAGTTTAACCTAACTATGAGGCAGAATGCAAATTTTAACAAAATCTTTTCAGCCTTTGCTTAGAACTTTTTAACGAACTAATTAAAAATATATTGTTTTATTGTACCTATGTATATTTAAAATATTTATTAACAATGTTTGCTATACATTTTTGAAGCCGTTGCGATGATACAGGAGACTCTATTTCAATATTTGTGAAGTCATCAACAACGGGATAATGCGTAGTGTAAGAGAGTGAGCAAGACTTCCTCAATGGTAAGAGTGTGAGCAAGACTTCTTCAATGGTAAAAGCCAAATCGTCAACCATTGCACTAGTGAACTAGGTCGACTAATTCTAATAAAAAATTACCAACAATTTTCGACTTATTGGCAAGATTACTAATTTGACATCTGCATAGACAGTAACATGTGTAACTCATCGTAACTTTATTATAAATGCGAATGTGAGTTTGTTTGTTTGCTTGTTACGTATTCACGCCTTAACTACTCGACCGATCACCTTGAAATTTTGCATACGCGTTGTCAGCGCGCAGCGGTACAAAAAATTACATAGGGTACCTTCTATCTAGGAATAAAGTACTGTTTCCGAAATATAGAAATTTACTAAAATTCTCGATTAAAGCGAGCGAAACCACAGGTAAAATCTGATCTCTATAAATTTACATGGTTAAATCGTTGAAGGGTACGCAAATATTTTTTATTTGCCTATCCTTCGACACAAAGAGGTTTAAGACAACAAGAGCATAAAAACGCTAGAATTTGCGTCATAACAGTACTTACAAATTTATCAAACAAATAAAATAAGTAGTTACCCACGAGTTCGCAAATACTAACAATGTAACATGAATACGAGAACTTACGAGGATTTATGTGTACTCCGTGCTGACAACACTGCCGTCATAAGAAAAAAGACGTATCAGCCAGAAGTTCAGATGCTTCTTTTTTACTGATTCCAAATAGGAAAAACCTTAATATCGAAAAAAATGTTAGATACATCTTTTTCCTTATGACGACAGAATACATTTCTTTAAATATATTAGGAAGAACATTCCCCTAAAAGAAAAGTAATTGCCGCTTTAAGGTATTATCTTCGAAGTTTACTTGGGTTGATGTCATGCCCTCGTAGTAGCTAACTATATAGAAATGTTTAAATCCACGTTTCAAAAAGTGTAATTTCTACATCAATATTTAAATATAACTTATTCTGAAGTTAGAAAAATATAACCGTTTCTATCACGCATTTCTTTGTCCTGGATTACCTAACGAATGCAATGCTGGGATTATTAAATTAACGGGTAAAAATTCAGTAGGCTAACAAATAATCATACACAATTTTTCGAAAGTTGACAGTGTTTATTATTTGAAAATTTAATTCTACTATTACTTCAAGATATGTTCCATCTAATTTAAAATATCATCTATAGAATCATCGAAATAGGACTATGAATAAAGTTATGCGTAGTAATACAATAAAAAACATATATGTAGGTATGTATACGCCTCGTCTTAAGAAGTGCTTCCTTCACGTCGATAAAATACATGACTTTATTAAATTTCACAGATATCTGACCTAGTTCAGGCAATATACCATGTAAAAAACAGTCTTCATAAGTAAGATTTTTATGTCCAATGTTTAAAATGTAAATGTTTCCTTCAGATGAAAATATATAGTTTTAATTCGAATTTTATACAATAAGTAGCCTGTAATGTGTTTTTGTAAAGACACAGATATTTTATTTTATTGAATAAAAATTTATAATCCTTACTAATATTATAAATTCGAAAGTAACTCTGTCTGTCTATTTGTCTGTCACATTTTCACGGCTAAACCACTCAACCGATTTAAATGAAATTTGGTAAAGATATAGTTTAAAACCTAGGGAAGGATATAGGCTACTTTTTATTGATGTAAGTACCAAGCGGGCTGAGCTGCGCGCAAAAGCTAGTGATTACTAAATTTATAACAATCTATAATGAAACTCTTATATTTTAACTTTGGTACTAATTTCTTGCAATCTTCATTACGTCATCTCTTAGGCTTTAGAACTCAATATCTGATATCTTAACTTAATATCTGATATCTTAAATAAGTCTTTGATTACAAGTACAACTTACGCACAAATGGACACATAATAATATATGGGTACGTGTACACCAATTCAGTTGATGTCAAGTGCCAAATAACAAAAGTTTTACTAGTTCCACTGCGTGGCTTGACTTGCTTATTTTACTAAACAATGTGATATCCTTATTAAAATCTAAACAAACATAATAAACGAACACAAATAGGTCACCTAAACCTTAATTAACTTAAAAATCCAATTAATAAATCTTATAAAGTGTTAATGAAAGTAACTGAATGTTAAAAAGGTACTTTTTTTTTCACATACACACAACATCATCAGCCCAAACTAAGTAGAGCTTGTACTATGGGTACTAGACAATGGATAAACATACATATATACTTTTTTTTTGTAAATACATACATATTATAGATAGAAATACCCAGACTAAGACAAACATCCATGTTCATACACACAAATGTTTGACTTGTGCGGGAATCGAACCCGCGACCTCAGGCGTGGCAGTCGGTTACATTAACCACTATGCCATCGAGGCCGACAATATATCCAAACAATACCAAAATAAGCATATGTAATTGTTTCCGGAAAATCGAATACTTTAAAATTGCTCAATCGAATATTGATTTATGTGTTTTCTGTACTGCCTGTAATTCTATTTCAATGTTTGACAATGTTGAAGCTGATCATGTTCTTTTGGTAATAATTTAAGTGTTCGGTTTATTGACCTCACAAGTTACCGCGTCAGTGATATACCGCGCACTTCTAATATGCTTTACTGCTCGTGCACTGTGCTCCGACCCGAACATTTTTAAAACTTTCGACAATTGCGGAGTATAGTTTCAAAACCCGCCAAAACGATATCAGAACAAAAATAATATTCCGATTAAATATGAAGCTCCTTCGTTGCTTCTACCGCATTGCACTGATAGTTTTCAACAAAATCTACTAAAATTCTATTAAATCAGCTCACAAAAGTAGCAGTTTGTTGCAAACACCGCTAAAATAGTCCATTTGTTAAATGTTTTTTTGAGATTTACCATTATTTGGTGAAAAGTATTTTAGAGGATTTTGAAACTAAACAATCAATTATCGATTCAATTTCACATATTTATTCGAATCATCTGAACATTCGAATAATTTAAAAGTTTAATTGATAATTACACTCACATTGCACTTTACGGAAGGCAAAAAATAATGTTATGATAATTACCATGAAAATGAATCGAAGAAATTAAAAGAGGTAAGACTCAGTGGAAATGCTAAATCCCAGATTAAAGCAACGATTCTACTGTGGTGGTGATCCATATGTATAGAAGCTCGTGCGATTTTTGTCATGTGACGTTAATGCAAGCAAAGTTGTCTACTATATTAAAGCAATCAGTTAAAAAACCTCTAAAAGTCCATTCTCTAGTACACATTAAAGTCCATCCTATTCGAGGCAAGGAGCTTGCCTTAAGAAAAAAATAGCCAATATACCAAGACATCGATCTGAAAATATGAACATACGCACAAACACACACCATATTTATTAATTTCAATACTAGCATGCTCTATTAGTGGCCATTAAAACTGGTCGTTTATTGACGTCGCATATTTCATTGGCGACAAACGTTTAAGTGGTGTGCACCCGCGGAGTGTAGTGACCGTCACCTAATTGTGTACGAATTTGTTTCTCAGCTGCACTAGTAATGTCTGTAATTTTAGATTCAGGAGTTAAAGAACGTACTGACAGTTCTCTAGTACTATCGTCGCGGCTTCAATAGTTCCGATGTTATGTTGGATACCTTTAAAGATCGTACTTTTGTTTTATCATCTTTGTTTTATTTGATAATCAGAATTATTCAGGGGGACGCGTTTAAAAGTGGCTTATAATACAGTAACAGATAATGTGCAAAGAAACAAGGTTATGTAATTGTTTAGAAACGCCGGTACATTTTAGTTCTCAATACGTGTTTTGTTTTCTTTTATATGAGAAACTAATATGATTGATTAATTCTTATTACTTTTTATAACACATTGTTGAGTAATCACGATAATGTTTTAAATTATATTGAAAGTGCAATATCGCTTTATAAGCAATGAACGTTTAATTGATATATTTCTAGTCTCAGACTGTAGAAGTTTTGCTGACAATCGCAACTAACATTCGGCGTGCGTCATTTCACTAACTTGATTAAATGCGTCAATTACAATTAAAATTAGTGTGTCCTTAGCCTGTGTAAGCAATAATAACTGTAGAACAATTACAGAAAGCGTGAATGAAAATGAATGAAAAATCTTTATTTGTCTCAAAAAATTAACATTATTATAAATGAGACATCCGCAGTAAGTAATTAGGTAATAATACCTACTTGAGTTGGGGCTATCTCGCTCTTTCCCTTAATTAGTCGCAATATTGATACTAATGTTTACAAAAATTAAGTTTAAATTAAAATTAGGCTAAAATTTTTAGCAAGTGGTCGTAGTTAACCTAAATGTGTAAAAGTACTTAAATCTTTTAATAATCTTTTCGCACTTACTGCACAACTTCATCTAGAACAAGTGTATCGACTGTACGAAACTCTACATTATTAATATCATTTAGAAAAGTTTTAATTGTAAATAGTTCATCCTGTGGCAATTCTTGAATAAGGTTAATGTTACATAATCATATTTGTTATGGTAAGTAGGTCATATTGAAAATAATATCACAACTTGTATTCTCTAAAACACCTGATAACAGTAAAAGGCAAATTGCATTTTGAAAATTGTAAAATGCATGTAATTATTATTTAATTCAATTGAAAAATAATATGTAAACATACACAAATATCTTAAATGATGATTTGTGGTTAAGATTTAGGAGATTAGGGATTCAAGCAAGCAGGACAACAGTTTTGATGTTAAAGATATTCCTATTCATAGTTACGGATAAATTGACTACAATATTCGTGGATTCATAGTCATTAATAAAATGCGTGTAGCAAAGTGTGTGCCGGCTCGACCGGGGAAGGACTACCCTCTCACAAAATATCGACATTGAATAGCAGTAGTCATACTGTTGTGTTTCGTTTGGTGAGTGAGAGTACCGGAGGGCCAATCACCCCCTTTCCCCCAACCCGCTCCCTTTCCTTCCCACGTCCTTTCCTAAAGGGTCGGCAACGCGCAAGTGGTGCCTCTGGTGTTGTAGGCGTCCATAGGCTACGGTGACCACTTACCATCAGGTGGGCCGTATACTTGTTTGCCACGTAAGTTGTATAAAAAAAAAATGTTTTTATTAATCTTGATTTCGATTTCGATTAATTAACACTATCTTATTCTTTACATGTAGGAATTTTTGAGCAGTTGCTGCCCTTAAAATCTACATGATTCATCTTTATGATGATCATGCCAACAAGTTCCTTTACTACGTTTACCTTAAAACAGACATATCATTATTATTTATATTTATTTTATTTTATTGTAAAATTTTAGGAAATCTTACAGCTATAATATACGATTAACATAATACGAATAAAGTGATGGCCAATTAAAAATCTTCAGTAATAAAAACAACAAAAACGTTCTTATGATAAAAACTTGAGATGTGTCAAGGGACACCCGGATGGAACGAAGTTCCTTTCGATTAATTAGTTAAGGAATTGTAATAATTTTTTATTTTTTATTATTATATTTTTTTTTTATTATTAACAAATATAATGTAATATAAACTTAATCAGTAGGCTCAATTTTAGTAATAATTGGCTTGTGGACATTAACAATACATACATATTAAGAAATAACCTTAAACTTACAACTATAGCAAAAAGTGTCGTTACAAAAAGTGCTCGAAGGGTCGAACCCGCAACACTCGACGGTATAGTAACGAGACGAGATAACATCTTAAAACTACTCGCCATATATACACAGTCAACATATAAACTAACATAGTTTATGTAGTTTAATTAGGGGACACAATATTAAAGACGTGCCTACTTCCGCGAGCTCACCCGTTAGTTGGCTCCTGTTTAGTGCTGTTTACTTTCAAAGTAACAGGCTTATTTTATACAAGTGGGTGGCAATTTCCAACGAGAAAATATCTTTGGCTTTAAACTGTCTACAATATTTTTTGTAAATCCTTACTAATATTATAAATTTGAAAGTAACTCTGTCTGTCTATCTGTCTGTCTGTCTGTTACCTTTTCACGGCTAATTCACTCAACCGATTTAGATGAAATTTAGTACAGATATAGTTTAAAACCTGGGGAAGGATATAGGCTACTTTTTATTGATGTAGGTATCACGCGGGCGGAGCCGCGCGCAAAAGCTAGTAGTTTATATTTATAAAATTTTAAGTGTGGGTGTGTAAATTAAGAATATATTTTGTTTTGCATATAAAGTGGTGCTTGATCATTTGTCCTGAAAGAATAACATCTTATATAATCATTCGTTGTAGATGTTTATAAATATAATATGCTGTCATCCCTCTTTGTACACGTAGTCAATAATCTTTGGACCAATATCAAAACATTTTTTTAGTTAAATTTTTGAACAACTGATTTAACCGTTCAAAATATTTCTATCCTTCCAGCTTACGAAAGTATGGAAGTGCTAGTTGTCAGACAATAATGATGTTCAGCCGTGTTTGGTTGCCGGTACACAGCTTTCTGATAGTTGTGATGTCTATCGATTCGGCTTAAAATGTACTTATTATATTTTAATTCATAACATAACGCATCGACAATCGACAAACCTTGATAAATAATATGAAGATAATTAAACTAATTCCTAAGATGCATTAAATTAACGTAAATATCACCTCGGATATAATCTATATATTAATATGTGAAGCGAAAACTTTGGATCCCTTTTTACGAAAATTGGGCGGACAACGGAGTATGAAATTTCGCACACTTATAGTTTATACAGAGAAGAAGTGACGAATGCTAATATTTTTTTAAAATATGCATTAGAAATACATTAAATTAATGAAAAAACACTACACGCACACAACCATGCATTTGACACACGCAGTCGAAGCGCGTAACTATGGTTACATATATCAATATATAATGACATAAAAAGTGTCGTTACAACTTTTGGTTTTAATTTTTCCCGTCTAGCCCCCTTTCGCAACGCGCGATAAGGAACTTCGTTCCAATATATAACCGTGAACGTAAAATACGTAGAAATAGACATATGTATGCATTGTGTTACCACTCATTTAGGTCTAATGAAAGAATTCGTTGCACAATTGTTTTTTTAGTTTAGTGACACTAGTCAAAAAAATGACAATATCAACACTCCGGCATGTCGTAGTACATGCGACTCGCTCTGATTAAGTATGAGTTTTAGCTGTAATTAGAGTCTACTGCAGGAACATGTAGCAGGTTAAATCGTCGTAGATGTGCTGACATAACACTTAAAGCCATTTTGCTCATAAGTTCTGACGAATCCTTTCATAATGTTAAACAAAAATGACAGAGCTGCTATTTTTCTTCTCTCAACTAGATTCCACTAGTTGAAAGAAGAAAAATAGCGGCATCGGCTAATTATACCGTAAAAACTTTTTTTGAATGCGCTCTATTCGATCATTAGGATTCCACACTTGTGAACAGTATTCTAAGTGACTGCCAACGAATATTTGTATACAGTATGTAATTCGCCATTTGACGATTGTTAAAATACGACATCATTGTTAAAATGCGCGATTAAACCTCGTTTATTGTATTAACTTCTGTTATCACCTTAACAGTTTGCTTTGACAAAGTCTGTCCGGAGATTGAATATCTAATTATATAATAATATCTAATAAACAGGTGACGGAAATCCTTATCTTGTGAAGTAAATAAAAGTAATCTTATTGACATTTAAAACGTGCACATACAACTTACAAGTTTTACTATGGCTTTGTATGTTAAATTCGTTAAATTATAGTAAAATTGCTACCCTGTGGCATTCCCACATAATAACGAGATAATGTAAACTATTGTTAAATATCTATTTTTGAATATATATTATATTATGTTCCTTAATAAAGAGGAAGTATTAAAAAGATAATTATTTAATATTGCTTATACCTTGCTTAAGACATGGATTTGTGGTAATAGACATCAAATAGACTTTTAGTACCAATGACCACGACGTGATTGCCAAAACTCTTTGTTACTAATTGTAGACAAAATAATAGTAGATTTATTTAAAACAATTCCTTGTTTTGCGACACGTTTTATTAATTCCATTACTATCAATGTAACGTCATACATAGATAGTAGTGGAATTAATAGGGAAAGTGGTAAAATATATGACAAAATCCAAATCATAAGTCATTTATTTATTTTAGTTGCGAACTAACACTTATGAAAATAAAAGCATAGCATCTAGTAAATTTTTCTAAATGACTGAAGTTGCATTCAAGTTCTTCCCTAGGCAAAAGTAATCCTGGAACAATACCGAAACCTGCGGACTTAACACAAAGTGATATTTATTGTTAGTTGTGAGGCTGGGTCATGAATATTCATGATCGACATTTATGTAATATAAAATATATAACATAGATGTCTATGTAATATATTCATCATCGTGCCTCACGAATCGAGTTGAATTTTAACTGAAGACTGAATGACTTTCAATGTTACATTGTTAATTCGCTATGCTGTAGCTATGTTATCTTAACTCAGTTATATTGCGATATTACACTACTATTATATTTGAACATACTGACAAACACAGATTACATCATGATACCGTACAAATATAATTTATATAATTAAACATCTCCTTTCACTCACTACTTATTATCACATACAGTTGACTATGTACTACAGGCCTTTTAGTGATTTTCAATGTGAAACAGGTAAAAATATCAGTGATTTTTGTTTAGTTCGATAATGCAAAAAACGTGACAAAAACAATAACCAATTTCATCAAAACGTAAATGCACAATATTTGAAAAACAAACTTAAAACTGAAGTAAACGTCAATATTTCAAGACATTTTGAATTTGATTAACTACAAATCAATTTATTGAACCAAGAAGATATTTTGCCAGAATTAGCAAATAATAACAAGATGGGAGTAGATAAAGGTAAAGAGAAGATATGTGACATATCAGAACTGATGGAGACGTTCGGCAAATACCAAATCATCCAGTACATACTGATATGTATTCCATCCTTGTTTATCACGATGGTCAGCATTAACTACGTGTTTGTGGTGGGAGACTTGACTTATAGGTAAGGCCAATTCTATTATTACCACATTCAACACCATACCGGTCAGAAATGACTATCTGCTAAAATTCTTCAATGTATTACAATTTTCTAATTACTATCACCATATTCAATTAAAAATGACTTGCAGGGCTTAGAATAAACTCCTTGAAAGAATAGATTCATGCCTTTACAGTATCACGGATTTGTTTACTGATACAACTTGGGCTGGTTTTACAGTCACGCTGATCGTCAGCGCTGACAGATCAATATGTATGTAATTAAAGCAATCGTTCCTGAGTCACGCTGATGGCTCAGCGCTGACATTACATACATTTCAACTGTCAGCGCCGACGGTCAGCGCGCGGTCAGCGTGACTCTAAAATCAGCCATGGTGTATAAGAAAAATAAAAAGCTGTACTACATTTTATTTCTCATATAAGTACAATACATTTCCATACGCCACTAAAAACCTATCGACAAACCTATTCGTGAAACCATATATATAGATGTGAACATAGAGTTATGTTCGTTTTAATAAGGAGTATTGTTATTGGTTAGAGGATCTGTTCACTTACACATATAAACCAAAAATCTATAAAAATTATCACTCAAATATCCCAGCGATAGTCTATCTAGTGGGACATCGTTGGACAGTCACGCAAAGATCTCGAGTTCGATCGAAATGCACGCACTTCTAACACTTTGAAGTTATGTGCGTAGAAAATAGTTAATTTTCGCTAGTTTTAACGGTAAAGGAAAACAGTGTGAATAAACCTGCATGTCTGGGAGTTCTCCATAATGTTCTCGAAGATATGTAAAGTCTGCCAACCCGCAGCAGGTTAATATCGTAAACTTTGGCCTAACCCTTCTCACACTGCGAAGAGGCCCGTGCCCAGCTGCAGGACATTTTTTATATAGGGTTGATATTATTATATACCCCAGTCTATTACAAAGGCTGATCCACTATTACATGGAGTAATTAAATTTTATTTGATGCATGATCACCTTGTGAAAATAATTTTATTGAAAATTTGGAAATACGCGTTCTAGCCGCAAGGTTGATGAAAAATTTAGTTCTTTATAAGAAGAATTAAAAACAAAATAGGTCAGAATCGATAGTATTGTAAAGTACCTTATTAAAAGTAATAAATTCTGTTAAATAGTGACTCTGATTAAACTTTATAAAGTACCTCCTAAAAATTCTGTTTTATTTGTTCATAGATGTCGAATCGACGAATGCGATGACGCAAACTCAACAGCCCAGTTCCCTAGTTGGTGGCCGGACACTAACATAGACAGGTGTTCCAGACCCGTACTCAAAACTGGTGAAGAAACTTGTACTAACAACAGTTTCACTGGTGAATTGGTTGCGTGTGACCAGTGGATCTATGAGAGTCATAACACCGTTATAGCAGAGGTAATTATTGAAAACCTAAATTATAATATCGAATTTACAATACGATATCTCAGGTTTAAGCAAGGAGCTATCCAACTGTACACTACATAAAATTACAGCCATACTCCCTTTTCTTCCGATAATGTGATGCGTAGGTTTGTTCTATGTACATATAATACAGAAGAAAGAAAATATAAAAATAATAATAATTACTATACATCATACATACGAGTACATCTCTTTAATTTTACGGGGTCAGCAACCAATGAATAATAGGTAGATTTATACGAATCGAATATAGGAGCGTCACATTTGTAACTTAAAAAAAAATGAGTGATGTGGTTACTCTAAAAGGTCGTATAAACCAAGAAACAATATAATTAATCCTTGACAATAACCGAAATATCTATAGGTAACAAAAGCACAGTATTAACAATTTTAATAGTGAACTGTTAGATAAGTACTCAATAGAATCGTATTTAAATTTGCAGCTAGACTTAGCCTGTCAGCCATGGCGGTCAAACCTAATCGGCACTATCCACTGCTTAGGTATGCTGGTGGCTATGATCTTATCTGGATGGATGTCGGATAGGTAAGACTCTCATACTAATATGACTCTCATACTATATTAAATTACTATATAAATATATTTATCGTTGGTTGACGCAAACCACAAAGCAGAAAGCCGATTTAAGAGACACTTATCACAAAAATTTAAAATAATTAGGTTCTCGAAATTTAATTTAGATCAACGTGATTTTTTTATTTTCCAACTCTCCTTTTGTGTAATTTATTTCTGTATGAAAGGAATCTTCTGCATCTTTATCTATTCACGCTACAAATATGTAGCACTGTTCTTAATAAAATGAAATCACTTAAGTTTAGCTTTTTATTTATTTGTAATATTATTAAAAAATTAAAACTTAACCATCTTTAGAAATTAAGGTCGGGGAATTTAACGAGGAATCATTTCACATATTGAATGTAATGTTGTTTCAGGTTCGGCCGTAAGCCAACGTTGTTATTCTGCGTGGTCGGAGGCTGTATCGGGAACTTTAAAACCTTTGCTAGCTCATATCTTATGTACGTCACTATCGAGTTCTTTGAAGCAGCTGTCACTGCAGGCTCGTACGCTTCTGCTATGGTCATATGTAAGTTTTTCTATATTAGCGATCTGAAGACTATTTTTACATAAGTATATGTGAGCCGAACAGTTAGTTATATTACCCGTATGCTAATATAACTGTTCGGCTCACATATACATATATCCACGGAAAGTAGGGCAGAAATGTATTACATCCACATGTACTATGTTTTTGGATACTAAGTTTAAAAGAGCTAAATTATATTGCCATTTACCGGGCACCTAACGGGCCATTAAGGATTTCTTGGTAGAGTATCACCAAATACATTATTCCAGACTCGGGAAACCTACCCAAGAAATGACCCACAGTACTGGCAAATACAACCGCTATATTTTACATAATATAAATAAAGTCCTCAATCTGTTTCTAGGTGGAAATCTCTATAAACATTACGTGATTAATATCTTTGTAACACAAGTGAGACATCATTACATCAAGAAGATAAAATTTGCAAATATTTGCTATTTGCTTTTGTTATGATGTCTCGTGATTATACTCTAACTAATATTAAGACATTGCTGATAATTCTGTGAATTTAACTTCTATAAAGATATAATATATCACATAGTACTCTTAAGTAATAATTGTTTAAAATTTTCCTTTCAGTGTTAGAAATTGCTGGTAGAAAACATCGATTGCTGTCTGGAGTCATCTTTGCATATGCTATCTACCTCGGCGAATGTATGTTTGCCTGTATCGCCATGTTCGTGCCCTATTGGAAGACCCTTATTCGCATTATTAACGGACCCCTCATCTTTTTCATCGTTTACATTTTTCTCATAAACGAAAGCCCTCGATGGCAGATTGTTAGTGGTAGAATAGACAAAGCCAAGAAAACAATGAAACGAATGGCAGAAATAAACAAGATCCATATAAACAACGAGGAACTCGAGAATATTGATGAAGCCACACTTAAAGAGAAATTTAACATTGGCAAACATGAAGTTAAAGAGAACTTCATACATATATTCACGTCTAAAGAAATTGTTAAACGGTTGTTGGTGGCAGGATGGTGTAGATTTACATCCAGCTTCGTGTACTATGGGCTGATGATAAACTCCGTGTGGTTGCCAGGAGATAAATATGTTAACTTTCTTCTCTCTACAGTCATGTCGTTCCCAGGGGAGCTTATTTGTTTATATTTTATGAACAAAGTAGGAAGGAAACTACCATTGATGATCGGATTTTCTCTATCTGGCGTATTATGCGTTATTTCTGCTGTACTTCCAGCCAGTGAGTATTTCTTTTTGTTTTTATTCTTATTGTATCACTTCTACTGTGACAGTATGATCGGTTATAAAATAAATAATTGACGTGATTATTGTTATGATGTATTGTTATCTGTCGATTGCTGGAATACCAGGAGAACTGGTCACTGTTGTATTTATTTTGCAATTGTATTTCTACACTGCACTCAAGACATTAAACAAGCTTAGGTAATACATTTTATTTTATTACTATAAATATTGTAAAAAGATTAAGAAATGTAAATATTGGCACAACTTAAAAAATATGCTAACGTACATAATCTGATTTCTCAACAAAGTGTTATACGATGGATCGTAAAGGATAACACAAATATACAAACAATAAACGTTCAATGTATGATAGTAATAAACAAAAATATTTTTAGGAAAGCACACGGAAACCTAAAGACATAACCAATGCCATTTTATTGTACTAGCGATCCGCACCGGTTTCGCATGGGTAGTACAAAACCTTAATAAATAATACACTTGAACCTTCCTCATGAATCACTCTGTCCACTGGTGAAAACCGCATGAAAATCCGTTCTGTAGTTTTTGAGTTTATCACGAACAGACAGACAGACGCGGCGGGGGACTTTGTTTTATAATATGTAATGATGCAGCTGTAATGTTCAGATACATACCATTCTTCGTATACCGGCTTATACTGACATGATCAGGTAGCCTACGTCTGATCATAGCTAGTACTTTGTATGGTGTGATCGTTTACATGTAATATTAAAAGTAGTCAAGTTTCAAGATCGTTTAGTAAATTGACGTATTTAGCTGCATCGGCCCACCGGTGACCAGACACAATTATTTTTCAACTATATCTAATAATAATAATAATAATCTATCACAAACACACAACACCGTCTAGCCCAAACTAAGCAGAGCTTGTACTATGGGTACTAGACAATGGATAAACATACATATATACTTTTTGTTTGTAAATACATATATATTATACATAGAAACACCCAGACCAAGACAAACATCCATGTTCATGCCCACAAATGTTTAACTTGTGCGGGAAACGAATCCGCGACCTCCGGCGTGGCAGTCGGTTACACTAACCGCTACGCCATCGAGGCCGACAAATATCTATACCAGCACTTGACTGATTAGATGTGGACTCATCTATAAATGTTTTGATTATTATCAATAGCAAAAGTCATTAAGTAATTTTATTAAGTTCAGGTAATAGCTTGATATACTTAAGCGTGGCTTTTGCAGTCCTGCTTGATATTCAGGTAAAGGTCCACCGTCACGTGAACATCTAGCGACTAAAGCCTTTATTGGGTAGTGTCAATCATTTCAGTTAGGCAATAGTTCACAGATTGTGATATTTACATAGCAGTGTAAAGTACAACCACAGCTATCTTATCTCATGTGGCGGCCAGTCAGTGCAGACCGGCGACACTTCGACCCAGTGGGATCTTTTGTGTCGACACTCTCCCAATAACGACTGCCATAGATGTTCATGGCAGCCGGGACCGAAGGCTTAACGTGCTCTCCGAGGCACGGAGCAGGCGATAATTGTCAATCAATACGCACATCATTTCGAAAAGTCATATAACTTCCGAAAGTCAGAGGTGCGCGACGTGGGTTCGAACCCGAGACCCTCTGCATTGCAGTCTGTTGGTCTCCCCACTGAGCTATCGCTACTCCAACCACAGCTAACAAAAATATAAATTTATGCTGTACTTAACCTATTGTGTCGCAGTGACATCTCGGTGACTAAACACGATAGATTTTTATTATGTCTGGTATTCTAAGACTTGACAGATTAAAGTCATCACTACGATGAGAGTGTTGAGGATTCGATCCCTTATTGGTAACAATATTTACATGACCCATAAGTAGTATAAGCAGCGATAGACTAGTGGGAGACCATTGGACTGCCACGCAGAGGTCCCAAGTTTAATCCCAAAACACGCATCTCTAACCTTTCGAAGTTATATGCGTATTAAATAAATATTAAATCATCGTTCGCTTTAACGGTGAAGGAAAATACCGTGAGGAAACCTGCATGTATAAGAGTTCACAATAATGTTCTCGAAAATATGTGAAGTCTGCCAACCCGTACTAGGCCAGCGTGGTGGACTATGGCCTAACCCTTCTCACAGTGAGAAGAGGCCCGAGCCCAGCAGTAGGACAGTTTAATACAGGGCTGATATTATATTATTATAAGTAGTTACAACTGCCTCCGTGGCGCAGCGGTAGTGAATGCGACTGCTGTGAATGAGGTCTCGGGTTCGGATCCCGGGTCGGGCAACAAAAAGTTATCAGGTTTTCTGTTAAGAATTCTCAATAGCAGCCCGGAGTTAAGAAGTTGGCGGTGTTTCGGAAAGCACATAAAGCCGTTGGTCCTGCGCCTGATCTCTCTCCGGTCGTGTCCGGATTACCGTTCCATCGGATCATGACAGTTCGGGAACAGAGAGTGCTCTTGTGTTTGCACACACGCTTGTGCACTATAATATCTCCTGCGCAGATGGCTAGCCTCTGTTAGGATTGGCCGCTGTGACCGAAATTTGGTTTGGAGGACATTATTATTATAAGTAGTTTATATCGATTTCTTATTGTTCCAGTTTATTTGTTTGTAAAATCATTATGCTTTTGATTCTCAGCGTACTTATGGGCGAAGCTGTCACTCTTCCTGCTCGGGAAGGTCATTATATCGGCGTGTTTCACGGGCGCTATTACTTACATCATGGAGCTGTTCCCCACCAGTGTAAGGGGATCTCTCCTTGGAATGGGATCCTTCGCTTCACGAATAGGAGGCATGCTGGCGCCGCTCACTCCGATCTTGGTAACTATAACATAATAGCTGAGGGCAGCATTGTGAAAGAAAATTAATGAAGATTTACTACGACTTACTGTACTGTAAGACTTACTGTACTTTGAACTTTCATAATATATACCTGCGATGAATTTTAATACAGAACTTAAACCAGATATACAGAGAGAGTTATATGCACTGCATTCGAATTATATAAGTCTTGGTAACTGTTATCGTACAATATGGGGCACGGCCCAGTTAGACGTAGACAGTGTACCATATAACCTTGATCTTGATTTACTTTGATTTACCTATATAAAATTATGAATGTTAAAGGAACTCTGTTATATGGATGCCTACTCAATTGTCATAGCAGACATTCGCATAACCTAATAATTTCATCAGTATAGTAATAGTTTTAATAGTTTCAATAATTTAGCTTAAAAATTTGTAAAGTTAATAGTAATAGTAGTGTAACAGTTTTCAAAATTTTGTAATAAAGTGTCAAATAAACAACGCGATAAAATCCGTATATAGTAGTTTAATTTCAATGAATAATAATCAGTGTTACCGATATATTTTTAAACACAATATGCCAAAAGCTACACCGGGTCTTGTTTTGCTATAATCTTTTATTGTACACAAATATATCTGAAGTGACACGAAGATACATTTTCATCCTTGGATCAGAAAATTTTAAATTACAATGCCTGCCTTGGTCATTAAACCCTCCAAGCTTACGCGTAGTATGAGAAGAGATAGATTAGATGATCAGCTCGCCCCTGCCTCAACGCCAAGTGTTGTGTTCGAGTCCCACACGGTACACACATTACCTATATTATTATTCGCAAATTATTGTTCCGGTTCTGGTTGTTGTTTAAGTCCGTTACTTAAATGTTTGTAAAATCTGCTGCGATATAGGAACGACCCTAGTGCGGCAGACATATTAAAAAATAAAATAATGAAGTCAGTTAAAAAAAATCTTTCTTACAAAAGCCTCTTGCCTTTGCTATAATATTTATGTATATTCAATTTTAATAATGGGATTAAATATAATGACCACCAAAAATAGTAATTGCGCAGCAAAATATGCTTACTAAAATATATCTTACTAGATGTTCCCGCGGTTTCACCCGCGTTTATCGTTACTGCGCCACCCCCGTGGGTCGTAGCGTGATGTTATATAACCTATAGCCTTCCTCGATAAATAGGCTATCCAACACTAAAAGAATTTTCAAATCGAACCAGTAGTAATCACGCAGAATAAACCAGGAGAAACATCGTTTGTACTATGTCTGTAATGGGTAATTATTTTGCTGCAATGTTATTTTTAAAACTGCGATATCTCCTAAGATATTCATCGAAATTGAATGATGTACAGGGCAATTTTATTTTAAATTAAATACTTGTGATGAATAACGTATTTATTTGGATAAGGATTAATATCATGTTTATAATAATACCTTCGCAAATAATGCATTATTTTAGAACAAATTTGGTTAGCATAAAAATGGTTACAGTGAGCCAACCTTAAAAGATAGATATATACTGTCGCGGACTTTTTTTTAGAACTTTTAAAGAGGCACAATTCTGTCATACATGATTTTTGCGAAACTTTAACTGTTTACGCAGCGCACGCAGTGGAAGCTCTCAAAAGGAAAAAAATACCCTTCGATTTTGAAACATTCTTCATTGGTGCTCAGCTCCTATTGATCTTAGCGTGATGATATATAGCCTATAGCCTTTCTCGATAAATGGGCTATCTAACACTGAAAGAATTTTTCAAATCGGACCAGTAGTTCCTGAGATTAGCCCGTTCAAGCAAACAAACAAACAAACTCTTCAGCTTTATAATATTAGTATAGATAGAGCACCTATACGCCTCAAATCACTGCATTCCGTCCCGGAAGGGTTAGATTATGTTAGGTTCCTTCTTAAACCCACGCAAAATAGGACTTACTTTGATCTCTTTAAATAAATTTTGCTGTGCAATTTGGTGATCATTCACTATTTTTGACGGTTATATTTTACTATATCTGGTGATAAGTTAAACATAAGCCTTTAAAATTATACCTCCTCTCTTTCAGAACACAGTGTCAGAAGTTCTTCCATTCATGCTGTTTGGTTGCTCCGCGATCATAGCTGGTTTACTCCTAATCCTGACACCAGAGACTAAGGACTTGCCACTTTTTGACACCATCAGACAAGTCGAAAGCTACTGCAAGGGTAAAGGTACAGCAGAGAAGACAAATACAGATTGTTCTGCAGAAACTGTGGCTAGCAATGCGTGAAGCTAGCCAGATAAGATGATTTCATTTTTTTAAGATTACACAAATGATATTTGTTAGTAATCTGTTGTTTTATTTGATTTTAATAGCCAATTGAATAGTCCCTTAGTTCTCAAAGTGGTCAAGTTGGACCCCCAGGGGTCCACGGGAGACTCGACGGGGGTCTACGTTGGTGTGACAAAAAAATGGGGGTAATAATTAGTAAGCGAGGGTCTACGAAAATGTATTTGCTTTCGATAGTGAATAACTAAAATGTTACAGATGTAAACAGATAATATTTTAAAAAGCTAAGCGACTATTACTTTTAAAAACTTGCATATTCCATATTCATTCCAGCGGTCTTAAACCTACAGATCTCTCGGTAGAGAAATGCTAAAAAAAATATATGGTCAGCACGTCTACCGTGGTAGGTTGTCCCGAGAATTAAGAAAAAATTTGCCCATAGAGATTTGATCAAATACGAATACGAATGCCAAGGAATATGGTAGAAATGTAGCTGCAGCCTGCAGGGAGTCCATCGGAACCAGCAAAATTTTGAAAGTGGTCTATGAGAAAAAAGTCTGGAAACCTCTGAAATAGGCAAACGGAACTGAACTTTCTCGAACATTTTCTGACTAGAGACGTTATGAAGAAACGCCATGTTATCAAATATAGGATATCACGCCCTATATTTCATGCCATAACATGGCGTTTCTGAGCGATGAATCCTGAGTGTGAATGATGCAAGGGGAAATCCGTAGCATCTTCTTATAGATGATTCACGACTGCTGCCTGCTATGATAAACCCTTGCAGACTACAGTTAGACATCAGTTGGACGTACTTTCTGAAAAACGTTCCAACCCACACTCGGGTCAAAATTGAGTTATTATTAGCAAATTAGTCACAGGGTTACTATTTACTAGCTGGAAAAATTTGGTAGCTCTACTATCACTCTAAATATGAAATCATGACTTAGTAGCCTAACCCATATGTATGAAGAAGCCATACGGGATTGAACTTCAATCACGATTATCTCAAAATGTCAACTTTGTAGGTTGGAACGTTTTTCAGAAAGTACGTCCAGTTTAGATTTGTATATGTATGTCTAAACCTACTAGCAAATTAATTTGAAACACTCCGTGGATAAGAATTGTAAGGTGTCGACGGTAAACGTTCAATAATTTTAACCGTGACATATAAGTAATTTATACTACTAGTTGTCATTATGTGGATCCTTCCATAATAACTCGAAACTTTATTATTTTGTTGCTTTATAGTTTAACTAGATGTTCCCGCGGTTACACCCGCGTTTATCATTACTGCGCCATCCCCGTTGGTCTTAGCGTGATGTTATATAGCCTATAGCCTTCATCGATAAATAGGCTATCTAACACTAAAATATTTTTTCAAATCGAACCAGTAGTTCCTGAGATTAGCGCGTTTAAACAAACAAACTCTTGAGCTTTATAATATTAGTATATTTAATATAGATAGTATAGATTAAAAATGCGCCAAAAAGTATAAGATATTCAACCAAAATATTTATGACCAAATCTTACTATTACATGCTGTATTAGATCCGGGTTTTACTGTCCATCATTTTCTGGGCAATTTTTTTTCTTATTCTTATGGATTTCCAACTTTCCCGAGAATTAAAAAGAATAATGAAAAATTTTCAGACATGCAGGCTTACTCAAGATGTTTCCCTTTACCGTTAAAACAAGAAATACCTAGCTGTTAAAAAGCAACATAACTTTATAGACATAGTTGCGTGCCGTTGGATCAAACTCAAGACCCAACCTAACAGTCTAATGCTCTCCTACTATCGCTGCCATTTATATGATTAATAGGATGGTATTTAAAAATAATCTGTAGGTTAAACACACGATAATAAAATATGTTTAAAGAATAAAACAATTTTTATTACAATCCTTCTACTAGAAAATATCATACATACGTTCTCAACTTTAGATAATACATTACTCTAATATTGTACCCTATAAAATACAAAACGTCCTAATACAGTCGTGTAGTTTACCACGTCGTCGTAGGCGCGGCGCATCAGCGAAAGCCTTGACCTTCGGTATAGAATACACGTTGTCAGTCAACTTTTTAAAGGCAGGGTATTTTGTATCAAGATCTGGCATTCGCAAAATTATCTTGAAGTGGTCGTACAATCCCGCGAAGTGGAAGTCCCCCCATGTTAACTGAAAAATGGAAACTTTATTATAGCCAATCAATTAACTACAGCAAGTGCCTGTAAAAAAGTGACCATTAAATTGGTTTGAAGTCAATAGAAATAGATAAAGGCCACCTTTGTAGCATGTATCATATAATACATATTTACCTAAATATATTTGTGACTGCGGACTCTCATACATTGGTCAAACCAAGAGAAGCATAGGCACCCGCATAAAAGAACACATAGCTGATGTACAACACCAACGCTCGTTGAGGTCTACTGTGTGTGAACATGTGCAACAGGGGACTAACCACTACCTGAGATTTGACAAACCACAGCTGATGCTCGCTATAGAACACCGATTCCTACCAAGGATGCTTCGCGAGGCTATTGAAATCAAGAAACATCCTAATTTCAATAGAGAAGATGTATGGAATGTACCACCAGCTTGGGATTTAGTAATTCAAATAGTCAAACCCAAGAAGAAGCAAACCACAGCTAAACTTCATGATACTTTGAGCTCATTCTGCGTAAATAGAAACACCCATGATTAAATTATGTTCGGGTACTTTGAAATAACTACACTGGAACATTGAGACAACTACCATCTTAGTCTCTCCGTGACGGTGGCTGCTGAAAAGCAACCGAAACGTCGGTGAAAGTGTAAACATAAATATAAATAGTATAATAGTATAGTAATAGTATAAATAGTACGTAATATTGCACAAAATCAGTGCCATCAAACGTCAACAAGATCTTCAACGTGTTTTTTTTCGGCTTTTTGACAAGTAACTTTGCGCTAACCTTTGGCTGCCCCTGCCTGCCTGCTTTGAGCAGCATCGCAATGATACAAAACAGTCGTACAGGGCTACCTCGACGAGGAGATGGGATGGAACTGCAGGCAATAGCAACTTCAGAGCGAATTGGAGAGCATACTTTCTGGTTTTCTCCCTTTTTAACCGACTTCAAAAAAAGGAGGAGGTATTCAATTCGCTGTATTTTTTTTCTTTTTTTTTTATGTTTGTTACATCGTTTCTTTCGACTGGGTGAACCAATTTTTATCATTCTTTTTTTATTTGAAAGCTGGTGCTTCCCGTGTGGTCCCATTTAATTTTGATCAAGATTTGACTATTCGTTTTCGAGTTATCCTTAATAATGCGTATTTGGCTACATTGATGATGTTCTCATATTTGGCAAGGTTCCCTAAAAACCGAGAAATAAACAAAATTTTAACAAAAAAGAAAACCGATTTCAAGAAATAATATTCTAAAAATTAAAATGCACTAAAAAGTTAATAAATAATTGCATATTCTTGTGAAGAATTAAATTATTGTTATTATTGGAGTCGGTGTCAGCCAAGATAGGTTTGTAACTAATTAAACATGAGATGTCTTACTATAATCATAACATAACATTGGCATGCACAATTACACACATAGACGCAAAGTTTTAGAATATTATTTCTTGAAGTCGGTTTTCTTTTTTGTTAAAATTTTGTTTATTCAATTTATCGTTTCATTGGGAAGGCCTAAAAGGATATTTCAAGTCCACCAAAGTGACTTGACTAAACTCTTACAATCATGCAGCGTAGATAGAGTTATTTTGTAAAGTAAAATATGTAAAAAGAGTAGCATCAGTAAATTAGTAATCACCTTGCCAGCAGCGATGTGTCCTTTGTTCTCCTCGATAATGGCGTTCAGTTTCTTCAGCATATCAGGATATAACTTAGAGTATTCTGCATGTTTCTTCTCTTTGATATCTTGATCCTGTTCCCAGTGTACCAATGCCGCTTCTGTTACAAATAGTATTACATTAATATCCCTGGAATTATTACGCAAAATCGAACAGGCCATTATCTCATTAAATTTAAGCCTAAGATGACACTATGGCGATTCTCGCCTTTAACACAAAGAAAAGATTATATGACTAATGTTAAAAAATAATGTGTACATATATTCGCCATGCAATGTTCGATAGAAAGATTACAATATACGAGGCACTAGTAAATTTTGTATTGAGTATCTAAAATTGAGAACAGTGCCATCTTTTGTACGTTGTACCTTCGCTGTGCTATATGTTAAAATCTCTAGTTAAGACAAGACAATTAATAATGCTAAGAAAGACGAAACCCAAAAATGCATGTGTAGACGTGACGTCACCTAAAAAATATAAAATTAAATACTTTACTAACTTAGTCTGATGTCGTAGAAAAAGTCGACGTTCTGGTCAATCTCGAAGGCTTCTTCATCATTGTCTCCAGCGACGCTATACTTCTTGCCGAGGTACCGGCAAATGGCCAAGCTTGTGGCGTACTCTTTACCGTCTATCTCCAGCACCGGTAAAGCACCGAAAGGCATTTCTAAAAAGAAAGTTTTCGTAACATTCGAAAATTCGTACCTACATATAAAATCTGTGCAATCTTTACAACATAAAATAGAAAAGTGCCATCCGATAATATGACGTCACAGCATCTTCTTCTCCCTAGCCTTTATTATTCCCAAGTCACCTGAGGTCGGCTTTCTAGTCTAACCGGATTTGACTGAATATCAGTTTTTACACGGAGCGACTACCATCTGACCGCCGCAACCCGAAGGCTAACGATACCCTAAGGCTAGACCAGTGTCAGGATATTAGAAGGCACTGACTTCCCAATAACGACTGCCATAGATGTTGATGGCAGCCGGGACCGACGGCTTAACGTGGTCTCCAAGACACGGAGCAGGCGATAATTGTCAATCGATACGCACATAATTTCGAAAAGTCATATAACTTCCGAAAGTCAGAGGTGCGTGACGTGGCCGTGGGTTCGAACCCGAGACCCTCTGCATTGCAATCTGTTGGTCTCCCCACTGAGCTATCGCTGCATATCACTGCATGCAGTTACAAAAACAAAGAAAGAATAAGGGCAGTTTACATTTAAAAGAATATTATGATATAGGTACGTAATATCAATTAATAATAAAATAAGTCACATTAATGGTAACCAACATAAGAATAACTTAACAATTATTCTCAGCAACATTCTACTGTCTATGATAATTAGAGGGGCAAACATTGAAATAACAAACACGAAGAAAACCTAGACTCGGAACGACTGCAACATTTCACATTTGACGTATATTAAACTGGATCAGCATTCTATTTGGAACTGAATTATTACGAGAATTGGCCCTCGGAAGTACTTACTCGGTTTCTCTTCTGACCATTTGTCGAATGGGATCCGTTTGTCTGTGAACTCCTGACCGCCGTACGCCAGTAGTAGCCGGATGCCTTCACCCAGGGCTTTCGCCTCAAAGTAAGTAACAGTTACTTTCGACATTTTCTGAAAAGAAAAGTTAATCGTCACATAGGATGGCATAATAGACCAGCAGCATCGAATAGTTATATTTTTAAATGTTGTGTAACTTTTGACGTTCACGTTTAACTTTTGGATCCGTCCGTCGATGTACAGTCAGTCAGTAACATAAGTAGGTAGCTGAACATAAAATAGTGTAGGTATAAGGATTTAATGAATTCAAAATCTTAATTATTATTCAGTATTTTTTTCTTAATTGATTGATAGTTAAATAAAATATATTTTGTATAGACATATAAGATAAAACGTAAGAACCCACTTCTGAGCTACAAAATCGACCTTCGTAATGTACATATCTCGATACTACAAAGTACAAGTAATTGAGAAATACCTCGTCCCTATTCTGATCGATAAGATTATGTTAAGAGTTTGTTTGTATAATGTTTAAAGCATACAGACAGCGAAAGCGGAGCGGTACCGGTGCGGTGGTAGAATTAATATGATGACACACGATCGTTCCGGACCGTGTATGTAATGTTTCATATTCTTAGAAAGACAACTTCCGTACTAGGAATAATTCCTGTGTCGCGAGGGACATTATAAACATTTAAACAACGGACACTAAGGACCTCCAGACTTGGAACAAACATTTGTAGATCACACAAATTTTTGTCTCGTGTGTGTGTGATCCCAAAACAGTGATAGCGGCAAGGCGACCAGTTAAACCACTGATCCATCTGTGCATTCGAACATACAACAAATAAAAAATTACTTAAATTAAAGATTTTAAAACCCCCGACACGAAATAATAAAAATAGTGTGAACGTAAAAAGCCTAAAACAAATTAAAACCTATAAAAAGAAAAAAATTACCTTGAAATTATGACCCTACGTACTTACGTAGGGTCATAATTTCAAGGTAATTTTTTTTTTCACATTTATTCAAAACATTTCATACCTACTTAGGTATGAAATGTTTTGATTAAATGTTGTTCGCGTCGGGGGCATAATTCGCCATTTTGTGGTGGCGGCCATCTTGGACCGATTTTTATCTAACATAGCTAAGAACACTCCCGACTAATACACCTTTCAAACAAAAACAACAAAATCAAAATCGGTTCATCCGTCCGGAAGCTACGTTGCCACAGACAGACACACAGACACACATACACACACAGACACGTCAAACTTATAACACCCCTTCCTTTTTGTGTCGCGAGTTAAAAACGCAACCAGTACCGCTCCGCCGCTGTCTGTATGTGGCGTACTTAAATAAACATTTATTTTGTAGCAGTCAACTGATCGTAAAGCAATTGAGTTTATTATTATAACAATCATAAATATGAACTAGAGCTAGGTGATTATATTTTAATTTAATTTTCTTAATTTTTCAATCTGCACTTGTTATCAACATCAAATTTTACTATTATAATATTAGTTAGGAAGTTCGGCTTTTATTAGTAATTGTAGTCGATAACAGGTTTCTCAATTAATATCATAACTAAAATTACGAGTAATTATACATTAAAATTTAGCTATAGTACTTTCTCGAAGCTATTTTTGTTAATAAAAAATCGATCTTCGATCATTAAATTTGTAAGCTGTCAAAATCGGTCATTTGGAACAGACATCTATACTAATATTATAAAGCTGAAGAGTTTGTTTGTTTGTTTGTTTGTATGTTTACTTGAACGCGCTAATCTCAGGAACTACTGGCCCGATTTGCAAAATTCTTTCAGTGTTAGATAACCCGTTTATCGAGGAAGGCTATAGGCTATATATCATCACGCTAAGATCAATAGGAGCGGAGCACCAATGAAGAATGTTTCAAAATCGGAGAGTATTTTTTCCTTTTGAGAGTTTCCGCTGCGTGCGCTGCGTAAACAGTTAAAGTTTCGCAAAAATCATGTATGACAGAATTGTTTCCCTTTAAAAGTTCTAAAAAAAAGTCCGCGACAGCATATGTCTATCTTTTAAGGTTGGCTCACTATAACCATTTTTATGCTAACGAAATTTGTTCTAAAATAATGCATTATTTGCGAAGGTATTTTTATAAACATGATATTAATCCTTATCCAAATAAATACGTTATTCATCACAAGTATTTAATTTAAAACAAAATTGCCCTTTACATCATTCGATTTCAATGAATATCTTAGGAGATATAGCAGTTTTAAAATAACATCGCAGCAAAATAATTACCCATTACAGACATAGTACAAACGATGTTTCTCCTGGTTTATTCTGCGTGATTACTACTGGTTCGATTTGAAAAATTCTTTTAGTGTTAGATAGCCTATTTATCGAGGAAGGCTATAAGCTATATAACATCACGCTACGACCCACGGGGGCGGCGCAGTAACGATAAACGCGGGTGAAACCGCGGGAACATCTAGTTGTTACATAATCTTTGCTTATATCAAGGTCCACGCTTCGTTGATATATGTAAATCCCGCATTACATATTATATTTAAATATTTATCTATATATATTCAATTGTCTAGTTTATTTCATAATTATGGTGTAATCCATCACATAATTATAACATGCAATGTATTAAAACCTCTTAATGTTCTCTCAAATTCATTAAGAATGCACACACATGATAACGATATTTAAAAACATATTTTTAGTTAATTTACCAAAACAAATAAAACTCGTTCAAAATCCAGAAAAGAAACGAATAAACCAAATTACTGAGCTCGTTATTCTTTAACTTATATAATATTAGAAGATATTTACACTTAGCATCAAAGATATTATAAAAAAAAAATTACTAGTGCTCTAAAAGTGAAGACTTAGAATCGACCCAAAGGAGTCGATTTTCTTAAAATGAAATCGGTTCTACAAAATCCCTCGCACAACAGTCAAAGCACAATAAAATTGTTCGAATGATAGCTATTTGTTTCACGTAAGCTGTTTTGTTCTTTATTTTTCCTCCTTTTTTTGAAGTCGGCTAATAAGTAGCGCATACTTATTAACCGACTTCAAAAAAAGAGATTCTCAATTCGACTGTATGTTTTTTTTTATGTGTGTTACCTCAGAACTTTTTTTGTGAACCGATTTTGATGATTATTTTTTTATTTGAAAGCTGGTGCTTCCAATTTTTCATTAAACGTTTAACACAAACTTACCTACAGTTATTAAAAACAACATTGTATGGATCTAATTTTAGACAATACAGTATATAAATATAATATGAAGAACCTGTTATTGTCAGAATTCACAAAGCTTCCTACACTAGGCTAGCCTGTCACGTAGGAAATTTATAACGTACGATTCTATAAAAATGACATTGGAACTATGTAATATTTTTCTAAGTTAGTTTTACGTTAGTTTATTAAATTTTAGAAGATACTTTTATATAGCAGAGCAGAGAGGGCGCAACTCTAATGTTTAATTTTTACATCGCTTTGTTAAGTGCATTAAAAATAATATATGTATATTTCACTAGATTTTTTGCCTCAGTTTTAACCAGTGACATATAATAACCCCGCACAATCGTTATCAGTGTATTTACGGACGACAAAGGTGAACTTTTACTGTGAAGTGATAGATTGTGAAAAACATATTTTAAACAACAATCTATAAACTGTGTGATTATTGAAGGACAAAGATATCATTTTTAAGACTGTATAGGATATGAATGACATAAATTGAGTGTTCTAGCAGAGATTTACTGCATTGATTCCAAGATTAGCTGATTCTTCAAAATTGCCAAATCTCTTTCTGTTGACATTGTACAGCGCCATCTATTAGCAAATTGATAAACTACGAACTTAGCTAGCCGTTGAACGATTCGCGAAGCAAACTGTCACCACACCTACGAACTACTAATCAATTAAATTTATTTTGTTTATACCAAAGATTTGTAGAGGGCAGTACGGGTACTCTTTAAGCCTGTAAGCTAACTGTGATTGTTTACATTTTTTATATCATACAATACATTAACTCCACAACAACATAATAAAGATGGAATGTTGCGATGACTCTTCAGCTTCGGGCAACCGTATTCTAAGGTGCTCTGCATGCAGTGGAAAGTATCACTATGAATGCTTAAACATGACCTCAAACCAATTTTCTGCTCTAAGCAAAGAATATAAGGCGATCTGGAAGTGTCCGTCCTGCACAAACATTACTAGACGAACCAAGTCCAACTTACACACTCCTGTGCGCAGCTACACGCAACTCCCAGCTGATGATTGCTGTATGGACATATCTCACGATTTAGAGACCAGCCAACTTATCCCATCTAGCCACCTGGGAGACAATAAGACCTTGCCCACTGAACAGACACTGAATACCATACCCAGGCTTGACTTCGTATCTTTCCCTACAAAACTAGAAACCACTCTTAGTCAGTGGCGTGACGATATGAACAGAGATATACATAATATGGGCGATGATATTAAATCCACCTAATCGGACATACGGAATGAAACGCATAATTTGCGTACTGAGCAAAACGTCTTAAAACAACGAGTCTCTGACATTCAGGACAATATTACCATACTCCAAACTTCTTGCCAGAGTCAGTCCACTGAACATGACATTCTCAAGAAGAGAATTGATGACTTGAATTATACAACCACATCTACCGTGTTACAATCAACTATCGACAACCTAGAGACTAAGATAGAAATTCTGGAACAGCAGGCATGCCAGTGCAACGTGGAGATATGTAACTTGCCCGAAAGACGCAATGAAAACTTACCAGCAATTATTGAAACTATAGGGAACATTTTGAAATGTCCTATCAATCTTAAAGATATCGTCGCAGTGCACAGAGTTCCTCATGCCTCTCAGCAAAGCACAAGACCGAAGAACGTCATACTAAAACTCACATCGCGGCTGCAGAAGGATAATTTGTTGAGTGCGTTTCGTAAAGCTGCTTCGCTTAACACTGAACAAATGGGTATCACCGGCAAGTCCACGTCTATTTTTATTAATGAACACTTAACTTTAAGGAAGAAACAGTTATTTCGTAAATCTCGTGAGGTTGCACATAATCATAATTATAAATATGTTTGGATTAGAAATGGTACTATACCGGTGCGTGAAAGAGATGGGGCAACTGCGTTTGCTATACGTGGGTACGTATACCTTGATAAAATTAGACCAACGACTAAATCTGCAGAATAACTGGTTCTTCTTAATTGCTGCCATGCTATGTTGCAGTGTGGATGGCACGTCCATGTACTTCGTGTTCTGTCACTTATCACTTACGCAGAATAATGAAGCTTATTTTATATTGCATGTTTTTCTAATTTTTATTACTTCCATATTTTTAAATTGTGTCACTAATGCATTTAATCTATACTAATATTATAAAGCTGAAGAGTTTGTTTGTTTGTTTGTTTGCTTGAACGCGCTAATCTCAGGAACTACCGGTCCGATTTGAAAAATTATTTCAGTGTTAGATAGCCCATTTATCGAGGAAGGCTATAGGCTATATATCATCACGCTAAGATCAATAGGAGCTGAGCACCAATGAAGAATATTTCAAAGTCGGAAGATATTTTTCCCTTTTGAGAGCTTCCGTTGCGTCCGCTGCGTAAACAGTTAAAGTTTCGCAAAAATCATGTATGACAGAATTGTTTCCCTTTAAAAGTTCTAAAAAAAAGTCCGCGACAGCATATGTCTATCTTTTAAGGTTGGCTCACTATAACCATTTTTATGCTAACGAAATTTGTTCTAAAATAATGCATTATTTGCGAAGGTATTATTATAAACATGATATTAATCCTTACCCTATTAAATACGTTATTCATCACAAGTATTTAATTTAAAACAAAATTGCCCTTTACATCATTCGATTTCAATGAATATCTTAGGAGATATCGCAGTTTTAAAATAACATTGCAGCAAAATAATTACCCATTACAGACATAGTACAAACGATGTTTCTCCTGGTTTATTCTGCGTGATTACTACTGGTTCGATTTGAAAAATTCTTTTAGTGTTGGATAGCCTATTTATCGAGGAAGGCTATAGGCTATATAACATCACGCTACGCCCCACGAGAGCGGCGCAGTAACGATAAACGCGGGTGAAACCGCGGGAACATCTAGTATGTGGTCAATACATTCGGTGATATATGAATTTAAGTTGATATATGCACGCAATGGATAGTACCAATATAACTATTTATTACCAAAATTGCAGGGGCATAAGAACTAAACTACATACACTGCTATTGAGTATTCTATCTTTCTCGTATGACATCATTATCTTAACGGAAACGTGGCTCGTACCTGATATCTCCAACTCGGAGTTTATGGATACTCGGTACGTGGTGTATCGGTGTGACCGGGACCGGAATACTACGATGAGGCAGGATGGTGACGGAGTTCTCATTGCTGTGTTGCGCGAACATCGATCTTGTATTCTCGATTCCTCTAAATACTCGCAAGTTGGTGACTCAACCGCGCGCTTTGAGCATGTCCTGGTTGGACTGCCAAGTAAAAATGATAGTTCTCGAATGCATGTGCTTAGTGCTGCGTACATTCCACCGTGGGCCACCACCGAGATGTATATCTCACATTTCGATGACCTGCAGGACCTTTTAGTAGAACCCTATGTGTCAAATGTATTTATTGTTGGCGATTATAACATCCCTTAGACAAGTTGGCATGTTGCCCAATCCGATATCTCGAACCACGCTTCCGGTTTGTTATGTACCGGAGCATCCCCTAAATGCTTACAGTTGCTACATTTAATGTCAACCTTAAATGCATATCAATACAATAACATATGCAATGGTAAGGGAAAGATTCTTGACCTGTTTATCTCTAACAGCACCTCTTTTGTAAGCCCTCCATTAGATTCATTATTACCAATCGACCCTCACCATCCTCCCTTTATTGCTACAGTCCCTATTAACCTTACAACCCGGGTTCTGAAAAGAGATGTCATAAATAAATATAATTTCCGCAAAGCCGACTATGATGTCATTAACAGGCAAATTGATGAGGTAAAATGGTCTAGTCTATTGGATCACCTTCCTTCAGAAGAGGCAGTTAGGGTATTTTATAACTCGCTAGACAACGTACTCAGACCCAATGTTCCATGCGTTAAATCACGAGCACTTGGCTTTCCCATTTGGTTCTCTCCGTAACTCATTAAAATTATGAAAAAGAAACAGCGCTTTTGGGTTAAGTGGAAAAAATTCAATAACATTAAAGACTAAAATCAGTTTTCCGAATGCCGAGCGGTATTCAAAGAGATGTGTAGATCTTGTTACTTATCTTATATTAAATCCGTCGAAAAAAATATTACCACAAATATTAAGCATTTTTGGAGATAAACCACAAATCGGAAAGATAAATCTGGTATCCCATCCAAGATGCAATATCAAAATGTTAAGTCAAGTGCTCCAGAAGTGATCTGCAATATTATCTTATGTGTGGGGGCCAGTCAGTGCAGACCGGCGACACTTCGACCCAGTGGGATCTTTTGTGTCGGATCTGCAATATGTTTTCAGACTTTTTTTTGTCAGTTTTTGAACCCGCGACCTCCACACTCTCAACATCAACCCCGCCATCGGAAAGCGCCACCATTGTCAATCTCATTGATAGTTTACATATTGAGGAAGATGAAATACTTAAAGAGATGAAACTACACGACCCTTGCAAAGGGGCAGGCCCCGATGGTTATCCAGCTATGTTCTTTAAGGCCACCGCTAATACTATTTGTAAACCACTTTATATTATTTATAATAGATGCTTAAGTGAGGGCGTCTTCCCCGATATATGGAAACCGGCAAATATTACACCTGTGCACAAAAATGGCTCAAAACATGATGTTGAGCAGTATTGGCCTATTTCTGTTCTATCGACCTTGTCAAAACTTTTTGAAAGACTCGTTCATAATGCAGTATACGCAATCCTACATAATGTTATAATTCCTGAACAGCATGGGTTCGTTCAAAGGCGCTCCACAATATCAAAACTTCAGATTTTTTCAAACTTCCTTTTTGAAAATATGGACAGATGACTACAAGTGGACGCTGTATATACAGACTTCAAAAAGTCTTTTGACAAGGTCGATCATGAAATTCTCTTGAATAAGATAGCGTTTAATGGTATACGAGGTAATTTGCTTCGCTGGTTCTCATCTTATATAGAAAACAGGACACAAAAGGTTGTTGTGAATGGCTTTCAGTCTAAAGCAGTGTCTATAACCTCTGGTGTTCCACAAGGCTCAATTTTGGGGCCCCTATTGTTTAATTTATATATGTATAAACGATATTAACAACTATTTTAAACACTCAACATTTGTTTTATACGCCGATGACTTGAAAGCCTTCAAAACAATACACAATGCGGAAGACTGCCTCTTGTTCCAAGAAGACCTAGATAGACTCGCGGCATATTGCCTTGTTAACAAACTGCATTTAAGCATCGCCAAGTGTCAAAAAGTAAATTTTACTAAAAATAACACTATGGTCCAATTTACTTATAAGCTGAATGATACCTCGCTAAATAGTGTATCCTTGGTTAAAGACCTAGGCGTGTTAATCGATGACAAGCTGTCTCTGAATGAGCATGTAGCCAAAATTGTAAATAAGTCATTTAAAATGTATGGCTTCGTCATGAGGTCATTTACTGAATTTAAACGCCCTTCCACATATCTCTACTTATTCAAGACACTTGTAAGATCTCAATTGGAATATGCCGTGCCTATATGGAACCCATTTTATCGGAAGTATGTAGATGCGATCGAAAGAGTCCAGCGTAAGTTCCTTCGCGCCATGCACTTCAGGTGTTGCAGATCATATCTAACATACGAACAGCTATTACAAAAGTGCAACCTGCTGACGCTAGAATCTAGACGGAAGTTATTAGAGGCTAATGTGTTACATAACATTGTACATAACAAATTTGACTCTATTGAACTTACATGCAAATTATGTTACACTGTTTCCCGAACTGTAAATAAACGAAGTGTCCGTACACGTACGTACTCTATTCGCCTTAAACTCATGTCGAACCAACTCGGGATTGCGCTGTCCTATTCGACGAATAGTAGATTCTTATAATCGTAATTTTATTGATATTGATATTTTCATATAGTTCAAAATGTAAATTCAAACAAAATTTTATTAAATATTTATCTGATTAATTATTTTTCGCCATGTAATTATACCATTATTATTATAATTTCATTATTATTATTATTAACATTTCAATATTTTCATTATTACATTTCAATTATTCCTATTCCTACTAATAATTTCATTGTATTTATAATTATTTATTAATGATAAGCACAATTAATTATTGTATTTCAACATACCTATGTACTATTGATATGATGCTTTTTAGTGTTTTTTTGTCTTCTGTCATACTGTTCTTGTTAAATCGTGGATAATGTAGTGGGCTGCAATATTGTAACTTCTAAATTTAAACATATTGTATATTGTAGCTGTTTATTATCCCAAATTATAATAAAATTAAATAGCATGGTGTGAATATTCAACCGGTTTGTGGCATAAAAATAATAATGTATGTTTTATAAATATTCACGGTGATTTGTTTTAATTTACAATATTAATATCAACTTACCTTATACACGACTGTCGGGCTGTCTCGCCTAAATAACACTAAAGCGGGCTTGTGTGCTCATCTGACCAATAATAATTATTTATAATAAAAAAGCTATTTGTAGTCGGAGCCACAACCTTGCTAGTAAGCATGACTTCGCACAATGTACCTGTTTACAATAGCAACATACTTAAGGATAAATCTCAGAATACATTGATGAGCATATCTACAGACTGCTGAATAAATCATATCTAAATTATAAATGCGAATGTGAGTTTGTTGGTTACGCTTTTACGCCTTAACTACTCGACCAATAATTATAAAACTTCACACACATGTGCCCCATTACTAAGTTATACTTATTAGATATAGCATTAATCATAATCAATGTCAAATAGTTTTAACAAAGTACCTAAAAACGCTTACGTATTCAGATACAGAGAATTTGCTAGTAGTTGTAAAATAATTTCTCATTGTTTAAGCAATTTTTCATTTATAATTGTTATTGTTTAAAACTATTTTAATTGCAGGTATACTTAACTACCTATAATGTTTGCAGTACATGTATAAATGTTAAATGTTTTTTGTAGACCCTTACTTTATTAACAATAGAATAACAATGTAATATTAGAAACAGCCTGAAACATAGGTCTCTGAGCTAATTCAGGTAATAAAATGCACTCTTGAGTAAAACAGAAAGGTAATAAAATGTAAAAACAGACTTTATAAACAAGACCTTTAATGTAAAATTTTTAAATTGTAAAATGTTTTCCTTTAGATTAAATATAGTTTTAATGTGAATTTAATACAATAAGTAGCCTGTAATGTGTTTTGTAAAGACTTTGGTAAAAGTTTAGAAACGTGCCTATTCGATAGGGGATAACGGTGGCGGTGGGAGGGTGGGGAGGGGGAAGGGTAACTGATCCCCCCCCCCTCCCGCCGGAGCCCTATAATTACCGAGAAAAATAGACTTTTATTTTTAAAATTTTATTAAATCATATATTGATAAATAGCTCAAAAATCTATGATCAAGTCTATATTATACAATATCTTGAGAATGCATCGTCTCCGGCACTGCAGGATGTGCAGCCTCTTCGCCCTAGCGTAACAAAGCACTGGCCCATACGCTCACCTAGGCTCGCTTGTGCCTATGCTTTGTTACTGCGGGCGGAGGCTGCACCCCTTCCGTGCCTCCGGGCTCTAAAAAACACTCTAGGGATAGGGCAAAAAGTACCACGTGAAGTCGGGGTAAACTAATTCGGGTCTGTCACAGATTTTAATATTTACCTTTATTGTATTTCCTTTTTCCGAATTTAGAGGATCATTTTTATTTTACAAAAATGTCAATTATTTTTTATTATTTCTCTTAATCACTTTCACCGAAATATTAAATAAAAATATGACTTTGATATCTATAATAATAACTTTAATTTATAATAATTTTGACACTGAATTGCATCCTTCTACTTCCCTAAGTAGAAAGAAACGTAATTCTGTGTAAATGACTTATTCATAACCTCAAAAAACGCAATATGAATTTCTTATGTTTTTTAAAAATGAGTGGTCTCCGGCAAGAAAAAATTACTGCTTGTAGCTCAGAAAACTCTCTAGTATCACGTACTACCCTTAGATTCTGCCAAAGGAACGTAATTATGTGTAAATGACTTATTCATAACCTCAAAAAACGCAATATGAATTTTTTTTTTTTTAATGAGTGGTCTCCGGCAAGAAAAAATTACTGCTTGTGGCTCAGAAAACTCTCTAGTATCACGTACTACCCTTAGATTCTGCCCAATGAATAGGCACGTTTCTAAACCCAACCCAAGACTTTTATTTATTGAATAAAAATGTATTATTATTATTATTATTATGTAGAAAAAAAACTATGTATGTAATATATTATATTAGTTGCGTTTGTTAAAATTATATAATGTCAGCGTATTTTTTATTTAGACAGCTCGTAATTGTTACGTACCTCGGGGGTTCATACGACTGCGATGCGTTAGGTCTCGAGTTTTATACCGGGTTTGGCGACGAAATAGTTATTTGAATTTTTGTTAAGAAACTAGTTGCCCAATCACCCAAAAATCCCAATAACTATTTCTCAACACCGTCAACTCCCTAGAAGGATTTGACGGTGTTGCACACTCCCGTGCAGCAAGCATATGAATCCGCTGGTCCTGAGCCTGATCTTTCTCTGGTCGTGTCAAATTGCCATCACATCCAATTATGAGAGTGGAGGAATAATGAGTATGGGTTTGGTTCAATTTGGAAAATAAAAGACTTCTGCTAATGTAAATGCCGCACCAGATAAGCCAAATAACACTTCACTCGATCCGGGAATTGAAGCCCGGTACCTTACAACCATCCGCACACATAAGTCATAATATTCCACGGAACTTAACTGGTAAACAATATACCTATAGGTATACTAGCTGTCATCCGCGGTATCACCAACGTTTATTATTACTGCATCACTCGCTGATGTTACAACAAACAGGCTGCCTAATGTAAAAATAATGTTCAAATCAGTCAGTTAGATAGTTTAAAAGATTAGCACGACACAAACAAACAATCTCTTCGGCATTCTAAATTATATTTTTGAAAGTAAACTTAATTAAGATCCATGAAGCACAACAAAGATCTGTTTAGATCATTAGTTCCCAAAGTGGTCCAGGTGGACCCCCAGGGATCCACGGGAGACTCGACGGGGTCTACGTTTTGGCGTGACAAAAAAATGGAGTCCACAATTCGTAAGCGGAGGTCCACGAGAAAATTTATTTGCTTTCGTTAGTGAAGAACTAAAATGTTGGCTTGACTTCACCTATCAATGTAGACAGATAATATTTTATCGAATCCAATCGAAACTCGAACCTACAGATTTATCAGTAGACAAATACTAAAAAAAAAAGGTTAGCTCGTAGAGATTTGATCTAATTTTTGGGGTCCACCGGAACCAGCTAAGTTTTGAAAGTGGTCTATGACAATAAAGTCTGTAACCTCTGGTTTAGATAATACAGTGATATTACTGTTATCACCTATTATATTATCATAAGTATTATTGAAGACGTTATTCTATGTAATCAGATTTCTCTACAGTATTTTGAGTAGTAAGTTATATTGTTTTACATAATTAATATTTAAGCGACTTTTACTCTTTGAAATTCAAAAATTTTATACATATTTATTATCTATGTCCAGCAGTGGACATCTTTCGGATGAAATGGCGATCATGATGATACTGATTTTATCGTAACTTATTTTAATCAAAAGTTTTTAAACCATCAGGCTATAAAACGTATGAAATATTAAAATACTGGCTATCTCTTGATAACAGTACTTTTCCTGAATGAGAGGTACCCTATGTACTTTTCTGTATCCCTGACAATGATGCTATATTTCATAATGAACGGTTAAGTAGTTAAGGCGTGAAAGCGTAACAAACAAACAAACTAATATACGCTTTTATAAAATTAGTTAGAGCGTTAGAATTAGGATATTGTTTATAACTATTTAAATAGATAATAGATTTGCTTTTCACTGTCTATAATTTATTTTTCTTACTTATTTACTAAACAAATATGGCGTATTAGTAGCTAGAGACAATATATAGAGGCATCTCTATGTTATATTTCATTTTTGTTATTTCTATATAACAATAAATGCATATAATATGAAGACAGTAACTGCAATTACTTTATAATTGTTTGTTTGTTTACCAAATAAGACAAGTAAAATTATTATTATACCGAAAATAGCATTTGCGTCATTCAATTGAAATTAATTGTGACACAATTGCTACTTTGCATAGAATTGTGTACCTAAGATGTTTGCCTTTGAATTTGTTGAAATTAATATATTGGAAATCTATTGCATGAATTAGAATTGTGACGACTTTACACATACTTTTTTCGTGAAAATTTACTTTGTGACGAATTTACAACAACCCAGACAAACAAGGTACAAGAAATCGCCCATTTGTGATCGAACTACTCAGTAAAGAGATGTCATGATGTGATGATGATGTTATCAGAACAGAAAATGCAATATCTACAATTTCGAAAGTGTACTTGAGTGTTTTATGTGATATAAGTTCTCAGTATTATGTTGCCAGTAAACTCGACCAGGTGGCGACGTCTACACCTACAAATACACATTGAAACTATAGAAAAATTTATATTTCATATTACAGACATGTCAATAGAATATAATAATGTCCTCCAGACCGAATTTCGGTCACGGCGGCCAATTTTAACAGACACTGGCCATCTGCGCAGGAGATATTATAGTGCACAAACTGCACAAGTATGTGCGCAAACACAAGTGCACTCTCTGTTCCCTAATCCTCATGACCCGATGGGACGGATAATCCGACACGACCGGAGAGAGATCAGGCGCAGGACCAACGGCTTTACGTGCTTTCCGAGGCACGTGGGTGTCTAACACCGCCAACTTCCTAACTCTGAGCTCTTATTGATATTTTTTAACAGAAAAACCCAATTCGTTTTTGTTGGCCCGACCCGGGATTCGAAGCCGAGACCTCTTGCACAGCAGTCGCATTCACTACCGCTGCGCCACGGAGGCAGTTATAATATACTGTCTATCAATAGAATATTATGCTATGTATGTATATAAAATTCTATCCGATCCATTAACTCACTTTTCGGCTGTAGGTGTACAATATGTAAATTTTCTTTTTCTTGATGCGTAATAGCTAATTCTTTAGTGAGGTCAGCTATTTTCTCTTTCAAATCATACAAATTTTGTGATGTATTAGACAAACTGAATATAGACTGTTGTGTCGAAAAAAGGTGATTCCAACTTTGAATCATCACTTCTTTATTGAGGTTTTCGTATAAGAAGTGTAAAATTTTGTTCAGTATCCATGCTTATCAAAGTTATATGAAAAATACTTTAAAAACCAAATCAGTTTTAAAGTACTGTAACTACATCTAGCGGATTCTGTAGTAATTTATTTCTGCAGGATTATCTATCATAATTATTCATATCTATACTAATATAATAAAGCTGAAGAGTTTTTTGTTTGAACGCGCTAATCTCAGGAACTACTGATTCGATGTTGATTGTCGAAAAATTATTTTAGTGTTGGATAGCCTATTTATCGAGGAAGGCTACAGGCTATATAACATCACGCTACGACCCACGGGGCGGCGCAGTAACGATAAACGCGGGTGAAAAAGCGGGAACATCTTGACGGATAAGCTTAGTAGTGCCGTAGTTTTTACTAGATGGTCATCACTTGCAATAGATTTCTGAGAGAAGGAAATATATTATCTATAATACAACCTTCTGTCTCGGAAGGTTATATTAGGTTCCTTCTTAAACCCATTGCTGTGCAATTTGGTGATCATTCACTATTTTTGACTGTTATATTTTACTATATCTGGTGATAAGTTAAACATAAGCCTTTAAAATTATACCTCCTCTCTTTCAGAACACAGTGTCAGAAGTTCTTCCATTCACGCTGTTTGGTTGCTCCGCGATCATAGCTGGTTTACTCCTAATCCTGACACCAGAGACTAAGGACTTGCCACTTTTTGACACCATCAGACAAGTCGAAAGCTACTGCAAGGGTAAAGGTACAGCAGAGAAGACAAATACAGATTGTTCTGCAGAAATTGTGGCTAGCAATGCGTGAAGCTAGCCAGATAAGATGATTTCATTTTTTTAAGATTACACAAATGATATTTGTTAGTAATCTGTTGTTTTATTTGATTTTAATAGCCAATTGAATAGTCCCTTAGTTCCCAAAGTGGTCAAGGTGGACCCCCAGGGGTCCACGGGAGACTCGACGGGGGTCTACGTTGGCGTGACAAAAAAATGGGGGTAAACAATTAGTAAGCGAGGCTCCACGAAAATGTATTTGCTTTCGATAGTGAAGAACTAAAATGTTGGCTTGGCTTCACCTATCAATGTAGACAGATACCTAATATTTTAAGAAGCTGAGCGACTGTTACTTTTAAAAAATTGCATATTCCATATTCATTCCAGCGGTCTCAAACTTACAGATTTCTCGGTAGAGAAATGCTAAAAAAAAAATATGTTCAGCACGTCTACCGTGGTAGGTTCAGTCCCGAGAATTAAGAAAAAAAATTCCCGTAGAGATTTGATCACGAATACGAATGCCAAGGAATATGGTAGAAATGTAGCTGCAGCCTGCAGGGAGTCCATCGGAACCAGCTAAATTTTGAAAGTGCTCTATGAGAAAAAAGTCTGGAAACCTCTGGAATAGGCAAATGGAACTGAAATTTCTCGAACATTTTCTGACTAGAGACGTTCTGAAGAAACGTCATGTTATCGTATCAAATATAGGATATCACATCCTATATTTCATGCCATAACATGGCGTTTCTGAGCGATGAATCCTGAGTGTGAATGATGCAAGTGGAAATCCGTAGCTTATTCTTATAGATGATTCACGAGTGCTGCCTGCGATGATGAACCCTTGCAGACAACAGTGTAGGTTTGTGTATGTATGTCTAAACCTACTAGCAAATTACTTTGAAACACTCCGTGGATAAGAACTGTAAGGTGTCGACGGTAAACGTTCAATTTTAATCGTGACATATAAGCCATTAATCTCACTAGTTGATAGATTATGTGGATCGTTCCATAATAACTCGAAACTTTATTGTTTTGTATATTTAACTTTATAGTTTAACTAGATGTTCCCGCGGTTTCACCCGAGTTTATCGTTACTGCGCCATCCCCGTGGGTCGTAGCGTGATGTTATATAGCCTATAACCTTCCTCGATAAATAGGCTATCCAACACTAAAATACTTTTTCAAATCGAACCAGTAGTTCCTGAGATTAGCGCGTTTAAACAAACAAACTCTTGAGCTTTATAATATTAGTATATTTAATATAGATAGTATAGATTAAAAATAGAATCATGCGCCAAAAAGTATAAGATATTCAACCAAAATATTTATGACCAAATCTTACTATTACATGCTGTATTAGATCCGGGTTTTACTGTCCATCATTTTCTGGGCAATTTTTTTTTTTATTCTTATGGATTTCCAACTTTCCCGAGAATAAAAAAGAATAATGAAAAATTTTCAGACATGCAGGCTTACTCAAGATGTTTCCCTTTACCGTTAAAACAAGAAATACCTAGCTGTTAAAAAAGCAACATAACTTTATAGACATAGTTGCGTGCCGTTGGATCAAACTCAAGACCCAACCTAACAGTCTAATGCTCTCCTACTATCGCTGCCATTTATATGGTATCTCCTCATGAGACTAATGCAATACCGGAGGGCATAGTATACTAGCTTTTAAACTACCACCTTCGCCTTGTGATATAAACAAAAAATGTATCAACAGGTTAAATTAAAGCGCACAAACCGCAGGGCAGCTTGTGGCGAGCTGAATGTGAGTGGCGACACTGCGGTCCTGAATGCCTCAGAGAGTCGGTGAGGGCCTCGTCTCCAGCTTGCCGTTACTGGTTGGCTGGGGTGGAACTTCAAGAGCGCCCGTAGGACTCTCAACTCTGGCTTGCCTTGATCAGCTGGTCAGAGGGGGGCCGCTAGAGCTACATGCTTGGGGGTGGAAGTGTCATTTTCAAGGGCATAACTACGGGGAAACCCGCTCAGGGTCTCCGTTTTCACGAGACCCGTGATGGTGAAACCGGCGCCGCACCGCTCGACACCCCTAGCCGCTCGCACCGGTGTTGCCTTCTGCTGCTGGCTTGTCTGCCTATAGTGGCTATTCAGGAGGCCCATCTAGTGAGTTGGCGAGTCACCGTCTGTCTATTCGATTGATGCTAATAGAGTATTCAGGGCAGACGCCGTTTTATCATCCATAGTTACAAATATACCAGTCCATCAAACACCCATACCCATAGCCCATATATTAGAATCCATACGTAGCAATAGTCCTACGCCTGCTGCGGCTAGTGCCGCTGTAGGTGTTCCATCCCACCTTTGATTAAAACTCTCGAAGGGCCTCTTCACGTTGGACCCATGTCTCCGTGTAAGCCTCCCAAAGGGCCGGGTATTTTCCTAACGTATTAGGAATATACCCGTGAAAAAGAAACAAATAATAATAATATTCTACCACATACACACAACACCATCTAGCCCAAACTAAGCAGAGCTTGTACTATGGGTACTAGATAATGGATAAATATACTTGTATACTTTTTTTTTGTAAATACATACATATTATACATAGAAACACCCAGACCAAGACAAACATCCATGTTCATGCACACAAATGTTTGACTTGTGCGGGAATCGAACCCGCGACCTCAGGCGTGGCAGTCGGTTACTCTAACCACTACGCCATCGAGGCCGACAAAAAAATTTTTCAAATAATCTGTAGGTTAAACACACGATAATAAAATATGTTTAAAGAATAAAACAATTTTTATTACAATCCTTCTACTAGAAAATATCATACATACGTTCTCAACTTTAGATAATACATTACTCTAATATTGTACCCTATAAAATACAAAACGTCCTAATACAGTCGTGTAGTTTACCACGTCGTCGTAGGCGCGGCATCAGCGAAAGCCTTGACCTTCGGTATAGAATACACGTTGTCAGTCAACTTTTTAAAGGCAGGGTATTTTGTGTCAAGATCTGGCATTCGCAAAATTATCTTGAAGTAGTCGTATAATCCCGCGAAGTGGAAGTCCCCCCATGTTAACTGAAAAATAGACACTTTATTATAGCCAATCAATTAACTACAGCAAGTGCCTGTAACAAAGTGACCATTGAATTGGTTTGAAGTTGTTTTTATAGCATGTATATTGACAATAGATATCAAACCCCGGTGACGCTATATCGCGTCGTCACATTTGCACCCGTAAAACCCCGGTGACGCTATATGGGGTCGAAGCGTTGGGACGTGTTTTGTTTGCCGTTTTTTTATTATAAGGCCTGTATTTAAAATATTGTGTTGCATATCAATGTTCTCAGAATGAACTGAGCTTTTCGAATGAATATTTATCAACTGAATAATATTTTTCTAAATATTTTTTTTGTCATGTCACGTGACTTTGCGCCACACGTTTATTTGTCTACGTTATTTGTTCCGCTGTTATCTGTAGTTTTTATAGGGCAAGTATGTAAGTATAATACATTATTGGAAAGTTTATTCTTTCTATTTTTAGACACAATAAAAACAATAGTGACTATTGTTATTGTTGTATAACAAACTGAAGCCCAAAATAACCTATTATCATTTCTCAGAATTCCCGCCTTTTTTGATATTTTATTTTTTTATTACTTTATTATATCGTATTTCAGGTTTTAATCACTATAATAGTGTTATTTATTAGAATTTCTATAAAATATGTGAGAAGCACGCACAAGGCTACGTACGAATCTTTTTTAGAAATTCTCCGCACTCTAAAATGTACTCGTCACGCACTTTCAAATGCTAATATCTTATTTTTTTCTCACAGACATTATAAATACTTTGTTTTTACTATAAAGAGTATTTAACTAGGAAATAGAAAAAGTAAAACATCTTATTAGACAAATCAATTAATCTATATAATAATATCATCTCATATTTCCAATTCGGTTACTTTAACCAGACGTATTAACTACAATATACACGTAAATGCGATGATTCATAACACTTATCGTAGCTTACAATGTATGCTTCTAAGAAACACAAGCTTTGTTATCATAACTTTGCGTTCTAAATTATAAACACCTGCCGACTCACTCGAATAACGCTCGAGTGGCCTTGAGTTGGCTATCTTTGTAGCGTGTATCTTAAAATACATATTTACCTAAATATATTATCTATGTACTATCGACTCCAGCGACGGATGACCACTCCTAAGGTTAAATTCGCATAGCAGGCCAACACTTGGTACCCGTACCCGTGACACGCCCCTTTCTTTGTTTGAGTTTTTTTACACTTTACATTTGTTTACTGATTCTAAGGCGATACAAACTCAACTGGTCAACATGTGCAAGCGAAAATTTTCTGAAATGGTCATCCGTCGCTGGAGCCGATAGTACATAAAACATAAGGTAAAATATTGCTACCATCTGCCTTGCGAGCGCTACATTTAGGGATAATAGACGAAACTGACGTAATGGAACAACATGCGAAAGTATATCGTACTAGCACGCAATATAGCACAAAATCAGTGCCATCAAACGTCAATAAGATCTTCAACGTGTTTTTTTTCGGCTTTTTGCCAAGTAACTCTGCGCTAACCTTTGGCTGCCCCTGCCTGCCTGCTTTGAGCAGCATCGCAATGATACAAAACAGTCGTACAGGGCTACCTCGACGAGTGGTTGGGATGGAACTTTCTGGTTTTCTCCCTTTTTCAATTTATCGTTTCTTTATGAAAGCCTAAAAGGATATTTCAAGTCCACCAAAGTGACTTGACTAAACTCTTACAATCATGCAGCGTAGATAGAGTTATTTTGTAAAGTAAAATATGTAAAAAGAGTAGCATCAGTAAATTAGTAATCACCTTGCCAGCAGCGATGTGTCCTTTGTTCTCCTCGATAATGGCGTTCAGTTTCTTCAGCATATCAGGATATAACTTAGAGTATTCTGCATGTTTCTTCTCTTTGATATCTTGATCCTGTTCCCAGTGTACCAATGCCGCTTCTGTTACAAATAGTATTACATTAATATCCCTGGAATTATTACGCAAAATCGAACAGGCCTTAAATTTAAGCCTTAGTGACGCTATGGCCATTCTCACCTTAAACACAAAGAAAAGATTATATGACTAATGTTAAAAAATAATGTGTACATTATATTCGCCATGAAATGTTCGATAGAAAGATTACAATATACGAGGCACTAGTAAATTTTGTATTGAGTATCTAAAATTGAGAACAGCGACATCTTTTGTAGGCTGTACCTTCGCTGTGTATATGTGAAAGTCTCATGTTAAGACAAGACAATTAATAATGCTAAGAAAGACGAAACCCAAAAATGCATGTGTAGACGTGACGTCACCTAAAAAATATAAAATTAAATACTTTACTAACTTAGTCTGATGTCGTAGAAAAAGTCGACGTTCTGGTCAATCTCGAAGGCTTCTTCATCATTGTCTCCAGCGACGCTATACTTCTTGCCGAGGTACCGGCAAATGGCCAAGCTTGTGGCGTACTCTTTACCGTCTATCTCCAGCACCGGTAAAGCACCGAAAGGCATTTCTAAAAAGAAAGTTTTCGTAACATTCGAAAATTCGTACCTACATATAAAATCTGTGCAATCTTTACAACATAAAATAGAAAAGTGCCATCCGATAATATGACGTCACAGCATCTTCTTCTCCCTAGCCTTTATTATTCCCAAGTCACCTGAGGTCGGCTTTCTAGTCTAACCGGATTTGACTGAATATCAGTTTTTACACGGAGCGACTACCATCTGACCGCCGCAACCCGAAGGCTAACGATACCCTAAGGCTAGACCAGTGTCAGGATATTAGAAGGCACTGACTTCCCAATAACGACTGCCATAGATGTTGATGGCAGCCGGGACCGACGGCTTAACGTGGTCTCCAAGGCACGGAGCAGGCGATAATTGTCAATCGATACGCACATAATTTCGAAAAGTCATATAACTTCCGAAAGTCAGAGGTGCGTGACGTGGCCGTGGGTTCGAACCCGAGACCCTCTGCATTGCAATCTGTTGGTCTCCCCACTGAGCTATCGCTGCATATCACTGCATGCAGTTACAAAAACAAAGAAAGAATAAGGGCAGTTTACATTTAAAAGAATATTATGATATAGGTACGTAATATCAATTAATAATAAAATAAGTCACATTAATGGTAACCAACATAAGAATAACTTAACAATTATTCTCAGCAACATTCTACTGTCTATGATAATTAGAGGGGCAAACATTGAAATAACAAACACGAAGAAAACCTAGACTCGGAACGACTGCAACATTTCACATTTGACGTATATTAAACTGGATCAGCATTCTATTTGGAACTGAATTATTACGAGAATTGGCCCTCGGAAGTACTTACTCGGTTTCTCTTCTGACCATTTGTCGAATGGGATCCGTTTGTCTGTGAACTCCTGACCGCCGTACGCCAGTAGTAGCCGGATGCCTTCACCCAGGGCTTTCGCCTCAAAGTAAGTAACAGTTACTTTCGACATTTTCTGAAAAGAAAAGTTAATCGTCACATAGGATGGCATAATAGACCAGCAGCATCGAATAGTTATATTTTTAAATGTTGTGTAACTTTTGACGTTCACGTTTAACTTTTGGATCCGTCCGTCGATGTACAGTCAGTCAGTAACATAAGTAGGTAGCTGAACATAAAATAGTGTAGGTATAAGGATTTAATGAATTCAAAATCTTAATTATTATTCAGTATTTTTTTCTTAATTGATTGATAGTTAAATAAAATATATTTTGTATAGACATATAAGATAAAACGTAAGAACCCACTTCTGAGCTACAAAATCGACCTTCGTAATGTACATATCTCGATACTACAAAGTACAAGTAATTGAGAAATACCTCGTCCCTATTCTGATCGATAAGATTATGTTAAGAGTTTGTTTGTATAATGTTTAAAGCATACAGACAGCGAAAGCGGAGCGGTACCGGTGCGGTGGTAGAATTAATATGATGACACACGATCGTTCCGGACCGTGTATGTAATGTTTCATATTCTTAGAAAGACAACTTCCGTACTAGGAATAATTCCTGTGTCGCGAGGGACATTATAAACATTTAAACAACGGACACTAAGGACCTCCAGACTTGGAACAAACATTTGTAGATCACACAAATTTTTGTCTCGTGTGTGTGTGATCCCAAAACAGTGATAGCGGCAAGGCGACCAGTTAAACCACTGATCCATCTGTGCATTCGAACATACAACAAATAAAAAATTACTTAAATTAAAGATTTTAAAACCCCCGACACGAAATAATAAAAATAGTGTGAACGTAAAAAGCCTAAAACAAATTAAAACCTATAAAAAGAAAAAAATTACCTTGAAATTATGACCCTACGTACTTACGTAGGGTCATAATTTCAAGGTAATTTTTTTTTTCACATTTATTCAAAACATTTCATACCTACTTAGGTATGAAATGTTTTGATTAAATGTTGTTCGCGTCGGGGGCATAATTCGCCATTTTGTGGTGGCGGCCATCTTGGACCGATTTTTATCTAACATAGCTAAGAACACTCCCGACTAATACACCTTTCAAACAAAAACAACAAAATCAAAATCGGTTCATCCGTCCGGAAGCTACGTTGCCACAGACAGACACACAGACACACATACACACACAGACACGTCAAACTTATAACACCCCTTCCTTTTTGTGTCGCGAGTTAAAAACGCAACCGGTACCGCTCCGCCGCTGTCTGTATGTGGCGTACTTAAATAAACATTTATTTTGTAGCAGTCAACTGATCGTAAAGCAATTGAGTTTATTATTATAACAATCATAAATATGAACTAGAGCTAGGTGATTATATTTTAATTTAATTTTCTTAATTTTTCAATCTGCACTTGTTATCAACATCAAATTTTACTATTATAATATTAGTTAGGAAGTTCGGCTTTTATTAGTAATTGTAGTCGATAACAGGTTTCTCAATTAATATCATAACTAAAATTACGAGTAATTATACATTAAAATTTAGCTATAGTACTTTCTCGAAGCTATTTTTGTTAATAAAAAATCGATCTTCGATCATTAAATTTGTAAGCTGTCAAAATCGGTCATTTGGAACAGACATCTATACTAATATTATAAAGCTGAAGAGTTTGTTTGTTTGTTTGTTTGTATGTTTACTTGAACGCGCTAATCTCAGGAACTACTGGCCCGATTTGCAAAATTCTTTCAGTGTTAGATAACCCGTTTATCGAGGAAGGCTATAGGCTATATATCATCACGCTAAGATCAATAGGAGCGGAGCACCAATGAAGAATGTTTCAAAATCGGAGAGTATTTTTTCCTTTTGAGAGTTTCCGCTGCGTGCGCTGCGTAAACAGTTAAAGTTTCGCAAAAATCATGTATGACAGAATTGTTTCCCTTTAAAAGTTCTAAAAAAAAGTCCGCGACAGCATATGTCTATCTTTTAAGGTTGGCTCACTATAACCATTTTTATGCTAACGAAATTTGTTCTAAAATAATGCATTATTTGCGAAGGTATTTTTATAAACATGATATTAATCCTTATCCAAATATATACGTTATTCATCACAAGTATTTAATTTAAAACAAAATTGCCCTTTACATCATTCGATTTCAATGAATATCTTAGGAGATATAGCAGTTTTAAAATAACATCGCAGCAAAATAATTACCCATTACAGACATAGTACAAACGATGTTTCTCCTGGTTTATTCTGCGTGATTACTACTGGTTCGATTTGAAAAATTCTTTTAGTGTTAGATAGCCTATTTATCGAGGAAGGCTATAAGCTATATAACATCACGCTACGACCCACGGAGGCGGCGCAGTAACGATAAACGCGGGTGAAACCGCGGGAACATCTAGTTGTTACATAATCTTTGCTTATATCAAGGTCCACGCTTCGTTGATATATGTAAATCCCGCATTACATATTATATTTAAATATTTATCTATATATATTCAATTGTCTAGTTTATTTCATAATTATGGTGTAATCCATCACATAATTATAACATGCAATGTATTAAAACCTCTTAATGTTCTCTCAAATTCATTAAGAATGCACACACATGATAACGATATTTAAAAACATATTTTTAGTTAATTTACCAAAACAAATAAAACTCGTTCAAAATCCAGAAAAGAAACGAATAAACCAAATTACTGAGCTCGTTATTCTTTAACTTATATAATATTAGAAGATATTTACACTTAGCATCAAAGATATCATAAAAAAAAAATTACTAGTGCTCTAAAAGTGAAGACTTAGAATCGACCCAAAGGAGTCGATTTTCTTAAAATGAAATCGGTTCTACAAAATCCCTCGCACAACAGTCAAAGCACAATAAAATTGTTCGAATGATAGCTATTTGTTTCACGTAAGCTGTTTTGTTCTTTATTTTTCCTCCTTTTTTTGAAGTCGGCTAATAAGTAGCGCATACTTATTAACCGACTTCAAAAAAAGAGATTCTCAATTCGACTGTATGTTTTTTTTTATGTGTGTTACCTCAGAACTTTTTTTGTGAACCGATTTTGATGATTATTTTTTTATTTGAAAGCTGGTGCTTCCAATTTTTCATTAAACGTTTAACACAAACTTACCTACAGTTATTAAAAACAACATTGTATGGATCTAATTTTAGACAATACAGTATATAAATATAATATGAAGAACCTGTTATTGTCAGAATTCACAAAGCTTCCTACACTAGGCTAGCCTGTCACGTAGGAAATTTATAACGTACGATTCTATAAAAATGACATTGGAACTATGTAATATTTTTCTAAGTTAGTTTTACGTTAGTTTATTAAATTTTAGAAGATACTTTTATATAGCAGAGCAGAGAGGGCGCAACTCTAATGTTTAATTTTTACATCGCTTTGTTAAGTGCATTAAAAATAATATATGTATATTTCACTAGATTTTTTGCCTCAGTTTTAACCAGTGACATATAATAACCCCGCACAATCGTTATCAGTGTATTTACGGACGACAAAGGTGAACTTTTACTGTGAAGTGATAGATTGTGAAAAACATATTTTAAACAACAATCTATAAACTGTGTGATTATTGAAGGACAAAGATATCATTTTTAAGACTGTATAGGATATGAATGACATAAATTGAGTGTTCTAGCAGAGATTTACTGCATTGATTCCAAGATTAGCTGATTCTTCAAAATTGCCAAATCTCTTTCTGTTGACATTGTACAGCGCCATCTATTAGCAAATTGATAAACTACGAACTTAGCTAGCCGTTGAACGATTCGCGAAGCAAACTGTCACCACACCTACGAACTACTAATCAATTAAATTTATTTTGTTTATACCAAAGATTTGTAGAGGGCAGTACGGGTACTCTTTAAGCCTGTAAGCTAACTGTGATTGTTTACATTTTTTATATCATACAATACATTAACTCCACAACAACATAATAAAGATGGAATGTTGCGATGACTCTTCAGCTTCGGGCAACCGTATTCTAAGGTGCTCTGCATGCAGTGGAAAGTATCACTATGAATGCTTAAACATGACCTCAAACCAATTTTCTGCTCTAAGCAAAGAATATAAGGCGATCTGGAAGTGTCCGTCCTGCACAAACATTACTAGACGAACCAAGTCCAACTTACACACTCCTGTGCGCAGCTACACGCAACTCCCAGCTGATGATTGCTGTATGGACATATCTCACGATTTAGAGACCAGCCAACTTATCCCATCTAGCCACCTGGGAGACAATAAGACCTTGCCCACTGAACAGACACTGAATACCATACCCAGGCTTGACTTCGTATCTTTCCCTACAAAACTAGAAACCACTCTTAGTCAGTGGCGTGACGATATGAACAGAGATATACATAATATGGGCGATGATATTAAATCCACCTAATCGGACATACGGAATGAAACGCATAATTTGCGTACTGAGCAAAACGTCTTAAAACAACGAGTCTCTGACATTCAGGACAATATTACCATACTCCAAACTTCTTGCCAGAGTCAGTCCACTGAACATGACATTCTCAAGAAGAGAATTGATGACTTGAATTATACAACCACATCTACCGTGTTACAATCAACTATCGACAACCTAGAGACTAAGATAGAAATTCTGGAACAGCAGGCATGCCAGTGCAACGTGGAGATATGTAACTTGCCCGAAAGACGCAATGAAAACTTACCAGCAATTATTGAAACTATAGGGAACATTTTGAAATGTCCTATCAATCTTAAAGATATCGTCGCAGTGCACAGAGTTCCTCATGCCTCTCAGCAAAGCACAAGACCGAAGAACGTCATACTAAAACTCACATCGCGGCTGCAGAAGGATAATTTGTTGAGTGCGTTTCGTAAAGCTGCTTCGCTTAACACTGAACAAATGGGTATCACCGGCAAGTCCACGTCTATTTTTATTAATGAACACTTAACTTTAAGGAAGAAACAGTTATTTCGTAAATCTCGTGAGGTTGCACATAATCATAATTATAAATATGTTTGGATTAGAAATGGTACTATACCGGTGCGTGAAAGAGATGGGGCAACTGCGTTTGCTATACGTGGGTACGTATACCTTGATAAAATTAGACCAACGACTAAATCTGCAGAATAACTGGTTCTTCTTAATTGCTGCCATGCTATGTTGCAGTGTGGATGGCACGTCCATGTACTTCGTGTTCTGTCACTTATCACTTACGCAGAATAATGAAGCTTATTTTATATTGCATGTTTTTCTAATTTTTATTACTTCCATATTTTTAAATTGTGTCACTAATGCATTTAATCTATACTAATATTATAAAGCTGAAGAGTTTGTTTGTTTGTTTGTTTGCTTGAACGCGCTAATCTCAGGAACTACCGGTCCGATTTGAAAAATTATTTCAGTGTTAGATAGCCCATTTATCGAGGAAGGCTATAGGCTATATATCATCACGCTAAGATCAATAGGAGCTGAGCACCAATGAAGAATATTTCAAAGTCGGAAGATATTTTTCCCTTTTGAGAGCTTCCGTTGCGTCCGCTGCGTAAACAGTTAAAGTTTCGCAAAAATCATGTATGACAGAATTGTTCCCCTTTAAAAGTTCTAAAAAAAAGTCCGCGACAGCATATGTCTATCTTTTAAGGTTGGCTCACTATAACCATTTTTATGCTAACGAAATTTGTTCTAAAATAATGCATTATTTGCGAAGGTATTATTATAAACATGATATTAATCCTTACCCTATTAAATACGTTATTCATCACAAGTATTTAATTTAAAACAAAATTGCCCTTTACATCATTCGATTTCAATGAATATCTTAGGAGATATCGCAGTTTTAAAATAACATTGCAGCAAAATAATTACCCATTACAGACATAGTACAAACGATGTTTCTCCTGGTTTATTCTGCGTGATTACTACTGGTTCGATTTGAAAAATTCTTTTAGTGTTGGATAGCCTATTTATCGAGGAAGGCTATAGGCTATATAACATCACGCTACGCCCCACGAGAGCGGCGCAGTAACGATAAACGCGGGTGAAACCGCGGGAACATCTAGTATGTGGTCAATACATTCGGTGATATATGAATTTAAGTTGATATATGCACGCAATGGATAGTACCAATATAACTATTTATTACCAAAATTGCAGGGGCATAAGAACTAAACTACATACACTGCTATTGAGTATTCTATCTTTCTCGTATGACATCATTATCTTAACGGAAACGTGGCTCGTACCTGATATCTCCAACTCGGAGTTTATGGATACTCGGTACGTGGTGTATCGGTGTGACCGGGACCGGAATACTACGATGAGGCAGGATGGTGACGGAGTTCTCATTGCTGTGTTGCGCGAACATCGATCTTGTATTCTCGATTCCTCTAAATACTCGCAAGTTGGTGACTCAACCGCGCGCTTTGAGCATGTCCTGGTTGGACTGCCAAGTAAAAATGATAGTTCTCGAATGCATGTGCTTAGTGCTGCGTACATTCCACCGTGGGCCACCACCGAGATGTATATCTCACATTTCGATGACCTGCAGGACCTTTTAGTAGAACCCTATGTGTCAAATGTATTTATTGTTGGCGATTATAACATCCCTTAGACAAGTTGGCATGTTGCCCAATCCGATATCTCGAACCACGCTTCCGGTTTGTTATGTACCGGAGCATCCCCTAAATGCTTACAGTTGCTACATTTAATGTCAACCTTAAATGCATATCAATACAATAACATATGCAATGGTAAGGGAAAGATTCTTGACCTGTTTATCTCTAACAGCACCTCTTTTGTAAGCCCTCCATTAGATTCATTATTACCAATCGACCCTCACCATCCTCCCTTTATTGCTACAGTCCCTATTAACCTTACAACCCGGGTTCTGAAAAGAGATGTCATAAATAAATATAATTTCCGCAAAGCCGACTATGATGTCATTAACAGGCAAATTGATGAGGTAAAATGGTCTAGTCTATTGGATCACCTTCCTTCAGAAGAGGCAGTTAGGGTATTTTATAACTCGCTAGACAACGTACTCAGACCCAATGTTCCATGCGTTAAATCACGAGCACTTGGCTTTCCCATTTGGTTCTCTCCGTAACTCATTAAAATTATGAAAAAGAAACAGCGCTTTTGGGTTAAGTGGAAAAAATTCAATAACATTAAAGACTAAAATCAGTTTTCCGAATGCCGAGCGGTATTCAAAGAGATGTGTAGATCTTGTTACTTATCTTATATTAAATCCGTCGAAAAAAATATTACCACAAATATTAAGCATTTTTGGAGATAAACCACAAATCGGAAAGATAAATCTGGTATCCCATCCAAGATGCAATATCAAAATGTTAAGTCAAGTGCTCCAGAAGTGATCTGCAATATTATCTTATGTGTGGGGGCCAGTCAGTGCAGACCGGCGACACTTCGACCCAGTGGGATCTTTTGTGTCGGATCTGCAATATGTTTTCAGACTTTTTTTTGTCAGTTTTTGAACCCGCGACCTCCACACTCTCAACATCAACCCCGCCATCGGAAAGCGCCACCATTGTCAATCTCATTGATAGTTTACATATTGAGGAAGATGAAATACTTAAAGAGATGAAACTACACGACCCTTGCAAAGGGGCAGGCCCCGATGGTTATCCAGCTATGTTCTTTAAGGCCACCGCTAATACTATTTGTAAACCACTTTATATTATTTATAATAGATGCTTAAGTGAGGGCGTCTTCCCCGATATATGGAAACCGGCAAATATTACACCTGTGCACAAAAATGGCTCAAAACATGATGTTGAGCAGTATTGGCCTATTTCTGTTCTATCGACCTTGTCAAAACTTTTTGAAAGACTCGTTCATAATGCAGTATACGCAATCCTACATAATGTTATAATTCCTGAACAGCATGGGTTCGTTCAAAGGCGCTCCACAATATCAAAACTTCAGATTTTTTCAAACTTCCTTTTTGAAAATATGGACAGATGACTACAAGTGGACGCTGTATATACAGACTTCAAAAAGTCTTTTGACAAGGTCGATCATGAAATTCTCTTGAATAAGATAGCGTTTAATGGTATACGAGGTAATTTGCTTCGCTGGTTCTCATCTTATATAGAAAACAGGACACAAAAGGTTGTTGTGAATGGCTTTCAGTCTAAAGCAGTGTCTATAACCTCTGGTGTTCCACAAGGCTCAATTTTGGGGCCCCTATTGTTTAATTTATATATGTATAAACGATATTAACAACTATTTTAAACACTCAACATTTGTTTTATACGCCGATGACTTGAAAGCCTTCAAAACAATACACAATGCGGAAGACTGCCTCTTGTTCCAAGAAGACCTAGATAGACTCGCGGCATATTGCCTTGTTAACAAACTGCATTTAAGCATCGCCAAGTGTCAAAAAGTAAATTTTACTAAAAATAACACTATGGTCCAATTTACTTATAAGCTGAATGATACCTCGCTAAATAGTGTATCCTTGGTTAAAGACCTAGGCGTGTTAATCGATGACAAGCTGTCTCTGAATGAGCATGTAGCCAAAATTGTAAATAAGTCATTTAAAATGTATGGCTTCGTCATGAGGTCATTTACTGAATTTAAACGCCCTTCCACATATCTCTACTTATTCAAGACACTTGTAAGATCTCAATTGGAATATGCCGTGCCTATATGGAACCCATTTTATCGGAAGTATGTAGATGCGATCGAAAGAGTCCAGCGTAAGTTCCTTCGCGCCATGCACTTCAGGTGTTGCAGATCATATCTAACATACGAACAGCTATTACAAAAGTGCAACCTGCTGACGCTAGAATCTAGACGGAAGTTATTAGAGGCTAATGTGTTACATAACATTGTACATAACAAATTTGACTCTATTGAACTTACATGCAAATTATGTTACACTGTTTCCCGAACTGTAAATAAACGAAGTGTCCGTACACGTACGTACTCTATTCGCCTTAAACTCATGTCGAACCAACTCGGGATTGCGCTGTCCTATTCGACGAATAGTAGATTCTTATAATCGTAATTTTATTGATATTGATATTTTCATATAGTTCAAAATGTAAATTCAAACAAAATTTTATTAAATATTTATCTGATTAATTATTTTTCGCCATGTAATTATACCATTATTATTATAATTTCATTATTATTATTATTAACATTTCAATATTTTCATTATTACATTTCAATTATTCCTATTCCTACTAATAATTTCATTGTATTTATAATTATTTATTAATGATAAGCACAATTAATTATTGTATTTCAACATACCTATGTACTATTGATATGATGCTTTTTAGTGTTTTTTTGTCTTCTGTCATACTGTTCTTGTTAAATCGTGGATAATGTAGTGGGCTGCAATATTGTAACTTCTAAATTTAAACATATTGTATATTGTAGCTGTTTATTATCCCAAATTATAATAAAATTAAATAGCATGGTGTGAATATTCAACCGGTTTGTGGCATAAAAATAATAATGTATGTTTTATAAATATTCACGGTGATTTGTTTTAATTTACAATATTAATATCAACTTACCTTATACACGACTGTCGGGCTGTCTCGCCTAAATAACACTAAAGCGGGCTTGTGTGCTCATCTGACCAATAATAATTATTTATAATAAAAAAGCTATTTGTAGTCGGAGCCACAACCTTGCTAGTAAGCATGACTTCGCACAATGTACCTGTTTACAATAGCAACATACTTAAGGATAAATCTCAGAATACATTGATGAGCATATCTACAGACTGCTGAATAAATCATATCTAAATTATAAATGCGAATGTGAGTTTGTTGGTTACGCTTTTACGCCTTAACTACTCGACCAATAATTATAAAACTTCACACACATGTGCCCCATTACTAAGTTATACTTATTAGATATAGCATTAATCATAATCAATGTCAAATAGTTTTAACAAAGTACCTAAAAACGCTTACGTATTCAGATACAGAGAATTTGCTAGTAGTTGTAAAATAATTTCTCATTGTTTAAGCAATTTTTCATTTATAATTGTTATTGTTTAAAACTATTTTAATTGCAGGTATACTTAACTACCTATAATGTTTGCAGTACATGTATAAATGTTAAATGTTTTTTGTAGACCCTTACTTTATTAACAATAGAATAACAATGTAATATTAGAAACAGCCTGAAACATAGGTCTCTGAGCTAATTCAGGTAATAAAATGCACTCTTGAGTAAAACAGAAAGGTAATAAAATGTAAAAACAGACTTTATAAACAAGACCTTTAATGTAAAATTTTTAAATTGTAAAATGTTTTCCTTTAGATTAAATATAGTTTTAATGTGAATTTAATACAATAAGTAGCCTGTAATGTGTTTTGTAAAGACTTTGGTAAAAGTTTAGAAACGTGCCTATTCGATAGGGGATAACGGTGGCGGTGGGAGGGTGGGGAGGGGGAAGGGTAACTGATCCCCCCCCCCTCCCGCCGGAGCCCTATAATTACCGAGAAAAATAGACTTTTATTTTTAAAATTTTATTAAATCATATATTGATAAATAGCTCAAAAATCTATGATCAAGTCTATATTATACAATATCTTGAGAATGCATCGTCTCCGGCACTGCAGGATGTGCAGCCTCTTCGCCCTAGCGTAACAAAGCACTGGCCCATACGCTCACCTAGGCTCGCTTGTGCCTATGCTTTGTTACTGCGGGCGGAGGCTGCACCCCTTCCGTGCCTCCGGGCTCTAAAAAACACTCTAGGGATAGGGCAAAAAGTACCACGTGAAGTCGGGGTAAACTAATTCGGGTCTGTCACAGATTTTAATATTTACCTTTATTGTATTTCCTTTTTCCGAATTTAGAGGATCATTTTTATTTTACAAAAATGTCAATTATTTTTTATTATTTCTCTTAATCACTTTCACCGAAATATTAAATAAAAATATGACTTTGATATCTATAATAATAACTTTAATTTATAATAATTTTGACACTGAATTGCATCCTTCTACTTCCCTAAGTAGAAAGAAACGTAATTCTGTGTAAATGACTTATTCATAACCTCAAAAAACGCAATATGAATTTCTTATGTTTTTTAAAAATGAGTGGTCTCCGGCAAGAAAAAATTACTGCTTGTAGCTCAGAAAACTCTCTAGTATCACGTACTACCCTTAGATTCTGCCAAAGGAACGTAATTATGTGTAAATGACTTATTCATAACCTCAAAAAACGCAATATGAATTTTTTTTTTTTTAATGAGTGGTCTCCGGCAAGAAAAAATTACTGCTTGTGGCTCAGAAAACTCTCTAGTATCACGTACTACCCTTAGATTCTGCCCAATGAATAGGCACGTTTCTAAACCCAACCCAAGACTTTTATTTATTGAATAAAAATGTATTATTATTATTATTATTATGTAGAAAAAAAACTATGTATGTAATATATTATATTAGTTGCGTTTGTTAAAATTATATAATGTCAGCGTATTTTTTATTTAGACAGCTCGTAATTGTTACGTACCTCGGGGGTTCATACGACTGCGATGCGTTAGGTCTCGAGTTTTATACCGGGTTTGGCGACGAAATAGTTATTTGAATTTTTGTTAAGAAACTAGTTGCCCAATCACCCAAAAATCCCAATAACTATTTCTCAACACCGTCAACTCCCTAGAAGGATTTGACGGTGTTGCACACTCCCGTGCAGCAAGCATATGAATCCGCTGGTCCTGAGCCTGATCTTTCTCTGGTCGTGTCAAATTGCCATCACATCCAATTATGAGAGTGGAGGAATAATGAGTATGGGTTTGGTTCAATTTGGAAAATAAAAGACTTCTGCTAATGTAAATGCCGCACCAGATAAGCCAAATAACACTTCACTCGATCCGGGAATTGAAGCCCGGTACCTTACAACCATCCGCACACATAAGTCATAATATTCCACGGAACTTAACTGGTAAACAATATACCTATAGGTATACTAGCTGTCATCCGCGGTATCACCAACGTTTATTATTACTGCATCACTCGCTGATGTTACAACAAACAGGCTGCCTAATGTAAAAATAATGTTCAAATCAGTCAGTTAGATAGTTTAAAAGATTAGCACGACACAAACAAACAATCTCTTCGGCATTCTAAATTATATTTTTGAAAGTAAACTTAATTAAGATCCATGAAGCACAACAAAGATCTGTTTAGATCATTAGTTCCCAAAGTGGTCCAGGTGGACCCCCAGGGATCCACGGGAGACTCGACGGGGTCTACGTTTTGGCGTGACAAAAAAATGGAGTCCACAATTCGTAAGCGGAGGTCCACGAGAAAATTTATTTGCTTTCGTTAGTGAAGAACTAAAATGTTGGCTTGACTTCACCTATCAATGTAGACAGATAATATTTTATCGAATCCAATCGAAACTCGAACCTACAGATTTATCAGTAGACAAATACTAAAAAAAAAAGGTTAGCTCGTAGAGATTTGATCTAATTTTTGGGGTCCACCGGAACCAGCTAAGTTTTGAAAGTGGTCTATGACAATAAAGTCTGTAACCTCTGGTTTAGATAATACAGTGATATTACTGTTATCACCTATTATATTATCATAAGTATTATTGAAGACGTTATTCTATGTAATCAGATTTCTCTACAGTATTTTGAGTAGTAAGTTATATTGTTTTACATAATTAATATTTAAGCGACTTTTACTCTTTGAAATTCAAAAATTTTATACATATTTATTATCTATGTCCAGCAGTGGACATCTTTCGGATGAAATGGCGATCATGATGATACTGATTTTATCGTAACTTATTTTAATCAAAAGTTTTTAAACCATCAGGCTATAAAACGTATGAAATATTAAAATACTGGCTATCTCTTGATAACAGTACTTTTCCTGAATGAGAGGTACCCTATGTACTTTTCTGTATCCCTGACAATGATGCTATATTTCATAATGAACGGTTAAGTAGTTAAGGCGTGAAAGCGTAACAAACAAACAAACTAATATACGCTTTTATAAAATTAGTTAGAGCGTTAGAATTAGGATATTGTTTATAACTATTTAAATAGATAATAGATTTGCTTTTCACTGTCTATAATTTATTTTTCTTACTTATTTACTAAACAAATATGGCGTATTAGTAGCTAGAGACAATATATAGAGGCATCTCTATGTTATATTTCATTTTTGTTATTTCTATATAACAATAAATGCATATAATATGAAGACAGTAACTGCAATTACTTTATAATTGTTTGTTTGTTTACCAAATAAGACAAGTAAAATTATTATTATACCGAAAATAGCATTTGCGTCATTCAATTGAAATTAATTGTGACACAATTGCTACTTTGCATAGAATTGTGTACCTAAGATGTTTGCCTTTGAATTTGTTGAAATTAATATATTGGAAATCTATTGCATGAATTAGAATTGTGACGACTTTACACATACTTTTTTCGTGAAAATTTACTTTGTGACGAATTTACAACAACCCAGACAAACAAGGTACAAGAAATCGCCCATTTGTGATCGAACTACTCAGTAAAGAGATGTCATGATGTGATGATGATGTTATCAGAACAGAAAATGCAATATCTACAATTTCGAAAGTGTACTTGAGTGTTTTATGTGATATAAGTTCTCAGTATTATGTTGCCAGTAAACTCGACCAGGTGGCGACGTCTACACCTACAAATACACATTGAAACTATAGAAAAATTTATATTTCATATTACAGACATGTCAATAGAATATAATAATGTCCTCCAGACCGAATTTCGGTCACGGCGGCCAATTTTAACAGACACTGGCCATCTGCGCAGGAGATATTATAGTGCACAAACTGCACAAGTATGTGCGCAAACACAAGTGCACTCTCTGTTCCCTAATCCTCATGACCCGATGGGACGGATAATCCGACACGACCGGAGAGAGATCAGGCGCAGGACCAACGGCTTTACGTGCTTTCCGAGGCACGTGGGTGTCTAACACCGCCAACTTCCTAACTCTGAGCTCTTATTGATATTTTTTAACAGAAAAACCCAATTCGTTTTTGTTGGCCCGACCCGGGATTCGAAGCCGAGACCTCTTGCACAGCAGTCGCATTCACTACCGCTGCGCCACGGAGGCAGTTATAATATACTGTCTATCAATAGAATATTATGCTATGTATGTATATAAAATTCTATCCGATCCATTAACTCACTTTTCGGCTGTAGGTGTACAATATGTAAATTTTCTTTTTCTTGATGCGTAATAGCTAATTCTTTAGTGAGGTCAGCTATTTTCTCTTTCAAATCATACAAATTTTGTGATGTATTAGACAAACTGAATATAGACTGTTGTGTCGAAAAAAGGTGATTCCAACTTTGAATCATCACTTCTTTATTGAGGTTTTCGTATAAGAAGTGTAAAATTTTGTTCAGTATCCATGCTTATCAAAGTTATATGAAAAATACTTTAAAAACCAAATCAGTTTTAAAGTACTGTAACTACATCTAGCGGATTCTGTAGTAATTTATTTCTGCAGGATTATCTATCATAATTATTCATATCTATACTAATATAATAAAGCTGAAGAGTTTTTTGTTTGAACGCGCTAATCTCAGGAACTACTGATTCGATGTTGATTGTCGAAAAATTATTTTAGTGTTGGATAGCCTATTTATCGAGGAAGGCTACAGGCTATATAACATCACGCTACGACCCACGGGGCGGCGCAGTAACGATAAACGCGGGTGAAAAAGCGGGAACATCTTGACGGATAAGCTTAGTAGTGCCGTAGTTTTTACTAGATGGTCATCACTTGCAATAGATTTCTGAGAGAAGGAAATATATTATCTATAATACAACCTTCTGTCTCGGAAGGTTATATTAGGTTCCTTCTTAAACCCATTGCTGTGCAATTTGGTGATCATTCACTATTTTTGACTGTTATATTTTACTATATCTGGTGATAAGTTAAACATAAGCCTTTAAAATTATACCTCCTCTCTTTCAGAACACAGTGTCAGAAGTTCTTCCATTCACGCTGTTTGGTTGCTCCGCGATCATAGCTGGTTTACTCCTAATCCTGACACCAGAGACTAAGGACTTGCCACTTTTTGACACCATCAGACAAGTCGAAAGCTACTGCAAGGGTAAAGGTACAGCAGAGAAGACAAATACAGATTGTTCTGCAGAAATTGTGGCTAGCAATGCGTGAAGCTAGCCAGATAAGATGATTTCATTTTTTTAAGATTACACAAATGATATTTGTTAGTAATCTGTTGTTTTATTTGATTTTAATAGCCAATTGAATAGTCCCTTAGTTCCCAAAGTGGTCAAGGTGGACCCCCAGGGGTCCACGGGAGACTCGACGGGGGTCTACGTTGGCGTGACAAAAAAATGGGGGTAAACAATTAGTAAGCGAGGCTCCACGAAAATGTATTTGCTTTCGATAGTGAAGAACTAAAATGTTGGCTTGGCTTCACCTATCAATGTAGACAGATACCTAATATTTTAAGAAGCTGAGCGACTGTTACTTTTAAAAAATTGCATATTCCATATTCATTCCAGCGGTCTCAAACTTACAGATTTCTCGGTAGAGAAATGCTAAAAAAAAAATATGTTCAGCACGTCTACCGTGGTAGGTTCAGTCCCGAGAATTAAGAAAAAAAATTCGCGTAGAGATTTGATCACGAATACGAATGCCAAGGAATATGGTAGAAATGTAGCTGCAGCCTGCAGGGAGTCCATCGGAACCAGCTAAATTTTGAAAGTGCTCTATGAGAAAAAAGTCTGGAAACCTCTGGAATAGGCAAATGGAACTGAAATTTCTCGAACATTTTCTGACTAGAGACGTTCTGAAGAAACGTCATGTTATCGTATCAAATATAGGATATCACATCCTATATTTCATGCCATAACATGGCGTTTCTGAGCGATGAATCCTGAGTGTGAATGATGCAAGTGGAAATCCGTAGCTTATTCTTATAGATGATTCACGAGTGCTGCCTGCGATGATGAACCCTTGCAGACAACAGTGTAGGTTTGTGTATGTATGTCTAAACCTACTAGCAAATTACTTTGAAACACTCCGTGGATAAGAACTGTAAGGTGTCGACGGTAAACGTTCAATTTTAATCGTGACATATAAGCCATTAATCTCACTAGTTGATAGATTATGTGGATCGTTCCATAATAACTCGAAACTTTATTGTTTTGTATATTTAACTTTATAGTTTAACTAGATGTTCCCGCGGTTTCACCCGAGTTTATCGTTACTGCGCCATCCCCGTGGGTCGTAGCGTGATGTTATATAGCCTATAACCTTCCTCGATAAATAGGCTATCCAACACTAAAATACTTTTTCAAATCGAACCAGTAGTTCCTGAGATTAGCGCGTTTAAACAAACAAACTCTTGAGCTTTATAATATTAGTATATTTAATATAGATAGTATAGATTAAAAATAGAATCATGCGCCAAAAAGTATAAGATATTCAACCAAAATATTTATGACCAAATCTTACTATTACATGCTGTATTAGATCCGGGTTTTACTGTCCATCATTTTCTGGGCAATTTTTTTTTTTATTCTTATGGATTTCCAACTTTCCCGAGAATAAAAAAGAATAATGAAAAATTTTCAGACATGCAGGCTTACTCAAGATGTTTCCCTTTACCGTTAAAACAAGAAATACCTAGCTGTTAAAAAAGCAACATAACTTTATAGACATAGTTGCGTGCCGTTGGATCAAACTCAAGACCCAACCTAACAGTCTAATGCTCTCCTACTATCGCTGCCATTTATATGGTATCTCCTCATGAGACTAATGCAATACCGGAGGGCATAGTATACTAGCTTTTAAACTACCACCTTCGCCTTGTGATATAAACAAAAAATGTATCAACAGGTTAAATTAAAGCGCACAAACCGCAGGGCAGCTTGTGGCGAGCTGAATGTGAGTGGCGACACTGCGGTCCTGAATGCCTCAGAGAGTCGGTGAGGGCCTCGTCTCCAGCTTGCCGTTACTGGTTGGCTGGGGTGGAACTTCAAGAGCGCCCGTAGGACTCTCAACTCTGGCTTGCCTTGATCAGCTGGTCAGAGGGGGGCCGCTAGAGCTACATGCTTGGGGGTGGAAGTGTCATTTTCAAGGGCATAACTACGGGGAAACCCGTTCAGGGTCTCCGTTTTCACGAGACCCGTGATGGTGAAACCGGCGCCGCACCGCTCGACACCCCTAGCCGCTCGCACCGGTGTTGCCTTCTGCTGCTGGCTTGTCTGCCTATAGTGGCTATTCAGGAGGCCCATCTAGTGAGTTGGCGAGTCACCGTCTGTCTATTCGATTGATGCTAATAGAGTATTCAGGGCAGACGCCGTTTTATCATCCATAGTTACAAATATACCAGTCCATCAAACACCCATACCCATAGCCCATATATTAGAATCCATACGTAGCAATAGTCCTACGCCTGCTGCGGCTAGTGCCGCTGTAGGTGTTCCATCCCACCTTTGATTAAAACTCTCGAAGGGCCTCTTCACGTTGGACCCATGTCTCCGTGTAAGCCTCCCAAAGGGCCGGGTATTTTCCTAACGTATTAGGAATATACCCGTGAAAAAGAAACAAATAATAATAATATTCTACCACATACACACAACACCATCTAGCCCAAACTAAGCAGAGCTTGTACTATGGGTACTAGATAATGGATAAATATACTTGTATACTTTTTTTTTGTAAATACATACATATTATACATAGAAACACCCAGACCAAGACAAACATCCATGTTCATGCACACAAATGTTTGACTTGTGCGGGAATCGAACCCGCGACCTCAGGCGTGGCAGTCGGTTACTCTAACCACTACGCCATCGAGGCCGACAAAAAAATTTTTCAAATAATCTGTAGGTTAAACACACGATAATAAAATATGTTTAAAGAATAAAACAATTTTTATTACAATCCTTCTACTAGAAAATATCATACATACGTTCTCAACTTTAGATAATACATTACTCTAATATTGTACCCTATAAAATACAAAACGTCCTAATACAGTCGTGTAGTTTACCACGTCGTCGTAGGCGCGGCATCAGCGAAAGCCTTGACCTTCGGTATAGAATACACGTTGTCAGTCAACTTTTTAAAGGCAGGGTATTTTGTGTCAAGATCTGGCATTCGCAAAATTATCTTGAAGTAGTCGTATAATCCCGCGAAGTGGAAGTCCCCCCATGTTAACTGAAAAATAGACACTTTATTATAGCCAATCAATTAACTACAGCAAGTGCCTGTAACAAAGTGACCATTGAATTGGTTTGAAGTTGTTTTTATAGCATGTATATTGACAATAGATATCAAACCCCGGTGACGCTATATCGCGTCGTCACATTTGCACCCGTAAAACCCCGGTGACGCTATATGGGGTCGAAGCGTTGGGACGTGTTTTGTTTGCCGTTTTTTTATTATAAGGCCTGTATTTAAAATATTGTGTTGCATATCAATGTTCTCAGAATGAACTGAGCTTTTCGAATGAATATTTATCAACTGAATAATATTTTTCTAAATATTTTTTTTGTCATGTCACGTGACTTTGCGCCACACGTTTATTTGTCTACGTTATTTGTTCCGCTGTTATCTGTAGTTTTTATAGGGCAAGTATGTAAGTATAATACATTATTGGAAAGTTTATTCTTTCTATTTTTAGACACAATAAAAACAATAGTGACTATTGTTATTGTTGTATAACAAACTGAAGCCCAAAATAACCTATTATCATTTCTCAGAATTCCCGCCTTTTTTGATATTTTATTTTTTTATTACTTTATTATATCGTATTTCAGGTTTTAATCACTATAATAGTGTTATTTATTAGAATTTCTATAAAATATGTGAGAAGCACGCACAAGGCTACGTACGAATCTTTTTTAGAAATTCTCCGCACTCTAAAATGTACTCGTCACGCACTTTCAAATGCTAATATCTTATTTTTTTCTCACAGACATTATAAATACTTTGTTTTTACTATAAAGAGTATTTAACTAGGAAATAGAAAAAGTAAAACATCTTATTAGACAAATCAATTAATCTATATAATAATATCATCTCATATTTCCAATTCGGTTACTTTAACCAGACGTATTAACTACAATATACACGTAAATGCGATGATTCATAACACTTATCGTAGCTTACAATGTATGCTTCTAAGAAACACAAGCTTTGTTATCATAACTTTGCGTTCTAAATTATAAACACCTGCCGACTCACTCGAATAACGCTCGAGTGGCCTTGAGTTGGCTATCTTTGTAGCGTGTATCTTAAAATACATATTTACCTAAATATATTATCTATGTACTATCGACTCCAGCGACGGATGACCACTCCTAAGGTTAAATTCGCATAGCAGGCCAACACTTGGTACCCGTACCCGTGACACGCCCCTTTCTTTGTTTGAGTTTTTTTACACTTTACATTTGTTTACTGATTCTAAGGCGATACAAACTCAACTGGTCAACATGTGCAAGCGAAAATTTTCTGAAATGGTCATCCGTCGCTGGAGCCGATAGTACATAAAACATAAGGTAAAATATCGCTACCATCTGCCTTGCGAGCGCTACATTTAGGGATAATAGACGAAACTGACGTAATGGAACAACATGCGAAAGTATATCGTACTAGCAGGCAATATAGCACAAAATCAGTGCCATCAAACGTCAATAAGATCTTCAACGTGTTTTTTTTCGGCTTTTTGCCAAGTAACTCTGCGCTAACCTTTGGCTGCCCCTGCCTGCCTGCTTTGAGCAGCATCGCAATGATACAAAACAGTCGTACAGGGCTACCTCGACGAGTGGTTAGGATGGAACTTTCTGGTTTTCTCCCTTTTTCAATTTATCGTTTCTTTATGAAAGCCTAAAAGGATATTTCAAGTCCACCAAAGTGACTTGACTAAACTCTTACAATCATGCAGCGTAGATAGAGTTATTTTGTAAAGTAAAATATGTAAAAAGAGTAGCATCAGTAAATTAGTAATCACCTTGCCAGCAGCGATGTGTCCTTTGTTCTCCTCGATAATGGCGTTCAGTTTCTTCAGCATATCAGGATATAACTTAGAGTATTCTGCATGTTTCTTCTCTTTGATATCTTGATCCTGTTCCCAGTGTACCAATGCCGCTTCTGTTACAAATAGTATTACATTAATATCCCTGGAATTATTACGCAAAATCGAACAGGCCTTAAATTTAAGCCTTAGTGACGCTATGGCCATTCTCACCTTAAACACAAAGAAAAGATTATATGACTAATGTTAAAAAATAATGTGTACATTATATTCGCCATGAAATGTTCGATAGAAAGATTACAATATACGAGGCACTAGTAAATTTTGTATTGAGTATCTAAAATTGAGAACAGCGACATCTTTTGTAGGCTGTACCTTCGCTGTGTATATGTGAAAGTCTCATGTTAAGACAAGACAATTAATAATGCTAAGAAAGACGAAACCCAAAAATGCATGTGTAGACGTGACGTCACCTAAAAAATATAAAATTAAATACTTTACTAACTTAGTCTGATGTCGTAGAAAAAGTCGACGTTCTGGTCAATCTCGAAGGCTTCTTCATCATTGTCTCCAGCGACGCTATACTTCTTGCCGAGGTACCGGCAAATGGCCAAGCTTGTGGCGTACTCTTTACCGTCTATCTCCAGCACCGGTAAAGCACCGAAAGGCATTTCTAAAAAGAAAGTTTTCGTAACATTCGAAAATTCGTACCTACATATAAAATCTGTGCAATCTTTACAACATAAAATAGAAAAGTGCCATCCGATAATATGACGTCACAGCATCTTCTTCTCCCTAGCCTTTATTATTCCCAAGTCACCTGAGGTCGGCTTTCTAGTCTAACCGGATTTGACTGAATATCAGTTTTTACACGGAGCGACTACCATCTGACCGCCGCAACCCGAAGGCTAACGATACCCTAAGGCTAGACCAGTGTCAGGATATTAGAAGGCACTGACTTCCCAATAACGACTGCCATAGATGTTGATGGCAGCCGGGACCGACGGCTTAACGTGGTCTCCAAGGCACGGAGCAGGCGATAATTGTCAATCGATACGCACATAATTTCGAAAAGTCATATAACTTCCGAAAGTCAGAGGTGCGTGACGTGGCCGTGGGTTCGAACCCGAGACCCTCTGCATTGCAATCTGTTGGTCTCCCCACTGAGCTATCGCTGCATATCACTGCATGCAGTTACAAAAACAAAGAAAGAATAAGGGCAGTTTACATTTAAAAGAATATTATGATATAGGTACGTAATATCAATTAATAATAAAATAAGTCACATTAATGGTAACCAACATAAGAATAACTTAACAATTATTCTCAGCAACATTCTACTGTCTATGATAATTAGAGGGGCAAACATTGAAATAACAAACACGAAGAAAACCTAGACTCGGAACGACTGCAACATTTCACATTTGACGTATATTAAACTGGATCAGCATTCTATTTGGAACTGAATTATTACGAGAATTGGCCCTCGGAAGTACTTACTCGGTTTCTCTTCTGGCCATTTGTCGAATGGGATCCGTTTGTCTGTGAACTCCTGACCGCCGTACGCCAGTAGTAGCCGGATGCCTTCACCCAGGGCTTTCGCCTCAAAGTAAGTAACAGTTACTTTCGACATTTTCTGAAAAGAAAAGTTAATCGTCACATAGGATGGCATAATAGACCAGCAGCATCGAATAGTTATATTTTTAAATGTTGTGTAACTTTTGACGTTCACGTTTAACTTTTGGATCCGTCCGTCGATGTACAGTCAGTCAGTAACATAAGTAGGTAGCTGAACATAAAATAGTGTAGGTATAAGGATTTAATGAATTCAAAATCTTAATTATTATTCAGTATTTTTTTCTTAATTGATTGATAGTTAAATAAAATATATTTTGTATAGACATATAAGATAAAACGTAAGAACCCACTTCTGAGCTACAAAATCGACCTTCGTAATGTACATATCTCGATACTACAAAGTACAAGTAATTGAGAAATACCTCGTCCCTATTCTGATCGATAAGATTATGTTAAGAGTTTGTTTGTATAATGTTTAAAGCATACAGACAGCGAAAGCGGAGCGGTACCGGTGCGGTGGTAGAATTAATATGATGACACACGATCGTTCCGGACCGTGTATGTAATGTTTCATATTCTTAGAAAGACAACTTCCGTACTAGGAATAATTCCTGTGTCGCGAGGGACATTATAAACATTTAAACAACGGACACTAAGGACCTCCAGACTTGGAACAAACATTTGTAGATCACACAAATTTTTGTCTCGTGTGTGTGTGATCCCAAAACAGTGATAGCGGCAAGGCGACCAGTTAAACCACTGATCCATCTGTGCATTCGAACATACAACAAATAAAAAATTACTTAAATTAAAGATTTTAAAACCCCCGACACGAAATAATAAAAATAGTGTGAACGTAAAAAGCCTAAAACAAATTAAAACCTATAAAAAGAAAAAAATTACCTTGAAATTATGACCCTACGTACTTACGTAGGGTCATAATTTCAAGGTAATTTTTTTTTTCACATTTATTCAAAACATTTCATACCTACTTAGGTATGAAATGTTTTGATTAAATGTTGTTCGCGTCGGGGGCATAATTCGCCATTTTGTGGTGGCGGCCATCTTGGACCGATTTTTATCTAACATAGCTAAGAACACTCCCGACTAATACACCTTTCAAACAAAAACAACAAAATCAAAATCGGTTCATCCGTCCGGAAGCTACGTTGCCACAGACAGACACACAGACACACATACACACACAGACACGTCAAACTTATAACACCCCTTCCTTTTTGTGTCGCGAGTTAAAAACGCAACCGGTACCGCTCCGCCGCTGTCTGTATGTGGCGTACTTAAATAAACATTTATTTTGTAGCAGTCAACTGATCGTAAAGCAATTGAGTTTATTATTATAACAATCATAAATATGAACTAGAGCTAGGTGATTATATTTTAATTTAATTTTCTTAATTTTTCAATCTGCACTTGTTATCAACATCAAATTTTACTATTATAATATTAGTTAGGAAGTTCGGCTTTTATTAGTAATTGTAGTCGATAACAGGTTTCTCAATTAATATCATAACTAAAATTACGAGTAATTATACATTAAAATTTAGCTATAGTACTTTCTCGAAGCTATTTTTGTTAATAAAAAATCGATCTTCGATCATTAAATTTGTAAGCTGTCAAAATCGGTCATTTGGAACAGACATCTATACTAATATTATAAAGCTGAAGAGTTTGTTTGTTTGTTTGTTTGTATGTTTACTTGAACGCGCTAATCTCAGGAACTACTGGCCCGATTTGCAAAATTCTTTCAGTGTTAGATAACCCGTTTATCGAGGAAGGCTATAGGCTATATATCATCACGCTAAGATCAATAGGAGCGGAGCACCAATGAAGAATGTTTCAAAATCGGAGAGTATTTTTTCCTTTTGAGAGTTTCCGCTGCGTGCGCTGCGTAAACAGTTAAAGTTTCGCAAAAATCATGTATGACAGAATTGTTTCCCTTTAAAAGTTCTAAAAAAAAGTCCGCGACAGCATATGTCTATCTTTTAAGGTTGGCTCACTATAACCATTTTTATGCTAACGAAATTTGTTCTAAAATAATGCATTATTTGCGAAGGTATTTTTATAAACATGATATTAATCCTTATCCAAATAAATACGTTATTCATCACAAGTATTTAATTTAAAACAAAATTGCCCTTTACATCATTCGATTTCAATGAATATCTTAGGAGATATAGCAGTTTTAAAATAACATCGCAGCAAAATAATTACCCATTACAGACATAGTACAAACGATGTTTCTCCTGGTTTATTCTGCGTGATTACTACTGGTTCGATTTGAAAAATTCTTTTAGTGTTAGATAGCCTATTTATCGAGGAAGGCTATAAGCTATATAACATCACGCTACGACCCACGGGGGCGGCGCAGTAACGATAAACGCGGGTGAAACCGCGGGAACATCTAGTTGTTACATAATCTTTGCTTATATCAAGGTCCACGCTTCGTTGATATATGTAAATCCCGCATTACATATTATATTTAAATATTTATCTATATATATTCAATTGTCTAGTTTATTTCATAATTATGGTGTAATCCATCACATAATTATAACATGCAATGTATTAAAACCTCTTAATGTTCTCTCAAATTCATTAAGAATGCACACACATGATAACGATATTTAAAAACATATTTTTAGTTAATTTACCAAAACAAATAAAACTCGTTCAAAATCCAGAAAAGAAACGAATAAACCAAATTACTGAGCTCGTTATTCTTTAACTTATATAATATTAGAAGATATTTACACTTAGCATCAAAGATATTATAAAAAAAAAATTACTAGTGCTCTAAAAGTGAAGACTTAGAATCGACCCAAAGGAGTCGATTTTCTTAAAATGAAATCGGTTCTACAAAATCCCTCGCACAACAGTCAAAGCACAATAAAATTGTTCGAATGATAGCTATTTGTTTCACGTAAGCTGTTTTGTTCTTTATTTTTCCTCCTTTTTTTGAAGTCGGCTAATAAGTAGCGCATACTTATTAACCGACTTCAAAAAAAGAGATTCTCAATTCGACTGTATGTTTTTTTTTATGTGTGTTACCTCAGAACTTTTTTTGTGAACCGATTTTGATGATTATTTTTTTATTTGAAAGCTGGTGCTTCCAATTTTTCATTAAACGTTTAACACAAACTTACCTACAGTTATTAAAAACAACATTGTATGGATCTAATTTTAGACAATACAGTATATAAATATAATATGAAGAACCTGTTATTGTCAGAATTCACAAAGCTTCCTACACTAGGCTAGCCTGTCACGTAGGAAATTTATAACGTACGATTCTATAAAAATGACATTGGAACTATGTAATATTTTTCTAAGTTAGTTTTACGTTAGTTTATTAAATTTTAGAAGATACTTTTATATAGCAGAGCAGAGAGGGCGCAACTCTAATGTTTAATTTTTACATCGCTTTGTTAAGTGCATTAAAAATAATATATGTATATTTCACTAGATTTTTTGCCTCAGTTTTAACCAGTGACATATAATAACCCCGCACAATCGTTATCAGTGTATTTACGGACGACAAAGGTGAACTTTTACTGTGAAGTGATAGATTGTGAAAAACATATTTTAAACAACAATCTATAAACTGTGTGATTATTGAAGGACAAAGATATCATTTTTAAGACTGTATAGGATATGAATGACATAAATTGAGTGTTCTAGCAGAGATTTACTGCATTGATTCCAAGATTAGCTGATTCTTCAAAATTGCCAAATCTCTTTCTGTTGACATTGTACAGCGCCATCTATTAGCAAATTGATAAACTACGAACTTAGCTAGCCGTTGAACGATTCGCGAAGCAAACTGTCACCACACCTACGAACTACTAATCAATTAAATTTATTTTGTTTATACCAAAGATTTGTAGAGGGCAGTACGGGTACTCTTTAAGCCTGTAAGCTAACTGTGATTGTTTACATTTTTTATATCATACAATACATTAACTCCACAACAACATAATAAAGATGGAATGTTGCGATGACTCTTCAGCTTCGGGCAACCGTATTCTAAGGTGCTCTGCATGCAGTGGAAAGTATCACTATGAATGCTTAAACATGACCTCAAACCAATTTTCTGCTCTAAGCAAAGAATATAAGGCGATCTGGAAGTGTCCGTCCTGCACAAACATTACTAGACGAACCAAGTCCAACTTACACACTCCTGTGCGCAGCTACACGCAACTCCCAGCTGATGATTGCTGTATGGACATATCTCACGATTTAGAGACCAGCCAACTTATCCCATCTAGCCACCTGGGAGACAATAAGACCTTGCCCACTGAACAGACACTGAATACCATACCCAGGCTTGACTTCGTATCTTTCCCTACAAAACTAGAAACCACTCTTAGTCAGTGGCGTGACGATATGAACAGAGATATACATAATATGGGCGATGATATTAAATCCACCTAATCGGACATACGGAATGAAACGCATAATTTGCGTACTGAGCAAAACGTCTTAAAACAACGAGTCTCTGACATTCAGGACAATATTACCATACTCCAAACTTCTTGCCAGAGTCAGTCCACTGAACATGACATTCTCAAGAAGAGAATTGATGACTTGAATTATACAACCACATCTACCGTGTTACAATCAACTATCGACAACCTAGAGACTAAGATAGAAATTCTGGAACAGCAGGCATGCCAGTGCAACGTGGAGATATGTAACTTGCCCGAAAGACGCAATGAAAACTTACCAGCAATTATTGAAACTATAGGGAACATTTTGAAATGTCCTATCAATCTTAAAGATATCGTCGCAGTGCACAGAGTTCCTCATGCCTCTCAGCAAAGCACAAGACCGAAGAACGTCATACTAAAACTCACATCGCGGCTGCAGAAGGATAATTTGTTGAGTGCGTTTCGTAAAGCTGCTTCGCTTAACACTGAACAAATGGGTATCACCGGCAAGTCCACGTCTATTTTTATTAATGAACACTTAACTTTAAGGAAGAAACAGTTATTTCGTAAATCTCGTGAGGTTGCACATAATCATAATTATAAATATGTTTGGATTAGAAATGGTACTATACCGGTGCGTGAAAGAGATGGGGCAACTGCGTTTGCTATACGTGGGTACGTATACCTTGATAAAATTAGACCAACGACTAAATCTGCAGAATAACTGGTTCTTCTTAATTGCTGCCATGCTATGTTGCAGTGTGGATGGCACGTCCATGTACTTCGTGTTCTGTCACTTATCACTTACGCAGAATAATGAAGCTTATTTTATATTGCATGTTTTTCTAATTTTTATTACTTCCATATTTTTAAATTGTGTCACTAATGCATTTAATCTATACTAATATTATAAAGCTGAAGAGTTTGTTTGTTTGTTTGTTTGCTTGAACGCGCTAATCTCAGGAACTACCGGTCCGATTTGAAAAATTATTTCAGTGTTAGATAGCCCATTTATCGAGGAAGGCTATAGGCTATATATCATCACGCTAAGATCAATAGGAGCTGAGCACCAATGAAGAATATTTCAAAGTCGGAAGATATTTTTCCCTTTTGAGAGCTTCCGTTGCGTCCGCTGCGTAAACAGTTAAAGTTTCGCAAAAATCATGTATGACAGAATTGTTCCCCTTTAAAAGTTCTAAAAAAAAGTCCGCGACAGCATATGTCTATCTTTTAAGGTTGGCTCACTATAACCATTTTTATGCTAACGAAATTTGTTCTAAAATAATGCATTATTTGCGAAGGTATTATTATAAACATGATATTAATCCTTACCCTATTAAATACGTTATTCATCACAAGTATTTAATTTAAAACAAAATTGCCCTTTACATCATTCGATTTCAATGAATATCTTAGGAGATATCGCAGTTTTAAAATAACATTGCAGCAAAATAATTACCCATTACAGACATAGTACAAACGATGTTTCTCCTGGTTTATTCTGCGTGATTACTACTGGTTCGATTTGAAAAATTATTTTAGTGTTGGATAGCCTATTTATCGAGGAAGGCTATAGGCTATATAACATCACGCTACGCCCCACGAGAGCGGCGCAGTAACGATAAACGCGGGTGAAACCGCGGGAACATCTAGTATGTGGTCAATACATTCGGTGATATATGAATTTAAGTTGATATATGCACGCAATGGATAGTACCAATATAACTATTTATTACCAAAATTGCAGGGGCATAAGAACTAAACTACATACACTGCTATTGAGTATTCTATCTTTCTCGTATGACATCATTATCTTAACGGAAACGTGGCTCGTACCTGATATCTCCAACTCGGAGTTTATGGATACTCGGTACGTGGTGTATCGGTGTGACCGGGACCGGAATACTACGATGAGGCAGGATGGTGACGGAGTTCTCATTGCTGTGTTGCGCGAACATCGATCTTGTATTCTCGATTCCTCTAAATACTCGCAAGTTGGTGACTCAACCGCGCGCTTTGAGCATGTCCTGGTTGGACTGCCAAGTAAAAATGATAGTTCTCGAATGCATGTGCTTAGTGCTGCGTACATTCCACCGTGGGCCACCACCGAGATGTATATCTCACATTTCGATGACCTGCAGGACCTTTTAGTAGAACCCTATGTGTCAAATGTATTTATTGTTGGCGATTATAACATCCCTTAGACAAGTTGGCATGTTGCCCAATCCGATATCTCGAACCACGCTTCCGGTTTGTTATGTACCGGAGCATCCCCTAAATGCTTACAGTTGCTACATTTAATGTCAACCTTAAATGCATATCAATACAATAACATATGCAATGGTAAGGGAAAGATTCTTGACCTGTTTATCTCTAACAGCACCTCTTTTGTAAGCCCTCCATTAGATTCATTATTACCAATCGACCCTCACCATCCTCCCTTTATTGCTACAGTCCCTATTAACCTTACAACCCGGGTTCTGAAAAGAGATGTCATAAATAAATATAATTTCCGCAAAGCCGACTATGATGTCATTAACAGGCAAATTGATGAGGTAAAATGGTCTAGTCTATTGGATCACCTTCCTTCAGAAGAGGCAGTTAGGGTATTTTATAACTCGCTAGACAACGTACTCAGACCCAATGTTCCATGCGTTAAATCACGAGCACTTGGCTTTCCCATTTGGTTCTCTCCGTAACTCATTAAAATTATGAAAAAGAAACAGCGCTTTTGGGTTAAGTGGAAAAAATTCAATAACATTAAAGACTAAAATCAGTTTTCCGAATGCCGAGCGGTATTCAAAGAGATGTGTAGATCTTGTTACTTATCTTATATTAAATCCGTCGAAAAAAATATTACCACAAATATTAAGCATTTTTGGAGATAAACCACAAATCGGAAAGATAAATCTGGTATCCCATCCAAGATGCAATATCAAAATGTTAAGTCAAGTGCTCCAGAAGTGATCTGCAATATTATCTTATGTGTGGGGGCCAGTCAGTGCAGACCGGCGACACTTCGACCCAGTGGGATCTTTTGTGTCGGATCTGCAATATGTTTTCAGACTTTTTTTTGTCAGTTTTTGAACCCGCGACCTCCACACTCTCAACATCAACCCCGCCATCGGAAAGCGCCACCATTGTCAATCTCATTGATAGTTTACATATTGAGGAAGATGAAATACTTAAAGAGATGAAACTACACGACCCTTGCAAAGGGGCAGGCCCCGATGGTTATCCAGCTATGTTCTTTAAGGCCACCGCTAATACTATTTGTAAACCACTTTATATTATTTATAATAGATGCTTAAGTGAGGGCGTCTTCCCCGATATATGGAAACCGGCAAATATTACACCTGTGCACAAAAATGGCTCAAAACATGATGTTGAGCAGTATTGGCCTATTTCTGTTCTATCGACCTTGTCAAAACTTTTTGAAAGACTCGTTCATAATGCAGTATACGCAATCCTACATAATGTTATAATTCCTGAACAGCATGGGTTCGTTCAAAGGCGCTCCACAATATCAAAACTTCAGATTTTTTCAAACTTCCTTTTTGAAAATATGGACAGATGACTACAAGTGGACGCTGTATATACAGACTTCAAAAAGTCTTTTGACAAGGTCGATCATGAAATTCTCTTGAATAAGATAGCGTTTAATGGTATACGAGGTAATTTGCTTCGCTGGTTCTCATCTTATATAGAAAACAGGACACAAAAGGTTGTTGTGAATGGCTTTCAGTCTAAAGCAGTGTCTATAACCTCTGGTGTTCCACAAGGCTCAATTTTGGGGCCCCTATTGTTTAATTTATATATGTATAAACGATATTAACAACTATTTTAAACACTCAACATTTGTTTTATACGCCGATGACTTGAAAGCCTTCAAAACAATACACAATGCGGAAGACTGCCTCTTGTTCCAAGAAGACCTAGATAGACTCGCGGCATATTGCCTTGTTAACAAACTGCATTTAAGCATCGCCAAGTGTCAAAAAGTAAATTTTACTAAAAATAACACTATGGTCCAATTTACTTATAAGCTGAATGATACCTCGCTAAATAGTGTATCCTTGGTTAAAGACCTAGGCGTGTTAATCGATGACAAGCTGTCTCTGAATGAGCATGTAGCCAAAATTGTAAATAAGTCATTTAAAATGTATGGCTTCGTCATGAGGTCATTTACTGAATTTAAACGCCCTTCCACATATCTCTACTTATTCAAGACACTTGTAAGATCTCAATTGGAATATGCCGTGCCTATATGGAACCCATTTTATCGGAAGTATGTAGATGCGATCGAAAGAGTCCAGCGTAAGTTCCTTCGCGCCATGCACTTCAGGTGTTGCAGATCATATCTAACATACGAACAGCTATTACAAAAGTGCAACCTGCTGACGCTAGAATCTAGACGGAAGTTATTAGAGGCTAATGTGTTACATAACATTGTACATAACAAATTTGACTCTATTGAACTTACATGCAAATTATGTTACACTGTTTCCCGAACTGTAAATAAACGAAGTGTCCGTACACGTACGTACTCTATTCGCCTTAAACTCATGTCGAACCAACTCGGGATTGCGCTGTCCTATTCGACGAATAGTAGATTCTTATAATCGTAATTTTATTGATATTGATATTTTCATATAGTTCAAAATGTAAATTCAAACAAAATTTTATTAAATATTTATCTGATTAATTATTTTTCGCCATGTAATTATACCATTATTATTATAATTTCATTATTATTATTATTAACATTTCAATATTTTCATTATTACATTTCAATTATTCCTATTCCTACTAATAATTTCATTGTATTTATAATTATTTATTAATGATAAGCACAATTAATTATTGTATTTCAACATACCTATGTACTATTGATATGATGCTTTTTAGTGTTTTTTTGTCTTCTGTCATACTGTTCTTGTTAAATCGTGGATAATGTAGTGGGCTGCAATATTGTAACTTCTAAATTTAAACATATTGTATATTGTAGCTGTTTATTATCCCAAATTATAATAAAATTAAATAGCATGGTGTGAATATTCAACCGGTTTGTGGCATAAAAATAATAATGTATGTTTTATAAATATTCACGGTGATTTGTTTTAATTTACAATATTAATATCAACTTACCTTATACACGACTGTCGGGCTGTCTCGCCTAAATAACACTAAAGCGGGCTTGTGTGCTCATCTGACCAATAATAATTATTTATAATAAAAAAGCTATTTGTAGTCGGAGCCACAACCTTGCTAGTAAGCATGACTTCGCACAATGTACCTGTTTACAATAGCAACATACTTAAGGATAAATCTCAGAATACATTGATGAGCATATCTACAGACTGCTGAATAAATCATATCTAAATTATAAATGCGAATGTGAGTTTGTTGGTTACGCTTTTACGCCTTAACTACTCGACCAATAATTATAAAACTTCACACACATGTGCCCCATTACTAAGTTATACTTATTAGATATAGCATTAATCATAATCAATGTCAAATAGTTTTAACAAAGTACCTAAAAACGCTTACGTATTCAGATACAGAGAATTTGCTAGTAGTTGTAAAATAATTTCTCATTGTTTAAGCAATTTTTCATTTATAATTGTTATTGTTTAAAACTATTTTAATTGCAGGTATACTTAACTACCTATAATGTTTGCAGTACATGTATAAATGTTAAATGTTTTTTGTAGACCCTTACTTTATTAACAATAGAATAACAATGTAATATTAGAAACAGCCTGAAACATAGGTCTCTGAGCTAATTCAGGTAATAAAATGCACTCTTGAGTAAAACAGAAAGGTAATAAAATGTAAAAACAGACTTTATAAACAAGACCTTTAATGTAAAATTTTTAAATTGTAAAATGTTTTCCTTTAGATTAAATATAGTTTTAATGTGAATTTAATACAATAAGTAGCCTGTAATGTGTTTTGTAAAGACTTTGGTAAAAGTTTAGAAACGTGCCTATTCGATAGGGGATAACGGTGGCGGTGGGAGGGTGGGGAGGGGGAAGGGTAACTGATCCCCCCCCCCTCCCGCCGGAGCCCTATAATTACCGAGAAAAATAGACTTTTATTTTTAAAATTTTATTAAATCATATATTGATAAATAGCTCAAAAATCTATGATCAAGTCTATATTATACAATATCTTGAGAATGCATCGTCTCCGGCACTGCAGGATGTGCAGCCTCTTCGCCCTAGCGTAACAAAGCACTGGCCCATACGCTCACCTAGGCTCGCTTGTGCCTATGCTTTGTTACTGCGGGCGGAGGCTGCACCCCTTCCGTGCCTCCGGGCTCTAAAAAACACTCTAGGGATAGGGCAAAAAGTACCACGTGAAGTCGGGGTAAACTAATTCGGGTCTGTCACAGATTTTAATATTTACCTTTATTGTATTTCCTTTTTCCGAATTTAGAGGATCATTTTTATTTTACAAAAATGTCAATTATTTTTTATTATTTCTCTTAATCACTTTCACCGAAATATTAAATAAAAATATGACTTTGATATCTATAATAATAACTTTAATTTATAATAATTTTGACACTGAATTGCATCCTTCTACTTCCCTAAGTAGAAAGAAACGTAATTCTGTGTAAATGACTTATTCATAACCTCAAAAAACGCAATATGAATTTCTTATGTTTTTTAAAAATGAGTGGTCTCCGGCAAGAAAAAATTACTGCTTGTAGCTCAGAAAACTCTCTAGTATCACGTACTACCCTTAGATTCTGCCAAAGGAACGTAATTATGTGTAAATGACTTATTCATAACCTCAAAAAACGCAATATGAATTTTTTTTTTTTTAATGAGTGGTCTCCGGCAAGAAAAAATTACTGCTTGTGGCTCAGAAAACTCTCTAGTATCACGTACTACCCTTAGATTCTGCCCAATGAATAGGCACGTTTCTAAACCCAACCCAAGACTTTTATTTATTGAATAAAAATGTATTATTATTATTATTATTATGTAGAAAAAAAACTATGTATGTAATATATTATATTAGTTGCGTTTGTTAAAATTATATAATGTCAGCGTATTTTTTATTTAGACAGCTCGTAATTGTTACGTACCTCGGGGGTTCATACGACTGCGATGCGTTAGGTCTCGAGTTTTATACCGGGTTTGGCGACGAAATAGTTATTTGAATTTTTGTTAAGAAACTAGTTGCCCAATCACCCAAAAATCCCAATAACTATTTCTCAACACCGTCAACTCCCTAGAAGGATTTGACGGTGTTGCACACTCCCGTGCAGCAAGCATATGAATCCGCTGGTCCTGAGCCTGATCTTTCTCTGGTCGTGTCAAATTGCCATCACATCCAATTATGAGAGTGGAGGAATAATGAGTATGGGTTTGGTTCAATTTGGAAAATAAAAGACTTCTGCTAATGTAAATGCCGCACCAGATAAGCCAAATAACACTTCACTCGATCCGGGAATTGAAGCCCGGTACCTTACAACCATCCGCACACATAAGTCATAATATTCCACGGAACTTAACTGGTAAACAATATACCTATAGGTATACTAGCTGTCATCCGCGGTATCACCAACGTTTATTATTACTGCATCACTCGCTGATGTTACAACAAACAGGCTGCCTAATGTAAAAATAATGTTCAAATCAGTCAGTTAGATAGTTTAAAAGATTAGCACGACACAAACAAACAATCTCTTCGGCATTCTAAATTATATTTTTGAAAGTAAACTTAATTAAGATCCATGAAGCACAACAAAGATCTGTTTAGATCATTAGTTCCCAAAGTGGTCCAGGTGGACCCCCAGGGATCCACGGGAGACTCGACGGGGTCTACGTTTTGGCGTGACAAAAAAATGGAGTCCACAATTCGTAAGCGGAGGTCCACGAGAAAATTTATTTGCTTTCGTTAGTGAAGAACTAAAATGTTGGCTTGACTTCACCTATCAATGTAGACAGATAATATTTTATCGAATCCAATCGAAACTCGAACCTACAGATTTATCAGTAGACAAATACTAAAAAAAAAAGGTTAGCTCGTAGAGATTTGATCTAATTTTTGGGGTCCACCGGAACCAGCTAAGTTTTGAAAGTGGTCTATGACAATAAAGTCTGTAACCTCTGGTTTAGATAATACAGTGATATTACTGTTATCACCTATTATATTATCATAAGTATTATTGAAGACGTTATTCTATGTAATCAGATTTCTCTACAGTATTTTGAGTAGTAAGTTATATTGTTTTACATAATTAATATTTAAGCGACTTTTACTCTTTGAAATTCAAAAATTTTATACATATTTATTATCTATGTCCAGCAGTGGACATCTTTCGGATGAAATGGCGATCATGATGATACTGATTTTATCGTAACTTATTTTAATCAAAAGTTTTTAAACCATCAGGCTATAAAACGTATGAAATATTAAAATACTGGCTATCTCTTGATAACAGTACTTTTCCTGAATGAGAGGTACCCTATGTACTTTTCTGTATCCCTGACAATGATGCTATATTTCATAATGAACGGTTAAGTAGTTAAGGCGTGAAAGCGTAACAAACAAACAAACTAATATACGCTTTTATAAAATTAGTTAGAGCGTTAGAATTAGGATATTGTTTATAACTATTTAAATAGATAATAGATTTGCTTTTCACTGTCTATAATTTATTTTTCTTACTTATTTACTAAACAAATATGGCGTATTAGTAGCTAGAGACAATATATAGAGGCATCTCTATGTTATATTTCATTTTTGTTATTTCTATATAACAATAAATGCATATAATATGAAGACAGTAACTGCAATTACTTTATAATTGTTTGTTTGTTTACCAAATAAGACAAGTAAAATTATTATTATACCGAAAATAGCATTTGCGTCATTCAATTGAAATTAATTGTGACACAATTGCTACTTTGCATAGAATTGTGTACCTAAGATGTTTGCCTTTGAATTTGTTGAAATTAATATATTGGAAATCTATTGCATGAATTAGAATTGTGACGACTTTACACATACTTTTTTCGTGAAAATTTACTTTGTGACGAATTTACAACAACCCAGACAAACAAGGTACAAGAAATCGCCCATTTGTGATCGAACTACTCAGTAAAGAGATGTCATGATGTGATGATGATGTTATCAGAACAGAAAATGCAATATCTACAATTTCGAAAGTGTACTTGAGTGTTTTATGTGATATAAGTTCTCAGTATTATGTTGCCAGTAAACTCGACCAGGTGGCGACGTCTACACCTACAAATACACATTGAAACTATAGAAAAATTTATATTTCATATTACAGACATGTCAATAGAATATAATAATGTCCTCCAGACCGAATTTCGGTCACGGCGGCCAATTTTAACAGACACTGGCCATCTGCGCAGGAGATATTATAGTGCACAAACTGCACAAGTATGTGCGCAAACACAAGTGCACTCTCTGTTCCCTAATCCTCATGACCCGATGGGACGGATAATCCGACACGACCGGAGAGAGATCAGGCGCAGGACCAACGGCTTTACGTGCTTTCCGAGGCACGTGGGTGTCTAACACCGCCAACTTCCTAACTCTGAGCTCTTATTGATATTTTTTAACAGAAAAACCCAATTCGTTTTTGTTGGCCCGACCCGGGATTCGAAGCCGAGACCTCTTGCACAGCAGTCGCATTCACTACCGCTGCGCCACGGAGGCAGTTATAATATACTGTCTATCAATAGAATATTATGCTATGTATGTATATAAAATTCTATCCGATCCATTAACTCACTTTTCGGCTGTAGGTGTACAATATGTAAATTTTCTTTTTCTTGATGCGTAATAGCTAATTCTTTAGTGAGGTCAGCTATTTTCTCTTTCAAATCATACAAATTTTGTGATGTATTAGACAAACTGAATATAGACTGTTGTGTCGAAAAAAGGTGATTCCAACTTTGAATCATCACTTCTTTATTGAGGTTTTCGTATAAGAAGTGTAAAATTTTGTTCAGTATCCATGCTTATCAAAGTTATATGAAAAATACTTTAAAAACCAAATCAGTTTTAAAGTACTGTAACTACATCTAGCGGATTCTGTAGTAATTTATTTCTGCAGGATTATCTATCATAATTATTCATATCTATACTAATATAATAAAGCTGAAGAGTTTTTTGTTTGAACGCGCTAATCTCAGGAACTACTGATTCGATGTTGATTGTCGAAAAATTATTTTAGTGTTGGATAGCCTATTTATCGAGGAAGGCTACAGGCTATATAACATCACGCTACGACCCACGGGGCGGCGCAGTAACGATAAACGCGGGTGAAAAAGCGGGAACATCTTGACGGATAAGCTTAGTAGTGCCGTAGTTTTTACTAGATGGTCATCACTTGCAATAGATTTCTGAGAGAAGGAAATATATTATCTATAATACAACCTTCTGTCTCGGAAGGTTATATTAGGTTCCTTCTTAAACCCATTGCTGTGCAATTTGGTGATCATTCACTATTTTTGACTGTTATATTTTACTATATCTGGTGATAAGTTAAACATAAGCCTTTAAAATTATACCTCCTCTCTTTCAGAACACAGTGTCAGAAGTTCTTCCATTCACGCTGTTTGGTTGCTCCGCGATCATAGCTGGTTTACTCCTAATCCTGACACCAGAGACTAAGGACTTGCCACTTTTTGACACCATCAGACAAGTCGAAAGCTACTGCAAGGGTAAAGGTACAGCAGAGAAGACAAATACAGATTGTTCTGCAGAAATTGTGGCTAGCAATGCGTGAAGCTAGCCAGATAAGATGATTTCATTTTTTTAAGATTACACAAATGATATTTGTTAGTAATCTGTTGTTTTATTTGATTTTAATAGCCAATTGAATAGTCCCTTAGTTCCCAAAGTGGTCAAGGTGGACCCCCAGGGGTCCACGGGAGACTCGACGGGGGTCTACGTTGGCGTGACAAAAAAATGGGGGTAAACAATTAGTAAGCGAGGCTCCACGAAAATGTATTTGCTTTCGATAGTGAAGAACTAAAATGTTGGCTTGGCTTCACCTATCAATGTAGACAGATACCTAATATTTTAAGAAGCTGAGCGACTGTTACTTTTAAAAAATTGCATATTCCATATTCATTCCAGCGGTCTCAAACTTACAGATTTCTCGGTAGAGAAATGCTAAAAAAAAAATATGTTCAGCACGTCTACCGTGGTAGGTTCAGTCCCGAGAATTAAGAAAAAAAATTCGCGTAGAGATTTGATCACGAATACGAATGCCAAGGAATATGGTAGAAATGTAGCTGCAGCCTGCAGGGAGTCCATCGGAACCAGCTAAATTTTGAAAGTGCTCTATGAGAAAAAAGTCTGGAAACCTCTGGAATAGGCAAATGGAACTGAAATTTCTCGAACATTTTCTGACTAGAGACGTTCTGAAGAAACGTCATGTTATCGTATCAAATATAGGATATCACATCCTATATTTCATGCCATAACATGGCGTTTCTGAGCGATGAATCCTGAGTGTGAATGATGCAAGTGGAAATCCGTAGCTTATTCTTATAGATGATTCACGAGTGCTGCCTGCGATGATGAACCCTTGCAGACAACAGTGTAGGTTTGTGTATGTATGTCTAAACCTACTAGCAAATTACTTTGAAACACTCCGTGGATAAGAACTGTAAGGTGTCGACGGTAAACGTTCAATTTTAATCGTGACATATAAGCCATTAATCTCACTAGTTGATAGATTATGTGGATCGTTCCATAATAACTCGAAACTTTATTGTTTTGTATATTTAACTTTATAGTTTAACTAGATGTTCCCGCGGTTTCACCCGAGTTTATCGTTACTGCGCCATCCCCGTGGGTCGTAGCGTGATGTTATATAGCCTATAACCTTCCTCGATAAATAGGCTATCCAACACTAAAATACTTTTTCAAATCGAACCAGTAGTTCCTGAGATTAGCGCGTTTAAACAAACAAACTCTTGAGCTTTATAATATTAGTATATTTAATATAGATAGTATAGATTAAAAATAGAATCATGCGCCAAAAAGTATAAGATATTCAACCAAAATATTTATGACCAAATCTTACTATTACATGCTGTATTAGATCCGGGTTTTACTGTCCATCATTTTCTGGGCAATTTTTTTTTTTATTCTTATGGATTTCCAACTTTCCCGAGAATAAAAAAGAATAATGAAAAATTTTCAGACATGCAGGCTTACTCAAGATGTTTCCCTTTACCGTTAAAACAAGAAATACCTAGCTGTTAAAAAAGCAACATAACTTTATAGACATAGTTGCGTGCCGTTGGATCAAACTCAAGACCCAACCTAACAGTCTAATGCTCTCCTACTATCGCTGCCATTTATATGGTATCTCCTCATGAGACTAATGCAATACCGGAGGGCATAGTATACTAGCTTTTAAACTACCACCTTCGCCTTGTGATATAAACAAAAAATGTATCAACAGGTTAAATTAAAGCGCACAAACCGCAGGGCAGCTTGTGGCGAGCTGAATGTGAGTGGCGACACTGCGGTCCTGAATGCCTCAGAGAGTCGGTGAGGGCCTCGTCTCCAGCTTGCCGTTACTGGTTGGCTGGGGTGGAACTTCAAGAGCGCCCGTAGGACTCTCAACTCTGGCTTGCCTTGATCAGCTGGTCAGAGGGGGGCCGCTAGAGCTACATGCTTGGGGGTGGAAGTGTCATTTTCAAGGGCATAACTACGGGGAAACCCGCTCAGGGTCTCCGTTTTCACGAGACCCGTGATGGTGAAACCGGCGCCGCACCGCTCGACACCCCTAGCCGCTCGCACCGGTGTTGCCTTCTGCTGCTGGCTTGTCTGCCTATAGTGGCTATTCAGGAGGCCCATCTAGTGAGTTGGCGAGTCACCGTCTGTCTATTCGATTGATGCTAATAGAGTATTCAGGGCAGACGCCGTTTTATCATCCATAGTTACAAATATACCAGTCCATCAAACACCCATACCCATAGCCCATATATTAGAATCCATACGTAGCAATAGTCCTACGCCTGCTGCGGCTAGTGCCGCTGTAGGTGTTCCATCCCACCTTTGATTAAAACTCTCGAAGGGCCTCTTCACGTTGGACCCATGTCTCCGTGTAAGCCTCCCAAAGGGCCGGGTATTTTCCTAACGTATTAGGAATATACCCGTGAAAAAGAAACAAATAATAATAATATTCTACCACATACACACAACACCATCTAGCCCAAACTAAGCAGAGCTTGTACTATGGGTACTAGATAATGGATAAATATACTTGTATACTTTTTTTTTGTAAATACATACATATTATACATAGAAACACCCAGACCAAGACAAACATCCATGTTCATGCACACAAATGTTTGACTTGTGCGGGAATCGAACCCGCGACCTCAGGCGTGGCAGTCGGTTACTCTAACCACTACGCCATCGAGGCCGACAAAAAAATTTTTCAAATAATCTGTAGGTTAAACACACGATAATAAAATATGTTTAAAGAATAAAACAATTTTTATTACAATCCTTCTACTAGAAAATATCATACATACGTTCTCAACTTTAGATAATACATTACTCTAATATTGTACCCTATAAAATACAAAACGTCCTAATACAGTCGTGTAGTTTACCACGTCGTCGTAGGCGCGGCATCAGCGAAAGCCTTGACCTTCGGTATAGAATACACGTTGTCAGTCAACTTTTTAAAGGCAGGGTATTTTGTGTCAAGATCTGGCATTCGCAAAATTATCTTGAAGTAGTCGTATAATCCCGCGAAGTGGAAGTCCCCCCATGTTAACTGAAAAATAGACACTTTATTATAGCCAATCAATTAACTACAGCAAGTGCCTGTAACAAAGTGACCATTGAATTGGTTTGAAGTTGTTTTTATAGCATGTATATTGACAATAGATATCAAACCCCGGTGACGCTATATCGCGTCGTCACATTTGCACCCGTAAAACCCCGGTGACGCTATATGGGGTCGAAGCGTTGGGACGTGTTTTGTTTGCCGTTTTTTTATTATAAGGCCTGTATTTAAAATATTGTGTTGCATATCAATGTTCTCAGAATGAACTGAGCTTTTCGAATGAATATTTATCAACTGAATAATATTTTTCTAAATATTTTTTTTGTCATGTCACGTGACTTTGCGCCACACGTTTATTTGTCTACGTTATTTGTTCCGCTGTTATCTGTAGTTTTTATAGGGCAAGTATGTAAGTATAATACATTATTGGAAAGTTTATTCTTTCTATTTTTAGACACAATAAAAACAATAGTGACTATTGTTATTGTTGTATAACAAACTGAAGCCCAAAATAACCTATTATCATTTCTCAGAATTCCCGCCTTTTTTGATATTTTATTTTTTTATTACTTTATTATATCGTATTTCAGGTTTTAATCACTATAATAGTGTTATTTATTAGAATTTCTATAAAATATGTGAGAAGCACGCACAAGGCTACGTACGAATCTTTTTTAGAAATTCTCCGCACTCTAAAATGTACTCGTCACGCACTTTCAAATGCTAATATCTTATTTTTTTCTCACAGACATTATAAATACTTTGTTTTTACTATAAAGAGTATTTAACTAGGAAATAGAAAAAGTAAAACATCTTATTAGACAAATCAATTAATCTATATAATAATATCATCTCATATTTCCAATTCGGTTACTTTAACCAGACGTATTAACTACAATATACACGTAAATGCGATGATTCATAACACTTATCGTAGCTTACAATGTATGCTTCTAAGAAACACAAGCTTTGTTATCATAACTTTGCGTTCTAAATTATAAACACCTGCCGACTCACTCGAATAACGCTCGAGTGGCCTTGAGTTGGCTATCTTTGTAGCGTGTATCTTAAAATACATATTTACCTAAATATATTATCTATGTACTATCGACTCCAGCGACGGATGACCACTCCTAAGGTTAAATTCGCATAGCAGGCCAACACTTGGTACCCGTACCCGTGACACGCCCCTTTCTTTGTTTGAGTTTTTTTACACTTTACATTTGTTTACTGATTCTAAGGCGATACAAACTCAACTGGTCAACATGTGCAAGCGAAAATTTTCTGAAATGGTCATCCGTCGCTGGAGCCGATAGTACATAAAACATAAGGTAAAATATCGCTACCATCTGCCTTGCGAGCGCTACATTTAGGGATAATAGACGAAACTGACGTAATGGAACAACATGCGAAAGTATATCGTACTAGCAGGCAATATAGCACAAAATCAGTGCCATCAAACGTCAATAAGATCTTCAACGTGTTTTTTTTCGGCTTTTTGCCAAGTAACTCTGCGCTAACCTTTGGCTGCCCCTGCCTGCCTGCTTTGAGCAGCATCGCAATGATACAAAACAGTCGTACAGGGCTACCTCGACGAGTGGTTAGGATGGAACTTTCTGGTTTTCTCCCTTTTTCAATTTATCGTTTCTTTATGAAAGCCTAAAAGGATATTTCAAGTCCACCAAAGTGACTTGACTAAACTCTTACAATCATGCAGCGTAGATAGAGTTATTTTGTAAAGTAAAATATGTAAAAAGAGTAGCATCAGTAAATTAGTAATCACCTTGCCAGCAGCGATGTGTCCTTTGTTCTCCTCGATAATGGCGTTCAGTTTCTTCAGCATATCAGGATATAACTTAGAGTATTCTGCATGTTTCTTCTCTTTGATATCTTGATCCTGTTCCCAGTGTACCAATGCCGCTTCTGTTACAAATAGTATTACATTAATATCCCTGGAATTATTACGCAAAATCGAACAGGCCATTATCTCATTAAATTTAAGCCTAAGATGACACTATGGCGATTCTCGCCTTTAACACAAAGAAAAGATTATATGACTAATGTTAAAAAATAATGTGTACATATATTCGCCATGAAATGTTCGATAGAAAGATTACAATATACGAGGCACTAGTAAATTTTGTATTGAGTATCTAAAATTGAGAACAGTGCCATCTTTTGTACGTTGTACCTTCGCTGTGCTATATGTTAAAATCTCTAGTTAAGACAAGACAATTAATAATGCTAAGAAAGACGAAACCCAAAAATGCATGTGTAGACGTGACGTCACTTAAAAAATATAAAACTAAATACTTTACTAACTTAGTCTGATGTCGTAGAAAAAGTCGACGTTCTGGTCAATCTCGAAGGCTTCTTCATCATTGTCTCCAGCGACGCTATACTTCTTGCCGAGGTACCGGCAAATGGCCAAGCTTGTGGCGTACTCCTTACCGTCTATCTCCAGCACCGGTAAAGCACCGAAAGGCATTTCTGAAAATAAAGTTTACGTAACATTCGAAAATTCGTACATATAAAGTCTGTGCAATCTTTACAACATGAAATAGAAAAGTGCCATCCGATAATATGACGTCACTGCATCTTCTTCTCCCTAACCTTTATTATTCCCAAGTCACTTGGGGTCGGCTTTCTAGTCTAACCAGATTTGACTGAATATCAGTTTATACACGGGGCGACTGCCATCTGACCTCCGCAACCCGAAGGCTGACGATACCCTAAGGCTAGACCAGTGTCAGGACATTAGAGGGCATTGACTTCCCAATAACAACTGCCATAGATGTTGATGGCAGCCGGGACCGACGACTTAACTTGGTCTCCGAGGCACGGAGCAGGCGATAATTGTCAATCGATACGCACATAATTTCGAAAAGTCATATAACTTCCGAAAGTCAGAGGTTCGCGACGTGGCCGTGGGTTCGAACCCGAGACCCTCTGCATTGCAGTCTGTTGGTCTCCCCACTGAGCTATCGCTGCATTTCACTGCATGCAGTTACAAAAACAAAGAAAGAATAAAGGCAGATTAAATTTAAAAGAATATTATAATATACCTAGGTACCTACGTAATATCAATTAATAATAAAATAAGTCACATTAATGGTAACCAACATAAGAATACCTTTCACAATTATTCTTAGGAATATTCTACTGTCTATGATAACTAGACAGGCAACATTCAAACAACAAACACGAAGAAAACCTAGACTCGGAACGACTGCAACATTTCACATTTGACGTATATTAAACTGGATCAGCATTCTATTTGGAACTGATTCTATTACGAGAATTGGCCCTCGGAAGTACTTACTCGGTTTCTCTTCTGGCCATTTGTCGAATGGGATCCGTTTGTCTGTGAACTCCTGACCGCCATACGCCAGTAGTAGCCGGATGCCTTCACCCAGGGCTTTCGCCTCGAAGTAAGTAACAGTTACTTTCGACATTTTCTGAAAAGAAAAGTTAATCGTCACATAGGATGGCATAATAGACCAGCAGCATCGAATAGTTATATTTTTAAATGTTGTGTGACTTTTGAAGTTCACGTTTAATTTTTGGATCCGCCCGTCGATGTACAGTCAGTAACATAAGTAGCTAAACATAAAATAGTGTAAGTAATAGGTATATAGACCAGTGCCGAAAATAATTTACGGGCGATCTGAGGTCGGGAAGTGGATGGGGTGGTAAGGGTAAAAAACGGTTTATCTCGATTTCCGGCAAAACTAAAAACTATTTTAAATAAAAAAAAAATCAATGTGTTTGGGACATAAAAATGTAAGTTTTCACCAAATTTCGAGAAAAAAATAATCTTTTTGCAAAAGATAAAAATTAAAAACCAAAAGCTTGGTTATTTGAATTTTCACATAAATTTTGAGGTTATGTGAAAAAAGTGTAAATACAAAAGTTGTAGATCTTTGTATTACCTACAACTTTGCTATTTAACTTTTTTCCATAGGACTTCTAGTTTTGCCGGAAATTGAGATAAACCCGAGGCGAGGCGACCAGTTAAACCACTGATCCATCTGTGCAGTCAAATATTAATTCGAACAATACAACAAATAAAAAAATTCCTTAAATAAAAAATTTAAAAACCCCCGACACGAAATAATAAAAATAGTGTGAACGTAAAAAGCCTAAAACAAGTTAAAACCTAAAAAAAGAAAAAAATACCTTGAAATTATGACCCTACGTAAGGTATGAATTTTTTTGATTAAATATTGTTCGCGTCGGGCGCATAATTCGCCATTTTGTGGTGGCGGCCATCTTGGACCGATTTTTATCTAACATAGCTAAGAACACTCCCGACTAATGACAGACACACAGACACACAGACACAGACACACACACACACACACACACACACACACACACACACACACACACACAGACACACACACACGCACACGCACACGCACACGCACAAGGCACACGCACACGCATAATCACACGCACACGCACACGCACACGCACACGCACACTAACACGCACACGCACACGCACACACACACACACACACGCACACACACACACACACACACACAGACACGTCAAACTTATAACACCCCGTCTCGTTTTTGTGTCGCGAGTTAAAAACGCAACCGGTACCGCTCCGCCGCTGTCTGTATGTGGCGTACTTAAATATACATTTATTTTGTAGCAGTCAACTGATCGTAAAGCAATTGAATTTATTATTATTACAATCATAAATATGATAACTAGTTGATTATATTTTAATTTAATTTTCTTAATTTTTTTAATCTGCACTTGTTATCAATATCAAATTTTACTATTATAATATTAGTTAGGAAGTTCGGATTTTATTAGTAATTGTAGTCGATAATAGGTTACTCAATTAAAATATCATGACTAAAATTACGAGTAATTATACATTAAAATTTAGCTGTAGTACTTTGGTATTTGTACACATCATTCACTGTATATTCTCGAAGCTATTTTTGTTAATAAAAAATCGATCTTTGATCATTTGTAAGCTGTCAAAACCGGTAATTTGGAACAGACATTGTTACATAATCTTTGCTTATAGGTATCAAGGGCCACGCTTCGTTGATATATATTATTACATATTATATTTAAATATTTATGTATATATATTCAATTGTCTAGTTTATTTCATAATTATGATGTAATTCATCACATATAACATGCAATATATTAAAAACCTCTTAATGTTCTCTCAAATTCATTAAGAACGCACACACATGATATTTAAAACATATTTTTAGTTAATTTACCAAAACAAGTAAAACTCGTTCAAACTCCAGCAAAAGAAACGAATAAACCAAATTACTGAGCTCGTTATTCTTTAACTTATATAATATTAGAAGATATTTACATTTAGCATCAAAGTTATTATAAGAAAAAATTACTAGTACACTAAAAGTGAAGACTTAGAACTAATTTTAGACAATACAGTATATAAATATAATATGAAGAACCTCTTATTGTCAGAATTCACAAAGCTTCCTACACTAGGCTAGCTTGTCACGTAGGAAATTTATAACGTACGAATCTATAAAAATGACATTGGAACTAATATTTTTCTAAGTTAGTTTTACGTTAGTTTATTAAATTCTAGAAGATACTTTTATATAGCATGGTGTGAATATTCAACCGGTTTGAGGCACAAAAATAATAATGTATACCTTATAATATTCACGATGATTTGTTTTAATTTACAATATTAATATCAACTTACCTTATACACGTCTGCCGGGCTGTCTCGCCTAAATAACACTAGAGCGGGCCTGTGTGCTCATATTCAGACCAATTATATAGGTACAATAAAAAAGCAATTTGTAGTCGAAGCCACAACCTTGCTCGTAAGGATGACTTCGCACAATGTACCTGTTTACAATAGTAACATAATTAAGGATAAATCTCAGAATACAATGATGAGCATAATTACAGACTGCCGAATAAATCATAATATCTAATATTATAAATGCGAATGTGAGTTTGTTGGTTACCTACTCGACCAATAATTATAAAATTTCGCACACATGTTGTCAGGGGTACAGAAAAGGCTTAGGGCCCCCATTATTAAGTTATTAGATATATATGGCATTAATTATAATCAATGTCACATAGTTTTAACAAAGTACCTAAAAACGCTTACGTATTCAGATACAGAGAATTTGCTAGTAGTTGTAAAATATTGTCTCATTGTTTAAGCAATTTTTCATTTATAATTGTTATTGCTTAAAACTATTTTAATTGTAGGTATACTTAACTACCTATATATGTTTGCAGTACATGTATAAATGTTAAATGTTTTTTGTAGACCCTTACTTAACAATAGAGTAACAGTGTAATATTAGAAACAGCCTGAAACATAGGTATCTGACCTAATTCAGGTAATAAAATGTAAAAACAAACTTTATAAACAAGACCTTTTGTGTTAAATTATTAAATTGTAAAATGTTTTCCTTTAGATTAAATATAGTTTTAATGTGAATTTAATACAATAAGTAGCCTGTAATGTGTTTTGTAAAGACTTTTATTTATTGAATAAAAATATATTATTATTATGTAGAAAAAAAAACTACTGTTTCTGGGCGAAACCGCGGCCAAATTTGTATGTAATATATTAATTATATTAGTTGCGTTTTTTTAAATTATATAATGTCAGCGTATTTTTTATTTAGACAGCTCGTAATTGTTACGTACCTCGGGGGTTCATACGACTGCGATGCGTTAGATCTCGAGTTTTATAGCTGGTTTGGCGAAGAAATAGTTATTTGAATTTTTGTTGAGAAACTCTAGTTGCCCAATCACCCAAAAATCCCAATAACTATTTCTCAACACCCACCGTCAACTCCCTAGAAGGAGTTGACGGTGTTGCACACTCCCGTGCCTCAGCAAGCATATGAATCCGCTGGTCCTGAGCCTGATCTTTCTCTGGTCGTGTCAAATTGCCATCACATCCGATTATGAGAGTGGAGGAATAATGAGTATGGGTTTGGTTCAATTTGGAAAATAAAAGACTTCTGCTAATGTAAATGCCGTACCAGATAAGCCAAATAACACTTCGCTCGATCCGGGAATTGAAGCCCGGTACCTTACAACCATCCTCACACATAAGTCATAATATTCCACGGAACTTAACTGGTAACCAATATACCTATAGGTATACTAGCTGTCATCCGCGGTATCACCAACGTTTATTATTACTGCATCACTCTCTGATGTTACAACAAACAGGCTGCCTAATGTAAAAATAATGTTCAAATCAGTCAGTTAGATAGTTTAAAAGATTAGTACGACACAAACAAACAATCTCTTCGGCATTCTAAATTATATTTTTTAAAGTAAACTTAATTAAGATCCATGAAGCACAACAAAGATCTGTTTAGATCATTAGTTCCCAAAGTGGTCCAGGTGGACCCCCAGGGGTCCACGGGAGACTCGACGGGGTCTACGTTTTGGCGTGACAAAAAAATGGAGTCCACAATTCGTAAGCGGAGGTCAACGAGAAAATTTATTTGCTTTCGTTAGTGAAGAACTAAAATGTTGGCTTGACTTCACCTATCAATGTAGACAGATAATATTTTATCGAATCCAATCGAAACTCGAACCTACAGATTTATCAGTAGACAAATACTAAAAAAAAAAGGTTGGCTCGTAGAGATTTGATCTAATTTTTGGGGTCCACCAGAACCAGCTAAGTTTTGAAAGTGGTCTATGACAATAAAGTCTGTAACCTCTGGTTTAGATAATACAGTGATATTACTGTTATCACCTATTATATTATCATAAGTATTATTGAAGACGTTATTCTATGTAATCAGATTTCTCTACAGTATTTTGAGTAGTAAGTTATATTGTTTTACATAATTAATATTTAAGCGACTTTTACTCTTTGAAATTCAAAAATTTTATACATATTTATTATCTATGTCCAGCAGTGGACATCTTTCGGATGAAATGGCGATCATGATGATACTGATTTTATCGTAACTTATTTTAATGAAAAGTTTTTAAACCATCAGGCTATAAAACATATGAAATATTAAAATACTGGCTATCTCTTGATAACAGTACTTTTCCTGAATGAGAGGTACCCTATGTACTTTTCTGTATCCCTGACAATGATGCTATATTTCATAATGAACGGTTAAGTAGTTAAGGCGTGAAAGCGTAATAAACAAACAAACTAATATACGCTTTTATAAAATTAGTTAGAGCGTTAGAATTAGGATATTGTTTATAACTATTTAAATAGATAATAGATTTGATTTTCACTGTCTATAATTTATTTTTCTTACTTATTTACTAAACAAATATGGCGTATTAGTAGCTAGAGACAATATATAGAGGCATCTCTATGTTATATTTCATTTTTGTTATTTCTATATAACAATAAATGCATATAATATGAAGACAGTAACTGCAATTACTTTATAATTGTTTGTTTGTTTACCAAATAAGACAAGTAAAATTATTATTATACCGAAAATAGCATTTGCGTCATTCAATTGAAATTAATTGTGACACAATTGCTACTTTGCATAGAATTGTGTACCTAAGATGTTTGCCTTTGAATTTGTTGAAATTAATATATTGGAAATCTATTGCATGAATTAGAATTGTGACGACTTTACACATACTTTTTTCGTGAAAATTTACTTTGTGACGAATTTACAACAACCCAGACAAACAAGGTACAAGAAATCGCCCATTTGTGATCGAACTACTCAGTAAAGAGATGTCATGATGTGATGATGATGTTATCAGAACAGAAAATGCAATATCTACAATTTCGAAAGTGTACTTGAGTGTTTTATGTGATATAAGTTCTCAGTATTATGTTGCCAGTAAACTCGACCAGGTGGCGACGTCTACACCTACAAATACACATTGAAACTATAGAAAAATTTATATTTCATATTACAGACATGTCAATAGAATATAATAATGTCCTCCAGACCGAATTTCGGTCACGGCGGCCAATTTTAACAGACACTGGCCATCTGCGCAGGAGATATTATAGTGCACAAACTGCACAAGTATGTGCGCAAACACAAGTGCACTCTCTGTTCCCTAATCCTCATGACCCGATGGGACGGATAATCCGACACGACCGGAGAGAGATCAGGCGCAGGACCAACGGCTTTACGTGCTTTCCGAGGCACGTGGGTGTCTAACACCGCCAACTTCCTAACTCTGAGCTCTTATTGATATTTTTTAACAGAAAAACCCAATTCGTTTTTGTTGGCCCGACCCGGGATTCGAACCCGAGACCTCTTGCACAGCAGTCGCATTCACTACCGCTGCGCCACGGAGGCAGTTATAATATACTGTCTATCAATAGAATATTATGCTATGTATGTATATAAAATTCTATCCGATCCATTAACTCACTTTTCGGCTGTAGGTGTACAATATGTAAATTTTCTTTTTCTTGATGCGTAATAGCTAATTCTTTAGTGAGGTCAGCTATTTTCTCTTTCAAATCATACAAATTTTGTGATGTATTAGACAAACTGAATATAGACTGTTGTGTCGAAAAAAGGTGATTCCAACTTTGAATCATCACTTCTTTATTGAGGTTTTCGTATAAGAAGTGTAAAATTTTGTTCAGTATCCATGCTTATCAAAGTTATATGAAAAATACTTTAAAAACCAAATCAGTTTTAAAGTACTGTAACTACATCTAGCGGATTCTGTAGTAATTTATTTCTGCAGGATTATCTATCATAATTATTCATATCTATACTAATATAATAAAGCTGAAGAGTTTTTTGTTTGAACGCGATAATCTCAGGAACTACTGATTCGATGTTGATTGTCGAAAAATTATTTTAGTGTTGGATAGCCTATTTATCGAGGAAGGCTACAGGCTATATAACATCACGCTACGACCCACGGGGCGGCGCAGTAACGATAAACGCGGGTGAAAAAGCGGAAACATCTTGACGGATAAGCTTAGTAGTGCCGTAGTTTTTACTAGATGGTCATCACTTGCAATAGATTTCTGAGAGAAGGAAATATATTATCTATAATACAACCTTCTGTCTCGGAAGGTTATATTAGGTTCCTTCTTAAACCCATTGCTGTGCAATTTGGTGATCATTCACTATTTTTGACTGTTATATTTTACTATATCTGGTGATAAGTTAAACATAAGCCTTTAAAATTATACCTCCTCTCTTTCAGAACACAGTGTCAGAAGTTCTTCCATTCACGCTGTTTGGTTGCTCCGCGATCATAGCTGGTTTACTCCTAATCCTGACACCAGAGACTAAGGACTTGCCACTTTTTGACACCATCAGACAAGTCGAAAGCTACTGCAAGGGTAAAGGTACAGCAGAGAAGACAAATACAGATTGTTCTGCAGAAATTGTGGCTAGCAATGCGTGAAGCTAGCCAGATAAGATGATTTCATTTTTTTAAGATTACACAAATTATATTTGTTAGTAATCTGTTGTTTTATTTGATTTTAATAGCCAATTGAATAGTCCCTTAGTTCCCAAAGTGGTCAAGGTGGACCCCAGGGGTCCACGGGAGACTCGACGGGGGTCTACGTTGGCGTGACAAAAAAATGGGGGTAAACAATTAGTAAGCGAGGCTCCACGAAAATGTATTTGCTTTCGATAGTGAAGAACTAAAATGTTGGCTTGGCTTCACCTATCAATGTAGACAGATACCTAATATTTTAAGAAGCTGACGACTGTTACTTTTAAAAAATTGCATATTCCATATTCATTCCAGCGGTCTCAAACTTACAGATTTCTCGGTAGAGAAATGCTAAAAAAAAAAATATGTTCAGCACGTCTACCGTGGTAGGTTCAGTCCCGAGAATTAAGAAAAAAAATTCCCGTAGAGATTTGATCACGAATACGAATGCCAAGGAATATGGTAGAAATGTAGCTGCAGCCTGCAGGGAGTCCATCGGAACCAGCTAAATTTTGAAAGTGCTCTATGAGAAAAAAGTCTGGAAACCTCTGGAATAGGCAAATGGAACTGAAATTTCTCGAACATTTTCTGACTAGAGACGTTCTGAAGAAACGTCATGTTATCGTATCAAATATAGGATATCACATCCTATATTTCATGCCATAACATGGCGTTTCTGAGCGATTAATCCTGAGTGTGAATGATGCAAGTGGAAATCCGTAGCTTATTCTTATAGATGATTCACGAGTGCTGCCTGCGATGATGAACCCTTGCAGACAACAGTGTAGGTTTGTGTATGTATGTCTAAACCTACTAGCAAATTACTTTGAAACACTCCGTGGATAAGAACTGTAAGGTGTCGACGGTAAACGTTCAATTTTAATCGTGACATATAAGCCATTAATCTCACTAGTTGATAGATTATGTGGATCGTTCCATAATAACTCGAAACTTTATTGTTTTGTATATTTAACTTTATACATAGTTTAACCAGATGTTCCCGCGGTTTCACCCGAGTTTATCGTTACGGCGCCATCCCCGTGGGTCGTAGCGTGATGTTATATAGCCTATAACCTTCCTCGATAAATAGGCTATCCAACACTAAAATAATTTTTCAAATCGAACCAGTAGTTCCTGAGATTAGCGCGTTTAAACAAACAAACTCTTGAGCTTTATAATATTAGTATATTTAATATAGATAGTATAGATTAAAAATAGAATCATGCGCCAAAAAGTATAAGATATTCAACCAAAATATTTATGACCAAATCTTACTATTACATGCTGTATTAGATCCGGGTTTTACTGTCCATCATTTTCTGGGCAATTTTTTTTTTATTCTTATGGATTTCCAACTTTCCCGAGAATAAAAAAGAATAATGAAAAATTTTCAGACATGCAGGCTTACTCAAGATGTTTCCCTTTACCGTTAAAACAAGAAATACCTAGCTGTTAAAAAAGCAACATAACTTTATAGACATAGTTGCGTGCCGTTGGATCAAACTCAAGACCCAACCTAACAGTCTAATGCTCTCCTACTATCGCTGCCATTTATATGGTATCTCCTCATGAGACTAATGCAATACCGGAGGGCATAGTATACTAGCTTTTAAACTACCACCTTCGCCTTGTGATATAAACAAAAAATGTATCAACAGGTTAAATAAAAGCGCACAAACCGCAGGGCAGCTTGTGGCGAGCTGAATGTGAGTGGCGACACTGCGGTCCTGAATGCCTCAGAGAGTCGGTGAGGGCCTCGTCTCCAGCTTGCCGTTACTGGTTGGCTGGGGTGGAACTTCAAGAGCGCCCGTAGGACTCTCAACTCTGGCTTGCCTTGATCAGCTGGTCAGAGGGGGGCCGCTAGAGCTACATGCTTGGGGGTGGAAGTGTCATTTTCAAGGGCATAACTACGGGGAAACCCGCTCAGGGTCTCCGTTTTCACGAGACCCGTGATGGTGAAACCGGCGCCGCACCGCTCGACACCCCTAGCCGCTCGCACCGGTGTTGCCTTCTGGTGCTGGCTTGTCTGCCTATAGTGGCTATTCAGGAGGCCCATCTAGTGAGTTGGCGAGTCACCGTCTGTCTATTCGATTGATGCTAATAGAGTATTCAGGGCAGACGCCGTTTTATCATCCATAGTTACAAATATACCAGTCCATCAAACACCCATACCCATAGCCCATATATTAGAATCCATACGTAGCAATAGTCCTACGCCTGCTGCGGCTAGTGCCGCTGTACGTGTTCCATCCCACCTTTGATTAAAACTCTCGAAGGGCCTCTTCACGTTGGACCCATGTCTCCGTGTAAGCCTCCCAAAGGGCCGGGTATTTTCCTAACGTATTAGGAATATACCCGTGAAAAAGAAACAAATAATAATAATATTCTACCACATACACACAACACCATCTAGCCCAAACTAAGCAGAGCTTGTACTATGGGTACTAGATAATGGATAAATATACTTGTATACTTTTTTTTTGTAAATACATACATATTATACATAGAAACACCCAGACCAAGACAAACATCCATGTTCATGCACACAAATGTTTGACTTGTGCGGGAATCGAACCCGCGACCTCAGGCGTGGCAGTCGGTTACTCTAACCACTACGCCATCGAGGCCGACAAAAAAATTTTTAAAATAATCTGTAGGTTAAACACACGATAATAAAATATGTTTAAAGAATAAAACAATTTTTATTACAATCCTTCTACTAGAAAATATCATACATACGTTCTCAACTTTAGATAATACATTACTCTAATATTGTACCCTATAAAATACAAAACGTCCTAATACAGTCGTGTAGTTTACCACGTCGTCGTAGGCGCGGCATCAGCGAAAGCCTTGACCTTCGGTATAGAATACACGTTGTCAGTCAACTTTTTAAAGGCAGGGTATTTTGTGTCAAGATCTGGCATTCGCAAAATTATCTTGAAGTAGTCGTATAATCCCGCGAAGTGGAAGTCCCCCCATGTTAACTGAAAAATAGACACTTTATTATAGCCAATCAATTAACTACAGCAAGTGCCTGTAACAAAGTGACCATTGAATTGGTTTGAAGTTGTTTTTATAGCATGTATATTGACAATAGATATAGATCGCTCAAACCCCGGTGACGCTATATCGCGTCGTCACATTTGCACCCGTAAAACCCCGGTGACGCTATATGGGGTCGAAGCGTTGGGACGTGTTTTGTTTGCCGTTTTTTTATTATAAGGCCTGTATTTAAAATATTGTGTTGCATATCAATGTTCTCAGAGTGAACTGAGCTTTTCGAATGAATATTTATCAACTGAATAATATTTTTCTAAATATTTTTTTTGTCATGTCACGTGACTTTGCGCCACACGTTTATTTGTCTACGTTATTTGTTCCGCTGTTATCTGTAGTTTTTATAGGGCAAGTATGTAAGTATAATACATTATTGGAAAGTTTATTCTTTCTATTTTTAGACACAATAAAAACAATAGTGACTATTGTTATTGTTGTATAACAAACTGAAGCCCAAAATAACCTATTATCATTTCTCAGAATTCCCACCTTTTTTGATATTTTATTTTTTTATTACTTTATTATATCGTATTTCAGGTTTTAATCACTATAATAGTGTTATTTATTAGAATTTCTATAAAATATGTGAGAAGCACGCACAAGGCTACGTACGAATCTTTTTTAGAAATTCTCCGCACTCTAAAATGTACTCGTCACGCACTTTCAAATGCTAATATCTTATTTTTTTCTCACAGACATTATAAATACTTTGTTTTTACTATAAAGAGTATTTAACTAGGAAATAGAAAAAGTAAAACATCTTATTAGACAAATCAATTAATCTATATAATAATATCATCTCATATTTCCAATTCGGTTACTTTAACCAGACGTATTAACTACAATATACACGTAAATGCGATGATTCATAACACTTATCGTAGCTTACAATGTATGCTTCTAAGAAACACAAGCTTTGTTATCATAACTTTGCGTTCTAAATTATAAACACCTGCCGACTCACTCGAATAACGCTCGAGTGGCCTTGAGTTGGCTATCTTTGTAGCGTGTATCTTAAAATACATATTTACCTAAATATATTATCTATGTACTATCGACTCCAGCGACGGATGACCACTCCTAAGGTTAAATTCGCATAGCAGGCCAACACTTGGTACCCGTACCCGTGACACGCCCCTTTCTTTGTTTGAGTTTTTTTACACTTTACATTTGTTTACTGATTCTAAGGCGATACAAACTCAACTGGTCAACATGTGCAAGCGAAAATTTTCTGAAATGGTCATCCGTCGCTGGAGCCGATAGTACATAAAACATAAGGTAAAATATTGCTACCATCTGCCTTGCGAGCGCTACATTTAGGGATAATAGACGAAACTGACGTAATGGAACAACATGCGAAAGTATATCGTACTAGCACGCAATATAGCACAAAATCAGTGCCATCAAACGTCAATAAGATCTTCAACGTGTTTTTTTTTCGGCTTTTTGCCAAGTAACTCTGCGCTAACCTTTGGCTGCCCCTGCCTGCCTGCTTTGAGCAGCATCGCAATGATACAAAACAGTCGTACAGGGCTACCTCGACGAGTGGTTAGGATGGAACTTTCTGGTTTTCTCCCTTTTTCAATTTATCGTTTCTTTATGAAAGCCTAAAAGGATATTTCAAGTCCACCAAAGTGACTTGACTAAACTCTTACAATCATGCAGCGTAGATAGAGTTATTTTGTAAAGTAAAATATGTAAAAAGAGTAGCATCAGTAAATTAGTAATCACCTTGCCAGCAGCGATGTGTCCTTTGTTCTCCTCGATAATGGCGTTCAGTTTCTTCAGCATATCAGGATATAACTTAGAGTATTCTGCATGTTTCTTCTCTTTGATATCTTGATCCTGTTCCCAGTGTACCAATGCCGCTTCTGTTACAAATAGTATTACATTAATATCCCTGGAATTATTACGCAAAATCGAACAGGCCTTAAATTTAAGCCTTAGTGACGCTATGGCCATTCTCACCTTAAACACAAAGAAAAGATTATATGACTAATGTTAAAAAATAATGTGTACATTATATTCGCCATGAAATGTTCGATAGAAAGATTACAATATACGAGGCACTAGTAAATTTTGTATTGAGTATCTAAAATTGAGAACAGCGACATCTTTTGTAGGCTGTACCTTCGCTGTGTATATGTGAAAGTCTCATGTTAAGACAAGACAATGAATAATGCTAAGAAAGACGAAACCCAAAAATGCATGTGTAGACGTGACGTCACTTAAAAAATATAAAACTAAATACTTTACTAACTTAGTCTGATGTCGTAGAAAAAGTCGACGTTCTGGTCAATCTCGAAGGCTTCTTCATCATTGTCTCCAGCGACGCTATACTTCTTGCCGAGGTACCGGCAAATGGCCAAGCTTGTGGCGTACTCCTTACCGTCTATCTCCAGCACTGGTAAAGCACCGAAAGGCATTTCTGAAAATAAAGTTTACGTAACATTCGAAAATTCGTACATATAAAGTCTGTGCAATCTTTACAACATGAAATAGAAAAGTGCCATCCGATAATATGACGTCACTGCATCTTCTTCTCCCTAGCCTTTATTATTCCCAAGTCACTTGGGGTTGGCTTTCTAGTCTAACCGGATTTGACTGAATATCAGTTTTTACACGGGGCGACTGCCATCTCACCTCCGCAACCCGAAGGCTGACGATACCCTAAGGCTAGACCAGTGTCAGTACATTAGAGGGCATTGACTTCCCAATAACCACTACCATAGATGTTGATGGCAGCCGGTACCGATGGCATAACGTGCTCTTCGAGGCACGGAGCAGGCGATAATTGTCAATCGATACGCACATAATTTCGAAAAGTCATATAACTTCTGAAAGTCAGAGGTGCGCGACGTGGCCGTGGGTTCGAACCCGAGACCCTCTGCATTGCAGTCTGTTGGTCTCCCCACTGAGCTATCGCTGCATGTCACTGCATGCAGTTACAAAAACAATGAAAGAATAAGGGCAGTTTACATTTAAAACAATATTATAATATAGGTACGTAATATCAATTAATAATAAAATAAGTCACATTAATGGTAACCAACATAAGAATAACTTAACAACTATTCTCAGCAACATTCTACTGTCTATGATAATTAGAGGGGCAAACATTGAAACAACAAACACGAAGAAAACCTAGACTCGGAACGACTGCAACATTTCACATTTGACGTATATTAAACTGGATCAGCATTCTATTTGGAACTGATTCTATTACGAGAATTGGCCCTCGGAAGTACTTACTCGGTTTCTCTTCTGGCCATTTGTCGAATGGGATCCGTTTATCTGTGAACTCCTGACCGCCATACGCCAGTAGTAGCCGGATGCCTTCACCCAGGGCTTTCGCCTCAAAGTAAGTAACAGTTACTTTCGACATTTTCTGAAAAGAAAAGTTAATCGTCACACAGGATGGCATGATAGACCAGCAGCATCGAATGGTTATATTTTTAAATGTTGTGTAACTTTTGACGTTCGCGTTTAACTTTTGGATCCGCCCGTCGATGTACAGTCAGTCAGTAACATAAGTAGGTAGCTGAACATAAAATAGTGTAGGTATAAGGATTTAATGAATTCAAAATCTTAATTATTATTTAGTATTTTTTACTTGATTGATTGATGATTAAATCAAATATATTTTATATAGGTAACATATACTTGATTTAATCATCAATGAAGTGCTATAAAAATGTTCCAGTGAAGTTATTTCAAAGAACTCGAACATAATTTAATCATTGGTGTTTCTATTTACGCAGAATGAGCTCAAAGTATCATGAAGTCTAGCTGTAAATAGAAACACCAATGATTAAATTATGTTCGGGTACTTTGAAATAACTACACTGGAACATTGAGACAACTACCATCTTAGTCTGCCCGTGACCATGGCTGCTGAAAAGCAACCGATACGTCGGGGAAAGTGTAAACATAAATTATATAAATAGTTTTAATAGTTTCAATAATTTAATTAGCTTAAAAATTAATAAAGTTTAATAGTAATAGTAGTGTAACAGTTTCTTAATTATGTAGTAAAGTGTCAAATAAACAACGCGATGAAATCCGTATATAGTAGTTTAATTTCAATGAATAACATTCGCGTAAACAGAAGACAATATTATATAAAAATAAATGTTATCTCGATATTGCTTCGAACCCGATACTTCATGCACAGCAGTCGCAAACGCTACCCCTGCGCCACCGTGGCAGTTATGATGTATCTACCATGTATAAGATAAAACGTAAGAACCCACTTCTGAGCTACAAAATGGACCTTCGTAATGTACATATCTCGATACTACAAAGTACAAGTAATTGAGAAATACCTCGTCCCTATTCTGATCGATAAGATTATGTTAAGAGTTTGTTTGTGTAATGTTTAAAGCATACAGACAGCGAAAGCGGAGCGGTACCGGTGCGGTGGTGGAATTAATATGACTAGCGGTCGCCTAGTGCTCGAAATTCGACCAAAGTTTGCCTGTAAGATATTGCTGATATATGTCATTATATATTGATATATGTAACCATAGTTACGCGCTTTGACTGCATGTGTCAAATGCATGGTTGTATGCGTGCAGTGTTTTTACATTAATTTAATGTATTTCAAATGCATATTTTAAAAAAATATTAGTATTCGTCACTTTTTCTCTGTATAAACTATAAGTGTGCGAAATTTCATACTCCTCCGTCCGCCCAATTTTCGTGAAAAGGGGTCCAAAGTTTTCGCTTCACGTATTAAAATATAGATGACACACGATCGTTCCGGACCGTATATAAAATGTTTCATATTCTTAGAAAGACAACTTCCGTACTAGGAATAATTCCTGTGTCGCGAGGGACATTATAAACATTTAAACAACGGACACAAAGGACCTCCAGACTTGGAACAAACATTTGTAGATCACACAAATTTTTGTGTCGTGTGTGTGTGATCCCAAAACAGTGATAGCGGCGAGGCGACCAGTTAAACCACTGATCCATCTGTGCAGTCAAATATTAATTCGAACAATACAACAAATAAAAAAATTCCTTAAATAAAAAATTTAAAAACCCTCGACACGAAATAATAAAAATTGTGTGAACGTAAAAAGCCTAAAACAAGTTAAAACCTAAAAAAAGAAAAAAATACCTTGACATTATGACCCTACGTAAGGTATGAATTTTTTTGATTAAATATTGTTCGCGTCGGGCGCATAATTCGCCATTTTGTGGTGGCGGCCATCTTGGACCGATTTTTATCTAACATAGCTAAGAACACTCCCGACTAATACACATTTCAAACAAAAACAACAAAATTATTAAACAGACACACACACACACACACACACACACACACGCACACACAAACGCACACACACACGCAGACACGCACACGCACACGCACACGCACACACACAGACACGTCAAACTTATAACACCCCGTCTCGTTTTTGTGTCGCGGGTTAAAAACGCAACCGGTACCGCTCCGCCGCTGTCTGTATGTGGCGTACTTAAATATACATTTATTTTGTAGCAGTCAACTGATCGTAAAGCAATTGAATTTATTATTATAACAATCATAAATATGATAACTAGGTGATTATATTTTAATTTAATTTTCTTAATTTTTTTAATCTGCACTTGTTATCAATATCAAATTTTACTATTATAATATTAGTTAGGAAGTTCGGATTTTATTAGTAATTGTAGTCGATAATAGGTTACTCAATTAAAATATCATGACTAAAATTACGAGTAATTATACATTAAAATTTAGCTCTAGTACTTTGGTATTTGTACACATCATTCACTGTATATTCTCAAAGCTATTTTTGTTAATAAAAAATCGATCTTTGATCATTTGTAAGCTGTCAAAACCGGTAATTTGGAACAGAGATTGTTACATAATCTTTGCTTATATCAAGGGCCACGCTTCGTTGATATATGTAAATCCGGCATTACATATTATATTTAAATATTTATCTATATAGGTATATTCAATTGTCTAGTTTATTTCATAATTATGGTGTAGTCCATCACATATAACATGTAATATATTAAAAACCTCTTAATGTTCTCTCAAATTCATTAAGAACACACACACATGATAACGATATTTAAAACATATTTTTATTTAATTTACCAAAACAAGTAAAACTCGTTCAAACTCCAGCAAAAGAAACGAATAAACCAAATTACTGAGCTCGTTATTCTTTAACTTATATAATATTAGAAGATATTTACATTTAGCATCAAAGTTATTTAAAAAAATTACTAGTGCACTAAAAGTGAAGACTTAGAACTAATTTTAGACAATACAGTATATAAATATAATATGAAGAACCTGTTATTGTCAGAATTCACAAAGCTTTCTACACTAGGCTAGCCTGTCACGTAGGAAATTTATAACGTACGATTCTATAAAAATGACATTGGAACTAATATTTTTCTAAGTTAGTTTTACGTTAGTTTATTAAATTCTAGAAGATACTTTTATATAGCATGGTGTGAATATTCAACCGGTTTGAGGCACAAAAATAATAATGTATACCTTATAATATTCACGATGATTTGTTTTAATTTACAATATTAATATCAACTTACCTTATACACGTCTGCCGGGCTGTCTCGCCTAAATAACACTAGAGCGGGCCTGTGTGCTCATATTCAGACCAATTATATAGGTACAATAAAAAAGCAATTTGTAGTCGAAGCCACAACCTTGCTCGTAAGCATGACTTCGCACAATGTACCTGTTTAAAATAGCAACATACTTAAGGATAAATCTCAGAATACAATGATGAGCATAATTACAGACTGCCGAATAAATCATAATATCTAATATTATAAATGCGAATGTGAGTTTGTTGGTTACCTACTCGACCAATAATTATAAAATTTCGCACACATGTTGTCAGGGGTACGAAAAAGGCTTAGGGCCCCCATTAATAAGTTATTCGATATACATATATAGCATTAATCATAATGTCACATAGTTTTAACAAAGTACCTAAAAACGCTTACGTATTCAGATACAGAGAATTTGCTAGTAGTTGTAAAATAATTTCTCATTGTTTAAGCAATTTTTCATTTATAATTGTTATTGTTTAAAACTATTTTAATTGTAGGTATACTTAACTACCTATATATGTTTGCAGTACATGTATAAATGTTAAATGTTTTTTGTAGACCCTTACTTTATTAACAATAGAGTAACAGTGTAATATTAGAAACAGCCTGAAACATAGGTATCTGACCTAATTCAGGTAATAAAATGTAAAAACAAACTTTATAAACAAGACCTTTTGTGTAAAATTATTAAATTGTAAAATGTTTTCCTTTAGATTAAATATAGTTTTAATGTGAATTTAATACAATAAGTAGCCTGTAATGTGTTTTGTAAAGACTTTTATTTATTGAATAAAAATATATTATTATTATGTAGAAAAAAAACTACTGTTTCCGGGCGAAACCGCGGCCAAATTTGTATGTAATATATTATATTAGTTGCGTTTTTTTAAATTATATAATGTCAGCGTATTTTTTATTTAGACAGCTCGTAATTGTTACGTACGTCGAGGGCTCATACGACTGCGATGCGTTAGGTCTCGAGTTTTATAGCTGGTTTGGCGAAGAAATACTTATTTGAATTTTTGTTGAGAAACTCTAGTTGCCCAATCACCCAAAAATCCCAATAACTATTTCTCAACACCCACCGTCAACTCCCTAGAAGGAGTTGACGGTGTTGCACACTCCTGTGCCTCAGCCAGCATATGAATCCGCTGATCCTGAGCCTGATCTTTCTCTGGTCGTGTCAAATTGCCATCACATCCGATTATGAGAGTGGAGAAATAATGAATATGGGTTTGGTTCAATTTGGAAAATAAAAGACTTCTGCTAAAGAAAATGCCGTACCAGATAAGCCAAATAACACTTCGCTCGATCCAGGAATTGAAGCCCGGTACCTTACAACCGTCCGCACACATAAGTCATAATATTCCACGGAACTTAACTGGTAAACTATATACCTATAGGTATACTAGCTGTCATCCGCGGTATCACCAACGTTTATTATTACTGCATCACTCTCTGATGTTACTCACAACAAACAGGCTGCCTAATGTAAAAATAATTTTCAAATCAGTCAGTTAGATAGTTTAAAAGATTAGCACGACACAAACAAACAATCTCTTCGGCATTCTAAATTATATTTTTTAAAGTAAACTTAATTAAGATCCATGAAGCACAACAAAGATCTGTTTAGATCATTAGTTCCCAAAGTAGTCCAGATGGACCCCCAGGGGTCCACGGGAGACTCGACGGGGTCTACGTGTTGGCGTGACAAAAAAATGGAGTCCACAATTCGTAAGCGGAGGTCCACGAGAAAATTTATTTGCTTTCGTTAGTGAAGGACTAAAATGTTGGCTTGACTTCACCTATCAATGTAGGCAGATAATATTTTATCGAATCCAATCGAAACTCGAACCTACAGATTTATCAGTAGACAAATACTAAAAAAAAAGGTTAGCTCGTAGAGATTTGATCTAATTTTTGGGGGTCCACCGGAACCAGCTAAGTTTTGAAAGTGGTCTATGACAATAAAGTCTGTAACCTATGGTTTAGATAATGCAGTGAGATTACTGTTATCACCTATTATATTATCATAAGTATTATTGAAGACGTTATTCTATGTAATCAGATTTCTCTACAGTATTTTGAGTAGTAAGTTATATTGTTTTACATAATTAATATTTAAGCGACTTTTACTCTTTGAAATTGAATAATTTTATACATATTTATTATCTATGTCTAGCAGTGGACATCTTTCGGATGAAATGGCGATCATGATGATACTGATTTTATCATAACTTATTTTAATCAAAAGTTTTTAAACCATCAAGCTATAAAACATATGAAATATTAAAATACGGTATCTCTTGATAACAGTACTTTTTTCTGAATGAGAGGTACCCTATGTACTTGTCTGTATCCCTGACAATATGTATGCTATATTTCATAATGAACGGTTAAGTAGTTAAGGCGTGAAAGCGTAACAAACAAACAAACTAATATACGCTTTTATAAAATTAGTTAGAGCGTTAGAATTAGGATATTGTTTATAACTATTTAAATAGATAATAGATTTGCTTTTCACTGTCTATAATTTATTTTTCTTACTTATTTACTAAACAAATATGGCGTATTAGTAGCTAGAGACAATATATAGAGGCATCTCTATGTTATATTTCATTTTTGTTATTTCTATATAACAATAAATGCATATAATATGAAGACAGTAACTGCAATTACTTTATAATTGTTTGTTTGTTTACCAAATAAGATAAGTAAAATTATTATTATACCGAAAATAGCATTTGCGTCATTCAATTGAAATTAATTGTGACACAATTGCTACTTTGCATAGAATTGTGTACCTAAGATGTTTGCCTTTGAATTTGTTGAAATTAATATATTGGAAATCTATTGCATGAATTAGAATTGTGACGACTTTACACATACTTTTTTTCGTGAAAATTTACTTTGTGACGAATTTACAACAACCCAGACAAACAAGGTACAAGAAACCGCCCATTTGTGATCGAACTACTCAGTAAAGAGATGTCATGATGTGATGATGATGTTATCAGAACAGAAAATGCAATCTCTACAATTTCGAAAGTGTACTTGAGTGTTTTATGTGATATAAGTTCTCAGTATTGTGTTGCCAGTAAACCCGACCAGGTGGCGGCGTCTACACCTACAAATACACATTGAAACTATAGAAAAATGTATATTTCATATTACAGACATGTCAATAGAATATTAATAATGTCCTCCAGGCCGAATTTCGGTCACGGCGGCCAATCTTAACAGAGACTGGCCATCTGCGCAGGAGATATTATAGTGCACAAACTGCACAAGTATGTGCGCAAACACAAGTGCACTCCCTGTTCCCTAACCCTTATGATCCGATGGGACGGATAATCCGACACGACCGGAGAGAGATCAGGCGCAGGACCAACGGCTTTACGTGCTTTCCGAGGCACGTGGGTGTCTAACACCGCCAACTTCCTAACTCTGAGCTCGTATTGATATTTTTTAACAGAAAAACCCAATTCGTTTTTGTTGGCCCGACCCGGGATTCGAACCCGAGACCTCTTGCACAGCAGTCGCATTCACTACCGCTGCGCCACGGAGGCAGTTATAATATACTGTCTATCAATAGAATATTATGGTATGTATGTATATAAAATTCTATCCGATCCATTAAGTCACTTTTCGGCTGTAGGTGTACAATATGTAAATTTTCTTTTTTTGATGCGTAATAGCTAATTCTTTAGTGAGGTCAGCTATTTTCTCTTTCAAATCATACAAATGTTGTGATGTATTAGACAAACTGAATATAGTTGTGTCGAAAAAAGGTGATTCTAACTTTGTATCATCACTTCTTTATTGAGGTTTTCGTGTAAGAAGTGTAAAATTTTGTTCAGTATCCATGCTTATCAAAGTTATATGAAAAAGTTACAGTACCTACCTACTTTAAAAACCAAATCAGTTTTAAAGTACTGTAACTACATCTAGCGGATTCTGTAGTAATTTATTTCTGCAGGATTATCTATCATAATTATTCATATCTATACTAATATTATAAAGTATTGGAGGCGTATGCTGCGGGTACCGTGGACTGCCAAACGCACTAATTAATGCATCGATTCTTGCGCAGCTGAGAATAAAAATCCGCCTATCCACAATTTGTCAGCAGCGCATTTTGACATACTTCGGCCACATAGTACGGAGAGGAGATGAGAACCTCGAAAAGCTGATCGTAGTTGGGAACACGGAGGGCAAGAGAGCTCGAAGACGGTCCCCAACCAAATGGACCGATCAAGTAAAGCACTCATCTTCAACCAAACTCAGCTCGGTGGTCAGAAGTGCCATGAACAGAAACCGATGGAGGCAAATCGTTTGACCCAAGTGTGGATTATCCAACGATGATCACGATCCTCAGACATGAGGAACCGACCATAGAGAGAGATACTAATATTATAAAGCTGAAGAATTTGTTTGTTTGAACGCGCTAATCTCAGGAACTACTGATTCGATTTGAAAAATTATTTTAGTGTTCGATAGCCTATTTATCGAGGAAGGCTACAGGCTATATAACATCACGCTACCACCCATGGGGGCGGCGCAGTAACGATAAACGCGGGTGAAAAAGCGGGAACATCTTGACGGATAAGCTTAGTAGTGCCGTAGTTTTTACTAGATGGTCATCACTTGCAACAGATTTCTTAGAGAAGGAAATATATTATCTATAATGGCGATGCTGATTTATCGACAGTAAGTACGTTTCGGTTTAGTAACTGTAGATGTCACACTATTTTCAATTTTATGAGCAAAATTTAAAATACAATATTTTTCTTAAATAGTATTTTTTTATGTTTATATTTTTTATATTAGTTTTGTTCTCAAGTTCACGTAACTTAGCAATATTTACATTATTAACTATTTGTTTATGCACTTTACCTCAATTCAAAATTAAATTACTGTTTCTTATCCTGTTTCATGATAATTTGTATGATTATTTATGTTATTTAGTGCATAGTGGTGAGAACATTACAGGAATCCTGAATAAATAACTAAAAATCAATTATTACTTAGACTATATTGTCTCCTTAAAAAAGCAACCAACAACTCCACTTGGCGGACTTGTATAATGTCAGTAAAAACCACAATCAAAATAACAAGTATTTATTTCAATTTCTTAATAATAAGTTACAAGATATTATAATGACATAACACTAACTGAAACACACGATAATGTAAAGATTAATTTTCATTTTTTTTTTTGTCTCCCTTTACACTGCGATCTGTCACCACAGGGACATTTATCAGTGAGTTGGTTGGATTTCTGATTGGCATGCTCGGTATACGACCTGTGTCGTATCCTACTTTTACTTCACTGTTGCAATTTAAGTGTGTCTTGTGGCATCTTTCGTTTCAATCTGCGAATTATATTGCTGTCTTCCATCAAGACATTGGCCAGGCTGTTCGGATGGTCTTTAATTCTTTCCTTGTAGGTGTTTGTATGGAAGAGAATTTCCTGTTTGACTGTGGTCATGTTCAGGTCGCTATGTAGTTGTTCATTTGTGACGAACCAGGGAGCACCGGTTATCGTCCTCAAGATTTTGCTTTGAAATCTTTGTATGATTTCGATATTGGAGTGGGAAGCTGTCCTCCAGAGTTGTATACCGTATGTCCATATTGGTTTAAGGATCGTTTTGTAGAGCAGAAGCTTGCTACTCAGCGACAGCGACACCTATTAACCAATACAGCTTGCGTAGTTGTAGTCCCAATTGTTTCCTTTTTGTGAAAATATGTTTTTGCCAAGTGAGTTGCTTATCAAAGTGTAAACCTAAATATCTGACATGGTCTGATTGAGGGACTTCTACGTTATTAAGCTTGACAGGTAGACAAGTGCTTCTCCGTATAGTAAAGGTAATCATTAACAGATTTAGTTTCGTTAGCCTTGATTCTCCATTGTGTTAACCAGGTTGATACATCATTAAGCCCACACTGTAAGAGTTCCGCTGCCTCAACTGGATCTGGGTCAACTGCTAAGATCGCGGTGTCGTCAGCAAAAGTACCGGTGGTGATACTCTCTGAAATTGGTAGATCAGATGTGTAAATAAGGTACAACGTCGGGCCCAGCACGCTGCCTTGTGGAACTCCTGATGTAACAAGGCAAATACTTGAGAGCGCTTCACCGTATTGGACTAGGAAGTGCCTGTTTACCAAAAAGATTTCAAATTGTTGTACATGTAGGTAGGGAGTAGAGATTTTATTTTAAATAACAGGCCTTCATGCCATACCCTATCAAAAGCTTGTGATATATCTAAAAAGCACTCGCACAGTACTTTTTAGTTTCAAAGGCCTTGTCAATTTGGCTTATTAGTCTGTGAACCTGTTCGATGGTGGCGTGCTTACGACGAAATCCAAATTGGTGTTTAGGAATCAATTTACGCTGTTCTATCAATGGTGCCAGTCGGCGCGATATTAGGGGTTCGTATAACTTTGCGGGTATGGGTAATAAGCTAATTGGTCTGTATGATTTTGGGTCCTCTGGTGGCTTGATTGGTTTCAGCAGCAAAATTATTTGTGCGATTTTCCATTGCGGCGGGATAACTTTAAGTTTGGTAAAGATTAATGACTAAAATATAATGCACTCTGTCTTATTCAATTGGCTTCAAGCCTTTTTAGAAACCGAAGATAGACGCGGGGGCGGCATCAGCGTATTCCTTGACCTTCGGGATGGAGTACACGTTGTCAACGAGCTTCTTGAGCACGGGGTACTTCTCATCAAGATCTGGCATCTGTAGCATTGCCTTCAGGTAATCAAACATACCCGCGAACACGAAATCACCCCAGGTAAGCTGGAAGAAAAACGATATTATAAAATAGAGTCGATCGATACTAATAAAATAGATTTCAATTGGCTTATCCTGTCAAATAAATCTCAAGTACAGCACGGAATCAGAACGTGTGACTGGTAGACGGCTATATACTCGCCCCTATCACGTGGTGTCTAACAACCCATAGCTGAAACCTGCATTTGTAAGAGTTCCCCATAATGTTCTCGAAGACATGTGAAGTCGGCCAACCCACACTGGGCCAGCGTGGACTATGGCCTAACTTTACATACACTGAGAAGGGGCCCGTGCTTACCAGTAGGACAGTTTAATACAGGGCTGATATTATTATTACGTATAAGTATATACACGCATTAGGTACTTGAAAATCAATGAACTGAATGATAACGAACTGATATCATAAAAATATCACTTCCGGGCGATAATAGAGGCATTTTTATTACACAAGCATGTTACGTTATGTCATAAAAATACCATAAGATATAGTATACGATTATCGTATTGCTATCAAAGCATCTACTCGTAGAGGTAATCTGAGTAGACATTATTTCATCATAATCCGTGCTAATCATTGGCATATAAAAAAGTAAAGATTATTTTTCAACGTGACCATGACTGATGAAAGGCAAAGCGTCGTAGCAAAGATGTATTTTGAGTGATGAATATGTAAATACCATGGTTTTAGTCAAGCAAGGCGGTAATATCCTTTTTACCTTCCAAATCGGTAAAAATTGGAATAAAGTCTACATATACAAGTAATCTGTTAAACATAGCAGAATTGAAATAACAGGCTAACAAATGATGAGTACGTATATTTCTCAGGGCGCTGAGATGTATAATTTTCTTTAAGGCGCGGTTAAACAGCCGGCGTGCGCGGGGCGTGCGCGTGTCCCGCCGTGTTGTAATGTACCGAATTGTATGAGAGCCTTCACACAGCCGGCGATAGCGGGGCGGGAGCGCGCTGCCGCCGGCGGGTGTCAAGCTTCGCTTTGCTGACGCATGCGTGATACAAACAACATTATATATAAAACCGCGGTCACAGGCATAGAAATGTGTATGCGTCTCGATGGACGTTACGACACCCAGCGACGACTTTCTACTAGACTATCGGCACATAGTTTTTTCTAGATCAATTGAAATAAAGATGAGATTTATTTTCCATATAATAGGCACGAGTGATGTGTTATCACTATTGCACAAAGCTATTGCAAGTGATCGTAAGTTTCCATGACCAGTTACCATAAGGCGCGCCATATGCATGCTAGCCATCATAGTAGCTAGCCAAATAACAATGAGTTTGAAGAGAAGTCGAGTTTTGTGTAGAGTATAGAGATTTCCGTGTTCTAATAGAATTGAGTGGAGTATTAGTAAACTCTATTATAATATTAATTTAATTCTTCAATTCAATATTATTATTCAGTAGCAATAAATACATTGCTATTATATATGCTTCTTATATTATTTAGGTTTTGCGAGATCTATAATATGCCATAAAATTTATATCCAACGTTAATTGGATATACAAATATTTTAAAGCCATAATAAGTATTCTGTAGTATACCTACAAGCCATAGAATATTTACATAGATAAACGAATGTCTGTATGGAAATGTCTTACAGGTGTTGGAATGCCAAACCTAATTAAAATCTTTATTATGGGCATAAGTAAACCTATACATATATTAAGATTGAAACACTCGATATGTTTTAAATAGATTATTGCTTCGCTACTTGAGTGTTTTATGAGTGGTAAGTGATTTGTAAAATAAGCAATACTATAAACTTGGCGATAAAAAGAGTGGCCCTTGTCATTTCTTCTCATTGGTTCTACGCCTTTGCTTTGCTGATTAATTAGTGTAAACTTGACGTTCATAAGTGTTACTTTGTGACCTACATGAATAAATATATTTTTGATTTTATTTTTATTTTGCTATCTATAATTTCAATCAAACTATATTTTACGGTGTGATGTCAAAACCTTATGAGTTGGCTTCCTATCTATATTCATTCTATCATCAAATCAGTTTCAACGTCATGATATAATTGTTCACCTTGCACATAGCGATGTGCCCATTGTTCTTGGTGACAATAGAATTCAGCTTCTCCAGGAGGTAGGGGTACAAGTTCTTAGAGGATTCCTCGTGTTTCTTCGCCTTGTGGGCCTCGTCAGCCTCATAGTGTACCAGGCCAGCCTCTGGAAGAACAGAAATAATAGAAGATGAGCTCATGGTCTTTAACCTATTTTGTGGCAGCGGTACACCGGCGGCGAGACACGATAGGTTTTAATTATGTCTGACATTCCAGCAACGGACAGGTCATACGCTTTTAATTGACTTTCAGAGATATCCTGATATTACTTTCTTTACATTGTTGTAAATCTTATTATGTCAACTAAAACAGACTCAGTTACCCACCCTTAATAGATTTGGCGAAATTGTGAAAGCACAACAATAAAATATGCTATATATCATAGGATATAAGGCACAGCAGAACCTTAAAAAGCAATTCTAGAGAAGTATCTCCTGCTTGCAAAAGATCTCATTTCATCTTTACCTAAAAGCTTGACTTCGGAAGTACGCCTGCCTTGTAAAGCGCTAATGAATCTTATTAGTACGCTTTTCAGGCTACTCTACGGTCTGTGTCTCCTGGAAGACTAGAGACCTTAATTTTATCCGAATTTAACCGGCAAACCTTTAACGCTTTAGATGAGCCCGACTACTCTCTTCGCTCCCCTTTTCCAGGGTTTTTGGTAAACCAAAAAGATACTCTTACAATGTATAAGAAATTTATTGAGCGTTTTCTGGTAAGAGGAAGATACTACCGCGGCGATTCAGATCTCTCACATCGTCATCAAATCAGCAACGTCTATTATAAGTTATTCAACAACACACTCACTGGCACGTATGTCGTTAAGGAAGTCGACGTTCTGGTCGATCTCGAAGTCCTCCTCAATATTGGCTCCACTGACGCCGTACTTCTTGCCAAGGTACCGGCTGATGGAAACACTCTGTGCGTACTGTTTGCCGTCAATCTCAAGTTCTGGCATCTGGCCAAAGAGGGTCTCTGCAAAAAAAGGAAAAATTTAAGTCGTAAGTTAACGTAGATACTTTGAAATTGCCTAATTTTGTTGGTTAACCGATTCAAACATATAGAATTTTGGTTTGGTGTTAAATTCATAATGAGTCAATTATACAGCATGTCCGGTACCCGAGGTACGCGTTGCCGTTATCAGCGTCCCTTTAAACAGCTTAAAACGATTTTTATACATATAAAGGTATGTTAATACGAGTACAAGCCTTTAGCCTATCTCATCTCTCCTCACACATGCGCCACTAAAAACATTTAAATTGAATCAGCCTTCGTGGACGGTACCACAAACGAACAGACAAACTCTGTTTACCACAAACATGTAGTCAAGAAGTATATTGAAATATATGAATTATATTAATATGTACATATATATTAAGTAGTTTCTCATCTTATCACTATTAATAATAATAATATGAGTTCAGAACATTCATCATATATAGTCCCTTCATTCCCGAATGGGTAGACAGACATGTTTTACATCCGTATTGCACTAACCGCAGCACGGACAAATAAAGAGAACAGAAAAGAAGAGAGGAAAATGTTTTCTGAATTGTGTTACTAAGTCTGCTTTCAGGTCTGACGTAATAGACGGCATAGTATTGCCATTTCCTGGGTACTATTGCAGATGCTGCTAAGAATAGGTACTAATTTATACTAATATTATAAAGCTGAAGAGTTTGTTTGTTTGTTTGTTTGGTTGGACGCGCTAATCTCAGGAGTTGAAAAATTATTTTAGTGTTGGATAGCCCATTTATCGAGGAAGGCTATAAGCTACATAAAATCACGCTACGACCAATAGGAGCGGAGCATCAATGAAAAATGTTGCAAAAACGGGTAGAATTCTCTTATGTGAAGCAGACGGAGTTGCGCAGGTGAGCTAGTCCTAACTAATCCTACTAATATTATAAATGTGAAAGTTTGTGAGGGTGGATCGATGGATGGATGGATGTTTGTTAGTCTTTTACGCAAAAACTACTGAACGGACTTTGATGAAACTTTACTGTGTTATTGTTTATACATATCATCAACAAAATATCTTAAATCTACATTAACGGGAGCGAAGCCGCGGGCAAAATCTATTAAGTATTATGAGTGTGAGCTTGTTAGTTTGTTACGCTTTCACGCCGTAACTACTCGACCGATCATCATGAAAATTCACATACACGTTTTCGGGGATACAGAGAAGGACATAGAGTACCTTTCATCCACAAAAAGTAATGTTCCAGAGCTAGAAAAGCTACATACATACATACATAGATTCACGCCTGTTTCCCAGAGGGGTAGGCAGAGACTACGGATTTCCATTTGCTACGATCCTGACACACTTCTCTGGCTTCATTCACTTTCATCACATTCCTCATACACGCCCGTCGGTTCAAGGAGCTCTTAACCTGGCCTTTGTCCAGGACGCCTCCGATCTGGTCGAGAAACTATATGTATATTTCAGTAAATGGAATCAACAATACAAGGCATCGTACACGGCGTACAGTGTTAACCTTCGGGTACACTTACGAACAAAGTAATAGCAACACAATCGCACGCCGCGATTGTCCAGCATTTAACCTTAGTGCGTAGAATTGCAAGTTGCAACTATTATGTAGTTTTTGCATGAATGTACCTTTTGCAAAAGCACCGAAAAGCATTTCTGAAAAGAAAGTTTACGTAACATTCGGAAATTCGTAGGTACATATAAAGTCTGTGCAATCTTTACAACATGAAATAGAAAAGTGCCATCCAATAATAGGACGTTACTGCATCTTCTTCTCCCTAGCCTTTATTATTCCCAAGTCACTTGGGGTCGGCTTTCTAGTCTAACCGGATTTGACTGAATATCAGTTTTTATACGGAACGGCTGCCATCTGACCGCCACAACCCGAAGGCTAACGATACCCTAAGGCTAGACCAGTGTCAGGATATTAGAGGGCACTGACTTCCCAATAACGGCTGCCAAAGATCTTCATGGCAGCCGGGACCGACGCGACGGCTTAACGTGCTCTCCGAGGCACGGAGCAGGCGATAATAATTGTCAATCGATACGCACATAACTTCGAAAAGTCATATAACTTCCGAAAGTCAGAGGTGCGCGACGTGGCCGCGGGTTCGAACCCGAGACCCTCTGCATTGCAGTCTATTGGTCTCCCCACTGAGCTATCGCTGCATCTCACTGCATGCAGTTACAAAAACAAAGAAAGAATAAGGGCAGTTTACATTTAAAACAATATTATAATATAGGTACGTAATATCAATTAATAATAAAATAAGTCACATTAATGGTAACCAACATAAGAATAACTTAACAATTATTCTCAGCAACATTCTACTGTCTATGATAATTAGAGGGGCAAACATTGAAATAACAAACACGAAGAAAACCTAGACTCGGAACGACTGACAGGCGGTCGTGTATGATTTGTGAAACGAACTTAGAAAGTACACTCGGCTCAGCGTCAGTGGCAAGGCGACCACTCGAGTCCGTAGGTCATGCATGCATTGTTACAGGATGACTGTACGGATGGCGTAGTGACTGATGTGGCCGGCTCGCCACTGACACTGCGCCAGTGTTCTGGGTTCGATTCCCGCGCGGGACAAAACTTTGTACGATTCACAAATGGTTGTTCTGAGTCTAGGTGTTGTTTGTGTCCGTTGTTTGAATGTTTGCGAAGTCCCCCGCGACACAGGATTTATTCCTAGTGCGGAAGTTGCCCTTTAGGTACCTATATAAAAAGAAAACAATATTATAAGACTACTAGCTGTTACCTGCGAATTCGTCCGCGTAGATTTTAACTAAAAAGTGTTTGTCGCCGCGGAACCCAATTATATTTCTCTGCCCAAGTTACTTAAATGGCGTAGTTTTTATAGTGTAAAGCTAGATAATAGCATGGCTTACTCAAAAACATTTAAATATGCGTCGTTACATTACACGCTGTCACAGAATGCGTAAGAAAAATAAAGATTCACAGCTCCTCCCCCGTAGGTGATAGCGTGATAATATGTAGTCTATATGTTGACCCAACCTGTTAGTAATATTCATGCAAAATTTTAAGTAAATCCATGCAGTACTTTTTGAGTTTAGCCCGCACATACATACAGACAAACAGACAAAAGTTCTAAAAACTATATTTTTGGCTTCGATATCGATGGTAGATATTCTTTTAAAAGAATACTCAATGTACAGTTTTGACTTTCCTACGATTTTATTATATGTATAGATTATTATATTATAATAATTAAAGCAAACGTGAACATAAATTCCATTTCACATTTGACGTATATTAAACTGGATCAGCATTCTATTTGGAACTGATTCTATTACGAGAATTGGCCCTCGGAAGTACTTACTCGGTTTCTCTTCTGGCCATTTGTCGAATGGGATCCGTTTGTCTGTGAACTCCTGACCGCCATACGCCAGTAGTAGCCGGATGCCTTCACCCAGGGCTTTCGCCTCGAAGTAAGTAACAGTTACTTTCGACATTTTCTGAAAAGAAAAGTTAATCGTCACACAGGATGGCATAATAGACCAGCAGCATCGAATGGTTATATTTTTAAATGTTGTGTGACTTTTGACGTTCGCGTTTAACTTTTGGATCCGCCCGTCGATGTACAGTCAGTCAGTAACATAAGTAGGTAGCTGAACATAAAATAGTGTAGGTATAAGGATTTAATGAATTCAAAATCTTAATTATTATTCAGTATTTGTTACTTGATTGATTGATGATTAATCAAATATATGTTATATAGTTAACATATATTTGATTTTATCATCAATTAACTGCTATAAAAATGTTGAAATTTGGAGCTCTCGAAATCTGGCAAATGTGTATTCCAACCCCAGACATTTATCATTTTTTATTTATTTGACATCAAATAGAAATGCGCAATTTCCCTATTTAATTACAATAATATTACATACATTTCAAACTTAGTATTCACTCATTCTGCTCACAGTACCTCATACATTCTAATAATAATACCTTCCATTCATTCGCAAAAACATTTTTGTCTCGTGTGTGTGTGAACCCCAAAACATATATAAATGATAGCGGTGAGGCGACCACTTAAACCACTGATCCATCCGTGCAGTCAAATATTAATTCGAACAATACGACAAAAAACGCAACCGGTACCGCTCCGCCGCTGTCTGTATGTGGCGTACTTAAATATACATTTGTAGCAGTCAACTGATCGTAAAGCAATTGAATTTATTATTATTCCAATCATAAATATGATAACTAGGTGATTATATTTTAATTTCATTTTCTTTATTTTTTTAATCTGCACTTGTTATCAACATTATATTTTACTATTATAATATTAGTTAGGAAGTTCGGCTTTTATTAGTAATTGTAGTCGTTAACAGGTTTCTCAATTAATATCATGACTAAAATTACGAGTAATATACATTAAAATTTAGCTCTAGTACTTTGATATTTGTACACATCATTCACTGTATATTCTCGGTGCTATTTTTGTTAATAAAAAATCGATCTTCGATCATTTGTAAGCTGCCAAAGCCGGTAATTTGGAACAGACATTGTTACATAATCTTTGCTTATATCAAGGGCCACGCTTCGTTGATATATGTAAATCCGGCATTACATATTATATTTAAATATTTATCTATATAGGTATATTCAATTGTCTAGTTTATTTCATAATTATGGTGTAGTCCATCACATATAACATGCAATGTATTAAAACCTCTGAATGTTCTCTCAAATTCATTAAGAACGCACACACATGATAACGATATTTAAAAACATATTTTTAGTTAATTTACCAAAACGAATAAAACTCGTTTAAAACCCAGAAAAGAAACGAATAAACCAAATTACTGAACTCGTTATCCGTTAACTTACATAATTTTAGAAGATATTTACATTAAGCATCAGTGATTATAAAAAATATTACAAACGCACTATGTTAAGTCACAGGAACGACCCAAATGGGACATATTTCTCGAAAGAAATCAGTTCAACAATATCCCTTACACAACAGTCCAATCACAATTGTTCGAATGATAGTTATTTGTTTTTGATGTAAGCTCTTTTGATAATTACTGTGCTACTTATTTATCATGATGAGATGAGATGAAGGATATTTACTACGTAAATAGTTTTAAAAGCTCAAGGCATTTCTTTTGAAAAAGAGCTACCACAGCATAGAGGAGTTTCGGAGTGACAAGATGTCTAATATATAAATTTATCCTGATATTATTATAATTTACATTAAACATTTTAATATATCAGTGCTGATATTATCTAATTAATTACGTAACACAAATTGGTGAAATTTTAGATGAATAATATAATAATTGTGGGTACATAGTTTTTGCATTATATTATATGGTTTATGTTTAACTTATCACCAGATATAGTAAAATATAACAGTCAAAAATAGTAAATGATCACCAAATTGCACAGCAAAATATATTTAAAGAGATCAAAATAAGTCGACGGAGCTCCGCGAAGCGGGGCTCCTATTTTTGGGTGGGTTTAAGAAGGAACCTAACATAACCTAAACCTTCCGAGACGGAATGCAGTGATTTGAGTAAATATATTTTAGTTAACATATTTTGCTGCGCAATTACTATTTTTGGTGGTCATTATATTTAATCCCATATTAGATACATCATATTATTTCTATAATAATATATTATTTATATTGTATTGTAGGCTTATCTACATATTTTGAGTTAATTGTATGTTTATTTAATTATTTGAAGTTGTTGTGCGATTCATCTCTGATATTATCTAACATATTTAGTATGTAAGTTTAAAATTTTACACATCGTTTTTTGTAATGAATAAATGACTAATAACTATCATATCAACAAGAGTACAGTTATTAATAAGAACATTGTATGAATCTGATATATAACGTTCAATACTATAAAAGGGAAATATCTAGTCTATAATATTATTGGAATTAATCTGATATCCTGAGTTCGTTTTACGTTAGTTTATTAAATTTTAGAAGAGATATATAGCATGGTGTTAATATTCAACCGATTTGTGGCATAATAATAATAAGTATGTTTTATAAATATTCACAGTGATTTGTTTTAATTTACAATATTAATATCAACTTACCTTATACACGTCTGTCGGGCTGTCTCGCCCAAATAACACTAGAGCGGGCTTGTGTGCTCATCAGAGCAATAATAATTATTTATAATAAAAAAGCTATTTGTAGTCGTAGTCACAACCTTGCTCGTAAGCATGACTTCGCACAATGTACCTGTTTACAATAGCAACATACTTAAGGATAAATCTCAGAATACAATGATGAGCATATCTACAGACTGCTGAATAAGTCATATCTAATATTATAAATGCGAATGTGAGTTTGTTGGTTACGCTTTCACGCCTTAACTACTCGATCAATAATTATAAAACTTCGCATGCATATTGTCAGGACTTATTCCCGCTCGCTCCACTATTTTGCTCCCAAGCGCTCCAAGACTAAAATAAATATAATTATTATTTTATAAAATCGTTCCCAAGGGCACTAAAAGCTTATGAGAAATTATTTATTTTAATCCCCTGACCTCCATATATTTATTCCTAGAAGCTCCAAATTATATTACAAATAATTAAATAAAGACCTACTTACTAGTGTGTTCCCGACAGCTCCAATACAAACTGTGTGGTTAGCAGAATTAAAACACGTAATAATATAATATATATTAGTTTTTGATAAGAAATAAAATCTCTTGTAGCTGTAGAGAATGAAATTGGTAAATGTGGCTATATTTATTATTTTCATATAATAATCTTTGGAGCTCCTGGTAACTAATGTATGGAAAAATAAATTTTAGACAACAATAGATTTGGAGCGCACGGGAATAAGCCCCTGAAACATAGGTCTCTGAGCTAATTCAGGTACTTAATAAAATGTAAAAACAGACTTTATAGACAAGACCTTTTGTGTTAAATTGTAAAATGTTTTCCTTTAGATTAAATATAGTTTTAATGTGAATTTAATACAATAAGGAGCCTGTAATGTGTTTTGTAAAGACTTTTATTTATTGAATAAAAATGTATTATTATTATGTAGAAAAAAACTACTGTTTCCGGGCGAAGCGTTTGTTAAAATTATATAATGTCAGCGTATTTTTTATTTAGACAGCTCGTAATTGTTACGTACCTCGGGGGTTCAACAGCTATAATACGACTGCGATGCGTTAGGTCTCGAGTTTTATACCGGGTTTGGCGAAGAAATAGTTATTTGAATTTTTGTTAAGAAACTCTAGTTGCGCAATCACCCAATAATCCCAATAACTATCACCCACGCGCACGCCCGTGCCTCAGCAAGCATGTTAATCCGCTGGTCCTGAGCCTGATCTTTCTCTGGTCGTGTCAAAGTGCCGTCGCATCCGATTATGAGAGTGGAGGAATAGTGAGTACTTATGGGTTTGGTTCAATTTGGAAAATAAAAGACTTCTGCTAAAGAAAATGCCGTACCAGATAAGCCAAATAACACGTCGCTCGATCCGGGAATTGAACCCGATACCTTACAACCGTCCGCACACATAAGTCATCATGGGCGCAGGTAGCAGGGTGCAAATGAGGTGCACTTGCACCCATCTGTCAGAAAAGAAAATACATATAAAAAAAATTATTTTTATTAATTAATTTTTTTTTTCGATGCCCGTAATATACCTATTTAATCCAATACCCGCGCGATTTGAATTTGACATTACATTAATCTACATATATAATTCCATATTTTATATCAATTAATAGTAAACTGTCTAGATGTAGGTGCACCTCCCTTAAAGTAATCCTGGCGGCGCCCATGTAAGTCATTATACTCCACGTAACTTAACTGGTAAACTATATATAGGTATACTAGCTATCGTCCGCGGTATCACCAACGTTTATTATTACTGCATCACTCTCTGATGTTACTCACAACTAACGGGCTGCCTACTGTAAAAATAATTTTCAAATCAGTCAGATAGTTTAAAAGATTATCACGACACAAACAAACAATCTCTTCGGCATTCTAAATTATATTTGTTAAAGTAAACAGTTAAGATCTGTTTAGATCATTACTTCCCAAAGTGGTCCATTTGGACCCCCAGGGGTCCACGGGATACTCGACGGGGGTCTACGTTGACGTGACAAAAAAATGGAGGTCCACAATTCTTAAGCGAGGGTCCACGAGACTATTTATTTGCTTTCGTTACTGAAGAACTAAAATGTTGACTTGACTTCACCTATCAATGTAGGCAGATAATATTTTATCGAATCGAATCGAAACTCGAAACTACAGATGTATCGGTAGACAAATAGTTAAAAAAAGGTTAGCTCGTAGAGATTTGATCAAATTTTTGGGAGTCCACCGCAACCAGCTAAATTTTGAAAGTGGTCTATGAGAAAAAATGTCTGGGAACCTCTGGTTTAGATAATGCAGTGAGATTACTGTTATCACCTATTATCATAAGTATTATTGAAGACGTTATTCTATGTAATCAGATTTTCTCTACAGTATTTTGAGTAGTAAGTTATATTGTTTATATAAATTGTCTTATATTTAATTTGCGTAGATTACTTGGATTTTCATTTGCGTAGCAAATGGAAATCCGTAGTCTCTGCCTACCCCTCTGGGAAACAGGCGTGAATCTATGTATGTATATTTAAGCGACTTTTAGTCTTTGAAATTAAACAATTTTATACTTATTTATTATCTGTGTCCAGCAGTGGACATCTTTCGGATGAGATGACGATCATGATGATACGGATTTTATCGTAGCTTATTTTAAATCGAAAGTTTGTTTTTAAACCATCAGACTATAAGACATATGAAATATTAAAATACGGTATCTCTTGATAACAGTACTTTTTTCTGAATGAGAGGTACCCTATGTACTTTTCTGTATCCCTGACAATGTATATGCTATATTTCATAATGAACGGTTAAGTAGTTAAGGCTGAAAGCGTAACAAACAAACAAACTAATATTCGCTTTTATAAAATTAGTTAGAGCGTTAGAATTAGGATATTGTTTATAACTATTTAAATAGATAATAGATTTGAAATATGGCGTATTAGTAGCTAGAGACAATATATAGAGGCATCTCTATGTTATATTTCATTTTTGTTATTTCTATATAACAATAAATGCATATAATATGAAGACAGTAACTGCAATTACTTTATAATTGTTTGTTCGTTTACCAAATAAGACAAGTAAAATTATTATTATACCGAAAATAGCATTTGCGTCATTCAATTGAAATTATTATTATACCGAAAATAGCATTTGCGTCATTCAATTGAAATTAATTGTGACACAATTGCTACTTTGCATAGAATTGTGTACCTAAGATGTTTGCCTTTGAATTTGTTGAAAACAAGCCGGCGCCAGAGGGTTGTTTTACATTCGTCATTATAAAATGTCGCATACATATTATGCGACATTTGTTAATGAACGATTAAGTAATTGAGGCGTGAAAGCGTAACAAACAAACAAACTAATATTCGCTTTTATAATATTAGGTAAGACGTTAGGATTAGGATTTTGCTTATAACTATTTAAATAGATTGTAGATTTGCTTTCTTAGGTTCACTGTCTATAACCCATTTTATTTACTAAACAAATATGGCGTATAGTAGCTAGAGACAATACATAGAGGCATCTCTATGTATTATCTTTCTTTTTATAATTTCTATACAAATGCATTTAATATGAAGACAGTAACTGCAATCCTAACTAATATTATAAAAGCGAAAATGAGTTTGTTTGTTACCTTTTCACGCCTAAACCACTGAACCGATCATCCTGAAATTTTGCATATACGTTGTCAGGTGTACAGAAACGGACATAGGCTACCTTTCATCCCGAAAAAAATTACTGTTCCTGAGGCAAACAATAATAACGTTCTTAAGACAATAGATGGCGCCACGTGTCTTTCGAATCATGATTGAATTATATTATTACAAGCAGTGTACAACCCGAATTGATTGTCAAATTGTAAATAAACGCGAGCGAAGCCGCGGGCAAAAGCTAGTTATTAATAAAAGTCAAGTTTAGTGACAATGCTTATTTTTGATATAAATCACATTATAACAAATAAATAATAAAGGTAATGGCAGATACAAGTTATAATTTATCTTTGTGATAAGAAAACACTTCACATACATTCTAATGACATATTCATTATCGCCATTGAAATATTTTCCCCTAATGTCAATTCCAAATAAATAGTATATTATGATTAATTTTCTAAGCTTTTCTACCTCTGCTATAATTTACAATGAAACAAATTATTTTAATTTACATAATGTATTAGCTACGTCTGCTCACAATTACACTAAGACATACGGTGTAAGTTCACATAAAGTACCGAGTAACGGTGTAATTAGCCGGTAACTTCTGTCATCTGTCAACAATAGATGGCAGTCGTTAGCAGACTGTATGAATTTACATTAGCTAGGCTATGGTAACATCATCATCAATTTCAGCTTAATTAGTATAGTAATAATGAATAATGTGTAAGTAAATCTATTTTTCTTCACCAGCCATAAATCTGGCTCGGCGGCGCTTTATCAGCGAATGCTTTGACTTTGGGAATAGAATATACGCTGTCAACCAATTTTTTTATAGCAGGGTATTGTTCATCCAGGTCCGGTCTCCTCAAGATGCCCTTTAAGTAGACGTGCCAGGCGGCGAATATGAAGTCTCCCCATGTCAACTGTAAAGTAAATTATTTATATACAGGGTTAAAAAGAGAGGCCGTGAGTTTCATGCCCGTTCTTCTCATTGGTTCTACGCTCTCGATTTGCTCAACGTGCCAACAGTAAAATGTAATTGTAAATTCATATTATTAGTTATTTAGTGAAACCTTGACTTTCATATGTGTTACTTTGTGACCGAAATGAATAAAGATATTTTGATTTGATTTGAATTGAACTACTAGCGGACAGACGTTGTACTGCCGATACCTGCCGATATCTACCGGATCCAATTGTGAATCCGAGCTATTCAGAAATATACTCAAACACAAAAAAGATCACGGACTTGGTCCAGACTTTTAGGAAGAGTTTAGTGACATACACATGTACAGAAGAATTACCTAAATATACAAAGATTATACAGGGTGTGTCGTAAATAGTGGTCCAGAGTAAAGGAGTCGATACACTGTATTCTTATGTATCACATACCGAAATTTTAAGCATTTTCAGTTAAGGGTCTCCTAACCAAAAAATAAAAGTTCTTTTTTAAAATTTCTGCACCTTGCTTCACGAATTTGGCTGTCATTTCAACAAATATCAATATTTTTTAATTCTGTTTTTATTTTAAATGTTTTTATTTTTTATTTTAATTTTAATTTTAATTATGTGTACTATCATATCCAAACCCTTTTTTATGTTTTAAAGTCAAAGGTACTTAAAGAAATTAATCTGTTTCCAATTTCAATACTCATCTTCAGCAAATCATATGACTTTAGGGGCATAAAAAAATGGTTAAAATTTCGGTATGTGATACATAAGAATACAGTGTATCGACTCCTTTACTCTGGACCACTATTTACGACACACCCTGTATATAGATACCTATGACTGTGCACCCTCTTTTATGTAATGACGAATATGATGATACAGATAGGATATCCGTGTTCAAAGTCTCGTTAGTAAGATAGCTTGAACAAAGATATGGACATAATACTGTATTTCATTCAATTATATATTTAGGTATATTAATAAAAAATTGATGCAGTAACAAAAATCTAAAGTAATTATCAGGTTTGTTTTGAGCTATAATTAAGTTTTTCATACGTAAAGAAATAATAAATAAGCAGCGATAGCTCAGTGGGGAGGCCAACAGACTGCAATGCAGAGGGTCTCGGGTTCGAACCCACGTCGCGCACCTCTGACTTTCGGAAGTTATATGACTTTTCGAAATTATGTGCGTATTGATTGACAATTACCGCCTGCTCCGTGCCTCGGAGAGCACGTTAAGCCGTCGGTCCCGGTTGCCATGAACATCTATGGCAGTCGTTATTGGGAAGTCAGTGCCCTCTAATATCCTGATACTGGTACCTTAGGGTATCGTTAGCCTTCAGGTTGCGGAGGTCAGGTGGCAGCCGCTCCGTGTAAAAACTGATATCCAGTCAAATCCGGTTAGACTAGAAAGCGGATCCCGAGTGACTTGGGAATAATAAAGGCTAGGGAGAAGATGTAAAGAAATAATAATTCGCATAATATAGGATCTCTGCAAATAAATAAAACGTATAGTAGCAGTAACAGATAGGGTACCAGCCGGCAGACCAGGTGTCATGTAGGCATGACATGACTAATGTTTCAAGGTTAGGGATATAAATGTAGATAGAATCCTAATTCTAACTTCCTAACTAATATTATAAATGCGAATGATAATAATGATATTCTATCACATACACACAACACCATCTAGCCCAAACTAAGCAGCGCTTGTACTATGGGTACTAGACAATGGATAAACATACATATATACTTTTTTTTGTAAATACGTATATATTATACATAGAAACACCCAGACTAAGACAAACATCCATGTTCATGAACATAAATGTTTGACTTGTGCGGGAATCCAACCCGCGACCTCAGGCGTGACAGTCGGTTACACTAACCACTACGCCATCGAGGCCGACAATGTGAGTTTGTCATGCTTTCACGCCTTAACTACTCGACCAGTCGCATACTCGTTGTCAGGGATACAGAGAAGACCATATTAAGGTACTATGTAGAAGATATATTTCAGTCATGGTCATATATTATGGCACTTTAAGAAAATACGTGGTAATTGAGCGGAGCAAAAACTCGGATTTGGCAGTGTGTACATAGATTTGTCGTTTATGAAAATTGTAACAATATACCTGGAAATAATAAAGACTAGCTTTTTCCCGCGGCTTCGCTCGCGTAAATTAGGTTAGGTTATGTTAGTAACAGTACTGTTTTGAAATAAAATATCACCTATGTTACTCGGTGATAATATAGCTTTCTAATGGTGAAAGAATTTTTTAAATCGGTTGAGAATTTTTTGAGTTGAATCCTTACAAACAAACATACAAAAATTTTATATTTTTTCTTTATAATATTAGTATATCTAGATTAATATAGATAGGGCGATTGATAGATGTTACCTTGCCGGCGGCTAAGTTTCCATTGTTCTTTACTATAATCGAGTTCAGTATCTCCAACAGGGCAGGGTATACCTCCTTAGCGTTTTCTTCGTGTTTCTTTTCTTTGGCAACTTCGTCTTTTTCATAGTGAACTAGCATAGCCTCTATGGTTAAATAAAAATTAAATAATATATATAGTTTGTCGTTCGTAACTCGCCTACGATTAAGTTGATTGTTCTTGGTGTATATATGTACCTATTTACGATACTATAATTAAGTTGCAGTAAAGACATAAGTCTTTCATTTAAATCTCGCTGAGCCGATAGTCGTCTGTAAAGTCGGTTTACGGACGATAGTTTAACGTGACAACGTTATAACAAAATTTCTTTCATCGATCGATTCGTTCGTTGTCACGTCAAAAAACAGCATAATCGGTCGAGCCTTTTTTAAGTGATACTGCGTCATACATGTGGCAATTGATTTTTATTTATATAGATTAACCATAAAGATAAATCTTTTCTCGACTGCAATTCATTCGCATTCAGCATTTAATTATAATTCATTCAAAACAAGCAGAGATGAAGAGAATAAGGTAGAAATAAAAAAAAAACAATCTAATGGCAAGTCAAACGACTGGTTTCAATTTTCACAGGATTAATTTATGAATGTGTCATAAATTAACCTGTTTTTGTTTGTAGCAGAAGTTAAGAAGTAGTTCGGTAGGTAGGTATGTTCAATAGTAGAGCCTCGCTGATTTCAGCATGAATGGGCCGGCTCGACCGGGAAAGGACTACCCTCTCACAGAATATCGACGTGAAATAACAGTATTCCTACTGTTGTGTTTTTTTCGGTGAGTGAGAATGCCGGAGGCCCAGTCACCCTCTTTCCCACTTCCTTTCCTAAAGGGTCGGCAACGCGCAAGTGATGCCTCTAGTGTTGCAGGCGTCCATAGGCTACGGTGACCACTTACCATCAGGTGGGCCGCCGTATGCTTGTTTGCCAACTTAGTTGTATAAAAAAAAATATAATAATAACCGTCAAACTTATTTACCATAAAGAAGATCGATTATTCTACGTTAATTTAGTCAGATCTATGTGACCTACATAGATCTTTCAAAACTTACGCGGTACTCCGGTGCCACTTAAATAACAGCCCATGTGACACCAGTTTCGCAAGTAATAAATAAAACACTTACTCATACGAATATCATTAAGGAAATCCACGTTCTGATCTATCTCGAAAGCTTCCTCATCATTGTCTCCTGCGAGTCCATACTTCTTACCGAGGTACCGAGCTATGGACAAGCTCTGAGCATATTGTTTACCATCTATTTCCATTACAGGAAGCGAACCAAAGGGCATTTCTATAATAAAGACAATAATATTACAACAAAGCTTTTTAACAATAAATTCTGTTATCAATCACATCAATGAGGGCTGTCGTGCTTAAATCTCTGCATTAAAATGCTGGGTGGGTCGCTAATGTAGTTTCAGTTCTAGCGACCCACCTATCATACAAAGCAGCGAGCTAGCGCACCGTGATGGTTTTAGTCGGTAGGTCCGAAGTCTCGGGAGAGCTCGACATAACCCTCTCGCTTCCCCTTGTGGCGATGGGCCCTTTTTTACGTGGTGAAATGCTCCTGATGCATACATCAGAAGCATTTCACCACGTAAAAAAGGGACTCTCATGCTTAAATTCACCGCTAGAGGATAGTAAGGTCCACGGTAAGGTCTCTAAAACTCATACTCCATTGTCACTTCAACGGTAATCATAAAAACCGGCAATGATTACCGCCAAATACGGCTTCTGACAGCAGCTATGATAGGATGGACAGGACTTTGCTCGCTAGTGCCCATATGATTTTACTAGATTTTGCCCACGGTTTCGCTCGCGTTAATCTAGATTTTGACAAGAAATTTCTTCCAACAGGAACCTTTTTCCCCTTTTGTACCCCCTGACTGTACTGTACTACTGAATGCGAAAATTTCATGATGAGCAGTCGACTGGTTAAGGCGTGAAAGCGTAACAAAGTAACTTACATTCACATTTATAATATTAGTTAGAACTGCCACCGTGGCGCAGCGGTAGTGAATGCGACTGCTGTGCGTGAGGTCTAGGGTTCGAATCCCGGGTCGAGCCAATAAAAAGTCATTGGGTTTTTCTGTTAAGAAATCTCAATAGCAGCCCGGAATTAGGAAGTTGGCGGTGTTAGACACCCCCATGCCTCGGAAAGCACGTAAAGCCGTTGGTCCTACGCCCGACCTCTCTCCGGTCGTGTCGGATTACCGTCCCATCGGATCATGAGGGTTAGGGAACAGAGAGTGCACTTGTGTTTGCGCACACACTTATGCACTATAATACCTCCTGCGCAGATAGCTAATCTCCGTTAAGACTGGCCGCCGTGGCCGAAATTCGGTCTGCAGGACATTATTAGTTAGGATTGATAGGAAATACTTACTAGGTTTAATTGCGGGCCATTCCTCACGAGTAAACCGTTGGTCTTTGAACTCCTGTCCACCATACGCCAGTAATAAACGAGGACCTTCTCCTAAAGCTTTCGCTTGGAAGTAATACAGCGTCACATTCGGCATTTTACAAGAAATATCGTCAGATTGCTTACAAAATAAAATCCGATGTAAAATTGTAGGTGCTAAGAGACAATAGTCTAGCTCTACTGCCAGTAGCAACTGGCCATATCACAGACAAATACAAGTGGTCCTCAAACCAATACATATAAGAGCTTCTTATATATACATTCATTATTCACAAGTACTTTGAAGTACTTTGTTTGTGCAGTCAGCACGATACTACAAAACCTGTTATAATGTATCCATGTAATTATTTTTATATACATAACAAGATGTCATAACGCCAGTTCCGTAAACACATATTTTCGTGCCCCTACCGCCCGTGTCGTATTTCTGCGACAGAGAACATGCATGATTTTTTGTTCTATTTTCGTCGTATTAGCTGCGTGGTACAAGGCTGATTAAAAATTTAAATATAAAAACTTTTTGACTATTTTTAAGCGATACATCGATTGCACCTCCCTAATTATTGTAGGTATTATTTTATCGATTTGTAGCCGGGCGCTAGGGGCACGGCAATCGATATTTAGCTAAGCGCTTAAAAGGTTAAAATCAATTATTACTTAATATATTTTCTCTTTAAAAATGGCGGACTTAAATATAAAATCAATAAAGACCACAATCAAAATAACAAGTATTTATTTCAATTCCTTAATAATAAGTTACAGGTTATTATAATGACATTACACTAAATGTAACACACGATAATGTAAAGATTAATGACAAAAATATAATGCACTCTGTCTTATTCAATTGGCTTCAAGCCTTTTTAGAAACCGTATATAGACGCGGGGGCGGCATCAGCGTATTCCTTGACCTTCGGGATGGAGTACACGTTGTCAACGAGCTTCTTGAACATGGGGTACTTCTCATCAAGGTCTGGCATCTGGAGCATTGCCTTCAGATAGTCAAACATACCCGCGAACACGAAATCACCCCAGGTAAGCTGGAAGAAAAACGATATTATAAAATAGAGTCGATCGTACGAATAAAATCGAGTTTAATTGGCTTATCCTGTCAAATAAATCTCAAGTACAGCACGGAATCGGAACGTGTGACTGGTAGACGGCTATATACTCGCCCCTATCACGTGGTGTCTAACAACCCATAGCTGAAACCGGCATTTGTAAGAGTTCCCCATAATGTTCTCGAAGACATGTGAAGTCGGCCAACCCGCACTGGGCCAGCGTGGACTATGGCCTAACTTTACATACACTGAGAAGGGGCCCGTGCTTACCAGTAGGACAGTTTCATACAGGGCTGATATTATTATTACGTATAAGTATATACACGCATTAGGTACTTGAAAATCAATGAACTGAATGATAACGAACTGATATCATAAAAATATCACTTCCGGGCGATAATAGAAGCCTTTTTATGAAACAAGCATGTTACGTTATGTCATAAAAATATCATAAGATATAGTATACGATTATCGTATTGCTATCAAAGCATCTACTCGTAAAGGTAATCTAAGTAGACATTATTTCATCATGATCCGTGCTAATCATTGCCATATAAAGATTATTTTTTAACGTGACCATGACTGATGAAAGGCAAAGTGTCGTAGCAAAGATGTATTTTGAGTGATGAATATGTTTAATACCATGGTTTTGGTCAAGCAAGGCGGTAATATCCTTTTTACCTTCCAAAAAGTGCAATAAAGTCTACGTGTACAAGTAATCTGTAAAATATAGATGAATTGAAATAACAGGCCAACAAATTATGAGTACGTATATTTCTCAGGTCGCTAATATGTATAATTTTCTTTAATGTATGGAAGTGCCTTTTAAGTCTTGGAATGCCAAACCTAATTAAAATCTTTATTATAGGCATAAGTAAACCTATACATATATTAAGACTGAAACACTCGATATGTTTTAATTAGATTATTGCTTCGCTACTTGAGTGTTTTATGAGTGGTAAGTGGTTTATTGATTTATTTAAAAGATTTGTAAAATAAGCAATACTATAAACTTGGCGATAAAAAGAGTGGCCCTTGTCATTTCTTCTTATTGGTTCTACGCCTTTGCTTTGCTGAATAATTAGTGTAAACTTGACGTTCATAAGTGTTACTTTGTGACCTACATGAATAAACATAATCTTGATTTTAATTTTGATTTTGCTATCTATCATTTCAATCGAACTATATTTTACGGTGTGATGTCAAAACCTAATGAGTTGGTTTCCTATCTATATTCATTCTATCATCAAATCAGTTTCAACGTCATGATATAATTGTTCACCTTGCCAATAGCGATGTGTCCATTGTTCTTGGTGACAATAGCATTCAGCTTCTCCAGGAGGTCGGGGTACAAGTTCTTAGAGGATTCCTCGTGTTTTTTTGCCTTGAGGGCCTCGTCAGCCTCATAGTGTACCAGGGCTGCCTCTGGAAGAATAGAAATAATAGAAGATGAGCTCATGGTCTTTAACCTATTTTGTGGCAGCGGCACACCGGCGGCCAGACACGATAGGTTTTAATTATGTCTGGCATTCCAGCAGCTGACAGGTCATAGACTTTTAAGAGATATCCTGGTATTATTTTCTTTCCATTGTTGTAAATCTTATTATATCAAATAAAACGGACTCAGTTACCCACCCTTAATAGATTTAGCAAAATTGTGAAAGCACAACAATAAAAAATGCATTGGATATAAGGCACAGCAGAATCTTAAAAAGCACTTCTAGAGAAGTATCTCCTGCTTGCATAAGATCTCATTTCATCTTTACCTAAAAGCTTGACTTCGGAAGTACGCCTGCCTTATAAAGCGCTAATAAATCTTATTAGCGCTTTTCAGGCTACTGTACGCTCTGTGCTTCCTGGAAGACTAGAGACCTTAATTTTATCCGAATTTAACCGGCAAACCTTTAACGCTTTAGGTGAGCCTGACTACTCTTTTCGCTCCCTTTTTCCAGGGTTTTTGGTAAACCAAAAATATACTCTTACAACGTACAATGAATTTATCGAGCGTTTTCTGGTAAGAGGAAGATACTACCGCGGCGATTCGGATCCTTCACATCGTCACCAAACTAACAACGTCGTGTTCCTACACTAGTTATTCAACAGCACACTCACTGGCACGGATGTCGTTAAGGAAGTCGATGTTCTGGTCGATCTCGAAGTCCTCCTCAATATTGGCTCCAGTGACGCCGTACTTCTTGCCAAGGTACCGGCTGATGGAAACACTCTGTGCGTACTGTTTGCCGTCAATCTCAAGTACTGGCATCTGACCGAACAAGGTCTCTGCAAATAAAGGGAAAATTCGTAAGTTAACGTAGATACTTTGAAATTGCCTTATTTGTTGGTTCGTTAGTGTACAATTCATAATGAGTCAATTATACCCGAGGTACGCGTTGCCGTTATCAGCGTCCCTTTAAACAACTTAAAACGTTTTTTATACATATAAAGGTATGTTAATACGAGTACAAGCCTTTAGCCTATCTCATCTCTCCTCACACATGCACCACTAAAAACATTTAAATTGTATCAGCCAACGTGGAGGGTACCACAAACGAACAAACAAAATCTGTTTACGATTTTATTACATGTATAAAACATGTAATACACAACTTAAGACTGCGCAGAGCGAAATGTGCCAAAACAGGCGGTCACAGTTAAGTGAATAAAATCAACACTTTTTGTTTAATACAAATATAAAATATATATTTACTATAACAATTAATGTGTTTACAATTACTCCGTGTAAAAAAACTTAAAATAATTAATACTTTCGCCTACAAAATTACGTAAATTTGCACGAAAAATGCAAAAACGTGAGCGTTACGTGATTTTAGATTATAACAGTAGAAATCTATCCTATTTTACACCTTAAACGAAACATAAATAGTTATATTACAATTTGTCCGTCCCAAATATTTAAGTTATTGGTTGACAATAAAGATACATATTTATCAAAAAAGCACTTCAAATCCTCCATACAATTTTACTATGGCGGCCGCGCGCCGATTTGAATATGCGCCGCACGACCTCTGTCATTATCTGTCTTACGCTCGGCGCAGTCTTGATTGTTAAGTATACATAAAATGTAGATAGTAACATATTGTTAAAGAAAATTTATTTGAGAATGTTTTATAAGAGCTAGAATTTATCCTTCTGCCTGTATGTTTGTACGCGCATCACACTATAACTACTGCACGAAATTTAATGCGCTTTTACAATTGCATAGCTAGAGATCTAACTTAAAATGTGTTGAACGTACATATGTGTAAATCAGCGTTTTCTGACATGCATACAAAGAAAAATGTTAATAGGTAGTTACTTCGAAACTCCACGCGTACGAAAGCACGATCAAAAGCTAATTATCAATATAAAGCAACTCTACATTATTTTTACCGAATGCCTGACGGTTTTATTATCATTGTTGACAATCTGTTCATCTACTACAGCTAATAATACCACAGCACAAACTGTGTATTGTGATAATACACTCCTGACACAAAAATAATCCGACTCATATCGTACGATATATTACATAATATTAACTGAAGGTCATGGCGGCGGGCACGCAGATTAAATTGTTTGGTAGGCACATCGTATAGCGTTCATTGGTTCTAATGTCATGTATGACGTCATAGGCAAGGCATACGTCAATGTGCTAAAAACTCTATATACTCAGAGAGTAGAGACTGTTTAACACATGCTTGGATGCTCGTCCGACCAACTGGTGTTTTTAAAAAAATCACCCAATTAGTAGATTTATAAAGGTTTAGAATGTTCAATATTCAGTAGAAATAATCGTTGCGAAAAGGGTCTATACCTGCCTACCCTTACGTTAATATACATTCGTGAATTATTAATCTACATACTAATTATGTGTATATTTTCCTAATCTTCTGTGATTTTGTGGAAAAATGCTAATAAAAAAACATGGTAAAGAAATTTGCCCTATCAAAATAAAAAGCTATACAACAAAAAAAATTATGCTAATGAGCAAAAATCTCGCTTATATAATATTTCTGAATCTAATAACGGGATGCTATTGGTTATAGTATAGCTCTTAGTTACAAATGACCCGCCCCGGCTTCGCACGGGTATGTTTTATTAACCTCTGAGTCTTCTTCAGGGGTTAATGAAAACACTATGTGGGTTTGTGTGTCTGTCTGTTAGTGACAGGCATAACTCCGGAACCACTGGACCGAGATCGGTCGAGTTTAAATATGGGCCCTGAGGGTCAAAAGACCCCCGAGATATAGGGGTCACAAGGTCACATGAAGACGAAGAGGTTGAATCCTGGGTTTTTACACCCATCTCGTTATATCTCAAAGGGATTAGGCAGCGTTGTTGATAAAATCTCCCATGCGGCTTGAGATTTTCCGACATTTTTATCAATAATCGTCATATTTCAACCAATTAACACAAAACCTTAACAAATTGTACATATCTAACCCTTTCTCATGAACCACTCTATTGGTGAAAACTGCATGAAAATCTATCGCGAGAAAACAGACAGACGCGGCGTGGTCTTCGTTTTATAATATGTAATTATAGTGCCTTACGTTTACGCAAATGTTATAATGTAATCGCTCTTAGTGACAAGCCATTTATATCTTGTTACGTAAACACATAGTAAAAATCTTTCTGTTTGATGGCGCATCTACCAAAAAATATATTTTTGAAGATTACACATTAACGTCACGAATATGCGATTATAAAGACAAAGGCTAAACATTTTATCAGAGTGCCTAGTGCGAGTTTGTTTAACGTAAACACGATCAACACGTTTATGACGTTCGGCGCTCCTATTGGCTCGCTCCAAGCTCTTAACCAATCAGAGAGGCAAACGCGGAAAAGGTTTCGATCGCGTTAACGTAAAAACAACTCTCACTAGGCACCAGGTCATTGTATATTTTAAGTTGTTAAGTATTAAAAGGCAATCCATGTTACTTAAGTATCATGGATTGCCTTTTAATACTTAACAACTTGCTAGTTTTAAAACTAGCAAAATATGTTACTATAAAACTAAAATAAGTTTCATAGTAATGAATATCGAAAATCTGTGCCAAATGTTTTATCCAAACTAATAGGTATTATAAATGCGAAACGTGAGTATGTTTGTAATTACGCTTTCACGCCTTAACTACTCGACCGGTCATTATGTAATTTCGCATACAGGTTGTCAGGGGAACAGAAAAGGTATGTCCTTATGGGTACCGTTCATCCAGAAAAACCTACTGTTACTAACCTAACTAAGGGAAGCATCGGGCAAATCTTGTTAATAATACATGTAATATTTATTTGTTATGGAAAGAGCTTACATGAAAGAGATTACTATCATCCGAACAACTGCGTTTTATAACAGCTTTTGTTGAACCGATTTTGTTTCGGAAGAATTAATAATTATGCTAATTTTAAACATTTTTGAATCTCCACTTGTCGTGGGCCATACACACATCTGCTTTTTTGTCACCTCTTGTCAGACAAGTGGATATACAGATATAATATCATTAGTGTATGTATACACACATGACTATCATTAATTTTGTATGTAGCTAAGTCGTTGTTTGTTACTCTTTTATGCAAAAACTACTGAACGGACTTTGATGAAACTTTACTGTGTTATTGTTTATACATATCATCAACAAAATATCTTAAATCTACATTAACGGGAGCGAAGCCGCCGGCAAAATCTATTAAGTATTATGAGTGTGAGCTTGTTAGTTTGTTACGCTTTCACGCCGTAACTACTCGACCGATCATCATGAAAATTTGCTTATCTACCTTCCATCCAGAAAAATGTACTGTTTCCGGGCTAGCGAAGCTGTGGGCTAGTTAAATATCTTTATATACAATATAATTCTACCGTACGTGTGTATGTCACTGAACTCCTCCTAAACGGCTGGATCGATTTTGATGAAACTTTTTGTGTGTGTTCAAGTAGATTCGAGAATGGTTTAGAAACGTTTTTTTTTCTCTTGTGTACAGGACAATGTCTGTCGGGACAGCTAGTAATTATATATATTTCAGTAAATGGAACCAACAATACAAGGCATCGTACTCGGCGTACAGTGTTAACCTTCGGGTACACTTACGAACAAAGTAATAGCAACACAATCGCACGCCGCGATTGTCCCGCATGTAACCTTTGTACGTAGAATTGCAAGTTGCAACTATTATGTAGTTTTTGCATGAATGTACCTTTTGATACGCTCGGTAGCGGATTCAGGTAATTTAACTATGAATAGAGCGAGCTAGCCAGTGGGAATCGAGTCTGTGTGCTGCGACGATCAGTGATTTGTACTACCTACCTAATCTAATAGATATCCTAATATTATAAATGCAAACAAGCAGCGATAGCCTAGTGGGAAACCGTTGGACTGCCACGCAGAGGTCTCGAGTTCGATCCCAAGGCGCGCATCTTCTTTTTTATTTATTTTTTTATTGCCATTGGTGGCAGACGAACAAGTGGCCCACCTGATGGAAAGTGGTAACCGCTGCTCATGGACTTCAGCAATGTCAGGACACAGCAAAGCCGCTGCCTACCGTGAAAGAAGAACTCTTTTTAAACCTCGTTTGACGAAGGACATATCATAGCGCTCGGGAAACACCGAAGTTGGCAGTTCATTCCAGAGCTTGCACGTACGTGAGAGAAATGATCACAACTCTGACTTTTCGAAGTTATGTGCGTATTAAATAGTTAATTATCGCTTGCTTTAACGGTGAAAGAAAATATTGTGAGGATACCTGCATGTCTTCTCAATTCTCAATAATGTTCTCAGTGATCTGAAGTCTGGCAACCCGCACTAGGCCAGCGTGGTGGACTATGGCCTTACCCTTCTCACACTAAGAAGAGGCCTGTGCCCAGCAGTGGAACAGTTTAATACAGGGCTGATGCGAATGTGGGTTTGTTTGTTTGTGCGCTTTCACGCGTTAATTACTCGACCGATCATCATGAAATTTTGCATACGGGTTGTTAGGGCACCAAAAAAGGATATAATGTACCTTTGTACAGACAAAACTACTGTTACTAATCTAACCTAACCTACAATTGTGCGAACGAAGTCGCGGACATAATCTACATAGTTATAAATAATGTAGGTATATGCTTGTTACATTCTACCAGCTAAAGCACATACATACAGCGATAGCTCAGTGGGGAGACCAACAGACTGCAATGCAGAGGGTCTCGGGTTCGAGCCCACGTCGCGCACCTCTGACTTTCATAATATTTTTTTATTTGCTAAACACAGGTTTACAGAGATGTAAAAAAACTGGGCTGCCATGAACATCTATGGCAGTCGTTATTGGAAAGTCAGTGCCCTCTAATATCCGGACACTGGTCTAGCCTTAGGGTATCGTTAGCCTTCGAGTTGCGGAGGTCAGGTGGCAGCCGCTCCGTGTAAAAACTGATATCCAGTCAAATCCGGTTAGACTAGAAAGCCGACCCCAAGTGACTTGGGAATAATAAAGGCTAGAGAGAAGAAGTACAATAAATAAAGACAAACACAAATAATGTCATTAGTTCAACGTAATTTGAACGATTGTGTCCGATAACTGTAGATATACACAGGTAGGCTTACCTGTACTTGATTATGAAACGACAAACCCTTGACAACAATTGTGCTATCAACGATAACAATGTTGACATAAGAATGATTAATTTATAGCTGCTTTTATTAACAACATACCTCATTTTGCTTCATAACATCTTCAATATGTTAACAGAGATACTATTCAACGTTGCATTTTGATTGATTTGTTCCAAAAACCACTTATGGGTTTTCCTTATTTAAACAAGGTTTGAATACAGTAGGTACATATTGCTATAATCGCAGGCAGCGGCTTGGCTATGAATTCTTATTAAAATGACATTGGTTAAGAGCACGAACCGACGAGCGTGTATGAGGAATGTGATGAAAGTGAATGAAGCCAGAGAAGTGTGTCAGGATCGTAGCAAATGGCAATCCGTAGTCTCTGCCTACCGTTCTGGGAAACAGGTGTGAATCTATGTATGTATGTATGCTAAACTTCATAAGCAATAGTTACCACCTATTAACCTATTATTAGATTGGCCGTTGACTCATCTTTCTTTAAGAAGATAACATGGTAAAGTCCACCACGTATCAGATATTATACCTAGATACAACAAAAGTAAAAAAAAAATGTGGTTACGATTTTTTCCGAACCCACAACTTTCGGCGCACTGGTAAAGGCGATGTGACCACTCAAACCAATAAGCTATCTGGGCAGTTTATTGAGTCAAAACAAAATTAAAATAGCTATTCAATGTCGTGTTAGTCAATTAGCTTTTCATAAAAAAATAGTCTAGATATTTCGGTGAGACTTCTTTAATACATATAACATGTGCAAGTAACTATGACTCATGTGTTTTATCTACACCGATGGCCTTGGAATACATAAGTTAAGATAATATGACGTTCGGCTCCGAATCGATATGTCACTACTATCAATTCTTAGACAAGTGAAATATTTAAACACCAATAGTGTGTTGGAAATAAAAACCCATAGGTGTCGATCAAACATTTACGGTTCGTCTAAAAACACTTGTACGGTCCTGAAAACAGGTAGACAGAGCAGCAAATACTTTTAAAATAAATAAATAGTCAGTAAAATATAATGGCTTATGTTTCACTTATCACCAGATATAGTAATATATAACAGTCGAAAATAGTAAATGATCACCAAATTGCACTGCAAAATATATTTAAATAGATCAAAATAAGTCAACGGCTCCTATTTTTGGGTTGGTTTAAGCAGGAACCTAACATAACCTAACCCTTCCGAGACGGAATGCGGTTATGATTGGTTGGTACTCGTTATGATATATTTTAGTAAGCATATTTTGCTGCGCAATTACTAGATATTTTTGGTGGTCATTATTTTTAATCCCTAATATAATGATCCGTTTCGTTGCAGAAATATTTTTTTCAGTAAGTGAATTTGTACGTGTGCTTCTGGATTAGCTGAAATTACTTTAAGGGTACGCAAAATAAACTGTTGACTAAGGTATTACTATCCGTAAAAACGCAAACATTGCAATATATTAGTGGTATACGAGATTAAGGGCTTGTACTACCACCTCCAGATAGAATTTATCTATAAGATAAAAGTCGCCATCTCTCTTCTTTAACCTAACATGAGTGAGACAGCATGCGATTCGTCTTTCGGATAACTTTTTCTTGTTAGTAGCAGGAGTAGCCGTAAGTCTTTCTAGGAAGTAGTTCCTAGCAAAATAACGCATTGGGAAACATTGATCCAATCGGGTCTTAAATCGTCTGAGGTGTCAAAACATTTTTCTTGGATAGCCTGTACTATGTAAAATGCATGCCTAGTAAATATTTTACCATGATAGAACTTATGAAAGCAAGAAATAATTTATCACTTTGTAAAATGGGGTATGCTGCCGGTCACAAAGATCCCTGATCCCCTTATCGCTTTCATAGAGTATGTTGACTATATTCACTAAGGTGTCTGGAATATAATGTTGTTTTGCTACGATCTTCTGTAAGGTGGCAATTTTTAGCTATAGCTGGTTTACTGGACTGGATGGAACAGTCGCAAGAGGAAAACCTAGGCGAACGTTTCTCGATCAGATCGGAGGCGTTCTGGACAAAGGTCAGGTTAAGAGCTCCTTAAACCGACGGGCGTGTATGAGGAATGTGATGAAAGTGAATGAAGCCAGAGAAGTGTGTCAGGATCGTAGCAAAGGAAAATCCGTAGTTTCTGCCTACCCCTCTGGGAAACAGGCGTGAATCTATGTATGAAAGATATATTGATTTTATACTTATTTGGTATAAAAACATAATATACCCCCTACAATTTTGTAATGAAACAACAGATAAGCCACTGTAAACTCCATTACATAACATATTACAAGTAGAGCTTTACTGCAGTGTGTGTATGTTCGTTCATTCACCGCTTAGACAGTGACTATAATGTCAATAATAGGAAATGGCATAAGGCAGTATTATGCGAAACAGACGCGTAGGTAGTGTCAACATCCTTTATCTTCAACAATAACGGGTTCAAACTCGCGCTATCGCAGCTAAGCATTATAAAGATAACTACTACTTTAAGTAGAGAAAAAAAGATACAAATATGATTAGTGGTAAATGGTTATTATATTTTTTAATTATTTAATGTAGAAAATGAAATATATATTTTAAATTTATTTCCTTTATGAAAAAGGACTTGGCCGAAGAGTGTGGTAAGTGGTTTCCTGTCGCTTCCGCACAACAACAGAGTACAAATGAAGCGTGACTAACATAGTTAGTAAATTATATAAATACTACCGCAAATTGTATGTATGTTAGTCTATAAGACATTTATCTAAGCGTCAATGTCACGCAAAATGCTGTTGAACTATGCATACAACAAAGATTTGCTTCACTGTCAAAGTTAAGCAGATTCAAATCAAGTGGAATGTTATTAAAAGATATTGCGACATTTGCGACAATAAAGCTGTATAATGAGTAATTTCAATTGCATTACTATACACACGAAAACGAACTATGTTATAAACTTCAATAATGGAACTAAATGGCATGAATTTGTCCGTCTAAGTGACTATATTCTTCACGTGGAAAAGTGCCATCTTCAATTTTCAAAAGTATTCATATTACATTAGATTTAGTTACCTCCTAATTGTGCACTTATATTAACTTAAATAGTTTGCCTACAATTTCTACAGAAAAGCAACGTTACGTCACCTCATTGACCGGTTTAATAAATGGGCCAATTTCCAGACTCCGTGTTGCTCCTGAAATAAGCACCAATAGACTCGTCTACCACATGGCAGGTGAAATGTCTGTAAAAATTCACCCCTACTTATCCTTGGCGTTACTTTCGTACATAGATTCACTATGTACGTAAGTATTTTAGAGCACAGAGTTCTTACGATATTAGTGTCGACCATAAAAGCGAGTCGTTTATTATCCCTTCAAACGCGACACGTACCAAATACATTAGACAAACAATGGAAAACTACGGCCGGACTAAAAATACTCCTTATATTACAGCAAAGTAATGACCAAATCAATAATGTCGGTTAATTTGGTCGCCCACACTGATAAGAGACAAAAAGAATTAAGATTTTTTATATATTTGGAATTAGTAGAAACAGACGCATATGCTAGCCAGCATATTCTTTTCTTTTTTCATTCACTTCTTTTTTCTTGTGACGGTCGTACAGCAAACGTGAGGTATATTCTCGCAAACTCATCGCAAAACAACAAGGGAAAATCTTTGAAGTTAAACTACACGAATTTTGTTGTGGTTTATAGATGAATACCTTAAGAAATGGTGGTAAGGTACCTGGTAGTAATAGAGGCTCGATTACGGTAACCATTTACCCCATCAACAGAGAGGTATACATATTTCCTAAACTTAAGCGGATTTTTTATTCATCGAGTAAATTTATCTGATGGTTTTATTACTATGAGTCTGATTGCTGTTCCATTGAGAGTAAAGGGTATCTCCTTCCTTCCTTTTCATCCTATCTGTAATAAATCTGGATCCAATATGTTTTATAGGTGTCCAGCTTATCATTGCCTACTATATGGAATCCACCGTGTCAAGTCTTTCGCCCCAGTGCTTTAGAAAACATGCACTTGTTACAAGCGTATTAATTTTAAAGCACTCGTAACGAATCATAGCCTAGTATTTACTCAACATAAACGATAACACTACGTGCATTACAATTATCGCTTTAAAAACCATAGCAGCCATATCCAATTCGACAATAACCATTTTCCCTAATGACCTACTTTGGAAGAAAAACATTTATCCCTATATTTATAATAATTATTGTTTAGCAATTTCATACATCAAGTACTAAGATTCTCTTAAACCTTTTAATATAAATAATATATATATTTTTAAATAATAATGTTTTTAGTTACGAAATAATGATTGTAGTACAGAATGAAAAATATACATGGCAGGTCTTACAACGATTTTACGTACAATCCTGTGGGTGAAGTTCTGTTACCCTTGATAGGTTAGTTATTAACCTGTAGTAAGGATTAACAGTCCTCTTCCCTCCGGTATGTATTATAATTTTAATATTTAAAGATTTTGCGTTGTTTATAACAGTTTTACTTAAGGGAGCTTATTTCTCTTCCCCAGTAGTTTTACACCTCGTCCAAGCAGCTTGTTTGAGAATATTCTACTAAGAAGTACCACTGTGTTTTAGTTAGTACAAGCACAGTTTCAGTTTCAATAATTCGAAACAGAAATTGGAGCTTGAACTATCTATGTATGTTTAAATGCATACAATTAATTAACTTCGAATATGGCGAGCGTGCACACCGTGGGGTTTTGATCCGTAGGCCCGAAATACGGGAGAGCCGGACATAACCCTTTCACCTCCCCTTGTGGCGAGAGGGTATGCATCAGGTGCATTTCGCCACGTAAAAAAAAGGCATTTTCAGTTAAAATACATATTTATGTATATTACTTAATCCGCTAGGTAATTTAGACTGAATGCAAAAGATGGAAAAATATTGTAGTACAAATTACTTGTAAGTATAGGGACGATTCAACGTATTACATTTGTTTTCCAAGTGTTATTTGAGCTGTCAATAAACTAACTTAATCTGTCAGTTATACAGCACCGTGATATCATCGCTAACTATGACCGCTTAGTCGCCAAATCTCACACTCCGCAGAATATGCTTAAAAGGGGTACAAAGTTTAAGTTAATACAGAATAACAAGTTCTGAAATTTTCTAGATTCGCCAAATATTATCATGTTAAAGGTGAGTTTTCATGTGAACTTATTTTCAATTTGAACAGTCGTGTGAACCTTTTGCTAATAGTGCTTGGACTTATTTTTCTATTTTGTAAACTGCGTCACAAGCAAGTTCCTTTTCAGGTACATGTTTTTTGAAGTGAAAGCTTCTTTAGGCGCGTTGAGGACTTCTTGGGTGAACAAAAATCATAGAACTCGCGTCATCGTCACGCTTCCACGCTTTCCATTTTTGAATTATTTTAGGATATTAACAATATCTCAGAAATGGTGCGTCCTACGTAAAAAATAACGAAATTTTGACTCCCTTAATAACCATTAAAAGAGTATCAGGAATCCGACCCGCCCCTTTCTTTTTTTTATGTTTATAAAGAAGTGTTTATGATCAAGAATTAAAGTTTTAAAGTTCTAACAAATTTAAGTTTTAATAATGTTTTTTGTTTTGCACGAGTAATCTGCTCCAATAATTAATATGTACATGTTGTGTACACTACTTTATATAATATGTTCATTATTACTACTGATTATGTTAAGACTGTAATCTGTTTGTGTACCTATTATAAATCTATACAAATAAATAAAATTGAAGTGTCTGTTTGTAATGTCAAAATAACAGTTTTTTATCTAATGCATATACGTATGAAAGTATATAAGGTACCTATACGAAAACATATGTTTTTATAATTTTTGTCTGTCTGTCTGTTTGTTCCGGGTAATCGCCGAAACGGCTGAACCGATTTTGACGGGACTTTCACGGGCAGATAGCTAATGTTATAAGGATCAACATAGGCTACTTTGATATTAGAAAAAATAATAGGGATCCCCGGAGACAAACACTATTTAGTTAAAATCTACGCGGACGAAGTCGCAGGTAACAGCTAGTAAATAAATAAATAAAGACCAACATAACCTATGAAAAACATGTTCGTGTAGGTCGTCGTACGAAAATAACCCGTTGATAGAACAAAATGGACAATTGGTAGTGAATTGAACTATGAGATCATTCATTCTCTACAACGGTATTTATTCGGCTAGGGGCGGGGTGCGTCTAACATCTAAAGTGGCCATGATTGTGAACAACATACCTACTTATTCAACTCAAGCCCTGAAATCTGCTTACTATATTCTATGACTAGATGTTCCCGCGGTTTCACCCGCGTATCGTTACTGAGCCGCCCCCGTGGGTCATCAATAAAAAAGTTGTAAAAACATGAAAAATATCTCTTATGTGAAGCAGATGAAGTTGCGCGGGTCAGCTAGTGCAATAATATAATGGCAAAACATTTGTCTGTGATATAGAAGGTAAAAATTGAGCATCTACGAAGGTCCTTATCGTAAAGTACCAAAACTATTTGTCGTCTTTATCGTGAATACCTCCCGCTTTGTTTCTTTACAAGTAGGTCATATAAAGTACTAGATGTGGCTGCGGCTTCACTCGCGTTTATGGTTACTGCGCCGCTCACGTGGGTCGTAGCGTGGTGTTATATAGCCAATAGCCTTCCTCGATAAATAGGCTATCCAACACTAAAAGAATTTTTAAAATCGAACCAGTAGTTCCTGAGATTAGCGCGTTCAAACAAACAAACTATTTAGCTTTATAATATTAGTATAGATTTGTGCACCAATAGTAGCTGCGACTGCTTAGCATGACGTCTCGGGTTCAATCCTCTAGTCGGGCAAGATACTATTGGCTTATTTTTTCTAAAATTATCAGTAGCTGCACGATCTGTGATACTGTGCTGGTAGACGAGTGAGCTAGTGTTATATTTACCAATGATGCATAAACCAAATCAGAATATTGGATATTCGGATTCGAACGCATATTTGGATTCGAATAATATTCGAATACAGTCGTGCACTGGGTCCTTGACTATGCAACGTAGGTACTTTGCATAGTCACGAATCCAGTCCACCTACTTGTGTGTAGGTTATGTTGTTATACATTCGAAAGTAATCAAATACAAATTGCTACTTTATACTACCACACACTTGCTCATTCAAAAATGAATACACTGTCGAATTCATTATGAAATGGCTGGTAACACATAATCTAATCACTTGGTGTTGCCATGCGTTAAAAAGCTATAGTAACCGATTATCATGCGATGGACAGTAGGTATGCTTGTTTACCACCTAATAAGAATAAAGAACATCATCACCATTACATTGCATATATTTATCATTATAGATAATTAAAGTAATAATATTTATTATCATCTGATCCTATCAGCTTGTTAATAAAAAATAATTTATTATTATTATAATATTCTATCACATACACACAACACCATCTAGCCCAAACTAAGCAGAACTTGTACTATGGGTACTAGACAATGGATAAACATACATATATAGTTCTTTTTTTTTGTAAATACATACATATTATACATAGAAACACCCAGACCAAGACAAACATCCATGTTCATGCACACAAATTTTTGACTTGTGCGGGAATCTAACTCGCGACCTCAGGCGCGGCAGTCGGTTACACTAACCACTACGCCATCGAGGAGAGGGTATTTGATAATAATTATGAATTTTTCTGTTAACATTTAACAAGTATCTATTTATACAAACTGACATATATTTTTGCAAGTCATGTAGTGACTTGCAATTTTGTTTGTCTTAATTAAGTCATCACAGTGATCTTACGTTTGACGTTGACGTACCTAAACAGCGAAAGCCTCGTGAGAGACCGTCCACTTCTACGCATAGATCTCGAGTTCAATACCAAGACCTTTGAATTTTCGAAGTTGTGTGCGTTTTAAGTCCATAGTTTATTATTGGTTGCTTTAACGATGGAGGTAAACATCATGAGGAAACCTGCATGTTCTTCATATTGTCCTCGAAGATATGTAAAGTCTGCCAACCTGCATTCGGCATAGTGGGCTACAGCCTAACCCTTCTCAACTTGAGAACAGCCAGCAGTGGGACAGGGCTACAGGGCTGATACTATACGTTTGAAGTTCGTAATCCATTGATATGTTACTAAAAATATTAAGCCTACATAAGATTAAATATGTTTAGGCTACTTATCTTTATTTTTAAATTCAAAGATTTCAATCCAAACCTTATCGGTATCCCTGGTATAATAAAAGCAAAATAGGTAGAAGGTCTATAGTTACTGCTTTTAGGATTCGATCTGGTAATATTCCACTGAACAAAGAACAATGGCCAAATTTCTCTAGGAGCTGTACCTGGTTTTTATTTGCCATGTCCAGAAACAAACTGGAGTGGGATTGGTTTATTTTCATGTATTTAATACCATCCTGTATGAAAATAATGTGTAAGAAGCCGAAATATTTTAATATCGTGATCAAAACGCTGTGCTACTTTCTACCTACATAATAATAATAATGTCCTCTAGACCGAATTTCGGTCACGGCGGCCAATCTTAACGGAGACTGGCCATCTGCGCAGGAGATATTATAGTGCACAAGCGTGTGCGTAAACACAAGTGCACTCTCTGTTCCCTAACCCTCAAGATCCGATGGGACGGTAATCCGACACGACCGGAGAGAGATCAGGCGCAGGACCAACGGCTTTACGTGCTTTCCGAGGCACGGGGGTGTCTAACACCGCCAACTTCCTAACTCCGGGCTGCTATTGAGATTTCTTAATATATAAACCCAATAACTTTTGTTGGCCCGACCCGGGATTCGAACACGAGACCTCATGCACAGCAGTCACATTCACTACCGCTGCGCCACGGAGGCAGTTAAAACCTATATAATACGCATATATCAATTGCATAAAAATAATACTAACTGGTTTGATCTCTACGTATTTATTTATTTGTACTACTGTTAATAACTCTTCGAAAATATGAAGATAATTGCAAGTATTGAGTATTGAACCTTTTATTTTGCGAAAAGAAACGAATCACATCGTAAGTGAAATTAAAAGATGCGTTCTAAAATTATGTAAGTTAAAGAAAAATACATTAATATTGTCTTCTGTTTACTCGAATGTTATTCATTGAAATTAAACTACTATATACGGATTTTATCGCGTTGTTTATTTGACACTTTATTACAAAATTTTTCAAAACTGTTACACTACTATTAGTACTATTACTATTAAACTTTACTAATTTTTAAGCTAATTAAATTATTGAAACTATTAAAACTATTTATACTATTACTATACTATTGTACTATTTATATTTGTGTTTACACTTTCCCCGACGTTTCGGTTGCTTTTCAGCAGCCATGGTCACGGGGAGACTAAGATGGCAGTTGTCTCAATGTTCCAGTGTAGTTATTTCAAAGTACCCGAACATAATTTAATCATGGGTGTTTCTATTTACGCAGAATGAGCTCAAAGTATCATGAAGTCTAGCTGTGCTTCAATAATTTAATTAGCTTAAAAATTTGTAAAGTTTAATAGTAATAGTGTAACAGTTTTGGAAAATTTTGTAATAAAGTGTCAAATAAACAACGCGATAAAATCCGTATATAGTAGTTTAATTTAAAAAAAAACAAATACCATATCAAAAATATGTATATATTTTTTTCCTGGCTTCACAAACAGATATTTTTTATCTTTCCTAAAATCTTAAACAATAACGGATTTTTTCATATAATGTCGGGTCGCCGTCAGGTACGATTTGACCATTGTTCTTTGGGTTTCTTATGAAAAAAATACCGTCTCCATATTGTTCAGAATGTGGTATTATAGAGGACGTCCATCATGCCATGGTGGAATGTGTCCGGAATGAGGCTCTCAGGGTGACTTTATTTAACAACATAATAGGAAGCTCTTATAATGTCGGCGTTTCAACCAGACTCTGAGGCTGCACAAATATTGTATAAATTAGTGAACTTTATTTTGAAATCTAGGCGTTAAGTGTTAAGTGAATTGTAATGTAGTAATACGAGAACGTCATGGTCGCTTTTTTGTAAACCAAGTTCTTTAAGAATAAAGATTTAAAAAAAATCAAAGATTAGCACCATATATTTTTATTATTTGGTTACCATTGCATTTTAATTAATTTATTCAGACACAAAACAGTTACACATTAAATGTAATAAAAACATGTTACATATGTAAATAAAAGTGTTAATGTGTAACCCACACCAATGACAGCGAATTAACATTTAAAAAAAAATAGGAATAAAATAAAATAAAGACGCGCGACAATTGAGAAAGGGCAAATCTAGCAATAATTATAATAATTCAATAGCTAGTTTACGAAATTTTGAATACGGGAGTGCAAATATATCTAAGTCTATGAGGTGTATGTTATAAAAATCTTAGTGTATATAAATAGCCTAATTAAGTTGTATTTCATTGTTTTAATAATAAACGGCTTTGCAATCGAAAGTTGCAATCTAGAAGTTCGATCCAAACCATTGCTCAACTTTCGTGAACCCACTCAGCCACTCTTACCTAACACAAATATGTAGCTAAGCTGCTAGGCTGCGTAGGATTGCCAAGTGACCCAAACTACATTCATACATACATAGATTCACGCCTGTTTCCCAGAGGGGAGGGCAGAGACTACGGATTTCCATTTGCTATGACCCAAACTATTGTATGTGTAAAGAAAATATGTCACATTGAGGGGTTTAGCCGCTCGAAAAATGGCATTGCATTAGCAGATACAGTATTTACATTACTCCTACGTCGCATATGTAGATATGTCGACTGCTAGTAGCAAAGTGCGATTTTATCGAATAGACAAGTAAATCATTCGAATGTATTCGACAACAATTTTGATCATTTTCTTTTAGCAATACGTAAAGAAGATAAAAAGCTTTAATGGCACCCAACATAATCGGCGACAACAAAAAGAAATATTTATAAATATCTCTTCAAATTATGATTTGAATATTTGATCTTCATTCGAATCATAAAATTTTCGAATCATTCGATATTTTTTCTATCATGATTTTGTATGATCGTATACTTTATAACACTGCATACCACAATAATAAAAAAACACTTACTTGGCTTGAAATCGGGCCATTGCTCACTGGTGATGCGTTTGTCCTCGAACTCCTGGCCGCCATAGGCGAGCAACAGACGAGGGCCCTCACCCAGAGCCTTGCATGGGAAGTAGTGGTACACGTATTTCGGCATGATTCTGCAAAAACAGAGACAAAACATGAAATGGCAACGTTGCTTGCCTTAGCAAAGTGGTTCTTAACCAGTGGTCAGTGAACCGCTAATGGTTCCTGAACGCACCCGAAGTAGTCCGCTAAGCCGTCATAAAATTTAATGTTTAAAATTTGCAAATAATATAATATTCTTGCTTTCGAACAATTACGTACGTGTTTTACTTATAGGGAAAACCCAATAATAACTTATATTACCGTCAAACAATAAGTGGTCTTGCCAAAACAATGTTTTTGTCTAATGATCTTTCATCAGTAATAGGATGAGAATCACTGCATTAGCAAAACGTTTGATAGCGAGGTTATTTTTCTGCAAATCACAATAAATCACGGACTACCAATTAATAGAAGCATGTATTTATTTAAATAAAATTAACACAAATCGAATATAATGCTGAATTAAACATATAGTTGCCGTGGTACCGAATCTGTTTATTTGATGAGCTTTAACCTGATAAGAGCAACGCCCTCTTTCTAAACTTGAACTTGATACTCGGATAAACGAGGTCAATATATGTATTTGGTTAATTCAACAATCTTTACGCGGCGTGATAAGTGGCCTTGAGGGCCACGGTCTAAAAATAGATATCGTTTTGAGACAAGTAAATAGTTGTCTCAAAAACAATCCTGTATTTTATACCTAGGTATCTAGGTGTTTATTCTAGGTGTTCTAGGTGCCTTTACTTTTCTGAACGCCTAAAACAGTCTCAGCTATTGTATAAACAGTGCTTAGAACTCCAAAGTCAAATGCTTCTGTCATGTCCAAATCGAACGCTAGGTAAATAATAATTGTTCAATGCATATATTTTAATTAATTTAAATCATAATTATGAATTGCCACTTGCTAAGATCCTGGCATATCTCTTTTGCTTCAGTCACTCTCGTTTCTATACTTAAAATATCCAGCCTTTCTTCCAGAATGTCTCCGATCAGGTTTAAAACATTGCCCTTCGGACTGAACCGTTCATATCCATCGTACATACTTTGATGGTAATTTTTTTATTATCCATTCTTTCCACGTGCCAATATTATCTTATGTAGTATCTCCATTCTTGTCATTACATCTTTTACAGCCTTTGCCTCTTTCTCACACTATTCCTCATTCTATTCTTTAAATACTTGCTTCTCAATACTCTCATTCAATCCACTTTTAAATCTCTTTTGCGATATCCAACTCGTACTCCTACTACACTAATAAAATTTATTGTGCTTTTTGCACATGGCGTGCAGAATGTCCCATTCCATCTCTTTTCCATATGTTCCTAATTTTTACCATCTTTCGTAAACAAAGTAGTTATTCATATATACAAACACTTTAATTGTTCCAATCCTTTTTCATTAATCATATTATAACAAGCGCTAACAAAATCCTCTTATTAAAAAGTCATTACTTTCGTCTTACTTAAATGCACTTTTAATCGTTTCCCCTAAAAATCTACATGCATCCATATAATATTGAGGTCAGTAAAAACTTAGAGTTTACGTAAAGATACACGGGTCATCCAATAAATGAGTTTGTATCGAAAAAGGTTTGATAGAGAGATATGTGCCGACACTGTGCTGTTAAAATTATTTATGGACAGCCGTTTTCAAGATTTGCAAGAAAGTTATTGCGAATTGTAAATGAATGAGTTACTGGCCAACAACAGCCGGGTAATCGCCGGCAGAAGAAATAAAATGTTTTGAAAATAGAATTGAGAAGCAAGCAGAATCAATGCTTTATAATCTAAAACTCGAAATTTGAATACAATTTTAATGTTCAACTTTTTTTATACCGTATGAGCCATAACAAATATTTTTACAAATTAAACATAGGTATAAAACTTACACATAGCTTCGATATGATTTTCTTATGTTTAATCACTTTAAACATAAGAAAATCATATCGAAGCTATGTGTATATAACTTTGTCAATATTTGACTTAGGCGTAGTTCATAATATTTACTCAATGGTAGTCGAGTTATCGAGTTCTGGCGTCCCTGGGGAGTCATTGACCGCTCAGCTATGGCGCGCCCATCGCCGTCGCTCACGGGAATGAAACCATAATGTTGGTATACCGACGTGACGTAGGAAAAACACAATATTTATTAAACTTTGATAAGTCTGTTCTTTAAATTTGATAAGTCTAATATGTTTATTATACAATTTAAAAACTGAATTTGTACTGGTTATGGATATTTATCACCACGATATCTCATTATGAATTAATAAAAAAAGAAAGCCGGTAATCACGTAAATAAGTAGCAACACGGTTTTGCAAAATAAAAAAATAAAAACACTATACAGCTTTTAAATTTAAAAAAAACGTCCATAGTACAACAATTTAAATTAAAAAACTTACGTTTATATACCGGCTACTTATTTCAATTATAAAACTTTTTACGCTCGTCACAATTTGTATTTCAAATTACCTCCCAACATGGCAATGCAATCAGCAAGAAAATGTAAAATAATATTAAAATATATTGATTAAACTATGAACCATTAATATAATAAGAATACACACAAATTAAACATAGATTTATAAGCTAAAACTGTAAATTTAAAATGCTTACATGTGTTTTGTATGGTCGTCTAGGAAACACCCGTTCTCTGGCGCGATCGCACTAATACTGGTTTGGTTTGAATGGCGTCTGGCCAATGTTATGCTGCCGAAAAGCCGGCCGGCGAAACGAAGGTCGTAGCACAGTGCAAGTATAACATTATTTATTTAAAGCATCCCGTTTAAAATTATACCACGGTGGACTTGAATCTTAACAGGTTCCCTGTCCGATGAATCACATAATATATGATACATAACAATAGATTTTCTATTGTGTCTATCACGGGACAGCGAATGGGTTAATACTTACTTAAATAGGTATTGTTAAGTATATTATTAAGCTACATACACCTTCTACAAACAATATATTAAAAATGTATTAATAACTAACGGATCCGACTGACGTTCTGCCAGAACGAACCAATCGCAGAGCCACCAAACGGGTCCGTTTGCGCATCTAAACCATACAGTGAGAGAGACTTAAACGCATACAACCAATTTTATAAAAATCTAACCAGCAAACGGCTGGTCAGATTTTGATAAAATTTGTTCGAAAAGGAGTTCAGTGACATAAACAAGTGCAGAAAAATAAAATAGTTTTTTTTTTTTTTTATCAAATGTCAATTATTAAATCCTCGTGCTATGATCAGCTATCCTTATCTCGAGAGTTAACTTAAAAGAGTAGACTGGAGAGTAACGGAAGAAAATGAAGATGAGAAAATAAATACTGTCATGCTGTCACCTAACTTACCTGCGTACCTAGATGGTGTCAAGTCTAGGTTTGACTGCACGGATGGCGTAGTGGTTTAAATGGTAGCCTCACCTCTGCCACTGAGCCGAGTGTTGTGGGTTCGACACCCACACGGAACAAAACTTTGTGTAATCCATAAATAGTTGTTCCGAGTCTGAGTGTTCTTTGTGACCGTTGTTTTTTTTTTTCTTTTTTTAAGTAGCCATGTCAATTATATGACTATGCCGCTCCATTGCACATTGGACCTACTCTTACACTATACTTCACAGCTAAAACTTAAACAATAAGTAACTAATCAATTGTTATCAAATACATTTAAATAATACATATAGATACATATATAATTATATAATTAATAATAGAATAGATGTATAAGAGTTATTAATTAATTGATTATAAAAGCATTGTGTGGCGCCAACTTCCGGCGCCACTTAATTATTTATTATATTACTTTTTATTGTATAAGTAACAAATAATTATGTTTATAAATATTAGGTATAATTAATTACATCATTATATGATTTTATATGACACATTCAAACGTTAAAGGTACTTCGTATTAAAAAAGGCAGTTTGAATGGTAACGATATAAAAACCATTGTAACATTATTATATTTTCATTCGACTACTGATCGTTGTACAATATACTTGGTATTGAGTGTGCGTGTGCCTTTTATTGGAGTTTATTTCAATCTTTGATTACACAATGTACACGTCGTCGTAAGCCACCTTGTACAGTACGATACAATAATTTTGCTGTCTTAGACACCGGGTATGCAAGAACACTATTACACAGAATCCGACATTTTTTAATCTATTACTTGGCTCAATACATCAAATCTAATATCTTCGTTGTTGATCTAAATACATACACTGTCCGAAAAATTGCAGCTATAATGTCGTTATTACTATTCTTACACGTATATGAAATGATATTCTAATCTATTCTAATATATAGTATTTTACTATATTTCGGGTCTGCGTATTATATATACTGTTGAAGAAATATATAGTATGCTAAAATACTATATTTCAGCAACGAAAAACATCAAACCAAAACCTTTATTCAATAAAACTATCGACGCTCCTTTACTACTGATGCGAAAGCATTTATATCCGTACATAATCCGTTTCGAACTTGTCCGTGATGTCAAATTAACAAGGTCGACCATAATTATTTAAAAAATCCGCAGATACCTAATAAATAAATGTTTTCCCATAAAATACTATATTTTTATAAATGTACTATATTTTGTTATAGCTTATTTTAAAAATACAATATTTTGTCGAAAATATGTTGGCAACCCTATCTATGTAATAAAGTGGTTAGCGGCTGTTGAATAGTATGTTATAAGATCTCGACGGTTCGTGAAGTCACACGTAGTAATGATCCCAAAAAAACATTATCGTAATCGATTATTCGATAATCATTCGAATAACAATCAGCGGTAACGAATAAAGCCACATTCGAATATAATAGAATAACGCACTATTTTCGAAACATACGATTAATTTTCGTAGCGCATAGCTCAAGCTAAAGCGAAGCTGATATGTGTGCTACATTCCTAAGCCTAACGAACCAACAACCAGTCGACAAAGAGTTTGATAAGCAATACAATCCTCCTCAAAAACTACTTATAAATAACTTTTATATCATAAAAAAATATACTTTTATCAGCTGTCACTCTACGTGATGGTATGTACTAGTAAATAATAGAAAGATAAACGATGTAGGCACGGTAAGCCTACGATAACTCTGATAAAAATGACTCTGAATTTTGTATTAAAAATAACATATTATTATATATTATATTTGTGTTTACCTGGTACTGTACTGGTACACATTGTATCTTATCTTATCTTATACGGGGGCCAGTCAGTGCAGACCAGCGACACTTCGACCTAGTGGGATCTTTTGTGTCCACACTCTCCCAATAACGACTGCCATAGATGTTCATGGCAGCCGGGACCGACGACTTAACGTGCTCTCCGAGGCACGGAGCAGGCGATAATTGTCAATCAATACGCACATAATTTCGAAAAGTCATATAACTTCCGAAAGTCAGAGGTGCGCGATATGGGTTCGAACTCGAGACCCTCTGCATTGCAGTCTGTTGGTCTCCCCACTGAGCTATCGCTGCTCTTCGTACACATTGTAACTATACTCTAGAATATTAGTCTGTAAACTTCCCAATATAAATAAATTTAAAAAAAAATAGGCCTCTGCGTGGCAGTCCAACGGTTTCCCACTAGGCTAAACTGGCAGAAAAAATTATTATATTCATATAGATACTATATATAATCTACAACAGTCTTATTCATAAAACTTACAGATATAGGTCGATTTAAGAAAATCTTACAATTGCATGTAAATGCTTAGATACCTATTAAAGATCCTGTAGATAATGAAAGCAGCGATAGCTTAGTGGGAAACCGTAAGACTGCCAAGCAGAGATCGCATGTTCGATCCCAAGGCGCGCATCTCTGACTTTTCGAAATTATATGCGTATTAAATAGTTAATTATCGCTTGCTTTAACTGTAAAGGAACGCATCGTGAGGAAACGTGCATATTTGAGAGTTTTCCATAATGTTCTCGAAGATATGTGAAGTCTGCCAATCCGCACTGGGCCAGCGTGGAGGACTATGGCCTAACCCTTCTCACTTTGAGAAGAGGCCCTTGCCCAACAGTGAGACAGTTTATTACAAGGCTCATATTATAGATAATAAAGGTTTACAAATGATGATTTGATTTGATTTGATTTACAAAACATTTGCGAAAAATGATTATTATTATTTTTAATAGATTTACTAATTATTATATCTATGTAACGTATTAAGACTTTATGAAAATATTATTATAAATAAGACCGGTAAAGAATAATGACGATGAATTTAAACCTTAAGTTGAGTTCCATGCTTAAAGTTCGATTCTTCTCTTGAAAGATTCTAAAATTCTTTTGCTGCTTTTCTTGCTAGGTTATCCGTGATAGTTCGGTAAAAGGCTTCGTGGAAAACCTGAGCTTATACTTAAGCAATCACTGTATGTACCCTTTTACTTATGAAATAACTATGAAAGAATTGTATTCTTATAATAATTAGATTTTAGATGCTGGAGTAAGTAATATGTTATTATCTCGCGATATCTCAATTTCGAATACTGACTCATAGATAAGACACTATATACCAAAGATATTATAGAACTACTATTACACTGACATATTTCTCTTTGACATTTGTTAGTTTCATAATATTATAGATTATATATCTATACAATCTATGGTTATATGTAGCTACATATAACCATTTACATACACATAATGATATAATGATACATACAACATGATAATGTATACATATAATGATATTGCTTTTGAAAATGTTTACTGTTTTGCACTCGCTTACTGCCGATCCCACCGACCATGTTATTAGACTGGTGCTTCAGACAATTTCTTAACAGAATTGCCAACACTTACACCTACAGAACCTGCAGCCTCAAGAAGTCTGAAGGCTCACATGTTCAACTAATCTCTTCTATTTGCTTTCTTGTGGCAGTTTAAACTTATCTTTGTTTCCCTGCCCTGAGGTAACCCGGCTGCGGTTGATAATTCTGTTTGTATAAGCGACCATAAGCCTTACGGCTTGCTACCTTAGTTGTTATAAAGAACTCAATGAACGCTATCAATATTAGGCTTTTTTATTTTTGTGTGGTAGGGCCACGCTGGTTGCAGCATGAATGGGTCAGCTCGACCGGGGAAGTACCACCCTCTCACAGAAAATCGACGTAAAATAACAGTATCTGTTATGTTTAGTTCGGTGAGTGAGAGCGCCGGAGGCCTAATCACCCTTCTCTTCCCAAACCCCATCCTGCTCCATTTCCCTTTTCCTTCCGGCAGCGACTTGGTTGTGTTCTTTTGACATTGCTTCTGTAATGCTAAGAAAACACAGCCATGTGTATGAGCCACGGTTCTCGCTTACTATTAGGTGGGCGGCTGGCTCGTCTGTCACCGATGAAAGCAATAATAAAAAAAATATATAAATAGAAATATTATTATTTTAGTTTCTTTCTCTGACTGTCCTTTTTTACTATTAAACAGTCAAGATAAAGGGGCGAAAAATAAAAAATAATATGTCTTATTTTATCTTGGTTCTCCCCTTGATAAGGGGCGAAAAGACTCTGAGTTAAGGGGCGAAACTACAACTTTCTATGAAAGGGGTGAAAGTCAAGGGGCGTACGGGCTCGAACCCGCGTAAATTATGTATGTACTTACTAATCATCATCAATACGCACTTTTAAATGCAGTATTAAACCATACCCTAAGTAAAAATAAACTTATAGGTGTAGTTTCAAAAACATAAAAACTTCTTACAACGTTTCTAACCGTAAAAATAAATCAAGCGAATCATAACTACACACGAAACATAAAAATGTTTAAGTATAAACATTAACCGTTACATTAATGTAAATATTTCGGTTAATATGCGTTTATTTAATTGATACATGCTTATTCATGGCATTATATGCCAGAAAGGGTAGTCAGATATGAATTTCTCTGCACGGATGGCGTGGTTAAATGGTCGCCTCGTCGCTGCCACTGCGAGGAGTTTTCGAATCGACGGGACAGTTTGTGTGATCCACAAATGTTTGTTTCGAGTCTGCGTGTTCTTTGTGTCCGTTGTTTGAATGTTTGTAAAGTCACTCGCGATAGGATTTATTCCCAAAGCGAGAGGTTTTTAATTTTAAAAAATCTTACTCATTTCACTGGCTGGTTTAAGTTACAGTTAAATAAAGTTAATGTTTAGAAATAGAAAATAAAAGCTGGTCTCAAGACTATACCTACATGAACAAACTTAAAATAAAAGTAGAAAATGCAAAACTTCAGCTGAAGGTCAAGCTGCAGCTGAAGCTTTGTATTTTTTACTTTTAACAAAAACCAAAACGTCGACAATGTACACCCACAATTCTTAGTATGTGTTGATTTTTCAAAAGGCGCTGTACCAGTTTTAATAAAATTTATTTGGGACCACCTCTGAAGTATGACCTACGAAACAAGAAAGAATCATCAAAATCAATTCATAATTGGCGGAGTAAACGTGGAACAAACATACAAAAAAACGTACCTGCGCATTGAGGACGTCCTCCTTTTTTGAAGTCGGTTAAATTCTTTATTGTTAGGTATCGACTATAGATAATTAGATATGCACATTTGCGTTGAAATTATATCGAAATAATATATTGACAAGATTGCACATAAATTTGTTCGTTGCCTACTTGACTATGCTAAGTAGGTATCCGGTTACCTTAACCCTCCGTGAACACCGTGGATAAAAGTTACGTCCTGTACAACGTGGAGTTTTGTACCCCAATCATTATTGAGGTAGAGAATGTATGGCTTTTATTTGTTTGTTTATTGTGTTGATAGATTTTAAATAGAATCAGAAATCAGAATATTTATTTGCAAAAATACTATGACAAATGGTGTTACAAAGAAATGCATTCAAGATTCAAGTATTTTGACCAGAATATAACAGCATGCAAATATTAATTACCTATATAAAATTAAAATATATATATAAAATATATATTGATAAAAAACAAATATCAACTCGAGGGTCTAACATAAAATCAACATGTAGGTATGGTATACAACGATGAGTAGTAGAGCCTCGCTGATTTCAGCATGAATGGGCCGGCTCGACCGGGGAAGGACTACCCTCTCACATAATATCGACGTGAAATACCAGTATTCCTACTGTTGTGTTTCATTCGGTGAGTGAGAGTGCCGGAGGCCCAATCACCCTCTTTCCCCCTTCGCGCTCCTTCTCCTTCGCACTTCCTTTCCTAAAGGGCCGGCAACGCGCAAATAATGCCTCTGGTGTTGCAAGCGTCCATAGGCTACGGTGAACACTTACCATCAGGTGGGCCGTATGCTTGTTTGCCACCATAGTCGTATAAAATAGCAAGGAGAACAAAATAATAAACATTTTACGCGATCCTTTTTACAAACAAGCATACTTTCAAACAGTCTTAGCAAGCCATAATCGTAGTCAGCGTCATACTAAAAAGAGTCATCGTATTGCTAGAGCAAGGAATAAAATATGAATAATTATAAATCTTTACGAATATTATAAATTCGAAAATAATGTCTGTCTGTGTGTTACCTCTTCACGGCAAAACCACTCAATCGATTTGGATGAAATTTAGTACAAAGATAGGTGAAAATCTGGAGAAGGACATAGGTTAATTTTTTTTGATGCAGGTACTATGCGGGCGAAGCCGCGCGGTGAAGGTAGTAAGCAATAGAACAGTTATTTCTGCTGTTAGCACCAAAGATTTAAATGTCGGCCAGTGCTGAGATTATGTACTAAAACTTTGATTGCAGCACCACATCACAAGGTTATATTTTAACTTTGATTCAGCATTCTTTCTTGAAATTCGTCGCCTTTAACTTGCCTTGCAGTCATTGGTCCAATCTTGTATCATACTAAATTTTCTATAAGGAAATTGTCTGTGCTGGTACGCTGACTGATCTATTGGACTTAACATAAATGGTGAACCTTGGTCTCTCTGTTTGACACTTCGATATACAGGAACACTACTGCTGTGCACAAAGTCTCGTACTCGAAATCTCGGTTCGGACCAACAAAAAGTAAGTTTTTCTACCAATAAATCTTTATAGCAGCCTGGAGTTAGAATGTTCTCCGTGTAATACACCCCCGTGCCTCGGAAAGCAATTAAAGCCGTTCGTCCTGTGCCTGATCTCTCTTCGAACGTGTCGGATTGCCATCCCATCGAATTATCAAAGTTAGGGAACAGGGAGCGCGCATGTTTGCGCACACACTTGTGCACTATAATATCTCCTACGCAGATGGCCAGTCTCCGTTAAGATTGGCCGCCATGACAGAAATTCAGGCTGGAAGACATTATACAGCATTGGCTATTAAGTATGTGAAGCGTTCTATTATTATACCATTTAGATACATACACAGACTCACGCCTGTACTTCTACAAACAAGTATCTCTGCCTAGCCTACCTACTTTACTTTTTTATTACCTATTTCCGATTCTAATAGTAAGTAATAAATTTAATAGCTGTGACACCTTGTACATACTATGAGATGTAACATATTAAAATTGTAATTGAATGGTGATATAAAAGAGTGGCCGTGAGTTTTTATCCTCTCATATGCTCAACCTTTTGCCTGAACGTAGCTATTAACTCAAATGTAAATTCAGTAATTTCACTAAACTTACTAACTCATAACCATTGACGTTCATAAATGTTACTTTTTAACATAAATGTATAAATGATTTTTGACTTTCACTTAATTAGGATGTGGGAGAAAAACATCTACATATAATGTACTAGCTTTTGCCTGCAGCTTCGCTCGCGTTAATTTAGAATTTGACGATGAATTCGGGTTGTACTCTGCTTGTAATAATATAATTCAATTATGATTCGAAAGACACGTGGCGCCATCTATTATCATAAGAATGTTATTGTTGTTTTCCTCGGGAACATAAATTTTTCGGGATGAAAGGTAGCCTATGTCCGTTTCTGTACACCTGACAACGTATATGCAAAATTTCAGGATGATCGGTTCAGTGGTTTAGGCGTGAAAAGGTAACAAACAAACTTATTTTCGCTTTTATAATATTACTTAGGAAGTTAGGATTAATCCCATATTTCACCAGGCTCTTTTCAAGACCCAGTGCTGCACTGGGTCTTTAGCTTAGAGCCTGAGTAGGTACTGAGAAGACCATAATAGAAAATCCCAGTCAGACGATATGCCGAAACATGATTCACAATTGGCTATAAACTTATAGCACGAGAGCAAAAACTGTCCCTCGCTTATGCCAGGCGAGCAAATAATCGTGCTTATGTTTGCAGCCATATATTTTTTATTGGGGAATTATAAACCGTGCGAATAAATAACACTGTGGAACAGTCATTTTGCGGCGTGGTAAGTCGAAGTCAATTTTGTGTAAGTTCAGTATGCTGAATACGAGAAAAATCTGTAAGCTTTTCTATTGTGCTTATGTTCAGGACAATCCCTTATTAAACTCAAGCAATAGTCTGCCATCATGATATGGCTGTCCCATCGGCCTTGGTATCTTTCTTTCATTGTTCCAATGTTCTAATGGAACCGTTCTTTATGTTGAATATCTCAAGAACCAGAGTCAATCCATACAAAGTAAATACATTTCGGGTATGACTGTCGAAGGTGTTTATTAAAACCAGTAACAAAATTAAGCCGCAGAAAACATAGGTATATTTTTTGCTTGCCAGTGTAATATATGGATGACTGTTAATGAATTACTTTAATACTAGACCGAACGGCGTTAAATTATGTTTGCGAAACATTTACTTAACTGGCGATGTAATGTAATTGGACTCCCTTTTCCGCATTTGAACTCTCAAGTTGGTCCATTATGCGTGAGAATATTTAACTGGCGATAATCATTAATAATTAAAAATTTGTAAAATGAGCTAGTAGTAGTGGAAAACAGTTAATCTAAGCTAGCAACTAAAATTTCAAATGATCGAATTCAATATTAAATTGGGCGAAAAAAATACTAAATGAGTGAATATATAACCGATTTGAGTTAACACATTGTTTTTTTGCTATATACTTCAGTAACCATAATGTTCAAAAACTCTAAAATTTGTTTTACATAACTATCTTTACTTCTAAAACTATTCTGTCATAATATCGAGTAGGTACTATATCCTAATTAGTCCTAAATTAGGCATTTGCTAAAAAATAGGTTTTAGTGACAAAAACGAATCGCTGTAAATCCGACTCCACGCAGTCTTGTCTGCCCTAACCCTAGAGTGTAATTTAAAATCGCGTAGGCGCGTAGGAGCCAGGCGGCTGAGGAGCAGGAGGCTGCGAGTAGCCGCCGCGGCTAAGGCTGGCCGGCGTAACCGGCCAGCAAGCCGAAGCCGAACCGACGATAAGCACGCGTGGGACCGCCGGAGATCCGCAGCGCCGGAGCCGTGACAAAAGCTATATTGCTTTTACACCATACAGTTATTTTATAAGTTAGTTTTAGGTTCTATTGTGAGTCTTTGGTGCATTGCTCAACATGATATATGAAACACCTTGATTAGGATATAACGCAGCACTCTTGGAATAAAGTACAATTATGCCAGATGTTGAATATAATGTGAGCTGCAAAATTGTTACTGAAATAGATATTTGTTCGCTTAAGAATTATTATACTGATCGTTCTGAATAACTGGTACCTACCTCAAATTCATATTTTTAAGTCGCCGTTCTCAACATTAGTGTTCGCCTTTACTCTTTCGCCCACTTACCTAGTATTTCAGTACGCCATAATCAGTAATTTTGACACCCATAGTTTGAATTTATATTCGCTCAATATTGTCTTCTGTTTACGCGAATGTTATTCATTGAAATTAAACTACTACATACGGATTTTATCGCGTTGTTTATTTGACACTATTACAAAATTTTGAAAAACTGTTACACTACTATAATCAATCACTATTAAACTTTACAAATTTTTAAGCTAATTAAATTATTGAAACTATTAAAACTATTTATACTATTACTATACTTTATACGTTTCGGTTGCTTCAGTACCGAACTGAAGCAACCGAAACGTCGGGGAAAGTGTAAAAATAAATATAAATAGTATAATAGTATAGTAATAGTATAAATAGTTTTAATAGTTACAATAATTTAATTAGCTTAAAAATTTGTAAAGTTTAATAGTGATTGATTATAGTAGTGTAAGTTTTTAAAAATTTTGTAATAAAGTGTCAAATAAACAGCGCAATAAAATCCGTATATAGTAGTTTATATTCGCACGTTTAAATACTACCCTTTTTTATTTTATCTTTATTTTATTTGTTTTATGAACGTTTACCAACGGTTGTTACAAATATAATACAGATAGGAATAACTTCAAGATAAAATGTCAATGGTCATTGATACAGCATTATTATACTCGCATCGAAATAAACAGATGTAGGTAAATTATGTTTTAAAAGATAGTGCTTACTGTTCCCAGAGGGCAATGTTTCTGATAATTTTCAGAGGATGTTGATATGCGGAATAATGCAGCTTATTATTTTCAGATAGGATATCAGCATGTACTTAAATGTTAACTAAATATGGAGTATATAGGCACATAGGTATAATAAAAGTGTAACTGCTCGATATCTGCACGTAGGAGATATTTAAGAAAAATAATGTGAGGAGTCTTTATGAGCGCTATAGAAGCCAATACAATTATTTTAGAATTATTGTCTATCTGTTGGTTTGTACGCGTATCACGCATAAACTACTGGTGCGTTTATATTATTCGGCTAGACCGTATACGGCTGCAACCCGTACTCGGTCACCGACTAATGTAAACGGGTATTAGGTTAGCCATATTCGGCTGCAGCTTGTATTCGGTTACCGACTAGTGTAAACAGGTATTCGATTGGCCATATTCGGTTGCATTCCATATTTGGTTCCGAGAGCTTAAATCGAAAGCAGTCGCCGAATTCGGTCAATCAACGAATGTAAACAACCCAGTTAATTTTCCATTTCATTTATTTATTTAGGAACAATATTTACATTGTATTTGAATTTGGCACTATACACAGAAATTGATTATATATTATGGCACTTAATGGACTACTTAATTAACATTAATATAAACATTATTTACATGTTCGGTTAATCGATCCGGTTAAACCGAAAGCGGTCACCGGATTCGGTGGCCGAACTAATGTAAACACGCCATACTGCACGAAATTAGTAAAATGTGGTTTTCACAGTCGTATTGCTGGAGGTTTAAATTAAAATCTGGTGCGTGGTTCATCTTGATATGCCACACATAAGCTGTTAAATTATACATATAATTTTAACTTTGTTTTAAAAGAGGTTGGATGAGAGAGGTTGAATTTTATAATTAACTGTACACGAATGATTCACATAACAACATGTGCGTGATACTTATCTGCTCGAATGCAGGTGAGGAGATACCTCATTGCATAGTCAAGGACGGAGTACCTACATGCACACTATGTAGGTACTGTATAGGTAGGTACAGTATAGTGTTGTCAAAGCATTCGATTGTAATACTGTGAACATCGCTACTGCGCACTTTGCTTAGAAGCGCCGGTACCTAAGTATTTATGTAGGTACTCACATCTACCGATTAGTGTAAACTGCATCGGAATTTGATCTGTGATTCTCGAGATAATTACCTATTAGCTAATAAAAGACCCATACATAGTACATGTCAAACTGAAAAGCTTCCTGTTTTGAAGTGTAAACATAATTTTAGTAAGGTTCAAAATATTTACCTAATATATTATACATCTTTTATATCAGTGGCACAGCGCTTTCTTGAAGAATGCTTTTCCATTTCGCAACAATAGCTTCTTGGTAGTCTTTATCTTGTTGTTAAGCATGATTATAGACACACGACGTTTTAACTCATGACAGAGATGCTCAGTTAAAACGGATTCTTAATCGGTAAAAGGTAATCTTGCAGCCAAACATAATACAAACTAAGCAAAATAATATTTACGTTATGTATTCAACGTTTACGGACTTAAAACGCTCATTTACTCGAAACAAAGTTCCTTGAGGCAAGTGTCTATCTTTGTTTTAATTTATGAAATTAATAAAAAATGTAAATGAGCCTTTATATGCCCAGGACACATAGCGTAGGAGAATTGACTAACAAGAGATATCTATGGATAGAAGGTAACGCAAGTTGTGGCTTCTTTACTGCGTTTATTTTAACGGAAGCTTTGTATTGTAAATTAAACTTTCGTCTGTTATATGGATATAAAACGTAGGTAATTTTTAGTTTAGGTATGTGTTAAGTCATAAACATTATAATTATTGGGTTACATTTATGGCTTGGAGACATGGACTCTGGCAATTTATTAGATTTGCAATTTTTGTAACGGTCATTGTTTCAAATATCAGCGTTGGATATTAACTGTCTCACTACTGGGCGCGTGCTACGGGCACGTGAAGGGTATAATATACGCTATAGTACACCACACTGGCCTGGTGCGGGTTGGAAGACTTCATATATCTTTGAGAACATTATGAACAAGTCTCAGAATTACAGGATACCGCACGATGTTATTCGCCACCGTTAAAGCGAGCGATAATTAACTATTTAATAGACACATCACTTTGAAAAGTTAGAGGTTCGTGTCTTTGGATTGAACTCAAGAACTCTGTGTGACAATACTATGGTCTATCACTAGACTGTATCTATATATTAATACGAGAAGCAAAAACTTTGTACCCCTTTTTACGAAAATTGCGCGGATGGAGGAGTATGAAATTTGGTACATTTAAAGTTTATATGGAGAAGGAGGGGTGAATGCTGATATTTATATAAAATATGCATTAGAAATACATTAAATTAATGAAAAACTCTACACGCACACAACCATGCATTTGACACACGCAGTCGAAGCGTGTAACTATGGTTACATATTATCACTACTTATTATAAAACAAAGTCCTCCGCCGCGTCTGTCTGTCTGTCTGTCTGTTCGCGATAAACTCAACAACTACTGCACCAATTTACATGCTGTTTACACCAATGGATAGAGTGGTTCTCGAGGAAGGTTTTAGTGTATGATTTGTTAAGTTTTTGTATAGATTGGCTAAAATATAACGATATTTGTTGGAGATGTCGAAAAAAATTAGCCGTCTGGGAGCTTTCAACGAAAACGCTGCCTAAACCCTTTAAGATATAACAAAATAATGTACGGTGGAATTGTGTATCTTATACAGGTCTACAGAAAAGTCCGCGATGGCATATGTCTATCTCTTAAGGATAACATACTGTATCCACTTTAATACTTTAAAAAATGGGCAATTATAAAGCGGAAATTGGAAAGCTATTTACACAAATACGGTATTAATCCTTATCATTTTAAATACATTAGTTGGCTTAAGCATTTCATGAAGATTATTTTTCCCCTTTACACCATGCAAATTAAATGAATATCTTAGGAGATATAGCAAAATCAAAATAATGCGCAACGAAATTAATTTCGAGTAATAAAGGTAAAATGTTTCTTTTAGATGCCCCTGGAGGCACAGGTAAAACATTTTTAATAAATTTATTATTAACAAAAGTACGATCCGACAGAAAAATTGCCCTAGCTGTGGCATCGTCCGGCATAGCAGCCACACTTTTGGAAGCTGGGCGAACCGCCCATTCCACATTCAAACTGCCATTAAAAATGTGTAGTGATGACGTCACTAGCATTTGCAATATTTCTAAACAGAGTAATTCCGGAAAATTAATGAGAGATTGCAGTTTGATTATTTGGGATGAGTCTTTTATGTCTCATAAAGCTTCAGTTGAGGCATTAGACAGGACATTGCGAGATCTGCGCAACAGTAACTGCCCAATGGGTGGTTGTACTGTTTTATTCTCTGAAGATTTCCGTCAAATTTTGTCAGTTATAACTAGGGGAACGACAGCAGGTGAAGTCAATGCATCGCTCAAAAGATCGCATCTTTGGCCACATATAACGAAATGTAAACTTAAAACCAATGTGAGGATTTTATCGTCTAGCGAAGATAATAGGCAATTTTCTAACGACTTGCTCCAAATAGGAAATGGTGAATTTCAAGCAGGAAATGTCTGTATGAAATGTGAAATTATTGAAAAAGTTCATCGCGATATTAGTAACATATCCACTAAGACACTAAATTGGTTTCAAGAAAGAGCTATACTATCACCCACTAATGAGCAATAGGAAAAAATAAATGAATTTATTATTTCCAAGTTCGAAGCATCATCGCAAACCTACTACTCAGTTGACACAGTTGTGGATAAAGAAGAGGCAGTACATTATCCAAAATAATTTTTTAATTCTTTGACTCCTGGAATCCTGCCACACAAATTAATGTTAAAAGTAGGTGCCCCTATTATATTACTAAGAAATTTGAGTCCACCGAAGCTGTGCAACGGTACAAGACTCAAAGTAGTCAATATAATATTTTTTTTGATCGAATGTACATAATAACTGGCAACGCAACTGGTGAAACTGTTTTTATACCAAGAATTCCCATGATACCCTCAGAATTGCCTTTCCAATTTAAACGGCTACAATTTCCCGTAAAAATAGCGTTTGGAATGACAATTAATAAAGCGCAGGGTCAAACATTAAAAGTTGCGGGAGTAGACTTAAGCACACAGTGCTTTTCGCACGGGCAATTATATGTTGCCCTATCACGTGTTACTTCTAAACAAAATTTGTTGGTTTTTACACGTGATCAGGTTATTAATGTCGTATACAAAGAAATACTTTAATTTTTAAAGTAATATACTTAGAAACTAATCTAAACGTTTTCTGTTTTGTTTGCCTCATAAATAATTGCCACTCAAAATATAATCCAAATTAATATTATGTATAACGAGGAAAGACGATTGACTTTTTGTTTGTAACGATTTATCTCAAAAACTACTCAACCAATTTTACCGAAAGCTATATCATCTCCTCAGAGTAACATAGGCTATTTTATATTTTCTGTAAAGAACCCGTGCGAGGCCGGGGCAGGTTGTGTCAATATATAATGACATATTATATCAGTAATATCTTACAGGCAAACTTTGGTCAAATTTCGAGCACTAGGTGACCGCTAGTAATACATAATTACATTAGCTGAGTAACAAACAAATTAATAATTATGTATGGAAACGATTTACCGCCATCTTGTGGAATAAAACGCAAATAACAGTTACTTATTCTTTATTTCTTAATGATAATTATTATTTTTAAATTTGTAGTATTATTATATTACAGGTACAATTACAAGTAACAACAATCACATGGATTCACTGTTTACAAAATCACTATAGTATTTATAAAAAAAGTTAAACAGAATAATTGTTTTACTAATATATCACTAAGATGTCTCTAGATGGCGCTGTTATAAGTGTAGAACATGGCTGCTGAAAGCAATTGAAAAGTCGGGGAGTGTAAAAATTTGTTAATAAAAGTATTTTATAATCTCAATGTATAACATTCGCGGAAACGTGTGATACTACTGTGTTTTTAATGGCGAAAACCTAAAACAAGTTTGACAAAGGCTCTCATTCAATGCAGATACCAAGTATTGATTTCATTACTGTAAACTCTCAATCAATTTGACTGACACGGATTGGGTAGTGGTTTAAGTGGTCGCCTCGTCACAACTACTGCCTCGAGTATTGTGGGTTCGAGTCTCACACGGGACAAAAATTTGTGTGATTCACTAATGATTGTTCCGAGTCTAGATGTTCTCTTTGTCCGTTGTTTGAATGTTTGTTAAGTACCGCGACACAGAATTTATTGCTATTGAGAGAAATTTGTACTAAAATCGACGATGTACATCACATACTAATTATCACAGTGTATGGATAATATATTGAAGAGTATTAAGACTGATTCGCTTCAGTAGCTTCTTTGTACTGTTCACACCAATGATCTGGGGTCTTCTCGAAAGCCTGCAAAGTAAAACAACCACGTCAAAAAATCAAATATCATGCCTTGCATTACATGCATACATATACTAAAAAAAGGAAAAAATATAGAAAAAATGTTGTGTGGAATCGTTATAAGAGCCCTTTATATATATCTATAGAAGCGAAGTAATTATAAAAAAAAATGTTTTCTGTCTGTTATTCGATATAATTCTTCTACGTATACGCTAACCCCAAGTGTAAGCTATCTGATTTTAAAATCTCCAGCTAAGCTAATATGCTTGTGTTAGAAATGGGTTTACGACGATAGAGCAGTAGGTAGGATTCGAAACCATGACCTCTTATAGCAAGTCCAAAACCCTAAATAAAGGGCACCCGCCGCTTACTGTTTCAAGTCTAGGACTTTTTTAAAGGAATTTTAATGTCTGTAAAGGTTCTACTGATAGTTTAGTTAATTTTGTATTTATCCTTTATCCTTAATTCTTAATACAGCACTTGTCTTTGGAAGTAATCAAACCTGTATCAAATTAGAATTTAATTAAACAGCAAGTTCACACCTCGGCCAATTTTTGTAGCAAGAACAGTTTCGGTACTTCTTCTATAGCTCTCTGACCCCATTGGAAGATGTGCCTCGCAAGATCGCCTTCTCCCACCTGTCATTTTGTAATTTAAACAAATTATTTTATAATTATAACAATTTTAATCGAGTGGGTCCAATAATGAGAAGAATGATTGCGTTCGTGGAGTTCAAATTCGATCTTTCGAGCTTTATAGTTTCTGCAGCAGCTCGGTGTCTTGTAATATACCAATAAATCAACTGTCGGGATGTCGTGGTGGTTTAAGTGGTCGACTCCCCTATGCCAATGCACCGAGTATTGTGGGTTCGATCCCCACACGGGACAAAAATTTGTGTGGTACACGAGTTGTTTCTAGTTTGACTGTTCTATGGGTCTGTTGATTGAATGTTTGAAAAGTTCCCCACGATACAGTATTAATTATTCCTAGAGCGGAAGAGGTATAAAAAACAATAATAATAATAAGTAATAATAATACGCGATCCTGGGCCTGTCCATGTGTAAGCCTCCCAAAGGGCCGCGTATTTCCTTAACGTATTAGGAAAATACCCGTGAAAGAGAAACAAATAATAATACAGGACCCTGTTTCATGTTTACTAAAATATTTCGCCAAAACCAACCTCATTAAATACTTTCTAAGCTTTATTATTTTTTTTTTATATTTGACTAAGGTGGCAAACAAGCATACGGCCCACCTGATGATAAGTGGTCACCGTAGCCTATGGACGCCTGCAACACCAGACGCATCACTTGCGCGTTGCCGACCCTTTAGGAAAGGAAGTGGGAAGGAGAAGGAGCGGGAAGGGGGAAAGAGGGTGATTGGGCCTCTGGCACTTTTACTCACCGAACGAAACACGTAGGAATACTGCTATTTCACGTCGATATTCTGTGAGAGGGTAGTCCTTCCCCAGTCGAGCCGGCCTATTCATCCCGAAATCAGTGAGCTCTACTACTCATAAGTTCAAACAAACTAACCTTAGAATACTGTAGATACATCTGCCTGTGGAATGTAGTTGTGAGTAGCTTGCGGCTTGCATTATCATTCTCCTCCAATAATCCAGCTTCAGTCAAAAACTTCCACATGTCGTCTGCAATGATAAAAATAGTTCATTAAATAAATGTTTCTTTTTCTTTGCAAATAATCTGTTCTGGTAAAATAGAAAAAAACATTGGACTCTTTTCCTGACATAGGTATGAGTATGTATCACGGCCCAATGGGGTATATATCATTCACATTCGCTTCCTGGTTCCAAACTCTGTGTAGCTACTAAGAATTTCTAGGCAGAAAAACGCAATAACACTTTGAACAGATAATCGAACTCAAGATCTCGACAAGCAGTAGTATTCACTACCGTTACGTTACCGAGGTAGTATTGGTCTACCAACACTACGTCCCCTTCGGTTCTAACTTAAGTTCTATCTTAAATAACATAAAATCGCACCTGTATGTTGTTGAAGGGTTCGACAGAAAGGCAATTTTAAATTAAAAGTACAAGTATATTACAATAACATTCCAACTGTCTCTGTGGTGTAGCGGTAGTGACTGCAACTGCTGTGTATGAGGTTTCAGGTACGAATCCCAGGTCAGGCCAACAAAAAATATTGAGTTTTCTGCCTTTCTTTCTATAGTAGTCTGCTAGCTATAACAAGAAGTTTGAGTCCACATATCTTTGCTGAAGTTTTACAACTTGGAATTCTCTGCTGAAACACATGTTGTCCTTTAATCCTAGGTCCTTCAAGCGGGCCTTAAAAATAACCTAATGCCGTCAATGTAGAGACCTCGGTGCAACTACTGCTATTATGAGGACGTGGTGTGAAGGGCTCTGCTCATAAACTACACAACTACTTACCATCAGGCGGAGTGTAGTAATTTTGACTGACAAAAATATAGATTTTAGTATTTATATTATACACACCTCTGCTTACCCCCATTGGTAACATACAGGCAATTTATTAAGGTATATTTGACCAACGTAAGAATAAATAGACAGCTTACCTTCCTTAACAGGTGCCCCACTCATGTAGATATGCATAAGAGCAGCCACTAACAGTTTCCGCTGGTGGTCATTCACAACAGGGGACAATATAGAATCACATTCTTCAGCCAGCACCAATATGTACTGTATACCTTTTGAACCACTGTCTACTTGCACCAATTTGTAGCCATATACCTGGAATTAATAAAAGAATAAAATTACAATCTAGTCTCTATTCAAGTTTTGTGTTGCATGGGCATTCACAAAAATTTAAAGAATGGAGACAAAATAAGCTGATTTTAAATATATTTTTTTTACTGCTTTGATGGCGTCGTGGTTTGTATGATCACCTCGCCACTGCCCGGAGCTGCAGGTTCAATCAACAAAATTTAAGTGTAACATATATTTGTTAGAGTTTGAGTATTCTTTGCACCTATACTTGAATACTTGTAAAGAGAGAGAGAGAGTTTGCCATGGCAACACAGGAATTATTCTCATAAAAAGCAATTTAAAATATCTATACATATGTAATATGTAAGATGATACGGGAGTAAAAAAAGGCACAATTTGATTTATCTAAAAATAGAAAAGTTTAAATTTATTATGAAATTAAAATACTTAAATTAATTGTGATCAAATATTTACACATCGTGAATTCTGGCCTACTAACCTAAAAATAGAAAAATCGACAATTAAAGGTTTTTACTTCCAATATTTTAGTAGGTCGACACTGAATTACTTTACTTAGTTAAACTAGCTATTTTATGAACTTTACTTCTTTTCCTTATTACTTTTATACAGTGAGAAATACATTACTTCACGAGCAGGCTTAAATTCTCTATCTCGAATGTCCTGTCATTGTCATTCTTCGTGTGCAACGTCATGCTCATTAGGCGGTGTACACATACTTGTACATCAGGCCACGTCCACAACATACAGTGTACAAAGCTTACACATATAATGTCTAGATATGGAATATTCTGATATGTTAGTTTACCACATTCGCATACAAGAACATAAAAGTAGTAACCTGTTTTAATGCTTTGCTGGCTTCAATGATTACTGTGTTTATTCTATTAACGGCAGTTTGGCATACGGTACTGAGGTGTTTATTGATCTCACTGCGTTTTATTGGTATTTTGCTGCCCTCGCGGCATACAATGAATCGCACACACTCCTTTATAGACTCCTGAAGGTCACTCAAATCTTCTTGTTCGTCTCTTGATCTGTTTGCCCGTCTTTGACTCATGTTAAAAGCAACTAAAAGCTTTACAATCTATTTGTTTTAATAACTAAGCCAGCTGAACCTGCTTGTCTTAAATGGATTAATAGTTCTTTCTTGTTAAAATCTTGAGGTCAGTCATGAACTACAAACAAAAAGATATACAATATAAGGCAGCACCTCTTTTCCTTCCACGAAAACTTACCCCCTGTTCGGACTAATGAAGCATTTGGATTACAGTACAGATAATCTGTAGGGTATTGCTGTGCAAAAACGTGCAGCAAAACAAATGAGCGCGTGATAAATATACTTGACATTCGGTAACCAACAGGATAAGGAAGCTCAAAAAATATTTTATAATTAAAAATAGTATTCCTACTGTTTGTAAAAAAAAATATTTAAGTAAAACAAGAAAGACAAACAAGCTTGTTGTATTTGATAAGATTTAAAGTGCAATGGTAAGAACAAGCTACTAGGCGGATGGCACAGTAACGGCATGTGTTTTAAAAGAAAAACAAAGAAAAAGATTAAAAAATAAAGAAAAAGAAAAATTGAAATAAATAGCAGAATAAATAAAGAATATCTGCAGGCCTAGAACATTTATATTTTTAGGTATCGGTAATATTTCACTTACGCAGATACACTTTTGCTATTGACTTGCATAAAAATTAACTAAGATCTAGTAGTACAGCGCAAATAATACATGAAAAATAAGTTTGTACACAATGTTGTAAACCGCGTAAAGATGAAATTGTCATTATGTCATTTGGCATTTTGACAGTTATGTTGTGTACTTTGTGTAATGTGTTGTTGATTGATAAATGATACTATTGTCTATTACTTTTAAAGTAATTAATTTACTACTATGTAATAAATATGACCAGCAATTATTATAAAAGCATAACAAATTGCCAAAATATATTAGCCCCACCAACAGATAAAATATATCGGAGAATAGAAAGATTTTTGAAAAGGATATATCGACAAAATAGAGTTTACACTAAAAAGGTTCGTATTCATACATAGCGACAAAGTGACATTGACACGATAACATTGTCAGATTCAGCTGGATTCAGCTGATTAGAGTAGAGTTGAGTTGTGCAGTGCAGTGCACATTTTTCCAGTGTCTTCATTCTGCCGTAGTTGGACGAATTATATGAACTGTGAACATTGACTGTGTTTTGTAGTTTTTATAAATACAGTGAAAATGGCAGTATCAGCTGTTGCACCACCGAAAGAGCGCTACGTACCAAACGGGCTTAAGTTCGCGTTCGGCGGCCTTGCTGGGTACAAATCTTTGATTTATTTTAAGATTGCTTGTCCTTCTGTAAGAACCAATGTCATTAACGCATCTAAAATTATATGTTTTCTAATTTCTTTACGTTTATCAAGGCAATCTACATCAATATAAATTAGAATATTCGCGTGTTAATACAGATCCTTGTCCTTGTTAACATCTGTTCGCTAAACGACTAACTAGTTAATTGACACCGTATCGTGATCTATGAACTTATAATATTATCGAGTACAAAATGATTACATTATCGGTAATACGATTATATAATAAGCTAAAGTAATAAGGTACAATTTTAAATTTTTACCTAGTCTACACTAGATAGAAAATTTAAAACTGTTTCTAACTTATTTCTTTTGTACAAAAATATTTTATGTGATATGGTATTTAGATATTTACAAATTATTATTGAAAGAATAGATAAAAAAGAAGAAACCCACTTATTGCTAGATAATCAACAAACCACATAAATTTCTAAATATTAGTCTGAAAGTTTTAGACTAGACATCTAAGCAGCATATTTGGTTTAATTTCTTAAATCATAATTTTATCCATTACTGAGTAAAATATCCAGCAGTGGACATATTTTAGTTGATATGATGATGATGATGATCAGTTAAATAGCTAGAAAGCAGACACAATGAAAAATCTATTGTACCTGGGCAGTGTCCGAGCACTGACCAAGAGATTAATGGTTAAGATTGTTATCTAAAGCATACCCATGCTACAAACAAGGACAATAGTAGAATAATCTTTAGTTAGTAGTGACTTTTAATCTTCATGCAATTCCATGAGGTCTTTTGATTCCTTTCACCCTCCAAAATCTAATGTCTCATATAAGAGTACAGCATTTTGAGATGGATTTAAAAACAACATTTTTATATAAGGTTTTAAAATAAGTACCTGAAAGGATTGATTTATTCTCATGTGAGATCAACTCATTATTTCTGATTTATTATCTGCAGTTTTTATTATTAATTTCTTTGTTGATTTGCCAAAGAATATTTTACATTTATGGAAGTAGAATGGTTTATTTACTTTCATTTATTTGGTTTTAGTTTATTATAAATTAAAATTTTTCCTTACACTTATAATAGTCAGATGAAACTTTACTGTTCTCTCATGTTTTTATTATAACTGAATACCTACTCTTATCTCATTTAAGTTAAGATTTTTTTTAACCATTTATGTGTGACCAAACATCATCATATCATATATGTATAATTTATTATGTATTAAATAATAGAAACTTGATTAACCTTTCAATTCTTGATGGCACACCGGTGGCAAGTCACAATGGCTTTATGATGATGTCTGGTATTCTAAGACTTAGGCAGATAATGATCTTCCAAAATTCTTTTTTTTGCTCTTGGCTTTGCTCGCGTGAATGTAGGTTTCGTTCGGTTAGCTACAGTACTTTTTTTTGGATGAAAGGACTCTTTGTCTTTTCTTGTTCCCCTGAAAACTTGTATGCAACATTTCATGATGACCGGTCGAGTAGTTAAGGCGTGAAAGCGTAACAAACAAACCCACATTTGCATTTATAATATTAGCACAGTAATTTAGACTGTAATATTAGTTAGCATTACATAATAAAGATAACTTAGGATTTTTATGTCTTATGTTAAAACGGGTTTAAATCATTAAAAACACGAGTGATCATATATTATATTATGTATATTCTATTCTGGATTTACTGCCTCACTTTGTGCATTCGTTGGTAAAAATGTTTATATGTTACATCATAATAATGCATGTTGTGACGCCTTAAAATGTTCTGCATTTAGCCATTTTTAGTAGTATTTAGTTATGTATAAATAATGTAACACCTACTGGATGTCCAAATAAATAAATTAAATATACAGGTTATGGCGTAAATAATGAATAACCCTGAAACTGGCGACTGGTCAGATTACCTATGTCACTCCTGATGCTTGTATCATCAGACCAGTATCAAGTATTTTTGTTACAATCTAAGACAACTTCGCAAAAAATACTTATTTCCGAATTTTAACATGTTTTCTAAGGAATTATGCATTTTTGGGCTCCTGTTTCAAAAAAAAAAGTACTACACTGTGTGGTAATAAGTGGGGTAAATGATAGATGATAATCTGGCCAGTCGACAGTTTCAGGGTTATCCATTATTTACGCCACTGGGCCACACCCTGTATATATTCCTCTAGTTTCCCGTCGACCAGTTGCCACTGAAATAAGCGCCTTAATATAGCGACATGAGTACATAAAATATCTCACTAAAATTAAATAGCGATAATATAAATATTTTACACGTGAATATAGGACAATGCCTAATAAATTGTAATAAGTATATTATAAACCAGTAGCGTCCAAAGTCCTTCTATTGAATACAACTTCAGTACAGATCTCCAAGTCGCGTAACTATAGCAAGTAGCAATGCCTAATCTAAAATAATACTCATCAATTGTATTATTTTAGATGTTATTCACCTGGATTAGAATCGATTTTACTTTTACATAATCGATAACACATCACTATTACAGTTTGAATAGACGCACGACCAACATATCAAGCAAGCTCACCCCTAGGGTATATGTAGAAATTATATGCAGTAACGCAAAATTCTGTAGCAGTTACTAGTTCAGTAGTAAAACACGCAAGCGCTTCCAGTCTTTTCATGTGTCACGGGCTGGATCGCTAATCGCTATCCCAGTAACAATAAATGCGAATGTATGTTACCTAATTAGCCATGCATAAACCATTGCACGGGTTTGGATGAAACTCGCCATACAAATAGACCATATACCTCTCTACTGAATTAACGCATAATATACTTTATATCCAAATATACGTTCCCGAGGAAGCTTATATAACACTAGCTTTTGGCCCCGGCTTCGCTCGCGTTAATTTAGAATTTGACAATCAATTCGGGTTGTACTCTGCTTGTAATAATATAATTCAGTCATGATTCGACACGTGGCGCCATCTATTATCATAAGAACGTTATTATTGTTTTCCTCGGGAACAGTAATTTTTTACGGGATGAAAGGTAGCCTATGTCCGTTTCTGTACATCTGACAACGTATATGCAAAATTTCAGGATGATCGGTTCAGTGGTTTAGGCGTGAAAAGGTAACAAAGAAACAAACTCATTTTCGCTTTTATAATATTAGTTAGGATAACTACGCGATATGCTGAACCCCTAAAAGACTTAACATAATTTGTTATTTGTTCTGTTGCACGTCGCTGTAACGTGTCATACATTTTGATTAATTCGTCAACGTTTCCACTAGACACGCTGTTAGATGAATGAATGGATAAACAACTGACGTAACAGACAGCTATAAAAATCTTACTACGGACACTGCTATTTAAAGATATTTGCCGCGGTTTTGATAGCTGTCTTTGACATTGAAGAACACCCAACTAGCAACTATTTGTACACCATATACATACATTTTTCCGTAGCTTGATGTTCCCGTAGCCTAAGTTTGCGCTTATCTATACTAATATTATAAAGCTGAAGAGTTTGTTTGTTTGAACGCGCTAATCTCAGGAACTACTGATTCGATTTGAAAAATTATTGTAGTGTTGGATAGCCTATTTATCGAGGAAGGCTATAGGCTATTTATTAGCGTGAGCTACGACCCACGGGGGCGGCGCAGTGACGATAAATGCGGGTGAAACCGCGGGAACGTCTAATGTTTAGTAAAAGTCACGGTTCCAGGCAGTGTTATTAAGATTTTCTGATAGGCAGTTCGTAGTTTTTAACAGTACAGAGAAGTCTAGAAAAGAAATGTGCTCGATAGACGGTAATAAGCTAGCCGGTACGACGAGAGTCCTAAAACTATAATTGGTAAAATGTGGCTTCTTGGATGCATACGTAAGCCCATATTGTCTATATTATCATTTTCTAATCGATAATCGAATCTGCAACGATCGCCGGGCGTACAAGTAGCGAAGTCACTACAAAACACCCAACTTTCAAGTAGCTAATTATGTAAATCACAGATCACTAGTTACTTGTTGTTGTTATGGACATCAAACCTGCGATCGAAGCATCTCTAGATCACTTCTAGCGTGATTGCCAATCAAACTATTGCGCCAACTATAACTTTGAACTTGATTATAGTAATAGAAAATGCTAGCCATGTTTAAAATAACTCAAAGTTTTGTAAATAATAACAGAATTTCAGTTTTAGCCTTGACAAAATCTTTTCATATATTTTGAGTAGGTAATTGTTTTTGACTAAGTAAGTATATTGCCAAGGTCACCTTGCGCACAATAAATTAACTATCTTAGGTATGAAAACGTAAAATCCTTATTTCCTTAACCTTACTAATCCTTACTTCCTTACTTAATATTATAAATTCGAAAGTAACTCTGTCTGTCTGTCTGTCTGTTACCTTTTCACGGCTAAACCACTCAACCGACTTAGATGAAATTTAGCACAGATATATTTTAAAACCTGGGGAAGGACATAGGCTACTTTTTATTGATGTAGGTACCACGCGGGTGGAGCCGCGCGCAAAAGCTAGTAAACAATAACTTTTAAATGATACTGTTTTTAACACTATGGCTGGCGAACCGTATCTTGCTGCATTGTTAGCCAAAGAGTCAACAACACAATATGATCATACGGTTTTCTGTCGCGTTACTTTTTTGCCGCTATTCGTGTAACTGCCATTTATCCCACGACATAAGTTTGCGTTTAATTTGACGGCCGATCGCAGTTTCGTTAGCTGGACTGGCCAGCTATTGTTTCGGTAGGTAGCAACTCGGAGTCTGGAAATGAACCCAGCGGATGGCAATAACAATTAATAAGTTATGGTACGGGGCCAGCCACTTACTTTTTGATATTGTTGCCAGCAGTAATATTCTTTTATTGGCGAGGTCTCTGAGTGAATGTAATGGACATTGTTACAATTACGTAACAAAACGACCTTTAAATTATATTAATTAGCTAGTATAGCTAATTATTGATCCGTAACTATGTTCGTATTCCTTTTAAAGCTGCCTATATCTTTCTTCAGGTTAAACGTAGTAGCGTGTCTAGTATTAAAGTGTAAGGCACGCCATATACTTATGTATATGTTTGGAATAGTAAATGTAGTAAAATCCATTTAGTTTTGTTATTATTCTTCATTTTATTCCACGTCGTGGATAGGTTCACTAGCGGCCGCTTTCTATATCCATGTTAACAGATCTTCCACAGAAACTATGTCAAAATTCTAACTCAGATAGCAACATTTCGATTGAGATTGAATTTAGAAAGCGACAGTAGATCACACTAAGAATAGGATAGCGTTTTATCGAATGTATAATAAACTTACTAACTCATCAGTCATCAGCATCACACTCATCACTCAACATTTAATATAGATCTAATTTGCCAATGTTCCTTTTTTTTCTACAATAAATGTGGCAAACAAGCATACGGCCCACCTGATGTTAAGTGTAACCGTAGCCTATAGACGCCTGCAACACCAGAGGCATCACTTGCGCTTTGCCGAACCTTTAGGAAAGGAAGTAGGAAGGAGAAGGAGCAGGAAGGGGAAAAGGGTGATTGGGCCTCCGGCACTCTAAACTCGGTTCCTTGCAACTTATCCAATTTTTCTAGGCCTAACTTCCTTAGAATATTACGAACATAATATTGTCTTCTGTTTACGCGAATGTTATTCATTGAAATTAAACTACTATATACGGATCCCGAGAAAAGCCAGCCACAGTCGAGCGCCAGCCTGCTATACTACCTTATGTAAAGGGTGTCACTGACAAGATTGGCTACATCTTGAAGCGAGCTTCAATCAACACATACTTCAAGCCGCCAATGAAGATAAGTCAATTTTTACCATCCGTCAAGTGCCAACTACCTTTACAAGATGCAGGGGTCTATAAAATAGATTGTGACTGCGGACTCTCATACATTGGTCAAACCAAGAGAAGCATAGGCACCCGCATAAAAGAACACATAGCTGATGTGAAACACCAACGCTCGTTGAAGTCTGCTGTGTGTGAACATGTGCAACAGGGGACCAACCACTACCTGAGATTTGACAAACCACAGATGCTCGCTAAAGAACACCGATTCCTACCAAGGATGCTTCGCGAGGCTATTGAAATCAAGAAACATCCTAATTTCAATAGAGAAGATGGTTGGAATGTACCACCAGCTTGGGATCCAGTAATTCAACTAGTCAAACCCAAGAAGAAGAAAACCACAGCTAGACTTCATGATACTTTGAGTTCATTCTGCGTAAATAGAAACACCCATGATTAAATTATGTTCGGGTACTTTGAAATAACTACACTGGAACATTGAGACAACTACCATCTTAGTCTCCCCGTGACCATGGCTGCTGAAAAGCAACCGAAACGTCGGGGAAAGTGTAAAAATAAATCTAAATAGTATAATAGTATAGTAATAGTATAAATAGTTTTAATAGTTTCAATAATTTAATTAGCTTAAAAATTTGTAAAGTTTAATAGTGATTATAGTAGTGTAACAGTTTTTCAAAATTTTGTAATAGTGTCAAATAAACAACGCGATAAAATCCGTATATAGTAGTTTAATTTCAATGAATATTACAAACATTTAAATATAATATTAGCCAATTCAATCCAGCCAGTTCCAAGTGAAGCATTTACCAACGAACAACATTGAATTTTATTAACACTTAGAAATAGTCCAAATTATTTATTTATTTAGGTTACAAAGTAACACTTCTGAATATTAAAGTTTATAAACTTAATAAAGTTGTTTTATGTTAGTTGCTAGATATTCAGGCGTAGGATTGAGCCTATGATGTGATACGGCCATTGTACACAGTTTTGCTTCAATCTATTAATTACAACTGCATTACTATAGTATAGCTTTAACTAAGTTTATTTTTAAGTTTAAGCATTTTGGTTAGCAATTTACTAGTCTTTGGTAACCCCTTGAACTAAGCTATATGATATGTGGTTTTACGTCGTTAGTGTAATGGGTGGCTCGATGGCTTCAGCCTTCAACCTCTCGATCGTAAATAATGCGAATGTCTGTTCTCTTGTTTTTCGATCATGTACATATGTAGTGGATAAGAAATCACTATAAAGTTCATTATTTATTATTCTCCAGCTGAATGCTTCTGACGAGAGCTCTGTCCTACGCTGGTATTTCTTCAACATATTTTCGTCATCGCATCTCATATTTCATGTTTTCAAGTGCATTGCGTCATTTTTGGCGCATTGTCCAGGTTTTTATACTGTACAGTTTTAGACTAACAAATTAGCAGCAAAAATTTAGGCACGTGCCACTAAGGACGGTAACACATTGCGATTTTCTGAAGCTATACAGAGGCGCGACTGCGACAACAACTATTTAAAGATGCTGCTGGTTGTATCAATATAAATGCGTTATCGACTCGATGCATACGCAAGTTAGCATTAATGCAGACGTGTTGAAGATGTCAATGTCGCGACAAAATAGTCTTTCACTAGTAAACGAATGGATGCAGTTATTTCGATTGAATATAGATTCGTAAAATGGAACTTATCGATCTGACTGTTCACCAAATATGTCCAAATATTAAAATTATTTGGATCACAGCTGCATCACGTTTAAATCGATATTGTATCGACGGTGCATCGCGATATTAATATATGTATGAACTATATCGCTGCTCAATGTCGCTCTAGTGTGTAAAGGTACGATTAACAACTCTGCATTACGACTTAATGGCTGTAAAAAGTCATAATATGTAAATGTTTTAACTATGCAATTTGTTAAGATTATTGACAAATCTTTTATTTTCCAGCATGGCAGCGACATGCGTCGTCCAGCCCTTGGACTTGATCAAAACTAGGATGCAGTTGAGTGGCAGTGGCCGTACGTCCTTCGCGGTGGCCGGTGAGATCATCGCTAGGGAGGGATTCTTCTCACTGTACACTGGTCTCTCAGCAGGCCTGCTGAGACAGGCTACTTATACCACCACACGTCTCGGAGTCTACAACTACCTGTTTGATGCTTACAGAGAGTGAGTATTGACTTATTTTACACTTATACTTTTTTGAATTGTCTCCATGACGAAGCGTTGATGGTTGCGACTGCTGTATAAAAAGTATTTTCCTGTTACGAAATTCTCAAAAGCAGCCTGGATTTGAAAAGCTTGCGGTGTGGCATACCCCCGTGCCTCGAAAAGAACGTAAAGCCGTTGGCTCTGCGCCTGATCTCTCTCCGGTCGTGTGAGATTGTCGTCACATCGGATGTTAAGTGTTTAAGAATAGAGTGCTTTTGTTTGCGCACACGCTTGTGCACTTTCATATCTTTTACGCAGGTGTTCAATCTCCGTCAAGACTGATAACCGTGACCAAAATTCAATCATCTTATTTCATAAATATATTTGTCATTAACGGAAGCGATACTGCCGTATAAACGATAAAGTAGTTTCAGTGATCTTAAATTGTACCATCTCTTTATGACGATTCCAGAGCTTGTGTTGGGATAAATGGGACCTACACAGAATGGTTAAGCATCGAAAAAGGTGTTAGACAAGGATGTGTAGCGTCACCCTAGCTGTTTAACCTAAGCATGGACAATTGTTTGAAAGATTTAAAAGATTGTGAATGGGGATTAAGAATGAATGAGTTACTTGTCAAAAGTCTTCTTGGTGCTGACGACCAAGTAATACTTGCGTCATCGGCGGAAGAGTTGCAGGCGATGGTAACTACTATGCATGGTGCTTTGAGAGTAAAGAAATGAAAGTTAATGTAAGCAAGACGAAAGTAATGGTATTTGAAAAGGAGGAGTGCATGACGATGTGTAATATTCTGATTGATGGAGAACAAGTGGAGCAAGTGAAAGAGTTTGTATATTTTGGTACTTTGTTTACAAGGGATGGTAAACATGAGGGAGATATTAAAAGGAGAACGATTGCTGGCAATAAAGTGAATGGCGCTCTACGCGCTTTTATGGACAGTCGAAATGTACCTATCCGAAAAGGCATGGCAAAGGCAAGGCTGTTCATATAGGACTATTAGTGCCTACACTTATGCATGGCAGTGAAATTTGGATATGGCAAAAGAAGCATGAGAGCAGAATAAATGCTGTAGAAATGAGAGCGCTGAGAAACGTATGTGGTGTGACTCTTAAGATAGAATAAGGAATAGTGAAATTAGAAAGAGATGCGGCATGAAAGTTGATTTAGTGACAAAAATAGAAAAGGGTATGTTAAGCTGGTTTGGACATGTAGAAAGAATGGACGAGACAAGACTGACTAAGAAACTTTATAAGGCGAGTGTGATTAGAACAGTCGCAAGGGGAAGACCTAGGCGAACGTTTCTCGATTAGACCGGAGACGTTCTGAACAAAGGCCAGGTTAAGAGCACCTTAAACCGGCGAGCATGTATGAGGAATGTGATGAAAGTGAATGAAGCCAGAGAAGTGTATCAGGATCGTAGCAAATGGAAATCCGTAGTCTCTGCCTACCCCTCTGGAAAACAGGCGTGAATCTATGTGTGTATGCGTGTATGTAAATTGTACCATGTGCATAGGCGGTAAGCTAATGTAGCTACACACTTAATATTTATAATGTCCTGGATATTACCTATAAAACCTTACGTATCAGTACCTATGTTAAATTCTTAACATAACTATCGATATAGTTATGAGATCAATTAAACAACTATCGAAGTGTTGGAGAATCGATTTCTAAATCGTACTCAAACACTGAATCGGTTCAAGCACCCGTAGAATCTTTGATTAAAGTTCTAAGTACGCATTGACCTTAAATGCTTCTTCCTTCTAAAAAAAAAGAAAGAAGAAGAAGCGCGCATCGATCCTTATTTCAATTAAACGGCATCGATTTGCAAATGCTCGATTTTAATGAAATCGGTCGAAACAGAGATTGCATTGTCGACCTAACCAAAAGACGATTAAGGAAAGTAAGGAATAGAATAGGAGAGGTATGTAGTTATGTGAGTCTTATTTACCGGTCAAAACACAATATCTGTTTAACCACTTCTACGCCGATTTCCTGTAAGATGGTGATACCCATCTGGAGTGCCGGTTCATTTTTTCTGTAATCAAATAATTGGCAACGCATCGTCCACTCGAAATCATCAACATTTCGGATCGAATTGCTCAAATACGCCAATTTTCAAGCAACCAACTTGATCTGCTGAACACAGGCGCCTGTGCATCCGGTCATCTGTACCGATCTTTGTGAATTGTGGCGTATTCTATTACAGCGCTTCACGTAGATAAGACACATACACAAGTGTCTTAGCCGTCTATTGAGTTACATTGTCAATTAAATATTACATACGTTCTTTAACTACGCTGGTATACGGCTATAGGGCTACGTGCTTACAAGCCATATCTATGTATATACAAGAGATAGGGCTCAGAGAAATCCACGCTTAAATAGCCTCTAGAATCATCATACAGAGGATCGTCCGCTGCTGACAAAGCAGCGCCAGCTTATATTGCTTGAAAATATATCCAAAGTAATTTCAATAAAGAACTTAACAGCTATGTATTTGGTACTAACGGACTTCATAAAATGAGGCACTCCAATATTTGTAAAGATAATTCTATTTTATACTAGCTTTTGCCCACGGCTTCGCTCGCATTAATTTAGAATTTGACAATCAATTCGGGTTGTACTCTGCTTGTAATAATAATTATAATTCAATCATGATTCGAAAGACACGTGGCGCCATCTATTAGCATAAGAACGTTATTATTGTTTTCCTCGGGAACAGTTTTTTTTTCGGGATGAAAGGTAGCCTATGTCCGTTTCTGTACACCTGTCAACGTATATGCCAAATTTCAGGATGATCGGTTCAGTGGTTTAGGCGTGAAAAGGTAACAAACAATCAAACTCATTTTCGCTTTTATAATATTAAGTTAGGATTTCCTCAACCACTAAAACGAAATAATTTTATTTAAGACGAATGTTACTGGATACCTCCACGTATTCTCGGTATATAGTTGGCAAACATACTAACATTTTCAGTAAACAAACTGTACTGTGAGGCAAGGTTGATCGCTTTCAATAAAACGCGTACAAACATTTCCGTCTAGTAGGTAGTGTGACGTCCCTGTAATTGAAAACGCTTATTTATAGAACATAGTACGAATAGTTGTAAACGATTTATATCGATTTTGTACTGAAAGTTGACGATTTAGGATATAAAATGTAAAATATATCACGCTCGAAAAAGTTTGTTTGAAAATTAAAGCAATCTTGATTGATCTTATTTTACTTTATTATACATTTTGAAAGAGTGCAAGGGACTTTATGCATATTCAAAGAAAGGAAGTCTATACTAATATTATAAAGAGGGAGGGTATGATTTTTTGTTTGTTTATAAGGATTTAACTGAAAAACTACTCAACCGATTTTAAAAATTCTTTCACCATTATAAAACTATATTATCACCAAGTAACATAGGCTATATTTAATTTAAAAATAAGTACTGATACTAACATAACCTATTCTACTTTTACGCGAGCGAAGCCGCGGGCAAAAGCTAGTATTTAATAAAGTAAAAGAATCTATTAAAGATATGAGAGATAAGATCTTTGCACAAACATTAGACAGTAGCGGTTATTTTAAGATACATTTCTATTAGAACGAACGATATTGTTTTAATAATTTGTGTCAGTTATTTATTAGTCTAGTAATAATAAAACATTTACTATCTATTGACGTTATTAATTTTAAAATGAATTAATCTAATTTATATTTACAAACCTATTAAAAAAAATAACATAAATTTTACAAAGACACAAATAATTATAATACTAAATATTTACAAAAACGGTTTAGGCATTGTTGAATTCTTCAGCATCACTGTCAACTGGTAACGTGCCCAGAAGACTGGCAGCATTGCCACGTTGAATGGCAATGCTGATTCTTAACAGCAATTCTTCACGCCTTTCTTCTTTTTTCTTTCTTTTCGTTCTTTTTTTTAATAATTAATCGCCAAAATAGAAACTTAGTTGCAAATGAATCAGTCTATAAAATCTCATCTTTCTTTCTCTTAATGTAAGTTTCCATCAATTTTAGTACGATACCATCACAATAGTGTTTACAAAGTTTCATATCTGTTACTTTTAAGTAGGTAACATTAATTACGGTGTATAATCATCAGAAGCAGATCTATAAATAAATACAATTGATATGCGCGTACGCACATAAATACTGAGATTAATATAGCACAACAAGGGAATGTGTGTCGCAATATATCGTTGAAGATAGGGAACATCCAGGCGACCGGACCTCTTGATCTCTGCGCCGGCGCCGCCGGTTCGTAATGTACTATTATGTGGTAATACTTACTGCATTGTTATATTTTAGTAATCGGATGTTACCTGGTCGCATATACTCACAACGGTAATGTAAACTCATTATAAAAAATATTTTGTTCATTTATATGTTTGAAATGACCTCTGAAACTGCTCAACAGATTCTAGAATTCTAACTGATAGAAGGCTATAGTATTTCTTAAGTAATATATGGCTATGCTTTATTAAATTACCATGCATTTGGTAAACAGAAAACTCATTATAACATTACTAAGTTACTGCTTCAAGACTATATTACTTCTCTAATAGATAGAGAAAGAGAGAAAAATTTGGATGCCAATGTATTGTCTCTGGTAACCAGTACGACATATTTGTTTATTAAACAACACAAGTAAGAAAAATATAAAATACTTCCGTATGTTACAAAAGTTTTAATAACCAAAAGTTACAGTTTTCCCTTGTTGTGCAGTAGACTCTCGTATCTTAACAGGTTCCCTGTCCGATGAATCACATATGATACATAACAATAGATTTTCTATTGTATCTATCACGGGACAGCGAATGGGTTAAGAATGTCGGCTCTAGTAAATTATTAACAAAATAAAAACCTCCTAGCTGCTTATTAATACACTCATATTATGTAAATCAGTTAATTTATTTCTCATAATCGCAGTTGCCGCAAATAACTCATGAAAATGGCCGAAGTTCTTCAGTAAACGATTTAAACCAACGTTCCACGAAATTATTTGGTCAAGGATCGTTAAATACAAGGTCATTCTGCGCCGTAGGTCTTCATATTTTTACTCACAAACGACAACCAACTCAAAAAGAATTGGTAAAGTTATGCTAAAATGGTTGGCATGTATAAAAATGGACGACAAAATACGGACCAAGAAATGAAATAAGGCATATATGAATAAGACAGCTGGAAAGGGAAAATTGCAAATTTTCTTTGAACATAGAATCGGATTATCGCCAGGTTAGGAGTACTCTTACGGCTTACCCGATGAGCTTGTATGACGAATAAAACAAATGTCAATGAAGCTAGAGAGGTATGCCTGGAACGTAGCAAATGGAATCCTGTAGTGTCTGTCTACCCCTCTGGGAAATAGGCGTATGCTTATGTATGTACATATATACTCACAGTTGTGCACTTTGCCCGACTTTTTAATCCTAACCATAAAACTTTATATTATAATATTTATTATAAATGCGAATGTGAGTTTGTTATGCTTTCACGCCTTAACTATTCGACCGGTCATCATGAAATTGTCAAGAAAAAGACATAGAGGTACCTTTCATCCAGAAAAATGTACTGTTACTAACCTAACCTTACCTATCTTTACGCGAGTGAAGCCGCGGGCAAACTCTAGTGTATCTATAAAACATATAAGAGAAAACTAAGGTTATTGTAAGGGTCGTAGTGACGGTACTAGATATACGGAACACAAGCTACTCAAAATGGTAAAAATGGCAACCTCTTTAAATCCGGGAGCTGATGATCAATAAGGACCATTAACCGCAATAAGCCCATCAAACGACAGGCGTGATACTTGCTAATCCATACTAAAGGCGCGATTCCATTAGGCAAGTTACTTAATAATAATTATTATTTATTTATTTGCATAAACACAATTAACACTTATATAAACATAAATACATATTCACATGTTTACACAATATATACTTAGTTAACAAATATGTTTATGTTGTCATAACTGGCATCTTGCTAAGTTATAGAATAACTTGTATTAAGAGTACCAGTCCCAACCCATACAACATTTGATGTGGTACAATTTAAAGATATAAGCGTTCAGTTACAAACAAAAATTGGCAGAAATGAAAATAAACAAAAAAATAAAACAAAAAAGAAATCAAATAATCCACTGTTATATAGCAGCAGCCCTTAAATGTGTGTGTGTGTGTGTGTGTATGGACGTGTGCGTGTGCATGCATGCAAGTTGCAAATTGCATACAACTTGTACAAACCTGCATACAAGTTACGAGTTGTATGGGGTAGTTTGAACTTGTACATATTTTTATTCAAGAGACTTGCAAATTGAAGGCGCAAACATAAGTTTAGTCTAGTCAACAAGTGCTTTTTTGGTCAATTTTTTTCAGCAGTCTCGGAAAAATAGGAACTAGGTGTCATTCGATTCGGAATGGCATATGGATGATTTTAGAAAAATTCAAGTTTAGCTTGCAAAAATTGCAAAAGTTATAAACAATTAACTAAAAAAGAAACAAGAGGTTTCGTTTATTGCAAATATCTCAAAAACTAATTGAGTTATTTCAAATCTAAAAAAAAGATTTAGAAAGAGGAGGAGATTTCCTAAAAAAGGTCTCGACTCCCGGATTTGTAGGACTAATATTTATAACTTTCCCAGAGGAATGAAAATACGGCCGAAAACGGGTAAAACAAATAGTTTTTCTATGTCTGGATATTCTTTAGGTTCGTTGTTCGAATGTTTCGTAAATGCCTTCATGACGCAGAAATATATATACCTAATGCAAGAATTAATCCACCCCCGTCGCAGAAATTATTCCAAGTGCGGGCATACTCGCTTTATAAATTTTAACTTATTTCCTGTCCGATGAATCACATATGATACATAACAATAGATTTTCTATTATGTCTATCACGGGACAGCGAAAGGTTTAAAATTGTTTATTTGTATTTGAAAGCCTTTTATAAAATTTTGTATGAAGAGATAGATCGAATCCTGAAAAAGGATACAGGTTACTTTACAAATGCGAACAACATCACGGGTTAAGTTAGTGACGGTATAAATAAACGATGTAACATTTAGATACAATATAGGTACAATGGCCGGGTCAATGACACACAATGCAAATAGATACGAACGGGTTGCACTCAATTATCTTGTTCAATAGACATTTGTGTAACGTATTTACTTAGTTCTAACTATCGATCAAATATACCATAGATGCACGATCGTCGCTCGAAAAACGGCCCCAACGAAACTGTGCATAAATCAGTCGTATGCGCTATATTATGCACCTGTCCTACTCACTCTTGCGTGCGCTGCCCGTAAGCGAGAGCGAATCGACACCACTACTACGGTGGAGACCGTACCATATATTTAGTACGCTTGCGTATCGCGAGTAACACACTTAGGACGCTTTACATTGACGCGTTTTAACTATTACAAAATGTTTCTCAGTGGGCGTTCAATGGTTATTCCGGTTTATTTCCTGGATTGCATAATAAATGCAGACACTTATAAGTAAGTAGTACTGGTCAGTGCCACATATTGACGCGGTTTTTGTATGAGAATGTGCATCTATGGTATATTTGATCGAAGGTTCTAACAGTAGATTGTAGTCTTGAGCTATTGTTTATAATATAACTGATCTAGACACGTCTCTATCAGATAGCTGACAAAATTATAGACTTGTTCGATATTTCAAAGTGTATACGAATAAAAATGTCTGTATTACCCCTATTTAGTCGTATGAAATTTGGCATAGTGTAAGTTTATATATTCCTATATATGTATACTAGATGTCCCCGCGGTTTCACCCGCGTTTATCGTTACTGCGCCGCCTCCGTGGGTCGTAGCGTGATGTTATATAGTCAAAGTCAAAGTCAAAGTGTTTATTGCGAACTAAGTGTAGATACATAAGGTTAGCCTATAGCCTTCCTCGATAAATAGGCTATCCAACACTAAAATAATTTTTCAAATTGAACCAGTAGTTTCTGATATTAGCGCGGTCAAACAAACAAACTCTTCAGCTTTATAATATTAGTATAAATATTTAAATGAAGCCTAGATTTAATGTAAAAAAAACGGAAATTGGTTCACGTTCGAATTTCGATCACTGGCGATCCCTACAATTTTTAAATAAACATATCCAACGGCTATCTCAAAATTGCGACTTTAAAAGCGTACTACAATATTAGGTCGACTCAAATAAGATTCTTTATCTTAAAAGCCCAGCAAAAAAAAAACAGTAATTAGCACGGAACAAAGTTAGCTTCCTACTAGAGATGCCCCGGTTGTCATATTTCATATAATTCTAAAACAACAACCACAGACGATTACAAATATGACCCTTATGTTGTCGAACTGACGGTACTGACGATGCTGCCTGCGCTCGGCGCCGTCATCCGTCACTTGACACGAATATTTGTGTAGCGATTCTACTAACTAGGTGAATAAGACCTAGACTTGGTAGAATCGCAGCGCACGATATTTCGTATTGTATGATCATAATCAAGTAGTATTATGTAAGTAAGATTTGCTGTGATGATACCAATTCGATATCCCCGCAGACAGAACAGACAGAACTAATTGAGATAGATAGATACACGATATCATGTTTTATATAAAGAACTACTGTAAACCGTAATCGTTATGATAACCTACTTTATGTATTCAAACACTGGCTATACCCTGCGGTTTCACCCAGATTTATTACATTCGCTGATTACGGTCTAGTGGCTCGTAGCGTGATGTTCTATAGCAAATAACCTTTCTCAAGAATTGGGATATCATATGCAAGAATATTTCAAATCCGTCTGGTAGTTCCAGCGTTGAGGCGCTCATAGCCAGTTGCACTCACTGATCGGTAAACGATTAGCGAGGTTAAGCAACGTTGGGTGCGGCCAGTCTATAGATGGATGACTGCTTAGTGGTATTTCATCTGAGCTTCTCCGGGCTTCGGAGGGTACGTAAAAAGTCGGTCCCGGTTGCTGACAAATTGACAGCAGTCGTTAAGCCATGTCGGAGGCCTACGCGCGGCTTGAACTACTCTTGACAACAGGTTGGCCACTAACCACACGAGAAGAAGAAGCGTTTAGCGCGTTCACACAAACATACTCTTCTGCTTTATTATATTAGTAAAGATGTTGAGTTGCAGAGTATTTAATAATTTTTATATCTTTTATAACCCTTGGTTATCATACCAATGATATTTTGGATCATCTAAAAAGACTATAGGGCAGATAGTTGAAATAAGAGCATTACCACCTATGCAATTCTTCAGAGAAGGAAATCAAAGCCAGTAAAATTCAAAAAATGTAGGCCAGTTAATTATAATTGAACCCTATAAAAAGTTTATACCGAGTTCATAGAAATTGCGTCTATATAATCGCGAATTGGGGTAATTGTAGTCCGGATAATACGGATCCTGACCTTCGTCCGACTAATTCTACTTTGAATTTAGCTTAAGAGCCGTTCGTACTTTTAGGTTTATGTCCCAAAAAGACGATTTGACGAACACTATTACGTGAATTATATTACTGTAATAATTAATGTACTGCGTAAAGAAACGCCGCAGTCTCATTTTATACAACATCTTGACGTCGAGCTATGATTGATTAACTTCTGCGCATTGCAGACTTGTTGTAGACACGCCATAAATAAAACTAGCCACAAGTAGAAACGATTTTAATAATGACTAGCCTTTATGAAGTGCCTTGATGAAAGTTATGTAAGTATTATCATTGGCATAATATTCTAGGGGCGTTCGGTCCCTTTACAGCGATACACATTGTTTTAAGAAACCTATTTTTCGGACATTGCATTTTTATTCAAATATCTTTTATAAAATATCCATTTTCTAATAAAAATGAGTTGTCTGAAAAATAGGTTTCTTTTAAAACACTGTGCGACCGCGTTCATACAATCCTTATAAAATATTGAGTTGAAACCTAAAACCCTAGGTTGGACACTAGCAATCCTGGGGTGGGCATGACGTTCATACGCATTCGCGTACACACTAGTATATATAATACTAGATTTTGCCCGCAGCTTCACTCGCGAAAATGTAGGTTAGATAGGGTATTTTATGTTGGTAATAGTAGTTTTTTCTGAATAAGAAGCACCCTATGTCCTTTTCTATTTTCCTGACAAGATATAAGCAAAATTACATTATGATCGCCCGAGTAATTAAAGCGTAACAAACAAACTCACACTCGCATTTATAATATTAGTTAAGATTGCGCATAGATTCGGTACAAAATTTGACAAACCACTTTACTCTTCAGACTTTAAGATTTGGACAGCAATCGTTACTATATCCTTTGGAACATTAACTTTTAAGATATGCGGTAATACTTGTTGGATCACCGAGATCTAGTTGCTCATTTTTAGATGAACAGTTGACTTTTGAGTGTCCACGATATGAAGGTTTCCAGTCAGAGCCAGTTTTTTAATCGATAATTCCGGTGGACTATCTGAAGCAAAATCTATGCTTACATATTTATAACGGTATTTTCAGGTTTAACTTAGCGATAACTTTTTTGATTTTATAGTGTCAATCTATATACGCAATCCGACCTTTGAATAAATCTAATGGAATCGGCGCATAGTTTAGCGTTTAGCATTAAGTGACCTAGTTTTTTTCTAAATGATCCACTAAATGTACTCCTAAAACGGGAGACCCCTTTAATTCAAATGATTTTTTTTATTCTTTAGACGCAATGCTGGTGCAGCTCCAGGCTTTGGCACAAAGACCCTGCTGGGTGTAGCGGCTGGATCCATCGGTGCCTTTGTCGGCACACCAGCAGAGGTGGCCCTCATCCGCATGACAGCTGACGGCAGACTGCCTAAGGAACAACGCAGGAATTACAAGAATGTAGCAGACGCTTTGGTCAGGTAAATGAATACATCTATTGACAAATAAGTAAGTTTGACTGCCTTGAAAGCGCAGATGTGCTTAAGAACTTAGTTTCAAATTTGGTCGGTCCACCGAAATAGTTTTGGGTTTTTCTGTCATGAAATGTATCGCTCGCTTTGACGGTGAAGGAAGACAGCGTGAGGAAAATTGTCTGAGTGTTCTGTATGATGTACTCGAAGATATGAGAAGTCTGCACCCGCGCGGAGCCAGCGTGGTGGACTATGGTCGAACTTTTCTTACACTGAGAAGAGGCCTGTGCTCTGCTGAAGAATTTTATACTAAAATTCAAAATTCCGGTAATGTACCTCCCCTTAACAAATGAGAAAACACAATCATAATAAGTATTGTGCCGTGTTTTGTAGTTAATGTAAAGAATAATAAGGTTTCATAACGGTACAGCAACTGTTAACCGATAACAGAATTATAATTACGTCGACACGTTTTTAATCTAATTAAGTTCATCAACTTTCGTCCCGTGGCATAAGTTTACGCTTATATTTGTAGCGGATCGTGTGGTCCAAGATCCAATTACCGGTCGGCTCGTCTCGGCGCCGAATGTTGTGCGTTTGATCCTGATGTTCCGAGTCTAGCTGTTCTTTGCGTTCGTAGTTTAAATGTTTGTAAAGCCGCGACACAAGAAATATGACGGGATGTTAAAAAACATCCTTAGCAGCACAAAGTGTATATTTGCACGGCACGGCAGACGCCAGTAAATAACACAAGGGAACAAAATTAAACTTTTTTTTTGTTACATTGAATTTAATGCCTGTTGTTTATTAATTTGAGGTCGCTGATTTCAAATCTACCCTCATTTTTTCTATAACAGCTCTAGTTTTTGAGATACAGCTATCAGACATATTTTTGTACTAGTCACATTTAAACTTCAAATTATTGGTGCTATTTTAAAAAAAGTTTTTTGTTTAACAATGTCCACGTCGAGAAATATCTGTAAAAACGATTCCAACTATTTTTGTAACATCTCTGGTGAATACACATTCAAAAATTGTAGACTAAATGTGTCAGAGTTCATAAAACAGGTGTATTTTGATTACTTTGGATTCCCTTTGGACACCCGTGACAAGTACTGGGTCCCTCACATGGTATGTAAAACATGTGTGGAGTCTTTAAGATTATGGGCGAATAAGAAAAACGCCATTGCAAGTATCAAACACCAATGATGTGGCGGGAACCTTCCAATCATCAAGATGATTGTTATTTTAGTGTGGTTGATATAAATAGGATTAATAAAAGAAACCGGTCGAAATGGTTTTACTCTAACTTGTTATCTGTTACTCGACCAGTCTTGTACTCCGGCGATGCGCCAGTACCTTATCTTTATTCATTTAGGGCACAAAGTTAAACTTATGAACGTCAAGTTGATACTAACCAAACAATAATTTGAATTTACATTTACAATATTGTCGACCTTATTATGTGGAATCTACAAACATAACCTGAGATAATGGCAGTTCGACGACGACATAAAATATATTTTCAAAAATATAGATTACACGTTTATTTGGTTTGTTTAAACAGGATAGTGAGAGAAGAGGGTGTTCTGAAGCTATGGCGCGGCGCCATGCCTACAGTCGGTCGAGCCATGGTCGTCAACGCTGCACAACTCAGCACATACTCACAGGTGAGCTTACCGATACTTCTATCTCATTTTATACGACCGTCGAGCCAACATATGTTCTGCCCGGCAGTAAGCGGTTACAGAATGTAGCCTAAAGCTGTTTGAAGTACTAGAAATATTATTCTCGTGCTACCGACCCTAGTAGGTAAAAGGAATTAAATAATAATAATATATTCTACCACATACACACAACACCATCTAGCCCAAACTAAGCAGAGCTTGTACTATGCGTACTAGACAATGGATAAACATACATATATACTTTTTCTTTTGTAAATACATACATATTATACATAGAAACACCCAGACCAAGACAAACATCCATGTCCATGCACACAAATGTTTGACTTGTGCGGGAATCGAACCCGCGACCTCAGGCGTGGCAGTCGGTTACATTAACCACTACGCCATCGAGGCCGACAAAGATGTGGTAAAAGCAAATTAATTGGAGAAAGAGAGAGAGAGAAGTATGTGATATCTTTCATATCACATACTTCTCTCATTTCTTTTCTTTCTTTCTTTACCGGATGACATGTAGTAAGTTCTACTACGCTTACTCCGGTTGCCTGTACGTCCATAAGTACCGTTACTAAATTCTTTGCAACGGCTGACTCCAAAAACTTAAACATGGGTGCCGAGGTTAAAAGTCTCGCAAGGTAGAACTTTAAATATAACTAGCTGTTACCTGGGACTTCGTCCGCGTAGATTTTCACTAAAATGTGTTTGTCGCCGCGGAACCCTATTTTTTTTCTAAAATCAAAGTAGCCTATGTTACTCCTTATAACATCAGCTATCTACCAGTGAAAGTCCCGTCAAAATCGGTTCAGCCGCTTCGGAGATTACCCGGAACAAACAGACAGACAGAAAAAAATTCAAAAATAGATGTTTTCGTATAGGTACCTATATTTTCATATGCATTAGATAAAAAGCTGTTATTTTGACATTACAAACAGACACTTCAATTATATTTATTTGTATGTTAAGTAATTATATAATCCGTCGAAATATAATTTTGATATTGTTTGAAATCGTTTATATTTTACGAATTAAAATGGTAATACGACAGATATTTAAAATTAAATTATTTTATCGTGTTTTATTTTAAGAATACAACTTTTTACTATTTAATCTATTAATGCTTACAAAATTCCAACACAGATCTATAAGACAAAAATGGCTACTTCGTGAGCATTAGCACTCTGGGCGAATGCTCACTAAAGTGTTCGTATGTGACAGGCTCGCGAGATGTTCGTGGGCTACGTCCCGGAGGGAATCACGCTACACTTCTGCGCTTCCATGGTGTCTGGTCTCATCACCACCATCGCCTCTATGCCCGTCGACATCATCAAGACAAGGTAACTAAACATTTAACTACACTCTAGCTAAAGTCTGCTAACGACTGCCGAAGAAGTCTGGCTAAATCATATAATCTGGAAACGACTGTCAACCAAGTCTTGCTAATCCACATAGTCTATTAACGAATGTCGATAAGGTCTAGCTAATGATTATACTTAGTCTGTTAACGACTGCTAACGAAGTGTAGCTCATTCAAATAGTCTGTTAATGACTGTCAACGAGGTCTAGCTAATTCATGTCTTCTGTTAACCACTGCCGACGAAGTCTAGCTTATTCATATTGCCTGTTATCGACTGTCAACGAGGTCTAGCTAATTCATATAGTCTTTTATCGACTGTCAACGAGGTCTAGCTAATTTATATAGTCTGTTTATGGCTGTCAACGAGGTCTAACTAATAAAATGTATTATTTAGTATATTAGCGGCTGCTAAAGAGGTTCAGCTGATTCCTACAGTCGTTTAATGACTGCGCACGAGGTCAAGCTAATTCATATAGTCTGTCAACGACTGCCGACAAAGTCTAGCTAATTGTTAGTCTGTTAACGACTGCCAATTACATATAGCTTAAACTAATTTATACACTATATATTATACAATATATAGTACAATTATATAGGACTTAAAATATAATATAGAAATATATTATATTTTCAATATATCTGTGAGTGATCTTATCTTGTGCAAAATATGCATGTTCACACCATCCGTTTATAGTAGCCTGCCATCCGTGAAATTATTATAATTAATTCGTTAATTATAAAAGTAATTACAAAATTGTGCAGCAATTCACATTTAAATTTTCACGGAATTGCCATTTATTGTGTAATTTATTTGAATATTTTTATGACAAAACTATAAAATGTAACTGAAACAAACGTAGTTATGTTGCATAAACTATTGGGCTATGAGTGGAGTCCGCGACAGCATAGCAACCACGCAGATGGCTCGATCTGCGAGGTTAAGCTTAACTATATGCCGCGGCCATACATTGGTTATAATATTTGCACCAATTTAGCTTATTGCGGCCAATACTCCAATGTCTGGATCAGTCTTAAACACAATGTGAACATTGCGTCCAATCACCGTCCTGTGTCCAACACCGACGCGCATAGAGTCGGTTTTTTCAACAAGTTCCAAGGCGAGGGGAATGGAAGTAGAGTGCGCGCGGGCATCTTGAACAAAATGACGTGCGCGCGCCACACATTGGTCATTTTAATCATCCACCACCGCCTTTTCTTTCATTGTTTTCTTGTACGATGCAAATAATAAGCATATGTACCTAAACCATATGCGTAAGCCGCTAGTTCAAATAAGTTATCGTCCATAGTCTGCTCTGCGTCAACTGAGCAACAAGGTCCGCGCTCGTCTAGTGCCAGTGTTTGGTGCAAAGTTGGTATTGAAGCCAATGTGTGGTGCAGTAGTTTGATTCAATATTGGCCATTCCAAATTAGAGCCAAGCTTGGACGCAAAGTTGAATCCAATGTGTGGCCGCGGCATTACATGGGCCAAGTCAAATCCAACCTACTTTAAGATATCACATTTTTAAATAACAGCAATTGTTATAGGTATCCAATAAAGCAAAGAAATAGAGTTTAATACTTGTTCATAATGTTATTTTGTTCCTATAAATACATATTTGGATTTTGCATAGAACTTGGCACTCATTTAGATCTCCATTCTTCTTGCGGGGAAGCCCACAGCCAAGCATAATTTTTGTATTGAACTTGGCTCTCCTTTTTTACATTTATGTTTTTGGTGGGATTACTTATTCGTGAAGACCTTATTGTGTTTATTTCGAAAGTTATATGTGCTGTTGGTCTTCCAAAGATAAATAAATAAATATTATGTAATGAGCTTTCTTACTTTCGCGCATGCATTAACAATAATGTAAGAGATAATAATACGGCCCAGTGCTTAGACAATCTGTATCTAGCTACTAGCAATCTGTATCTGTACTAGCTTCTAATTACACTTTAAAAACTTGACCCCAAAACATTGAAACAAAAATAGATACTAAGAAAAATATATTAACCTAACCTGCCCTTCATAATCTCATTAAATACCATAAAAAGCGATTCAATAGAATCAAGCAGTTGATCTGACTGTTTGAAGAGACTATATAATCGAGCTCTCGACACGGCACGGCCGACTATGTGTTAATTGATGTATATAATCATTGGACAAACTTATTAGTGTCAGTTATGACACGCACACGAACTGTTTATATGTATATAATGAACTGTTCACATAGCACTAAGGTTTAGTACTATGTATGCCATTGAGAGCATTTGCGTTTCTTATGAAAAAGGTAGCTTCGCCTAATTCCGAAATTTGCAATACAAAAGAGGATGTGCAGCATATTTTAATGGAATGTGTCCGGAACGAGTCCGAAAGGAATAATGTAATTCAAGTATTAAATGTAAACAAATTAGACTAAGGAGCGTTTAAGATATTTATATTCTAAGCCTTTGTCCCGTGAGACTAGAATGATTTATGCCTCAGCTAATTTTTTAATATTTCAATTGCTTGTACTATTAGGTACCTATAGTAAGATTTTTATAACACTTATAGTTTGTACAAGTTAAATTCAGTTTAGTTTACGATAGAACTGGCATGAACTGTATTCAAAAGTTCCTAATAAATAAAAGAATAAAAAAATTAAAAAAAAACTTTGAGAGAGAGAGTAACTACAGAGTAGTTTATTTGGTTATAAATAGCCAACAACGTAATTACATTGCTTTCTTTTATTTTTTCGTATGGGCATCGAACTTACAACACTCAGCGAAGTAAAAGGGTAAACCACTATGACACGCGTGCAGTCAATCAATAGGTTGCCTAACCAGTGATATTTGTCACTTGACGCAAAGCACTGTTTCAACTTTTTACCTTATAGCCGACAAAAAGGGGCACCACCTCTTAAACATGATAACAGAACTACTCCATACCCTTTTGAAAACCTATCACATTGTTTTTCTATATCAAAAGCTAAAGCACTCTTTCATTAACTTACAGGATACAGAACGCGGCTAAGGGCCAAAGTCAGCTGACGGTAGTGACATCTCTACTGAAGAATGAAGGCGTATTATCCTTATGGAAGGGCTTCCTGCCTTACTACGCGCGGCTTGGACCACACACAGTCCTCACATTCATATTCCTTGAGCAAATGAACTCCGCCTACTTCAGAATGACCAGCTAAGAACCCATATATATAAATATATGCGCATGTATATAGAACGCGGGGTAAGAGGCTCTATTTCAGTCCATTGTGTTTGTATATAAGCATATATAATATCTGAGATTTAGAGGATATATAGAATAAGCGAATGAATTTAAGATTAAGCAATTTTCTTATATTATTTACATCGTGTTTTTTTTTCAATGCAATGAATAATAATTGAGATTAATTTATGCACTAAAGTTTATCTTTTTTTTGGAGCTTTTTTTTGAGACTTTTATGAGCACTGCTCTCAGAATAACCACGATTAAGAGAAGACTGATGATCAACATCAGTAATAATTAGTTGCAGATGCAACTTTAAATGTTACCTACATTGCAATGCCAATGCCATAACCAATGCAATTAAATCTATACTTAAATATTTGATCTAAGTAATTTTTCACGTGTAATATTCACATAAGTGTATACATATTTTTAACTACTAGACAACAACACAAACTGTGCAAAGTTATATACTATATAGGTATATATAAAAAATATATCTGTTTGTTTATAACATAAGAATTCTTAATTTACTTATCCGATTGCTAATAAAACTTTAACTATTGAATTTGTATGTGTGCGCCTGCGCAGGTAACTATCTAAATACATCCTAAAAAGCCAAAAGCATAGACCTATTCTTTTATAGATTTAGACGAGTAATTTTTCTATATTTTCCCTTACACGTACATTCTAAATATCCTTTAAAACTAAGCAGCTATTGAAACCATATAGGCCACAAAATACCTTTAGTATTTCGAAATAATAATTTTGTTTAATAACAAATTAGAAAAACAATGTTAAACAAACAATACACATGTTTACTAAACTGTTCTTAAACAATGGTAATTATGTTGAAATCATCTGTGTGTGTCTCACGGTACATAATTATGTAGGTACTTGCTGATAAGGAATGTTAGCCGATGACATGTGTCTACTGGACTTAGTTTACTGGACGTAAAATAAGAGCTTAGGGGCCATCCATAAATTACGTTGGACGTTAAGGGGGTAGGAGGGATCTTAAATTTTGTGACGTCACAGTTAAAAAATCTAATGTATCTTAGAAGTACAGTAAAGTGTTCATTCCTAAATGGAAACAAAACTAATTGGACGTACCTAATTTCTGAAAAACGTTCCAACACACTCGGGTCAAAATCGAGTTATTATTAGCAAATTAGTCACGGGGTTACTATTTACTAGCTGGAAAAATTTGGTAGCTCTACTATCACTCTAAATATGAAATGATGACTTAGTAGCCCAACCCACATGTATGAAGAAGCAATACGGGATTGAACTTCAATCACGATTATCTTAAAATGCTAACTTTGTGGGCTGGAACGTTTTTCAGAAAGTACGTCCAATTTTGAAACTGATAATATTGTAAAATATGTAACCTCACACTAGGCCTCACAAATGTGACTAGCTGTGGCAATGACGGCAGACGATCAAAAAAATCATGAAATTGGTGTGACGTAATTTATAGATAGCCCCTAATAGAAACAGTTGATGATGCTTCTTGAAGTGTATTACTATCTCTGTCTTACTATCCATAAAAACAGAGATAGCTTGACACTTTTCCAAGAAACTACCCTCATATAAATAGGTCTTAACTCCTCCAGTGCCCAGAACTCACCCTATGAGTCGAACACAAATGCTTTGAGTGCCCAGAACTGGCATCCAAGTCGTGTGATGAGTGATTTTAACTCGGATGTGGGTGCTGGGTATGGCGACGAGTCAACTATAGCTACGTATAGACACGACTCGGATGCGACTTCTGGGCACACGAACGGATTTTTTGTTCTCATTGGGTAAGTGCTGGGATACTCGGATGGCGTAGTGGTTTTAGTGGTCGCCTCGCCACTGCCGCCGCACCGAGTGTTGTGGGTTCGATCCCCACACGGGACAAAACTTTGTGTGGTCCACAAATGGTTGTTCCGAGGCTGGGTGTTCTCTGTGTCCGCTGTTTGAATGTTATTAAAGTCCCCCGCGACACATGAATTATTCCCAGGTGTCTTTTTCTAACTGAACTAAATAAGACTTTCGGAAAATATGTCTAGTACATTATCATGTTTTGGCTACTAAATCACAACACGATGATACTATGCATGTCTCATCACGAATTCACGGCCGACTAATCTATATCGTCTTGATACGTGCATGCAATAAGAAAACAATTTTATCTCGTGATTCCATTACTGTGCAAGTATGAAAATATTTACTGTGGTTACTGTAAACAAACGCAATGGACTGATAAATTGTCATCGCTCCGTGTTTTATTGTGCAATGTACATTCAACAGCACAGGTAGGTGAACTAAACAAATATAGCATCACGCATCCTTTATAAAGGCGTGGGCAGATATGTCTTTGTGTAAAAGATTAAATTGTGGATATTTGTTAAATTTCTAATCATTTTGTGACATTTTCGTGACATGTCACTTACTTTTCCTAAATGTCGGGCGTGACATTAAGTCACGATTACAAACATGACAGACAGACATGATGATAAGAGCTTTTGGCCAAGACGCCACCTTCCCGGTACGTCGATGACCGAAGCTCTTACTTCAGTAAAACCTTCGCCGAACATAAATGGCTATAAAAAAAAAATATATATTGGTAAATAACAGGTTTATATTTATTCTATTACACAAATGTCACGTGATATTCATTATTGCCGTACCAGAGACCACGTGACATTTTACGACGACTTAACCCTCTCATGAGCCGACCATAAATATTGTATCGGGGAAAAAAACAAAAGCAAAAATATTTTGATCATCGACCTTTGCTGTGAAATGTACTGATCGTCATATGTTTTCACTGAACGAATTTAAACAATACTCGATCACAAACAAAAGTGTTTATTTACATTATTGAATGTTATTTTTCCGTGAGATAAGGAATGTTCTAAAAATGGCAGCGTGAAGTGAAAATGCATGACTATCTTGCGTTGTAGATATATTCTATGTTAATAATGTGCTCTTATGAATATAATAGATATATATTTTTGTATCGATACGGCTGGTAACTGAATGTGTGAATTATCTGAAGTTAATGACTTAGAGAGATAGTGCTTGCGTAATGTTGAACATGCGTGATGTCACACTTGTGAGCTGCGTTTGTCGTCAAACCTAAGGTGAGAATACACAGATTTCAGCATAGGTAAATAACTCTGGATATTTTTCATCTTTCAGCTGATATTGCTGACATATCTGGACTTGTTTGCTTGCATGTTTATAAAGTTCGGTATGCAAATAAATCCTGATGTGTACCTGTGAATTCCTTACAAACGCAGCTTTCAAATAAGGTGTACAAAACGGACGAAATATATATAAAAAAAAAAACAGCATGTGAAAAGTTTAAAAAACAATATAGATTATATTGCTGTCTTTTATATATCTGTCATATAAAAATAAGCTTAAAATAAGCTTTGTACAATTTTGTCATTTAAACTTTAGCGTAAAAACGCTGTGGTATGGTTTATAAAAAAGCCTTAGCTAATAAAGATACGATAACGTTTAGCTTATAATAGATCCAAGGCAAATGAAACGCGTATTGAGCTTATTTGTAATTTTTCTATTGAATCTTCGCAATATTCTAAGTATAAAACATTTGTAACTGCATAAATGCTAGGCTATACCATTTACCATTTTTATATTATTATTACATATATAAAAGTTGGCTTTAGTCAAGTGAGAATATTATATTGAAACTCTTCTATAAAAAGTAAATGTGCTGTTCTTAAAACGCTCTTATTCGAAAATGTATTTATTTCATGTGACATTAAAAAAAAAAATGTAACCAAAGTTGTAGGTTTGTTTTAATACAATGCTGCTGTCACAGCTAATAGCCACTTCCAAAATATTTTAACTTTATTCGAAAACATAAATCATAATAAGTTTAAATTTTGTTTTATGCATGCGTGACACAATTTCTTTTTGTTTTTGTAATTATTTATAGTTACGCGTGATGGATTATGTATGTATGTGCATTTTGAATTTATTCTCAGAGTAAGCACGTGAAAACAGAAAAAGAATTCGCGTGACATTTTCATTATGGCGGCCGACTACTGACGGTATTTTTACAAGCGGGACAGCATAACAATTATTAAATTTCAAAGCTAAGCATAAACTCTTAAACAAAATTATCTTAATGTAGGTATTACATTATACATATATTAGGCTATTATATTATCAAAGATAAGGGAGTAATAAAGTTATGTGACGTATTATCATTAATCTACAGTAACATTATAAAGCTGAAATATATTTTGTTTTACATTAAATAAACCGTTTATGGAGGAAAGATTTGCGAGAGAGAAATCGAATGTAATAATAATTATTTAATTATTAAATATATTTCGTGTTTATTTGTATGTGTGCTTTATATTTCGATGTTACACACATCGAAGCAAAATTTGATTGATCCAATTTTAAATTCTATGAGCGTACTCACATAGATACTCGTGTACACAAGTGAAATATTTAGTATCGGTGTGTGTGTGCATCTAACGTAGCTGTTCGAATTTTGAATATTTCTATATGTAATCCTCTTCACACAAACAATGCGTATCTACAATATCTTTGGCATATACAAAAAAAATTCATGAACGCTTTCGTAAATTACAGTCATGCGCGATGTTGCAATATATAAAAAAGATTCTCTATCTTATCTTTGATGATATAATACCGCTCTATCCAAATGTGGCGGTAATAACCTCTTCACATTTATCAGTTAATACGTGGATGTGTAAATCGGGTTCTAATGTCCAATCATTTTGAACTTCAGATAAAATGTGAGACTCAATTTGATAAAGAGGGTCGATGTACGATATTCTGTTAATAATATTGTAAAATAAAATGTTGATATGTATAAGTACTGAAAGATATACCTGTCAAAATATTTAGTCAAACTCATATTATACTTACATATAACATAATCCGAATCATTACCTATCTTTATACTTCTCAATAAAAAAAAAACATCTGTGTAATTAAATGTAGCAAACAGTGTTGTGCCGCATTTACTTTTTACTTTGTTTTTTATTGATTGATTTATAATGTTTGAGCAGATATTTTGACAGATTTAATATATGACAATATGATGTATTGTCAAATATTTTGACAGTGACAAAATGTTAACTCAGTGAACGCTGTATGAATTCCAAATGAAAAAAGAAAGTCTAAATTTATTTATTTATTTTCAAAGCGCGTTTTATGATTTTTGTTTATTTAATGTGCCAAAATATTTACTTTTTTGTTAATGCATTAAAGATATAATATAATATATCTTGGTGATTTTTACTTCATACATTTCAAATATTAGTTGTAAGTACAAATGATTTTTTAATGTTTTTATTGATTTTATGAAACCTTTTTTTGCACAGATCTACAATTTTGTTATGACAGGTTAGTATATGTATAAAGAATAAGCGTGAACATTTTTAAGATACACCAAAATTTAGTTTTCTTAGACTTGTTTTTGCAAGAGGTGCAATGTATACATTTTTGATTCTCTATTGAGCTCGGAATAAGTGTTTCTAATAGAGGCAAGCGTAACATTCGTATCGAGTGATGGACAGCGCCGAGTGCAGATATCTCACGACATTGGGTACGTTGGCCTTGTCAATATTTTAGAAACTTTACACATGAGGCTTTTACAGACGTTGTAACCACGTTATATGTTACGGTAATCTAAGGCCCTTCGTACACAAGCCTACGCAAAACGTATCATGATTGCGTTGCATACGCGTCAGCAACGTTTGTAAAACATAATGTGTACGAAAATGTAGGATTGCAGAAATTTGGAAAGTTTTACAAATTAGATATTATATGTTACTATTTGCGAGATTAAAATTTGACCTGTACGGTATATCACATCTTTATTTTTTTGTTTTGTCTTTGATTGTTTATGTAAATGTTCGGTACGATTATTCACCATTGGCTTTTAGAAGATGTGTTATGCTTTTAAATGTTCCTTTATAAGCTTTGAGAACGGCGGCGCAGACTTTTTGCAGGCATTTATAAATTTAATCTAACGAACTAAACGATTTTTTTTTAAATACATATGTTATACTGATAGTGTTCTTACCGGTAGTAGTCTCACAGTCCTAAGCTAATTCATACAGTCTGCTAGCAATAAAAACATCGTGCTGGGTGCCTAGTGCGAGTTGCTTACGTAACCGCGATCGAAACGTTTACCGCGTTTGGCTCTGGGGTCATTCATTTATTACGTAAGACGATATTTTCTTACAAGGGGGTGGGAGAGAGTCTTGATAGTTCTTACGTAAGATCACAAATATACGCAAAGTTAAGATTTGAAAAAGCGCGAGCAACCGCGCGAGTGCCGAGGAGCGCTCGGATGCGTACAGGTTAACTATTTCCATGGCAACGTACCCGCGATACTAAAAATTGTTACTTTTAAAAATAAACATTAAAACCAACCAAACGTATATTCATTTTTCCCTTTAGATTCTTACGTAATAAATATTATACAGGGGGGACGGGTCGGCCTATTCTTATTTTTCTTATTTAGGGAGGGGATCAAAACCTAGTAAAAATCGTCTTACGTAATAAATGAATGGCCCCTCTCTGATTGGTTAAGAGCTTGGAGCGGGCCAATCGGAGCGCCGAACGTCATAAACGTGTCGATCGTGTTTACGTTAAACAAATTCGCACTAGGCACTCTGATTGTAAGAAGCGCTTGAAAAGTACCGATTACTTTCTTGATTAGCTGGTACTATGTCAGTAGTTGACTGACTGTATGAATTACTATTAATTTGTATTATAGCTATGTTACTTGAAAGAGTAAGAGACCGAACTATAGAGTACTTATATAACACCAACTCTTACACTTTCTAAGTCTTCTTTCTTTTCGTGTGGTTAGTGGTCAACCTGTTATCAAGAGTTGTTCAAGCCGCCCGTAAGCCTCTGACATGGCTTAACGACTGCTATCAATTTGACAACAACCGGGACCGACTTTTTACGTGCTCTCCGAAGCACGGAAACGCTCAGATGAAATACCACTAAGCGGTCACCCATCTATAGACTGACCGCACCCAAAGTTGCTTAACCTCGCTAATCGTTTACCGATCAGTGAGTGCAACTGGCTATGAGCGCCTGGCTGGCCTGGCTACTTTCTAAGTAAGATTACAATAATACTGCTATAAGATAGTAGAATAAATGGAAGGTATTAGAAAACGCACAAAAATATTCTTTGTTCTTTCGATTTTATGACTAATATATATAAAAAATTAACCTTTGACATTATTTAGTCATCGCGTCCGTTCTCTAAGCAGTCTGTATAAGTTAGGACGGTGCAATTGTGATAATATGCTGTAACATATTATATATTTTTATAGACGCACTTTATGATTTGTGACTAACATATAAAGCTATGTTGTTATAGGTTAATAAAGATTATTGTTTTGAATATTGACGTTTTATTTCGAGTTCTGCCTTCACGTGTTTGGTAAACATGAGCCGTTAACATCACAGCGGCAGCGGCGCCGGCGATGCGACCCGATCGTTATTTGTTTAAATCTTGATACTTAAGTTTTGTTTCACAATGGTGCCAATTCTGTTGTCACAAAATTCTCTAAACTACTCACTAGCCAGAATCGGCTCATATTTAACGTAAACGCCGATCGGCGTTTTCGGCATTTTGTTATGAATTTGAATTTATTAATTTCGAATCCATGAGAAATCTCCAGTAATGCACCATAATTGTTGCAATAACGACGGTTTTTAGAGAGCAGAATAATATATTTAATTAATTTAGCCAGTTTTATATAAGATTCGCAAATATTTTTTGAAAGAAATTTGAGAAAAAGAATTTCTGCGGTTTTCTTTTTTCGATTATGGATATAAATGGTGAGTAATTTCTCTTAAGAAAACTCAACATTTCTTGAACCAAAATATCTAAAAACTATTCATATCAGGCATTTCATTAGTAAATTCCAAACACATTTGTTGTTTTATTAATGTAATATCTTTAAATTTGGGTAAAATATAAAACAACTATACATTACGCCGACCGGCGTCCTCCGAATCTGAGTATGAAAAAATAAGACGCCGATCGGCGTCTGCCGCATTGAATGGGTTAACTAAAATTACTAAAATTTTGTTTAGTCCTGTCATATGACATTTCATATGACAGGACTATACTAAATTTTAGTGATTTTTAGTTAAGTTTAGAGAATTTTGTGACAACAGAATTGGCAGCAATGTCATCTTAGACGGTAGGCTTACAGCCGCTTACAATATAGACTATTATGATCACAGTCGGGCACAGCAAGTATAAGAGAGAGTATTATGGAATTAAATTATTATTTTAAAATGAATTTGAAATTAAAATTAAATTTTCTCATTTTAACTAGATCTTGCATGATTTACTATCCCTCAGGAATAGTACCTACTTTTTTACAGATGAAAGGTATGTCTATTTTTGAACCTCTGATAACCTGTATGCGAAATTTGTATGGCCCATCTTGGCACAGCCACCATCGCAAATCTGAAATCTGTTTACGAAGTGAATTCATCGAATTTGGTCGTAGAACTCGTAGAGCAGCAGAATTGGTCGGTCCGCCGTTTAAAAGATTCAAGGGGGTATAGGTGGCACATTCAATGAACGAATGAAATAATGTTCATTGAATACAGCAATAATACAGTGTATTCAATACATTATTACATTTGTTCATTCAATAAAGTCAATATGTACGCGAGTGTCCGTCGACCGAATGTATGTAAAAATTAAGTTGGCACAGCCACCAATACCTCCTGTTATCTTTTAAACGAGGCCGCGGGGGCTCCATCAATGCTGATATTTTGTGATCAATGTCGACTAATTACTGGTATAGTTAGGTAGCATTAGTATACTTTGTTCGGTGCTGTGGTTTTAGAAATAAAAGGTGTCTATGCCAAGATATGCGCTCACTTTGGCACAACCACCAATACCCTCTTGTATCTTTTACGGCACGGTGGACTGACCAATTCTGCTACTTTACGACCAAATCAAGTACTTGCCTTATCTTTAAGGGTGGCAACTGACATTTTTCATAAGCACCATCCCATTAGCCACCCGGGATAGCGAATGGGATTTTTCCTATTGAAAATATCCCTTTCGCCATCAGAAGAAGCAATGATGGGGATGGCGACTGGAATTAAACCCATCCCAGTTGCCGCCCCCGGTGGCGAATGGGATATTTTTTTTGGAAAATGTCCCATTCGCCACCGGTGGGGGCAATGCTGGGGGTGGCGAATGGGACTAACCCTTCGAGTGGGATTCGGGACACAAATTTGGGTGATCCATAAATGGTTGTCCTGAGTTTGAATGTTCATTGTGTTGTTTGAATGTTTGTAAAGTCCCTTGCGATGCAGGAATTGTTCATAGAGCGGACAATGTCTTTTTTAAAAAGAAAAGAAATGTCACCTCTGTAGGAAGCATCGGTAGCCAAACCAATGGTCAATTAGAAATAAATTCATGACGATGACGTTTGTATATTCAATATCAATCATTCATCATTGTGTAAAGATGCCGATTCCTTTTATTTCATGTGATTTCATCATTTTCGATAATTCTAGTTGAAATATCTCTACCTTATCTCGTACATGTGTCAATAAGTTCAAGTAGCTGAATTAGTTATAGATATAATGATTTTTATTGATTGTATATTTGGGACCTGCTAATAAAAGAGGTATTTTTAAACCCAATATTTAGTGACATAAGTTCGGATCAATGATGAGATGAGATCTTCAGGCATCTTTGCCTCTGAATGAAAAGAAATCGATTGTAAGGATGACGTAGTACTGTAAGTGGTCGCCTCGCCAATGCTACTACACCGATTGTTATGGGTTTGATTCCCACTTGGGACCAGAATTTGTGTGATCCACAAATAATTAATAATAATAATAACATTCTACCACATACACACAACACCATCTAGCCCAAACTAAGCAGAGCTTGTACCTACTATGAGTACCTACTAGACAACGGATAAATACAAAAGTATATAATTATGTAATATACTTTTTTTGTAAATATATCTATAATATATATAGAAACACCCAGACCATGACAAACATCCATGTTCATGTACATAAATGTTAGACCTGCGCGGGAATCGAACCCGCGACCTCAGGCGTGACAGTCGGTTACACTAACCACTACGCCATCGAGGCCGACAAAAAATTGGTTCCAATCTGGGCGATCTTAGTGTAATTTTTTTTATGTTTGTATGACCCTCGCGACTGCTGCAGGTGTTATATTAATAAAATGTAATGCCACAATAACAAAATTACTAAAGAGCCAAATATCAAAATAACTTAAAAAAAGATGACGAAGACGTGTGAGTATGAAGATGCCACAACAAAATGAAGGTACACTTGTCAGGTTTTCCTAGGCACTGCTTTTAGACAAGACTTAGATTTAAATTAACATCCTAGGAACTAGAATACTAGTTTTAAAACCATTCACAACTACGAAACAGTTGATGATGTATCACTTAGTATGAAATTAGCAATAATCATATTCAAGATATATGACATCTTGTTATCAAAATGACCGCCTCGGTGACGCAGCGATAGAGTATACGGCAACTGTGTATGAAGTCTCGGGTTTGAATCAACAAAGAGTTATTGGATTTAGCTGGCAATAAATAGTAGCTGCCTGGAGTTAGAAGTTTGCTTCGTTATACACACCTGTGCCTCGGAAAGCACATAAAGCCGTTGATTTTGTGCTTGATCACTCTGCGGTCGTGTGGGATTGCTATCCTATGGGATTATGAGAGCTACGGAACAGAGAGTGCGCTTAGATTTATGCGCACAAACTTGTGCACTACAATGTCGCTTGCTCATATGGCCAGTCTGCGTGACCGAAATTTAGTCTGGAGGATCTTATATGTATAACTAGCTCAGTTTTAGTTACAAGCATCAAATAAATAGAATATTCTGATTATTAACCGAACGATTTATATACGTCGTTTTTAAAGAAAACACCTCTGTACTAACGATGAGTTTATACCATAGTTTTACCATCAGCAGATATTCACAGTCGCACCTTAATACCAAATGTCTTTAAAGATTTTCCCTTCTACCCAAGCTTGAGTTGCCAAATGACTGGCAGTATCAAGAAACCACAGCCTAAAGACTTTAAAAAAAAGACTATATGTAACGGCAAAATTTCATGCACAATAATAAATCGCATCTAAGAAGAGGTATTATAGTAGCAAATGAAGATGAATCCTCATATTGTAGTTTTGCAATGAGGATCGATTTCAGATTCCTTATTTTCCTTTTTTTTTTAATAAAGCCTGAAGAGACGGTGTTTTATTAGTAGGGAGACTAATATGTTCTTTATTCTGCTGCATTTTTATAGGCTACGGTAACTGGTTACTATCAAATGGGGTCAGCTTGAAAAAGTCTTTTCTTAGATATTCAAGCAAACGATTCTGCATATATAATTCTATATCGTTATTGCTGATCATGCTGGTCATGGGTACGATTCTCAGGTCTAGAGAAAAATCTTAATAATGCTTAAAATGTAAGTACCTACGTTTTTTTTAAATTAATCTACTATATACGGATTTTATCGCGTTGTTTATTTGACACTAATACAAAATTTTGAAACTGTTACACTACTATTACTACTAAACTTTAGTAATTTTTAAGCTAATGGCTGCTGAAAAGCAACCGAAACGTCGGGGAAAGTGTAAACATAAATATAAATAGTATAAATAGTTTCAATAATTCAATGAATAACATTCGCGTAAACAGAAGACAATATTATGATTTTTTGTTAAATTTGCCATACATAGTACCAATACTATGTGGGATCTAAAAACCTCCAAGCCATCAGCAATACTACCCCCAAGAATGAATATATTAGTGTGTGTATCAAAGTTTTTAGCGATACAATCATGACTTGGAAATAAAATGTTCTCCACATTATACCAACATATAACCAACTATATATCTCGTGATAGTTTCAATACGTATTGGATTAAATACATGAAACGAGTACGTAAAAGAGTGGCATCGGGTAATATCGACGTGGGCCCAGTTCTCGGTTAATGCGGCACTTGCGGGACTTCAATTAGTCACTATTGACATAGTTCAGTGCGTCGCACCGGTTCTGCCGCATATCCAACACAGTTACTTTCACAACGTAGTAATTTTGTCACTGTAATACCATTCAAACATTACATAATCGTTTTGAAACTTACACAACAGTGATTTTAAACTTTAATTTGTAAGTTCCGAGTGGCGTTATGAGTTGAAAATTAAATGAGAAGTAAATTGGAAAGGCTTAAGTTGTGCATACTAAGGAAATCAGCGAAAATGTTTAACTTGTACCAACATATGAAGGCGAATAATGAAGGGAAGGAGCAGAAAGAGCCGGAGACGACTGGCCATGATCGGTTCTATCAGGAGCGTCCGAGGACCAGCTATAGGAAGAAGAAGCGCCGTGGAGCTTGTAGGCGAGCTCAGTCGGCCGCTGAACTGAACCCGGAGTCTATCGCTGCTGCGAACAGGCGAAATGCTTTCAGAATACGTTCTGTTTCCACTGATAGAGAGGAGAGCGAAGGTGAGTGAGGTTTCACTCGTTTAGACGTCTATCTAATCACGTGTGTTTCTAATTATTATTCTATTAGATGTTACACGATTTGTATTTTTTGACGTCGGTTAAATTTTCTTGTTAAATTGTCTTGTTTTCCTGGCAGACTCTTGTTGAAAAATAACACATTATATTTGATAACAGTAGTTCTTGGCAAAGGTCAAATTAACTTGGTGTTGAAAAGAATAGAAACGTATCGCAATAGCAAAACGACCAACAAAATCAAAAAAGCAATTCATTTAATTTGCTATTTAATTTCTTTTGCTAATAGTGTTACCCCACAACCAATACAGTCAAAGATTCAACTTTTAAACACACCGTATATGTGTACAAATTCAAACTCCTTAAGTATTTTGCTTAAAATAATCTCTAAGAAAGTTTATAAGGCTAGTGTGAATGGAACAGTCGCAAGAGGAAAACCTAGGCGAACGTTTCTCGATCAGATCGGAGGCGTTCTGGACAAAGGCCAGGTTAAGAGCTCCTTGAACCGACCGACGGGCGTGTATGAGGAATGTGATGAAAGTGAATGAAGCCAGAGAAGTGTGTCAGGATCGTAGCAAATGGAAATCCGTAATCTCTGCCTACCCCTCAGGGAAACAGGCGTGAATCTATGTATGTATGTATGTATGTAATCTCTAAGAAAAATATTTTAACTTATAGACTGACACCGAGGCAAGGTTATTACACAAGTAATGTTTTAATTCATTTTGATTAACCACAATTTTTATGTATTTTTGATACATAATACGTTTTTAACGTGTTGATTCTTAAGAACTAATAACAATTAACGTCTGCAATCATAATGAGCCAGTTGTTATTTTTTGTAATAAAGCAGCGATAGCCTAGTGGGAAACCGTTGGACTGCCACGCAGAGGTCTCGAGTTCGAACCCAAGGCGCGCATCTCTGACTTTCCGAAGTTATATGCGTATTAAATAGTTAATTGTCGCTTGCTTTAACGGTGAAGGAAAACATCGTGAGGAAACTTGCATGTCTGAGAGTTCTCCATAATGTTCTCGGAGATATGTGAAGTCTGCCAACCTGCACTAGGCCAACGTGGTGGACTATGGCCTAACCCTTCTCATAGTGAGAAGAGGCCCGTACCCAGCAGTGGGACAGCTTAATACAGGGTTGATATTATTATTATTATTGTCAACATGTCGTAGACACCTAGGCTCTATAAAGAATTACCTGCCACGCACGGTGTTGCAAGAACGATTTTAAATTATCTTATTTTATCATGGTAGCAATACTTATGCGGTAGGCAGCTTGAATATGCTTGTCAATATTTATTAGTGGCGGACGTCACTTATTATTAGGTGAGTTTACTGTTGTTATAAATCAGCAGCGAGCTATTGATAACTAATTCGTTCAGCAGAAGGTTGTTGATAACTAATCAATACAAATACATAGTGTTTGGTATTAACCTATTGGGTGGCAACGGCACACCCGCGGTTGGATACAATTGGGTTTCAATTACGATTGGCATTCCAGCTATTAACAGGTTACAGATATGGCTGGTTGATTCCAAATATAAATATGCCGTCTCTGCTTTCGGCTTCAAGAAACACGCGTAGAGCATTATGTAGGTATGTGTATAGTATTTGTAGCTGTTAGCATTGGCTACTGAGTTTCCCAACTGCGTAGCAGGCACTCTAAGGCGCAAGACACACAGAAAAGACGTAAGACGGGGACGCGTCGCAGACGCGGCGCCCCTTCAATAAATTTTCATACAAAATGTATAGAAACGTCGCGACATAAAACAAACAGAAAAGACAGGGCGCGGACGAGACGCGGCCAAGACGCTTCAATCAATTTTCATACAAAATGTATAGACATTTAGTATGAAAATTGATTGAATGGGCGCCGCGTTTGCGACGCGTCCTCGTCTTACGTCTTTTCTGTGTGTCTTGCGCCTAAGCTAAGGTCACCACCTAAAGCGTATTTCAGGCTTTTACTTTTATGCATCAGTTCTCACGAATTGATTTTTATTACAATGTAGGTAGTGTAACAGACGATATAAAACATATCAAGAAATATCGCCTGCAATGTTTTTGATCACTCGTAATAGCGACGCCCTATACTGGGCGTTAGAGGTGGTCGTTAAATCAATAAACTATAACGGCTTTTTGTTCTTTAACGAATCAACTGTTTTTCTTCAATGAAAAAAACCTGTTGAAAATATTAACCTAATAAATTCTATCAAAGTCTTCGTAACGCAAGTCGCAACTCGCAATAATGTATAAATAATTTTCATCTCATAAAACAACAGTTTTGTTCTAATACAGTTAGTAAGTACAAAACAGTTTTTGAAGTTACGCTCGAAAACGTTGACATAATATGCAATAATTTAACTTTATACGAATCTAATGAATAATCAGTTCATTGAAAAACCAGTTGACGATTTAACAGATTTTTTAACCTGTTGACCATTGACGAAAAACAGTTAAGTACATTAAATTAATTAAAAAACCGTCAATGACACATCTCTACTGGGCGTAGTTTTTATGTTGCCTGCTTCTACTGGGTTTCACAGAAATACTCAATGCCCTTTTGACTGGCAGGGGCACAACCCGCACAACATAGTTTTAAAAACACTTTACTATTATAGTAGACTAGATGTTCTCGTGGTTTCACCCGCGTTTATCATTACTACGCCGCCCCCGTGGGTCGTAGCGTGATGTTATATAGCAAATAGGCTATCCAACATTAAAATAATTTTTCAATTAGAACCAGTAAGTTCCTGAGATTAGCGCGTTCAAGCAAACAAACAATCTCTTCAGCTTTATAATATTAGTATAGATAACTTGCTTCATTGCAGCTCCTTACAGATATAATTTGTATAATAAGCAGTATTGTAAATTGGCGATTAACAAGAGTGGCCGTGAGTTTTATACCCGTTCTTCACATTGGTTCCACGTCCTTGCTTTGCTATACGTGACAACAGGTAAAAGCAAATTCAAGGTATAGTTTAGTTAGTATAGTCATGACGTTCATAAGTGTTACTTTGTCACCTAAATCAATATAGATATTTTGATTTTTCATTCTGGATGTCCAACATCTTAGTAAGATTTTTATTTTTTCTCTTTATTTGGGTAATTATACAGTGACAGCAATACATATAGACAAGGAGTCATTTTTACAAGGTGCTGACAATTGTGTCACCAACACCGTTTACCACAGCTTACATATTGCAATATTTTAAGCGTTAAACAAATATGATAATCTCGATATCTCTTAGTTCTCAGTAAGAATAATTATATTAAAGGATAAATAGAAAAAAGGGCTTATGTTTAACTTATCACCAGATATAGTAAAATATAACAGTCAAAAATAGTAAATGATCACCAAAAATAGTAAATGCCATCAAAACGTACTTGTAAAAAAAACCAAGTCTCGCAACTCAGTTTTTCTACCGTAAAAAGTTGTGAGATCCATGCAATACCAAGTCGGTTAATTTATTCAGTCCCTACTTAAGGGACCTTCTGTCTTAAGTTATTACGTAATTAGCTAACCTAACAACATCTTATAGTGACCATATCAATATTAAAAATCTTGTATGTTTTAAATAAGTAGATTCACTTGGCAATGGCACTAAACAATCGATGCCCAGGAAGTTAGACCAGCTGACAAGGCGACATCAAAGTAAATAAAACGTGTAACACTTAAATCTAAAGTGGACGTGACTATCTGCACCTATTTCAGAGCACGGAGTACTGTGCCTACAAGACACGAAAATAATTCCGACTGCCACGCATGAGGTCGCGGGTTCGATTCCCGCACAAGTCAAACATTTGTGTGCAGAACATGAATGTTTGTCTTGGTCTGGGTGTTTCTATGTATAATATGTATGTATTTACAAAAAAAAAATTTTATATGTATGTTTAACCATTGTCTAGTACCCATAGTACAAGCTCTGCTTAGTTTGGGCTAGATGGTGTTGTGTGTATGTGGTAGAATATTATATTATATTATTATATAATGATAACTCGATTTGGCCCGCAGCTTCGCTTGCGTTAATGTATAATGTATGTTTTTTATCTGGATAAAAGTTATCCTATGTATTTTTCTGTACCCCTGATAACGTGTATGCACAAAGTTATGATGCTTCATCGAGTAGTTAAGGCGCAAAGGCATAAACAAATAAACTCACACTCACATTTAAATTATTAAATAAGTAGTTATGATAGTTAGTTTATTCGAGTAACCGTCGGCGCCGAGCGCAGGATCATCATTAGGTCGACAACATATATAATATCAGCCCTGTATTAAACTGTCCCACTGCTGGGCACAGGCCTCTTCTCACTATGTGAAGGGTTCGGCCATAGTCAACCAGGCTGGCCTAGTGCGGGTTGGCAGACTTCACATATCTTCGAGAACATTATGGAGAACTCTCAGACATGCAGGTTTCCTCACAATGTTTTCCTTCACCGTTAAAGCAAGCGATAATTAACTATTTAATACGCACATAACTTCGAAAAGTCAGAGATGCGCGCCTTGGGTTCGAACTCGAGACCTCTGCGTGGCAGTCCAACGGTTTCCCACTAGGCTATCGCTGATGTCGACAACATAAGCAATATTAAAATCTTAGTAATAATAATAATAAATATATCTAGATTCAGCTCGCGAGATTGTCGACATGTGGGATGTGGATTCGACAGCCATTATATCTATAGTCATTACCTACTGTCTATGGTTTAATAGCCAAGAACCTGGTTAACTAAGTTAGATGCGTGGACCAAGGGTCTGATGCAGAAGACAGTTATTTTAGACACGCCACGCATTGAGGTTACTATTTTCGAAGTCCTGACCACCGACACTTTTGACCCTGTTCTGATGCCGATGGGTTACATATATATATTTAAAAATGTAAGATCTATTGAAAAATACAAATAAAAAGGAGTAATACAAATTAACTAAAAAAACACTTACATAATTACCATTGTGCGGTTACATGGAAGGCAGCAACACAAGTACTTTTTAAGAACTATATGAATCTTCACTGTCAGTTACGTATAAACAGAATTAAACATCTAGTTCCTAACTAGGCCGAGCCTGAATCTTAGACACTAGTTTCTTCCACTGATATAAACATGCAACTTATTCTTAGTTTATTATGATTTAGAGAACATATAAATAAAACAGGTTGAAACAAAAGATCCCACTGGATCGAAGTGTCGCCGGTCTGTACTGACTGGCCCCCACACACAAGATAAGATAAATAAAACAGGTATATGTAATAGATACCATTATTCAATTATAAGTACCCTCAAATTATTAATAGAAAATAATTCAATCACTTCTCAAGTCACACACGTCACACACTCATGCCTTTGAAATCAGCACATTTTCTTAGTGGTTATTTAATTACAAATTATGTTGAAATGAATTGTCACCATTTAGAATTTATTTATATAAGTAATTTTTACGACTCCCCAGACAAGCAGTAAATTTTATTTAATAAATCTAAGTTTAAGAAACTGTAGAATAATTAAAAAAGTGCGTTTTGGAAATTTTATATTGCGTCAAAGCAATATATTTCTTGATTAAAACAGGTTTAACATTCAAATTCAATATTCGCATTTATAATATTAAATAGGCTGTAGTAGGACGCTAGTGGTCCGTGCTCTGTGGTCTATACTGTTGCTAGTTCTTTGTCTTTCTTCTTCGGCGTACGATGGTCTTTTTGGTGCAAGAAGTTTATAAATCTCGTTTGTTTCTGTTCGCAAACGCAAGACGCTGGGAGGCTGGACGATGGCGAAGGATCATCGTGCGCGTGTAGTTCAAGTATCTGCTTTTATCTTCTTCTTCTATTGTTTATACTTTGTAATCGTATTTTTTACTCACCTAAGTACAATTTTATAATCGTCAAGTAGATTTTTTGCGGGATTTGATAGGTTTCCTTTGTTGAAACTGTCAAAACCCTTAGAATTTATACAAATTCAAATTAAAAACATTTATTTTCAGACAATTCGGTCCAGAGAGTGTTGCCTAGTAGTATAAGGGATATGATAACTTAAAACTATGTTAGTAATTTACACGCACATTCAACAGAAAAAAAAATACATCTGTCTGTTTATGTATCTGGCGATTGAAAATTTACTAGATGGCCTAATGTATCAGGTAGCTTACCTAAGAAATAATTTTGATCAATAGCCCATACAAAAACTGTCGAATGTGCCCATTTATTCGTCAATTAAAGCTTAGAAGATATTTTGTACTAAAAAGTGACTAAATAATGTAACGCATATACGCTTTCAAGACAAGGGTATCACTCTCCCGTTGTTGATCTGACAGCACTATGCTTAAAGTTTAAAGTGTGCTGGTAACATTAATCCTTTCGTGGATACCGTACTAAGCTATGTGGCTCCGATCTCCATTAGAGTAAAGATTTTCCCAGTGGTTGAAATCAGTCCAAATCCCATCCCTAAAGTACCAGCGTTAGGTCTCTAATCTGATAGTATATCAACTTGTAGAGGAGAGCTCGGAGCGCGCGCCTCTGGTGGCGCAGAAGATCGACTCCCTGGCGAAGCTGCTGTTCAACAAATCGCTGATGGGCACCGGCTCCGGCAAGTCCTCGCCCCTCGAGCCACCTGCCTCTCCCAGGTATATTATCCTACAAACTTATTACTGGAATGTTTACAAAATCATCTTAGAATCTAGAAAAATCCTTTTATGAGGAAAAGTATTTTTATACTTTACTAGATTTCGTTCGTGTAAATGTACATATATATTAAGTAAGTAACAGTATTTTTTTCTCGATGAAAGGTACCCTGTATGTCCTTTTCTGTTCTTTTGTCCTGACAACGTGTATGCGAAATTTCATGATTATCGCCCAAGTAGTTAAGGCTTGAAAGCGTAACAAACAAACTCACATTCGCATTTACAATATTAGTTAGGATTGTTACTTTAACCTGGACCTTTACTTTACCCTGGACTGAAATGTTATTTTTGGGTTTTAATTCAGTTATGACATCCATTACAATATATACCAGGATCAATAAGTAAGAGAGCCTTTCAATAGGAGATATATTATATTACCTTGTTGCAAATTTACTTGCCGAGGCGAGTGATGCAAGCATGGCTTACAGCCACGAATCAGAAATAGAAGCCATTGCAGTTGCTTTTTTTTTCTCCTGGGGAAATGCATTGACGCATACCCCTCCGCGGGGGCGGGCGGAGTGGTTATGTCGGACTCACCGGGGTAAAATAAAGATGTTGAAACGATGACAACGGACCTCCCGGAATACCGACTAAACCTACCACGGTGTTCCTCGACATAACCATAGTCGGCGGGGTCGCGCGAATCACTTTCACATGCAATCGCGACCCGCCGAGGTTTCGGCCCGCCGAAACGGCACGCGTCTCACGAAAAGACACTTTGGTCACTTAACCCTGTCCCCTTGAAGGGGGACGGACACAAGACACAGAGTCGCGCGTGGGAACACGCACGCTACCTCTCGGACCTGGTGCTGATTGCAGTTGCTTTCACCCATCTTAGGCCAACTGTCAGCAGTTGTGCGTACCGATTTTTCTTTTGGATTTACTCTTTACATAAGAGAATAACACTGATTTATGAATGCACTTACTTAATAAAGCAATTATTACTTTATTATATTGTATGTTTTGGTGTGTTTCTACTTATTTTAGATACGAGAGATCGATGGAGAGTTCAGCCGCATTAGCCATCTGCACAGAATATTTGGCTCAGTCGTCCAGGTACGTGTGTCCTCATTAGTGATAAACAGCTTGCTTTATCGCATTACTGTGCTTCGATTAACTACAACCGTAAAACTCAAGTAAGTATGTAACATAATACACCATAATTTTTACAAAATATACCGCAGTGACAATTTGGTCCTCTTATCCTACTAATTGAAGATAGGCTAATACACCTATTAGTTTAGCCTCGTTACCGATTCATTGAAACAGCCGCATTTGATGTCCTGAAGGTTTTATAGAACTTAAATATCTCATAATTTTCAGATACGATCTACTGTCGCCTCTTTGCGCGATCGGATCTCGTCCGAACAAGCATTGGTTCGCAATACACGACAATTCGATCAAAACGGACAGACTTTTAACACTGGTTAGTATACTTTATAAGCAGAAAAAACTTTTTTTTTTTTCAATCTTGTAACCTTTTGCACGACTTATCCGTTACCGGTAACCCCAAACTTGATATATTCTCCTGAATCAGCTGCACAGCGATAAAAAATGTACTAGTACTTTATATTTTCGTCTAAATCAAGGCTGCTGAAAAGATCAGAAGCGTCAAGATAAGTGTAATTAAATAATTGCAAACACTACAATTACTTCAGAAAATTGCGACAAAAACAAACAATTAGGATGTGTTCCAAGCGTTGGGATATAGGGGATATTTCGTAAAGTATAATATAATATTCTATCACATACACACAACACCATCTAGCCCAAACTAAGCAGAGCTTGTACTATGGATACTAGACAATCGATAAACATACATACATACTTTATTTTTGTAAATACATACATATTATACATATATTATAGTATAGACTGCTTCTTCTCGAAGCTTTCCTAGCGTCAATCCCACGTGTACTTATGCTGGGATAAAAGTATCCTTCATATAACAAGCATTCATTCAGGACATGGTATTTCTGCGTGGCAAGTTTCATCTAAATCCATATTTAAAACTAAAACGGGTTACGCGTAATTGAGTAACAATGCAATAAAAATTATTAAGTTATATTTTAAAACATTATTAAAACTACACACTTTTACAAACTTTTTTACAAATAATGGCACCTCAAGTTCTCGCATACATAATTAAACTGTCCACAAATCGTAACTTACATCTAACCAAAACAGCACTAACCAAGAACCCTTGTTCTCCAGATGCCGCTAACAAACAAGTGCCCTATAGAACAGGGCGATCGCTCCAAGACCCTGATCATGGAGCTGTTCCGAGCCCTGCACCACCCGTACATATACCCCGTGTTGGACCTGGAACTGTGCAATGGACACGCCCTGGCTGTACTGCCTTTTAACTCCAGAGGGACCTTGAAGGATCTTATTTATAAGGTTACTAGATTTTACCTGCCGCTCGCGTTAATTTAGATTTATAATAATAATAATAATAATAATATCAGCCCTGTATTAAACTGTCCCACTGCTGAGCACAGGCCTCTTCTCACAATGAGAAGGGTTAGGCCATAGTCCACCACGCTGGCCTAGTGCGGGTTGGCAGACTTCACATATCTTCGAGAACATTATGGAGAACTCTCAGATATGCAGGTTTCCTCACGATGTTTTCCTTCACCGTTAAAGCAAGCGATAATTAACTATTTAATACGCATATAACTTCGAAAAGTCAGAGATGCGCGCCTTGGGTTCGAACTCGAGACCTCTGCGTGGCAATCCAACGGTTTCACAAAATTTCCCTCGGGAACAGAACTTTTTCCTAGGTTATCTATGCTCTCTTCTTTACCCCTTTCAACGAATATACATATATTAATGAAGATCGGTCAAGTACTTAAGGTGTGAAAGCGTAGCAAACAAACTTACATTTGCATTTATAATATTAGTAAGTAGAAGTTCTAGACGTGACGTGACCGACGCGGTGGCGCAGCACTAGTGGGATTGCTGTACATGAGGTCTCGGGTTCGATGCCTGGGACAGGCAAAGTATTGTTGGTTTTCCTGTCAAGAAGTTCTCAGTTGCGGTAGTCCTTGCTGCAATTCAGAAATTCTTGACAGGAAAATCCAATAAGGGAAGTACTATAGCCCCTATTTTGTGGTGTAAAAACCATGAAGAAATTTGAATATATTACACGTCCACCTTATGCGTTTGTGGTTGCCTTTGTAGGCGTGAGACTATATGTATGCTCCCGACATACCTAATTACAATCTTAGTATGATTGTACATACATACTTACATAGATTCACGCCTGTTTCCCAGAGGGGTAGGCAGAGACTACGCTCTACTACTATCCATTTGCTACGATCCTGACACACTTCTCTGGCTTCATTCACTTTCATCACATTCCTCATACACGCCCGTCGGTTCAAGGAGCTCTTAACCTGGCCTTTGTCCAGAACGCCTCCGATCTGATCGAGAAACGTTCGCCTAGGTTTTCCTCTTGCGACTGTTCCATTCACACTAGCCTTATAAACTTTCTTAGTCAGTCTTTCCTCGTCCATTCTTTCTACATGTCCAAACCAGCTTAACATACCCTTTTCTATTCTTGTAACTATATCCACTTTCATGCCGCATCTCTCTCTAATCACACTATTTCTTATTCTATATTTCAGAGTCACACCACATATGCTTCTCAACGCTCTCATTTCTACAGCATTTATTCTGCTCTCATGCTTCTTTTGCCATACCCAACTTTCACTTCCATACATAAGTGTGGGCACTAATAATCCTCTATGAACAGCCAAACGTGCCTTTTCGGATACATTTCGACTGTTCATAAAATGAAATGATTTCATATGATTGTAGTGGTGAGATAAAAGATTACCTGCCTATAGTCTAAGTAGAGTAGATGAGAGAAAAGTAATGTTGTACTAATTATTTATCAATTTTTACCATAAATCTTTAGAGTACCTGGAACGAAGAATACTCCCGAAAATACGGGTTGACAGGCACCGGCTTACCAGCGTGGCAGGTGGCGAGGTTCGGCAGACAGATGCTGGAAGGACTTCTCTTCCTCAAGGAGAAGGGATTCCCTCCTTTCCGACATTTGCACTCCGGCAATGTAGTCGTGCAAAACGGCGTGGCGCGGTAAGTTCACAGCCCCACGTTGGGCGCCATTTACACTTGCATTTCTGATCGCCTACATTGGAAATAATTTTACTACAATGAAAGCACAGTGGATTCGGTTCCACTGCTAAGGCCCGGCTATTACAGTGGGTTTGCTAATATATAAAAATAAAAAATTGGGGCTGTTTTTGGGGACTGCCGATAGAAGTGAAAACTTTTACCCTTGATCATAATCTTTATAAACAAAAAAAAATTAAATTAAAAAGGGGCAGGTCGGATTCCTGATAATCTCTTAGGGTTTATTAAGGGGGTCAAAATTTCGTTATTTCTTAGATACTGTTAATATTCTAAAATAATTTAAAAATGGAAAGCATGGAAGCGTCACGATGACGAAGCGTGAGGATGATGCGAGTTCTATGATTTTTGTTCACCCGAACAGTGCTCAATGCGCCCAATATAAAGAAGTTTTCACTTCAAAAAACAATTGCGTGATCCACACATAGATGTTCTGAATTTGTTAAATTGTGAAATTGTTCTTCTTTGTGTTCATACTTGTAAAGTGCTCACCTAACAAGGAATAAACAGAGCAAGAATCAAGTATAAAAATGGAAAAAGAACAACCTTTATACAAGACTTCTTAGCTTTATTTGATTTTATATTGTAACCAGGCTATTGACCTTTGGAGCAACAAGAAGGACCCTGACTTAACAGTACTATTGTAGCGTCAATAGTAGCCTCATATTTATCATTACTCGTAAACAAAATAGGTACACATATAACAATTAGGAGACATTGACAATTATCGCCTGCTCCATGCCTCGGAGAACACGTTAAGCCATCGGTCCTGGCTACCATGAACATCTATGGCAGTCGTTATTGAGAAGTCAGTGCCCTCTAATGTCCTGACACTGGTCTAGCCTTCGGGTTGCGGAGATCAGGTGGCAACCGCTCCGTGTAAAAAGTGATATTCCATCAAATCCGGTTAGACTAGAAAGCCGACCCCAAGTGACTTGGGAATAATAAAGGCTAGGGAGAAGAATTAGGAGACATATTTCTCTTTACAGTTTGTTTCAACTATTGCACAGGATATGCGGCTTGGAGAACACGCTGATTGGCGCTCTCCCGCGGTGTCCGATAGCTCTGGCGGCGCAATTAGACAACGTGGAGGCGTTGTCTCTTGGGAACGTGCTGTTCGAGATGTGCGCCGGCGTCGAGATTGACCTCTCGCTCTTATCTGATCTCATGTCCAACTATCCAAATGTAAGTAGTTTATCAAATGCTGATGTGGCAAAAAAATACCGAATGCCGCACATCTATACTAATATTATAAGCTGAAGAGTTTGTTTGTTTGTTTGAACGCGCTAATCTCAGGAACTACAGGTTCGATTTGAAAAATTATTTTAGTATTGGATAGCCTATTTATCGAGGAAGACTATAAGCTATATAACATCACGCTACGACCCACGGGGGCGGCACAGTAATGATAAACACGGGTGAATCCGCGGGAACATCTATATTAGATAATAGTATTATAATCCCGCATTTCATTGTGGCGTTGGTCTAACAATAGTGGATACGACTGCAGATCATAGTTCCCTAGTATATATATCGATCGGCCTATTCAAAAGTTTAAAAGGTTAACTTTCAAGATATTCTCAATAGTAGCCTGGAAGTATGATGCAGCATAACCAATTTTACTTTCTGCCTGGGGCTGCTTTATTTTCGCCGCTTTCTCTTTTATTTGTTTGACCAGAGGGTAGAGTCTACTATATGATACAACATTTTTTTAAAGATATTCATCAACTACCTACATTTCGTGTTTCAGATGGCTCCTCAATTCAGACGTTTAGATTGAGGAGCCAGTTTCACATTGATATAACTTTTGATATATTTGACTAAATATTCCAGAAATCGGGCTACAAAATAAACAATGTTCTTACTACTATAAGTGGGTGAGCCACCTATTAAATTTTGAAGTGGCTCCTCCATCTTTATGGACATAGACTCTTTTTATAATCATACGGACAAAAGAGTTTCGGTCGTATAATTAATCATACTATAATAACTCTTCAATGAAGCAGTGTGTTATACATTTATTTAACAAATGTTCAGGTTGTGGAGATAATAGAACAGATCTTCGGTCCGCGCACTCCAAGTCTGCACGAGCTGCTTCTGTGCGAACTCTTCAGGAAGATCGACCTCCGCGAGATGAAGGGTTCTTGTCTACCCGTAACTATGACGTTTTATTTATTGTTATAAAGCTACTTCTGAATTACAGGTGAAAATATTTGTTGCTTTGAAGACAATAATAATAGCTCGTTATACAGCAAACATATCTCCTTATACTCCTGACACTGGTCTAGCCTTCGGGTTGCGGAGGTCAGATGGCAGTCGCTCCGTGTAAAAACTGATATCCAGTCAAATCCGGTTAGACTAGAAAGCCGACCCCAAGTGACTTGAGAATAATAAAGGCCAGGGAGAAGAAGATACAGCAAATATCAGTGCGTTAAGATTATAGTTTTCCGCTTTATTATGCAAGCACTCATGCGCTTTATTATGACTGCACGGAAAACAATATTGTTTATGTGGTCGCCTCCTTATTGCTAGTGTGCCAAGCTGTAGGATCTATCACCATGCAGGAGAAAATGTGTGTTTTTTTCTAGTCTAATTCTCTACTACCTACCTAGTTGTAACTTTACCCTTCAGTCACAGTGACCAGCACGAGATTGAAATAGCGGTGCCTGTACCATTATATCCAAAAACCCTTTTAGTATCTATAATAAAATGCCACTACTAGAAACAATCATTTTGCAAACATTTAGCATTCATTTTCAAGTGGAAGCAAATCTCGACTTAAATTTAACTCGAGCGCGGAGCACCTTGTACATTTCATTTCTTTCTTTTTTTTATATAAACAAGTAAGCTCTCATTGTTATCTAAATGTGAAAACATGTAATTGGTAGCTAGTTATATTATTTGTTTTTATTTTTAAGTTGATAATACTGTTTGTTTTCCAATTATAATAATAAAAAAATAATTTAAAAAATTGGAGCATGTGGCATCTTACATCTTCTATATGACCAGTCAGGTACGCTTGGTGACTGATCATAAGGAGCGCGGAGGTCATTGTACTCGGGAGCCCGAGGTATTTGCTACATCTTCTATACAGCTAATCTAGCACCTATACAGACTGATAGTAAAGTGGTGTTGGTTGTCAGAACTTCAGCCAGCGTCTGTCCCGCTCCTGTCTGTCGCTGCTGGGCGAGGTGGCGCGTCGTTCACCGGGCTCGCCGCGCACGCGCACTCCGCCGCGCCGCTCGGGGCCTGCCTCGCCCGGCTCGCCTGCCACGCCGCCGCATCGAAGGTACAGGCTCTTACAGGCCATGGGTGATACCCTCACCATACATAACTACAGCTCCAGAAGTACCACAGCGTATAGATACCTTTTCTAAAACACGCTAGCACACCACATGTGGGTCCTCTACCATTGACCATTTGTCGGAACGCGAATTACGCGACAGACAATGTATTTTATTACATATATGGTATGGGTGCTTAGTGTGAGTTATTTTTACGTTAACGCGATCGATATGTTTAAAGCGTTCGGCTCTCTGATTGGTTAAGAGCTTTAAGCGGGCCAATCGGAGCGCCGAACATCATAAACGTGTCGCGTTAACGTCAAACAAACTCGCACTAGGGACTAATGCCAACAGATTCTTTTTTAATCTAACCTGCAAATTTTCTAATCTAACCTGCTTTACGGGCAAAATCTAGTCTTTAATAAGTTTAGAATAGAAATAGAGTGATTAACGATATTGAAGTGTGTTTTTAGTTATTAGATTATTATTTTATTTGCTTACTAGCTGTTACCTGCCACTTCGTCCGCGTAGATTTTAACTAAAAAGTGTTTGTCTCCGCGGAACCCTATTTTTTTTCTAGAATCAATGTAGCCTAAGTTACTCCTTATAACATCAGCTATCTGCCAGTGAAAGTCCCGTCAAAATCGGTTCAGCCGTTTTGGAGATTAGCCGGAACAAGCAGACAGACAGGCAAAAATTTAAAAAATAGATGTTTTCGTATAGTTACCTTATTTCATATGCATTAGATAAAAAGATGTTATTTTGACATTACAAACAGACACTTAAATTTTATTTATTTGTATAGATGTATAGATTGTTCAACATTCTTCAACTTCATTTTATTTGTAAGTAGCAAGGTTGTTTGAATAATTGTCTGGTGTTCCAGGAGACACTTCCCTATGGAGCAGGACTTCACCGAAGAGTGGCAGTGGTAATAAAATAATTTGTTTGTAAGAACTGATTTCGCAATAAATAAGCTGACGCCATAAATGTGTATTTAATTCAATAAAACTGTCCATAGATATTATGTTTTATTTAACCTTTTAACCGCTTACGTCGGATTAATCCGACAAATATTTTCGTGTCCATTTCGCCAGCGTCGTATATTTCCGACCAGATACCACAGCTCGTTTAATCTGCTTTTTTATTTAATTACGGTGGTTTCTATCAAAAAAATGTTCATATTGTGTAAATGACTAATTAAGTAATCATTTACAATTTAATACACTTTAGTCTCATAATTAGAAGTCCTAAAAATAATTATTTATTATTGTAGGTATTTATTTTCGATTCACTGCCGGGCGCTGGGGGCACGACAACTGTTATGAAGTGGGGCGGTTAAAAGGTTAAGACAACTACTGCATTACCTAGCACAGGAGTAGTAATTTAAAAAGAATCCTGTATCTTGGGGTCTGTACAAACATTCAAACAACGGACACAACGAACACCCAGACTTGGAACAAGAATTTGTGGATTTTCACAATTTTTTGTCCCGTGTAGGATTCGAACCCGCACACTCGGTGCGGCGGCGGAGGCGAGCACTTAAACCACTACGGCATCTGTGCAGTCAATATGTAAATATTCGCGCAGTATCAATTAACGGATCCTAAAAAGTTTGTTAAGACAGGGCGCTATGGCACTCTTTGGGGGAGGGCTATGTCAAGCAGTGGACTATTATAGCCTGAAGATAATAATGAAAATGTTTGTTATTGCATACGTAAAAACGAGATAAGGGCTACTAGTAATAGTAATGAAGGAGTCAACAGAAGTGTTGTCGTATATGGTCAAATAAAATAGCTTGTTGATAAATATAGATAGGTATATATTTATTGGTACATACGACATATAAATACATATTGAATTAGGACCTAACTGAGTGGTTGCGGTCACGGCGGCCAATCTTAACGTAGACTGGCCATCTGCGCAGGAGATATTATAGTGCAAAAGAGTGTGCGCAAACATAAGTGCACTCTCTCTTCCCTAACTCTCACTATCCGATAGGACGGTAATCCGACTCGACCGAAAAAAGATCAGGCGTAGAGCCAACGGTTTTACGTGCTTTCAAAAGCACCGGAGTGTTAGACACTCCCGTGCTTTTGAAAGCGTTTCCTGCATGAGCGCGCGCTGTCATGAGCGGACGTATTAGTGGTTTTTTCGGAATCTTGTCAGAAATTCTAAATTGAAAATTTGTGATTGGTTGAAACCTACAATCTTGAAATTACATTATCAGAGACGGTTCGCCCGTTATAGAGAATGTATGTGCCCAAGCTTTTGCCAATTATTTCCAGTCCGTTTATGGAGATGTAATGCCACATTTAATTAAACGCAGCAGCAGCAGCCCAGGAGGCACCTGAACGCGGGCGACGTATTCATTTGGGACAGTTATCATTAAAAGAGTTAAGCAGTGCCTTGGCTCGCCTAAAGCCTAAACGATCGGTGGGTCCTGACGGCATACCTCCATAAATAGTAAAAGACTGTCGAATGGTATTAGCCCGGCCTCTTCTACACCTATTTAATGTTTTTCTGAAAGGACGGGTGTACCCAAGTGGTTGGAAATTGTCGCTAGTCATTCCAGTCCCAAAAGGGTCTTCTAGCTCTGATGTATAGGCCTGTTGCGGTATTGTCGACATTCGTGAAGGTCTTCGAAATGGCACTGTGTTCTATTATTACAGATCAATATTCAGCTTAGCGATGCACAGCACGGATTCCGGGCGGGCAACAAGTACAAATTCCAATTTATTATGTTTCATAAATTAAGCTGTCCCGGTCCTTGATTCTGAGGCTGGAGCACAGCTGGATGTAGGCTATTTTGATTTCCGGAAGGCTATCGATAGTGTCTACACTTACATTTTATTAAAGAAATTTGCAATGGCCGGATTTACACCTGATCTACGAATATTATATTTTTTTGCTGACTATTTAGGAAACCGGAAGCAGTTTGTCGAGTACACTTACGGGGTACACTTCGAACCCATTGCCCACTCTTACAGGGGTCAGTCAAGGTAGTAATTTGGGCTCATTCGTTTTGATAATAATTGTGTTAGATAAAATACTTGAAGATTAAAAGGAGACGGTATTCGTGAAATTATAAGCTTTGAATCTTGTTTCTTTATTTACAGGTAAAGTGATATTTGGTAAAACATGTAGGTACCTACTTACTTTATAAAACAACCCTTTTGTAATGCAATAAAAACTTTATTTACAGAAACGCAATTGAGTTTATTGACGAATGTCGGTTACCTTAAATAAGATATCTTATATATATATTCTTATTGTTCCGGCGTAAATTGAGAAACCCTAGGGTTTTAGAATCCTTAAAAAAGTTGCTTGTACCAAATACAAGACTGCGACTGGCGCCAAGGACTAAGGTGTTTGAGGTACTTACATCCCGCACTAATTTGCAGAAATTTGCTCCAACGGTCAGGGCTTTAAATATTCTAAATGAGGTTTCTCGTAGTTTAGATATTTATGTTTGTTCTTTGGCGGAATTTGAGAGGGTGGCACTGGATTATATTAGCTATCGTTAATACAATAATATAATAGCTTTGTTGCTGCATTGCTGTATTGGGTCAGTAACCTGTAATAATAATGTGTTCTGGATAAATAAATTAATTAAAAAAGCACTGCCAGCTTCCTAACTCCGGGCGGTCTTATTGATCCGACCCGGGATTCGAACCCAAGACCTCGCGCACAGCAGTCGCATTTATTACCGCTGCGCCACGTATGATAAGGGTATACTATAATTTCTTAAAGCAAAAAGGAGCCAAAGTTATTAACACGGTAAACTAGTAGGTATCTCGTTTTTCAAATGAAATTCCTTTATTTCTTGGGACAGTAACTGATTGATAAGTAATTTAATCGATGGACTAAAGTCACAGTTATAAAGTCACACTGTGTCTTATGTGCTACGACGTTGCTCTACCTTTTGGGATAATTATTCGTACTAGCGTTCGCCTAGTGCTCGAAATTACCAAAGTTTGCCTGTAAGATATTGCTGATATATATTCTCTCTCTCTTCCTAGCTATGTATCCCACATGGTGGTGGGGTCAGCTTTCCTTATTTTTCTCCTCCACTTCGCTCTGTCTTCGACATCATCGTCAGTAACATTACATTCCCTCTTGTCCTTTACTACTACATCTTTCCACCTTGTCTTGGGTCTGCCTCCAGGTCTGCGACCGGGGAGGTCAAGCTGTAGTGTCAAATTTCCGACGTAGTCTGGTGGCCTTCTTTTTACGTTACCATACCATCTCAGCCTACTCTCTTGCATCTTATCGGCGATGTCACGTACACCGAGGCTTCCTCGCACGTACTCGTTGCGGATTTTATCGAGCCTGGTTACGCCGCACATCCACCTCAGCATCTTCATTTCAGCAACTTGAATGGTATGCACGTTATTTTGGATTGCAGCCCATGTTTCGCTGCCATACATAAGGACTGGCCTTATTATGGTCTTATAAATCAAACCCTTCAGTTTGACAGGCATCTTTTTGTCGCAGGTGACACCAGTTACTTCTCGCCATTTTAGCCACGCTGCGGCTATTCTGTGTTGAATGTTGCATTCCAAGTTCCCAGATCTGTGCATCATACCACCCAGATACTTGTATTGATCGCACATGGTTACAAGTTGGCCGTTGATGGGAATCGGTCTGTTGTCACTTGGGTCTAGGTCATTAAAAGACATGTACTGGATCTTTGCAACACTCAACGCTAGGCCACCGGCCTGTAACTGCTGTTTCCACAACAGAAGTGCCTCTTGTATCTCTGCGCGGCTCTCGGCGCAGATAGCCACGTCGTCTGCGTAGATGAAAGTCCACGAGGCTGAGGACTGCGCTATTTCAGTAAGTGAGTCTAAGACCAAGTAAAACAGGAAGGGACTCAGTACTGAGCCTTGATGCACACCTTCTGCAACCACTATTGCTTTTGTCTGACCCACCACTGTTCGTACCATTGATCTCGCACCCTTATACATGTCGGTTATGATGTTAATATAATGTTCGGGGACGTTCTTCTTGCGAAGGCACCATCAGATCGTATCCCTTGGGACGCGGTCAAATGCCTTTTCCATGTCCAAGAATGCGACATACAACGGTCGAAGCTTTGCGCGATACTCTTCAGCGATCGTGTTTAGAGCAAACATAGGATCGGTGGTAGATAAGCCCGGTACAAAGCCATAGTGATTTTCGGATAGTGAACACTCTGATCTTAGGCGGCTGTCAATCACTCTTTCATATAGCTTCATAGTATAGCTTAACAGCTTGATTCCGCGACAGTTGTTACATTCGTATTTGCTGCACTTCCCCTTATAAATAGGAACTATGGTGCTCAATCTCCATGCCTCTGGCATTTTGGAAGAGAGCATTACACTGTTGAAGAGATTGGTGAGCAATACGACTCCGTGTTTGCGAAGGCACTTCCAAGCTTCCACTGGAATACCGTCAGGCCCCATGGCTTTCTTATTGGCCATCTTTTTAAGCGCCATTTTAACTTCGCTGGGATGTATTGGAGGTATAAGTCCAATGTTTCTACCGACGTTTTCGAGCTGTGTAATAGCTTGAGTAGGGTTGAGTAGCTGTTAATAATAATGATGCCAGGCTGATAGGACATCTTTATCTCTGTACATTAGCTCACCATTTGGACCGTTAACGGTTTTACATCTAGCGGGATCCTTTGTGCTCTAACAACGTTGTTTGGCGATTCTGACCTTCTTTGGTTTCCAATTTGTCGTACATGGTCTTTTGGGAATTTGCGCGTTCCACTGCTATTATTTTCTTGGTGTCCTTCCTTATTCTGTTATATTCTTCTTGGTCTTCAGAAGTTTGAGTGGCCTGCCAGGTCTCTTAAAGACATCTTTCTTTCTATGAATTGCATTTTGCACTACTTCTTTCCACCACCATGTCTCTTTGTTACTTCTTCTGCCATCCTTTGTACGACCAAGAGTAATATTAGCAGCTTTTGTAAAGGATTTGCTAAGATGATCCCATATAGTGTCAACGTCCGCCTCAGTATCAACTTTCAAGTTGCTTATATGGTTACAGAATTCGGGAATCTTGTCTCCTTTTAGGTTGCACCATTTGATAACTTCCGGAGTCTGAGATGTTTTGGTTTTAGATGTTTTCTTAAACAGCATATCCATTACAACGATACGAAGTTGAGTAACGGCGCATTCTCCTCGAATGACTTTGCAATTTGTTACCCGGCCAATGTAAGCTCGATTAACTAATATATAGTCTATCTGCGATGTTGTTCTTCCGCTTTTGTATGTGACTGTGTTCCTGCTTTTTGGCAAAGAAAGAATTTGCTATAGCAAGATCGAATGCTGCAGCTGTTGAAAGAATAACTTGCCCCCTTTTTTTATTTTTTATTTTGCCCGTCAAAATGACCACACTCCACCTGATGGTAAGCAGTCGTGTGGTCTAAGAGCAGTGGCCTCCACACCGCCCTCAAAGCAGCCGAGGGGATGTTGAGGTCTCTACTTTGACAGCCTGAGAAGGCCTTCAAAGTAGAGACCCGATCGTTTATAGTGCCAAATCCGTGCCCTCCGTGTACTCTTTTAAAAGCGTTCTTTTCAGAACCTATGTGATCGTTTAAGTCTCCGCCCAACAATATCGTCATGGTCTTTCCGAGTTGTCCAAAATGTGTCTTTTTCAGCTCTGCTACATCCCGCCTGGGGAGCATAAGCTGATATCACATTTAAGACTTCTCCTTCAACAAGTACTTTCAGAGACATCAGTCTGTCGTCAATTCGATTTACCTCTAAGATGTTATCGAGGTGTTCCCCTCTGACAGCGATTGCTACACCGTTTCTTCCATGCCTAGAGCCTACATACATAGGTTTGTAACCCTCTCCGATGTTTCGGGATTTTGCACCAGTCCACCTAGTTTCTTGAAGACAGGCGACAGACCATTCTACGTTTGAAGAGTGAAGTAAGTTTTTTAGTCTTCCCAGTTAGTGTTCCAACATTCAAAGTAGCGAAGGCGATGTGTCTGCGCGTCGTTTCGCGGCGACGCCCTATTCGTTATCCTCAACGTATTTCGTAACCTGTCCATTTGCTTTACTATAAATTTGGCGAGATTTTTGGGTTTATTAACTTAGTACCGATTGCCATTTGACGTACAAAAACCTACCCCTTTGAGGTACCTAGGGAAACCCCTGGGATTAGTGATGGGTCCGGGTACAGATATTTCCTCCTGTACATAGTGATTGTCCGGTTATACCTCCAGAACTTCTTCGGTCGCCAGAGCCTCGTCCGTTAGTCAGCAGGGTGTACCACGAGCAGGTGAGGTTGACATTTGTTAGAGGTTATGGGTTAAATAACACACTGTACAAACACTTTAACTATTTATTTTATAGTTTTAAACTTTGACACAAGGAAGTTTTATATGTCCGTTCACTTACAGCTCACAACAAGAAGTGACAGATAGCAATGTTGATACGCCTTTTATAGCTTATCAAACTGTCAAGTATTTGACTACTATTTATATTGTATGATGTTAAATTATACAATTACTGAGGTGCAATTATTCTAAATAACTAAACATAATAATTAATTAATTTTTACACATATAAATGTATATAATTCAACACGCCCCCTCAAAAATTAATCATTACTTCATTCAATTTAAAAAAAAATTGTTGTAGATATTTATAATATCTTGACAGATCATATATCACCTCCAAGTGTTTGCTGGGCAAAATGTATAAACATAAACATGGTCCAACATTTGTTGCAAGGATTAGGGAAAACCCAGAAAAACCTAATCAGACCCTTTACATAAGTTAATCAAATATATACACACTTATGCACAGTAATAATACTTATTTTAAACCCATTTTGTATCTTAATTCTTGGAAAGAAGTTGTTGGTAACGGTTTTGTCAAAACATCTGCCAGTTGTTGACCTGTGGGAATATAATTTAATTTAATTATATTTCTTTCAACTTGCTCTCATGAGAAGTGATATTTTATATCAATATGTTTTGATCTCTAATGGCTAGTTGGATTATTAGCAATACATATACAGCCGTTATTATCCTCAAATATAATAATAGGTTTATTAATTCGTATGTTAATTATTCCTGCTAGGGACTTAAGCCATGAGGCTTCTTTTAGAGCCTCGTAAAGGGCCATATATTCGGCTTCAGTATATGAAGCTGCAACAGAAGTTTGTCTCTTTGTACACCAATTTATAGTACTTTTCAAACAGTTTAAATAAATAACCAGTAGTACTTTTCCGATCAGAATCTACATATACATATAAGACATTATCATAATAATTTCTTTTATAGGTTAACTTTAGATGCATAGTACCTTTAAGATATCACGCGTATATAATACGCGTTGTAAGCAATGCCATAATTCCTTATTATTATTTTGTGCATAACGACTTAAATTTCAAATTTAGTTATTAAATAACGTTTGCATTCGTTCATTGTTTGAACGTTTGCACATACTATAACCAAATCATCAACATATAATACAATATAAATATTTCTCGTGACATTTCCTTTGTCTAACATATTTATAGGTACACCCATTAACCGATGAATATTGTAAACCCCTTTCCTCAAGAGATTGCTCAAATACCTCAAACCAACACCTAGCCGCCTGTTTTAACCCATATAATGCTTTATTTAATTTACATATGTAATTTTCTCTTTCTTTAAAACGCCATTTAAGAAAGTGGTTGTCACCCATATGATAAATTAATGATTTATATTGATTTGCAAAACTAATTATAAAACGATATTCTAGCGACAGGCGCAAAAGTTTCATTATAATCAGTAAGATATTATTGGTTGAAACCTTTGGCAACAAGAAGAGCCTTATATCTAAAAGGTTTTCCAAACTCATTAGTTTTAATAGTAAAGACCCATCTATAGTCTACAATACTTCTATCATCTGGTCTTGACACCAGAGACCATGTATTATTTATTCTATGAGATTCTAGTTCATCTTTAATAGCTTTCTTCCAGTAAGTCCTATAATCAAGTGATTTTATCTCGTATAATTTAGGTATTATACATGTAAATGAATTGACACTAGACAAATAGACATCATTATCATCACTTTCTTTATAACAAATACGAAGACGATCTTTTAGCCTATCACTCCTTTCACGTAAATGTATTTCAATACTGTTTACAGGTAAGGAAACCATGTCAATGTCAGGTTCACATGCAACCCCATTATCTTTTTGCGAATTTTACTAGTACTGTCTTGTACATCAGATTTAAAAGTACATATCTGATTTAGGGATACTTATATTTTGAGATTTGGTTGACACTGATTTCACCACTTGGTCCACATCAGTTTTGTCTTGAGAATTTTTAAAATTATTCCCTTCAGGCTTTAGTGTAGGCCTGGACACCAAAAAAATTAATCTCATCCACTACAACATCCCTGACAGTTTTATCGCATTATGTATTCCATACTTTATAACCATTTGGACTATTACAGCCCACCAATATTCCTTTTCATGACTTACCATGAAATTTACATTTATTGGTTTTATTATGGACATACACAGTTGAACCAAACATCCCAAGGGATCCAATACTTGGTTTTCTATCATGCCATAACTCATATGGAGTTTTAGACTGATTAAGAGCTTTAGTAGATGTAATATTACAACAGTTAACACTGCTTTCGCTCAAAAGCGTTTATCTATCATTGCACCAGTTAACATAGAACGAGCCTTTTCGTACTGACTTTTCTTTATGGTTCGAACTATACCTTTAGCCACACCATTTAACTGTGGAGTTCTGGGTACTGTTAAGTGATAACTAATACCCTTTACTTTACAGTAGTCTTTCATTTCAGTCGACAGATACTCTCCACTATTATTACTTTACAAAGTAACTAATTTTGAATTAAACTTTGACTCGCTTTTTGCAACAAAAGCTTTAAAATACATCTGATTTATAAGTCAAGAAACCAAACCAGAAACAAAACAATAACTCTCATTATCAAACGTCGAATGAGTGACTGGTCCGCATACATCAGAATGCACAATGTATAATGATCGCTTAATGTATTCAGGTTTAAAGAATTTATTCCCAAAAGGACAAAGTCACATAAATGAGAACATTAGATAATATTGTGTATAAATACACATTTCAAATTCCTTTGTTTTTAACCTTATTAAAGGGTAGTCTAGTCTGTTTACCGTTTATGCAAGCTTCACATAAATCATCAGTAGGTAATATTGCGTCAATCAGTTTAGTCTTCAATTAAATTATTACGCTTTAACTCAATACTAATATGACCTAAGCGTTGATGCTATAATTTATAATTATTTACATTACCCTGACATGCTTGGGAAACAGACTGACCCCCTCTCAATAGGTATTCTAAAATCTGAAGTAATAAGATTACCTATGTAAAAGCTTACTCTTCATAATTATTTTACCTTCCTTTATAATGAGAATCCTATGCTGATCAAAAATAAGCTTTAATCCGACCTGCTGCATCTTTGAAACTGATAATAAATTATATGGTACCTCAGGACAATACAATACATTCTCCAAAACTCCCGGAACACCATAGCTGCTTACAGCATTAATTGTACCTCTTTTTGTAGCTGAAATAAATAAACCATTTTTAGCAACAGACTTTTTTATTGGTATTTAGGCGGCCTTGATAGCATAGTGTTTAGTGTAACCGACTGCCACGCCCTAGGTCGCAGGTTCGATTCCCGCACAAGTCAAATATTTGTGTGCATGGACATGGATATTTGCCTTTCAACTCGGACCAGCAGTTCCCGAGATCAGCGCGCTCAACCAAACAAACAAACTACTCGGCCTCACAATATTAGTATACTAGCTATTGCGCGCGGCTCCGCCCGCATGGTACCTACATCAATAAAAAGTAGCCTATATCCTTCCCCAGGTTTCAAACCATATCTGTACCAAACTTCATCCAAATCGGCTGAGCGGTCTAGCCGTGAAAGGTAACAGACAGACAGACAGACAGAGTTACTTTTGAATTTATATTATTCGTAGGAAGTAAGGATAGAATATGTAATTAATGTTAATAAGTAAAGAAAATATCGTCCCTGTATATAATGTGATCGGATGCTCCTGAATCCAGCATAAAATGTAATTTTGTTTACATTATCATCTTGTTGGAACTCTCCAGTGTGAAATGCATAACCTGAAAAGTCGTCAGATTTCGACTCTTGCGATAAACTGACTGTTTGAATTGTTCTCGTTCTGTTCGTCATATCTTTTTGTTTATTCGCTCGTTTAAAATAAAAGCAATCCTTCTTAACATGTTGTCTCACGCTTCAGAACGTGTTTGTGGCATTTCATTGTGAATAATCTCAATCATATCGATTTCACTAAGTAATGAACGTATTCGAAACTTCCAGATACTGTAATTATCGCCGTCAAACGGCTTAATATTCCTCTTTTGCTTTAAACGTTCCATTACTTACGAATACCACACTCCTTTACACGACAAAGTAGAATCACGATTTGAATACTAGACTGTAGGTAGTTGTGATTTATTTATTACAAAGAATTTTCGATCGCGGCACTGGGCCCATAACCTGTTAGAGGTTATGGGTTAAATAACACACTGTACAAACACTCTATTTATTTTATAGTTTTAAACTTTGACACAAGGAAGTTTTATATGTCCGTTCACTTACAGCTCACAACAAGAAGTGACAGATAGCAATGTTGATACGCCTTTTATAGCTTATCAAACTGTCAAGTATTTGACTACTATTTATATTGTATGATGTTAAATTATACAATTACTGAGGTGCAATTATTCTAAATAACTAAACATAATAATTAATTAATTTTTGCACATATAAATGTATATAATTCAACAACATTTGGGATAGTAAAGATGTTAGTTCCATACCCCTTACTTTTGCTGATATAATATTATGTCATTATATATTGATATATGTAACCACAGCTACGCGCTTCGACGGCGTGTGTCAAATGCATGGTTGTGTGCGTGTAGTGTTTTTTCATTAATCTAATGCATGTTTTATATAAATACTAGTTTTTACCCGCGGCTTCGCTCGCGTAAATGTAGGTTAGGTTAGGTTAAGTCTGCAACAGTTCTTTTTTTTGGATGAAAGGTACCCTATGTCCTATTCTGTACCCCTGACAACGTGTATGCAAAATTTCATGTTGATCGGTTGAGTAGTTAAGGCGTGAAAGCGTAACAAACAAACAAACAAACTCATTTTCGCATTTATAATATTAGTAAGGGTTAGGATTCGCCCCTCTTTCTCCATATAAACTTTAACTGTGCCAAATTTCATACTCCTCCGTCCGCGTAATTTTCGTAAAAAGGGGTACAAAGTTTTTGCTTCACATATTGATATATAGATGCCCGAGCACAATTATCCTATAACATACCTATCACCAAATAAATTAAACTTGGCGGCTACTACTTCAGCATAAAACCGTTTTAAATCTTACTAACGTTTGACCATACGTTACATTTTTTCTACCAATGCTGGTATTACATATTATTTACTGTATACATAAGTCAACTAATTAAGTATACTTACTCTAAGATAAACTTAACCCACAGAGGGATTATATGAATTCTATCACTGTAAAGCTCACAGTGAGTAGAGAAAACTCACAGATATAAGAAGTAGACTTTTTACGATACTCGTACAATTACCGCAAAAGTTTTTGATGACCAGAAAACAACGCAAGCACACAATACTTTAAGAACATAGTACTTACTACTAAAACCTATTTTTATTATATTTGAAAACATCCCTGACAATAAAAAAATTTAGACGATGTGACATCAGCTGTCAAGTAGTTTACTTGTGGAGCAGGCACAAAACTTACAAAACACAAATAATCGTTTATAAAATGATCAAATTCATGTCTTAAGTATTTTGATACATATTTTATACACCAAAACAAAATTTTCAGCGCAACAGTTTTCAGTGATTATGTCAAAACCAATTTTGCCTATCGGCCCAAAACCAATTCCAACATGGCTCAACTTCGTTATAGGAGGAGCCAGCGGGTAAGAGGAACGTGGCAATAATAAGTACTTAGGCAGTAAATGCATGCATCTTGATACTCCTAGAAGTCTTAAGAAAGACAATTTAGATAGGTACCTACTTCAAATTTGCACATCCACGAAATCGTGGGCTAAATATTAATAACATACCAGACCAGATATTATTCATAAAAAACGGTTTAATTGATGTTTTATCAGTAATACGCGTTTATGAATAAATACTATTTAGATTTTTTTCTTGAAACTGCGTTATAGTTAAGCCTTTTGTAAGTTTTTATAAAGAAGACCGTAATTATTTATTGCTATCCAAATTGCATGAAACAGTATTGTAAATTTACCATTTTTCATAAAGCTAGCCCAACACAATAAATTACCGGGGCAATAGTTAATTGGAAGTGTATAATGTCGCATAATCGAGTCGTACTCGTAGTTATTTATACAGTCTTTGTACGGTCCAAACATCGATCAAATATACCATAGATGCACGATCGTCGCTCGAAAAACAGCCCCAACAAAACTGTGCATAAATCAGTCGTATGCGCAATTTCGCTCGCAGCCACTTTACGACTGCGCTAGCAGTCACACGTTTCACGATGCCAAAGTGTGTAGTGAAAAATGCAAAAACTAACTCTAAAAGTGCAAAAAAAGGATGGAATGTCGTACTTTCGGTAATTATAGTTTTGTTATGAAATATTTATTATATTTTGTTAAATAATATATTTGAAGATATTTTCGTTTAAATTTAAATGCATGTATTACGTACCTATCCCACTCACTCTTGCGTGCGCTGCCCGTAAGCGAGAGCGAATCGACACCGTAGTGGTGTCGGTTAGCGGGTGGAGACCGTACCATATACTTAGTACGCTTGCGTATCGCGATTAACACACTTAGGACGCTTTACATTGACGCGTTTTAACTAAACTATTACCAAATGTTTCTCAGTGGGCGTTCAATGGTTATTCCGGTTTATTTCCTGGATTGCATAATAAATGCAGACACTTATAAGTAGTACTAGTCAGTGCCACATACTGACGCGGTTTTTGTATGAGAATGTGCATCTATGGTATATTTGATCGAAGAGTCCAAACGCTGACGATACTAAGAGCCACCTTTATCGTTTCTGGATTATTCAGGAGTCTCGCCTCTCGCTTGCTTACACAGTCAAGTACTGCTCAGCCAGAAATATATTGCACGATGTCAACTCTTATTCACACTGACACTAACTCTATAAAAATCTATAAGCTAGGTCTACTCCATCATAGCCTGCAACTTATTTTAATTTTGCGATTGTAACAGCATGATGGGTATAGCCATAGTACAACCCATGGATCTGCTTAAAACTCGAATGCAGCTTGCTGGTGCTGACGGCAAGAAAGCAGGATTGGGCGAGACAGCCGCCAAGATCATGAAGGACGACGGTATCAGAGGCTTCTACAAAGGTTTGAGTGCGGCGCTGTTCAGGCAAGCTACCTATACCACCGGGCGGTTAGGGTGTTTTAACGGTCTCTTTGACATGTACAAAAGGTACGTTCTATTTTTACCTGACTTGGCAATCTCGTACCATAAGGAATTTAATCGTCGCATAAAAAAATATAGACAATTATATATTATGGCGGTAGCATTAAAATACCATAAAACCGCTCATGAAACAGTAGTAACACATTCTCATTCTCACTCACGTAGAAAGCCTAAATGGGATAAACCTAAAATAAGACTTGAGTTTGGTAGACGATGTTTCTATTTTATGGGTCCTTTTATATACAATAAATTCAATAATCAACTTAATTTACTTTATAGGATTAGATCTAAATGTAAGGTTCTCATTAAAAACTACTTCAAAGACAAGAACTATGAAAACACGGAACATTTATTAAAGACACTTCAGTAAAACTAATTACTTTGGAATCTACACACACATACACACTTGCACACGCACGACTGTTATATACACACATACACACACGCACCCACATACACATATACCCACATACACTCACACATACACACATACATACACATACACTCACACATACACACACATACACTCACACATACACACACATATACACACATACATACACATACACATACCAAACATGCACTCTGTACTCAACTTCAGAATGATGTTTTTAAAGTAAAATTTTAAAATGTACTTACCTATTCTATAACATTACATTTCTTGTTTAACTTGTTTATTGCTGTAAGGATGAAAGAGACTAACCTCCACGACACAGGGAATCCTAGTGTAGAGGTTAGTGTTCTAAAAATGACTGTAACTGCTTGTATTGGAACAATAAAGCATTATTATTATTATTATTATACGGTTAAATATGTATGAGAGTTAGGGAACAACAAATCCATTTTTACATTAATTCCTTAAAATAGAATAGTACCCATTTAGTTTGTCAAGGTCAGACGATGATGATGGTTTGACATTACAAGATATAAATGCAATACGTTATATGACTAGCAGAAATCTTGTAACTATTTCATATTGCAGTATTATTCCAATATAATTATAATATAAAATAACACAAAACACAATTACAACCCACGCGTATAGTAAATATACGTCTGTCTTGATCTCTTATCCTTGTTCTGCCAATAATAGTAATAATAATACCAACCCTGTATATTAGTTGACCCGCTGCTGAGGATGAGCCTGGTCTCAGTGTGAACGGATTGGCCGTTCATTCCGTCAACCACGCTAGCTCAGTGTGGGTTTTTCACATATCTTCCAAACATTATGAAGAGCTCTCAGACATGCATTTCCTCGTGATGTTTTCCTTTACCGTTAAAGCTCGTCCTTCCAATTTCATAATAAGTATGTTTTCAGCTCTTACGGTGTGCCGACGTTTCCGGCGAAAGTTGCAATGGGTATGCTTGCGGGAGGTATAGGGGCGTTCATCGGCACTCCTGCTGAGGTATCCCTCATCCGAATGACGGCTGACGGCCGCTTACCTCCAGAGAAGAGGAGGAACTACACACATATCTTTAACGCTCTTTCGAGGTATATTCTGCCCAAAAATGCTAAGGCTGACAACACTCTCGGACTCCAAGTCCAGAGAAAATAGAGTTTTTAAATATACAGTTCTGAGATGTACATGACCATCCCTGTATAGCTTAATTCGCTCTGTTTATTTCTTATGCTTTATTTGTCGACAACTTAGTCTTTTATTTAGCTAGATAGCTTTAGATAGTAAAACATATTGCAAACTACACAGATGGCGTAGTCAATAACTCTAAAGTGCGCTGAATGTTGTTAGTTTGGTCTTTACGCGAGGATCAACAAAAAATGGGAATATTCCGCTTTCGGCACCAATTTTTTCGGCACCTATGGTTTCGGCACCTAAGCTATTCCACTTTCAGCACCAGTAGGTATTTTTGCTGAAAGTGGAATAGCTTAGGTGCGGAAACCATAGGTGCCGAAAAAATTGGTGCCGAAAGCGGAATACTCCAAAATATGGTCTCGGGTCTGAGTTATCATTGTGCTCATTATTTCAATATAATACAGTGGTAAATAAAAAATAAACTCCGATTTATTAAGGTGTCCATAGGGACAATCGGATGCGAATACTAATGAATAAGTAAAAATGATATTAATTCGTCTATCGGCGTACGGACGCCGGCGTCCATCTAGGATAGTTTTAACATTATTAATGCTGACAAGTTAATTAATGGTCAGGATAACGCGGGAAGAAGGCATCACCACGTTGTGGCGAGGCGCGGGTGCCACAGTCAGCAGAGCTATTGTGGTCAATGGTGCCCAGCTCGGGTCCTATACTCAGGTATCCAAATTAAATCATTATTTGTGGTTATTTCATTGCTGTCAGGGACAAAGCTGTGTTTTTTTGATACAATAGAAGAAATTCCAACGAAACGACCGAACGGCTGCCTACTATATACCACTTAAGTGGCAGACAAGCGCGCTTTCTACCTGATGATAGACCTGTGCCATACACATAAGCTACGGTAACTACGGTAACACCCACATACCGGGAAAATACACTCGAGACTTGCATATTTTATTGTTATTTTTATTCATAAGGTTCACCAACAATTGATTACAGTGTTACAAGATGTGATACATTCATAAAACTCATTGTACTAGCGTAACAATCTCTAACAGGTAAACACGTAACAGCATGCATAATTTTTATATCTAAAGTTTACAATTAAATTATTATTATGACATATCATGTCAAACATCGCAGAAAATATTTCCACGGAGTTTTTACCAATAAACAATCTTTTCACCGCAGGCTCGACAAATGTTGTTGCCGCTGATGAAGGACGGCCTTCCGTTACACTTTACAGCGTCTATGATCGCAGGCTTCGTTACATCTGTCGCTTCCCTGCCCGTAGATATCGTCAAAACAAGGTATATACAAATCTATATACTTATAGTATACATACTTCTAATTATACATAACTTTAAGAAACATTGTTTCATGTGTTGTAGTATGTGTTGCTGTGCATGAGACAGCAGGTTAGACATCCAAGGTCAGGTAGTGTTATTGAAATTCTTAGTAGCCTATCACGTGGACCAAAACAATAGCTAGCAAACCATATTATGTGCGTGAAATGTATTCTCGCATACCTCTTCGAGTCATAAAAACTATAAGTACTTACTTATAGTTACTTACCTTATAAGTAAGGTGATCGAATGTTGCAGGTTCTATCTCTAAACTAGGGTTATAAGAAAAGTGATTGAAAGTTGCAGGTTCTATCTCTAAACTAGGGTTATAAGAAAAGTGATTGAAAGTTGCAGGTTCTATCTCTAAACTAGGGTTATAAGAAAAGTGATTGAAAGTTGCAGTTTCTATCTCTAAACTAGGGTTATAAGAAAAGTGATTGAAAGTTGCAGGTTCTATCTCTAAACTAGGGTTATAAGACAAGTGATTGAAAGTTGCAGGTTCTATCTCTAAACTAGGGTTATAAGAAAAGTGATTGAAAGTTGCAGGTTCTATCTCTAAACTAGGGTTATAAGAAAAGTGATTGAAAGTTGCAGGTTCTATCTCTAAACTAGGGTTATAAGAAAAGTGATTGAAAGTTGCAGGTTCTATCTCTAAACTAGGGTTATAAGAAAAGTGATTGAAAGTTGCAGGTTCTATCTCTAAACTAGGGTTATAAGAAAAGTGATTGAAAGTTGCAGGTTCTATCTCTAAACTAGGGTTATAAGAAAAGTGATTGAAAGTTGCAGGTGCTATCTCTAAACGGGACAACAAACTGTGCGATCTACAAATATTTGTCCCGTTTCTGAGTGTTATTGATGTCCGTTGTTGAATGTTAAGACATATTTCGGCCGCCACACAGATATACTCACTCTGAGAATCATTAAATTTACTGCTTTACATTAGTTATAAGTTTTTGGTTGGGGCGATCGAGATCTCTCGGTTTCAATTGTATTATTGCGCTTTTCGGATTGGAAACTTATATTAGCAGCTCAGATAACGGGATGCCAATACGTGAGACCTAAAAATATAAGTAGTGGGGAACTTTTGCTGTTCAAAATATAGCACATAGAAAAGATGAAACTCCCTTTTGAGAATTTACTGCTTTAAGACTATATATTCAAAATTTAAAAAAATTCTAAATTCAAAAATGTTTATTGTGGCTCAAATACATACATAGATTAGTTTAGTGTTTGGAGTCTTCTTTTAAGCAATTAGTGCTTGTGTTAGAGGATTCCGCTCTTCGCTAGTAAGACATACAATAATAACATAAGAAATATTGTGTGTGTGTGTGTTTGTTTGTGTGTGTGTGTGTGTGTGTGTATGTGTGTGCGGGTGTGCGTGCGCGAGTGCGTGTGCGTGTGCGTGTGCGAGTGCGTGTGCGTGTGCGTGTGCGTGTGCGAGTGCGTGTGCGTATGCGTGTGCGTGTGCGTGTGCGTTTGCGTGTGCGTGTGCGTGTGCGTATGCTTGCGCGGGTGCGGGTGCGAGTGCTGGTGCGTCTGAGTGTGCGTAAGCATGTGTGTGTGTGTATTTGTGCATGTGTTCAAGCCGGGTATGCGAGTGCGAATACTATTTAATGTGTTCTAGCAGTGCCTCTGTTTCTTCGTAGGTGAGTGTTCGTATCTAAATTGTGATATCTTTTTTACACTCGTAATGCTTCTTAGGGTATATGTAAATATTTTTATTTATACGATTGTATAGTTGGGCTGAGCGCTTAATAAATTGCGAACAAGCAAACATGGTATTTGTTTGAGGGGCTGCCACAATAATGTCTTTTCTCATTTTGGAAGTTAAAGCAGGATCATACTTTGATGTCTTATGTTTTTTCAGTACCTACCGATTATATTAATATCATATTCTATCACATACACGCAGCACCATCTAGTCCAAACTAAGCAGAGCTTGTACTATGGGTACTAGACAATGGATGTTTTTCCATTAAAAAAAAATATTTAAAAAAAGAAAAAAAGGTATATATGTATGTTTATACATATATACCTTTTTTTCTTTTTTTAAATATTTTTTTTGTAAATAAATTCATATTATACATAGAAACATCCAGACCAAAAAAAACATCCATGTTCATGCACACAAATGTTTGACTTGTGCGGGAATCGAACCCGCGACCTCAGACGTGGCAGTCGGTTACACTAACCACTACGCCACCGAGTTTCATTTATAAAATCTAGTTCGGCTTAGAAAACTTCGCAAGTCCGAATTTCCATCACCGACAAGAAAACGCATCTTGCTTATAACAAAAACTAAATGTTCCCGCGGTTTCACCCACGTGTATCGTTACTGCGCCGCCCCCGTGGGTCGTAACGTGATGGTATATAGCCTATAGCCTTCCTCGATAAATAGGCTATCCAACACTAAAAGAATTTTTCAAATCGAACCTGTAGTTCCTGAGATTAGCGCGTTCAAACAAACAAACCCTTCAGCTTTATAATATTAGTATAGATAATAACTACACTTTCAGAGTCCAAAACGCTGCTAAGGGTGCTAGTCAACTTGGAGTGCTGTTGGGCGTCATTAAGAACGAAGGCATACTGGCGTTGTGGAGTGGTCTACTACCAACATACTGCAAGATTGGACCCCACACAGTCCTATGCTTTATTTTCATGGAACAACTTAACAAGCTCTACCGACAGTATAGCTAAAGAACAATGGGCAAAAATGTATAGAACCTGGTACCCGCTCCAACAGCTATAATTTTTATATCACCGGAAAGCTATTACATATATATATACACTAGTATGTATGGCGCTTGTCTCGATTTGTTGCCCGTTCGGAGATAATCGACTTCAAAGTTTTTTTCTGTTAGTTGTTACTGATGTCGAATTTACTGTTTGTGAGGGAGTTTATCACTACTAGATATCGCTTTTTAGAGGAAAATCATCATCCAAACCATGATTGTCATCTGAGTCTACTAAAATGCTTATTTTACTAACTAAACTTAATCATAAATATCTGTTACAATAACATCATTTAAAAACATTGCAGGAGCAAGGAAACCCTCACGTCTGGCATGTCCCAAATACCAAATAATTGATATAATGTGTGCACAAGTGCCTACAGTACGTCTTCCCGTCAAACACGTGCAGTAGTGCTGTAAGATGACATCTTCTGCTGTGTGGTTACTATTTATCAGAATGTATGAGTAGTACACTCTTGATCTCACGTGACGTCACTTAATACATACACGTAGAAGCCACGCATTTTCATTGATCCCATAATCGGGCAAGTCGTCGACGGCATTTTCTCTATATACTTCAATATTATAGAGTCCGTTTTGCAAAAGCTCTGCGCAGTATGATTTTGCCAGCTTTAATTGATAAGTGCCCAGAGCTAGAATAATAATCTGATCTTCTGTCATTTGCGGAAAATATTGTATCTCGCTCGCCTCTATTCTCTGAAAGTCAACCCTCCGACTATTTAGTCGATTTCTTTCCACGTAATTGTGCAGTAGATTAGGAGTATCTATTTTTTCAGTGATCCTATCTAGGTAGGGTTCAGCATAATTGCTGTCTGTAATAGGTACGTGGAAGTGGTTTAAAAGCGCTGCAGCGATTTTGAAATCACAAAACATGTATGGTTATTAGTTGTTGCATGTTTTATTAAAATATTTCTGCCGCAAGAGCTTGAAATCGCGTTTGAATCTTCCATTCACCACTTCCACGACCCATCGGCATATTGTTACGGCCCGAGATTCATTCGCCTGTTCAACAGTCAGCTGTGTTTCATTTCTATCTTTTGTTGGTGGCACATAGGATTTGTATCTACACGCTTCGATATCACCTAGGCTGTCTCTAAGCCCTCTATCTAATATAAATGTATTATCTGTCTGCAGCAACCAATGTAGTCGATCTTCCTCATTATTCATGATGTCGCTCATTATATTGGCATCGGTTTTTGTTGCAGCATAGGGGCCCTTGACATCTAAAATGTAGCCATCCGTGCATGCTATTAAGAATGGCTTTAGTAAGTTCTGAAGCTTGTGCATACTATAGGACTGCCGCTGGAATAAAAAGTTGGAACTTTTATTGATGTACATATATGTATGTTCCATCGCATATTAATATTGCTTTATCGTTGTCGTTATTTCCGAACAAAGCTTTAGGGATAGTTAAGTTCCTTTGTAATATGTTATCTCTAGTAATGTGATCTATTCCCAAATGTAAGATCACGTATTCATTGCTGAGGCATTCGCGAACAATAGCTAGTTGCCGCTCTAGTTTTCTTCTTGACATTTGGAATAGTGTCGCAAGTCTTTCATCGGAATCCCCGGTTCGCAGTTTTGTTAAATATATGCCTAATGCAGTTCTTGGTTGCTTGCATCTTTTGCTAAGTGACGGAGTTTGCTCTAGTATGGCATCAGACTCATCAGGTTTTCGTCCAGTCCAAAAGTGCATTTCTTCATTGCTCATAGCACTTCTCACTTCAAAATTAAGTCTCTGTCCAGTCTGCAAAGCCGTTCTGAACATATCAAAGATGTCTCTAAACTGTTCTGCATTGAAGTTGTGACTAACATTGCAAAACTGGGGCAGGTCATCCCAGCTATTGCCTTCAAGATGTTGTATACATACTCTAGCTCCATCGGGCATATATAGCTTGTGTTCACTAAAAATGTGAACCTTGATGGCCGTTGGTATATGATGGCGGGTAGGGTTTTGGCAATTATTAAAAATGCAGTGTCTTGGAGTATTTGGAGCTCTGGTGTACTCAGGAACGTGAAGTTCTTGAACATTTTCAATATCGGGTTCTTGCACTTCTGGTATGGCAGGTTCTGGTATTCTAACGCTGTTTTCTATTCTTTGCCAGTACCGATGGCATACACTTCGAGTGTTGTTGAACTCTACCTGTAAAAGAGAATATACTATAGACAAATAAATAAGGTTTTGTTGTATTGCGATCATTGAATGTAACTTCATATACGACCAGCATACGTCTAGAAATATCGTCAATAAGAATAGAAATGAACAAAGATGGACAGTGTAAGAATGAATAAGGGCAATTTTTAGCACAACATTAAAAGGTACGATCATAAAAGATAGTCCTCTTATCAGTTTGGCGCCTAATACTAACAAATACTTTGTTTGGTTTCGTCTATTGTTTTGATTACTAGTAGTGGTTGTTACAATCTAAAAACAGAATTAACACGTGCGGTGGACACTTTCATTAATCTAGCTATATGCACTCGCGCGGTGAATGAGGCCATGTGACCCTAATGCTTACTTGTGTTTGAGTGTTAGGGAAGTATAAAAATGCACCAAAGAGCCACGCTTTGCTTACGTACGCGCACATCGTCAGTCAAGCACTGTATTCAGCTTTGTTTTTATAGATGTGATTTATCAGGGTTATTTTAATTGACCTAAAACCTTTCAAGGGTTCATTCTACACATCAACATGAACAACTTTTTTTATGGGACCACCATCGAAATCTAACAATTACTCTCTCGAAAATATACCTAGGTATATAGATACCTACTTACTCCATGTACGTGAGCGATAGGTATTGAAGTTAGAGAAAATAAATAGTTCCAAGTACAGGCATATCATAACAATTATTGATTTCAAAAATATCTTACCTCCAAAACTGCATGTTCTTGTAAGTATGCTGCAAGGTCCGGACGCGATCTTGGAAGGTCATCACTTAAAACATGTTCTCGATATCGTCCACTGTAAAAGCCTCGCCGACACATAACACAGTTGCGGTTGCGTTCCATTGTGATAGACCGATCAGTTAGCAGTTCAAAATTCCATAAATTAAGCCGAAGTCAACGTTAAAACAGTAACAGTGTCCGTGAGCACGCCGGGTTCAACGTTAATAACAAGAAACAGTGTCCGTGAGCAAGCCGAGGTTAATAAAACAGGAATAGATCTTCAAACTAGCCGAACTGTAAAGACGCAATGAAACTAGTTTCGAGCAGAGGTACTGAAAGACTGGCGTCGGCAACCGCGGCGCGCCCGCTGTCTTAACCTGTGTGCATTGAGTTTCCTTAATTGTGTTATCTACGTGACTAACACTACTATCAAACCCGGGGTCATAAACTGTAGAAAAACACGAAGCAAAATGGTTACAAATGCCTTCCCCTCCACTAGACTTTTTATCACCGTCGATCATAGATCTATGGCCGTGACGTTTTTGCTTCAAGAATGACCAAAATAACTTTGGGTTGGAAGTGATAGAAGATTCAATAGAACTGATATATTTTTTATATGTAAGCTGTGTTAATTTATTAATCATCTTTAAGCAGCTTGTATGAAATATTATCCATTGGCTTTTGATACTTCGAATAACGAATACGGTATTTGTTTTTTTCCTGTAGTTGACGAATAAGATCCCTACTGAACCATGGCGGATATCTACGAGAATTAGGCTTTGACTTGGGTACATACATTGTTATCACTCTATAAATATTTTCATAGAATAACCCAACCATACTGTCGACATTATCGCATTGAGAAAATATGTCCTGCCATGATATGTCTTTCAGTTCCTGAATAATTTTACAGTAATCTGCCTTGGGAAACTGAAACTTTGGCTCATGATTAGGGCCCAAGGTACCCGCGTATATTTTACAAAGCAAGTTAAATTCAAGAGGTGGATAATATAAATCCACGTTACACAATGAGTTATCAGTCTGTCCAGTGAAACATCAGTCAAAACTAGGTCAAGAATTTTGTTTTTATGATTACGAATGCAGTTATATTGGTCCAAATTATTAACGGAAATTAAATCCAAAGTTTTTGTTCGTAAATGCCGGTTTTGTTTACGGAAGCAACAAGTGGCGAGCCTGATGAGCCACTCCACTCAATACTACTCAAGTTAAAATCACCCAGTATTAACTCAGCACTGGAGTGTTCCAAAGCATAATTAGCTTTAGCAAGAAATTGCTCTAATATATGTTTTTGTACGGGTGGAGGAATATACACCGCGCAGATAAAAAGTTTAACTGGCCGGTTGTTTATACATAATTATATCAATGCTCCCCCATATATCTTCACATTTACTCTCATAAATAGTAAGTCGAGAAGAGGCCAAGCGCTTTGACACGGCCACTAACACACCACCGCCAGATTTATTGTTGTGAAAACCACTGGTCTCGCGGTCACGCCTATATACCGAATAACGGTTACAAAACAATTCAGAGTCGAATATGTCACTTGCCAACCATGTCTCACACAGTACAATGATATCATAATTACATGTCAACACATTTAGGTAAAAATTAGTAGTTTTAGTTCTCAAATCCCTAACATTTTGAAAATAACACTTTATAGTATTAGAGAATGTTGATATTCAGTAATTACGATCACATGAGAAAAACAAAACAAAACATAAATTGATCAAGTTAATCTATTTAGAACATCCATATTGCTAATAAATACCGATTCAGCCTCCGGTTGCTTACGTACGTAAACTCGCCCTCCGCGCACCCAGACAAATTTATAATTGAGTTGCTTAGCACGAAGTCGAGCAGCAGCGTGTAAATTTCTGTTCTCGGCTGTCAAGTTTTCAGAAACAAATACCGCTGTCTTTTTGTCGTCCAGACCCAGGATATTAGTATCCAGCTTCTCGTTCGGGTGGTCCTTATTATACTGTATTGTAGCCGCAAGTAAAGAATCACGGGTGCGCGGCGTACTCAACTTTACCAAGATTGTACGCGGTCGTGGTGATTTAGGATTCGACTTGGCGACACGGGAACAGTAGCATATATCGCGATCTTCAACTGGGTACTTCACAACATGGCCAAGTTGTTTCACGATACTAACCAGATTTTCAGCTCCGTGCTCTGGTACGCACTGAAGTTCTAAGTTAGCTGACCTTGGCATCTGATCCATTTGTCTAACTCGACTGGTGAGAGTAACAATCTCGGACCGCAGCGACTCATTAACACCCTTTATCTTCATCATCTCGAGACGGGTAGTATTCATCTCATCTTTTATCGTGTCGTACTGTGCATTCAGAAAATTAAGGGAGTCCTTAAATTCACTCGGTTCATAACGCGATATCTCCGAATGGGCTATGAATTCGTGAAAGTGGCCATAGTAAATATTGTTTGTATGGTTAAGACCTTTTCAACTATATAACAATTATTGCTGTTGGAGGGTGGTACCAAAACGCCCATTCTCCTTTATAAATAATAAATAACGGCCAGTCTCTCAGTCGTTGGAGTATTTGCTTTTATAGACTGCTGCCACGGCATGCATTAACAAAAAAATAATTATATCAAATATTTATCAATGCTCGTTTTTTAAATTACAAAAGTGAAATTAAATATTTACATTAAAACATCATACAAACAAATAAATAATGGTATTTAAATAAAGATAAAAATAACAGTAATAATCATAACGAAATGCATGCATAATCTGTAGGTACATATAAATTATATTAAAAAAGGAAATTGATTATTATAAAACTTAAAATCTTAAAATGCTGACACAATAATTTATATTAAATAATGAAAAAATATAATAATTAATTATAATTAAAATTAAATTAGAGATAATTGAACCAAATCAAATTAAATCAATTAATAAATTTACCTCTACATCAACTTGTCGACCAATATAGATTTAAACTTAGGCAAGGAGTAGGATAAATCGATATCCATATCAGGTAGGCGTGATAGGCGACCGTATTGCGCTTGCATTCGGTTGACAGAGGAGAAATGCAGTAATTGCCGTTTTGGGTATATCGTCAGGATTTATTCTTATTTGATTGAAGGCCTTTACAAGGTCTATAGTTGAAAAGATGGTACATCCAGAAAACTGGTAGGAGAAGTCATGGATATGACGGATCGGGTACCTGTCAGGTATTGTTCTCGCGTTCAAGGCTCTGTAGTCACCGCAAGGTCTCCATCCGTCGTCCTTTTTCTTTACAAGGTGTAGTGGAGCTGACCATGGACTCTCTGAACGTCTGGCTACCCCGCACGTAAGCATCTCTTCGAACTCTTTCTTGGCAGCCATTGTTCCAGCTGGGTCTAGCCGTCGGGGTTTGCTGGAGACTGGTGGGCCTGGTGTCGTTCGAATATAATGAAGAGTGTTATGCTTACCCATAACATGCTTGCCTGGAGGACGTGTTATCTCAGGGTACTCACGGAGAAGCTCGTGATAGTCTGTGCTGCCCACTACAGCCTTGACAGAGACAATTTCTTCATATAACCTGTTGTGTACGGCGGCAACTGAAAGTGAGGTCATGTTGTCGATTAGGCGTTGATTTCTACAGTCTATAAGTAAATTATAGTGGATGAGGAAATCGACTCCAATTATTGATTTTGAAACATCTGCTATGATGAAATTCCAAATATAATCTCGCCTAAGTCCTAGATTGAGGTTTAGTGATATAGGGCCATATGTGTGGATTGTGGTGTTATTTGCAGCTACTAAGGTGTACTTCGAGCGAAAGCAGGGCGTCTTAACAGCCGACCGGGGAAAAACACACAGGTCAGAGCCAGTGTCTACCAGGAACTGCATTTTCGATATCCGGTCTGTTACAAATAGACGGCCTGTTAGTACTGGGCAGTCGTTGGCCGCTACTTGCGACCGCCCATGCGGTTTTCCGACGTAAATGTACAGGGCTCCCTACACTTATTCGCCTTCTCACCGTAAGTGTAGTGGTAGTAACAATGTGGATGGTTCGGTGGCGGTTGCTGCGGTCTATGTTTATTAAAAAAACATACCTTCTGTTGCGGGACTGTGAGCGTGAGCGTGAGCGTGGACGGTTTTCATCTCTGCTGGTCAACCTGGTAGTAAGTTTGGCAACCTGCTTACTCAGTTCGCTGACTTGCTTGATTAAATCCTCGGTGATAGTGCTGGTAGCAGTTGTAGCTGCACTTGCAACCTGTGGCGCCTCTGGAGCAATCTCATGAACCCTGTCTGCGATCTCGGCGAGTTTCTCGACCTGTAATTCTGAGATTTGGGAAGCGATTACTGTTTGGATATTTCTCGGTAACTGGTTTGTCCATATACTCTTCACAAAATCAGAGGCTCCGGCAGGTCCTGCTAGGTTTTGCAGATGCCGCAAGAACTGCGATGGTTTGCGATCGCCTAGCTCTTCGTGGATCAACAACTGCTGTATCCGCTTTTCCTGTGATGCAGAGAGGCGTTTAATTAATTCGTCCTTTATTTTTTTTAATTTATTAGTTTCTGGAGGGTTGGTAATAATGTCCTTGACCTGAAGGGCATAGGCAGGCTCTAACTGCGTAGTGACAAAATAAAATTTTGTTATGTCAATAGTTATTCTAGATAATATAAACTGCCCCTCTAATTGCGCAAACCACAGAGCTGGTTCTTCAGGGCAGAATTTCGGGCATCGCAACGGCAATCCTATTCTCGATACAGCTCCAGAAACGTGAGGAACCTCACTTTTGCCATCGGCATCACTATAATTTTCTGTATCCGACATAATAAAAATAAAAAACCGCTCACCGCTTATGGCTCACTTCACCGCTCTTTAGTTGCACCCAGATTGAATCGAATACCTTTCTTCGTTCGTGAATCCACAAGTATCTCGGCGTCACTACGTATCTTGAGTTTGCGTTGTAGTCGGGGTCACCAATGTAGAATTATATCGAGCCGTATAATTCCACTACACGAGCATCGAACTTGTGGCTTAGCAAGCACAGCGAAATAAAATGAATTTAGCAATAATGATTATAGCGACTGAATGATAGTGAATGTAGGTTAAGAATGAAAATAAATTGAGCAAGGCCAAAATGAATAACTTGTTACTGATTATAATAAAAGTTTACTGCACTGAGAATTACAAGTTATAGACAGAATAATACAATATATTTTTAAGCTAGTAGCACGAGTGGCGAGAGTCGGAACTCGAATGATCTGGAAGCGCGGGCGCCACAGTGTCCTCCAACGCCGTCGAAGGTCGATTTTGCGTAAACAACTCACATCATCCACGTGTAAGCGCATGGCCTAATATCCATAGGCGGAGCGATTCGCTGCAACTCATACATGTGAAAGGTGGCGGTCCGAGTATAATATACTTATACTCGCCACAGTTTGTCTTGGAGGTTTTGGCGTAGAAAGGCTGGTACCTAGACGACCGAGCGAGTTTGTATGACACATTCATATTTATTTGAGCCAGTAAATGAGGGCAGTCAATGAGGCTATTATAAATTTTATAAAAGAAGAGATCTGTCGACGATTCTCCAAGGTCACGAGTTTAAAGTGTCTCAATCGAGTAGCATATGAACGTAGTTCTTTAGCCATGTTGCAATGGTAAGACAGATGCCACAGGAATCTTTTTTGAACGGATTCCAAACGGCGTTTATGTATATCGTAGTAGGGAGTCCAAACTACACTGCAATATTCTAAGCCTGATTTGACCAGAGAGTTAAAGATGGCTATTTTGCTTGAAGCATGTTTGAATTCCCTACTGTTACGCAATACAAATCCAAGTAGCTTAAAGCCTTTTGAGGCTATGTTATCCACATGAGTGTGAAAACGCAGCCTGTTATCGATATGAATACCGAGATCACGAACAGCATCCCTCTCCTCGATTATGCGATTGTTAACTACATAATTTTGAAAATAAGGTCCCTTTTTTCTAGAAAAGTGCATATGGTAACACTTGTCAACGTTAAGTAACATCTTGTTATCGCGACACCATTGGGAAAAACGATCAAGGTCATCTTGTAGGCTGTGCGTTTCACAATAATTGTCAATACGTTTTACAATTTTAAGGTCATCAGCGTATAAATATATATGAGAGTGAAGGAAACAAGATGCTACGTCATTAATAAAAATATTAAAGAAAAGTGGGCCTATATGAGATCCCTGAGGTACTCCTGACGGAGTCTTGTATGAGTAAGATGTGAAACCATTAACCACCACCCTCGAGGATCGATCGATTAGATAAGACTCACACCACTGCAATAAGTTTCCTGTTATACCATAATAATACAGTTTGCTTAACAATATTGTATGATCCACTTTATCAAATGCCCGCCTAAAATCGGTATAGATGACGTCTACAGGACATCCACGATCTAACGCATTCACCACATCCGACACACAACATGTAAGATTGGTTGCCGTTGATCTAGCCTTAATAAAACCATGCTGCTCAGGCATTAATATGTGTCTAACATGCCACGAAATAAAGGGGTAAATTATGCACTCAAACACCTTCCCAAACACAGATAATATAGACACGGGTCTGTAGTTTTTCACCAGAGACTTGTCATTGGAGTTGTATATCGGCACAACTAAAGCTTCCTTCCATAACTTAGGGAAGCAGCCTGTACACAGGGACATATTAAAAATCATAGAGAGAGGCTCCCCCAAGACCTCGCCACATTTTAAAACAAATAAGGAAGGCAGTCCGTCGGGTCCCGCTCCTTTACGTGGATCAAGTCTTTTTAAAGCATTTATTACAGAGTCCTTAGAACATCTCAGCTGATGTAAAACCTGTATGCATTGAGTTTCCTTAATTGTGTTATCTACGTGACTAACACTACTATCAAACCCGGGGTCATAAACTGTAGAAAAACACGAAGCAAAGAGGTTACAAATGCCTTCCCCTCCACTAGACTTTTTATCACCGTCGATCATAGTTGAAGGATATGAACTATGGCCGTGACGTTTTTGCTTCAAGAATGACCAAATTAACTTTGGGTTGGAAGTGATAGAAGATTCAATAGAACTGATATATTTTTTATATGTAAGCTGTGTTAATTTATTTAAGCAGCTTGTATGAAATATTATCCATTGGGTTTTGATACTTCGAATAACGAATACGGTATTTGTTTTTTTCCTGTAGTTGACGAATAAGATCCCTACTGAACCATGGCGGATATCTACGAGAATTAGGCTTTGACTTGGGTACATACATTGTTATCACTCTATAAATATTTTCATAGAATAACCCAACCATACTGTCGACTTTGTCGCATTGAGAAAATATGTCCTGCCATGATATGTCTTTCAGTTCCTGAATAATTTTACAGTAATCTGCCTTGGGAAACTGAAACTTTGGCTCATGATTAGGGCCCAAGGTGCCCGCGTATGTTTTACAAAGCAAGTTAAATTCAAGAGGTGGATACTATTAATCCACGTTACACAATGAGTTATCTTATATACTCAGTCTGTCCAGTGAAACATCAGTCAAAACTAGGTCAAGAATTTTGTTTTTATGATTACGAATGCAGTTATATTGGTCCAAATTATTATGGGAAATTAAATCCAAAAGTTTTTGTTCGTAAATGCCGGTTTTGTTTACGCAAGCAACAAGTGGTGAGCCTGATGAGCCACTCCACTCAATACAACTCAAGTTAAAATCACCCAGTATTAACTCAGCACTGGAGTGTTCCAAAGCATAATTAGCTTTAGCAAGAAATTGCTCTAATATATGTTTTTGTACGGGTGGAGGAATATACACCGCGCAGATAAAAAGTTTAACTGGCCGGTTGTTTATACATAATTATATCAATGCTCCCCCATATACCTTCACATTTACTCTCATAAATAGTAAGTTGAGAAGAGGCCAAGCGCTTTGACACGGCCACTAACACACCACCGCCAGATTTATTGTTGTCAAAACCACTGGTCTCGCGGTCACGCCTATATACCGAATAACGGTTACAAAACAATTCAGAGTCGAATATGTCACTTGCCAACCATGTCTCACACAGTACAATGATATCATAATTACATGTCAACACATTTAGGTAAAAATTAGTAGTTTTAGTTCTCAAATCCCTAACATTTTGAAAATAACACTTTATAGTATTAGAGAATGTTGATATTCAGTAATTACGATCACATGAGAAAAACAAAACAAAACATAAATTGATCAAGTTAATCTATTTAGAACATCCATATTGCTAATAAATACCGATTCAGCCTCCGGTTGCTTACGTACTTAAACTGGCCCTCCGCGCACCCAGACAAATTTATAATTGAGTTGCTTAGCACGAAGTCGAGCAGCGGCGTGTAAATTTCTGTTCTCGGCTGTCAAGTTTTCAGAAACAAATACCGCTGTCTTATTGTCGTCCAGACCCAGGATACTAGTATCCAGCTTCTCGTTCGGGTGGTCCTTATTATACTGTATTGTAGCCGCAAGTAAAGAATCACGGGTGCGCGGCGTACTCAACTTTACCAAGATTGTACGCGGTCGTGGTGATTTAGAATTCGACTTGGCGACACGGGAACAGTAGCATATATCGCGATCTTCAATTGGGTACTTCACTACATGGCCAAGTTGTTTCACGATACTAACCAGATTTTCAGCTCGGTGCTCTGGTACGCACTGAAGTTCTAAGTTAGCTGACCTTGACATCTGTCTAACTCGACTGGTGAAAGTAACAATCTCGGACCGCAGCGACTCATTAACATCCTTTATCTTCATCATCTCGAGACGGGTAGTATTCATCTCATCTTTTATCGTGTCGTACTGTGCACTCAGAAAATTAAGGGAGTCCTTAAATTCACTCAGTTCATAACGCGATATCTCCGAATGGGCTATGAATTCGTGAAAGTGGCCATAGTAAATATTGTTTGTATGGTTAAGACCTTTTCAACTATACAATAATTATTGCTGTTGGAGGGTGGTACCAAAACGCCCATTCTCCTTTATAAATAATAAATAACGGCCAGTCTCTCAGTCGTTAGAGTATTTGCTTTTATAGTCATTTACGAGTATATCAAAGATAGTAAAATGGCTAAAATGGCGGCGACAGATGGGGTAATGCGCGTGCGCAGTTTAGTTTATAATAAAGTATTATCGAAATATTTAGGTTTGAATTATTAGTCCATCTGCTGACGCCAACATTTTTTTATATCATTACTCTCAATGCGTATTCGCTTGTAAGCTGTTGTGTATCTAATTATACATGGAAATATATATTATATACCACGTTTTATTTATTAAACGCCATAGATGTAGAAATTCACAGGCGGCACCTCCCATACTAGAAATCATACCGGTCGGACCACTCGTAAATCTCAAAACAGAAACCGAAACCGTCAGCGATTAAAGTATACGGTTTCGCTACCGGTATAATATAACTACAGGGTGATTTTGAAATCGTGTAATTCCTTTTAACCACGCATTCTACTGGTGGTATAGAATAACCTGACCATATTATTTTTTTATTAGAATTATTTTTTTGGAAAAAATTATGTACAGTTTTTTTTCGTGAAATGGTTTCAGATAGTCGTATGTTAACCACCCGAGGCAATTTTAATTATTTACTAATTAAAAAGATAACATATCAATAATTAATGTCGTAAATAATAACGGGCGGTCATTTTTATTGCCCCTTATTATTTACGACATCAGTTATTGTTATGTTATTTTTTTAAATTAGTAAAATATTAAGATTGTGTCGGGTGGTTAAGATATTATGACTATCTGAAACCATTTCATGAAAAAATCGACACATTAATTTCTCCAAAAACATAATTCTAATAAAAAAATATGGTCAGAGTTATTCTATATCACCAGTAGATTGCGATAGATTAACACACGGCACCGCGCACCGCCGCGGTAGGCGGTGAAGCGGATCTCATGTCGCATTGACCTCTACTAAATCCGTTGATGCCTAACACTCGTACACCGCCTGACCACGCAGCCGTCCGGAGGGGCGGTGGCGGTGAGAGCACCGCTCGACCGCGCGGTCGGGCGGTGTACGTGTTAGGCATCAACGGATTTATTATAGACCAATGCGATATGAAATCCGCTTCACCGCCTACCGCGGCGGTGCGCGGTGCCGTGTGTTAATCGCCTTAGAGCGAGCGATAATTAACTATTTAATACGCACATAACTTCGAAAATTCAGAGATGCGTGCCTTGGGATCGAACTTGAGACTGCGTGGCAGTCCAGCATTCTGCCACTAAGCTATCGCTGCTTTACTACTAACGTATTTACATACACATCATACACGTATAATTGCATTTGTGTGCCACAAACGCATTAAAAAAGGATTGATAGGTGCACCTAATAGGGTTACTCTTTGCAATGAACACATAATCTTATTAGTTACGAATAAGATTATCTGGCAAATGCGAGGCGTTAGAAGCTGCGATATCCGATTTGTGCAATTATATAACTAGCTGGTACCCTCTCCCATCTCCCATCGTTCGCTTACCATAATAACTTTGTTAATAATAGGTATAGCCAAACTCGCTATTTTACCTTACCAAGTCTTGGAATGCCAGTAATGAGGAAGCGGCGCGGCGGTAGCTCAATGAATAAGGCGTTGGACTTGCGATCGAGAGGTCGCGGGCTCGAATCCCACCTATTGCACTACTGACCTAAACCACAAAATAAATACGTATAGAAGTCAATCAAGTGTATGTACTTCACTTTTTATATCTACGCTCGGCGGTCACGCTAGGGTTGTCAACTTTCGCTTATGCACAAACGTAGTAGTGGCACTCGTATCTAGTTGTTTGATTTATTGTTGAGAATGAAACAGGAAGATAATAATAATACAAACCAATAATAACTAAAATATGTATTTTAATTTTAATTTCATTCTTATATTAGTTTGTCACAGAAAATGTAGGTAAATAACTTGCTACACACGAGCACAAGAGCAACTTGAATCTATTAAATCTTCTCTATGGATCAATCTCAACCACACAGTTCGCCTGAAACAAGATATAATTTTATCTAAAAAAATTTACCGTAACCTTAAAACAACCGGCCGCACGAATTAGTATTAAAGTGAATGGGGTGACTGAGGGGGCTACTCCAAACCCGCAGTATAGCCCGCATAGCAAAAAACTTATTCTACAGTATTAAAACAAAACAATAAACATACTATTACAATACAAAAAGTTTACAGAAGAAAAACATAAAATTTTACATTTGACAACTTTCACTATCGAAAATCCCTAATAACTTCTAAATGGATTACCCTATTTAAACAATTTCTTTTGTCCTATCCGTTTTAGACCTAAACCTATCAAATGACACTAAAAACAACACAATATCTACACAAATAAAAAATCATGTTATCAACTTACGTAATATTTGGTCGCGTGAATTTACCTTACTAAAATTTAGTTACTTCGTTTATACTGATTCAAAATAGGAAACTATTATATAAATCGAGCTTAGATAGATAGCCACCTTACAACATATTCTCCGGGGGCCGGGGCGCTTACCTACCTACCTAAATGTTCTGTGTTACGTTAAAAGCAAATAGGTATCTACTTACCTCTCTGAAACAACTGGTAGCTTAAAAAACGACAATTCACCGTTTAATGTTGAATTTAAACAACCGTCCACGGAACAGTTATAATAAAGTTCTTTTGTTGCTCCATTTTGCACAAAAAAGTTTACAGACACGACCTCTTAAGCGGATGCCACCTCGCGCTCGCACTGTTTCCAACTGTTCCGAGATATCGTGTCCGTGAGCGATGTCTATGTGTGCGTTGCTCGAACGCGCTTTCTATGTAGATTGACTTCTGTACATACGTATTTTGTGCCTGAACCCACTCCTAACACAAGCGTTCTAGCTTAGCTGGAGAGAATACTAGTACAGATCGCGCAATCTATGATGGCCGGACTGAACATAGCGTCTCCGAATTGTTGCGCATGTACAGTCGCTAAGACGCGTCCCGCTCCCGCCCCCTGTCACCAAAGAGACCTAAAACTTGCAACTGCGACGCCACTCGCGCAATGTTCAGACCGGTCATCATACAGTGCGCGATCTGTAATTTGAAACACAAATTGCTAGGAATCTTTAAAAGACAAATAAAAAAGAAGGTAATTGAAAGCCGATAATAAAAAATTAATAGGTTACAAAGTAGGTTATGTCAAATTATAGCATTCAAGCCATCGCCAAACCGAATTATAGTGTGTGTTAAAATGTAAAACAACAAAACTATCTATTTACCGTTAGTATGGATGCAATTCTTTCAAATATTTCAATAGAAATGGTTCTGATCCTTTATTACATTTAAGTAAATATACCTATCAAACGGGTTTTAATGGGGACATGCAAATTTACGATTAAGTTTATTAACCCATGTATTATCATCAGTGATCGGAATAGGTAGAGCTATTTAGGTTCATTGACCGCAAACATTGATGTTAATATGGATATTCCACGGGATTCCGACTGATACTACGGGATTTTATTGAATTTCATTCTTTTTGTCAATATGTATAAAAATGGTTTATGTAAGCCAATAAGCGCATGAGCAACGTTGTAAATTTTACGTCAACAGCACGCTATAAAATTACACGCTATAACATTGACATCCTCAGAGAATATGAAGGAAAATTATCGAAAAATGAAGTGAATGACGAAATTTTGTCATATAAATTCGCTTCATTAATATCAACAGATGTCGAACGCTCGGTTTCCACATATAAATAGGTGTTAGATGTAAAAAGAAATAGATTAACATTAGATAATTTAGAAAAAATAATAGTGATTTATTTTAACTCTGGTCATACTCAGCCTTCTAGTGAAGCTGAAGACAAACCAGACCAATGACATTTTTTGTTTAAATAAGTGAATTATTGTTAAAGCGTATTGACTATTTTAATTAAGATTTTATTGTAAATACATATTGTTCTATTTGATAATGTTTTGATTTTCTGAGGAACAAATAATTTGTATGGTAATATGTTTTTGTACAACTTCAGAATAAAAATGTTTAAATGATTGTTGATTCTTGAATAAGAAATTGTTACGTAACAAAATATATGTGGTTTAGTGAATCAAGTTTATCTATTTATTATACTATCCTTAATCCCGTCCTTCTTATACCCGTCAGAAAGGAAGGGTAAGCTTTAATTAGTCCCGAAGGCAAGAATAGCTTTTTTATGATTTTACTACTTAAAAACCAAATCCCGGGACTCGGGGAATATCTATATTTTTCTAACCTATGGCAAGTACATAAAACAGCTCTACCTATTCCGATCTCTCATTTCATCGCAATTTATACATCATTTACCTGAACTGAGAAACAAAACACAATAATAATAATCATTTATTTCAGGCTGCATAGATAAGGAGAAATACAGCCGACAAAAAACTCAGTTCTAAGTATATACCTACGCTTTTATTTATCTGCCTTTGTCATTGATGTATAAAAACCCGAGATACACAGCGTCAAAAAACGTCCTCACCTAATGAGCACCCACTTGAACATTTGGGTGCTCATTTAATTTAGTATATCATCACACTCCGAGAGTAAACATGTCGCAGAGCTCGTTTAAAACTTGTAAAATCACACTTCCAGGACACTAAAAAAGGACGGTGTTTCATATTTTCGGTAAGTAATAATATTATTATTATAATTATATTATAATATTGATTATTGCGTCAAGGAATCAACGTAAAATCTTTTTTTACTGTTTATTTCGTAACAAAGAGCGACCATATAAGACGGCTCATTTAAATGAACACTTACTAAACGCATTAATCATACTATTGTATTTCTACTTGATTAGTCCGGGTTATATGTTGACTCTGTTCTAATATTAATAGAGACGCTGTTACTTTTTAAAAATAAATATATTTTATTTGATTTAAAATGATAATGCGATTGTATATATTATTTATTACCAGACTTGTTTTATTACAAACCATAATAGTATTCGCTTAATATTTTTTTGAAATGATCGTTACGGTATCCTTATAGTGGGATATTTATAAAATGTATTTACATACTTATGTTGGATATCAGCTTTCTTTGAAATCCCGTGCGATGTGCAAAATGGATATCGTTCATAGCACAGCAACGATCACAAGCAAGCACAGCAACAACAACACTTATCATAATTTTTGGGAGTCAGCTTATATTCTTCAAAGTGCCATATTAACAAACAACAATCATGTAAATAATACTATTAAATCTATTATCGAGAGATATATCAAGATAAGATTGCATTATAATATAACAAAGAAAGATACGAAAAAAATTTAAATCCGTCAAAAAGAAGATATATACAATAAACTCAATTTATTTCAAGGTAATTAAAAATCTTATTATGTCGTATCTTTTCAAGTTTGAAATCTTAATTTTCTCTCTCGTTTTATCGTTTTATGATACTTTAATTTGTTTGTACAATCAGTCGCGTAATGTTCAAACACGTATAATTTAAAAGTCGGGCAACCAAATATATAAACAGCAATGAAACATACTCGTAATATAATTTACGTGCTTATTAATTATCTATTATATATTAAGGTAAAAGTAAAAACAAATATGTATTAAAAACACACATTCACATGTATTTTATAAACTCTACATAATTACGTCAGAATATTAATATACATTAAAATTTATAAAAACAATAGGTATTTGACTCCATTCATTCTCGCGAACCCTGCTCGTAAAATTTTATTACCTTTTTTTGATAGCCTTGTATATTCAACTTAAAATTAAAGTGTTAAGATTTAATTTGCCTTAATGAAGGTTAATATAGTTAATATAACTACATAAAAGCAACTGAGGACAGTTTTAAGTGTAAGTTTTGTACGGGATTGTGTATCTAGGGTTTTTATATATCAATGGTCTTTGTAAAATATACGGTTCTGTGTCAATTCATATACGTTATAAATGCATACATAGATTACCGCTTGTTTGACGGAGGGTTAGGTACTGACTACGGATTTCTATGTGTTGCGACCACCTTAGGGCGCGTTCCCACTATGTCGCGACGATTAATTTAGCGTTGGACGACTGTCGTCTCTAGCTGTTCTCATTATATCGACTGTTTATCGTCACTGTGTCGTCGCAATATTTTATCGTCGAACGTATAAACGACGAGACGATATTTTTATTGTGGCTACGATGGATAGTTGCAACAATGACACACGATTTGCCGTCATGATTAGTCGTGACGTTATTATATCGTTTTACGACTATCGTGCTAGCAGTTCCCATTGACTTGACAATCTGTCGTCACTGCGAAAAAAAGTCGTGGACGATAGTTAATCGTGTCGTCCTGTATGTGAATACCTCTATTTAAATACACAAGCCACGACGCTTTAAACGACACGATAATCTATCGTCACGACATAGTGGGAACGCGGCCTTATTCGTCAAAGTGTTGTTGTCATGTTCTTGTTACGAAAATGTTTTTACGGAAAATCCATGGTGCGGCCGAAGTACTTAATAAGAATAGTAATAAATATCTTGTTATATCTGTGAAAATGTCTGGCCATGATGAGTGTGCACAGAATAAGGCCGCTATGGAGTGAAAATGTCTGGCCATGATGAGTGTGCACAGAAAACTTATTCTAAAATTCTTAAATTATTTAAACTTACAAGATTTTCATAATAAAGTGGTCGAAAAGTTTTCAAAAAGCCCTCGAAGATTATGTTTTAATTAACCTAATCAAAAAAATAATCTTTGTCGACCACTATAATATTAAAATCTGGTAATTACAAAAAAAATACACTGTTCAAATTTCAACTCCCAAATTATTTTTATTCTATTTTTCTTATTTTATAAGTGTTCGCGACAACGTTAATATTGACTTGAATCGTGTTATTGTGAGTGAATACATAAGTGTGACGTATAAAGTTTATCGTTATAATAGTGCCAAATTACGTCATATATAGACTTGAAAAGTATAGATAAATAGTGTAAGTAATATAATATTATGTTTCTTTTATATAGTTTAAAGAATATCATGTTTAAAGCATAAATATTGCCAATAAAAAGCATTTTTACCTCAAGTTAGGTATGTTAGGGTTCCTAGGTCTTAAGTTTTTAATAAAAGGTTTCACTTGTGTGTTTTATTTTGTACACTACTAAAAGCACTACAACATACTGAAGGAATCACATTCCTACATAATATAGTTAAAAAGTTATTACACTTTTTCTGATATAAATGTTACAGCAAAATAGATTTTTAGCCTAAAACCTAGAATAACTATATCTAGACCTAACTTCCGATAGATAAAACAGATACCAATAGATAGGTCTTATCGTGCCCTATGCGGCAGTTTTTGTATCGTCACGCTAGCTAGTATAGTTCCGTAGATATAAGCAGAAATATGTACCATATATAGTTAAAAATAAACTTGTGGACCGAGGTTTCTGGCCGGCTTTCGTTACGGTAAAGATTAGAGGTACTTAAGCGGTACAGTATCGATCGACCGCAGGTGCTCAAGAAACCTCATCTTCAAGCCTCAAGAACCAAACGGAGCCAGCCAGAAGCCTTCAACCAACTGAACTATGAAGCTTGTTTCTATTCATTTAAAGTCCTGATCCTGACCCGCACATCGAACCCGCAACAACACGCCTTTCAGAGCCTCCGACATAGTAACCAGTCATCACTATAGTACAGTCTACACATCGTGTACAGGACGTCAGCGACTCGACGGCTGTTTTGTAACCATCATCATATAGTAACGAAGCCCCGAGTTCGCCCGTCCGGTACAATAAGTTTTATTTATTGTAGAGTCAAGAACTCGTGAAGCTTTACACGTTGGACTCTGTACCGTTATTATCACAATCGCTGTAGATGTAGGTAAGGCTCGTACTACAAGTGAAAAGCTTTATGTGCTCTCGACTTTACCTACTATTCATACTTTTCTCATTCTCCATATCAACTTGCTCCCCCTTGAGCCATCGGCTGGCGACGCCCTTGCCCCTAAGTATTTAATATATGGTACTCGTGATTGGGAACTGCAGCTAAAATTATTGTCATTGAGCTTGGAACAGGTATGAACTATGAGCTCCAAACTATTTGAAGGCTGTGAAGAAGGTGATGGAGAAAAAGTTATGTAATTACTTCGTTTTATCTACGTTCAGTGTGAGAAGATTGGCAGCAAGTCTGGATCTAATGGTCGAAAAAGCTTTTTCGGCACGATTGTAACTTGTAAGTGAGTTCCCAATTCTTCGCATACACAATCAATGCACATATCAGAAAAGAATTTTATTGAAGAAGAGATGCTGGAGTTTTGGTCTTTTATCTCGTTAACTGTTTGCAGTAGCCTATTGTACCGTTTGTCCTGTTTTTCTTCAAAAACTTTAAACATAGATCTTAACTCAGCTGTCTTGTCGTCTCCCTGCTCAGGTTTCCGTTTGAATCTTTGGGTAATATTAGTGCCGTCGTCTGATTTTTCAGTATACTAGGCTCAGAGCACAAATTCGAGGATGATGCTGACGATCTAGTTGACGGAGATATTCTTTTAAGAGACATCTAATTAACTTCTTTCAGTTTGTTAATAAAAAAAATAATAAAAATATTCCAAGATGTTTCAGTTTACAAAGTCGCAATATCATACAATACTCATTGAGTATTAGGCTAAAAATACCAATAAAATTTACAGAAAGTTAACAGAAGACCGCTCTTGATTTGAACGCGAGACACTCGTCTCTCGAATCGAGCACGCTAGCCGTCAGACCACGCAGGTTGTTGAAACTGTTATTCAAATAGTGGTGTTGTATTTTATTACTATAACTTGCGGAGTTTACTGAGTCCCTGGTACTTGTCATGGTTAAATATTAGTAACGGAAGTATTTTCTCACTTAAGTACTCCTTGATGGCGTCAGTTGTCTCGCTTTGCAATTCGTTAGTTTACGTGATAATGTTGCTTTGGTCCGTGTAGTCTTCCTTCGGTACGCGCTCCCACGGGAACCTGCCTGGGTGGTTGATTTCGTAATCCGTGTATGATGACAATGTCATGCGTATTCTACTGTGTGGCAAATTCAAGTGTTAGCGCGGCGGAGCCGAACGCCTCTTCTTGTTATGCGCTCCTCATTTTTGTTACAATATAATTATTTGCTTTAATTTATAAATATTAATTTTTTTTTATTGTTGATATATCCGCGTACGTCTACTCAGAGTCGAGATCTGGAGGGAAGGGGAGTTATGCCACTCTACTACTTACTATAATAATAATAACATACATGTATTAAACTGTCCCACTGCTGGGCACGAGATTCTTCTCAGTTTGAGAAAGGACCCAGGTCCATAGTCCATCACGCTGGCCCAGTGCTGGATGGCAGACTTTAGACATCTTCGAGAACATTATGGACAACTCTCAGTTATGCAGGCTTCCTCACAATGATTTCCTTCACTGCTGAAGCTTTTTTACTATTTAATTAACTATTTAATACGCAAACAACTTTGAAAAGTAAGAGATTCGCCGCCTTGGAATCGAACTTGAGACCTCTGCGTGGCAGTTCAACGGTCTCCAACTAGGCTATCGCTGCTACTATTATTTATAGGTCATTAAACAGGCACTAAATATAATGTGTAGAATGCTTATACATTTTACTATTAGAACCTGAGATTTCAACACTCAGGGAAAGCATAAACTATACAGATAAGTTGTTCGAACTCCGTTATAAAACCTTTTCTTTTATCAAAAACAATTTCAAATGCCGGAATTGACAAAATATTCACGGAGTAAAAATAGTTTAGGTACGGAAGAATCGTGTATAAAATGATGAGAGATTAAATATTAAGTCTTCAAGCAAATATCTTTAAAATGATCAAACTAATTGATAAAAATGTTTACGCTTCCTAATTATAAGTGTATGGCTTCAATTTAATCAAAATATCAAGCGACTTGGCCAGAAGGATGTTAATAAGATATCGGAAGCTTAAAAAATCAAAACCGATGCCAAAATGGCTCAATTTGACAATAGCAGGCACCAGCGGGTAAGTTTATTACATAAATAGAATAGAATAAACAAGTATATACAACTTGCTTCTGGCTAGATAGCTGTCTAACAATTGTTTACTTTTGATTAAACTATTATATTGTAGAAGATGGATAACGCAAGTTAAGCGATGCACGGCAAATATGTATTTGGTTTTTTGTGTTACTCGAAGCATACGTAGCTGACCTTAGCAAAAAACAAGACATTATACATCAAAAGTTGACTAAAAGGTCTCTATAAAAGATCTGTATGTCTCTTCACGAAATTGCTTTGAGAACGTTAAATTAAATAATCCATAAAGATAGTTAAAACGATAGATCATATTGGTCAATATTTTGCCGCGTTTACAAAACAAAATTTGTGACATGTCACATTTGAGCTGGCTAGCCGTTAGATACTCTCTTCCCCCTATCCCTAGACCTCAAAAATATGTAGCAAAGGTTGTCAACATTTTGCATAGAGCCATGAAAAGATTAATCTCTCAAAAGAAATAATCTTGTAAAAAGCTTTTTATCTTACCTTTCCAAGAACATTAGTGACATATATGTATATATTATGTATGTTTTATCTATATATGAATATAATGATACGACTAGATGTGCCCGCGGTTTTACCCGCATTTATAGATACTGCGCCGCACCCGTGGGTCGTAGCGTGATGTTATGTAGCGGTATAGCCTATAGCCTTCCTCCATAAATAGGCTATCCAATACTAAAAGAATTTTACAATTCGAACTAGTAGTTCCTGAGATTAGCGCGTTCAAACAAATAAACAAACAAACTCTTCAGCTTTATAATATTAGTCGGCCTCGATGGCGTAGTGGTTAGTGTAAACGACTGCCACGCCTGAGGTCGCGGGTTCGATTCCCGCACAAGTCAAACATTTGTGTGCATGAACATGGATGTTTGTCTTGGTCTGGGTATTTCTATGTATAATAAGTATGTATTTACAAAAAAAAAGTATATATGTATGTTTATCCATTGTCTAGTACCCATAGTACAAGCTCTGCTTAGTTTGGGCTAGATGGCGTTGTGTGTATGTGGTAGAATATTATATATTATTATATTATTAGTATAGATAGTATAGGTAGACAGACGAGCTGTAACTGTTTGATTGTCAATAGCCTGACAGTAACAGCCATTCTCCAACCTTTGGACCTGTTGAAAACCCGAATGCAGCTTATGGGTGTGGATAAAAACAGTACGGGTTTGGTGAAGACCACCTCAAACATCCTAAAATACGAAGGTATCACGGGTTTCTACAGAGGGTTGACTGCAGCGATGCTGAAACAAGCCATCTACACTACCGCCAGAATGGAATGTTATAACAATTTCTTTAACCTGTACAAAAAGTACGTATACTGTCATTTGCTATCCTGACTAATGTTATAAATGTGAATGTGAGTTTGTTTGTTTGTTACGCTTTCACGCCTTAACTACTCGTCCGATCATCATGAAATTTCACATCCACGTTGTCAGGTAAGGAAAAAGGACATAGGGTACCTTTCATCCAGAAATACTACTAGGTATTACTTAGCTAACCTAACGTCCAAAATCGTCCAAAATCCAGTATTTAGATAAATTAGGTAGAATCAGATAGTCAGATTACCACAACGCATTTGAATTGATGATTTCACACACCTATGCGAATCGTTCAAGTCATACATTTGGCCGAAAATAATATATCTAGATTAATTCAAATTAGTTGTGCACACGAGTCTATGGATAACATCTAAGTATAATGCAATGTACTATCGACTCCAGCGACGGATGACCACTCCTAAGGTTAAAATCGCATAGCAGGCCAACACTTGGTACCCGTACCCGTGACACGCCCCTTTCTTTGTTTGAGTTTTTTTACACTTTACATTTGTTTACTGATTCTAAGGCGATACAAACTCAACTGGTCAACATGTGCAAGCGAAAATTTTTCTGAAATGGTCATCCGTCGCTGAAGTCGATAGTACCTAGGTACTATATAGATCGGGGGAATGCGAAATATGACTAGCAAGATTAAAAACAGTCACGATCAATTTTTTATAATTATTAAAAACCCATTGAAATGATTATACGCTCCTATAGCGATACGGCTTAATTTTTAAGCAGCGTTTACTTTGTGTAGATTCAGTGATGCCATATTTTGCGATGAGAATACTTTCATGTTTTATTTTCGTTCACTGTACTCAGTTCTTTAGCTATGACCATATGAGAAAAACCAATATTTTAGTCACAATAGTCTACTTTTGTTATTCGATTTTATAATTAGTATTTCACCAGTAAATATGGCGAGCCGATGTACCCTGAAAAGGTTGGGATTGGGATGGTGGCGGGCGGTATTGGAGCCTTCATCAGCACTCCTGCTGAGGTGGCTCTGATACGAACGACAGCCGAGGGCCGCCTGCCCATGTCGCAGAAGAGAAACTACAGACATGTGTTCAATGCCTTTGCGAGGTCAGTTTTTTTATCCTCACTCAATAACTTATTTTGCGTGCCGTACTGCACGCTTTAATTTACCTATACCTCGGTCACTAAAGCAGCCTAATACTCTCTTGAACGTTAACCAAAAATTTGATATTTTTGCGGATGAACGGAATTATTTGAAAGTATGAGGAGTACCTCAATAATTCCGTTCATGCGCAAAAATTTATAATTTAGCATTCACGCATTCTGGTCAGAGTAGTGAGTAGAATGCGTGAATGCTTAATTTATAAATCGCAAGTCGTTCTATTTGATGTGAAATAAATAAATTGATAGCCTCGTAAGTCTAGTAGCATAATATTGCGATCATAAGGACTCGTGTTCGTGTCAAAGTGTATTTGTGTTTTTCTGTTAGGTAATGTCGTCGTTTACATCATCAGGATAACTCGCGAGGAAGGTGTCACCACGTTGTGGCGCGGCGCGAGTGCCACTGTCACCAGGGCTGTGGTCATCAATGGAGTTCAGCTCAGCGCCTATGCACAGGTAACGATTCATTGTGGCGCGGCGCGAGTGCCACTGTCACCAGGGCTGTGGTCGTCAATGGAGTTCAGCTCAGCGCCTATGCACAGGTAACGATTCATTGTGGCGCGGCGCGAGTGCCACTGTCACCAGGGCTGTGGTCGTCAATGGAGTTCAGCTCAGCGCCTATGCACAGGTAACGATTCATTGTGGCGCGGCGCGAGTGCCACTGTCACCAGGGCTGTGGTCGTCAATGGAGTTCAGCTCAGCGCCTATGCACAGGTAACGATTCATTGTGGCGCGGCGCGAGTACCACTGTCACCAGGGCTGTGGTCGTCAATGGAGTTCAGCTCAGCGCCTATGCACAGGTAACGATTCATTGTGGCGCGGCGCGAGTGCCACTGTCACCAGGGCTGTGGTCATCAATGGAGTTCAGCTCAGCGCCTATGCACAGGTAACGATTCATTGTGGCGCGGTGCGAGTGCCACTGTCACCAGGGCTGTGGTCGTCAATGGAGTTCAGCTCAGCGCCTATGCACAGGTAACGATTCATTGTGGCGCGGCGCGAGTGCCACTGTCACCAGGGCTGTGGTCATCAATGGAGTTCAGCTCAGCGCCTATGCACAGGTAACGATTCATTGTGGCGCGGTGCGAGTGCCACTGTCACCAGGGCTGTGGTCGTCAATGGAGTTCAGCTCAGCGCCTATGCACAGGTAACGATTCATTGTGGCGCGGCGCGAGTGCCACTGTCACCAGGGCTGTGGTCGTCAATGGAGTTCAGCTCAGCGCCTATGCACAGGTAACGATTCATTGTGGCGCGGCGCGAGTGCCACTGTCACCAGGGCTGTGGTCATCAATGGAGTTCAGCTCAGCGCCTATGCACAGGTAACGATTCATTGTGGCGCGGCGCGAGTGCCACTGTCACCAGGGCTGTGGTCGTCAATGGAGTTCAGCTCAGCGCCTATGCACAGGTAACGATTCATTGTGGCGCGGCGCGAGTGCCACTGTCACCAGGGCTGTGGTCATCAATGGAGTTCAGCTCAGCGCCTATGCACAGGTAACGATTCATTGGATGTTTCAACTACGCCGCGATGCTTTCCAAGTTTACGTGACACTATATCAATGACCGCTTTACAACAAAAGGCAATTGAATTTGGTCTGTCGCCAAAGTCTGTATTAAAAGGTCTCGGTTTCACTAAAAAATCTGGACAGGTGTCTTTTTTGGTGCCTTTATTATGTCGTTAGCTGCTGAAAATTATTTCTAGACAATTTTGGGAAAATTTATTAGTTTTTGGAAAATATACTGCCGTGCTGTTATGGCGTGTGTGCTGTGTATTCCAGAATCGATGTGCTACGAAACTATTACAGATATTTTAATGCAGTTAACGATAACAATATGAAAGCTACTAATATGAAACCAGTTAGTAAACTGGATCCAATTTTAACAGTAGGTATTTCTGCAAACACTCAGGTATTTAAGAACTTCTGCTTCTGTTTTAATACTTTTATATATTTTACCGGTTTCTTTTTGATTTCGGTTATTACAAGTAATGCATCTTCTTAGTCTGTCACTGTTGTTTTCGATTATACAAAATTATACATTGAACATACGTAGGTAGTTCGAAGTCAGTCTTACTTGACGGCCCATGTTTTACAAAATTGGCCAATAAAAATAAAGTTTGGACAAGTGGACCTAATTTTTTTGGTCACCCTTTTTATATATTTATACCGTTTATTGGATTACCTATATATTTATATTTAGACTTATACTATTAAGGGGTACGGCTCCTTTAGAGAGTGATTTTAATCTATTAGTTGTTTACACTAGGCTCGTCAGACGTTAATGCCGCATTTGTCCGATGGTGTCAAGTTGTACTTTGCTGCGTCTCTGGTCGCCGGTTTTGTTGCAACTGTCGCCGCGATGCCCGTAGATATTGTCAAGACAAGGTAATGCAACGAAAAATAAAATAATAATGTCCTCTAGACCGAATTTTGGTCACGGCGGCCAATCTTAACGGAAACTGGCCATCTGCGCAGGAGATATTATAGTGCACAACTGTGTGCGCAAACAAAAGTGCACTCTCTGTTCCCTAACCCTCATGAATCAATAGGACGGTAATCCGACACGACCGGAAAGAGAGCAAGCGAAAGACCAACGGCTTTACGTGCTTTTCGAGGCACGGGGGTTTCTAACACCGCCAACTTCCTAACTCAGGGCTACTAAAAAAATTCAACTTAACAGAAAAAACTCAATAAACGGACGCAGTTAGAACAAAAAATATACAAATATAGACAACGACGCGTTTTTGTCCGGAAAAAGGAATACTATACTACTTTCCACTTGCGACGATCCTGTCGCATCTCTCTGGCTTTATTGTTGGCTGGCTTATCATGCCGCGCATAATCTCGAGGTGGCTCGTCGTGCCGGATGTTGACCGGAGGGTGGGTCCCGGCGACCTCTTTCGGGAGGGTACGGGGGTCCTTCCGGCCGTCGGATCGGCAATCGCCATACCATACAGTTATATGACAAAACTTGCTCTGCGCCTTGCCCCACTTTGCTGCGAGAATAGCCGCCTCATTTTTTTTTCACGTTTCCCCTTCCTTTCACTCTATGGCAGTACGAACAAAGCATTGTCGTTCAACAGCAGCCAATCGCCGTAACCCCACTCAGCAGTGGGGTTACGGCGATTGGCTTAGCAGCCTTCCTGTGTCGAGGAGTTTATTAACATCAGAGGACTCCACGCTAACCTTAATGCCGTCCATCACCACCTGGAGACGGCTCGGCCGGCAATGCTTTTTTTTTTTTTTGCTCGTCAAAATGACCACACTCCACCTGATGGTAAGCAGTCTTGTGGTCTAAGAGCAGTGGCCTCCACATCGCCCCCACAGTAGCCGAGGCGATGTTGAGGTTTCTACTTTAACGGCCTGAGAAGATGCTTTTTCACGCCCCGCTTAAAGAACCCAGGATTGAAGGAAGAAGGAAATACGTGCCTTGGCAGAGAATTCCATGCCTTGGTCGTTCGGCAGAGATATGAGGACCCAAACTTTTTGGTACGCGCTCTAATCAACTCTACCGTGTAAGGATGGCATCTGAGCCCAGCACGCGTTGTTCTGGATAGGAAAGGGGAGGGCGGGATAAGGTGGAATAACTCTTCAGAGCACTCCCCGTGGTATATATATTTTCTAACGGAGACACAAATACGCTGTCCTGCAGACACGAACTACCTGCAATATCCCGGCTACGTGCTAGAGGAGTGTTTCCTCGCGAAAGCCGGGGTATGCTTGTTTGTTAGGGCGGATATTTGCTGTCGCCGTGTACAATGCCTAGAGGACCCTTCCTTCTCTGTCCTTTGGGTACGCGTAGATCATGGCTCTTTCAGCCAAATCTACATGTGCCTCTACCGATCCCATTCAGGAGACGCTGAGACAACTCGACTCTTCAATTACCTGAGTCAGGCGGCAGACGACGCGCAGGAGCGGTTTCCAAACGCTGAGTTGGTGTTCTTGGGAGATTTCAATGCCCACCATGAGACCTGGTTGGGTTCTCCCAAAACAGACCACGCGGGACGAACTGCCCATGCGTTCGCTCTCACGCATGACCTGTCTCAACTGGTACTCCAGCCCTCCCGGATACCAGACATTGCAGGTCAGGCGCCCTCTCTGCTCGATCTGCTGCTGACGAGTAACCCAAACCGGTACATTGTGACGATTCGTGCTCCTCTGGGCACCTCAGACCACTGTCTGGTTTGTGCCACAGCTGTTGTTGTTACGCCCCCACGACCCGAGGAGGCAAGACGACGACTGTGGCACTACTTGTCAGCAGACTGGGATGGAATGCGGGAGTACTTCGCATCCATCCCTTGGGCTCAACGCTGCTTTGAGAACAGGGATCCATCAGAGAGCGCTACTGCTGTCGCTGGTGAAATCATCCTGGGTATGGAATATTATATTCCATACAGTGATGTCACGAGCGGCGGCAGGAAAAGGCCCTGGTTCGGTCGTGAATGCGCTGATGCTGTTGAACGCAAACAGACAGCGTACCGCGCTTGGACCAGGGCTCGCACTCTCCACGACCCTAACGTGGATCACCTGAAGGCAACGTTCAACCAAGCCACAAAGGTCTGCAAGAGGGCATACTTAAGAGCGGATGCCCAGCACGTCGCACGGTTCGGCCAGGAACTCATGGCGCATCCTACGGGCAGTCGTAGCTATTGGCGCCTGGCCAAAGCCGTGCAGTCGAACTTCTGCCAGACCTTGCTACCCCCTCTGAGATATCCGAATGGATCACTGGCTCATCGGCCGCAGGAGACAGCAGATCTGCTTGCAAATCTCTTTGTGGCCAACTCCCGAATCGATGACTGCGGTTCGCAGCCGCCTAACATTGCCAACTGAGGCTACACCATGCCTGATATATGTATCAGGCAACGAACCGTTCGTGCGATACTGCAGTCTCTCGATGTTCGGAAAGCCAGTGGACCTGACGGCATCCCAGCTGTGGTCCTTAAAAAATGTGCAGCGGAGTTGTCTCCCACGCTTACGCGCCTATACCGGACGTCTTACGCCGCAGGCATTGTGCCTGAGGCTTGGAGGAGGCGAACGTTCAACCGATTCCCAAAAAGGGGGACCGTTCCGAGCCAAGCAACTATCGACCCATAGCTATCACCTCGGTGCTCTCCAAGGTGTTCGAGCGGATTATAAACACCCAAATTGTCCGCTACCTGGAGGATCAATCGTTGATCAATGATCGCCAATACGGCTTTCGGTCTAAACGATCAACGGGTGATCTTCTAGCGTTCGTCACGCACCTCTGGGGTGAAGCTATGGACAAGCACGGCGAGTCTTTGGCTATCAGCCTTGACATAGCCAAAGCTTTCGACTGAGTCTGGCACCGGTCTCTTCTTTCCAAGCTTCCGGCCTATGGCTTGGCCCCTCAACTGTGCACCTGGATTGCAAGTTTCCTGCAGAAGCGTCGTATTCGGGTCCTTTGCGACGTCGCGCTTCTAAATTTATGCAAGTCAATGCAGGAGTGCCTCAGGGTTCTGTCTTATCCCCTACGCTCTTTCTTCTGCATATCAATGATATGTTGAATCTCGGCAACATACATTGTTATGCGGACGACAGTACCGTGCATGGGCGATATCTCGGACATCCTGGGGCCAAACAGGCTGAGGTTGAGGGGAAAAGGCAGAATCTTGTCGTTGAACTTGACCAGACCTTGGACCGCATCTATGAATGGGGTGCCAAGAACTTGGTCGAGTTCAACGCCAAGAATACCCAGGCATGCGCGTTCTCAACAAAAAAGTCTCCGTTCCTTCCCCTCCCTTCTCTGAAGTACACTCCACTGGTGATACGTGACAGCCTCTCCATCTTAGGTATGGATCTTTGCCGCTCCCTTAATCAGAAAACCTATATCGAGAGCGTCATTAAGCAAGCTTCGCGAAAACTCGGAGTTCTGAACAGGGTGAGGCGGTTCTTCACGCCTGGGCAACTGTGCCTATTGTATAAGGCACAAGTGCGCCCTTGCGTGGAGTACTGTTCTCATCTTTGGGATGGCTCCGCGCAGTACTTGCTGGACTCTCTCGACCGGTTACAGCGGCGGGCTGTCCTTATCATCGGAGATCCAGAGGTCACGAGTTCACTGGAACCTCTGCAACTCCGTAGGGACATTGCCTCATTGGCATGTTACTACAGAATATATCACGGGGAGTGCTCTGAAGAGTTATTCCACCTTATCCCGCCCTCCCCTTTCCTATCCAGAACAACGCGTGCTGGGTTCAGATGCCATCCTTACACGGTAGAGTCGATTAGAGCGCGTACCAAAAAGTTTGGGTCCTCATACCTCTGCCGAACGACCAAGGCATGGAATTCTCTGCCAAGGCACGTGTTTCCTTCTTCCTTCAATCCTGGGTTCTTTAAGCGAGGCATGAAAAAGCATCTTCTTAGGCCGTCAAAGTAGAGACCTCAACATCGCCTCGGCTACTGTGGGGGCGATGTGGAGGCCACTGTTCTTAGACCACACGACTGCTTACCATCAGGTGGAGTGTGGTCATTTTGACGAGCAAAATAAAAAAAAAATTAAAATTAAAATTCATTCTCATTTCATTTTTTATGCATGCTAGAGAGTTCACCTGACATTCTTAACTTGGCAATACTTAATCTAAAAGGAAGATGTCCTGACTGACTGACTTAGAGACAACGCACAGCCTAAATCGCTGTTCGTAGGAACTTCAAATTTGGAGAGCATGTGTGTTTTAATTTGTAGGGGTGTACTAAGAAAGGATTTTTTGAAATTCCACCTCTAAGGGGGTGAAATAGGGGGGTGAAGTTTATATGTATTTGCTCATTTCTGGACTTATAAGTATAAAAATAGGTATACAAGTTATTGTTTATAATTGAAAATGACCTGTGTACGTAAAATGGACAAAACTTCCCCTAAAAAGGTAAAATGGGGGGGGTAAAATTTGTATGGAAATTTTTCCATTTCTGGATTTAGAAGTATGAAAATTGGTATATTGGGTCCTGATTACAAACAAAAATAATCTATGTAAGTGGAATGGACAAAAGTCCCTCCTAGAGGGGTAAAATGGAGGGTAAAGTTTGTAACGAAATTTTCTCATTTCTGGACTTTGCAGTATGAAAATATTATTATAAGCAGAGTACAACCCGAATTGATTGTCAAATTCTAAATTAACGCGAGCGAAGCCGCGGGCAAAAGCTAGTAATATATATAATAATTGACTTAAATAGCCCCACTATTTTTCTCTCTCACCACACTATTCCTCATCTTATCCTTTAAGACGTAGGTACATACCTATTTCTCTAAGCTCTCTGCATTTATTCTTCGTGTGATTGCTGTCCTATACGATGTTTTTCTTCAAAGTTAAAGCGAGCGAGTAACTATTTAAAACGTATATAACTTCAAAAAGTCAGAGATGCGCGCCTTGGAATCGAACGCGAGAAATCTGCGTAGCAGTCTGACGGTCTCCCAATAGATAGCGCTGCTGTCCTAATATGTATTTTCTTTTAATATTATTAATAAGTACATGTCAACGATGTAAGATGTTCTATATTAAATATTTAGGGTCCAGAATGCAGTCAAGGGTGGTAGTCCAGAATACAGTCAGTTCAAAGTGCTGATGGCCATCATCAAGAACGAAGGAGTCCTAGCGTTATGGAGCGGTCTACTGCCCTCGTACTTCAAGGCCGGACCAAGCACCATCCTAGTCTTCGTATTAATGGAACAACTCAATGCCATGTATTTCCAATTATCGAAATAAGTGTTGCCTAAGCCGAAATATTGAGCACCTTGCAATAGATGCCTGTTTTCATATCAGACCGGGTTTATTGAGGTTATGAGGGCATTTGCGTCTATTGATATTTTCATGACTAACACATTCATAGTATGCATTTTACTCTCCAGTGGAACTTATTATTCCTAAATTTAGTTTTCATTGGCACCGAACAGCACTTGCAGCAAAAGTTTTGCATACAAAGATATCCATAGACGCAAAAGCCCTCAACGCAATTACACCAGTTGATATTGCACTCCTTACTAATTAATTAAATTATACAATTACAGTGTGTACGGACTGTTAGCGTTCTCGATTGCATTGAAAGGTGTCATCACAAAGAACATCACTTCATATATTTTCGAAACATACGTCATGTGATAAAAAATATATTACCAAATGTTCGGTAAAATACTCCACCGTTTAACATAGTCGAGAGCTCTCATAACTCGTACTTCTAGTATAAGTATTCGTTGCTCGTATACCTAGTGTTAATATAATCACCCAACTTAATAGTAGGCTTAAGAGGCTTCTGTGCCTATTAATATTTTAAAACAAACAGTTCTGCCATTTACTGAAACAAAAACTAAATCTAAAAATAACAATTCCATTAAAAACCAGAACTTGTTGTGGAACTTTTAGTTACAAAAAATCTGTAGAGGCTAATGCTCTCAAAAGCGCAGTTACCCCGGTTACACTTAGTGTACTTACGTTAAATGTTATTACGTCAACTTTGTCGTTTATTAATGTTTGAATCGTTTATACTGCTTAAATTTTCTCAAAAGTTTGATTAAACGGTTCAAGTTGTAAATGACATAGTAGTTGATTAATTAAAATTTAACACTTACTATACGCGACTATATAAAAAGATAATAATTATATATATTATTACTATTTCTTTTTATATTAAATAATTAATATAATTTAATTTTTTTATTACATTTATTTATTATTTTTTTAAAGTTTATATTATTATATAATATACATATTTATTATTTTATTTATATTTTTATTATTATTATTTATTGGACCAACTTGGATTTGTCGATATTTATATCGTGTAGAAATAAAGGAGATGTTATGATTAATTTATACGGATAAAAAAGACAATAAATAATATAGCTTATTTAAAAATGTTCAATAAAAATTGTTGTGATTGATAGTTAATTTAAATACTTTGTAACAGATTACTGTGTAATTACTAATTAGATTACATTTCAATTAAATTACAATGTAATTAAATATAGCAGGTTCTTTGCGTAACTAATTACTAAAGTAATCTGTTATAATGTTATAAAGTATTTAAATTATCAATTACAAAAGTAATTGCAATTGTTAATTTGTAATTAAATTAATTTTTGTCCATCTCTGCTCTGTGATTATATGTGGCTCTATATCAAGACCAAAGGAATAGAGATTCTTTTTATCTCTATTTCTAATTCATACAGTCTGTTAACAACAACCGTCTCTAACAATCGTGCGAGGACTCGTGGCACCAGACGGACAAGGAAACTACCGGCTAAACGCCCGCGCCGGTTCAATCGGTGTTTTGTGTCACCTATCAACAATTGTTAAGAGGAAACACTAAGGGCGAAAGAATTGAAAAATAGGTATTTGTAAAATCTGTTGCTGTCGCGCAGTGCCATCGTACAGCATCATGAGCGCGATAGAGACAACTGCAGCTTGGACCGAAAATACCTATTACAAGTAGGTACAAAATCAACGTTTCGTAGTCCCCTGATTCCTTCTCCAAAATTTGACCGATTTAACTACTTTTTTCATTAAAAATTAAAGAAAGACTTTGGGCATGTTCCTATATTTTCCTTTTTTATATAATCTAGTTAAATTTGTTTACTGGACGTTTGAACACAACGGAAAATGTGGGCAATTCATAAGGTTTTTGAAGGCTCATGTCTCCTTTAATAATTAATTTATAAAAATAAGGAAAATATAGGGACATGTCAATAGAAGCCATACATTTTTTGGAAAAAGATTGTTCCTCTAGTGGCATTATCCAGGGAGGAAACAGGGGACTACGTTTGTATAGAAAAACGGCCCTTGTGTTCCCTCTTAACGGTCGTTTACAGGCTATGTCAATTGAGATACTGACAATACTAGGTATCTATTCTTAAGGTAGACTCGTGCCTAATATTGCGATGGGCGATTATAAAAGACTTAACAATTGTATTGTCTAAAATGAGATAAAATCCCACAAGTAGGTAGGTATTGTTAAAAACGTTAAAATAAGAAATGATCGCTTGTAAGCCGTTTTTATACAAAATGTTAGTACTTTACTGTTAAATACGGTACAAATAAAAAGTACCTATAAAGTTTTTATAGTGTATTTTTACTTGTCAAATTATATACGAGTTATTAAGCGATGTTTTATTTGGTAGTATTATGAAATAAATAAAAAAACATATATAATATAACCTGTTTATTGAAAACAAACTGATTATTCCAATACTAGACGCACAGTCTAGCCATTGCTAATTCATACAAACTAAACAACTGTCAATGATCGTTGACACGGAACAAAGTACCGACAAATCAAAGAAAACTAAGTACAAGCTTATCAAGGTAATTAATTGCCCTGTTTTACCACATAACTTATAAAAAGAAGATATTGGTTGTACTAAGAGCATTATATTTCTGGAACAGCGGACTTTTAAATAAGCTAAACCTTCTAAACGGATTCAGTTAATGCTGAGATTTTCATCATACATAATCAAAACAGGCTAATGTAAGTTGGAGAACTAGCCGCAATTTGTCTGTTTAAATATGGAAGATCTGATATCTTCTTCTCAAGGGTCAAGTTATTTAACTTCATCTCATACAAGACTAACAGTGCAAATTAAAAGAAAGTTTACTTGTCAGGATCTTTTTTATTAAGATGCTACGCCTCATAGAGCACAGAATTGTAAATAAATAGATACATATAATACATTAAGTCTGCCTGTAACTACAAGACTGACAAATTAACTAAAATCAAATTCGACTATAAGTCATATTAGACTGTTTGATTCTGTATGCACAAGAGTAAAAATAGCATTCAAGGCAATCTTTTTGTGAAAACAGTGTCAAAATTGATTGTAAAATAAGGAAGTTATTCATATTTAAAATTTGGGTATGAAAAAAGTAGGCGTAGTTGGGATATATCTCTATCTTCCTTGCACATCTGCATTTAAATAGCGGTTACGTCACAACGCGTATGGAGCGTCGTTATCCTGTCGTTTGCCATTTATCTCTAATAATAAATTATAAAGCTTGTATCTATTTAATATTGGATTGGATTTTTGTATTATATCGATTGTGTAACGTAAATATTCGACTTAAATAATAAAAAAGTGAGTCAACTACCTTAATATTGATAACACAATATAATATATTAAACATCACAAAATCTATAATTATCCCGTCACCTCAACTATTTCCATAATACAATTTTTATAATCCACAATTGAAACCCCATACCTGTAAAGGATAATGAAAAAAAGAGGCATATCCAAATTTCGTGCCATGCCAGACATGTTTGTCTCAATAAAAATCCGTGCATCTCCCGCTAACGAAAAAAAACTATAAGTACTTATGAAAAAATGACATTAGATGTATACAAATGTTACATTTTATTGACTACCCTCACGATTTACATATATCTTAACGTAACGGTACGGGTGAGCAATAGATAATATATTAAAGTCGAAAACTAATATTTGCCAGTGGTGATCAGCCGTATGCCACCTCTTCGACGATGGTCTCCCACGAGTCTGTGGACTGGGTCTCCCAGGACCCATCGTCATCATCTGGTTCTTCATCCTCCTCGTAATATGCCAGCTGGAAATATTAAAACTAATATTATGAATCTGTCTGTTTGTTCTGTTTTCACGCGTGAACTGCTGAAAAGAAGTATGTTTAAGCCTTGGGCTATGATAAAGAATGTAAAAAATGAACTCAGACCCTCGTCACTCACACTTAGTTTTAAATAATTATAGAGCGGATTACACATTTTAACCCTGAACCTGAACAGAACTCTCATCCGACTTGGCTTTTATAATTTGAGTTTTTCTACAGAAACCAATAGTTGGTTATTATGGTTATTGGGGACGCGAGAATCGACCTCGAGATATGTTTTTTGCAGAATAACTACCTATAAACTGGTGTTGTAGGCGCCCGTTGGCAACAGTAATCGCTTACTGTCCGACGGGATATAAAAAAAGGGGATAAGTAAATAAACTTGCCCCCTTTTTTTATCATGCAAGAAATCTGTGTCTTCACTTTATGTCGCCTCTAGTCCGATACGGGCCACCTGGTCGTAAAATAGAAAGCCAGATAAAAGTATTAAGTCTGGCCGCAAAAGAATAACTGCAGCCCAAAGTCGATAACAAACCTCCATTCTTATACTAAGGGCAAAAAACTGGTATCTTGTGAATTACCTCGTTTTCATGTAGCCTGTGTACTGTGTGTACTCTGATCTGGAACATCCAGGCCCTGCCGAGAGCCGCAACTGTTCCGCTCAACAGTAGCGGCATGCTGAACCGGTACTTCCACGCCAGTCCCATCAGGAATATGAACAGACTCTTGCGACCTGTCATTCTTGCATTGTAACCTGTAAATTGACAGTTTCAATGATAAATTAAACAAAGAACATTAAAAATAAAAGGAATATGAAAGAGCTTCATATGGCAAAAGAATACTTAGAAGTATAGGTATCCCTACAACTTGCTACTAATCAATACTAATATTATAAAGCTGAATAGTTTGTTTGTTTGAACGCGCTAATCTCAGGAACTACGGGTTCGATTTGAAAAATTCTTTTAGTGTTGGGTAGCCCATTTATCGAGGAAGGCTATAGACTATATAACATCACGCTACAACCAATAGGAGCGGAGCAGCAATGAAAAATGTTGCGAAAACGGGGAAAATTCTCCTATATGAAGCAGACGTAGTTGCGCGGGACAGCTGGTGATTGTAGAGGTCCCACGTTATAGAGGATTATACTATTGTCGTTGATTAATATTGTTGTGAACTGCATAGGCCTGTCATGCAACGTAAACAGAAACGTAAACGTGAAACAGATTTATTCCAAAATTCGTCTCTAATTTCGTACAATGTATAGGTACTATACAGTACGATTCAAACTTAATGGCGGCTCGGAACATCGTACGTTTCGCTGCGCAGAACGCAATATTAGGTATCAGCGGGGCATAGAGGGACGTGGCGGCGGGGCATATCCCCGCACGCCCTCTCTTTCACCCGCACTCGCCAATCGTCTGCTTTCAGTGTATGTGTTACGCCCGTTATTGTCGACTTGACTGTACCTGCGCGTACCTGCACTCGCAGCTAACTTCCGAGCCGCCATTAAGTTTGAATCGTACTGTACTCGTAAGTCTAAGGCGATTAACACACGGCACCGCGCACCGCCGCGGTAGGCGGTGAAGCGGATCTCATGTCGCATTGGCCTCTACTAAATCCGTTGATGCCTAACACACGTACACCGCCCAACCGCGCGGTCGAGCGGTGCTTTTTCGCTTTACCGCCATCGCCCTCCGTAGCGGTACGCGGTACCGTGTGATAATCGCCTAAGATCCGACGCCACGGTTGCATTTCTACGTCCATCGGATTATTTTTTTATTTGCTTGATTAAAACGCATAAGTATAATGTAACTAATATATTTATTTTTTTAAAAGACGATTTACGCTCTATGAATTAATCCTGTGTTGCGCGGGGTTTTACAAACATTCAAACAACGGACACAAAGAACACGCAAAGTCGGAACAACCATTTGTGGATCACACAATTTTTTATCCCGTATGGGATTCGAACCCACAACACTCGGCGATTAAAAAGAGTGGCCATGAGTTTCTTGCCCGTTCTTCTCATGAGCCCTACACCCTTACGGTTTAAGATTTTTATTTTCTCATAAGAATTCACAAAGATTCACTTACTGAGAAACAATTTTTCACAACATAAGCTTAAAAGAGTGTACAGACACATAATGAATTATTACTAAATTAAAAGTAAACAACAAAAGAACATAACATAACAATTAATATAACTTGTTATAAAATAAAACCCTTGCTTTGTTCAACGTGGCAGTAAATGTAAATTCACAGAAAAAATTTTGTGTAACTTTGACATTCATAAGTGTTACCTTGTAACCTAACTTGAATAAATTTATTTTTGACTAGCTGTTACCTGCGACTTCGTCCGCGTAAATTTTAACTATAAAGTGTTTCTCTCCGCGGAACCCTATATTTTTCTAAAATGATGAAATGATGTAGTATGTTATTCCTTATAACATTAGCTATCTGCCAGTGAAAGTCCCGTCAAAATCGGTTCAGCCGTTTTGGAGATTAGCCGGAACAAACAGAGAGACAGGCAGACAAAAATTTTAAAAATAGGTATTTTCGTATTGGTACCTTATATACTTTCATATGCATTAGATAAAAATCTGTTATTTTGACATTACAAAGAGACACTTCAATTTTATTTATTTGTATAGATTTTTGATTTTGATTTTTCGCGACCACTTAAACCACTACGTCATCCGTACGAGTTATTGCCTATTAGCATTCATACTCATCTATTTGAACAATCCTTGAGACGGTTCTTATAAGAAGATCACTGCTTATTATGCGAGTCGCCTAAGGGCACGTGCTAATACCACCTCACATTGACAAGACAGGAGATGCCAGTAAATATTACCTATAACTTGCCTATATATTTCCATTCCCCAGAGAGCCACACAAAAGACAATTTATCTACGTACCTACTTAAGTTTTAAACCGTTTCAATGATAAGAGTTTTGGCCATGGGCGTCGCCAGCCGATGGCTTAAGAGGGGGCAAGTTGATATGGAGAATGAGAAAAGTATAAATTGTAGGTAAAGTCGAGAGCACATGAAGCTTTTCACTTGTAGTACGAGCCTTACCTACATCTACAGCGATTGTAATAATAACGGTGCAAAGTCCAACGTGTAAAGCTTCACGAGTTCTTGACTGTACAAAAAATAAAACTTATAAATAAGCTATTACATTTATTAGAAAAATAGAATAAAAAATAATTTGGGAGTTTGAATTTGAACATACAGTGTATTTTTTTTGTAATTACTAGATTTGATATTATGGTCGACAAAGATTCTTTTTTTGATTAGGTTAATTAAACATAATCTTCGGGTGTTTTTTGAAAACTTTTCGACCACTTTATTATGAAAATCTTATAAGTTTAAATAATTTAAGAATAAGTTTTCTGTGCACACTCATCATGGCCAGACCATTCAGGCGATTTTCACCCATAGTGCTTCTTAGCCAGGTTTTTAGTCTCCTGAGGCTGCTAAACGATCGCTCTACCGTACACGTTGTGCACGGAAGAGCGAACAAAATTTTCAACGCTTTTTCCGTGTCATAACATAGAGCAGAGCGTAGTTGAGCGTACGGAATATTAGGAATGGAATTGGTGAATTCATTCGAGTTTCGAGGTACGGGAATGATCGATCAAGCAAGTCAAGTCAAAGACTTAGGACTTTGGTTGTTTTACATTTGGCAACTTTTTTATAATCTCTAGGGGAGGGCAGCTGCCCCTTCCTGCGCCTCCCTTGGCGACGCCCTTGGTTTTAGCTATAAATGTTATCTGGCACCAGAAATGTAGAAAGGAATATTTTATAAGTACGATTCTCTTACAGGAAAAGGGCGTAAGAAAAGTACCGACTGAAAAGAGTGCCGGAGGTTTACATACGTACCCCGCTCCCATTCTTTTATTTTTAGCCCATTATCAATACACTAGATTGGCATGGCGAGTATCATCAAAAAAATTCGGTATTCTCACCAGTCTCACTCACTCACACTAACAGTGACAAGGTTACTACCTTTACGCCAATTTCTTAAAAAGGTTGCGACAGCTTAAACCCAAATCTGTGTAAGCCTACAGACGCTTATAAATACTTCTTCTCCCTAGCCTTTGTTATTCCCAAGTCACTTGGGGTCGGCTTTCTAGTCTAACCGGATTTGACTGTATATCAGTTTCTACATGGAGCGACTGCCGTCTGACCTCCGCAATCCGAAGGCTAACGATACCCTAAGGCTAGACCAGTGTCAGGATATTAGAGGGCACTGACTTCCCAATAACGACTGCCATAAATGTTCATGGCAGCCGGGACCGACGGCTTAACGTGCTCTCCGAGGCACGGAGCAGGCGATAATTGTCAATCATACGCACATAATTTCGAAAAATCATATAACTTCCGAAAGTCAGAGGTGCGCGACGTGGGTTCGAACCCGAGACCCTCTGCATTGCAGTCTGTTGGTCTCCCCACTGAGCTATCGCTTATAAATACCTAAATGCATACCTACCTATTATATTCTATCTGTGTCAATGAAATTTGTTTCCAACCATCTTTTTCTTTAACTAAGACAAGGTTTTGTATAGTAGAGTATATGTTTCGTTTGTACTAGCGCTAAAATTACTGCAACAGTATGACCTACAAACATAAACCGACATAGAGGCCATGCCACCAATACCTTTCACTTTGCTATTGATAGTAATATCGTACCTACAGAAAGCAGTCAGTGTACACTTACAACAAGTATTTCTATTCCTAACACTACACTACGAATTCCTTAATCATTGTCTTATGTCCTAATTTACAGAAATATGATGCCTACAGCTGACTAATTAGGTACCTCATTCCAATTCTTATTTTTGGCTACTAAAGACAACTTTTCATGCACTTGGAACTTGCCTTTCTTAACACGTTCCCTGTCCGATGAACCACATATGATACATAACAATAGATTTTCTATTGTGTCTATCACGGGACAGTGAATGGGTTATTTCTTTCAACTTTGAAACAACAGACGCAAAGAACACCTAGACGCAAAACAATTATTTTTGGATTACACAACACGCTGCGCTATGATAATGGCGACTATTTAACCACTGCCACGGATGACAAATCCGTGCGGACAAATTTGGAACAGCTAGGGTAGGAATGCACCTCAATCCTGCAGAAAATCTCAACCAAATAATCATTTTAAGACAGATAAGGCACAGCGAATTAAACTTGGACGTGAAACTACATTTAAAATAGAGCAGCCCTGTTGTGAAAACACCCTTTAAAAAGATCGACCCTGCGTCATTTTACCTACTGTCCCTAGGTTCTAGGTTAACAAGGGTTTAGGACTTAGCAGAGACCAGTATTCTTTATATGTACTTGTTATGGCGGAGCATAGGATGCGTTTTTTATAGATTCAAAGCCCAAGTGCAACCTGTAGTGCATTTAATTGTCAAATTACAGTTTCAGGCTCATCTAAGTAATCGCGTTCAAGAATCTTTTAAACCACAGCTAGCAAACAATTATACCGTTTGCCTGATGTGCCATTGCATTACTGGGTTGCAAAGTGAAACACTGCGTTGTTTTACAAACACGAGTTACTGGACCTAGTGAGAAAGCACATAGCCAGGTTAAGGAGCTTTAGAACCCTATTCACCGCAGCAACACTACACCAGATTATTATTATTTTTTTTTGCTCTTCAAAATGATCACACTCCATCTGATGGTAAGCAGTCATGTGGTCTAAGAGCAGTGGCCTCCACACCGCCCTCATAGCAGCCGAGGTGATGTTGAGGTCTACTTTGACGGCCTGAGAAGGTGCTTTTTCACGCCCCGCTTAAAGGACCCAGGATTGAAGAAAGAGGGAAACACGTGCCTTGACAGAGAATTCCATGCCTTGGTCGTTCGGCAGAGGTATGAGGACCCAAACTTGTTGGTTACCATCGTGCTTTTCTACGTGAAAGATCTTTAGCTAGCTAGTCTTTTCCGTCCGTGTTCTAGAATGTTCCTTCTATGTGAACCGACCATGGAACCTATTCGCGCTCTAATTATTACGTAACTAAAATTATAATAGATAACGAATTTATCTATTACACTTTTTTGTTTCTATGGCCGTGCCGATTCTTATCAGTGTAGGGCGGAGGTCAAAACAACTAGAAATATTTAAATAATTATTACTTTTTAACCAATTAAGATATAGATAAGACATAAGAATTATCTAGGTACCTATTTGTCTGTTTAATAAACTACTTCCTAATTGTTCAGAATGATTATTGGAATATGGAGCATCCTTTTATATTTGAGGTTTCAAAATACTGCACTTCCCTGAAAGGTCAGAGAGGGGTATATCATTGTCGCATTTTGGCATGAGTATTTAGGTCTCACATTAAAGCAGACGAACTTAACGCCATCTTTTGAATAGATTTCAAGAGCGAAAGATTATATTTTAATAACTACTGAATAGCTTCTACTTTACTGAATAGCGCAATAATTTGAACTCGGAAATTTCGATTCGAACCTGAGGGCACACTATACTACGCTTGGCTAGGTCACCGTACTTACGAGGCAGCCAAAATCAAAATGTTATTAACAGCTGTTATAATATTGATTTGGTTGTTAATATAACTTGTGACGTTAAATATCTTGTGTCTGGATATCAGGCACGGAAACAAACAACACAATGATAGTGTGATGTGGTCAAGTGTGAAAGGTCAAGTATTGTAGAAATAAATCATGAATGTAACTCATATTATCATGAAATATAAAGATAAGGTGAGGGTAACAAAAACAAGTATATTTTTAAGCATTTATTGTTAATATGAATTGCATTCATAGACTACTTATACATGTTAGTTTATGGAATGTCAGCTACATGTCACTACTCTAGTCAGGATTTGTTGCTGGTCATACAAAAATGCAACTGCATAGACTAAATTTCATAAATTTTACAGTCATAGACAAAATAAAAACATCACAAATAATAACTATAATAAGTTCTTAATTTAAATAAAAAAATAACACATTTACATCAATGTTGTGTCAAAAAATAAGTTAATCTTTATCTCTTTGAGATAATAGCAACTAAATCTTATCTTAAATTACAAATTATATTTTAATTACAAAAATTATTAATCACAATAAAAGTTTTTATTTTACCATAAACTATTTCCAAACACCACATTTTCTATATGACCAGCAAAAACATTAATTAAATGCTTTTACATCAAATACTAGTAATACAACATTATACAAGTAAACAGTATGTAAATATAAGTCAGTATAGGCCTTGCAGATGCAAACTTATTTTAGTAGGTACATCCATTATATTATAGTATGTCCACAAAAATGTGTCATAGAAAATGAGTCACCCCTTTTTACATAAAAAATATAGCATTCATTAAAACAATTCACTGAGCTCTTTTAGTCCATTAGGACCAGAAATAAGCTTGGCTATTTTGAACCTTCTGGAATAATCCTGGTTAGCTACAAGATGCAATTATCACACACACAGACCAAGTAAAATACTAAGTTTAGGCAACCAACCACAGTAGAAAATATTGCAGAAGTCTTATTTCTTTATGACTAAGGGGTATATAATAGTTTACTCCAACATTATGTTCTACCCAATTAGAGTTTAAGAATTTATGAGATTCTATAGAGATTATATACTGAAACAGTCATTACATTAGTTAGTAACATAGTTTATAGAGTAATAATATGTTTGATATATTCAGATTTTAGAAGCTAATAATCACATATAGTTTGGCGAATTGTCAAGTAAGAAAGCTACACCTATATATTCTGAATTATTTATTGGAAATAGTCAACATGGTCACCAGAACTGAATTGCCCCTGTTGTAGTACTGTCAAACATTTCTTTGCAGTCATTTCGGGCTTAAGTAAAGTCCCTTGCACCTTGAATGACAGAAATACATCCCTTAAATTGGCATTCACTGTTTCTGCCAAAACAAAGTCAATCATAGATGTTTCTACAGGTCCTGGTGAATAATTCAACACTCTAATCTGCTTTTTCTCTTCAGCCAATACCTTGAAATACATTTCCCTTGCAGCTTTACCACTGCAATAGCTGGCCATACCACTCATAGCTTTAATAGCACACAAAGATGTAATGTTAACAATTACTAGTCTATCTTCAATCTCTTCAAAAACCTTCAGGAATTGAGTATTCAATTTAATCACATTGAATACATTCAGATCATAGTATAATCTCATTCCATCCACATCTTCCATACGTTCTGTTGGGACAGCAAGATTACCAAGAGACCCAACATTGTGGAAAATAACTGCAGTTGTAAAATCCTTGACATCCCGTCCCTTTAAAGCATGTTTTATGACATCAAACATTTCATTTGCAGATGCTTTAGACAAGTCCATAGACTCATACAAAATTTTCACATTGTCCTGTTTACAGAGACCAGATGTCTTTGCCAGTTCATCTTTATTACGTGCCAGTAGTAACATTATGGACTTTGGACCAAGGAGCTTTGATAACTCAACGGCAATAGCTCTCCCTATGCCCTGGGAGGCACCCGTAAGTACAACAAAGGTAGATCCTGAGAGATCTATGTTAGAAGATGAAGATGATGCCATGATTACTTACAATGATCTTAAATTCAAGGGAAGTTAGTCTTGCAACAGTTTCTCGTCTTCAGTATCTCCAACCACAGGGTCTAAGTCACAGCCCTCTCGCATCAACCGATCAATGCAGTCTGCCCGGTATGCTGCTAAGTCTTCTACAACCTTGCTCTTGGATCTGAGGGCCTTAAGTTTGCGTTCTGTAAATTAAAAGATAAAAGTTTAAGCATGTGCTCAATAATAAAGGAGCAAAATAATTTTACTAAAACCTTAAAATAATAAATACCTATGGATAAGAATTTATGATTAATTTTAACTACGTTATGGTAAATTTGCATAAAAAAATATTTATTTTATTTAAAATTCTTATCGATTTGTCGCGCAGCTACAATCCATAAGCACGTTAATTACTAACCACGCGGCGAACAGTGAATGTCTAAGAACAAGAAACGATTGTATATATAGGCGTAATTGCTCCACATTATGTCATGTTGTGAAACAATCGCACAGATACAACAAACTACAACTGTTTGGCATTCCATTAAAATGTAATATCGTAAGTATCAATTACCTAAAATAGCGAGATATTGTTCAGAATCCGATAACTTCTCGAACTCGTACGATGGCTCAAAATTATCTTCAAATTCTGGAACAGCCACAGAATTCTCGACTTCACTGCCCCAAGGATCCATCAAAGACTGGAAAGAACGAACAACGAGTACAATACTTAGAACAAAAACTTATCTACGTCGTATAGTTACACTGCGGCAAACGACAAAGATCTAACATTTGACTTACATAAACATAGGCTGAACGCCTAATAGTTCACTTAATTATGATGGAAAAGCATCAATATAAAAATATAATAGATAATTACAATAAAGTGGGTGTTCTGACTGAAAATCTAATCAAATCAATGACTTATGACAGTCGAGGAATAACCAAAGACAATGTAAATCGCCTTGACAATTGACAATACAATTGCGTTCCATTATTGCTAAAATAAGCCTGAAATCCTAAAGCAGTAACCATGTAAAGTAGTTAGTTTTTGATTAACATAATCTTTAATGGCTTATCATTAACAGAGTTCTATGCAAGTGCAACAGCAATTAAGTAGCATCGTTACATTCTATGATATTAGGCTTTAAAAACTGTCGGCAGATCTACGAAAGTCATTATAGTCATGTCATTAGTATTAACCTCTGATTCTTCTTCAGAAGTTAATGAAAACACTATGTGGGTCTGTCTGTTAGTGACAGGCATAACTCCGGAACCACTGGACCGATTGAGTTGTAACTTGGTGTGCAACCTTGAGGTCATACCTTGGTCGAGTTTGAATAAAGATCCTATGGGTCAAAAGACCCCTGAGATATAGGGGTCACAAGGTCACATGAAGACGAAGAGGTTGAAGCCTGGGTTTTTACACCCATCTCGTTAAATCAAGCTTTACAAATTTATCGAACCTAATTTATTAAGTAGATATCTAATTAACCTGAACTTGCAAAATAATAACGTTGTATTAATCAGTTATAATTACTTGTTACCCTGAATTCCTTGTCAATGAAACATACAAAAAGTGGTTTTTAGTATCAGATATTAATTTAATATTATTTTTATCATATAATTACAGAGTTGGTAGGTATGCTTGGAATCACCAACAGAAGCGATATATACAAATACATTTAATAGTTTCGGAGCACTGTGTACAAAGTTTTGCCCTTCTGCAAAGGTACGTTTTTGTCATTGCACCTCTGTATCCGACGGAACGGAAAGAACGAGGAATATATAGATGTCGTAAATAGATAACCATATTTTACGGCTGCTACTGTCACGCTACTTTGCTTAATCAAATAATCACTGTACACTTAAAAAGCTTTGGTAATAAGCGTGGCTTGTCTTAATCGCAGAAAGTTTGGAACTCTTACAGGATTTTTTGTATTATTCATAATCTGTGAAAATATCAACTGGCTACTGTACAAAATAGTTTTGTCCTTAATCTCAGAGCTCGATCTTGCTGCGTATTAAAACTGGAACGTGACTAAAGCCGTGAAACCATAGACAAGTTATAGAACGTATCTCAGTTATGTTATGTGTATGTAGGTACTACGTGTACTTGTACTACAGAAAGCTATAAGCAGTACCTGTAGTAGGTAAATTAAGCTTAATTCACTATATTTTTATTCACTTTGCTAATATATCATAGGATATTTATGTTTCCCATTACGGTAACGCTTAATCGTCAGGACTGAAATTAGACTGTTGACAAGGCTATACATCCTATATGATTACGGGATCTGAAATATATCTAGAAAATAAAAATATAATTATATTGGTGAATTACGCCTCTTTTGCTTACCCTTTAGAAGATATATGTGTTAGTTTTAAAGTACCTACGTCTCAAATGCCTATATTTTAAATACTTTATCCTAACTAATATTATTAAAATGCAAATGGGTTTGTTTATTTGTTTGTTTGTTGCGCTTTGACGCTTTAACTACTAGACCAATCATCATGAAATTCCGCATACACCTTGTCAAGTGTACAGAAAACGACTGGCACCTTTAATCCAGAAAAAAGTACCTACCTACTGACGCCCCTCCCTCGGGCCTGTGCTGCTCGGGCGGCAGACTGCCCAAGTCCACCACCCGCAGGCCGCCCCCTAGGGTGGCTGGAGGTCCGCGAACGCCCTACGGCGGCGCCCTGGACGTCTCCTGCGGTTTGGGTGGGGAGAGACCAGCTCCCTCTCCCGTTCCGCCGCCTCCTTCGCGGACATCACTGCCTCGCAGAAGGCGACGGCGGCCTCCCATGCACCCTCGCTCCGGACCATGGACAGAACCATGTCAGGCAGCGAGAGGACCTGGACACCCAGTGCCCCGGTTAACGACCGGCGCTGCTCCTCCCAAGCTGGGCACTCCACGAGTGTGTCCAGCGCCGTATCCTCGGGGCCGTCACCGCAGTGGTGACAACAAGACGTCTCCTCCCGACCTATACGACACAAGTACCTCCCGAAGCATCCATGCCCGGTGAGGACCTGCGTCAGGCGGAAGGTCAGGGCGCCATGGCGCCGCTCCAGCCACTCCTCCAAGATTGGACTTACCGCCGCTATTGCGGCGTGCCCTACTGTTACAAACCTAACTTAACCTACATTTACGCGAGCGAAGCCGCGGGCAACATCTAGTATTCAATAAAGAATAAAATATAATTATTATACATACAACACAGATTGCATATGAAACTAGGGTCAAGGAATAGAATTATCTCGAGTATTTAAACAGTTTTAGTAGTTTGTAGTTTAGTTTTAATTAGTTCCAATGTGCAATGCGAATACCTTTATTTTATTGTATGATCCTTTTTTTAATAAGAAGAGGGTACGACACGGTGTGTTTTGACCTTTTTATTGGGTGGGTTGGTATCTACTTATGTAATAGGTATGTGTGTTAAGTTCAAATATTGCATTAAGATTTGAACCACTTTCCGATGTCTGATTGAGCTGAAATTTTGTATACCGTAACTTCAGTGACAATGCAATATTATGATAGATATAATCTGATGCTGCAGCCAGGATTGTCTCCTCACTAGGGAACTCTTCAACTGGTAGCAGCACGGTCACGAAATTTTGTATGTTAGTTTAATTTTGATAGTTTAACACGATTTTTATCATGAACTGCTGCTGCAGCTAGCATTGTCTCCTTACGAGGGAACTCAAGGGAAAACTTTATTAGATTAGATTCAGAATTTACCACACCATTAAAATAAACAATAAATTATTAAAAAACAGAAATTATAAAAAGAATATTATTAGAGTAGGTAAGTAATTTGTAAAGTATTCTGTCATACTGAATAATAAAACTATTTAAAAAATGTTTTGTTTAATTTGTCTTCATCTATTGTGACAATCCTACCAAAATAGGTAACAATTTTGCACGTTCTTAAGAAGCTTAGTCTCTGTTCCGTTTATCTACTCATGTGATGAGAGTGAGAGAACAGAGATTGCACTTGTGTTTGCGCACTCACTTGTGCACTATAATATCTCCGAAGATTGGCCGCTGTGGCTGAAATTCGGTCTGGAGGACATTATTATTATTTATCGCTTGCTTTAACGGTGATGGAAAACATCGTGAGGAAATCTGCATGTCTTACAGTGCCGGATTAAGCAAGCGCGGGGCCCGTAGCAAATTCTTTCGGGTAAGAGTGCTTGCATACGTCAGACTTTTTGTAGAGCTGATTATTGGGCCGACTGAAATTCTACACATTTGTACGAGCGACTTTTTGTAGAACTTGTGCGTTTACCGTATGAAATTCGGTGTTTTATATACGCCAAGGAAATAGTCGGTTACTGATTGTCTGACGTGGATTGTCTTAGTAGGAAAAGTTGTAACATTTCACGTTTTTGTGACATCAAGTAAATTCAATATACCACATCTTAAGTAAGTTTCACTCAAAAAATTACGCTCAGGCAGAGGTGAGTGAGCTTAAATATGCGGGGCCCCCTTGCGCGCGGGGCCCGTAGCAATTGCTACTCTTGCTACGTGGTTAATCCGGCACTGATGTCTCAGAGTTCTCGAGGACATGTGAAGTCTGCCAACCTGCTTTGGGCCAGCGCGGTTGACTATGGCCTAACCCTTCTCAAACTGACAACAGGCCCATGTCCAGCAGTAGGACAGTTTTATATATAGGGCCGATATTATTATTCCGGATGGATAGCTAAATAGTATGTCGACCTGTATAAGTCGGACCGGGTCGTTGCTGGTGGGTTTGGTGGTCGCTGATGTAGTTTCAGTTCCAGCGACCCACCCACCATTCAAGGCAGCGAGTTTGCACACCGTGGTAGGTATAGTCGGTAGTATCCGGGAAATTCCATCTTTTCTCGGGTGAGCCCGACATAACCTCACTTTCAGCGTTCAAGGTACGCCTCAATGCATTCCGCAACGGCAAAAAAATGGTTTTGTTGACTTGAGAAGCACCTTGGTCCTTGACACATGAGTCAATATGGCCCAATATGTTGCCGCTAGGGGCGCTTATAAAAAATTTACGATCGATAAGACATGCCAGCGATCGAATGAGTCAAGGACGACAAGATGCATCAATAGATTCTTATGTTACTGTACGTTTGATACTGTGTAAATAGGTAACCTAAGTGAATATATTAGAACAAAATGTGAAGTAATAGAAATAGACAAAATACACCAGTGACTCGTTGGTGTAAGAAAATTTGTTTTATTTGAATAATGATAGATGGCGTTGGTATCGATTAAGTCAAATATTTTTTTAGTAAATAATATTCACGTCACAATTCTTATACCATATAGTATATAAATAAATACACATACCATAAATAATAATGTATAATCTATGGAACAATCCGCCACACTAGCTATCCATATATGAAATTATAGCATTGCAGTTGTTTCCATTACACAACAGAGGGCAGTATTCACATTTCTAACATATGTTTTTAATTTACGTAATAATTATACAAACAAACCATTATATTTATAATAATACTAGCTGACCCAGCAAACTTTGTTCTGTCATATAAATTATTTCTCAGCAGTATGAAATATACTTTAGGACTTATTCTCATACCTACCAAATATATATTATAAAAAAACATAAAAATCGGTCGAGCCGTTTCGCAGAAGTGCGACCACAAACAAAATGAAATTTTATATAATATATAGATAGATTATTATAATAAAATATATTCATACCATGCATTTAAGTAAACAATCATTTACTACTCTTAAATTAGTTCCCAACCTAGCCGCAAGGGGCATTAATATATTTTACACCATAGATTATACACTGTTTTACACTCTGCGTGTACGTGTACTATGTAGGTTTCATTGATTTAGATTCTTAGGAACACTAATGTCTTCCCGTGAACATGGCTGCTGAAAAGCAACCGAAACGTCGTCGGAGAAAGTGTAAATATAAATAATTTTAATAGCTTTAACAGTAGTACCTACTTAAAGTTTTGCAAAAGTAGTGTAATAACGTCAATTTTTCAAAATTTTGTAATAAGTGTTTAAAATAAACAACGTGATAGAATCCGTATAAAGCAGTTTAATTATCATGTATAACATTTGCGTAAACGTAAGATAATAGGTAATTAACACTTATGTTGCAAGCTCTAGCAGGACCTTTAAAATAAATCAGTTTACAGATTCTTATTTCAATATCAAAATAATGCAAATATCAATATACATACAAGCATAAAATTGTTGGTTCCAAAAAAGAAACTACACGATTTACACAATTATTTAACGGTCACTTATCACTGCAGTTAATTATTTTTTAAATTATTAATACTAGTACCTAACCTTGGGAACCCCTTCAGCAAAGTAAGCAATAGATGGAATTCGAACCCATGGCCTCTTGCTCGTAAGTCCATCGCCTTATCCAATGCGTTACCGCCACTTTCCATCATGTTATGGGTTCGTTCTCTAAAATTAACAAACATTTTTGTAAGTCGCATAGCCTTTTTTCATTTTGTATTTAACAGGTTTGCGTAGGGTGACAATATTATTGTTGACGATGGTACGCGCTTGCAAAGAGCACAATAGCTCGCGATTTGTAAAATTCTAGAGTGTGCTCATCAGGCAAAAGGCTATAAGTTCAATTCCTTGGCATATATATTAGAAAAGTAAATAAAAGTAAGTAATTAAATATTGTTTATTTCTCACCGCTTTTACGCGTATCGTGATTTATGGCAATAAAGAATTAAAAATAAGGTAATTAATAACTGGAAGTGAAGTGCTTGTGTGTAAGTATAATTGGGCAGGTAGTGGGTTTTAGCCATACTGCTCAATTTGATTTCACACACAAGCTCAGTGGTTGTTTACTGCCACAGTTCCAGTCAAAAAAGGCGTCCCGTCATAGGATCGCTTTTCCGTTTCGATCCAATCCTCCAAGAAACTTATTCCAATGTCCGGCAACACAAATTCTATATTTATTAATTAGGTAGGTATCTATTTAATTATATGTAAGACGTAAATATTGATCATTGCAGTAGGAAATCCAAAAACTCTTTCTTATCTATGAAAACGATAAAATATTATGTAAATCATCAGATAGGTATCATGTTTATACAAAATCTTAAAATAAGCATTGAGCGAATATTTATTTTCTTTTGTGAGATACACATTTAAAAATAGTTTTATTACCAAATTAGTCTTTATGCCAGTACATTAAAGTTTAATTTGGAACGCCGTCTGAATGATTTACAACAAAAGTTGACGTACGTTTTTCGAAAATGGACTTACTTGGTTAGTAATAAGATTGGTTTCAGATTGGGTGATATTTGTAGCGATAAAAGCAGTTTACACGGAGCTCTGTGAGCGAGCTGAGTAGAGTAGACGCAGCAGCTGCCCCGCCCTCCCCGCGTCCCGCGGCGGCGCCCCCCTCACCCCTTGTTTGCTACACGCGTGTCGCGCTCGCAATGATTAGATATAAAGAGACTGAACAGATACTACAAACCATTGAAATAACCACATAATAATATGTATGTAGGTGCTAAAATTACATACTTCATGGGTAATATAAAATAAAAAAAATAGAGGACAATAAAATAAATAGTTTAATTAAGATAAATCTTGAAGTACGACTTTCTAAATCTTTACCTATTTGCAAGGTAAGATAGACAAAATAATTCTAGGCGTATATTTTTGTATGTTATTACTTATTTGGTTAACAAGTTTAGCATTTTGGTTAACTTACCTCTTGTTTAGATTGCATTACAAGGTCTGTATTTAAATGATACATTTGACGCTGTTCTCATAATTTTAAAATAATTTTGTTATTAATAATAATCATCATCAAGAAATAAACGTGGTATTAATATAATAAAAACTTGGCTCGTAGCGTAATGTTTATTACCTTATACTACTTTTAGAAAAAGTAGCTTTTTAATGGTGTTAGCTACTTTATCCAAAATAATGATTAAAATCGGTTCAGTAGTTTTTGAGTTAATTCATTATGAACAAAAGTACAAACATGCAAAAATACAAGTCTTTTCTCTTTATAAAATAAGAGTATATATGATATTAACCAAGCGCCAGCAAAAAAGTAAAAGAAACTGCGTCCATATTCAAAATCTATTATCAAACCCCACTAACTTGACGTTTTTGGGACAAGTTACCTTCTCACAATTTATTATCTATTAGTAATATAGAAATAATAATTTCATCTTTATACAAAGAAAAATCTCTGTTATGCGTTGATTTTCGCTCCACGACGAATAGTGCATAGTTCCGCGTCTGCCTTAGTTGATCTATGCGGCGGGCGGTCCGCAGCTCGCGCCGCCATTCTGGATATTTTGACGGGAAGGTCGGTCACGTGACTCGGCGGCGGGCGCGCGCGCGGGCGCGGGTCGCGGGGCGCCGGCTAGACTCTCCAGTAGCCGAGCCATCCGTCTGCTGCTTTGACTGCGGCCGGTCGCCGGAATCCACGCCCCAGTCTCACGCGTCCGCATCTATTACGTACAATTTTGTTCCGATGTTACTTGATTCCTGCTACTGAAATCTGTCGACACTCCTCGGATTACGTGTATATAGTGTATGTAGTAGCAATTTTTAGCGAAAAAGTGCGTCAGTTTAGTGTCAAACTGAGGTTATTTGCGTATTTTTTGCACGGGTGTGCGTGCGGCGACGGGGCGGAGACGCCGGCGGCGAGCGGTTCGCGCTCGGCCGGGCCGTCGCGACGGCACACTCAGCTCGGCAGACATGTTTCGGTCGCGGCCGGAGCGCGTCGTGCGTGCCGGCGCGTAGGCTCGCTCGTGACATGCGCCTGCCGAGCCGCAACAACAGTGGGGGTGATCGAACATGGATGTAGTGACGCCGCACATCACCTCCGTGCTGAAGACATACCAGGCGAGCGCGCCGCGCAGCCTCCAGGGCCCGGGGTGCGGGCGCGCCGAGCCGTGCGGCGATGCGCCGCCGCCGCCGCCGCCGCCCGCCGCGCCGCCGATCCTGCTCGCCGCCGACACGGTGCTCGGCGAGCGCGGCGAGACCCTCCTCGAGGGCGAGCCCATCTCGTGCTTCAGCGTGGGCGGCGAGCGGCGGCTGTGCCTGCCGCAGATCCTCACCTCGGTGCTGACGGACTTCACGCTGGAGCAGATCAACCGCGTGTGCGACGACCTGCAGATCTACTGCTCGCGCTGCACGCCGGAGCAGCTGCACGAGCTCAAGTCGACGGGCGTGCTGCCCAAGTCAGCGCCGTCGTGCGGGCTCATCACGCAGACGGACGCGGAGCGCCTGTGCGCCGCGCTGCTGCACGGGCCCACGGCGCTACGCCCGCACAAGCTGGCGGGCTTCCGCGTCTACCACGAGTGCTTCGGCGGCGCGCGCGGCGTGTGCGCGCCCGACCAGAACCTAGTGCAGTGCTTGGAGTGTCGCATGTTGTACACGCCGCGTCGGTTCGTGTGCCACTCGCACGGCGCGGAGCACCGCACGTGCCACTGGGGCTTCGACTCGGCGCGCTGGCGCCGCTTCCTGCTCGTGGCTGAGGAGGAGCAGGACAAGGACAAGTGCGCGGCGCTGCTCGACGACCTGGCCGCGCCGCTGCCGCCTGTCGCCGTCAAGCAGCACAGCCTACCTCTCAAAAGGAAACAGGTACGTATTACTGCTACATCAGCTTCATACCATCCGCTAAAAGCAAGGCTATCTGCGCTATCTATATTTATTATAACAGGGGCTTGTTGCCGGTTCCTGTATAAAAACTAAAGTAATTGTTAAGGCGTCTATTGTTATCGGACGAACGCGCTAATGACGGGTCTAGAATACGACAGCGCCTCGTCAATAGCGTGCTTCATCTACAACATTCTTATAAGAATCTTATAGGCGGGCCGCTTATTATTGGCACTACAACCGAAAGATATTGTAGGTTGTATTATAGGTTGAATGTTTTCACAATACGCCTACTATCATAAAGTGTATTCGCAATTATCTATAATCAATAACAGAGGCCTTCACTGTAGCATTCCCTTTCATTTAGTCTCGAACGTGACAAAGGCATAACAGCATAAAGGCTATCGGAAGCGGTGCCCGTTTATTTATTGCACTGGCTGTTAGATGACGTTGTATTTCCGCTACACAAAAACCTGCTGATAATTATCGCACTCAATACCTACGTATATAACTATGGCGTGTTGTGTGATGCTACTGTCACGTAAACATCCAAAGTAGGTATAATAATAAAGTTGTAGTATATCAATAAATTTGTCGTAAGTAGTTGTAATCCTTTGATAGTAATAAAATAGTGGCGATAATATTTGTAGATTATTGGCGAGAAACGTCGTGAAATTTTATCCAAATTTGCATTATTCCGACCTCGAAAACAAATGGCATGCTTTGACACGTGTTTGGTCTCTATATGACCTTTTGCAATAGTTAAGCAATGAGTGACGTAGGTACACATAAAGTATTTACTTCTGGTAAAAGTATTTATTCACCGATTTTCATTAAATAATTCCTAATTCGATTGATTCTTTATAAAAGGTATCTTGTTTATTTATTTAATATATTAATTGTACGGCACATCAACAACATAAACACAAACATAAATAAATATCAGTGACTTCGACTTGTTTACATTAATAATTAGATGTGCACAACATTTGCAAATTAAATGCAGCATGCACAATTCTATAATATAATATCTATGTGACAATGTGATATAAAATCATTTAATAAAAGTTTCATATTATTAGCCAACTTATCGACTGCTGGCCGTGTCTCCCCATAATAACGCCTCCGTCTGCGTCTTTCCAATCTTGACTCGGCCTCGAGAAACACCATAGCAAATACCTAGTGTTTTCTTTAGCAAAGAAATAACGACTAAATGATTTATATTGACTTATTTTGATCTCTTTGCTGTGCAATTAATATTTTTGGTATTAAAATGCGGTTTTAATTTTGGTGATCATATACTATTTTTGACATTTTACTATATCTGGTGATAAGTCAAACATAAGCCATATGTTATTGGGATTCTCTGTTAATAATAATTATAATCTCTGTAACAACACAGACGCTTAAACTGTGCTCAGTAGACGACAATACATTTCTATTAGGGGAAATCAAACTACGATAGATAGCTTAATGTGAGTTTTGTTTTACACTACTAAAGTGGCAAACATGCATACCTGATGGTAAGTGGTCACCGTAGCCTATGGACTGCAACACCAGAGGCGTCACTTGCGCGTTGCCGACCCTGTAAAAACGTTTTAATACCCTTTTTGAAGTACTGTAGTCTTGTGGAAAAACCTCGGCAGGGATTCATTCCACAAACCTGTGTATTACATATCTCTGCTTACCCCTTTCACGATACAAACGTAATATGTATTAATCCGGAACGGTAGGTTTTACATTCGCAATGTATGTATTGATTCATTCGAATAATCACTAAGTCCGTATCACCTAATTTACATGGAGTTCATTGAATTGTGTTATATTTAAAAGATGTCCTTGTCGATTCATGAATTGTATTCAATATGAATGAAGTGTGGTGACCCCTACGAAAAAGGAGCTTCGTCCGGGCATCACACCTTGTCCCCCTGTTTTGTTGAGTGCAAGTTGCAAATGCGTTTGATGTTAATGCATGCTAAGTGATGATCTCATGATGCAGGATTTGATTAAGTTATGACCTTCGATGACTAAGTTTTGAAATCTAACTCTTTGAATGCACGGTTGTCGCAGTGGTTCAAGTAGTCGACTGTAGTTACGCAGAGTGTTTGGGTTCGAGTCTCACGCGGCCAAAAAACTGTGTGGTCTGCAAATATTGGTCCGAGTCTGGGTATTTTTTGAGCCCATTGTTTGAATGTTTGTAAAGTAAGTCCTTAAAAATGATAATCTTGTAATAATAGTCTAATTACAACCAATTTCAAGAAATTGGGCAGTTATCATTTCGCTTTGTAATTTTTAGGGTTCCGTACCTCAAAAGGAAAAAACGGAACCTTTATAGGATCACTTTGTTGTCCGTCTGTCTATCTGTCAAGATCCTTTTTCTCAGGAACGCGTGGGAGGTATCAAGCTGAAATTCATATCAAATACTCAGGTCTACTGTCCCTTGGAGCTGTGAAAAAATCAAACTTCTAAGCCAACGAAATCAAAAGATACAGCCGTTTATGCTGCAAATTTTCGACACTCGCAAGGGAATCAAAACCTATAGGGTACTTCCCGTGAACTCAGAATCTTGAAATTTGGTTCGAAGCAACGTCTTATAGCACAGATAAAGGAAAAATTGCGAAAAGCATAAATTTTTACTTACATCATATAATATAGAGCAGCGATAGTACAGTAGGGAGACCAACAGACTGCAATGCAGAGGGTCTCGGGTTCGAACCCACGTCGCGCACCTCTGACTGTCGGAAGTTATATGACTTTTCGAAATTATGTGCGTATTGATTGACAATTATTGGATGCTCCGTGCCTCGGAGAGCACGTTAAGCCGTTGGTCCCGGCTGCCATGAACATCTATAGCAGTCGTTATTGGGAGAGTGTCGACGCAAAAGATCCCACTGGGTCGAAGTGTCGCCGGTCTGCACTGACTGGCCCCCACATAAGATAAGATACATCATATAATAAAAATATTTTTAATACTTTTAAAGGATTACTGAAACGATAAAGAGACCTTTGTCTTAAATTTATGCTCCTCCAGCTTTCCACATTGTAATGTTATGGATTTCATTTAGCAATAAAAATACCATAACTTTTACTTATTACCTACAAGTTTGTACGGAACCCTCGGTGCGCGAGTCCGACGGAGTATTCCGCTTTCGGCACCTATGGTTTCGGCACCTAAGCTATTCCACTTTCAGCACCAATAGGTATTTTATTCCACATTCGGCACCAAGCAAAAATACCTATTGGTGCTGAAAGTGGAATAGCTTAGGTGCCGAAACCATAGGTGCCGAAAAAATTGGTGCCGAAAGCGGAATACTCCAGTCCGACTCGCACTTGACCGGTTTTTTTTGTTTTTATTGTTACTTATATTACTAAAAAATTCATATAATATATTTATTAGTTATATTTGTAATTAATACATACCTAAAACAGTATTGTCGAATAATATGCGACTTTTAGCCTATAAGTTGCGAAATGCAGCTGCAATCGCTTTAGTCGATAAAACTGTTTATTTACATAGTCCGGGACGGTACTGGCATAGTTAAAGCTGTGCACGCGGATTCGAATACAAGCCTTTGCATTATTAATGTAAAGCAATGACTGGCATTCGAATCCTGTCTGAACATAGCGTCTCCGAATTGTTGCGCAGATACAGTCGCTAAGAGGCGAAAGCAACTGAAATGTCGGAAAAAGTGTAAATTTAAACAGTTTAAACAGTAAAAGATAAAAGTGTAAATTCTCTATATAATTATAGTGTTGTTTGAAATAAATCGTAAAGAGTAGTTTAATTTCAAATTAGGTAATTAACCTAAGCATTTAGTCGATCGATTACTGCCTATTGAGACTAGACTTAACAAAAGACCTTGCTATTATTAGCTGTGAGTAGCATTTTCCTTCCTGATGCACTGGCGTGACCCAGTTTCGAACTGGAGCGAGATGCTGTGACGTCACGTTTATCCTAGACAGTACCCGACCTCACTACGAAACTTTTTTAGATGCATACATACGTAGACTGCAGTTCTGTGTTAACTGTCCTCTTTAATAACCCGTCCTCTTTAATAACACAATTCTGTATATATTGGAGGGGTAGGGAGAGGTGGTAGGATGGTTCCCATATTACGATCGCTTTTAAGTCCCACTTAGTATGTGAGTCTTTTGCTATATATCCAAAGAAAACCGATACTAGTGAGCAGAACATTCAAAAACACTTCGCGGAGGACGTATTAAAAAAGAAAACGCTTAGGTACTGTACGTTATCCTGTATCTCGGGAGATTACGAACATTTAAAAAACGGACACAAACATCACTCAGGCTCATAAGAATAATGTAGGGATAATTTTTTTGTCCCGTGTGGGATTCGAACCACGCATGGCCACGTGTAAACGGCGAGGTGACCATTTAAACCACTACGCTATACTTGTAGTCAAAGGAATTGTCCCCAGTTAATAATTATTATTCTCGCCATTGCACAATCTTAAAACTACAGACATAATTAATTTATTTATATGTTATCGATGACTACCACAAAAACAACTTTATCAACGTTGTCAGATAAATATAATTTATGTCAATTATTTCTGTGGCAATAGATAGTAAGTTTAAAACATTGACTTGTTTCTTATTCGAAGTTTTTATTATCTGTGCAAAAAAGATGCAAATTTTAATTCTTTATTATTGATTGCACACATTTTTCTTTGACAATGATGGATGGGTGATGTTTGAAAAAGGAATGCGATGATATTTTCAATTGTGTAAAATAAAAAAGTTGTATGATAAATGCAACTACTGTGAAATTAGCTGACATTGTGTTATCCTTGCGATAGCATCGCGCGATAATATCATCGAAAAAATGTTGATGGATTCGAATATTGTGTCATCCATCATTCGAATGTCTGCCTATGTATCGCCTTTTATTCGAGTAGATTGACCGTAGCGATGCTCGCTTTTTGATGTGTTGACTGTCAATTTTAGCCACTGATTAATTTTAGTCGATTCTCAACTGTTCAATGTTAAAGTCAAAAATCATTTATTCATTGAGGTCACAAAGTAATACCTACTTATGGACGTTGAAGGGGTTAGTGAGTTTACTAAATGTTACTTGTACGGGTCAGGCAAAAGGTTGGGCCTATGAAAAAAAGACATCTGCAAGTAACTCGCAGCCGGGTGTTTTAATTAAATCGCCATGAAATCATAATTTAGTGTTTTACAACTCATTTTTGTACAATGTGTTGTTCATACGAATTGCTAAAAATTGAACCTCAAATAATGAGTTTGAATACCGTTCAATATTATACAAATACCTACCAATCATGTAAACATTCGTATAAATAATATCATCATTTGAATAAATTAATAATCAAATTACCTAAATAAATAATTTATTAACGCATAATAGAATATCAATTTTGAATTCGCTGCTGAGAATAAGCCGCCAAAAACTTGGTTCTTAAAAAGTTTGGCAGGACGTATTACGTCATCAATCCCACGCTTCATTACGTAAGCCCTAAGCGCGTAAATTGTAGCATTGATACATCCCCGTCCCCCGTATATATATATATATATATATATATATATATATAACGAACCAGCTTATCGTAATACTTAAAGTAATGAAGTGAGTTAACGACATCACGTCGGCACAGATAAAATTCGCTTTGTTCGGTTTAATTAGCTAATTTGTTAACTGTTGGGTGTACCCAACTTACTTACGCAAGTTCGAACCGGATACTGCCTTAATATATTATAGATGCGATGTTTTATTTCATCATCATCATGTCAGCCGAAAGACGTCCACTGCTGGACATAGGCCTCCCCCAAGGTTTTCCAAGCAGACCGGTCTTGAGCCATCCGCATCCAACCGCTTCCCGCGACCCTTACCAGGTCGTCGGTCCACCTGGTTTTATTTAGTTTTATCTATAATACGTGAGGGAAAATATTGTAACCTTATGCATGCTGCGTGCACAGAGAACTGGGATTTGGCATTACCGGAGTGCTAAAAGTTACATAAATTGTGGTGTATTTCAACCCCTGGGCGAACACTAGTTCATTATACATTTACTATTTTATTACTCTTTTTACCGCCCGTGTCGTATTTCTGCGACAGAGAACATGCACGATACTTTTGTTTTATTTTCGTTCTATTAACTGCGTGGTACAACTAAAACCATTATTGAATAATGGTTTAAATTTGAGATATGATTTTCAACATTTACTTAAAATTCTGTATTTCTGCACCTCCCTAATTGGACGTACTTTCTGAAAAACGTTCCAATCCACACTCGGGTCAAAATCGAGTTATTATTAGCAAATTAGTCACGGGGTTACTATTTACTAGCTGGACAAATTTGGTAGCTCTACTATCACTCTAAATATGAAATCATGACTTAGTAATGTACGACTATTTTGTAATGTAGATGAATTAATTATTTTTATTTATTTAGAGTCTTTTATTACAAAGACCATTATGTTGGCCCCATCGTGGCTTATTCTAAGATACTAACTTACTATGTTATGATGGGAGATAGAGGCAGTTGTTTGCATAGACCTAAAACTTAGCATTTGACAATATCCCACTGTATTTATCCGATATAAACTGGCACCTCTAAAGACACACAACACGATTTTTGCAGCGATATTTAAACACGAGTTTGTCAAACGCAGAAGATAATAATAAGCTATTTTTATCGATAAAACCGCGCAATTATATCGATACCATCGCTCTTATGAATAAATAAAAACATGCTGTTGTGTAGCTGCTGAAAGTCCCACGTATGTGCTAACGTTAACGTTTAGCGAGTCGTACTGCATCGCGACTGAACTCGCTAGTAGCTCCTATTGGTACAAATATATGTAGATTTTAATTCATCGATTAGAGTCTTCATTAAAGTTCCGAAATTAAAAAAAAAACAAAATCGAAAATGTTTATTCATATAAGTCAGGCTGTTAAACCAATGGAAAGGACTGGAAAGAAACTCACGGACACAAATTTTGTTGTTACGTTCTCACAGCTAGCTGTTATCCACTCATTCGATTTCGCTGAGTATTGCTATAGAGAACCTTGTGGAAAAACGACTTCTCAAAAGGGCTTCTTACTTAACCTATTGAGGCAAAGCGATAGCCAGGCCACAGCCTGCTTTTAGACCACACGACTGCTTACCATCAGGTGGAGTGTGGTAGTTTTGACGAGCAAAATAAAAAAAAATAAAAAAAAAGACATTAGAGATTTCTAAGACTTGCAGATTAAAAAAATACATATAAATTCAGGGGTAACACGTAATTCTGCAGTTCGGATAGCATTTACAGTAAAAAATAGCTCTTCTGATTATTTAGTACCTACATAAAAAGGCAGTAAACACACAAACTGATGTACAATATTGCACACATTCGCTAACTTGATTAAAATCTGTCTATTGTTACAACACGTAAGTTCACACTTGTTAAATAGTTCTAAAAATAAAGTGCGAAGTCATAAATAACTTTATTAAGAAACTACAGACTAAATACAGTAAATACTTTTCGTATATGGCGATTGGCAGAGCTGTGAAAGATCAAATAAAGATTTATTACTTTATATTTTCTTCTTCAAAGATTTATACTTTTAAAGCATAGATGCGTTCTATCTATATGTTTAAATATGGACAACTTTCTGGACGTTGTTATAAGACACACCATACCAACGTGGAATCTTATCACGCGCGCTCGTATTGAAAATTGTATGTTATTGTTCTCTATATGATTTGTGAGTCTTCTAAGTTTGGATACTTTCTCATGTAATCCAAGTCCGATGAGGGTACACATATACATACAGGAAGAGCAAATGCTCTTCCTATATGTATATATGTACCTGATATGTGTACCTTTCTTTTTAGACAGCAATATTGCTGTCTACTGGGTTCTTTCTAGACCCCGGACTGCTATTAAGAAGTTCCTAACTGAAAAAACAATTCGCACTCTCTTGCCCAGGCGGGTTACTTTAGCTTTGCGTCATACAGCTGTGTCCCACCTCTAGGTATCTAGCAATATGGTAATTCCAAGTTAGTGCGTCCGGGTGCTCTAACGGACACTTAAGTAACAGTTAACTCGTTTCTGGAGCGTTGATGGAAGCGATTCAGTCGTAATTTGCCCCCCTCATATCATTGGCAGTGCATCTAAGTTTTGTATCGAGTAAATTGCTGACTTTTATCGATATCTGCCGCTGGCGGGGATCGATTATTCGGTTAGTTACGTGTATTACGATATTACTTGGTTTAAGCGGATATCTACGAATTGATCGATTCTGGAAGTTACTCAAGCGTTCTAATACATACTAGTGCAGTACTATTGTTGTAATCATTGCTATACATGAGCTAATATAATGAAAAAATTATTTAGTGAGTTCATTGCCCGATTCTTTGCAATTCCAACCAGGACTGGGCAGAAACAAGCTTTGCCCAGTCTTAACTAGTGCACATCACGATAGCCGATGTGTGTATTCAATGCCTAATTATGTATTAGTATAGATGCCAATCAAAATATGATGGCGTATCAGAAGCATTTGCCTGGCTTACGAAATATATGCTACAAAGCAGACGTTACAAGAAATGTAGATGAATTCATTAATTTAATAGATTTTACAGAAAAGCTGTCATAAACTATCCACTTGCAAATTTCGCGCCATATTTATCGCTGAAGTTGTCGCGCGCCATTTTTACCAAAGATAATAATAATTCCAATTATTTTCTTATAAAACGTGGCTGTAAAATTCTTTTTAAAAACAGAACATATTTCGTACGTCATTGAGTAAAACGAATAAACTGTACTACTGTACCCAAGTGGTCCGCGAGTGCGAGTCACGACGGAAACTATCAATGATCACTAATAAGTGACAAATATATATATGTAGGTACATCTCTTTCACTAATTGACACACTGTCATAAGCAAACATAAATTGAATTTTACTGCTATTTATACGTTACCTTGAATATGTTATCTTGATAAATCAGAGGACATAAGGATATCCTTATGTGCAATGTTTTTAATACAAGATGTAAATATTTATATATTATGCTGCAAACCTTTTTTAGAGATTTTATCAGTTCTGACTTAATGAATATTTTATTACGACTTCTAAGATAAGATAGGTATACATCTAGTTTAGAAGTCAGATTTTTTATTTTGTTCCTATATCAAAAGCCATAAGTGCAATGTAATTTTGGTTCAATATTGAGTAATAAAGAATAAGGCAGAGCCTCGCGCAAGCGTAACAAAATAGATTATTCCTGACTTCCGACTTCCGAGACTTCCGCGCGGGTATCGAACACATACCTACACCACGCATTAAAAATTCGCTGTACAGCTATTTTTACGACTAATGCACTCAGAATGTCCAAAACATAGACTGTAAATGTCCAAGAACGTCATACTGTAATACACACGAGAGATAACTCGCTCATGCATTTTTACAACCGTTGCATACCATGCGAGAGTAATTACTGCATGCGCATGACTTGAGTCTAGACCGGTGCGGTGCGTAAAACGAAACGCTATTGTTTAAATCTTTTGTATTGTTATCGCCAGAGATATCTATTGTCAGCATGAATAAGTATTGAATTTAATTATGTAGTATTATGTAAGTATTCGTTCAATTGAAAGTAGTAGAAAAAGGGTATCGTGTTACAGAGGGGAACAGATAAAAAACGTGTGGGTAATGTCAATTGATTGTTGGTATGGTCTGTGATTGAAGTTCATAGAGGCATAGACAAATAATTAATTGTCGTGTAACCTTGAAGACTCTGATACAATCAAAAATCACAACTGCATAACTAACTTTTTATTAGAGCTACTCATGATGAATAGCCAGTGTCTTTACTTGATTTGAAGTAAGGCCTAGCTATGATAATGCTTACTTAACATTGACATCCGTAAGACATTTTTATTAACGTTGAATGCTCGTAATATTTTGCACAGTGGAACTCACTTAGAGTGATGTAATTTGTGCATTTTAGTCGATTTTAATATTTTAAATATTTTCCATTGCAAACAACGACGCGTTTTTCGAATATGTATGATCAATTGGTCATACCAATAACTGTTTACTAATTATTATAGGTATTGTGTTCTTGAGATAAACATAATCATAGCAATTTTCTTTTTAAATAGCAACTGCCGCTCTTGGAATATTTCTTGTATTGCGGGAACTGTACAAAGAATTCAAACGTATGTTAAAGATCACAGTTTAAAATAAATACTTGTGATTCGCACAATTTTTATCTCGTGCAGAGATCGAACCAACACTTCAAGGGTCGCTGGCAATGGCTTAAACAACTACACCGTGCAGTCAGCAATTTCTATACTCGAACATTTTCTGCCTCAAGCCCATCTATTATCGCTAAGTTTCCAACATACCTCCCATTGTTCTCGGATGGGTGTGGTCCAATACTTACAACCGTTTCACCTATTTGTAATAATTTAGTCAAATTGTGGTTGCGCCCCTAACTACAGGCCCGGTTATTTATTCATTGAACACCGACAGTGCATGGTTATTAACAACCATTGCAGAATAGCAGCGTGTTCGCAGCTACGCTTCGTGTAATTGCCGTTCATGCTTCTAAGAAGCAGGATGATTGTAGCCTGTTCGTATGTAGAGAAAATGAGACGCGCACTTATGAAAAATTATTTTGTAGTATTGCCATCTTACGGTTAGGAGAATGTTATGAGCAGCGATAGCTCAGTGGGGAGACCAACAGACTGCAATGCAGAGGGTCTCGGGTTCAAACCCACGTCGCGCACCTCTGACTTTCGGAAGTTATATGAGTTTTCGAAATTATCTGCGTATTGATTGACAATTATCGCCTGCTCCGTGCCTCGGAGAGCATCTATGGCAGTCGTTATTGGGAGAGTGTCGACACAAAAGATCCCACTGGGACGAAGTGTCGCCGGTCTGCACTGACTGGCCCCCACATAAGATAAGAATAGGAGAATGTTATACATTGAAATTAAACTATACGGATTAAGATCCTTTATCCGTATAAAGTATGTACTTCAATTTCAAAGTATTGCCATGGTTGTGTTTTAGTCTAGTGTTAATATCTTAGTACCTATTGCTCTGTGTATGTTTATGTTTACGTTTTGTGTTAATATATTTAAAAGAAGCATGTATTATGCAATGCAATCAATCAAATATTAAACTCTAATATGTTTGCCTTCTGTTACGTCGGACCTTTAATAGCTGTGGAAAATTTGCAGTAAACATCTGCGTTCCCTTTAAGGTACATACAAGTTAGAAAGAAGGAAATTCTTTTCTTTGCGTCTGGTCAACAAATCATATCAATATGACACAATATTTTATTTATTTTTAACCTCCGACGCAAAAACGACGGGGTGTTATAAGTTTGACGTGTCTGTGTGACAGTCTGTGGCATCTTAGCTCCCGAACGGATAAACCGATATTGATTTTGCTTTTTTTTTTGCCATAAATTAACACTTATGTATGAACATCACACGACACAATAATCTTTTCTAATGTGGGTTTTTTAAACGAATCTAGAACAAAACGTAACATATTCTACTTAAAAGTCTTACGTGAACATTTGAAACAAGCAAATCTCGAACAAAATTCCGCTAATCGATAAAAGAGCGGGTGAAAGTTATTGTCTCCGAGTGAAAGAGAAAAGATACGTGTGCTTTAACAATGAGGAGTCCACAATAGTGCGCTGGAACACTTAGTTTGTGTGCTGAACTTGCGAGACACTGCGATACTGTTCCACACTCGCACCCTAGCGGTCTTGCTGTGTATCGTAACTATCTTATATTCTCAATTTTATATATCTCTAGTTTTGCCTACGATTCGATCGGAACTGTACTTGCTTCCTGGATAAGCGGTATATCCTTTATCTTATTCCTATATCCTTTTTTGTAACCCGGACAACGTGTGTGCGAAATTTCATGATGATCGGTCGAGTAGTTAAGGCGTGAAAGCGTAACAAATAAACTCACATTGGTATTTATAATATTACCTAGTTATGATTACTAGCAGTTTAAGATCATTGACGTATCTTAAATTATTTTCAAGGTAGACCCGATCTAAACAAAATTAATTCTAACTTAACATCAATCCACCCCAGGTGGACAATTCTGGGGCTGGCACGGCTGATCTGACCCTTTCGTATACAACTTTATTTTGCCTTGCAATGTTTAATTCCTCGAGCTATGCTAGAAGCATGTTAGGTGTGGATCCATGTCGATAGTGAGGTGGGATTCAAACACGACTCTCGGTTGCAAGCAGTGGCGTAGCGTAGCGGGGGCGACAGGGGCGGCACTTTTCGAGGGGCGGCGAAATTTCACAATAATTAAATATAATATTTTGTATAGTATATTTGAACTGTACAATACATAATATGATGACTGTCCTTATCAAAAAGTTCTTTAAAAATTATAGTCCTTTAAATTGAAATAACTAAATAAGAGGGAGGCGAAATTTTTTCGCTCTGGGCGCCTTACACCCGGGCTACGCCATTGGTTGCAAGTCCAATGCCATAAACATTGGGTTATCTTTTTTGCAACTACTAGTATATTAGTCTTTGTCCATGTGAAACAGTATTCAACGTAATTTATTTGTATAATATACTGTTGGCGTAGTGGTTTAAGGCAATACGCTGAGTTTTACAAGTTACATCTCCACGCGGCAAAAATAATTACGCAATCCATAGACGCTTTGAGTCTGACCGTACTTTTAGCCCGTTTTTTGTGCATGAATTTCACTTGCTTTGTTTCAATATTTGTAAAGCCCTTCATCATCATAATAATGTCTATTAATTCTTATTAATATTATAAATGCGAAAGTAACTGTCTGTCGGTCTGTCTGTCTGTTACCTTTTCACGCTCAATCCGCTGAACCGATTTAGATGAAATTTGGAATGAAGATAGCCTGAGACCCTGGGAAGGACATAAGCTATATAACATCACGCTACGGCTCACGAGAGCGGCGCAGTAACCACAAATAGCAGTGATGCGGGTGAGACCGCGGGCACAGCTAGTAATCTTTATAAAAACTAAATTAGCAAACTTCTTATTCAATTTCATCGTGAAAGTCGTAAATAAATAACAGTTTTAATACGTGCCTCTAAAATAACTACACATTGCGTCAACATAAGTAGGTACTACAGGTTGAAAAAAAAGAGGTTTAATTTTTAATACCATAGAGAAGATAATGGCCATCACTATAAACAAGGTTAGGTGTATTGTATCGGACATTGTCTGTGTATCGTGTTTAGATATTGCTTGTTGTATTTGATTATCACGCGAGCGAAGTGAGAGGCCTAAAGCCGCGCCTGCCGCCTCCGCCAATCGTGTACGACTAACCTCGCTGAGTTCTCGCCTGCCATGTTTATTTCGTAGAGTTTCGAGATCTGCATTCTGCAATTAGAGGCGAACGTTGCTTGATCTTTACGTTAACATGTTCAAGGATAGATAGTGTAGTGAATTTAACTATAGTTTAGAATATTATGCTGTTATTAGAATACTATTGTAGCGTATAGGCGTTATACATTGCTTCATATTAGTATAGTCTGGTTTTTGCTAATCGTGCTAGGCGAGCAAGGAAAGTCTCGCCTAACCAGTTGATTACTATTGTCACCTGTCAAGTATCGTTGACAGTCGTTAACGGACTAAATGGATTCGCATTAGCTAGTCTAATATTACGTAACTTAAAATTAAATAGATATGTTCCGCTTCTACACGGGTTATTCTAGTAACGGAAAGGACGATAACCAGATTGAATTATCTCGCGCAAGGAGAGTTTATAATATGCGAAGTTCATGATATAGTACCTTACCTTTGTAATAAATTAATCATATTCTCTAGATTTTCACAGAATAGGTCTTACGTACGTAGTAAACAAAAGGTTTTTAATACACAAATTTTTAGTTAGTTTTATTGTAAATTGATTTATGTCGGGTTAAAGTAGCACTGATAATCGTTGTCTCCTATTCCATACATAATGGTGCCATTGGCCCAAAATATTCGCAACGTGCGTGAGAAAAACACACCAAAGAATAAAAGATTGTCACCTAATCTCAAAATACCCTGACTCATTTGTCCGTGGATCCGTATCCGTAGGCTTAGCGCCCACACTTGACGTATTTTGAAGTAAAGCGCGCGTGTAAGTTATCGACGGGTCCCGCCCACTGCCACCCAGAAATTGACGAGCTTTGGACCCTGGGAAGGGTAGTAAACTGTCTTGAACTCAATTCCAAGTCTTCAACATCTAAACTTCTTACGTATAAATTGTAAATTGATCCTTATTAAGTTTCAGGGCTCTGAAACCTTCGGCGTACGAAGCATTTTATTCCCAAAGGCGTTTAGCTAGAGCCAGAGTGTTGCCATATTTCCGATTTTATTCGTTATACTAGTTGAGTAAACTTGTCTTTATAATATATATGAATGGTAATAGGCGTGTGTTCTATTATATTATGTGAACTAAATATAGCTATGTAATAACGGCCTTTATCTTTGGGATATACGCTCATGCGTGCTGCTATTAAATTATCATAGTTTTACTCGTTTAGAATTTGATATGACAGAATAAGAAGCTTTTTATGGTAACATTTATTCTATATTTTGATCTGCTTACGTGATACTTTTGCTTTTGCAAAACAAAATTAAACTAACATTTCAAAAAAATTAAATTGAATTTGTGTGACCATAGTGTCTTAAATGTTACGTCTACGAATCCTGTTTGAGACAAATTGGTGTGTTCATATTTTGTATTTCGAATCACGGTGCAGTGCTTTTAGTCTATTTAAAAACAGTAATTCTCCATATAGGGATTATTCCAAACACAGTACTTAGTTATCTTTTTAAATAAATTGTCGAGCACTGTGGCCCTACCCGACCAGTTCTGTGAAAAGGCCGTGCCCTCCACAGTTTATAAAGAACACAACTTATCAATACTAATGCCTCTGCTATAAATGCAAAAGTAATTCTGTATATTTGTATATTTCTACGGCTAAAACTCTGCATCAATTGTGATGAAGCTCGGTATTGGTATAGCTTGAGAAAGAAAAATTTGCAAACGCTGATGAGGATAACATTTATGGCCCGTCCAACAAGTAACAAGTAAGAGTTATCCGAAAGATAAATCGCATGCTGTCTCACTCTTGTTAGTTTAAAGAAGAGAGACGGTGAGACTTTTATCTTATAGATAAATGTTATTTGGCGCTGGTGGGAGAAGCCCTTAGTGTCTTACATTTTTATAAACATTTAATTATGCATAATTCTTCTGTATTTTTCGAACCCTTTATTTATTACATGTTTAGCACCTACATATATATTGATATACTCACTTAAATTACTTTTATTATTATGTATGCTCAAATAGATCATAATTTAATGTACATTTTATTATGGAAGAGCGGGGTCTTCTAACACAGGCATTATTTGCCTAAAAGGAAACTTCAATCACTATTTTGTTGTAGTTCTAAAACTGTTTTGGCAAATAAACGATTTTATTTATTATTTATAAACTCACTATAACGAATTACAAGCTAAACTAACAATTACTTAAACAGTACATGTCTATAATTATTATCATCGAGCGTAATGAGTACACCGCTTCGTGCATATTACAATGTAAGGCCTGGCAGGGAGTCTGATAGACCCTTATGTACCGTCAGGGCTGCCAAGTATTGCAACTGACATATCCGGCGAAACAAGTAGTCATTTAAATGAGCCAGCTAAGTTCGTATGAGTAGGCCAATCTTTCTCTCTTTCGTAATAAAAACTATTTAAAATAGAGTTTCGATTTAGTTTTAATGTCATAAATTGGCTCTTAGGTCTCTGACTAACAACACTAACTACATAAATAAGCAAAGATATATGCATTGTAATTAAGAAAGTACGGAAAAAAAATTTTTTAAGAACTTTATTAGCCCTATGGTTATGGCAACGGACTTGCCTTCGGACGGTCGCGTGTTAAATCTACGCTCATTACTACCGACCCACCGTGCACTCTTAAGACGAGCATTGGAGACTTTAAACCAATATGATAGATGACACACTCTTTAAACATTATCATAATAAAATACCATAACATAGATAATCCTTATAATCACTTTCATATATGCACGTTGCATGATTTACGCTCGCATGTCTGCGTTTATACCCGTTTCCTATTACATAAATGAATAATACCTGTATTTTTATTTGGACTTTACATAGGTACATCAAAAGAACGGACACACGAGACTCGAATTAACTCTATGCCTTTCTGTCTCTTATTTACTAACTAAAAACTACACAATCTGAACTACGAAGCAGTTTCCTTTATCTATGCACGAGGAACATATGCAATAGATAGAGGTAATAATAATATAGGATAATTGAGAATTTTTGCAAACATTCAAACAACGGACACAAAAAACATCCAGCCTCGGAGCAACCATTTGTGGAGCACACAAATGTTTGTCCCGTGTGGGATTCGAACCCACAACACTCGGCGCAGTGGCAAGGCCGAGGCGATCACTTATCTTATCTTATCTTATGTGGGGGCCAGTCAGTGCAGACCGGCGACACTTCGACCCAGTGGGATCTTTTGTGTCGACACTCTCCCAATAACGACTGCCATAGATGTTCATGGCAGCCGGGACCGACGGCTTAACGTGCTCTCCGAGGCACGGAGCAGGCGATAATTGTAAATCAATACGCATATAATTTCGAAAAGTCATATAACTTCCGAAAGTCAGAGGTGCGCGACGTGGGTTCGAACACGAGACCCTCTGCATTGCAGTCTGTTGGTCTCCCCACTGAGCTATCGCTGCTCGAGGCGACCACTTAAACCACTACGCCATCCGTTCAGTGATTTGCGCAGTCAGTCATCCGTGCAGATTGTAGTATAATAGTAGTCAAAAGAGACAGATCCGGCAACTTGTAACAAAGCTAACCTTAATCCTAACGATACACCGTTCGATTTCTGAAAGAGTGCAGTATGAATACGTGAAAGTCCACAGGACTCACAATATCAAATCTGAGGCCTGAGGGACTCATGTACAGCCAGCAGAATAAACAATTCAACATGTGTATTTATTAGTCACGGACACGCACACACTGGTATGAATGTTAAACGACAACTACTTAACAACTGTTTTGCTACCAGTACTTATTTTAATTTATCAATGTGTACACAAACGGCAGTAAAATTTGCATTGAAATCTTTTTGCATTCGTATTGCTAATGGAATTATAATCATTTTCATTTAATGTTTTTAAAATAACTTTACACGTGTAGTTGTTGCTATTCAAATACCTTTTTTTTATTTTTTGTTATTGCCATTGGTGGCAGACGAGCAAGTGGCCCACCTGATGGAAAGTGGTAACCGCTGCTCATGGACTTCAGCAATGTCAGGACACAACAAAGCCGCTGCCTACCGTGAAAGAAGAACTCTTTTTAAACCTCGTTTGACGAAGGACATATCATAGCGCTCGGGAAACACCGAAGCTGGCAGTTCATTCCAGAGCTTGCACGTACGTGGGAGAAATTACCTGTTATAAGTAGTGTAAAAAGTACATAAGTATGCCCCTGTTTACTTTTCTCAGCAGGGGTAGGCAGAGCTGTACATACATGGCTATGTTCTAAAGTTTACTTTTGTTACTTTTGTAACAGAAAACCCTAAAACAATGCCTTCGCTAGGAATCAATGATGAACTTAACGCTAATAATATTTTTTTATTTCTTAATTTACACGATATTACATGGTGAACAATAATGGTGGTGCGTGTAACAATGCATAATAAGCCGCTGGCACCCGAACTAGGTAGAACCTGTATCTCAGGCACCAGACACCTACAAGATTCGATCTAACTACGAGTATGTGCGGTAGTTGACAAATATCAATAGGTAACATTATTTAATATGTATTAAGCGTGTGTGTGTGTGTGTATATGTATATGTTTGTACGAGTGCTGCAATTCTTATTTTATAACATTTAGTAGTGATTCCGATTCTTCATAATTCTGCTCTTGGATCCAGATCATCAATTTCATTTTACACTTCTTGTAGTTAAGAGGATAAATGTTCAGTGTTCTATTTATTTTATTATATAGAAAGACACCAAGGAAAGGGTAAAACCTTTGAGCAAACGAGGATTTGGTTTTATTATTGTAAGCAATTGATACAGGTCTTCTACTCCCTTCCTCGAGGAAGGGAGTTGAAGACCTGTATCAATTGCTTTACTCGGTGCTCGAGCACCGAGTCATACATAGTATTTGAATGTTTCTTTAGCACAGTGTTAAGAATAAATAATTGCCTTACATTAAGGACTTGACAGGAGCTATAAAGTTTAGAAGATGGAAATCTGTATGGGCGAATCGTACTACATTATGGGATCAATGGAACAGTGCTCACTAACATGATGTTTTAGATGTATATCTACTTCCAATTTTCATAGTTTAAGGAGTCAATTCATGCTTGAGAGTTCTCCATAATGCTCTTGAAGATATGTGTAGGATCTACCCACGCGGAACGATCGCACCTGGCTCGTTCTAAGAGGAAGTCTGTGTCTAGCAATAGAACTATGTATTTATACATTGGATTAATACTATTGTATAGGTATGTTTATCTAGCAATAGAACTATGTATTTATACATTGGATTAATACTATTGTATAGGTATGTTTAATTAGTATTAACATTTTGTCTTAAAATTTTGTCTATGGCCAATATTCTGTTGAAATCCGTAGTCTCTGTCTACTCCTTTAGGCGACAGCGTGAGTGTATGTACTTATAATAATAATAATATCAGCCCTGTATTAAACTGTCCCACTACTGAGTACAGGCCTCTTCTCACTATGAGAAGGGTTAGGACATACCTAGTCCACCATGCTGGCCTAGCGCGGGTTGGCAGACTTCACATATCTTTGAGAACATTATTGAGAACTCTCAGACATGCAGGTTTCCTCACGCTGTTTTCCTTCACCGTCAAAGCAAGCGATAATTAACTATTTAATACGCATATAACTTCGAAAAGTCAGAGATGCGCGCCTTGGGTTCGAACTCGAGACCTCTGCGTGGCAGTCTAACGGTTTCCCACTAGGCTATACTTACAGTAAAAATATTCAAGGTAACATCCTATTGTATAAACCTCTTATCTTAACAAAATAATACTATTTTACTCAACGTAATGGTACAAAGTGTTTTCCCACACGGCCGAGGTCAAAAGCGTAAATATATCTAAAATTAAAAATAGTGACTATTTAGTATGCCAACCCTACCGCTTCAAAGCATGCAAATTGTATGCGAAACATATGAACGCAGTACATTTACTTTGCATAACACGACCGTTTTAAATTGCTAGCTTATCGTGCACTATTTTACTTGCGTTTTAACTTATACTATTCGGTCGGGTTGCATGAACTGTACATAACACGGGTGAATTGAAGAGGTTGAAGTCATAATGGCTGCCGCTTTAAACAGTAGGCTCCGTGATTTGACCGGGTTGCACACCTAGCAACAGCGGCCGTGTGGATTTGTAGATATGGTTGTTTATAGACGTGCGAGGGCGACAAGCAGACCGGAGTGGCTACAGTTTTTTTATTCATCGCAGCTAAAGTGTGCAATGGAAAAATATTTCTGACACTATCGCTGTTGGTAATTACTGGCACTTTGGAATCTATCATTTCCGCAAGTTGGCTTTATTACCGCGATCGTGGGCCTAAGTTACACATTCTATTGTTTTATAAAAACTGTATTTAGAACCGTTTAAGTGAAGATCGCCATGTTGCTTTCGTAAATACAGCACTCGGAATGGTATCGTAGTACCTATTCATTCTAAGTCTAATTATGTACTCTATGACCACCTTTACATAATCCCAAAGCTTTTCTCCGTGTTTTCAAAATATATTTATGAGATAAGATAAAATTGACTTTCCTTTTTAAAAAGCTCCATGCAAAATACAATAAGTACCCGTATTTTATAATCCTTCTTTATATCGAATCTAGCACTAGCTTGCCTTTAGTATGCTTTGATGTACTCATCCACCAAATACAAACAATAATAAAAAGAAAAGGGAAACAAAAAGGATTTCTCATCATATATACATTAAAGACTACGCGCACCTTTCGCGCCACTGCTTATTATTTTAATAGATCAAGTCCAAAAACTTTAGGTCCATGTCCTAAAGTTTTTGGACTTTGCATTCACAGAGACTCTTGAAACCTTAAAACACACAATAAGAAAAAAGCCATGCCCCGTCATTTGGTAGCAGTAAATAGTTACCTGTATTTACCCAATTACCCGATAACTATGCTTACTTGTTAATTTTTCCGTTTCTGAACTGCCTCAGCTGATATAAAGATATAATTAATAATTACTTAGTTAAAATTTACATTGTTAAGTCACATAATTTACGGTAACATTCTGACAGGAGATCTCCTTAATCTAGGAAATGGATGTTCTTGCGTTGAAATAAAGACGAAACAGATAAGAGGCATGAATAACTTTTCGTTTGCTAACATCATGCTAACATATTGAAGCTGATAATTGTATTTGAATATAATTCTACATTTCAATAAGCCAACCATGAAACTCAAATGCCGAAGTTTCGTACCGAACACATTTATTCCGAAAATCGTCCAGACTTGTCCCAAACCCTATCATCGAGTAGTAGTAGACTGTATTGTAAGTGTCAAAAGGCTGCGGTAATAAGCTTACCAACCGGCTGATTATTTGCTTCATAGGACATAATATTTATACTTGCAAGTCTTAGTGAAAAAAACATTATGCGATACATAGACAATTATCCAAAGTACAGGTACTTTTTATAGAGTATCTGTCAATGTCTAAAAAGTCTTCGAAGTTCAGAGATTATTGTTCGCGCGAGAGGTGTCTTTTAAAATAATGACACAAGTTTCCGTTAGCTAGCGTCGAAGTACTTGAGCTTTCTCTCGTCTTCTAATTAACTGTATTAAGGACTTGCTTTGATTAGATCCTGCATTAGCAAGAGCCGTTATAACTGCTAAAACGTGGACTAACATTTTCATGCTAAGAAGCTTAATACTTTTTAAAAATGGAACAGGATGTCTTGTAAATCAAGAAGTATGTAAGGTTCTTCATAAGGTTTGTTATGAAAAAACTCTTTTTTAAAATTAAGTGATATTATTAAGAGTTTTTATCTTAATATGAAATTGAACAAACCAGTAACTGCGAAAAAAAATGTCAATTATTGTATAATCAGCGTGTTGAAATACTTAAGTCTTAGATAATACATATTTACGCGTAAGAAATCGTGACTTTATGACAACGCCTTCCAGTAACACGGTATATTAAGTCGATTACTCTATAGCATAGAGTAGAATGTCATTATAGTATTATTTCCGTCTAGAAACGAGGCACAACGTCGTCCATATTTTATCTGTTGCGAGTGACAACAGAGTGCGATTTTTAAAAACGTACACTTCGTTTATGGCGTCGCGCGTCGTCCAACAAGCTGCCAAATTGACCAATGAAACATACATAACTACGTATTTATTGTCGTAAATACTTGTAATAACTCAACGGGTGTACTTGGGCCGGTGGCGGACGACATTTTTATGTTTTTAATATATTATTATGTATTTTTTTTTTATGTATCTTAAATGGCTAGTCAGTTTACTGTAATTGATAAAAGTGTTTAGGCATAATTATGAATCTTTATAATTTCAAAGATATCAAACACGTCGTCCACGTTCGCGAAAATGTAAGATCATACAAAAACGGACGCTATAATATATTTTCTTTATATAAGAATACTAGGCAACTACTAGAGAAGTTCGTCATAAAATAAAATAAAAAAAATCTCCTTCAAGAGTAAATATAGTTAAAGTATCCGATATTTTACTACGAATAATGAACAGCGCCGATTTTGTTGAAACGTATTCTTTTTTTTGCCAAATCAAATTGGTTGGCTAGGACATTTGACAGATTTCCTGAATACATGAAAAAACAATGGCAGGTTTCTATAGAACGTTTTACCTGTCATCGATTTGCGGCGTCTTGAAATGAAAAAATGTTAGAATGATAGGGGTTACACAGTATAATCATAATCAGAAAGTATTTTTTTATTACGAAGCCACAAAAAAAAGATATTGTCATTTTTATATTCAGAGGTTATATCTATCCAACACTGTAACAGGCCCTTTTAACACTGATCTACTTTGTATGATATGTTGTCCACCGACGATTATCCCTGAATGCACCATCGATCCACTCAAGGATAAACCTTGGTTAGTCTCGGCCCTTATGGCCGGCCGACCAACGCAAGCCAGTCCCAACTTTGGCTTGCGTTGAGCCGGACCCAAGAGCGCCCTCAGGACTCATACCGAGAGCGCTCTTGGTTTTCCACTCCAGCTAGACAGTGAAGGCAGGCCATTATTATTATTAATTAACGCATTAATTCATTTACGTTATTAAATCAAGCACACTGTCACCTACTGTGTTGTCATTGCTATTCTTATAATTACCGTATATTTACATGCTTGCAGTCTGACATATACGGCAAACGTAGATATAATTCATTATGTCATTACTAATTGGTTATTTTGAAGAATAATCATGGAATGCATTATTATTTTTGCCACTTTTAATAAGGTACATTTAGTTAAATAAATCATCTTGTTGTATTTTTTTCAAAAGTTGCAACACTTTTATGGCACCCTTACCGGAAGCAATTAAGAGCTTCTTAACTAAAGCTATTTTTGTGGCTATCACAGCTTAAATTAAAATCGTAAAAATAAAGAACATATAAAATGATGAGTTTTGTATATTTCGGAATCTAAGACGCCTTCTAAAACATTTAGGTAAAAACTTGCCATGATTATTTGTAAAAGCCAATTGTATGTCTTATTTAATATGTATTTGGTACAGTTAGACCATAAAAATATTGTTTATAAACGCATTCTACCTATTTGTCTTGTGCCAGAAATCAACTAAATTAAATGATTTAATTTATGAGAATGAGGTAACTAAAGAATAAAACATGCCATCGGTCCAGCCATTTAAAGAACTACATAAACACATCCTTTTGTCATAAAAGGCGCGATGCTTGTAACTATACAGTTCATTGCACCATCAATTCGGTGTTGCCAATTGTTTAGCATAATAAACATGGACCTGATTTTCGGCACAAGTCACCTGGGCCTCTGTTATTTTTACAAACAAACACTTATATAATGAAAAATGTAAATATTTTCTCCAGAATTTATATTTATGTATCATTACTACTAACCTGTTACTTTGAAGCTGTAAGCTAAGGACTTGATTTATCAGTTTTACTTATTAGGTTATTTTGAGGTTATTTTCTCATCAAATAGATTGTTCTAGGTTATGACCAGTTGCACTGACCAAAGATATTGTAGAACTATGACAGCTTTAAATCCTCTGCTAGGTACGCAGAGAAACTGTAAAATTTTAACTGGAAGACTCAGTGCACTTTAGTAGGTATAAGGAGTCTGATAGACGATTGAAGGCTCATGCCATAGAACATGACACACGATAGAAGCCTTACTTTGTAGTTTATCCTACTACGTGGGCTAGAAGTATTAATATTGTATACATATCTGCTTATCCTGTCAGCGATTACAAGCGTCATATTGTATTGTTTAATTACGAACAAAACCTTGGCGAAATATATTTAAGCTACAAAATTTATTGTTGTTAGGGCAATAAAGCACAATTCGCGCCATTGTGAGAATTATTTACGAACTCAACACGATTCGTTTGACAGCCTTTACTTTAATAAATTAGAAAAAAGTGTCAATCACATTATTAGAATAAACACGTCAAGAAAGTTCGGAAGAATTGGTGCAAAAAAATAAAACATTTATTGTTTATTTAGGAAGATTTATATTTAAGAAGGTGTGGTAAGATGGACGGTTTGTGAAAAGAATTAATACCAAGACATTAATTAAGAAATTAAATACGACAAATGTGAAGAGCCGATCGTTAGGAGAAGCGCTAGGCGAATGTTCTTGAACCATATCAGTGATTGAAGGATAATTCTAGATAAAGGCTATGTTAAGAGTTTTCTTAACCAACGAGCGTGCATAAACCATCTGATAATAAGGAACAAAACAAAAGAGATAGTCCAATATCCAGTAGCAACTGGCCTAAGCGCGAGGGAAACTTCCGGACATGATCCCAAATCGATCGGTTTCACTTCGTTTTACTGATAGAAATTTCTTAGAAATGCCGTCAATAGTAGTAGATACGGCAATGCTGCCCTAACACAAGAGAAGACCTTTTCAGTTTCTTCTTCGCCCTAGCCTTTATTATTCCCAAGTCACTTGGGGCTTTCTAGCCTAACCGAATTTGACTGGATATCAGTTTTTACACGGAACGACTGCCATCTGACCTCCGCAACCCGAAGGCTAAAGATACCCTAAGGCTAGACCAGTGTCAGGATATTAGAGGGCACTAACTTCCCAATAACGACTGCCATAGGTGTTCATGGCAGCCGGGACCGACGGCTTAACTTGCTCTCCGAGGCACGGAGCAGGCGATAATAATTGTCAATCAATACGTACATAATTTCGAAAAGTCATATAACTTCCGAAAGTCAGAGGTGCGCGACGTGGGTTCGAACCCAAGACCCTCTGCATTGCAGTCTGTTGGTCTCCCCACTGAGCTATCGCTGCCTAAGACCTTTTCAGTTTCAACAGTCAGTTCAGTCGGTAACGAAATCCTTTCCTGATGTTTTTTCCAGTTTAAGACCTTTTCAGTTCAGACTGGAAAAACATCAGGAAAGGATTTGTTACCGGCCTATCTTCGAGATGTTCTTCTATCTGCTACCTTTTTTAAATATTAGTAAAAAGAATATCAAGAAAGGCGCCAAACGTCATATATTTTCTTTTCTCGTATTATAGCAGAATAGCTGGCTACTTACTCAGCTAAATTAAACGCTGCAACGTAATAAAATCTTCTTTTCATATTTTACAGTAGCTAATTAATTAACATAACCGCAGCGATAATAAACGTATACAATTAGTTACACGTAGTGATTTTTCATAAAATAAATAAATTATAATAAAAAAATAATAGTAAAAATACTATATAAATTAAAACAACTCGCCACGGGCCGCTGCCTTTACAAAACATCCTCCTTTGTTAAAGTTTTGTTAGCGATATGAAAATGACCAACAAGCTGTTTATAATAACTAATTAGAATAGTAATTATCACTGTATAACGTATACTAATATAAACATAAACTACTTATATATGTTAATGTCCACCGGCAAAGTCTTTTTACTTTACAAACTTTGAAATAATGAGGCATTAAGCTTAACAGCGATGTTTTCATTTAAAGCGAGGCATGTGTATTTTATGTTAGCTCATTATAAATGGAAGTTTTTTGTATGACCGTATAATTGTGGAGCTTGAACTTCTAATTGCATTCGCAGTATTGTGATTGCGTATCCAGACCAGCCCTTATTGTAACACAATCTGTCAATATTCGCAATAGTTATTAATAACTATCCAGAAGGGTAATCCTCTTTTATCTACTGTGGATTCTGCCCATTATTATGTGGATCCTAATAATTCTTAAAAATGTCAGTGCAATGCAAATCCTAATGATCCCTCGATCTTAAATATGATGTGCTTGCTCTTGCCGTCATGTTATGATAATATCTCATTAAAATTTCAATAATCGTATAATTGAATAAGTTGACTCCAAAGTTTCTAGCTAAGCCCGTTTATTACCAATGCAGGTGCTCATTTTCAGAAAATTGGACAAAATGAAAGTTCCACACCTGCACGGTAATGGCTCACGAAACTTTCAAGTATTCAACTTCATTATGAGTTCCCTACACAGAAGTCCTTACATCCGAAATTCTCCAAAAAATAACAGAATAAATTAATTACACGACGAAGAAATGTTTAGACGAAATTATTTCATCAAAAAAGAAAATGTTTAGTTGTTATCAGATATAAAATACAATCATGTTATTCGACACGCAATTTTCATGACATAATTCAGTTTATGGAGTGTCACGCTTGTATAACAATCAGAGGATTGGAAGAGTTGTATTACCTCCATGTTTGCTCGCTTTGTTTAAATTAAGTATAATATATAAATATATATATATATATATGTCTGGGGGATTAGCCCCCAGACATATATACTTAATTATATGTCTAGGGGCTAATAGGTTTCTTCTACCGAGCACCGGACACCCTGCAGTAATTCAGAATTGTTTGTCAAATCCAATCAATATTTCGTGAGGAGAAGCTTGTAGGTACTTGCGAAACCCTTAACTTATTCCGCAATCATTTTGATGAGGTTTTTTAGTTATTCCACCATCCTATTGTTAAGAGATGACCACGCATATTATTTTGAGTAATACTACAATATTCTATTGCTAGTCCCGTGTAATAAAGGAAAGCCTTTTTGCCCTTGTGCATTATGCTGCTTATCAACTATAGAGCTGGCCTCTGTGTTATTACGCGAATTAATGCGCTGCTCATAGTCTTTCTAAAAGAGTTTTTGTATCGGTAAAACGGCGTTTATGGTAGATGATTACAATTATTTATTAATAAGATTACAATTAATAATGTAATCATCTACCATAAACGCAGTTTTACCGATACAAAAACTCTTTTACAAAGACAATGATCAATATAAAAAAAAATTAAAAGAGTTTTTGTATCGGTAAAACGGGTTTATGGTAGACGATTACAATTACTTATTAATAAGATTACAATTATTAATTAATAATTGTAATCGTCTAGCATAAACGCCGTTTTGCCATCTTCGTGATGTAGAGTTAAATCGAACGCGAGAATCAATACATTAAACTCAGGTTCAACATAAATCGTCAAGAAGCAACAAAATGCCAAAATTATTTCCTCAAGAAAAATAATTTGGATTTACATTTAGTAATGATTAATGGAATCTGACAACGATTTTCGACACGCAGCCAGGTTACATTGGCTAATTTTTCATAGCACTATGGTCGTTTTTTAATGGCTTATTCGAAATAATCGCGCGCACACTGACACCGAACAAAATATCCTGCCTAAAAATTGTAGAAATAAATTGAAACATAATAATTTTATGTAGGTACATATATTTTGTATGTTTAATTTATATTTCGAGTGTACACGTGTCGGCTAAATATCAAACTGGATGCTGAATTCAGTTACATATTTAATTAAGGCTTTTTTATATGCGTGTAGTTTTAATTTCGCGTCAATTTGATAGTTAATTTTTATGTTACTAAGATTGCAAATGGCGGATTGTTTGATAGCATGCGGGTAATCCTTACTAATGCGAAAATGAGTTTGTTTGTTTGTTACGCTTTCACTACTCAACCGATCAACATGAAATTTTGCATATACGTTGTCAGGGGTACAGAATAGGACATAGGGTATCTTTCATCCAGAAAAAAGAACTGTTGCAAACCTAACCTAACCTACATTTACGCGAGCGAAGCCGCGGGTAAAAACTAGTGTAATATAACGACGTTTGTATTACCTAAAACTAACATTATAGTTATGAAAAGTAACCATGGTATTTAGTTTCAGAATTTAATGCTTGGATTTTGCGGCAAACTGATTATGGATTTGTAATGTTTCTACAAACATATTGCTGTTGATGGATTTTTCGAGAGTCGTCGGATAAATTAGATATTTAATTCACGGGAATATTAAGAGGAAACACAAGGACCGTTTTTCCATACAAACGTAGGCCCCTGTTTTTTTTTTAATTATTTTTTATTTTTTTTTTGCTCATCAAAATGACCACACTCCACCTGATGGTAAGCAGTCGTGTGGTCTAAGAGCAGTGGCCTCCACACCGCCCCCACAGTAGCCGAGGCGATGTTGAGGTCTCTACTTTGACGTCTTGAGAAGATGTTTCTTGTTGTTTCCCTGGATAATGCCAGTAGAGCAATAATTTTTCCAAAAATGTATGGCTTCTATTGACATGTTCCTATGTTTTCCTTCTTTCCATAAATTAATTATTAAAAGAGACATGAGCCTTCAAAAACCTCAAAAATAGACCAGATTTTCCGCTGTGTTCAAACATCCAGAAAACAAATTTGACTAGATTATATAAAAAAAAGGTAAACATAGGAACACAGCCAAAGTCTTTCTTTAATTTTTAATGGATAAGTAGTTAAATCGCTCCAGTTTTGGAGAAGGAATCAGGGGACTACGAAACGTTGATTTTGTGTACTTTTAATAGGTATTTTCGGTCCAAGCTGCAGTTGTCTCTATCGCACTCATGATACTGTGCATGGCACTTGGCGACAGCAATAGATTTTACAAATACCTATTTTTCAATTCTCTCGCCCTTAGCGTTTCCTCTTAACATTGGCGCCATCGCGACACGCAGCATAAAGCCAACTAGTCCATATATTTGAGTGGGTAATTAACTATAATATTGTATTTCTGGTTATTTTGAAACAAACAGCATTGTTTATACTAATAATTCCAGTTAGTACGTATTCTAGAGCACATTATAATGAAGTTCAGACATCGTAAATCTTACACCGTCTAGTAGTATTGTGCGACGTATTATTTGTTCACGTTTCGCTTTTATAGTTCCACTGTAATTTATGTTCGGTATATTCTTGCCTGTAATATATTTAAGAGAATGATTAATTAACGTAATACTTACGAAAACCTTAGTAATTGGACACACAGACGCTTATTACGACTGTTCGTACGCACCTAAGTTTATTAACCGTATATTCAGAATGTTATATCAAAATATGTTGGTAATTAAAATACTATAATAGCCGGATTTTCCTTAAGTTATAAGAGAGATGTAAACGTTTCGTCGAAACTACGAGTATAATATTGCGAAATAAAGTCATTTTTTATACGCTTTCACAGAAAATAATTAGAGCTGGAAAATAGAAATAATAATAATATATGTATTAGGTATTTATTGCATTTACGTAAATGCAATAAACATCTAGAAATAATAATATTGAATTTTAAGACGTACTTCGACAGGAGTTGTTCTATCATAATATGCACATTGATGCAGCAATGAAGGACATCTTTAAATGCAGTCCTTATATTCTTTTTATATCATATTTTGTAGTAACATTTAGTACATACAACATTTAAATTAAACTACCCTTTTTAGATTATATCGCTATAATTTTCTTAATTATTGTTGTTTTCTTTTTCTCCATGTTTTTGGCAGGCATGGTCACTTGGAGACTGAAGTGTTATTTGATAGATGAGTACCACCTTAGCCTCCTCGTGACCATAGAGCAACGGTCCTTATGCGATTTGCAATATTTATTTTCAAAAAACGAACACACCTCGACCATATGTCGCATCTCACGAAGTGTCCTCAGGACGAGTTGGCAGCGATTAAGCATAACATGCTTATAATTTACGAGGTAGTAAGAACGCTATTACTTCTAAAATCATATTTGATTAATGACCAGTGTTTCAAAAACGAATCGTTACAGCTAAAACAATAAATGCTAACGACGTAAGTGTTTTAGTTAACACCTAGGTCTTTAGTGCAATCGTTAGTTGAGCTAGCTTTAACAGGACAGCTTTAAAGAATGTTATCAATGCTATTTAATTTTCGAAATTGAAATGCCGTTAAACTTGAACAGAAAAATTTACGAAGAATTAAATGAATCGCTAGTTTATTCAACTACTTTATACAATCCGTTTATCAATCAGTGTGAAAAATTATGTGACGCATTTTCCGAGTCCATATTTTCACTTAGCACGTATTAACTTTCTTTGTAAATTACAACAATATCACATTTTTCCAGCTAAAAGTATTGTTACTTTGGCCCAACATAGGAAACGTTGCTAATGGCGGGCGCACACGTGAACAGTAACAATTTTAATGGGAAAATCGTGTACATTCAGTAAATCAAAGTTAAAAGTAACCTTTTCAGAGTCCGTACTGTTGCCAGTTAAGGCTTCGCTTTGAAATTGCGAAACAAAGGGAGCACGTTTTATTTGTTTTACACTGTTTTTGATGAAAACGATAGTTGATGTTAAATAGAAATACAGTATTGTATGACGTATATCACATTATTCTCGTCACAAACCCTTTTTTACAATCCCGTCATGTTTCGTCGAACAGTGAAGGTACATTAATTTGCAAAGTACTTCTTGAAAACATACACTTTTTCGGCGAATATCCGGTATGAGAGTATCCTCCCTTTTGTAACAACAGTACTTAGAATACAAATTGGTTGATTATTGCCACGTCTATAGGTATGTTTCAATTTGCTGACATCAATATCTGGACCCGAACGAGCGATATTTTATGAAAATGTCTATCATTTGCAGAAAATTTCAAAGGAAAACTCCCGTGAAGTACTTTTAGTGACGATAAGTAGACTCGTATATTCTGTGAGCTTATTTCTGACCAAATTATACTAAAACTCCTGTATTTGTCGCGAATGCTGTTTTTAGATTGGAACATGTGACATTTTTGTTCATAGTTTATTATTTGAAATTAAACTACTATATACGGATTTTATCGTGTTGTTTATTAGACACTTTATTACATAATTTTGAAACTGTTACACTACTATTACTATTAAACTTTACTAATGTTTAAGCTAATTAAATTATTGCAACTATTAAAACTATTCTCTCTCGGGGAGAGGTCTCCCCGTGACCATGGCTGCTGAACAGCAACCGAAACGTCGGGGAAATTGTAAACATAAATACATACGTTGTTTAATTTCAATGAATAACATTCGCGTAAACAGAAGACAATATTACATAGTTTATTAGTTAATTTACAGAGATTAAACAATTTAAATCTAGGTTTGGTCATAAGTTTTCAAGTTTAGGTTTGTTTGGCATAACAATAGACTCAATGGCAAGACAATAGATATTTGTGGTGTACATTTTTTTGCCAATGGCTAAATTACAGAATAACATATAAACACACAAACCTATAAAGTCTGGATCATACGAAGTATGTTATGTTCAAGAACCGATCCTAAAACACGATTGCATAATTCACTAATCGTGAAATCATGGGCCAAAGTTAACGTGACGCTATTCCTTATAAGTCCGACAATACTATTGCGAAGGCAGCTTACTTTGGCCTAATGAGTCGCTAAAGAACATTTCATAGTACCTATTTTAGGTACTCCTACAGATAGAACGTTGGAACAAATGGAAAATACTGAAAAGGCTTTGCAATAGTAATGGAAAACCATTGTTCTGGACATGGAAGAACTGAGACAATGTCTTCTAGATTATGTTCACTTTTTACGAGAAAAAGTCTGGTCATTTAAATTATTCTATGGACTTTACCGCGGTTCTGTTTACTATAGTTTTGTTTGGGTGTATTCGTAATGTCAATGTTTATAGAGTGTTTGTAACATTGAATTATTACCAATATTTCTTGTAATAGATCAGCTCACTTTGATGAGCTTTGATTAATTAGTGTTATAAACAGCCATGTTACAAAAAAGAATATGTTATTCGATATTTGAAAACTATGCTCGAATTCATTGACGCATACATTAGCATGTACCTATATCAAAAAATTGACTACAAACAAGAGATAGAGATTTCATTAAAATAATACTCAGTCGCTGTTCTACTATAGATAGCTAATCTTGAATGAAATCGCCCAAACAATTGGTACGAACAAAACTATGTGGCAATATATAACAAATATAAAGAGCAATAATTCAAAGAAAGCATACCGGTGATATAACATAATTCATCTAAAAACGTATTGTGCTAATATATCACGAGGGCTATTTTATGGTAGTTTCACACAAGCGTATCGAGCTATCCCATCGCAGGTGAAGGCATTTATACACGATGTGTGTCGGGAGCAGTATGACATTTTTCATTTCCATGCCACCGCGCCGAGCTAAAATTATTATTCCCGGGTCGCCCCCGCTTACCCCCCACTGGCCCGGTTTCTCTAAACGGGAGTGAGGTGGGAGGGGACAGGATGCGAGTGACGAGCGACTGGAGGACACCCTTTTTCACGCTCATATTTACTGCCGATCAACCATCACTAAACTTAATTAGCTGTGACGGATAATGAAGTTTTGATTGTAATCGCTGTTCATAGACAACATAAAAAGGTTCTATTGTACAATGATTAATGGGCGTTATTTTTAACACATTCAAATTTAGAATTTTGTGCAGTAGGTCGGTAATATTTATTAACTGGCAACTGAGTTAGTACGTGGCAACGAGCGAATATAAAAACGCAATACAGTCATTGCAGATTCACAAAAACATAAGATTGTCGTCCCAGACGCTAGGTGAATGACATTGCATGACGAACTAGTGAGGAATTGAATAGAAACACAAAAGGCGAAAAAGTGGTCGCCATTTTTTATCATATCTTATAGAATTGGAATAAGAGACGAAAAAGCATTTGCTTTATGCAGAATTTTAGCATTACGAACACTTTTTGGCATGTGTGTGTGTGTCATTCGGCACACACGTAGCTTTAATATAATCATTAATATTCTTATTGCTATCGCTACATATTTTTTACTTTTTCGTATTTTTTGATCTTACCTCATTGGTCAAACGAAAGCTTACGCAACTGCCGATCGTCTCAGAATCGATTCTGGTGGAAAAACTGTAAGTACGTTTTTTGCAAGGAATTACTCGTCTCCAGTACACGATAGACTCATCTTTTAGTTTTAGTTGGCGAAATTTTGACAATCTGCCTACCTCTTCAGCTATATACAAGCGCAATGTTATTTTGCCTAACTAGCTGTTTGCCGTGATTTTGTAACAAAGACACCTCAAACCGTAAATAACATGGCTGACATTCTTAAAAAATGCATTCTAAATAAATCGGTTTCAATTCCAAAAATATGAAAGCTTCTAGAGATTCTTGAATGTTCGGAGGTTTGGATAACCATTGAACGGATTTGGATGAAATTCTGCACAGAGATAGACCATATACTGGATAAACATAAAGGATACTTCTTTATTCTGGCATGTGTTCTCATGAAACTCAGGCAGGCAAACCCACGGGTAGCTTCTAGTAAGTCATAATAGTTAAGGTACGATGATCTCTCATCACTTGTGAACACGGAAAATGACTCTCACATCAGAGCCTACGAGATGAAACGTTCTATTTGGGTCAACTAGACTAGGGCAACGCCGTTTTTTTCACATGTCTCACTCACACCGTTGCCTACGAGATTCTGTTAACAGATGTGAAAAAAAAAACTTGCTAATTATGGTTGTTTTTTAACCTAACAACGAACGAAGCTGTTTAAATATGTAAAGAATAACGAAATTTTGTAACTGGTACTTTTGTAGTCAGATGCTTATATTCTCAAAGGGGTAGGGCAGAGGTTTATACAGCCACATTTCGCAGGTATGGTTTAGTCCCCTAACGGGTGTCAAGACGGTTGCTGTTTACCGGCCATTTTTGCGGACAAGTTGCTGCTCCTAAAATTTCTTTACAGAAATTACCAATAAGATTTTGCCCAAGCTTTTTCTTGACATCCTTTTTTTATTTTTTACTTGGTGGAATGCATTGGCGCATACCCCTCCGCGGAGGCGGGTGGAGGGGTTATGTCGGACTCTCCCGGGACAAAATGGAGATATCCCGGTAATACCGACTAAACCTACCACAGTGTTCCTTCTCACAATCTAGCTTAAGCTGGACCCTGAAGATTAGTCGTAAGCTTATTTGAAAACTTAAACCACTGGACCAATGAGAAAGCCTATTATTGTAGTTAGCAATTAGTTTTGCTTACTGAAATAAAAGGCTTCTTTCTAGCATAGTATTACGATAAGTTACTAGATTGACTTCATTTTGAGTAGTTTTCTTGTCCAATCTACACATTTTTGTTTGAATAAACTAAGGATGAAAAACCTGTGTGACGCAAAGGTAGATGTTCTGAGTTTGGATGTTCTTTGTGTCGGTTATTTCAATGTTTCTAAAACCACCACACTGTATATTTTATCCTCAATGCGGGTGCTGCCTTTTTAAGACATAAAAAGAGAAAGCATGAATAGGATGGTCGGACTCGTCTTCAGTGAATATTCTCGGGCCAAATCAGAGAAATTCTAAAGAAATGCAATTTTCCTGGTAGTATGTTCTCAGAATTCTGGCAATTCTATATAATTATGTAGATGGCAATAAGCTCTTCATTTATAACGTTTGCTTTCAATTTAGGCGAAATGTAGATGAAAACGTAGGTAAACTCTTCAGAGATAGGTATATCAAAGTTAGTCAAAACATAATGTAACTGAACAACGAAGTGGTTTGCAGTTAACAGTGTTTTACTAGTGTACTACATATAGATATATGATGAGCACTTGTGCCACATTTCGGCGCCATGTTCAAAATCGCTTCATTTAAATGTAATTGTGTTTTAACGCTTGAAGTTTAATGGTTGGAAGATTAGACATGTGTATGTGTACATCCCAGCTCTCAGTATCTTCTTGGAATACATAAACATGTTTAGAATCTTGTCTATTCTCTTGAGCTACAATATATTAATCTTCATTTCATAGGAAACCGATTAAAGATTCAGAACTGGCGCATGAGTTGCTTTGCTTATCATTAACGCGTACTTTAACTGGTAAATCTTGAGGAGCGTGGTCGTGTAATAAATTGGTATGTGTTTGTACTTATGTATACTGATGACCGTAAGGTATTAGGCCGAGCCTCTGTCATTAGACTGTGATGTACCAAAGTCTGATTGCTGGTCGAGCATAGAATCTTATAAGGGTTTCCTACTAGTAGCCAATTCAACACTATAAATTCTCAGTAGCATAACTGTAAAGCAAACGGCAATTGCCTCACGCCCTCTAATACGTTGCATCTGCAATTAGCGTACCCAACTTCTGAAATGTAAACTTAATACATCTCTGCCAAATCACAACACGATGTCTGTCAAATACAATACAAATACACAAAAGATCATTCTAAAAGAAAAACATACGAATAATATATCGTTGTCCAAAAACTATAGTTACGCAATACGAACGTGTTGAAGTCGGTGGAGTTTGACAACTGCCTAATTATAAAATTTGGCTCGGTGACAAACAGCTAGCCACTTGCATATGTATAGCAACTAGCAGAAAACAAGTGGGCAGTGTTAAATGACCAATGGTGGGAGCTCCTGTGAGCTGGACAATGCCACGACATCCAAACTGGTGACTGTTGTACTGACAACTCTTCAGAAATAGGATGGCAGCTTATCCGTGCCCACTTGGTACAAATATATATTATTATTTTTGTGCATTCTACGTGCTTAATCTTACGCCTGATTCCTGAAGGAATTCCTAGCAGACTACGTATTGCCACTTCATATGAATCCAATATGGCTCTTTGCTTTTTCTTTTATTTACGCTCTTCAGTTGAGAATACCTGGCCCCTTTCTGAAATGCTCCTGATTTGGTAAAATAATGTTTGCAGAAAGTTTGTTCGTCTGAGGAACATAATGTTCTAATTTTTAAAAAGCAACAACTGTGTCAGACTTAAGTTTCTGTGCCACGGAGTATATATTGAAACATCGGACATAAAGAACACTCAAAATGGAGTGATTATTTGTGAATGACACAAAGTTTTGTGTCGACCACTTTACACCACACCATAGTCATCCATCCCTTTTTCAGCTTGTGCCATTACATTCTCAAAGATATAGCTATATACCGATTCTATATTTACGATATCAAAATTCGTGATACCCGCACATTCTTAAATGGAAACTCATACCAAATTAGTCAAGACTGTTCCAAAAATATACAAAATTGGTGTATTTTTATCATGCTGCCTAACAAGGGATTGAATCGGCCTTTACTGAATTTACGCACAAATTCAAACCAATATTCTTTATATGTACGAAATATCGGTACGATTGCGATGTAAATGGATTACGAATTACCTCTTACAAGTGAGATCATAGCAACAGAGTTCTTTGGTATGTAAGCTGAGGTAATTAAATGTAGATTATAATTATCTGTAGCGCGATCGAAGGCACACAGGCGTCGGAGCAACGCGCGCAGCAAACGCCGGGCCGCCTGCACCCGCGCCTGCCGACTGGAGGCATACTAATTCGTAACTTCCCGACAGCGACCGACGCCGACGGTGTTCCACGACGTTTACGCTCGATAGTTACATATTACACTTTTTATCGTGTCGTGAATGCATCCAGTTTTCCTACGCATGAGGGGCTTCGTGCAACTTGGTTCGTGACCTGGTGCGAGTGACGTCACGCCGTCGCCGCCGCCATGTCGTTGCGCCGTCTGCGCCCGCGCACGTCCCCGCCCCGCGCGTCCCGCTGTCTGACGGAGAACGGCTGACCAGTGACCTTGTCGCCCCGTCTCGCTCGCACGCATTAGTCATCGGCGGCGCGAGCGAGATGTGAACACACGAACCGGTATAGGAACAAGTTGTTTGTGCAAGAAAGGTTTATTCTCTTATTTATTTAAATGTTTTCAAATTCGCTTTGTAATGTAATAATGTGGTTGAGACGTTTGTTGTTGTGGCAGGGGTAATGACCTTGAATTGTAGTTCTTTTAGCAATACGCAGAATGTAGGTCGTTAAACACGCACATACGGTCGTTCGTACAACGTTCTATCATCTACATAATATTATACAGATAGCTAATGGTTAAGATCATTTGGTACACAAGTTTTGGAATGGCAGTCAACTATTTAGTACAAATAACGTTTTCAGTGTCCTGGTTGTGCACAAGCTATTGTGTATGAAGCTAGCTCTTGTATACACCAACCGCTTGATTCAGTAGGTTCTGCCAAACACCGATATCGAAAAATTTAAGAGTTGGCATGTTTGAACGCGCTGATCTCAAACACTGCTAGTCCGATTTGGGAAGTACTCTTTTGGCTTATCAGTGTGTCAAGTCAAGTTACATCCAATCCGTTCAACGGTTTATGCATGATTACAACAATAACGACATACAAACATCTTTACAAACTTTCACATTTATTGAATCGTTTTGATATAAAAATATCGAAGTTAAATAGAGAACAGTTTGAATGTAGAGCATTCCCATTATAGAAGTACGTGCATGTTTTGGAAAATGGCAGCCACAAAACTTATTGTTGTTATAAGTGCCTCGTAGGTTCTGTAGCATAAGTACCTTGTATGAGAAGGGTTAGGCCATAATCCACTATGCCTGACCCTTCTAGTACTACGAAGAGGCCCGTGCCTAGCAGTGAGACAGTTGATAGCAGAGCTGATATTATTATTATATAGAAAGACTTGGAACAGTAGCGATAGCTTAGTGGGGAGACCAACAGACTGCAATGCAGAGGGTCTCGGGTTCGAACCCACGTCGCGCACCTCTGACTTTCGGATGTTGTATGATTTTTCGAAATTATGTGCGTATTGATTGATAATTATCGCCTGCTCCGTGCCTCGGAGTACGTTAAGCCGTCGGTCCCGGCTGCCATGAACATCTATGGCAGTCGTTATTGGGAAGTCAATGCCCTCATTGTCATCCTGACACGGGTCTAGCCTTAGGGTATCATTAGCCTTCGGGTTGCGGAGGTCAGATGGCAGTCGCTCCGTGTAAAAACTGATATCCAGTCAAATCCGGTTAGACTAGAAAGCCGACCCCAAGTGACTTGGGAATAATAAAGGCTAGGGAGAAGAAGAGAAAGACTTGGAAAAATAATTTCACTTCTGTGTAGCAGGAATGTTGTGTCCAATGAAAGACGGAATTAAACGTGTCTGTATTATCGTTGTTGAATGAAACATCAATACACATTAGTTCGATGTTCCTGATTCATAATGTGTTAGTACTACGTATATCGGCATGACTAGCGGGCGTTCCGTAACTTATATCAGTGTCCCGTCTGTATATTGCATCAGTGGCACAATTCATTGAGACGTCATGCAACTTGTGAGGTCTGGTTTTAGATTGTCGTATTCGGTAAAAATACGGTACTTTCTGGCGGGAGTTGTCTGAAGCAGCGATACTCCTGTCTCGGAGTACATGTTCATTAGTATTAACCTCGGAAAAGTGTGTGATTTATATAAAGAAAAAGATTAATTGAACATAACAATTGAGCACTTACATATGTTACATAGACTTTATTTAGATACTTAGTTATTTAATTATGCTTACATAGGTACCTATAAAAGGGTGACTTTGAGTTTCTTGCAGGTTTCTTCTCAAGGCTCAATCAAACCTTTGTCTGAACCTAGCAACGAACAGAAATGTAAAACCATTAAACTCGATACTACAAACCTTATAACTCTTGACTAACTTAAGTGCTAATAAGTGACATAAATAAACAATAATTTTTGACTTTGATAAACTATAAAACATCTGTAATCATTAGTAGTTTCTGTCTAGGTACTTCTTCCGAAATCCACATTAGTTTACGCTAGAAAAAATAGCTACTTACATTTTTATATGAAAATCTTTACTAAAAAGTTCGGTACCAAAGAGCTTATTATAAACTCACAAGTAGTATTACCAATGTCAATATATCAGTTCCGTCGATCCTCGTTAACCTTGTTGCTAAAAGGTTGTATGTATCCGAGGGAGCTCAAGTATAGTTATATAAACTGTAGATAATACGGATATAGGTTCATCGTCCGGAGGGCGAACCTCTTCCCGTCAGCTGGGATCCGGCCATCGACCTCCCGGAGGGAGAAGGCGATACCTTTTGCACTCCCACCTATTAAAATTTTACGTAAATTGTGATGGATTTGTATGAAAAACGTTTGTATGTGTTTTTATACCGCCATTTGCATTTGTTTATTTCTGAACGAAACCTGTTTTGTTGTTGTCATCACTATAATAGGGTATGCTATTTCAGTAAGTGCTTTTATAAAGCCCGGTCTATTTCTATTGGAAATGTATCCTTACTAATATTATAAATGCGAATGTGAGTTTGTTTGTTACACTTTAACGCCTTGACTGTTCTACCGATCTTTATGAAATTTCTCATACACGTTGGCATAGGGTAACTTCGATCCAGAAAAAAGAGAGAGATAGAAATTTATTGAAAAATCGTGATTGGTTAACGCGAGCGATGCTGCGGGCAAAATCTAGTTATGCAATAAGGTCTGTATATTGCCGGTGCACAGTGTTTTAAGAAATTGCTTCAATGAGCCCTCAAAAATCCTATTTTTCGAAAACCACATTTTTATTAAAAAAAACTGCTAGAAATAATCATTTAAATGCAAGATTTCGAATCCCCATTTAAATAGCATGAACAGTTTTTGAGAAAAATATTTTAACATCATAATATTTTCACCCGAATATTTAGAAAAAATATATCTCTGAAACTTAGCAGTATACGCAAAAGCAATGGGACATTGATGGCGTCTTTCAACGAATCTCGTAGCTTTATTAGATTCATATAATTATGTACCTACGCGTTTTTTTTTTTAGATTTTTCTCGAGTATTCTGCCGTATTGGGTAATGTTATTTACACTGAAATTATTGTCTTTGCTTCCTCAAACAACTATATAAATTACACTGCTAAATTCCATGGAATCTATAAATTATTCCAAATTAACTGTTTACAATATTAATTACTAGTTTTCACCCGCGGCTTCGCTCGCGTAAATGTAGGTTAGGTTAGGTTTGCAACAGTCCTTTTTTCTGGAGGAAAGGTACCCTATGTCCTATTCTGTACTCCTGACAACGTGTATGCAACATTTCATGTTGATCGGTTGAGTAGTTAAGGCGTGAAAGCGTAACAAACAAACAAACTCATTTTCGCATTTATAATATTAGTAAGGATTTATTAATGTATAAGTAAAGTAAAGTAAGTTCTCTTCTTACATATCTAACCGCTCTCAAGCAGTTGTGGTTAATAATTACATTTCTAGTTGGGTTATGGTGCCTAGTGGGGTTCCTCAGGGTTCATTGCCAGGACCTTTGTTATTCCTAATATTTGTAAATGACATAGGTCAATGCTTCCGTCACACTCAATTATTGTGCTTTGGGAATGATATGAAGATTTTCTCAGCCATCACAAACATTGCTGATGTTCATGCACTCCAAAGTGATTTGAATCGGCTATCTGATTACTGTACCTTAAACAAACTAGACCTCAACCCATCTAAATGCTCAGTTGTTACTTTCAGCAGAAAAATTAACATAACTCCCACTAAATATTTTTTAAATGGAATGAAACTTCAAAGATGTTTTTCAATACGAGACCTTGGAGTTATCCATGACTCCAAATTGCTCTTTCAGGACCATATAGAACAGATTACGAGTAAGGCTTTCCAAGCTTTGGGATTTGTCATGCGGACGTCACATAGCTTCGCTCAGGTTAAAACCTTCAAGATCTTATACTGCACTTTTGTACGCAGCATATTAGAATATGCTAGTCAAGTATGGAATCCTAGGTATATCACCTACATATCCCGCATTGAAAATGTTCAAAAGAAATTTATTAAATATTTGTGCTACCGATTAAGACTCGATTATAGTTCGGACAACTATCTGAAACTATGTGCTAAGTTTCACATGCTTCCTCTAGTTACACGTAGAGAAATAACCGATATCTCTTATATTTTAAACATACTGAATGACAGGGTTGACTGCCCGGATCTTTTGTCCAAAATTGCTTTCAATGCGCCTGGTAAAGTTACAAGACATTACAATCCGATTCATTTACCTCTAGTGTCAGCCAATTACCGGCAAAATGCGTTTATGTGGCGAGCGAGCAGTTCACTTAACAAAAAATGTAAAGAATGTAACGTTGATATATTCAACTGTAAACTGGAACCACTGAGACGGGTGCTTAGTCTTAATTTTTCTCTAAGCATAGCTTTTAATTGATGTTTAGTTTTATTATTATGTAATGTTAATATGTAACCTTTATGTTCACATATCTGATTAATTATTTTATTACTTATTCGTGAAGACCTGTAATTGGCCTTTTGTGTCTTATTGTGTTTGTTTCGAAAGTTGTATGTGCTGTTGGTCTTCCAAAGATAAATAAATAAATAAAATTGCTACACTATTGTATTAGGCTAGTCCTGTGATGATAGTTGTATTAAGTAAATAAATTAATAAAATAAACATCGCGCTGATAGAGAGAGTTTCCGGGCAATAAATCCTAATAACACTGCCGTGACCGAGCATCGAACTTGGGACCTTATTTACAGCAGTTGCATACATTGCCGCTACGTCACGGAGCTAGTTGAGCTTACACGAGAGGGATGTAAAAACCCAGGATTCAAACTCTTCATCTTCATGTGACCTTGTGACCCCTATATCTCGGGGGTCTTTTGACCCACAGGGCCTATATTCAAACTCGACAGAGATATGACCCCCAAGGTGTCTGCACACGAAGTTACAAGTCAATTGGTCCAGTGGTTCCGGAGTTATGCCTGTCACTAACAGATAGCCACACAGACCCACATAGTGTTTTCATTAAACTCTGAAGACGACTCAGAGGTAAATAAGTCTTTGACAAGAAAGCGAACTCACCGTCAACCCAATATACGGGTTGGGAACCTTCTGTGCTCACCCACAGTCCGCGTAAAGTTGTCAAGGCCATCTGAGGCCAACAAACAACACACACAAAAAAAAACTTCAACCCAACTCAATTGCAGACTATTTGCTGTCAGTAAGACTCTTCATATAATCTACAGTTGCACAACCTACTGGTTGTGCAACTGTAGATTATATGAAGAGTCGTTTATGACATTAGACCATCGAGAATTATCTCTATATACACATATTAACAAACCATTTATTTAATCTTTACTTATTAAAAAGCCACGCGCGATGTTTAAAAACGAATTTCTCTAATAATACCTTAACCAAAATGGAAATTACGTGGAGAGACTTTTAATTAATCGTCGATCGACGGGCATTAAGGGAGAAACAAATCATCTCATAATACACACAATCGTAAACTTAAAAATAGTCAGTATTTAGTATAATTTGTGAATAAAAATTCATCGTTCTGACTAATTAGTGGAGTTATATTGTCCAATAAAACGACAATAGCAAGTTCAGTGCACCGTGGGGAACACGTACGGATGCACACCACTTCACTGCGACTGAGTTTCATGTGCACAACCAAAATAACATTAATTGAAACAAACTTAATTTTTACAACTGACATTTTGAATTTTGTTCTTTTTATAACAGCTGAAGGATAAAGGAATAAGTGAGGTTGATTGACGTTTTTAAATTTCGTACTCAAAACAAAAACGGGGTTTGTTTAAAAAAAGAATCGCGAACTTGAATAATTGAACATGAGAGTTTAGGTTATGTATGAATTCAAATAGAATTTTAATATTAATGCTTTTTTATTTAGAAAATATTACTTTTATGAAATTATCATATAAATTATAAGAATACCTTTATAATTTAAATCCATTCCTTCATAATAAAATATCGTATCTTTTAAAATAACATGCATTTAAAAAAGTAAATTATGCCATAGATACAAGACTGGCTTAATAACAATACCTTATCATAATTAGAGGATATCCGTATCCCGTAACACCACAGCTAATAAAAAACAGTCCACATTAATAAAATTACTTAAAATTGACATCTATAAATAGAAATAAGTTTTATTATCATAATATAAGATGGGTTAAAGTGGTACTCTAGAATGTTTAACCAGTCTCTGTGCAAATATCACCTCAACAATACAAATACGCAGGTTGTCAGCACCGTATACCTACGTGGGATGAGTATTTGTTCCCTCTACTTCGTGTTACTACGACATCGACACAGGCAAAAGGATGTGTACAGGTGCCTTTTCTTGGTAAACATAGCTAGAATACCACTTTAGAACTGAGCAAGGTTGTATGACACTCAAAGTCCATTTCTCATGTTTATTTCTACTGTGTTTAGAACCAAATATACTGACGTTTAGCGTGTCCCAAAGCACATGTGCAATTAAAGATTCTATGCTGTGACCGATTATTTAGTCCTAAAAACAAATAATACTATTTGACCCCAGGCATCAACTCCAGGAGTTCATCACTAATGCTTCCATATTTAAATTAATGTCTAAAAAGTTTTCTTGTTCCCAATTAGGTGTTCGGTATCTGGCTATGTTGGTTTTTTTAATTTTAGTATAGTCCGACTTTATCGGTTAAGCAATCGATTTAAAAACATGGATATAGTGATGTACAAATAAGGATATTTGTCAGAAATAGTTGATAGGTATAATATGTATATTTGTACGTCATGTTACAATCCTCGATTTGTCACGTAGTCTGGTGGTCACCGACTTCGGTGCAACGAACTGTTGTGGTATTGTTTTAAATGTTATTTATATTTTTGCCTTGTTAAGCAAACCAATACATACATATTTTACGATTCGAGATATTTTTATCTTGGTGCCGCGTTTGTATATCCTCGAAAGATCGGGCGTATGTGTATCAGCCCCAATATTTATCCACTTACGTTTAGATAAATGGCGAAGAAGTCTTGTGATTAGGTTACTCAATTGCCAAAACTATTGGGTACATTTTCTGGCTTCGTAAGTTCGTAGGTAATAACTGTATTTTCCAATTATATTATGATTAAAAAAATCATATTGTGTATCGACGAGCCGGTCGGACTTGTTTCTTTTTCATCATATAAAACAAGCGTTCGAATATCGGTAACCGTCGTTTCAAATACAAAAATTGAATATTCTAAAATCGAAATCTCAGACTTTCGTTTAGAAATCTAGATCAAATAGATATTGCTTGTTGTTTTTTCTATACATTCACTTGAGTGCAAAGATTTATGAGTCTGTCAAAATATAACTAAGTATAAAACGTTTAGACCTAATTTAAAAATAATATAAAACTGTTTATCTGTAAACGTTATTTTTATAAAAACCAGAATAACATAGAAACTAGTTTTTAAAATGTAGAAATAGAACGTTTTATTAGTTTATAAAATAAAATATTTTTTTAATTCAAAGTGTAGGTATTTTATCTATAAACATTTGCATATACCAACGAAAATAATCATAGTTACCAGTATCATTTTAATGCTATTAATTATTCACCGATAGCGTCAAATAAAATGAATTATCGACTATCCCAATGTATTTAACAGAAATTAAATAATTTTAATTTATAAAAGGGTAAATTAATTAATATTCAATAAAGAATAAAGATTTTTCTAACAAAATATCCGCTAAATAAATGTTCATATAATTATTTGTGAAGTATTTTTTGATGCGGTGCGGTGAAGCATAGCATTTTTACACACCTAGTTGTACCAATAGTGTATCCTTTGTGAACGCTTTTCAAAGATTATCTCCTGCTCCAGCTCTAGGTAATCCCTGAGAAGCGACGGACTCTTTTGTATTTTCCTCTGTTAACAGGGATTATTTCTAAAGCGGGCATTATCTTTAAAACATTAAACAATTTTTTATATTCAGTTTGATACACGTAAGAGAAATAATTAGTCCACTTTATGCAACAAACTACTGTGTAGTAGGAATGTACGATATTTATATTTAATCGATTTTTTGTATCTTATTACAATCGACTATGAGCATACAAATCGATACAATTACAAGCATAAAATTATATCGTTCGCTGATTATTGTCTATGAAAAGTCTGCAAATCGGAACAAATACAAATACCGCGTATCCCTTCCATTTAAACTCGCTTGCTTATTCTTTCAAGTCTAACCACGACACATTATAACATAGTAGGTTGTAGGCTAACAGTATCTGCTTTTCAGATAGTTAAAATGCGAAGCGTGTCTCGGATGAGTAGAATTTGCACAAGCCGACCTCGCGCGAGTTACCCCGAAATAGTTCGCATACAAGCGACCCATAAAAACAACGACTAGCGCCTAATACTCACTGGTATCCCGCAACTTTTGAACTACCTAGTGCGCCATTTTGAAATATACTTTTTAAATTTACACTGCATCGTTGCACAAAGCACATATATAGCATTTTACTGCATTCAGCCTGCTCTTAAAGTATATATAAGCAAACTATACTCTGAGGACCTGCTTGATTCTTGCTCACTCTTTGCACTTGCTTTATATAAGTGCATCTGCTTTTGCGCGTTTTATTGAGCCGGTGCTTCTGTGTGGTTTATTTGTTTTGTTAACTCTGTTACTGCCTCGGAAAGCACGTAAAGCTGTTGGTCCTGCGTCTGATATCTCTCCGGTCGTGTCGGATTACCGTCCCATCGGATCATGAGAGTTAGGGAACAGAGAGTGCACTTGTATTTGCGCATACGCTTGTGCACTATAATATCTCCTGCGCAGATGGCCAATCTCCGTTAAGATGGGGCCGCCGTGACCGAAATCGGTCTGGAGGACATTACATTACTATGGTATAACTTTGTTGCCCATCATGCTTAAAGTAAGGTTCGAGCAAAATATTGTAAGTCTTTTCTATCTTACAGGAGTAGTACGTTGCTCCCTATTACAAATGACCTAAACATAACTGGGGAAACGTATTACATACAGGATACTTTTATTCAGTACCAATTTGTAGTATTGTGCAAGTAGGTATTCGCAGCTCTCTAGTACTTAATTAAGATTGGTCGAACTAAATTGGACCATGTATTAGGCACTATAATACACCTGCAGGTGCCAACCACCCTCCAAAAAAGAAAAATAAATACAAAGTCGAAAAACCAAACTAGGGTTGCCAATGTTGCCAATTACAATTATGAGAAATCACGAACATGGAGCTTTATGTATACACGTGTTGTGTGCGGAACGAAAATATAAGTTCTATTTTTTTTCTTTAAGTTACCGTGTAATCATGATTGCCTATTTATATCAATCGCCAGACAGATTCGCGCCCCGATAGAAAGACAGACTATAGTAATAGGCAGTAGGTTGGTTTCCACTTTTCATTTCATTTATTTATTCAATAACAATTTTAACATTGTGTGTGAATATACAATAATAATAAGTAGACAATCAATTTAATAAAAAACAACATTGCAAATAAGATAAAAAATGAAGTAAATCAAAACTAAAATAATAAATAAAAACAAATCAATAAGTAGTCATGTCAAAAATTATAATAAAATTTAAAAAAGATAAATGTCTAAAAAGGAATGTCAAAGAAAAATATTAATTATATACATAATTGTAGGTGCATGTCACAATTATAAATAAATTATATTAAAGATGTTTACATGTCATTGATGGAATATTAACATTTTTGCTGCCAGTCTAGTACGTTTTTATGGCTAAACAATTTTCATAAAGTTTAGTATGTACCTATAGTTGTTGCTTATTTTTAAGTAGCAAATGTTCTTTATTACTGTGAAGTCTTTTGCAAATAAAACGCGTTAAGAGTTGATACAAGACTGAGTTTATTAACTCGATTACACTTGATTATATTCTTACACACTACATACATTATAATATTGTATAACTACACACAGCACACCTCCCGAGGGAGAGTAAAAAAAAAACTAATACATAAGTTTCTTTTTTAAGTATACCTTGTATTATGCGTGTTATTTACACGCATAATATTACCGTTAGCAATTCTAAACTCAAGCGACTGAATAACTAAAATCACGAATACTTTCTAGAATTTATGTACCTATCCACTTTGCCTTAAGACATTTAAATGCAAATAAGTAACCAAATAATTTTACCCATACTTGGTAAGTAATGTCTCGAATGGCAGGAACGATCCTCATAAGGCCATAGAGTCGCTTCTAACATGCAAATTGTATACCAAAACATTTTGACTCTCTGATTTGTACTTTTGCCTTTTATGTGCTCTGTAAGGAATATCGAGGTACGTAAAAGCACAGTTTAAAAATATATTCTGTATAAAAAAGTCAGGAATTGGAAGTAGGAAATGTTTAAACGAGGTAAAATATTCTGTATGCCGAGTTTTGCTCCAACTGGGTCAACCCGATTACTGTAGTAAATCCATCCTTCAGAAGATCGGCATCCATAGACCATTAAACCAACGCATTAAGATCGGCATCAAACATCGTAGTCATGTGTTTCTGCGGGGAGTAGTTTCCAGCTGATATTTTAAAGATCGGCGACGATGTTATGCGGTGTTGTGATATTCATAGGCCACGGCAATACCTCGACGACATATGTACCAGTTGTGTTTATAAGCTGTTCATCTGTTGGACTCGAGTTTCCTTTCAAAATCAGGCTATAGACCACCACGCTGACTCTTTGCGGGTTGGCAAGCTATAAGTACCTACGTACCTTTAAGAACAAGACGTAGAACTCTTAGATCTGCAAGTTACCAAACGATATTTTCTTCCACCATTACTGTTAGCTTACTGTGGCTTTATAAAAAAGAAACATTCTCCGGGCCATACTTACTAGCATATTATTATTTTAGTACTAAGAGATGCCAGGCTGATATCCTCAACAAACAGTATATTTGACCTAGAAATCGAAATAGGACTACACGATCAGCACTTACGCAAGCACGTAACTTAAACAATGAGGAAACACAACGAAAGTATACCTTCCATTTTGGCCTGTTTACTTACTTCGTCAGTCTTCATTTAGCGTAAATTGTAGTGTCCGGCAAATAAATACCGAAACCAATTGTACTCTTAAAATGGCGATCTGGAGAACCTATTTACTATACATTGCACACTTAATACAAGTGTTTACTAAACTGTTGTAAACTAATCGAGCGATGTATATCGTTTAAAGTGATGGCAAGCGAATTAGTAACGGATAGTAGACCCCTCGCTGTGTTGCCGTGTCTAAATTATAACACAATATTTTTTATTGCTTGCAGCATTTTTGTATTATATAGGTATACAGGAAAACGGATACCAGTTTTCCTGTTACGGGTAGATTTATATCTTTTTAATATTATCTAATGTAAAGTATTGGTGTGCCTGCGGGGTCTCTCGCGTTAATGTAGGTTTGGTCAATTACCCGTAGGGAACAGTATCTTTTCTGGGATACAGGTACCCTATGTACTTTTCTGTACCCCTGCCAACGTGTATGCGAAATTTCATGACGATCGGGCGAGAAGTTAGGTCGTGAAAGCGTAATAAACAAACAAACTCACATTCGCATTTATAATATTAGTTTGGACTAGTAATTTAACCTCTCTAGCGTATGTTAGGGTTGTGAGTTCAAGTCGATTGTGTAACGGCTAGGGATTGAACCAACGCCTTCTAACCAACCGTACTAAACAGAGTATAAACCATATTGTAGTAGGAGTATTGTTTATGGTTTGTTTACATTTTGGAATTTGTTTAGACTGTGTATAAATTTGTTTACTTAAACAGTCAATATGTTATTGTTTAACGTATGAGTTAATATCGTTGAATGTATATTTAGTCTACCAACGATTTCGTATGAGCTGGTCGAAAATAAGCGCTAATTAAAAAGCTGTTGTTGATATCTATGGTTTGCATAGTGTAGTCCCCCTACCATGGTACGTCCAGAATTTGGTACTAAACAAATAATTGTGGGTTGTGCCTTAATATTTGTGACGTTTATCTTTTATATTTATACTGTCAAAATGGCAAACAGTCTGAGGATAAGCGGGTAGCGTAGCCCTTATGCGTTTGCATCAACAAGGGTACCTATTCACTCGCCGTGTTGTGAAACTCGAAAAAAGATTCATTGTCCTGTTAGAGCACGGTGAAAAGATCACACTGTGTGCCCAAATAGCCTGGAAACCCTTCTCATCGTAGGAACACATCACAATGCTCTCTGCCGCAGCTGCCATCTTTCTTAAGATGGAGGTAGTACTTCTTCAGGCAGTATGAACCAACTTGAGAAAAATCTTAAGTTTATGTGGAAATACAGCTGTACTCCAGCTTCCTCTAGAGATACACTGAACCATTGCGTCTTCTAAATATTCCTTGTACGAGATTCATTTATAATGGCGGGCTAGTCATGAAAGTTGAACACATGAAGAGAAATCAAATAATATTTCTTTTGCAATCGCAATCATAAAAAGTGTCGACATTTTTATTAGCCGTGAAAGTATTACAATAAATCATCACATAAAATTGATGGATAGAATAAATGTTATATTTATTATGGCATTAAATTTTTATTTAAAAGTGCTTGCATAATATGTTTGGTTTTAAAATCATAGAGCATAATATTTTTTTATGTTCCGAATATAAAAATCAATGGAGAATGTGATAGTGCCCCATGCAAATGATTTTTCAACCGGATTACTGATCTTTTTAGGTAAAATGCGGGCAATCGTAAATTATTAGCAGTAGAAATGCAACCTGTGTCGGAGTGTCAGTGGGAAAAATGAGCAAGAGCTAGGGATGGGCTTTAAACCCGGGTCGGTCGGTTCTGTTTTCTGCCAGTAAATTCTCCACAGTAGCAGAGTCCAGCCAAAGCTGTTCCACACAATCTGGTCGAATTATCGTTGACAGCTGACATATCTGTTAGCTGTCAACTTGACGTTGCTCTATGCGATAGCACTTTAGGAGTACAGTTTTAAAAGCGGCTGAAAGCAAAACTGCTATAATACTATAGTTACCAAACTGTATGAATAAATTTATAGCTAGATTCTGATAGTAATCAATATATGCCTACAAAGCATTATCTGCAAGTCATTATCTAACTTGCAAATAATGCGTTGTAGGTGTAATTAACAGTATTTCTAAAGTAGGTACTTAGCGATAATTAAATATTAGGTATTATTCATTTAACTAATATTTAATGACTCTAAATAGTATTGGAAAGGTCACGTTTCTCAAATAGTTATTTAACCAATCCAATTTAAATAGAATTTTATATGTGAATTAAGCGAAACGTGAGTTTTGGAAGTAAACAACTTTCAATTAAATTGAGCACTCGATTGAAATAAATTTAACTCAAGAAAATCGATTAAAGACGATTGTCAAGTTGCCGGGTAGTCCATATCTCCGCTTGTATATGTTTGGACTCGAGTTTATTGTCGAGGGTACACAGAGATTTTGAATTGTCATTTGTTATAATCCTAATATAATTAAATAACTGTTTACACACATTCGCTCGCTTCAGTCTCTTAGCTATAAATTATGTATGTAGCAACATAGGTTGATACGCACTCCTAAGATTTCGACTGCCTCTATCTTTCAAAATTAGAAGATATGTTAGATAGCAGTCATAGTTTAATGATAGGTAGTACTATATTATAATCACAGTTCAAAAATACAAAATAATATTAGGATTCTTAATTCAAAACATACTTTTTTTTGTTAAATGTACAGCTAGTTATGTTGATGACTCTATTATACGATTTGGCCAGTTAACGGTCGCATATTTTATTTTATTTCAGTTTAGAAAAGTTAATAAATATTTTTGCATTTATTTGCATACAATGTTATTTATAAAACGAAATTACCATATTATGTAAATATTTTAAAAAACAAAGTTACGAAAATGAAACAAATTAAATATTGAACGTATTTCATATGCGCACATGGCAACACTTGGGGTAAAGTCTCCACTATATACATCATGCAGTGATTACCCGGTGCCTTCCCGATGCTCATTATTTTGAAGTACTTTGAGCGAGGCGGCTCTAAATTTCTAACATTCAAGTGCGTTGCGTTAATTGCTGCATCTATACTGAACGCACCCCTATGTGCTGGGGTGCGCAACTCTTATGTATCCCCTGGAGCTCCCCTGCTAGTTGCTAAGCAGTCCTGCCACCCTTCCGTACCTATGTTCAACAAAACAGACCTTCGTAGAGCATTATGTCATGTTTTAGCCGCCATATTTTTTAAATCTCGGTTATAATTTCCTAAAGCAGGACATACCCTAGCAGACAAATTTGTGTTCGCAGTAAATAAACAGTCAATTTGTTGAATAATGGCACAGTTGTCGTAAAGATGAGGCAATGCTATTCTGAACTAAAAACCTCACCGTAATATTCGTTTCATAGAACGACTCTGGGTTTTGCAAGTAAAGGAAATGAGATATTAACATGTCAGGTGCTCATAATCGTAAGAGTCAACTAAAATATGGGTTAATGTGACGGTCGTAGGCGGTGAGCCAATAACTAACTACTAGCATATCCAAAATGCTGTTGTCATTTTTTAAATTTAATATTAACAACGCAGACGACGGTTATACTTATGCAATATCCTTTTTATTCATTTTTATGTTTTAGAAAGAATCATTTGTGAATTATTTTTATTACATCAGCAGTTATATATATATTATTTAATGTTTTCATACTTTTTATTATCATTACGTTAAGAGAACAAATTGCCTGTTGCGTAAATAAAAAAGGAATTTTACCTTGCACATTTTTAAATTACAAATTTGGAACATGACATATATTTGGTGCGTGAATTATTCAATAGAATTCAAAATATTTATGAATATGTATTTAAAAAAAAGGTTCGTGCAGAACTATTTATAATTAACTATTTATGAACAAATAGTTAATTATAAATAATTTTGATAAATACATGCCTATTCGCATATTATTTTCGTTCATATTATCAAAAGTAAATGTTTTTGAAGTGAAACTTCTTTATCGACGTATGGGAGAAATTTTGTAGCAGTGTAAAAAAAATCGTCACGTTTTTCGGTTACGCGCCATGTTGCTTTTTTATCAAAGTTTAGTATAGTGACGTAAAGAATATAATGTAATATATTTATAATAATAACAACAATATATTAGTTTTGAAGTTTGGTTTGAAATAAGAATAACAATATATTAATTTGAAAGTGATAAAATAAAAAGACTTATTCAAATTTAAGTGAATTTACAAGAAAAGTGAGAGTGATTATATATTTCGTTTTATAAATTCAACACGTATGAGCATGATTTTAATATTTATTTGAGGTTAACCTCACTTTTTGATTGTAAGTATCAGTGAATGTATATAAATCTGTTAAAATTTGCAAGTATTAATAAATATGACTGTAAATCTAGTGAACATTATTAATTCTAAAAACAATAAAAAATAAAAATTAAATAATAATTTTAAAAATAAAACAAAACACGATTAGAAAATAAAAATATGTATACGTACATATTTTTTAATTATTCGTTTTTAATGATTTATTTATTCATTTTTAATTTTATAAAATCGTTGCATTTCTACAAGATTAACTGTCATCATATAATTGTATTACTTTGAAAAGATAATTCCAATTATTTATTCATAACTTGTGTAATTGATTAAGTTATGAAATAAATATTAATATTAAAGTTAGTTAAATAATTTTTGTCAACTAATTAACTAATTAATGTCGTAAAGAAGTTTCACTTCTTACCTGTGTACTCTGGTACACACACACATTTTTATATAAATATTTTATTTATATTATATTCAGTCAATTATTTAATATTTGTAATTTTGTAAAGATTGCTAACTTTTGACATATTATGTAATAATAAATCGAGGGTACAGTCAACGGTTATATACAAGAAAAGTGTTAAAATATACGAATTCTTCTCTGCGCTATTTCCCAAGTCTAGCATTCAATCTTCACAGCGCTTGCATGAAAGTTTCAAGTTACTCATCTTTTGTTCATCTCCCCTAGTTACTTTACATACCTCTGGCGCGTTTGAAGTTACATTTTCAAAGAATTTTATTTCCTCATTCACCGGCTTTAATGGTGCAAGCGAGACATTTATATTCTGCAAATATGTATTTCACAATTTTTTATCGGATCTTGTCAGATTGTTAACAAATTCGGTCATTCGACATACTTCCTTAGTTCTCACCCACTGCTTACATTAAATGGTAGAAATTATTAATGTATTTCTGATAAGAATTAGGCGGTACCTACCTTACCTTTCGATTTACACTAAGCGCCATCGTATATTATTATGATTTGATTCTTATGTGTATTTTAGTAAATCATATTAATATAAAAAATTTACTCCGAGGTTAACCTCAAGCTATAATTTTTCAATAACGAACCCAATGATATTTGTGTATTCCCGCCAAAAATAAGCGGCCATTATTTTAGAGACACGTTTGACAGAACTGGACCGAGAGAGTTTTGTTTTTGGCATCGGTGCAGCGTGCCGAGAGCTTTCGTCCCATTTTTCTTAAATTTAAATATTTAAAATTAAATACAAATATGAGATCCGACAATAAATCGTTTTCCGTGTCACTAATTGTTCCTTTTATTCATTTTTAAATCGTGATGTTATTTAGTGTGCGACAAATTAATTTGTTGTACTATTGTTGCCACACTCTCCAAGAAAACAAAAGTGTGATTATCTATGATGGTTTGTGCTGGTGTCGAAAACAAAATAGCTTTCACATAATTCTGTCCAATTATGTTATTTAGAATGATAGTTAAACTTATGTAGATTTTCTCAATAACTAATCTTATTTTTGTTTCTTTTCAGGTAAATAACATATTATTGGCAGTAAGAATTCATCGAAAGAGGTGGGTGGCAAAGAAAATGGCATTGGCTGTAATAAATCAAAGGTTTACGTAATACTCGCTTTTATCCGTACCGTTCCAGATGTTAGTTAATACAGCGTGATTCCAGCGTCGTGATTGGTTCGGGTGACTAAATTAGAAGCGAACTCTCAGCGTATAAATGTTCGGATATTAGGACTCCCTTTAGGGATCCATTATAAAATGTAGTTTAATTTGCTGAGAATTTATTGCTATGCGGTTTTGAACCTTGCGTTAACGAAATAAAAGTTAACGAATATTGATTTGGTATTCATACTTGTGTCGGCCGCAATTCTACAGAAGGAAGTACTTTTAACTTGCTCAGTTTATATCAACGGTTTTTACGATCTAGAAAAAGTAATATCAATAAATGAGATACTTATATCGGGCATTAGTAATATTTTTATGGACTAGATAAAAACAATCGCAATAAATGCGGTTGTTAGACTGTGTTGCTACGATAATATGGTGTACTCTTTGGTTGGTTTAGCTCGTCTGAATGGTAGCTGTAATTATAATGTTTTCCGCTTAAAAACTCTACTAAAGCAACACTGAGAATGATGCAGATTTCATAGAATCTTCAGATTATTGCAAAGTTCCTGGAAATCTTGCGATATTTTGTTTGCATTTATTTGCAAAGTCTATAATTTAAGGACTTCATTGTCAGTTAATGAAACAATTATAACATCTAAATAAATTAACTTAATAAGGCTGTTAGGACATTTCGTTTCAAATGTCGATAAAGGTTAGGAATATACAAGGAAAACATACAAATATACATAGTTAAGTAGTTTCAATGGCCAAGTTCGCGATGACATATCGATATCTTTTATCAGATATATACTATAATCTGCATAATTATATCCATGTATCTAGTCCGCTCGCAAAATATATTCTTAATTTCTATGTTGAGTTTAATATCAAACTTTGTTCTATCATTTAGTACATATATACACATCATGTCTAATACACATAATATTGTATTGTTTTTATGTCGAAACGTATCATTATCCAACATCAAATCAAGTATGGGCACATAATACATCTAATCTCGTCTAACTAACGCCTACGGTGTATGGGGAAGCAAAAAGTTGTATATTATAATGCATGTTCCGTGTCGGACAACGTCGGCGGCGGCGCGTCGCCACTTGCGTCACGTAGTGAAATCAATGATGGGCGCAGACCCAGTTGTAAAGTTGACCTTGGTCCGCTCTTGCCGACTGCCGACCGCGCACTGCCTTGCCAGTGCAACCATGAAGGTCTACTACTGATCAATCGGATAGTATTCCCTTTTTGAATTTTGAATGCTGTATCACATTAGTGTGAAACCGTCTGTCGTACGCAAAGCTTTTATCTATGATTGTTTTACTTCCAATAATTCTGTCTAACATGTCCAGAAATATATTAATTTATTATCGATTCGCTCCACAAATGTGTAAATATAAGTAGACTACTCTATGTAATTAAATTAATTGTGAAGGTAGGGGTCAGAAGGGAAGGTAGATCGTGTGACATTCACGTTTCTGTGAGCACGATCGATAATGCCTGCGGAGCTCTATTTTGCGAAACGCGATTTAACATAGTGGTATTAGTTTCATGTTGCTCGCGCGTATTTCGTGTTATAGCTGTCATTATTCGAATTGCCGGTAGTTTGACTGTACGTTCTATAATTTTACTATCTTCATAGGTTCAATGACATATAAAATGTATTTTGCTTGATGTCGTATACGCATTTACAAATAGTCAACCTAGAAAGCATTTACTACTTACTTGTATCTTATCTCTAACCTTCTACTTTTTACGCATCAAACCGTGTATCGTACCTTTTCGCTATAATATTTGGGTCACGATCACACGTTTATTGATAGCCCAGTAGGTGTTTACGATTGTAACAAGATCGAATTTCTGTTTATTGAAAAGAAACCAAACGTGTTTGGCAAGTATTTGCATTAAACTAAGGGCATTAACATTTCGAAATGACCATTAAGAGCGGACGGATACCTCCGTCGGTACACGCTTGGAGTAATAAAAAGAAATGAAATCCAAAACGGACACGGAGCGACCTCGCATCGACTCGTAAACACCAAAAAAAGTATAAATCGAAGACAATAAACGCGTCTGCGACGTCCGCGTTGAGTGTTGTGTGTGGGACAGGCGCGGGCGGCGGCGGCGGTGCTAGACGCTGACGCCTTAGAGCGCGGAGGTCGCGCGCGCCACAATACACTCGGGTGTCATGTCGGCCGGGTGGTGCTGGCGGGTGGCGGTAACGCGTGACCGTGGGCGGTCAACGCATTAATATGTGCGCGCGGTCACGGGGTCGCCGCACCGGGTTTCAGAACGCACGCCGCGCCGATCAGCGTTTGAATTTGGAATTTTAAAATGGCGCGCTATGGTGCGACGCCAGCACGTACCGCGGATTTTATGCGTCTACTATAATTTTGTGTAATTTATATTCGATACGCCGGCGGCTGCTAGATAGCGTTTCTATTGAAGTGTAGACGCGATAGCACCGTGTCCGGGTGCTCGGCTGGAATATTGATTGGCACGATCGTCGGCAGGATGCATTTGCACGCTTGCTACTGCATACATGCATCGTTGATTGACTTTGTTTATTTTCAAACAATGTGCATACGTGTGAAGACAATGTTTGAAAATAAACAGACGTGAGAGATACTTTTGAATATCAATAGTGCGCTCAACGTTCTGAATATTTAGACGGTTGAAATGTTTATATGCCGCATAAGCTTTATTCTGATTGCACGCTACAGAATAAAGGAATGGCTTTTGACTTAAACAAATATCAGTATCAGTGCGAAAAGATTTACGTGACTTATTTGTATGCAATAAATTACGAGACTCATTAAATTGAATCGTGTATCGAGTTCAGGTAAAAATAAAAATGATTATTCTATACTTCTCACGAGATACTTTTATAAGTAAAAATTTACTTCAAAAAGACAATCCAAATGATCCCTTACTAAAAACTTTAATTCCCAATCGGATTCCGATATTATTTTACTTTAGATTATTTAGTCATACAGATGCGTGTACAAGTCAAATCCAATTACTGTTTTAGCTTGACTTGATCCGAAATCGGTTTATGCATGCATGTTTGCTCTTGTTTGTTTTTGCTCAAAGTTAAGCTGAACATTGGCTGTATCCATCTGATCTGTGCCTAAATTAAAGACAACTTGACATCTGTCATTAACATCATTCATAGTTTTATTTTCGCGCGTTTTGTCACTAGCGTCGCTGTGTCCGATGTTGCCATCCGGCTGTCCTAAAAGCTACCGTTTTACTGCACGAATGCACCTTATATGCGATAAGCGTCACCTCTGCAAGGCCAGATGACTGATATAAGTGATGGATGTGCGCGATTATTATCAGAATTTATTTATTATTTTGCCACGTGCCTTACTCTTTTATATACCTATGTAAAGGCGTATCACTAATTTATATTACTATTTTAGTATTTTTTATTGTCGTTGGTGTAGCATTCACTTATCAAGAGATTATGATAGGTGGGAATCCTCGCATCAGTTGCTAGACGTTTCCAAATAAAGCGGTTCTCTACTACAGTATCGAGTGTTGCCATGGTAGATATCTTGTCATGTCTGATTGGTTCTGCAGCTAAAGTGCCCGCTTATGTTGAGAGCCGATAGTGATCGTCCGGGTATGATAGCCGGTACAGGCAGTTTTTTGCCGGCAAGATGTTCTCAGTAGCAACGTTAAGTCTACAAAACTCCTACTAAAATATTATTCATCTCTGCCTATCCCTTGCGAAGTATTCAGGCGTGAGGCTTACACCACACAAGCAAAATTCCAGGTGACAAAATTATCAAGTCTTGTAGCAAATCTTGTACCTATACAACGTTCCACGTTATACTGTCAACTACCTTCATTTTTTTCCCATTATCCTGTTTTCAGTAGAGCTTACATTCTCTCTCACAAAAGAAATTAATTCACATCGTCGTTCCGTAAAAGCCTGCAATCACTGGAACTTTAGGCAATGTCTTTTACTCAACAAATTGAGTACTCCGAGCTTCGGTATAATGGATTATATTAATTAGATAACTCAGTCCCGAATAGAGAGAATTGCTATTGTTATTTCGATGAACAAATCTAGAAAATTGAATTTATCAAAACGAAGTTTACTAAGTAGACATACTATGTTGATTTATTAAGTTTGTTTGGCGTTATTATTATTGAATCTTTTGTGTATGATATACACTAAAGATTCAATAATAATAATATCGAACATTACCTCGTTCATTTTAGTTCTCAGTCCAAAAATAATGCAATTTGATGCTAGAGTGAGTTTTAGAATATTAAAGGCTTGTCCTACCACCTCCAGATAGCATTTATTTATAAGATAAAAGTCTCGTCATCTCTCTTCTTTTACCTAACATGAGTGAGACAGCATGCGATTTATCTTTCGGATAACTTTTACTTGTAACTCGATAGTTTTACTCCAAAACTAGTAAAAATTAACGTGTGGACCGCAATCCTCACAACTCGAAGGCTCGCATCGAGCCAGCTCGATGGAATCAAATAAATGTAATTTCCTTTGCACTTGCTTTTTGTTTTTTTACTAGCCTTTTTTATTTTCTTTAATTCTTTTATAATTCTGAATAGCAAAACTTTCTTAATGTCTGCTTTGTTGAACAGACATGTTTTGGCTGGAATGGTTCGGTGAATACTAAACGTCGCACATTCGCCCGATTAATAAATGCTGAATGTGTGGACGAAATATCATGCCGTGGTTTTTACTCGCTGTGTTTACTCGATCGAGTAAAACCCTATGTGAGTACGGAACTTCAGTTGTAGGAGTGGCCATAAGAGGAATAGTGCATATTATAATTGTTTCTTAAAGCTAGGATATCGCTCATATTGATGCAGATTGGCTGGAGAAGTACCCACACTCTACAGAAGATCACACCCAAACAATCTAGGTTTTTCTGCCGTGAGTTGGATTAGCCATGGTGAGACGAGTGATACCTGGTGTTGCAAGCTACAGCAACTGCTTACCTGTTGGTATAAGCGGGAGCTATATGTACACCAGTTTCTTTCATTAGCTTGTTGCAATCGTAGGAGTCTGCTTAAACTAAAAGTACCTCCTTTCTCTACCCAACAGAAACTGAACAATTTAGTGTTTTCTGCTGTACCTAGGGCTGGCTTTAGTGAGACGAAACCTGATGTTGCAAGCACTTAGGTATACAGTACGGGAACTGCTTACTAATGAGCGTACAGGGGGCAGTTTTCTTTCGTTCACTTTTTGCATCTAAACGAGATCTATCAACGTAAAGACGAGAACAACTCGCACGTTTAATAACTCAATTTTATCGTGTATGTTTTCGATAATGGCGACCTATTTACTTCATCTACTCATATTATGTTATCAGCCATGTTGTGTTCACTGCAATGTACCTTGTTTACAATTTATATTATTAATTAGTTTAATTAATTGTTTATGTGAAGATTTATTGCACAATGTTTGTTTGACGTTTTCTAGAAGCATGTCAATAATATGGAGGCTGTTCTTCGTAATCAGTTACCGACTACGATGTTAGTTTTACGCAGACTAGCTGTCCCAGGTTCACATGGATCGTAGTGTGATGTTACTTCTAGTTAAAGTTGCTTTCCAATATTAAAAAACAAATGCTTTGAAATGCTTTCAGGACATTTATAGCAAAAAAAAAACAAATCTTTTCATAATTTTTTTTAATAAAATTAATATTTTAGGCAAACGGATTTGTATTTTTTTAAGTAAGTATAGTACAGTGTATATTAAGATGATTGGCGGTTATGGGCGGTTATGATTGTAGGTTCTATATTCAATTCGTTCGAATTGAAAATCGACTCGAATCGAATCGATAACAACTTCTTCGGAAGATAGTTAGTGAATTTCAATATATGGGTGATCCACAGAATATCCCAAGTGTACTTTGCGTCCGTTTTCAACGCGAGCAACTTTAAAATTACGTTTCTGACAGCAGCGAATTTTTAAAGACGTCCTACCCCATGCTCTGGAGAGCACCCTTGGTCCTACCTTTAAATTTGGCTCATATTCAACGTCTAAGCAGTATTTCTAGTAGTAGCATTAAAATAGACAACAGAAAATGCATAAAATATGTATAATAGGAAGCGTTTATACATACATGACCTGCCTGTTGTCCAGAGAAGTAACGTTGAGATGAAAGATTTCAATTCACTGCGATCCTAGTATGTACAAGGAAAATTATTATAGCTGTGATTAGGTTTACCACACCAATTTATAGAAGTAATTTCGTAGTTGTTACTTATTCTAAGATATTTATATAGTACTAGCTGTTACCTGCGACTTCGTCCGCGTAGATTTTAACTAAAAAGTGTTTGTCTCCGCGGAACCCTATTTTTTTTTCTAAAATCAAAGTAGCCTATGTTACTCCTTATAACATCAGCTATCTGCCAGTGAAAGTCCCGTCAAAATCGGTTCAGCCGTTTCGGAGATTACCCGGAACAAACAGACAGACAACAATTTTAAAAATAGATATTTTCGTATAGGTACCTTATATACTTTCATATGCATTAGATAAAAAGGTGTTATTTTGACATTACAAACAGACACTTCAATTTTATTTATTTGTATAGATATCTATAGATGTATAGATTAATTAAAAATAACACGTTTAGCAAGAACTGTTTACTTGTTTAATTGCTCCACAACTAGGGACTACACGCTCATTCACTTTTCTAGAAAGTTAACCAATTAACACTAGTATTTAACATTTACTGTATAAAATGAACCAATACACGTGTTACTGAATCGCGACTTGTACTAAAATAATCGAACTATTCGATTGTTGTATTCGCCCTATTGTTTCAATAACAATCGACGTTCCTCAATAATTATATAATATCACGTGTTGTCACTTGCCACGTGTTGTAGGTACGACGTATTTTTAACGATGACGAATAAATCTATAATTAAATGCAGAGTCTCGGAAACACTATAGTACTAAGATGGCAACTACTTACAAACAGGTGAGTTTTTTAGGGTTCCGTACCCAAAGTGTAAAACGGGACCCTATTACTAAGACTCCGCTGTCCGTCTGTTACCAGGCTGTATCTCATGAACTGTGATAGTTAGACAGTTGAAATTTTCACAGATGATGTATTTCTGTTGCCGCTATAACAACAAATACTAAAACAACAAAATAAAATAAATATTCAAGGGGTTCCCATACAACAAACGTGATTTTTTCGCTCATTTTTGCTCGATATTGATAACGGCAACAGGTAGACGCTTGAAATATTTACAGAATATTTAGTTATATTTCATTTTAAAAATAAATAATTAAATTAAAATAAATCAAATATTTAAGAGGGGCTCCCATACAACAAACGTGATTTTTTTGCCGTTTTAATAGATAAGGAAGCCTTCGTGCGCCAGTCCGACTCGCACTTGGCCGGTTTTTTATTTTTATGTTTTTTATTTCTTAATAGACGTGCGTTTGACCGCGATCTCACCTGTTGTAAACTGACGATGCAATCGACGATAGAGCACGCTTGCCTAGAAGATACCTATTTACTCGCGACTTGAAGACACCAGGATTGTGTAAGTGGCTTCGGATCTGATTGTTAGCGGCTATGTAACCTCTACGTACTATTAAACTCAGACCAAAAACGATATCCATTCTACCACAAGGCGAATAATCACATTGGTCCCCTGTTATCATACCACATTATTTAGAAAAAGCTTAAAATCATCAAATTAATTATAGGGCCTCATTATTATGTCTGTGACTATAATTGTGTAGTAGAGATCATCTGTAAAAATAACTTCAAAGAGTTATACATACTATACTATCGATAAAAATACCGTATTAAAGGACTAATCTATACTAATATTATAAAGCTGACGAGTTTGTTTGTTTGTTTATTTGCTTGAACGCGCTAATCTCAGGAACTACTGGTTCGAATTAAAAAAATATTTTAGTGTTGGATAGCCTATTTATCGAGGAAGGCTATAGGGTATATAACATCACGCTATGACCCACGGGGGCGGCGCAGTAATGATAAACGCGGGTGAAACCGCGGGAACATCTAGTAAATAATATATTGCGTAACATATAATAGAAGTCATGCAAGCCTACACAGACTTAACAACGTATTGTAATTTAATCAATGTCATCGTCAATTAATACTAATATGTATATCAATGATAATAAAGGTTCTTACCTTTATTATCATTGATTATGACTATCATTTTAATAACATAATCGTAGTCTTAAAATCTGTCTTATCTATGCATTTCTTTCTATTAGAAGATTTGAAGTATCATTCGTTGATTTATTATGAACTAGCTTTTGCGCGCGGCTTCGCCCGCGTAGTACCTACATCAATAAATAGTAGCTTATGTCCTTCCCCAGGTTTTGAACTATATCTGTACCAAATTTCATCTAAATCAGTTGAGTGGTTTAGCCGTGAAAAGGTAACAGATAGACAGACAGAGTTACTTTCGAATTTATAATATTAGTAATGAAGTAAGGATTTATGAGTTAATAAGAACTGTCAAATCGGGATATAGTATAGCCACAGATAATATAATACTATACTAGGTATAGTATTATATTATCTAATATACCTGGTATATAATATACCTGGATTGTGAAAGACAGTTCAACATAAAAAGAGGTTATCAGACGGTCAAATGCATCTCAACTGTTCGATTGCCTGACTGAATTAATAAAGAAGAAAGAAAGAAAGAAATATTTTATTTTAATGTAACATTGCAACACACAATCAAAACTATTTTATAACAAAATTAATGTGTAACAGTAATAAAAAAATTAAAAAAAAATTATAAATAATTTAAAATAAAAAATAAAACTTATACACCAACATTATTATAAATGATATAGAATACACACAATATGGAGTCATTGCTGTTCAATGTGCGTCGCAGTGTTCATTAAAAAGAGATGTTGCTCAGCATAATGCCGCACCGCTTGCGATACAGCGCTGATTTTCAGCAACACCTCAATAGTGATTATGAGCGTAATAAATAATACAGTCCAAATGAATACCACCTAACTACAAACAAATCACTTGTCATGAATTTGATTTTGAGACGTCGTTAATTAGCCTTTCAGAATCTGGATAATACTCTGGCATAGGTGTGCGCATAATTTCGTTTGAATGATATTCAAGTATAATTTGTGCATAACGCAATACCTTATGTTGTCTACGTTTACGCGAATCATACACATTGCAACTGAATTTAAAAAAAAATTGCTGTAGTTATACAGTCTTGACCTCAGTATTTTTACTCCATTTACACTATTTAAATTTAGAATTTCTGCTTGGGTTGGTTTTTAATAGGAATGACGGATGTTCACGAGGAAACTAAGATGGTGGTCGTGTCATTGTCTTAAAGTCCTTTACAGACATTGTCAAGACGACGCGACGCGGTGCCTAATATAGGGTGTCCCAGAAGATGTGAATAAAATTGTAACGGGAGATTCCTTAGGTAAGGACCTTTCAAATGCGCTAAATAAAAATAAAAAAAATTATGTCCTTTGGTTACAGTAAAAAAGTCAAAGTTTTTAAAAAAGCACGCCTTTTTCCAGACTTTTAACTACAGGTGCTTCGTTTATTGCTAATTTTAATTTTTTTACTATTATTATTGGTGAAGGATTGATTCGTCAAAGTACAAACGATTTTTTTTTAAACGACCTTTCAAGTGCGCTAAATAAAACTAAAAAAAATTATGTCCTTTGGTTACAGTAAAAAAGTCAAAGTTTTTAAAAAAGCACGCCTTTTTTCAGACTTTTAACTACAGGTGCTTCGTTTATTGCTAATTTTAATTTTTTTACTATTATTATTGGTGAAGGATTGATTCGTCAAAGTACAAACGATTTTTTTTTAAACTGACGTAGTTTTGAAATCGCAGCATTATTTTGGTGTAATTCTTTTTTGCACCAAAGGAAATCTTGTACGTTTGACCAACAACACAACATAATTTTTTTATTTAGCACATTTAAAAGGACTTTACTTAAGGAATCTCCCGTTACAATTTTATTCACATCTGGGACAGCCTGTGTATAGTGTTATCAATACATTCGAATATAATATTTCGAATGCTTTGATCACATCGCTAATCTGTCAATATGTGTCTTAAAATGTTTCGTATTTTGATGAAGGCACAATAGCATTCTCGTGGGCATCATCATCATCGTTATTTTCGCATGTTTTGTTTACACATGTGTCGTGTAGGATACTTTTCAGTCGCACATTCGTGATGTGAACGAAGTGTAAACGTCTCAATGTGTTGAGTAAAGATTTAAAATAAATTATACTCTTTATTATCGTCATGTGAAAATGAGTTTATTTAAAATGGTCGTCGATGAAATTTTTTTCGATGATAAATTTAGGTATTAAATTTTGCAGCTACGAAAATTGTGAATAAAATTTTTTTAATTTATTTTTTTAATTTTTACAACGAGGATCTATATATCTATATAGGGGATCCTTTCAAGAATAGCTCCAAGAAAGGAAAAAATCTCAAATTTATAGTTTAACAATCACACTTGCAATGTTCATGTTCAAGCAGCAAAAAATTATTAATTAACTATTGCATAACTAATTGAAAAATTGTGATAAAAAAAATTCTGCCGGATTATTGTTAATTTATCTATCCAGAAGGCCTCTGAATTTTTTCGTTTCTTAAATTTTATATTTAATACGTTTAAATATTTTTTATTGATAAAGTTTTATACGAAGTAACTGGCTTGCGCAAGGCAGAGTACCCGTTTTCGGCCGTATTTTCATCCCTCTGGGAAAATTAGGAATATTCGTCCTACAATTCCGGAAGTCGATACTTTCTTTTAGGAAATTTTCTCCTCTCTTTGAATCTTTTTTAGATTTGAAAAATCTCAATTAGTATTGATATATTTGCAAAACACTAAACACTCTGTTTCTGTTTTAGTTAATTATTTATAACTTTTGCAATTTTTGCAAGCGGAACTTTGGTTATTTTCAAAAATGTTCTATATGCCATTCCGAATCGAATGACACCACGTTCATATCTTTCTGAGAGTGCTGAAAAAAGTTGACCCAAAAAGCACTTGTTGACTAGACTAAAATAGGTGTGACTCTCGATACGTCACATCTTCAAAGTATGATATGTCTTTCCCATGGGTTGATTGATTAGTTCAGCTTTGAGAAAGAAACATTGAGATATAGACACAATTACTTTTGTATTTACAGTGGAACTACAAATATCCGAATCAATTGGGTCCAGACCCTATTCAGATAAATAAAGATTCATGATACTGTATGATGATTTTGGAGTTGAAATTGCAAGTATACAGTGTTATACGCATAATATTCTAAAACTGCATTATGGGACGGCGCGGCGACTCATCTCCCAATAATGTCTCCCCGAAAGCAATTCGGATAGTTGGAGTTCGGATAATTAGAGTTCTACTTTATCATATTAGTATACATGTAGGTATGCTCCTATTTTTCCATAAATAAGACAAAACCAAAACATTAAATGAGAATATTATTGATTTAATAACAATTCGAGATCAGTAGGTTATATTATAATAGGTGAAGTACTTTATTTATACAAACTAACATTAAGTCGCACCGGCACACCGGCGGCCAGACACAATATATTTTCAATTATGACTGGCATTCCAACAATTGACAAGTAAAATAGGCAAGTATAACATTTCTAGGCGATTTAAAAACAGGTGATATTCATTTTTGCCAAAGTACTTTTCTATGTGAACTTTAACTTGTAAATGTGACATATGTAAGTATTTCTTGTCTCTTATTCCTCGTGCTAGGTGTGGTGGGGTCAACAGCCGGCGTGCGCGCCGACCTCCGACCCATCTATCGCGCCCCAATAACACCCCGATACACGTATCTAACGTGCTCTATGTAAATACGAACTACTTTATTATATGTCTTGTATGGATATTTAATTTACGACTCGTTTATTTATAATTTCTGTTTAGTTGTGTTGACCTGGTACTAGAAGTTATTGAAACATGCAAGTGTAACTTGCAATATTTTTGTTTACGTGTGGTAAATATTCTAGCGACACAGCGAGCCAATTAAAAAATAATTTTGACACTAATGACAGAACTAAATAGTGCTGTCAATTTGGTGGTTAAGACACTTTTACTTTGAATGGTATCAACATTTTCTTTACGTAACGTTTATCTTTTGTACCTATTATTATTTGATAAAACAGAGAGACAAAACGAACTAAAAAAAATTAGTAATAAACAGGTCTTTATAACCGGATTCGTAAACGTTTGAATGTAACTTACGTTGCATGGTCGTTATTCGCTGCATATTATATACTGTAAATCGAAGTAACCTTAGAGCTAATACAAGCCTATATTTTTAGCAGAGCAATGGAAAAATTGTGCTAAGAGATAATTGTATAAAATTGAAGTAAATAGCAAAACATAAATAAATTGCCTCGTATAAAGCTAAATTGCGTAGTCTGAATCGGTTCCCGCGTCAGTGTACTGCAGATCCAGCCGTAACAGCACTTTTGCTCTTATTGCGATCTATTCTAACCGAGCTGCCTTTAATTCCACTTGACATTTCTCCTACGGTTGCCGCCGGTCGGCGCTTATTTTAGAATTTGCACTTACCCCTTTTGTATTGCAGCACGATCGTTTACATATGTCGGGGACATTAAGACGCCGTTGAATTATCAGTGTATTATTGTTGGAAGACACGGTTGTTTTGCTTTTTGTGCACACTAGCAACACTATCGCTGTATTTCTGAACGTTTTGGCGCCATTGCTATTTTTGACAGTAATGACAACGAAAACGGCAGTCAAATCGAGCGGCGTTTTAAAGACTACATTGTTTCTCGTCTTTAAACATAATTTTTGAATCAGTAATTAATTTGGAGGAATTGTAATGAAATAAGCATATGGATAACATTTGTTACTACAGTTTGACAAAGCACTCCTTTTTTATTTATTCTAAACTATACATATATAAAACAATTTGGAGTTGGATGTTGATGGGAGGAGAATATTTAATTATAAGTATACGACTTATCGATGAGCATGATTGCATTCGAATAATATTCGAATATAGTTTGTGCACAACAGTAGTTACCGTTGTGCTCAAAATTTATTAGAAAATTTGCATTGCATACATTTTACGTTCAACTATGAGCAGCGATAGCTCAGTGGGGAGACCAATAGACTGCAATGCAGAGGGTCTCGGGTTCAAACCCACACGTCGCGCACCTCTGACTTTCGGAAGTTATATGACTTTTCGAAATTATGTGCGTATTGATTGACAATTATCGCCTGCTCCGTGCCTCGGAGAGCACGTTAAGCCGTTAGTCCCGGCTGCCATGAACATCTATGGCAGTCGTTATTGGGAGAGTTTCGACACAAAAGATCCTACTGGGTTGAAGTGTCGCCGATCTGCACTGACTGGCCCCCATATAAGATAAGATAAGATACGTTCAACGATACAACCTACGTGCTTATGTATGCGTTCCGTTATAGGTATTCGAATACAATTATTATTATGCATACTACTAATACCACTGTAGTATCACGTGTTATGAACATAACTGTCCTAGTCATTTCGTTAAAGTCCGGTTTATGTAAGTATAAAAACATTTATACTCACGAAAGGGCATAATGCTTTACAATTTATTTTCATACGAATATCTTAGCAAGACCGCAAATATTTCCGTTCAAGCCAGTTCCTTTGAGATACGGTCACCGATGACCACAAATACCACGACAGTCATTCGTCACCGAGGTTCTACTTTGTTTATACCTACCTAATTACAGCCTACATTTAATAAATTTATTTATTTTATGTGCTAGAAATATGAAGTCAAACTATAATATATTTACTAGAAGACTCGTAATACAATTTAGTTTTCATTTTAAAAAAGCAACTTCGCTCTAGGAATAATTCTGTGTCACGGGAGACTTAACAAATATTCAAATATCGGACACAAAGCACAATCATTTGTGGATCATACAAATTGATGCTCCAACTGCGAATCGAACTCGCAATTTTTGGCGCAGGAGCAGTGACGAAACGATCACTCGAACCACTACACCGTCCATGCTGTCAAAAGTTTTATAAACCACTAGATGTTCCCGCGGTTTCATCCGCGTTTATAGTTACTGCGCCGCCCCCGTGGGTCGAAGCGTGATATTATAATTATAATAGCCTATAGCATTCCTCGATAAATAGGTTATCCAACACTAAAATAAGTTTTCAATTCGAACCAGTAGTTCCTGAGATTATCGCGTTCAACCAAAGAAACAAACAAACTCTTCAGCTTTATAATATTAGCATAGATAGGATTCCCAAAGTGAAGCAACCTAAAATAAGATTATGGCTCAAATTTCTGGCTCACTTTTCCATGTGTGCGTATTACGAACGTAATTATTCGTTTTAGTTTAAACACGCACACTTAGACAGATCTCTGCCTACAATTTAGAACTTAAAACTTATCATTAACTCTAATTCTATTATATACATATTTTAATTGAAAATAAATAGAATAGTTATATAGAATGTTATCTCTATCTGTTACAGGTAATTATCAATACGAAAGAAGAAAACAGGAAACTGTCTAGTCACGTCGCTACGATGATTATTAAGTTGTAAGTGACAAGTTTTTCTGTCTAGACATAATACGAGTAACCTCTATCCGATAATACAAGTACATACTTATTGATAACGCCGAGTGTTGTTATGTAAGTCAGTCATTGTTTACGATATTTGATTAACTGCTTATCAAAAGTTATAGGTGAGCACACTGGCCACGCTTCGCAGTCTGATATTTTTAATGGGATTAAATATAATGACCACCAAAAATAGTAATTGCGCAGCAAAATATGCTTACTAAAATATATCATGACGAGCACCTATACGCCTCAAATTACTGCATTCAGTCTCGGAAGGGTTAGGTTATGTTATGTTCCTTCTTAAACCCACCGTCGACTTACTTTGATCTCTTTAAATATATTTTGCTGTGCAATTTGGTGATCATTTACTATTTTTGACTGTTATATTTTACTATATCTGGTCATAAGTTAAACATAAGCCATTTTTAATTGCTCATTCCCGGCGCAATCTTGGGATAAAAAGTATATGAAAAAGTACATGGCGATAATATTGCGGCCACAAACATACAAACACTTAATATAAGACAACGAATCTTATTCGTGATGAACTATTTAAAGGTAATATTTAAATGTAATACATATTGTAAGTATAATAGATTAAATCAATCAGACAAAACTCTTTATCGACAAAGTAATATTCGACATTGGTTTAAGATATGATAGTTCCCCCTTTTTGGTCAAATGGATTGTCTTCTTAGTTAAAAGACGAACTAAAGGCCTATTCAAACCTGAGCGCTATTAGCTGCCGCTGTGGATAGAGGTATATACCGCGCGGGTTTCGCTCATGTATTTAGTATCAAGTTCCGCGGCTAGAGCGACCTGAGCGGTATTTGCTGCCGCTGTGGGTGGAAGTGCCTGCCGCGCGGGTTTCGTATCAACTCTACCCACAAGGATAGCGAAGTCCGCTTTGGTGTGAACAGTAATATTACCGCATACCCACTCGGTTTTCTCTACCGCAAACGGTAGCGAATGCCACTTAGCTTTGAACAGGCCTTAATGCGCTAGATTCAAACGATCTGTCGTTAGTTCCTGGCTCGGAGACAACAGACAAATTCTTTGCCTACTACGGATTGACTGCACGATGGCGTAGTGGTTTAAGTGGTCGCCTCGCCACTGCCATTACGCTGAGTGTTGTGGGTTCGAATCCCACACGGGACAAAAATTTGTGTGATCCACAAATGATTGTTCCTACTTTGGATGTTCTTTGTGTCCGTTGTTTCAAGGTTGGAAAGTCCCCGCGACAAATAAAAACATGTCTTAACTATACAAAAACACCAATTAGTGATAATATCGGCCTTTGAACTGAAGTTCAAGAGTTCATTCTGAGTCTCCGCGAATGTACTTGTTTATTTATTTCACTTAGTCGCGTGTATTCGTCGGATTAGTCCGTTTAAAGAAAAATATCAACTGTAGTGTACCACGGAATGCTATAATTTACTTGAATACTTTGCTTTTTCATACGATCGTAAAAGTAAGTAGTTTTGTTACAAATGCAAATTTAATCATAATATTTATTTATTTTATCCTAATAATATTTCGTGTTAATCTTTGAAAAGATGTTCGGATATGAGGAGTATCGTTTCAAAACCCGCCAAAACGATATCAGAACAAAAATAATGTTCCGATTGAATATGAAGCTCCTTCGTTGCTTCTATCGCATAGCACTGATCGTTTTCAACAAAACCCACTCAAATTCTATTAAATCAGCTCACAAAAGTAGCAGTTTGTTGCAAACACCGCTAAAATAGTCCATTTATATTATGTCTTAAATGTTTTTTTGAGATTTACCATTATTTTGTGAAAAGTTTTTTAGCGGATTTTGAAATTAAACTACTCATATATGTTACTCAATCTCGTGTAAACTGTTGAACGATTTGGATGAAGCTTAGCATACAGATAGGTCATGTGCTGGATTAACACATAGTACCTATTTGAATTTTATCCCGGTATGTGTTTTCACGGGATTTACGCAGGGAAAGCTGCGGGCAAACGCTAGTTTTTCTGACTAAGAATCCTACATGGCGGTAGGAGTCAGCTTCGCTTATATCGCTTCTCCAGTATAATAAAATATACTATTTCAACCGTTCATACCTATTTAGCTTATTTATTACTCTGACGAATAACTATAATACCAGCAGACAAGTAAACAACTATCGATTATATCGAATCGTATCAACTATCGAAAATATCCCTCTTTTAGATTTAGATACACTACATATTATGGCGAACAGAAATCCCATATCGTCAGTTATTTTTATGAACGCAACAGTTTAATTAAGGGCGCATGTCCACTAGTTTGAATACGAACGTGTTTAATTGTGTGACATAACGCTGTCAGAGTGTGCGGTCCACACAGGGGTCGGTACCCGCTGTGTTGGCTCCGGTCCAGCTGCTCAACGGACTATTATTACAAATGCACACATATACAATATTATCTATGCACCCAATATAACCCTTAACCCAACCACATAAGGACTAACACATTCAACATAGAACTGCAAAATCAAAATGGCCACGCCAAAGGTAATGGATGAACGGCAGGTGATTTGAAATAAAACCATTTGTTATATTCGCGATGGCGATTATTTCGTTTTGTTTCGCAAGTATACGGTTTTAGATCAAAGTGCGGTTCTGTTGGAAGACGATTATGGTGAAATATGAAATGTCAGGCGCCTGCCATTGGACAAGACTGACACGAAATAGCCTTGAACAATGATATTACATACAGAAAAGAAGCAGATATGTTGCTAGCACATGCAATGCACAATTGTTACGATTTTCTATTGGTCTCAAAACAAAATCGGTTCAACAAAATCCCATGCAATACATTTAAAGCGCAATTGTCCGAATGATAGCTATCCCTTTCACGTAAGCTCTTTCCATATCTATTGTGCTACTTATTAGGAAACATTATAAACACAAGTGACGTTACAAATAACAAGTTAATGTAGACACCAGTTTTTCGGCGTCCATAACTACAGAAGCAACATTTCTAGTTTAAAAAATTACAGTCGTGATGCGAAAACTTGAAATGTGGATTTGTTAGTCTGTAGAAGGAAGGCGACGGTTAAAGAGTCAAAGATGCGAACGATTGTGATACGTACCACCTCTAGCATTCGGTTAACAGCCGTGACTATTTAAAGATGGAACAGGAACATAAAAAAACTTTACCGCTTTGCGGAAAATATTGTTACAAATTAAAGAAAACCTGTCGTTGCTATGACAAGGGACAATAAACTTATTTATAAACTGCTCTCAAATATTTAAGAGGTAGCTAACTATTAACTAGCGGCTAATCTAAAAAGTACACGTATAAACATCACTCAACATTGAGTTAAAGATGAATAATAACTAAGTAACAGCGCCGGGCCCTTGATTAAAAACTTGAATCATTCAATTGAGATGAAGCTAAGTATTGGTTAGAGATATTTTAAAAGTAAGCTTAATTAATATATCTCGATTTACCTTCATATTTTAACCATCAACATGTCTTTATATTCTCATATATTTTATATGATATTTTAATCTATGGATAGATTTCGTAAAAAAAATATCAGATACTCAGAAGTAGTATAGTATTCGGATAACGCTTACTAGAAAAGGCAACTGCACCTTTGTATTCCATCTCTTGAGTAGCAAAGTGCTTAGAGTCAATATTATCTTATCTTATGTGGGGGCCAGTCAGTGCAGACCGGCGACACTTCGACCCAGTGGGATCTTTTATGTCGACACTCTCTCAATAACGACTGCCATAGATGTTCATGGCAGCCGGGACCAACGGCTTAACGTGCTTTCCGAGGCACGGAGCAGGCGATAATAATTGTCAATCAATACGCACATAATTTCGAAAAGTCATATAACTTCCGAAAGTCAGAGGTGCGCAACGTGGGTTCGAACCCGAGACCCTCTGCATTGCAGTCTGTTGGTCTCCCCACTGAGCTATCGCTGCTCAGAGTCAATATTAAATTAAGTGAATTACTTGAATGGCCTCACAAAAGCTCACTGCAAGCTGGCTAGTGGTAAATTGAATATAATACATTATTATACATTCATAATCGAACATTTTATTTAGACAAGCCGAGATTTTAGCCTTATTATAATAGAGCTACTACCAGTACCTCTATTATAATAAGGCCAAAATCTCGGCTTGTCTAACTAAAATGGTTTTAATAGAACAAATTGATAACCATATCAGTTTGTTCTATTAAAACTCTAAATTTATACACAATGCTACAGGAATATTATTCTACAATTAAAAACTAACATTCGTGAATATTATCACTGGCAACAGCAAATTTAAAATTAAAACAATTCAAGTTAGAGTAAACGACAAACGTCTAACGTCATTATTGTCTAAAAAAGAATATAGACAAATACTTAATACAACTTAATATTGTTCATAAAATGTATTTGCCGAGAACAGGGTAACATCCAAAAAGAAGCTGCATAAACCTTTCCACCCATCGATATTCAACCAAAAAAATCAACGGGTTGCACTCCGGGAGTGCCTGTAGAAGTGAAAACTTGAATATTAACGTTGTGCATTTTTGATATTTTGGAACCGTTAGGGAATAATTTTCCACGAATTGCTTTAATTATCAGTATAAAAGTACTATAATTTATGTGGTAAAATACAATATTCATTTATTGCGCTATCGTACACAAACATGACAATTCTCCCTCTGTCTTACGAATTTTCGATTAGGTCACGTGTCCTGACGCGAGTTTGTCAATTCTCCCTCCGTCTTACGAATTTTCGATCAGGTCACGTGTCCTGACGCGAGTTTAACATTTTTTACCCATCACAAAAAAAGTGCACAACGCCGCTAAAGAAGTTTTCACTTCAAAAATAAACTATTAAAATCACTTTATATCATCTTTCGGCATTTGAATAAAAAATTAATGATTAAATAACTAAACATCAAATAAAAGCCATAATAAGTAATTTAACAAATACTAAATAAATGGTATCAAAACGATTGTTTGTTTTTTTTTCTCTCAACGTTAGTGTTGGCACACGCAGTCAATGTAGTGTGTGTGAGTCATTGTGCCACCTGAATTATCTTCAGTTTTAATGGGAACGTTCCTATTTTACGATTTACGTTGATGGCCCATGACTAATTATATAGTGATGATTGTTTCGACAAGCGAGTTTTATCGCCGGGATCCGATGAATGATATTATTCTTTGAGCCGAGTAATGATAATGATTCCACGACGTACAAAGAAACAATTCAGTTGCAACTAAATGAGATTTTGATGAAATCAATTTTCGTTACAAAAATGTTCACGTGGTTCGCTTTTGAATATTTCGTCAGGAGAATAGCTAATAAACGGTTCAACGCAGTGGCATGTTTATACTGTACACGCCCTCACGCCTTCTTCTAGTATGTTATATGACCTATGTCCTTCTGGAATCATATACATTTCGAATAGTGAAACATTCTTTTAAAATGTGTTCAGTGGTTCCGGAGATTACCATCCGCATAAATACAAACTGACAAATTTCGCACTCTGCTTATAATATTATTATTGTATAGATTATCATAATTGTTACATTTTCGACTGCTCCGTTAATCCTGTGTTAACCCGTGAACTGTCGAGCGGACATACGTCTGTCCGCAAACAATGAGTCACTAAAAAAAATACAGACAAACGTATGTCCGCTCCACAATTGACTCGTTAATGAGTATCAAGCGGACATACGTTTGTCCGTTTATGTATTGTTTGCACAATGAATTTTTTATTATTTTTCCGTATTTCTCCTGGACGCTCAAGAAGTTGCTCTTATTTTGTTCGATAGCAAATCACAAGGCCCAGAAAAGTCTCCCGAGTTGCACAATTTTATTATGGATTTCTCTTTGAATATCCTTAGTAATATCGATAGGCTCATATACTTACCATTTTTTACGTGAATCAAAAGATATAACTGGCGAAAAGGTATAATAATATACCTCAGCCTAATCGTTGAGGACGATACAAAAGACTATTAAAATGTAATAAAGACATTTTCTTGGAAAAATGTAGCCTGTATCGCACCGCCCATACCTTTACCCATCTTCGTAATTAAATTCACGTCGTTTCGTCTCTCATATTTGATGTGAAAATTCGACAAACAAACAATACACTTTTACATTTATAATATTGGATTAAAAAATAGATAGGTAGGTAATAAAAATAAAATTGTTTGCTGCGCCCTGACAGGGTTTCATGTTGAAAATACCTTTAAGGTTATAAGAAGTATGTATAAATGAATGCAATAAATGTTTATTGGAAAGGATTTTTCGTTTAGTATATAGATACTAAACGATTTCGTTTAGTATATAGATATAAAATTTTCGCATAGAAAACATAGGTTTTCTATGCGAAAATTTTAGAAATTAGATTAATTGAAAATTTTAACGATTCCACATTCGAACGATTCCAATCAATAATTATCTATTAATTACACATCACTATAAACGTCTTATCATATTTTTTTAAAGAGTTTCTGGCACGTTGGTTAATTTTTTTAAGTAACAATTTCTCAATTGTATTGTCCGCGTACTTGTAGTACATATGCCTTATCAATTAAATTATTCAAAAACGTAATTCAAAAAATCTGTTCCTTCAATTCGACAAGATAAAGCCAGTTTCTAATGTAAGTATGAATTTTAAGGGTTTTGTTCTATATAAAGACAATATTTATAAGTATTATGAATTCAACCTAAATGCATATCTAACTTATCAAGTAAAGTTAAACTTGTCTAACCGACTGTCTATGGTTATTACACGTGCACAGTTTTTTAACCTTTTGTCCTTCATACGTAAAATTATGATAAAATGGAGTATTTATCTGATACGATATGTGTAGTCAAGGTTAGATTGACAGTAATTTTTGATCACATACTAAACGATAAAAAATATATAGCCTACTTTATGTCAGAACCAGGAGTACGAAGTCCAACCGGATAGGCTTGAGCTCTGATAAATTGCATCCAATTTTATTACGATAAGAGAACATAATCTAAAATGTAATCCAACGTGTCGCGTAAATTCCAACACAAAAATAAAACGTATAAAAATATGTCATCAATGAGGAATGGCGGGGAATATTTGGCGCGAGAACGATATGCGCAGAACTGTCCCCTCCAATACCGGCGACCCGCCATCACCGGCCGGCACGCGACTGAGCACGCACTGCCACCACATCACTAGTTCCGGGAACCATTGAGCTCCAGATTCAAACTTTTTTTTTTCCTAATAATATTAAGCAATGGTAATACCGAGACATCTACCGATGTATTAACAAAGGTCAGGCGGCTGTAGCTCTATGGTAATAACAGTAGATAAACAATCACAGTATTCACTGGTACGTGTTTTTGAAAAACATATAGGTAGGCTATTTCTGAATTCCATTTAATTATTTTACCATAGAGCGGGCTCGACTTTAACATTAAATTTTCTAAATTCGTGTATTAAGTAATTTATCAATGCGTTCTTTGGAGTATTTGCCACAGAATTTTCTATAATAATTCTTGTAGTATGTTAATTCTATTATAAATCATAACATGGTATATTTTTCACCTAATAGTGGACAGATTGAAATTTATGATGTCAGTAGGTAACGAATTAATTAAAAATATAACATGAAAAATAAAATTGTTAGTAATTTCTCTCCAACTATATCATTAATGTGTTACGACGATATCAAGGCTCCACTTACTGCGTAGGTAATACTTTTCTCGGTTCAATAGATAGGTACATTATTAGATGGTATTTCTATTCCTGGAATATAATATGTATGTATATAGAACTAAAATTGATTTGAAGTACAAAATACAGCGCAATACAATTTGTTTTATAGCGGCTACAGGTTACATGTATGTTCCCAAGGCGGAAAAAGTATTTCAGGCTTCGGATATTCTGGATCTGGAGTTCCGCGCTCAACAGCTTTTATTGTCACGTTGGCAGCGCTGCCAACATTCCGGTGAGAGGAGCGAGATTCCCCGCGTGCCGCGCACGCGACAAACTCTGATTCATTAGTGAAATGATAGTGCTACAGTTGCCGCTTGCCAAAATATTGTAGTAAACAAAATGTACACTTAACTTACACTTGATCTCATCGCACAACTACATTAGTATGAGTTTGTGCAAAGGAATTCGCGCGATTCGGAGCAGCGGCCAATTTTCAACTAACAGCATGTCTTTTAAAATATTTGATTCAGTTTTTCCTTATTGTGTAATGGCGTATTGCGGAAGTGCTCGTATTTTAGCTACCCGCTACTTTTACTATTACACAGAAAATACACTTTAAATTACACGTACAGTAAAAATTTCAATTAACGACGTTTATAGAGCATATTATGATTCCTGTTTTAACGGCCGCTGGCCGCGTAGTTATAGAGCACGGCTAATTTATTTACGAATATCACGCGAAAAAGATCGCAATTCCCACAATCGACTAATAAATGGCGCGCTTTTTGTGGTGGCGAGCTGTCATTATGACATTTTGGAAAGATGTCAGTGACAAAAGCCGTTCGGGATTCGCGTGAACCGTTTACGCGAATAATGTCTATTAATGTGTAGTTTTTTGGCAGGCCGCATCTAATTGAAGTAATTAGCGTAATTGCCTCACTCTGTACACGTCATCTGCATGTAGGTGTTGCCGACCCCAGTATTTAAAACATTTATTTTATTTTCAAATAACAATAGGAGTAAACTTATAAATATGCATGAAGTATAATCACAGTAGTAGCCATGGCACAGAATAAATAGTACTAACGTAGCCATGGCACTGATATATTCTAGAGATTGCAAGGAAATTAGACAATGCAACTCGGGTTTTAAAGCATTTACATCACCTCTTTGCGATTGTGAACAGTGTAGATAAATCGACAACTTTAAAAATAGATGACTGGTAAAAGTTGGTTCGAGTTTATACAGATCAGCTTAAAAGTACTAGATTTAAAGATGGTGGCCAAAGAAACTTGTACTGTGTTTCTGCTGAGAGTAGGATTTCTAGACTCTTTTTAGGAGGCGCTGTGCTCTTAGTAGAACAATAATTTTATAGGTGCTGTCAGCACAGCGAGTTAATTTTTAATAGGTCGACAGACATCATGTGAGGCCCTGGTAATAAAGCATCCAAAGTCGAATTTGCCACCACATAACGGATTTATTTTTATAAATTGTATCACTTCTTTCTTGCTGCAGAATAGATTTTTCTGCAATTGGTATTTCGTGATCTTCTCAAACGATTGCAATAAAGGCACGTTGAAAACATCGCATACTAGCTCTTTTCCAAGAAAGGGTTTATATACAGTGAACTATTCACGATCACGATTTACCTACAAACGAAGAGATACACACGTATAAATAGAATTGTTTTACAACTCCATAATGGCGGACTGGCGAGTAAAAATAAAACATGAATATCAATAATAAAACATATTACCTAATAGTTATTGTTCGTCTAGACAGTATGTCACCGAGTTACACGTGCCGCCGCGCCGCCCGGCCCTACAATAGTGTTGCGCAACCTGTCACGGCAAATGTCATGTTGTCACAACATACTTAATGAGTCACAACACTATCTCGTTGATAACCGTCAATAGCTTCATTGCAAAATTATTCCGCTTTAGAGCACGTTTAATATTCAGTTTCTTTTATAACCTTACAGTAGATCGATTATTATCGTTACCGATCAAATCAGTTTTAATAATTAGATAATTTCTGTTTATAAAAAATACGAAAATCTCTGACGGTTAATTAATTTGAATTTGATGTTTTATACTGGTTTTGTTGACTGCAAATAAGTTCCAAGTAATTTTTGTTGCATTCTATGGCGTGGGTTATAGATTTTTGTAAATATTATAGTACAATAAGTAGATCTATCGATTCATTGTATACTTGAGTGTTCTGAAGCGATAAATCGTGTCGATATTTATATTTTCTAAATAGTGTGAGGCGATAATTCGAGTGGACTTCGGACTTGGTTTCTTAAACGGTTCAAGCAAGGTCTATACTAGTCAATTAATGTCTATTAGCGAAACCTTTTGGTAAGGGGGTAAGCAGGCGGCCTACCTATTGCTTTCCATCAACAATAATCGTGGTCCTGTATTTATAATCTATGATCGTGGTGCAGACATGGAACTGTTAATCGGTTGTTTACAAAATAGTTGTACTGGTAAAATATAATATATATGTAGTTATTGATTACATTTGATATTGCTATCTCTACGTTATTTCGGCAGCTCTCTTACTCTTAAAGTAATTTTTAAATCAAAGCAAGACATTATTAATTCATTTATGCGTGTTTAAACAGACACTGCTTTATGTATTTTTATTTCTAACTAGATGTGCCCGCGGTTTCACCCGCGTTTATCGTTAGTGCACCGCCCCCGTGGGTCGTAGCGTGATATTAGCCTATATCCAACACTAAAAGATTTTTTCGATTCGAAACCAGTAGTTCCTGAGATTAGCGCGTTCAAACAAGCAAACAAACTCTTCAGCTTTATAATATTAGTATAGATAGAAAATATAATTCTTTGTTTATGTTCAGAATTTAAAATTCGAAGCTTATTATTGTAACGAATAATAATTCTAACATATTACGTAGGTAGATATTATTTTAGCTAGACATTTTTTTTTCCGTTTACCCACATAAAACTTAGCATTAAACGGTACGATTAGAATCGACTCTATAGTACGGAGCTAAGGTATGCTGCGCGCTGTGTAAACACCTCGGCAAGTAAACAATGCAGCAATTACGATAATAAACAAACTGCACGATAGTCTAGGCTGCAGGCTAGACGCACAAGGTTGTGCCGCTCGTTAACATGCGATTTAATGCTTACTTACATAATACATATATGTACTAACCTAAGTATTATAATACGTTTTACCTATGTTCGACTAGGTTCTGATGGAGCGTTCAGAGTAGTGATGTTCCGGATATCCGTATCTGCAAATATCCGCGGGAGAAAAAAGATCCGTATCCGTTACATTTTTGACGGGTCTTTTACTTTATTAATTTTTAATACATAGATTCAATTCTATGTGTATGTAGGTGATTAGGTAGAAATAAAATACTATTTTACATTTCAATCAAACTATTTTTTATTTCTAAAAATGAAATATTTGGCATCAACATTTATCGTAGTGAGTTAACATACGATACAATACTGCACGTAACTGAAAGGAACTAAATAAACTATCTAATATATGTTTAAATACTTACTATAAGTATAGGAAGTTATTATAAAAATTTAATTAAAATATCATTATAATGAGATCAATTGAGTTTAAATCTTTGTAACATTTATTATAGAAAGTTATAAGATCACTTTTATAACAAAACTTAAATCTTAAGGTCACGCGCACCGACACCGATTGAGTAAGAAAGTTAAGATCCGTATCCGTATCCGCGAACCCGAGACCCTCTGCATTGCAGCCTGTTGGTCTCGCCACTGAGCTGTCGCTATATAGGTACTAATTATCTACGAAGGTATAATGTCAACTGTGGACACTTGCAGTAAATTTTGTACAAGACCCGGTGTCTATTTATTTATTAGTAGGTCGATGCTTTTAATTGCATAAACTTCGACAACATTATTACATAAAGCATATTTTATTATTTTTGGACTACAACCTCACTAGAAATTATTCCTGTATCGCAGTTGACTTTACAAACATTCAAACAACGGACACAAAAACACCAGACTCGGAACAGCCATTTCTGGATCACACAAATTTTTGTTTCGAGTGTGTTCCTAACACAACATTCAGCTTAATGGCGGTGGCGAGAAGATCACCTACGATGGATTTCTATGTATAAAAACCAGGTGTCTAAGCTACTGACAGTTAAATTTGACATATTCTCATAGAATATGTTTAAAAAACTACCCGACCATAGGTAAAACGATTCGCTTTTTGAATATTATAACTGGCCATTAGACAAAATACACACATGCAGACTAAACTGAAAATTGAGAAGAGCTACCACCTGCTGTTGCCAATAATGGACGTCATGCAGTCTCTAGAGCAAGCACTTCGCGTTTAAAGCGGAATTCAATTCAAGATTTGAACAGGAAACGGCTGATGCATGTTGACGTGAAACAATTATGTCACTCGCTGAGCTGCGTCGGGTTGAGTGACGAGATGACGTCACGCTGTTATTACACACCTCATAATAAACACGGGTAGGCCATGTTTTGTAGTCGCATACCTAGTTCATATTTAAATACGTTTTGTAATGAACTGTAGAGTTGTGACGGTGTCTGCTTGTGACAATCGCAAGAATAATAATACAACATTCATGATCTATAAAATTGTGATATTTAGACTTTTATTGTCTAAATTGAATAGATTATTCTATTTGGTCATTTGGCTCAATCGTCGGACGGGTCGAAAAATTGTATGATTCACAAAGCACGGATGTGGAAGTAGTTTAAGTAATCGCGTTGCCACTACTACTTCGCCAAGTGTTGTGGGTTAAACCCCACACGGGACAAACACTTGTGTCATGTGTGACCCACAGATAGTTGTGCCAAGTCTGGCTATTATTTGTGTTGTAAAGACAGAAATCTATAAACATTCGAACGACACGGGAAAATATTCCTAGTTCGAAGGTTGCCTTTTTTAGTACAATACTATCAATTAATTGGTCCTAGTCTGGGCTAGAAGCTGCCTGGGCTTTTTTCTATGCTTGGGCTGGACGTATACGAATGTTTCTAAAATCGCCCGTGACACAGATACAAGAAATAAAACATCTTTAAAATAAGAAAATCCCTTGATAACAGGAGAAAGGAAGTTGGAAATGTTAAAACATTTTTTACCTTGCCTAAGACTTGTTAGAAAGAACAACTAACATTTATTATTGTACATGAACTCTGGAGAATTTGAAGAGTCGTCAACTTTATCAGTGAAGAAAATATACGAAAGTAAACTTACAACATAAGATATTTTACAACTTTGATTTGTATCCCTGCATGATCAGGGGACACATTGTCTAAAAACAATATCATATGTATTTTTGTTGGGACCAGCACATTTATCAGGCGTAAGTTATAACCAGTAAAGATGACCACACATAAATACATTACACGTTGAATATATAATCGAATAAATCTTTCACCATTTTGATTTCGGAGAACATTGGATGTGTAACGACTGGACTCTTTCTTCGTTCATATATATATATATATATATATACACACATATATATATATATATATATATATATATATATATATATATATATATTTATTTATCTCTTTCAATCTAGTTAGGAGTGAAAAAGAAATGAAATTATTATTGCAATGTGACGATGCCCGGTAGTAGTACCAGCCACAGATATTTAATTGGCCGAAACAAGATCGCAGATAATTAAACAAGAAATACCTACTTAATCAATTTGAAATTGAATAAGTAGTGTTGAAACTGTTATACGAACATTTAAGTAACAGCTTATTGGTACTTAAAATTAAACTTGAGGGCTTAAGTCTAAAGAATTTCATAATTAAATTCCATAGGAACATTTTGCAAGCGCTTTAAAGTTAAACTATGTAGTACCAGTTCATAGTACTGGTAACATTGGCCCGCAAAACTGGCTGTTAATTTCCGCTAGATTAAACGTTGTATCGAATACTGCGCTTTTAATATTAGATATTAAGCTCGTGGTTAAAATACCTTAGAGTCGTTGGCCAATTGTGGCTTCCGGTAAGTCTGTCATACAATATGTTAGTGGTTAGTACCGAGAATTCCGTGTCTTTGGACTTTATTAATTACTAGCTTTTGCGCGTGGCTCCGCCCGCGTGGTACCTACGTCAATAAAAAGTAACCTATGTCCTTCCCCAGGTTTTAACCTATATCTGTACCAAATTTCATCTAAATCGGTTGAGTGGTTTAGCCGTGAAAAGGTAACAGACAGATCTTAGACAGAATTACTTTCGAATTTATAATATTAGTAATTTAGTAAGGATTGTTATCAGTTTTATTGTTATTAAGGATTAATAGTAAGTAGCGGCATCGAATATAATTATTATGCAACAAAAAGCTGGTGAATTGATTGAACACTTTGAAAACAAAAAAGCGTTGAAAGTCAAGTGTGTTATAAAAAAGTGACGTCTTTATAAAAAAAAACTTGATTTTTATACGTGTTGCTAGAATAATAATTACAAATAAAAATTAAATACTTAAAATAATATTCGTCATTTCAATTTCAATTTAGATATGTATTCGTACATAATGAACTCTGTAATGTCTTTGTTTAATTAAACTATGCGCGAATTTATTTAAGTACACTTTATTATTTTAGTATCCCTCAGCTAAAAACACCATAGTGTATTATATATAGATAGCCGTAACATAATACTTGCATCAGCGATTCCAAGTGACCTATAATAATCGCTTTCATAGGGAAACCGGGATATTTACTATTATACAGATAACTTCTCTCTTTTCGAGGCTGTACGAAGTTTTCTTTGTCACTCGTAAATATAAATATGTACTTATGTTTTTATAAATTCTTGGCTGACATTCTCGCATATCACACATAATTTCAATTCATGAATTCTTTATTACATTCTGGTGTCACATTGAAATAAATATTGTTAACACGCTTGTAAATTTTCGATATGCTGACTTACAATTTTATATAAGATTTAATAAATATTTTCTCTTGGGCGCGATACTTATGAGTAACGACAAAATGGTTGAGTGAAATATTGTACCTGCGTAAATTATCACAAACAGGCCTCACATGTATTAAAGTTCGGCAACGGGACAATTCGTTTTTCGAATACTTATATCGAGATTATAATAATAATAATAATATTCTATCACTACACACTACACCATCTAGCCCAAACTAAGCAGAGCTTGTACTATGGGTACTAGACAATGGATAAACATACCTACATATATACTTTTTTTTTGTAAATACATACATATTATACATAGAAACACCCAGACCAAGACAAACATTCATGTTCATGCACACAAATGTTTGACTTGTGCACAAGTTTTCTCGTAATAAAAACTATTCAAAATAACGTTAAAACTAGTTTAATACGTCAAATGTGAACTGAAATGCAATTAATACATTAGATGTTTCTTTTAATTTAGGAGAATACCATGCGATGCTTATGACACTAGACTAGATCGGCATTCTATTTTGCAGAGATTTTATTAAGAGAATTGGTTCTCAGATATTTCAATACAAATAAAATAAATGTTCAGTAAAAAAAAATTAAAGTTTCAGTAAAAAGTAAAAGGCATATTATTAATCGCTTGCTGCTAACAATAGATAGACAACCGATAACGTTATGTAAGGATAATCAAAGGATATTGAAACCTATCAGCGTCACGTGTATTGTGTTAATGAAGGTAAAATCTTTTTGCAAATGTCATACACAGGTAATGCATTTTTAATTAGGTACTGTAATTTATTCGATTGTTACCGTTGTTGCGAATAATAAGTTCAGACAATACGACATCAAAGGTAAAATTTTAAGCGACAGTTGTTCGAAATCTGTTATTTGAACTAAAGTGACAAAATCCAATAAATTATCCGGTCGCCATATTGCCACGATCGTCTTCCTAGTGCTACCAACGTAACTATAGAGCGCTACTTTCTGCTCGATCAATCTGCTGATGTCCATATTTTTTTGTTATTCCTATTTGGTCCACTCATTATATTTTTGACGCCAAAATGCCATTCTATTATCTTCACTTGTGGCTGTCACTTTTGATGTGTTGGCCACTCACCAAAATAAGATTATTTATCAAAACATCCCAGCGGAAGTCGGTAAATGAAATATTTACTAAGTAATTGGTAAACGGAATTCTTCAAAGTATATTCATGGGATCTGAGATCATCGAAGGTAACAGGAAATTTGAATATTACTATCCCATGATGCCAAATTCATTTCGAAAATATTTGAGGTATGTTTCGGTTTTGCTTAAAAACAACGTGATTCAAACTAAACGCATTCTATATTTAAATCATCGACAACACATAGTAGGAAAGTAAAGTTATTAGATATGCCGAATATTAGGTAAATCTAGAAAATAAAAAATTCTAACTCGAGTAGTTTTTTTATGTTTTTAAATCTTGTCGTGTAAATGTTAACTATAATGTTATTTTGACACTTTATTTCCTAATATTAAACTAAAATGAGAAATAATCTATGCAGTCAGTAGTAGCATACCTCCTAAATGGTCCTAAAGATCCCTTGGGTGCATGTGTCACACGCATCTAAACACTTTCTTGTTTTAGAAACTGGATACTGCATATTGGTGCCAATTCTGTTGTCACAAAATTCTCTAAACTTAACTAAAAATCACTAAAATTTAGTCCTGTCAAACGACATTTCGTATTCTGAAATCGTTAAAAGTGACAGGCCTAAACTAAATTTTAGTGATTTTTAGTTAAGTTTAGAGAGTTTTGTGACAACAGAATTGGCACCATTGTGTAACACTCGGTACTTAATTCATTCCTGACCATCGACAGATTAATTCCACAATGACAACCTTTTGCTATTGAAACAATTTCAATGATTTTGATTCGATGGCAATCCAAAAGAGAGAGGGAAGTAATCTTCTCAATCAATATAGAAATCCATTTTTATATTTATATCGATTTGTATGTGTAATGGCAATCGTTTCAGTTATAGTCAACAAAATTGACGACATTAATTCGACCTTGTAATCTTATTAAAGTTTTAATAACTCTAATTTATTCGCTTGAAATAATATAAAACATAACATTGGGTGTAACCGCTATCAGTAAATTGTAAACGCCATAATAGTTATTATTACAATTATTTTATCATGTATAACGAGGTAAAAACCTTGGAAATACAATCCATGGAAGAAACATGTCGATTAAATGTTAAAAATAAGCAACAAATATAGGTTATACCTACATATTTATACCTACATATTACCTATCGCTTATTTTTCTGCTGTCAAACCATCTTATGCATATAAATGCATAAAATAGTTTTGACAGCTGTAATTCTTTTTTAAGTGAATCTTAAGCATCTCAGTTTATTATTCATAATTATATTATTTATCATTATATTATTCATAATTATCTACGTCAAGACATAAACTTTTAATATTGAGCTTTTGTATCGACAAAATTTTGGTACTATTCTCTCATCTTTTCAAATAGTCATAGTAAGGCATACGAAACATGATGCATATGCCTGGTTTTATAATAAAAATCAAGTTAACTGCCATAAGTTGTGGAATTTGACAGTGGTTGTTTCGTTTGTTTACCGTGTGGCACAGGTATTCTGTGATACAGCCTGACGAACAAAACAAGACAATTACCATTCAGTAGTGTCATATATGCAAAGTATACAGCTATAAAAATTGTACACGACCGTCTCTGTTTACGACTGTAATTACTGACACGTGGAGACTTGGTTCAATGGCCATGTTTGTTTTCATAATCCTACCAATCAGAGTACAGTCAGTTATTATTATGCTAATTTATGATTGGTTGACTCATTGACTCTAGCGCCGCGTCATAAAAAATATCTCATTAAGGCTACTGTCTTTACATGATAAATAATTTGTAAAGGATATTTAAAATATTTTGGTAGCTTTGGTTTGTTATATGGTTAGCTCGTCACCGTCATTGTTTGTAGTGGTCTGATTTCGTTTAACTATTTGTGTACCACACAGGATTTCTACGTCGTATCATTTTCTTTTACAAATTACAAAGTGATGGTCTGCCTGATGGATTTAATTTCAAAAGAAATAAATTAAGAAGTACGTTTCGAAGGACTTCGTATGAAACATCGGTAAGAAGTGTAAGGCAACTGAAACACTTATCTAAAAAGTTCAATTACGGGTAAGCGAAACTTTAGTAGTGAATATTTCCTCAATGATTTGCGAAGGCGGTCGTTCCGAGAAGTGTCGTGATGATGCCCCCGGTGCCGCTGTGTCGAGAGTTGGTAATCGCTTTCTGGGAACAATCTGGCCCTCGGCTCTCTCACAACGTTGCCAGTACATACAGTCACTTGGCACTGCTGTATATGGCAACTTTGTACCTATGCATAAGTGTTGCCAATTGATATTACTAACTCAAAACATAGGTTAATTTACTTCTAGTAATCCATTAACTGACAAGTAGGGTTGCCAATGGCTAATATACAATACCAATAGTTTTTAAACAAGAAATTACTTGACAATTCTATGAATATAATAATAGCTATTTATAATCAAGTTATTCTATTGTATTTGAACTACGTCCGATAGGAAGTACAGATATATATATATACTTATCAATATATTTACATTTCAAAGCCCCAGCAGGTTTTGTCAATAGGAGGAATAGGATTAATCACGTCCTGTTCAGTTGAATAGGAGAAAAAGCAGAACTGCACGGATGTTTTCTTCAATTGTTATTATGTCCTGATGTGTTTGTATGGAATTTGTTTATCTCTGTATCTTTTAAGCAGCTTTATAAATATAGTCTTAATGTACATTAGGAATAGTTGGACATATTCTAACGACACAGTGAATCATACAATGTTTTATCACTAGTATAGATCGCAACCGCAATTACGCATTTGTAGATAATGTGTTTGAACGCCTGTGCTATCCGTTCATTTAATTTATATTTCGTGAATCTACGACCCTGAATTCCATCCTAATGTATTGTAGATACCTAGTTTTATTATTATAAGTTTAAAAGAAAATTTGTGAAATACCGTCGTTCCAATGATTGGCAGCATTTCAAACATGTGCGAATGCCTGTACAATATGTCATAGAGGTCGGCTATTTTATATAAATGGCTGCAAAACGTGCGAACACGAATAGGTCAATAAACTAATATATTATATATTATGCGCAATACTTTCTAGGCAGAAACAATAGTAACAAATGAGACGACATGTACATAAAGTATTATTAATTTTAATCTTATTGTTCAATCGCAGTGTGCAAAAAATATTGAATAATTTATGCTTGCTTGCAGGCTTACCAGTTTATTACTTGTATAGGTGATATTATAAATGCGAAAGTTTGTTTGTTTGTTCGTCCTTTTATCGCATAGCAGCGGAATGATAAGTGAACGTGGTTTTCCGTATAGATGGATCGCGGAAAATGCACGGTATTTAGGCCCGTTCCCTATAACGTAGTACCTGAAACCGTAGATTGAAAATTGTGAACGTAATACCCCGCCGCCTGGGTAGGCAGCGAAGGGTTATGTTTTTTGCTCATTAAAATGACCACACTCCGCCTGATGGTAAGCGATCATGTGGTCCAAGAGCAGTGGCCTCCACAACATCCACCATGCGATGTTGAGGTCCCTACTTTGACCGCCTAAGAAGGTGCTTTTTCACGCCCCGCTTAAATAATCCTAATCCTAATCCTAACTAATATTATAAAAGCGAAAATGAGTTTGTTTGTTTGTTTGTTACCTCTTCACGCCTAAACCACTGAACCGATCATCCTGAAATTTTGCATATACGTTATCAGGTGTACAGAAACGGACATAGGTTACCTTTCATCCTGAAAAAAATTACTGTTCCCGAGGAAAACAATAATAACGTTCTTATGATAATAGATGGCGCCACGTGCCTTTCGAATCATGATTGAATTATATTATTACAAGCAGAGTACAACCCGAATTGATTGTCAAATTCTAAATTAATGCAAGCGAAGCCGCGGGCAATAGCTAGTAATAATAATAAATTTTTATTTGTATAAACATGTGTTTGTCATATTACATACTTTAAATGTCATGCATATTGATGGCAAATCTTAGTGCGACATGTTTTGCCGTGATCGGCGTATAAATTTATTAAAAGAATAATTAAGCCAAAGGATCCAGGATTGAAATAGAAGGAAACACGTGCTGTTGCAGAGAATTCCATGCCTTGATCGTTCGGCAGAGGTATGAGGACCCAAACTTGTTGGTGCGCGCTCAAATTGACTTTACCGTGTAAGGATGGCATCAGAGCCCAGCACGCGTTGTTCTGGATAGGAAAGGGGAGGGCGGGATAATTTACATGTATGCAAAAGGGTTTTTATCCACAAAATCCCTTTTGCGCAGATATACCTAAAATAATACACCTATATCCATATAGATGTTAAATTATGTGTGTAAATTCTTCGAACTAAGTACGCGCAGCCGTGGCTAAATGCGTATACTAGTATTTTAAAGTATATTGGGAAGTCCTAGCGTATATTGTCGTCATAGCGATTCTGTTTTGTCATAGCTTTTATGGCCGTTTAACCTTTTCTGTTTCTACGTAATATAGCCACAATAATTGTAAAATAATTTATATAAAGCAATGAGAAGCAATATTACCTCATAGATCTTGTTATCTCTTTAATCCATGTGGTGTAAGTTGAACTGATTATTATTGACTAACTTCCGCCCGTGACTTCGATTGCGTGGTATGTGTGTATTAAAACGGAGCCTATATTACTCAGATGGAATTTTAGAGTCGGTTCAGTAGTTCCGGTGATAATAACATACATGAAAACAAATAAAAATATTTAACTCGTTATAGTATTATTATAGTTAGGTATCGTTTTAGGTAAATAAGTATATAAAATTAAACATACAAACATGATTTTATAATTATGCCTTTACTCCTTTTACAACGATGAATACATTCTCATGATTATCCTCAAGTCCTTGTCATTAATATATCATAGACAATTTATAATGGAACTACTTTCGTCTGTCCTCAGAGGTTATCACTCCGGTAGCGATCATTTATAACCTCGGATCCATTAGATTGATCGATATCGGCATTAAAACGAGTGGCATTTAAAAAAATGTGCATTATGGCGAAGTGAAAGTCTTGACATTTCCGTCTGAGGATTAGTTATTAATCGTGCGGTATTCGCACGTTCATTGATATTGATAATTTAAGGTATCGATCAGTTTGATATCTTTAGTTATAGTGTGTAATTGTGTAACTTCTCCATCGCATTGGTATTTCTATTACTGTAATGATAGATGTAAGTATGTATGTAAATAAATAAATAAATAAAAAATAAAAAAGATTATGGTCATAGACACAGAATATTAAAAAAGTCGCACCACTCATTCACAAACAAACAAATATACATCACAATGTATATCTATACTAATATTAAAAAGCTGAAAAGTTTGTTTGTTTGTTTGAACGTGCTAATTTCAGGAACTACTGGTGCGATTTGAAAAATCCTTTTAGTGTTGGATAGCCTATTTATCGAGGAAGGCTATAGGCTGTATAACATCAAGCTACGACCCACGGGGACCGCGCAGTAACCATAAACGCGAGTGAAACCGCGGACACATCTAGTCTTCATATACCTATAATCTGGCTCACTTTTCTCCGCGATGGATGGCTGGGATCCATTTGTGTTGAAAGCTGACTACTTTTGTAAGTAGACCGAGGGTCATACGCTAAACTATGAATGCTGAAACTTCCGTGTATCTATAAGTATGTATATTTATACGTGAAAAGAAAACATAGCATCCCTATTATTATTTAAGCATATTGCGAACTGAAGTGTGATTTAGCATAGTTTAAGTTCATATGAAGGAGGAATGCAGAAAGCTACAATTAGCTAGGAAGGCTATAGGCTATATAACATCACGCTACGATCCACGTTGACGGCGCAGTAACGATAAACGCGGGTAAAACCGCGGGAACATCTAGTACTAAAATAAAATAATTGACGTCGCTCTTTTGTCGATGACTTTTGGCCTTTGACATAATATGACATAGACAAACGGACTCAACATCTTAGCATCAAAATCTTTTTAGTATTATTACGTTTTATCAAAAGGATATTTATATCTTAGTATGAAATACAAATCATAGTTATAAATTAAATAAATAAGTGCGAATTCTCAGAAACGTTATTTATAAAATGAGATATGAAATAATCTTGTTAAATAGGCACCGAGACGAAACGAGAAGCTACTTGTTCTTTTGTAAATAATAACTTCTAAGTCGACGCTTTTTATTCTCGATTACGAAACAATTTTAAGCATATCTTAGTAACTAAACGTAAAGAAAATATGTTTATATTAACTTAATATAGAGTATTTTATTAAAAATGGTCTAATGTGGAACCCGAAGACAGCGTCACGCAGGGGTTTCCAGCTCGAGCCCAATGCACGCACTTTTGACTTGTCAAAGTTATATGCGTATTAGATTGTAAAATCACTTGCTTTAACGGCTAAGGAATACATCGTGAGGAAAGCTGCTTGTCTGAGAGTTCTCCAAAATGTTTTCGAAGGTATGTGAAGTCTGCCAACCCGCACTGCGCCAGCGTGGTGGATAATGGCCTTACCGTTCTCACACTGAGAAAAGATCCGTGTCCAGTAGAGGGACAGTTCGTATAAAGGACTGATATTATTATCATGTCTCAATAATAAATGAGGGAATAAGCATTAGCCTGCTTTTTTGTTAGTTATGGTCTCGTGTTCAAAGCTCATAGGCGGGGCCGTGACCTCTGACCTTTAGAAGTGCTTATGAAAGTTAACTATCTCGCCATAGGTGTAATGGAAAACATAGCACATAATGCCATGGGTTAAATCATTATGTGCTATCCATTTAATTGTAATCTAGTTGCCGTCTGAAAAAGTGCCTACATAATATAATAATAATAATAATATTCTACTACATACACACAACACCATCTAGACCAAACTAAGCAGAGCTTGTAATAATATGGGTACTAGACTATGAATAAACATACATATATACCTTTTTTTTTTTTGTAAATACATATTATACATAGAAACACCCAGACCAGGACAAACATCCATGTTCATGCACACAAATGTTTGACTTGTGCGGGAATCGAACCCGCGACCTCAGGCGTGGCAGTCGGTTACACTAACCACTACGCCATCGAGGCCGTCGTTGTTTATTAATTATAGATATAATTGATTGCGTAGTGATTTAAGTGATTGCCTCGCCACTGTCACTAGGCTAGTAATGTAGGTTCAAAACCGACACGGAATTTGTCCATAAATTGTTGTTCCGTCTCTGGGTGTTCCTTGCGTCCCTAAGGCCCTTCGTACAGAAGGCTACGCAAATCTTCGATACCAGACGATTTTGGTCTCTAAGCGACTACCGTAATACAAATTCATAGAGGTTCGTACACGGGCACGCGTCGCCGACATTTGTACCTGTGTACGAACCTCTATGAATTTGTATTGCGGTAGTCGCTTAGAGACCAAAATCGTCTGGTATCAAAGATTTGCGTAGGCTTGTGTACGAAGGGCCTAAGTCTCCTACGATACGCTTAGCCCTAAAAACCTTCGTGAATATCAGCGTCAGATTATGTATGTTAATTTAAAATTAATTGCCTATTTTTAAATCGAATGTCTTTACGTCAGAGAGCATTCTCCCACGGCGATTCACCACGGTTGCCAAATCGTCTCTAGTTCATTGATGCAGATAACCAAAGCAGGGCGACAGCCGTAACGCGCGCAACGTTGTTTCTCACAAATTAAATTCACTAGAATAACAGTGATTACATAGCAAAGATTATCTGTGCTTTAACTTTCCTCAATTGGCTCTAAACAACGATGCTTCTGCACGTGTCTGGTTGGAAAGAAAAAAATATGAATACTTTTCCTATGTGTATAGCATTGCAACAAGCATTATTTAAATTTGGAATATGTATGATTATGTTCTCAAGTTCCGTCTTTTTTATATTGGTAACCTTGGATATTTGCTCACCGCGACAGATAACCATAGCATAGTGATAGTAGATTTAAATTTTATAAAAAAAAATCGTGAGAAGCACAGTTAATAAGATTATAGTAATATTATGCCTATTATTGTAGTCTATGTTTACTTTTTGCTCGTTCAATTGTGACGACCAGTGCAAGCATTATTTAAAATTAGAATACCATTGTTATCAACTTGCACTTTTTACTTGTTGGTAACCTTGGACAAATCTCTTAATATTCTGTTCAAACCTAATCCTAACTATAATAATAATTATAAATGCGAATGTGAGTTTGTTTATTACGTTTTCACGCCTTAATTACTGGACCGACCATCATGATCACGAAACGGTCATAGGGTACCTTCATCCAAAAAAAGTACCGTCCCTGAGGGAAAGTAGTTTATCTATATTAACGCGAGCGAAACCGCGGGCAAAATCTAGTGTAAAATATACCTTTTAAAGCTATACGTTATAAAGTTATGTAAATAATGTAGATAGGTCCATATTACGTGTATACTGTTATTAATATCTGCTAATTATATTACAACGCGTGTGGCGAAATAGAACGTGATTAGAATAACTGACGGGCCATTTTGCTAATGGAAATATACTGTATTGAATATTTGTTATTAATAAATAACGTTGCTATTGATATTCTGCAGATGTGCTTCTAATAAAGAAAATGATCGTTGCTTATACAAACCTTGCTGTTTACAAAGATGTGATTATTTCGACTAGGATTTTTAAACTTTAAAGTATTTGGGAAAGTGTGCTGCGAGTCATTGGGTACCTATATAGAAATAATAAACGAAAAAAATATATAAAAAGAGGCATATAGTAAGTAGTAAGGAATGGCTTGGCGAATCTCCGAACCTCTGATCAAATAATTCTGGGAAAAGGTCTGCTTATTATTATAAGCAGACCTAAGAATAAACGAAGCGAAACTCGTATAAATAATACCTACTGTTTTGTATTTACGCGAACTGTACATATTTGAATAAACTCTTGCCCTGTGGATTGATTGATGAGACCAAGATTATACCGAAATTTACTAAGTAGGTATATTAAATATTTAGGTATATCATGCATTCTAGCTTTCTGCATTCCTCCTTCAAATGAACTTAAACTATGCTAAATCACACTTCAGTTCGCAATATGCTTAAATAATAATAGGGATGCTATGTTTTCTTTTCACGTATAAATATACAAACCTACTTATAGATACACGCAAGTTTCAGCATTCATAGTTTAACGTATGACCCTCGGTCTACTTACAAAAGTAGTCAGATTTCAACGCAAATGGATCCCAGCCATCCATCGCGGAGAAAATGAGCCAGATTATAGGTATATGAAGATTAGATGTGCCCGCGGTTTCACTCGCGTTTATGGTTACTGCGCCGCCCCCGTGGGTCGTAGCGTGATGTTATAGAGCCTATAGCCTTCCTCGATAAATAGGCTATCCAACACCAAAATAATTTTTCAACTCGAACTAGTAGTTCCTGAGATTAGCGTGTTCAAACAAACAAACTCTTCAGCTTTATAATATTAGTATAGATATATAGTACTAGGTGTACTATTCCTAAAATGATTACGCAAGACCTTCAGCCTAATATAATGCATTTAAAACCAAGTCCGACATAGAGGACGTAGTGTACCGGTTTCCGTCAACACCGCTGGGCTTGTTTTCAACTAAAATGTCACGTAAGCGAGCTCGTTCCTATACATAATTCATACAACAAGGCTGAAACTCATTGATTGCCGCTGGACTACATGACACTAGTACTACGACCACTACATTCACACCCTGATGTAATACGAGCGAAATTCTACCTTATTCACAAAAGTTAGAACATAAAATTGAATGAAAGTTAGGTGGCATAGAAAATTGAATTTTACACGAGGGTAGATATAGCTCAGTTTTCTTTGGCATGTGTCTCGTAGACTGCTGGTTGACCTTGGTCGGTTGAGGGGTGTTCTGAGGTGGTGTCTGGCCCCCCAACCCCGAGGATGCGATGCGTCGGCGGCTTGCGTAATATTTTTACATGCTGTGTTCAGGCAGAAATTTCGTTTAGTTGTCATAGCAACATATACGTACACCCTGCTAGTAAATCATGCGACAAATTTTAAGATGCCAACGTGATATTAGCTTTGAAATACTCCTGTATAGGAGGGTACATAGCTACGTAAATATTGCGCGGGAATTCACAAGAATACTTTATACTTATCTATGGTTTCTTGACGTTTACGTAGGTAGTATACGTAAATTCAAGAATTTCAGTTACTTTAAACAAGGTTTAGAATATAGGCAGAGATTTGCCTGTGCCAAAGATTTTATAATTATGTTATCAAGTATCTTCAAATGGGTCATTAGCTAGCCAGTCCCCGCGAGCCATAAATAAAAAAGATGTTTTTTTAATAATGTCGTTCGGTATGGCTTTAGTACCAAAGAGGTTTGCGAATGGCGAATCACAACTTCGTATATTCCAGCTAAAAAGTTTAGTTACTCGTGTCCATTTTTTTAAAGTTTGTAGGTAAAGGTTGCTGAGTCTACGGTTGACCAAAGCATTTTAAGGCTTCGGCATTAGTTGGAGATCAAAGACAACTTCAAATCATTTCTTGTGATCGAAGACTCTAAAAAAATAAACACTGGGTACCTACCCAGACAGCTATCAAGCAATTTTGAGATGGTAACTCTACCCGTGATACTGAAACTGACGTCGTGTATGTGTCATTATTGACAGCTGTAATAAAATAAAGCATTGATCATCAAAAAATAATCAATTTCGTTTGAGACTAAATCTAAAAAACCGCGTTCGTCATTCTAGACAGGCATTTTGAAATGTAACCCAATACACAGGACTAGATTTGTCGGGTCTGTTTGTATGTGTACGTATGTCACTGTAAACAGATGTGTTAAAAACGAAGTCACTCTTTTTCTGTCTAGTCATAAGCTTCGCAAGGTCACATTGCACCTAAACTATCGGTTAGCGACAGACTTTCGGTATAAAGATAACCTTATCAATCAGATACAAGCTAGACGTACTTATATAAGAAATATTATCAAAACATTCGTTATAACAACAGCACGTTCTTTTTACGAAACAAAGCATCTATTCCACGTATCCGTCTGATAATTTTTTTTTATTATCTCTGATGTTTGCGAATTTAATATTCGCGTAGCAACATCACAAAAAATGTTATGCTTTAGTCTTTGGTTGTCCATCTCGGGTTACTAAGAGGATACATAAATATTATTGTAACTAATAATGGGCAGTAATTAATAGTCTATTCTAACGGTTTATTGATTTAATAGGAAATGTGAGCCTTAGAGACGACGAGGTATGATTTTCCAACCTTTATGTTATGATTTATGAATGTGTGCTATGTAGTTGGCGATAGATAGATAGGCTTGCTCCTTATTGCGTGGGATCTGATACTAATGTTGGTGTGTAGGTGAAGTACTCATCTGTCTACACCAACTACACTTTCGGGAATAAATGTAGAGCCTCGCTGATTTCAGCGTGATTGGGGCCGGCTCGACCGGAGAAGGACTACCCTCTCACAGAATATCGACGTGAAATACCAGTATTCCTACTGTTGTGTTTCGTTCGGTGAGTGAGAGTGCCAGACGCCCAATCACCCTCTTTCCCCCTTCCCGTTCCATCGCCTTACCACTTCCTTTTATTCCTAAAGAGTCGGCAACGCGCAAGTGATGCCGCTGGTGTTGCAGGCGTCTATAGGCTACGGTGACCACTTACCATCAGGTGGGCCGTATGCTTGTTTGCCACCTTAGTAGTATAAAAAAGAAAAGGAAAAATTAAAAAAAAGTAAATGTTCACATGGTGACAATATGCTAGCCTCTATTATTCTTATAAGACATCTCTCGCACTAGGAATAATACCTGTATCGCGGGGGGCTTTACAAACATTCAAACAACGGACACAAGGAACACGCAGACTCGGAACAACCATTGGTGGATCACACAATTTTTCGTCTCGTGTGGGTTTTGAACCCACAACACTCGGCGCAGTGGCAGTGCCGACGCGATTACTTAAACACTTAATCCTCTATCTGGAAACGAAAATATGCATATTATCAACTCTTTAAAAATTTCGGTATTTTGCCAGCATAAGGAACAATGCTTGCTGATCCCCTGGACAGCACATCATATCCTCTAGAAGACTGGCAAGATTATGGATTCCTATTTATTACGATCCTTTTCTTTATTGACTTTTATCATATTACGCACAGAAGACGTAAATATGATAAGTTGATTGCCAGATTTGTATCGATATTGAAATCTATACGACCAAACATTCCGTTGCAAAATCGATCAATCGTATTCTAGGAGCTAACCTTCACAGCTTGTGATGAATAAACCATACTACATATACAATGTCATGAATGAACTAGCTAGCTATCAGAATAAAAAGACTGTTATCCCCAACGCATTCAGAATCCTTGAATGCCTATTTTATATTGAAAAGCAAAAAATGACCGTCCCAGGGTCATTAACCATGACATTCTATTTTTGAAATTGATTTTAGAATCAAAACATTATGCCGTCTATATTTTAAGTCCCACGTATTAGAGGGGTTCCTAGTGTTTCCACAGAAGATAGCACAATTCCAGGTTCAATGCTGGGACGTTTGCGTAAGAAATTTAATAAAAGGGTATTGACGTTTTGTCCCCCAACAAAGAAGTATTAAAAATCGTGAAACTTTCACTAAATCGATATACGAATCGACTACATACTTACTTACCATCGCAATTCAACAAGCCTGGTTTACAAAAGAGCGTAGGAATTAATATTGTTGTCATAGTGTATTGTGTTTGACAAGAAACCTTAGAAATGTTCTATATTCGCACTTTTGTTAAGTCTGCCTTATAAGTTTCGATGTTATTCGATTTGTGTATCGAAATACAATCAAAGAAAACACGACATAACTCACGCCAGACGAGCGGAAAAAGCAACGACGAACGAAGGTCACTGAAAGTACAAAGATATTATAAAAAGAGATAAATTGTTTAGAAAAACGTCTGATATGATAAATCATGCGCCATTAGCATAAAACTTGCGTGGAGTTATTTTCCTTTGCCTAGGGCTAACATTATTTTAAAACAAATTTTATGTTTTTGTTTGTCTATGGTTTGATGATGTGCTGTCATTAGACAAATATATTAATCGTCGCGTGGAGTTTGAATATATTTGCTACACTCAATTTACGTATATGAATCCTAAACCTGAGTACCTAATTGTCCCTAAGGACCTATTAATGCCATGATCCTAGAGATCAACACCTGGTTACCGAAATCTAATCAACGACGCCGACGTGTCAAAATCAAACTCATGTCAAATGAATTGATTGGCTGTCGCTAATTCAGTCAGTCCATCACAGCAATTGACACGAGTTTGTTCGTCTGTTAACAATTTTTGTACTGAGCTGCCTTTCTAAAACTGGGTGTCAGTGTTAGATTTTAAAATGTATGCAATTGATTGGCGTCAAAGGAATCACACCTAAAATAACTCTCAATTTCTGAACACGATAAAAATAAAAATATGAAGGAAACAACTGAATCTATTATAATTAGATACCGTTTAGGTACAAGACAAGTATAAATCACGTAATATAATTTTATTATTATGAGAATTATAATTTATGGTGTCGTAACAGCCCTAAAATCATCGTCTTATGCGAATGAGTAATATTTTTTATGATATTCTCACAAAATCGCTATTTATTGTATGCCGGCCGGACGACAACTTTTTAATTCAATTCCATTATGATTTATTAACAATTCGAGGCAACTTTGACTTTTGGCAAAAGAAATCACTTTGTCATGCCACGTTTTTGCTAAATTGGCGATTTAAATAGATGATTTATATAAGTAAATTATTACTGAATATCGTAACTGATATTTAACGACTAATGCCTGTGTTTTTGTTACTATTGAATGAAATCGACCGCATATATAGGTATACCTACTTACAAAAATCATTTATATTGTTGAATTTTAGACAACATTACATTACAAGATAAAATAATGTATTCGCAACAGAGAGCAACCATTACGAAAATTATCAATGATATCGTAGACGTTTGTATATTTCAAACATGTCAAAATTGAAATCTACAAATCAACGCAATTGAAAATTACATAATATGATCACGTTATGTAATTATCAAACAAAAACTGGAGCATCCCGATTAATGGAAAATCGTAGTTTATTATATGTTCTTGGCGGTAAAGCTTGTATCCCAAAGTCATAATGGGTGCGTTATTCTAGTAACATTGGACATTGGATCAGTGTTTTGTCGGGTGCGCCACGATCGCAAACTCTTCTATGAAAGGTCGGGATTATTCAAAAGTCACGGTAACCGCTTACTAAGAGGCGATATTTCTTTACTTATTTTTTAAGATTAAGTACTAGTAGGTAATTTAAATTACAAATTACTAGTACTTAATATTTCTCGATTGCAAGCCTTGGCCATTGGGCTAACGCCTATTTTTGCCGAAAGCCGAAATGTACGTATTAACTAAATGCAGGGGAATCCTACAAAATTGTGTAAGCACCAATCGCAGAGATGCTTTTAAATGTAACTTTAATACCTACGTATTGACGTAATACCGTGCAACATTTAACAAGAATCAGTGAGAAGTCGATCGGTGTGTGTGCGTCTGCGTGTGGCGAGCGTCTTGCGCAGCTTGTCTAAACAATCGTGTTCATTCAGATTTCAGTTCATTGACGGCACAACACGATTAGGGTTGCCAACATACAAAAACAAAATTGAATCCTTATTTTACTTAACCTTTTTACAATAAAAGTATTGCAACATCAGCAGTTTTTTTTTTATTAGTAGTGAATAAATCGTCCATTCTTTTTTCAAATTTCCTTTGCCAGTAACAATGAAATTTTGAATTATGTTTTTCTTCGTCCTATTTAAGTCGTCTTGAATTTTGGAAAGCTCTCCCGTTGAGTGTCGGCAAAAAAAAGTAAAAGGAATGTCCTTGGCGCTTATGAACACCAGGTGTGCAAAAAACATACGAGAGATTAACTATGTAATCATGGATTTAACATAAACCCGATGTATAGGCGAAACACTTACATTTATCCTGAGCAAGAGTGGTAGAGTTACAACTACTTAACCCAAAACCAGTCCGATCTTTATTCTTAATAGTTTACTATTTACATTAATGCATCTAAGTAATTATTTCCTGGTTAATAGAGGTAAGCTTTTACTGTAACAGTCTTACCTTCTAACGGATGAACTATCATTTTGCTTCCGCAACTTAGTAATAAAGAAGATACCAGATGCTAGAATTTATTTGACTCCATGTACAAATTCTCCGAGATGTGAGTTCTGTCATATCATTTTAAACGTAATATTTTCCTGCACGACATATTACCTTCACCGCTTCAGTAAATAATTAACTATGACGTCATGACAAACGTTATTACGACACAGACTATACTAATACGTAAACAACACGCCTGAATATTCCCATAAGAGGAAGCAGAGGTGCATAACCACTATAACGTCTGCATTTCCTCATCTTTTTCCTTTCTGGGATCTTCTTAATAGAGGTCGAGTATTGCAGTCTACTGCATCTAGGCATCTAGACTAGAATACCTTTCCAGACTCTGAGCTAACAATTTCTTAACACACACAATAAAACTGTCCGTCTTAGTAGTCTAATCCGAAATATATACGATGTCACGCGAACTGTGTGCAAACTATGTCACGGCTTCAAAAAGCTATGTCATCAGTACACCTTGTATTCTCATACTATCTTATTTTCACAAAGGACGGCTGTCACTCGTTTACTACCTACGCAAAATTTTCCCTTGAAACCAAAGCTGGACTTCGCAGACTAACATCAGTCACGTTTACCGATTACATGTCACGTGTGAAGATTATATTCTCACTGACATGTTGTGTCAGTGTTAATGTGATAGTTGTATTCTTATATAGTCTGTGTTTACGTATTTGAAATACAGACTAAACAGAAACGCGCGAGACATACAACATGTGATAATATTTGTGCGCAAGTCACCTTAATTGTCCTTTTTTACGTAACATCTTTTTACAACTGTAGGGACACATGTTTGATATTGCTATCTAAGCATTTAATATGTAATGCATAATGTATTAGTGTGTGTGCCTACGTGCGGCTGCGTCCGCAATCATATAATAAGTTTAGTCGAGAATAAAGACAGTTTACGTGAACACGTATATTCCTTTTTTTAATATTCCAAAATATAATAGGTAACCCTATACACAGATAGATATTATCTAAAACAACATTGTTTTTAATGTCGGTACGATAAACCTAAATAGGTATATGTAGCTTTTTAGACTGGGCAAAATAAATAAATAAATACTAATGTTATCACTACATATTATAAAATAAAACCGGCCAAGTGCGAGTCGGACTCGCGCACGAAGGGTTCCGTACCATTATCTATAAAACGGCAAAAAAAACACGTTTGTTGTATGGAAGTCCCCTTAAATATTCATTATATTCTGTTTTTTAGTATATGTTGTTATAGCGGCAACAGAAATACATCATCTGTTTAAATTTCAACTGTCTAACTATCACGGTTCATGAGACAGCCTGGTGACAGACGGACAGCGGAGTCTTAGTAATAGGGTCCCGTTTTAACCTTTGAGTGCGGAACCCTAACAAAGTCTCCCGCTGCGTCTATCTGTCTGTTCGCGATAAACTCAAAACTACTGAGTGGCTGGATTTTCATGCGGTTTTCACCAATAGACAGTCATTCATGACTATTCATGAGGAAGGTTTAGGTGTATAATTTGTTAAGGTTTTGTACTACCCATGCGGAGCCAGAGCGGGTTGCTAGTTTATAAAATACAATTAACTTGTAAGAAATAGTGAATTCGTTCGCGTTCATAAGCGTATAATTCTTTACCCGCAAACCCAATGCGTGCTGAGATCAATATTTGGTACGAAATTAATATATATTCACCAATGGTTCGTGCATACAGTGAATATAATATGCTGAATGATAATATAGACCAATTGGATATTTGTCACGATTCCCTTATGAATTTCAAGAAAAAAATACTGAAATCCTTCACATAACACTTAAATCTTATTAATATTTATTTTTATTAATATTTTGTTTCTTTTTCATTTTTCTTTATATGTTAATTTCGTTTTGTTTAGTGTAAAAGATGTGTACAACTTTAGCTTCTGACATAAATGTTTAGTCAACATCTTGGTGCATAATGTACATGCGTATGTTAGTGTATATATAAGAACTAGTTTTAAGGAACTGTATTGTGTGTAATGTTGTATACATATACTGTTGGCGTGTCTAAAATAAATAAATAAATATATGAAACTTATACCTGGTTTCTAAACGGCAGATCAACACAAAAATATGTATTAAGAGATGTACAAACGCATGTCAATTGCTGGGATAGGCTGATTACGATATCAAAAGCCAAACAATCACTTTTTATTTTTTTTATTTAACTAATGTGGCAAACAAGCATACGGTCCACCTGATGGTAAGTGGTCACCGTAGCCTATAGACGCCTGCAACAACAGAGGCATCACTTGCGCGTTGCCAACCCTTTAGGAAAGGAAGTGGGAAGGAGAAGGAGCGGGAAGAGGGAAAGAGGGTGATTGGGCCTCCGGCATTCGACATGAATTTGATTTTGACACGTCGTTGATTAGGCTTTAGGTACCGGGCTTGAAAGAAGCATTCTGATAAAGTTTAGTTTTAATTGATCGTGTGGATAAAGATACAATATGTATTCAAATCAAATCAAATCAAAATACTTTTATTACCAGAATAAAAAATTACATATACGTAGTATCCTTTGGCCCCACACTAGGCAAGCCTGTCCTGTGGGTACCTTTGACGATTTACAATGCGTTTACATGCTTGCTCGGTCGTAAAGTTTACTTGAAAATGAAATTAAATCTTAACTTACTCAATAACAAAATAAAAATAAGTTCTTGCTACATAATATAATATCGAATAGGTTTAAATCAGTATTTTGTACTAATAATATATTTATATATAATTATAGGTATGTGTGTATATATATATATATATATATATATATATATATATATATATATATATATATATATATATATCATAAATAATATATTACTGAATTAACACAATTGTTTTATAATTAGTGAAAGATGAATCAAAGATGTATTCTGTCAACAATTAAAATTTACACTAAGTGCACAAAAAGGTTTCAGTGGCATCGTATGTTAAAGAGGCAAGCCACGTTGTTAGCTTAAGTTTTGCCTCTTTTAGTGAACACAACTGTACGTCACATGAATTAGCCTCTTTATTATAAACGTAATGTTCCTTAAAAGGGCTGAAACGTCTGGCAAACGATGTATTGATTTTTGGCAAATTAATTCTGTATTTAAACTCTTTTTTTATTATTTTTCCTTCAAATAATTCTGAAGAAACTATATTCAGTTTTATGATATATTAAAAGTTACGATACGTACGGTGTCTTTTTTATTTTTGTCAACGAATTCCTGGAACTCGTAACTATAGTACTCACACACAACGTAAGGATATAAACTAAGCCATAAACAGCTCATATTGCCGTGTGTATGTATGAACGTGAACGATGAAACTGAATGTCGCTCACGCATACTATTTTATAACTAATCTATACTATTTTTAACCGACTTCAAAAAAGGAGGAGGTTCTCAATTCAACAGTATTTTTTTTTTTATATTTGTTACCTCGTTACTTTTCCATTATAAAGTGGAAAGATTTGACTTTTTGTTTGTTTGTAAGGGTTTATTGAAATTAAACTACTATATTTTACGGATTTTATCGCGTTGTTTATTTGACACTTTATTATACAATTTAGAAACTGTTATACTACTATTACTATTAAACTTTACTTATTTTTAAGCTAATTAAATTATTGTAACTATAAAAACTATTTATATTTACACTTTCCCCGACGTTTCGGTTGCTTTTCAGCAGCCATGGTCACGGGGAGACTAAGATGGTAGTTGTCTCAATGTTCCAGTGTAATTATTTCAAAGTACCCGAACATAATTTAATCATTGATTGGAGCTCACAGTATCATGAAGTATAGCTGTGGTTTGCTTCTTTAATATAGTTTCTATAATAAAGTGTCAAATAAACAACGCGATAAAATCCGTATATAGTAGTTTAATTTCAATGAATAACATTCGCGTAAACAGAAGACAATATTATGTAAGGGTCTAATTAAAAAACTACAAACCGATTTTAAAAATTCTTCCCATAAGCTATAATTATTATCTCCGAGTGACATAAGCTATATTTTATTTAAAAAAATGTCCTGACACACCTAACCTAACCTAGCTAGGCTATACTCTCCATCATTAATTTTAGTTCTTAAACATGATAATAGCCATTTGCACTTCACAATTACGGCCGATTAAGAGATCTCGCGGTCAACAGACTGGGCCGGGCAAAATGTCTTAACAATTCTTATTAGAAGTCTAGAACTGTGTTCAAAAGCCGGTCGTAGACTTGACTTGTATTAAGTGAAATCAAAATATTATTGAAATGCCATACTTGGCAGCTAAAACTGTGTTTAAAAGCTGGTCATACTCTCACCTTGCCTTTCACATTCAAAATATGAGTACAACGCGCAACGCCACGATTGATATAAGTACCTACCTTCAGATCATTATTAAACACGCCATTGTGATATTCTATAACGGCTCTTCTGCAGTATTTTACCAGTCGATATAATCTCAAGTACCTATAATAAACAAAGCACTAGTGCCTATCTAAAGGATATATGACACAAAAATATCTTGGTAAACAAGTCGATTGCTGATTGTAGAAGCATTTAATAATCAACATAACAGTCTGTGACATTATTTAAAATATTTATCAGACGACGTTGGAACAAAAACATGGACTGGTAATAACAACTTATCTATATATGAGCGTAATATATTTGTTATTTGTTTTGCCATATAAATAGTACTGGAATGATCTGAGACAACCCTGAAAGTTGTATGCTTTCATGAGTTCATTGCTCAATTTCACTAACATCTAAACATAGATGTAATTCGATGTAAATCTGGGTTTTATTTCAGTTAAGCAAGTTTATCAGCTGATTTCGTATGAATTCGACGGATTTAAGGTTTCTGAAATGCTAATCAAGAATATGACAAAATTCAAACTCATTTCAAGGTTTTTGACTGACTGTTGTTAATTCGGTCAGCCGATCATAGAGGTTGATGTGCGTTTGACCGTCAGTTAATTCATTTTGATTTGGTCTCCCTCTTAAACACTTGGTGTAAGTATATAACTGTAAGGGTCGTTTTTACTGTTTTGATAGAGAACGCTAAATTTAGATTTATCTTGTAAGTAATAGAAAATAAATAAAATTTTCCATCAGTAGAAAATTCTAAACTGAATTGACGTTTGACCTTTTGACAATTTCTGTATAGGAAATAAGTTGAATTTATTTCTTCGATAAGAAGATAAAAGTATTGAAAATCGGTCTTAGCTGGCCAAAAAAATCACCTGCTGTGGTTACCGTATTACCGTAGTAGCTTGCACCGTTTCAATCCCAGAGATGACGCTGTAAGGTATAAAGACGAGTCGGCGCGCTCCCCGGCTTTAAAATGGATCTTTAAAATACCTTAGTTGAAAGCTTGTTATAGTAGAAATAGAGTTACACGTTTACAAACGTCTTCACGTAGCGTCCATCTCGGGTGTAACGTGACAAGATCACTAAGCTGGCTTTATGTCGCTGACGGCCCAGCAATATTCAGGGCCTCGATTCTTCTATTACCATAGAACTTATTCCTTACTGTACTTAATATACGGTGTTACTGTTTTAGCTATAGCTGAGACATTCAGTCCACTAGCGATGGCTGTAGACATGCGACTTAGTAAGACACAGACTGTGGCGAGCTATACCCGCTAACCTCATGATTATCCGAAACATATCATTATAAGGACTAGTGTGATTAGAGAGAGATGCGGCATGAAAGTGGATATAGTGACAAGAATAGAAAATGGTATGTTAAGCTGGTTTGGGCATGTAGAAAGAATGGACGAGAAAAGACTGACTAAGAAAGTTTATAAGGCTAGTGTGAATGGAACAGTTGTAAGAGGCAGACCTAGGCGAACGTTTCTTGGCCACATAGGAGACGTTCTAGAGCACCTTAAACTGGCGAGCGTGTATGAGGAATGTGATGAAAATGAATGAAACTAGTGAAGTGTGTCAGGATCGTAGCAAATGGAAATTGTAGTTTCCGCCTACCCTTCTGAATTAGCTAGAGCATAATTATCTTGGTTTCCCATTGATTTAGCTAATTACGATAAATTTAATTTAATTTATTTGTACTTATAAGAATATTATTGCAATCTGTCGTAAATCAGTTGGAATGAAGATTATAAATCTTCATTCCAACTGATTTACGACAGATCAGATACAGTCTTACTTGGACGATATAATCTATACTAATATTATAAAGCTGAAGAGTTTGTTTGTTTGTTTGTTTGCTTGAACGCGCTAATCTCAGGAACTACTGGTCCGATTTGAAAAATTCTTTCAGTGTTAGATAGCCCATTTATCGAGGAAGGCTATAGGCTATATATCATCACGCTAAGATCAATAGGAGCTGAGCACCAATGAAGAATGTTTCAAAATCGAAGGGTTTTTTTTCCTTTTGAGAGCTTCCGCTGCGTGCGCTGCGTAAACAGTTAAAGTTTCGCAAAAATCATGTATAACAGAATTGATCCCCTTTAAAAGTTCTAAAAAAAAGCCCGCGACAGCATATGTCTATCTTTTAAGGTTGGCTCACTATAACCATTTTTATGCTAACCAAATTTGTTCTAAAATAATGCATTATTTGCGAAGGTATTTTTATAAACATGCTATTAATCCTTATCCAAATAATTACGTTATTCATCACAAATATTTAATTTAAAACAAAATTGCCCTTTACATCATTCGATTTCAATGAATATCTTAGGAGATATCGCAGTTTTAAAATAACATTGCAGCAAAATAATTACCCATTACAGACATAGTACAAACGATGTTTATTCTGCGTGATTACTACTGGTTCGATTTGAAAAATTCTTTTAGTGTTGGATAGCCTATTTATCGAGGAAGGCTATACGTTATATAACATCACGCTACGACCCACGGGGGCGGCGCAGTAACGATAAACGCGGGTGAAACCGCGGGAACATCTAGTATAATATAAAGTAATATACCATACCTATTTAACCATATAGTCTTTATGCAAAGTTCAATAAGTTCAATGTCTGACTTTCTGCTATATAATTATTATTAATAAGTATAATATTATGTGTAATGTATTAAAATGTAGTATATTATCTCAGATAGATATCCCAGTTATATAGAACATCATAAAAAGATAAAATAAGTTGAAAACAATAGCGTCATAGCGAGAATAGATAACAAACATTTCTACGCTGCGGCGAAATCTTTATTTGTTCTACTATCTATGGACGTGGGTTTCATTGATCCAGAAGGCAAGACTTTATAATTCACCAGTAAATGCTTGACGTTCGAATGAATATAATCTTATCTACATTTTAACTTAAACACAATGAATAGCGATGACCTAATTGTCAAGCTCATAAGATTGCTTTAAAATTGGTCATCCTTACACGATGTCACATTATCAATTTAAAAGTGTTACCAGACAAAAGTCTGTATTTAAACAAAAAATACACGTAATTATTAGCGTCTTTTACCGTCTTACGGCGACCTCAAAACGATAATGATGAGTTTCATTGAATCCGAATTTCACGTAATGTGTTTCTTAAAACCAATTTCTCCAGAGGATATATTTCTGCAGAATCAATTAAGAAGGCTTCAAACAGTATTTTATAATTTTAGTGATGCTTCGTACTGTTAATTCTTAATGCAATCACCAGACGAAACGTAACGGGACCGTCAACATTAAGAAATTGACATCTATAATTACCTTAGTTACGTTTTGTGCTCAATAAGATTGAGAATCAACTGACCCACTATACACCACAACACCATGGTGAGTTATTAGAGCATTGTTAAAGCAAATAAGTGACGCCGAAAATATTAAAACAAACAAAAAAAAATGGAATATATTCAAGACGTTATAGCGGTTTTTTGGCCTTAGTTAGTAATACCACACATTAATCTTTGATACTAAAACCAAAGTCACTACGACCATTTGTTTCATAAATCCGCAGCTTTCCTAGGTCTAATTGCCACATTCATTTTGATAGTAAACTAAAACGTACGCCATTGAGGTAGTTGAGGTAAAAATGTATTAATGGCACGCAACATAGGATGGATGTAAGCACACACAGCTAGGTAAAAAAACAGTTGGTAAATTGCAAGTAGGCCGAAATATGTTAGTTGGGCCGCGCCCACACGCCCAACATACGCTGATCCTAGAAAGCCCATTGACCTGCCCACATCAGGCCCTTACAACTAAATGATGCGTGAGGGAAGAAGCGGCGAGGAAGACCTACTCCCGCTGGTTGTCTTAGCACACGTTCTGCAGATGAGTCTCGACGGAAACCCCGCCGTTCTCTCATTACGTACATTGTTTTGGAGCCAGTGTTTTGAACGCGCCCGACGCCATTTTGACGCGATCGTGAACTAGTAATTTATGGTCTATCTCGTAGCAATAAGGTCTAAAGTAAAATGTGTTGACACATACACAATTATACAGACTTGTAGATTGAATGATGAGTAAGTTGATAACATATCGGATTATTATTTTATTCACATTTTTCGTGTTGTTATTCTTACAGGGAATTTTATAATGAATTGCTTATCTTTTAAAAAATATTTCGTCAGCATACTGTATTGATAAAAAAGAATAGGAAGTGAATCACGGTCAAAAAGGCGCGAAATTGTGCGTTCAGCCTTTTTATCTGTGCCAAACGAGATAAGTCAACAATTACGCATTTGTTGATCGGGTGTGAGTGGTGCGTCAAGGCAGGGCGAGGTTGGCGTCTGGGGGTCGTCTGCGGCCTGGCCACGACCTACATTCGCGCCTCACACCCGCGAGAGGGTGGCGCTCCCGGCGATGACGCGCACCGTCTGCCCCCAGCCCCCGCCACCCGCACCCCTCGTACCTGCATTATGTAAGACGAATGTGTTTTGCTGATAGCGCTGTGGTTAGGAACTTACTTCGGCGGCTATGAAATGCTGGGCCTAGACGATTACATGCTACTAACAAGAATTTGCGAGAATGGAAGAGAATTCATTGTTGTATCGAAACAGGCAGATCCTTTGTCCGTCCATTCAATACAAAACATCGGGTCTTGACAACAAATCCTAGAATTTATCCGATAAAATATTAACACTGGCGTATTACTTGTAAAGAAACGGAGCTGAATTGTAAAAATTGTTAAGCAGATTCGCAACAGCGATACAATTCCTTGTTCACGTTTATTCAGATAAGTATTGACGTCACATTGCTGACCCTTTGACATTAAATGTATTTTCATCTCGGGGACACGAATATTGCCCCAATAGTACATTGGATTTGCTGAACATGTCAATATCACTCTTTGTTTGTAAAGACGCTTTTTATTTCGGAGATTACCCAAAAATATAACAATCGTATTCGATATAACAATCGTAGTAAACATGGAACATGATAGATTTTTATATATTTATAGTATTATAACATACATGTATACATTCACGCCAGTGTCTTGGAAGGGTGGACAGAGTCAACTCATTTGGACATCCAGACACACTTATCGTTTTCAAAGATTCTCCAGATTTTCGATCTGTTAAAAAAAATTTTCGTGTGACTTGTTCGATATAATACGAAATAAACAAGTATCTTATTTTTATTTTTCTGCTTATTCCAGTAACGAGTTGACGAGCCGTATTCTTCATACGCAATTACTCTTGAGTTAAACATCACGCAAGGGAACAAAAGCGAGGAAAATTATTGTATGCTTCAATCGTAGCAAACTATAGGTTTTCTTTAACAAAGGAAATTGTAGATTTCTTTGTTACACACACGTTTCGTTATCGTAACGTCAATTATAAAGGTGTCTGGTGCAAAGTTGCTATACATTTGATTGGTGAAAGGGCAAAGTGATGACTTGTTATTATAGGTACAAACATTTTGTTTCGAGTCTTATTTCCGTCGAAATTATGGTGTTTTGCGACGATTCGCATCTATTTTCTAGAGGTAACCGTTCCAACAATTTCATATGGTTTAAGCGTCCAACTTTATAAATCCGTACCTAGTCAGCTTTTGACTATAACAAGGGAAACAACTTGTCATATTTAAGAGTTTCAACAATTCACATGGGTTTACGTCTTCATATCTATAATATATACTAAGTATCAATTTACGTTTTTGCAAAAACGAGAGAAACGACTTGTTAATTATAAGTTTATTTAAAAACCTGTCATGCCTTTATTGTAGTTACTAAAATAATATTAGAATTACAGTAAGTTTCACAAAGAGCTTGTAAAAGCTCTTTCATTTGTTTTATAATTGCAGCCACGCTGAATTATGCTGTTACAAGAGCACGAAGGCAACTCGTAACGAAGCTGGGATTTTGCCCTGATTAACTAACCTCCTTTGTGCCGCCTACATATATTTATTTCTGCCAACTAAAAAGCCTGGCTAAGACGGTTGATCCCGACTATAAGGCACGAGGAAAGTAGGGAATCTTGTTAAGACTTAATAAATGTAAAGTAGGGCCTAATAAAACGAGATGTGGAAAGTCAGCCTCTCGTCGTGATCTAATTTTATGTTCTTACTTAACATAAACTTAATATAACGAATGTGTCTATTCCAAGGTTTACGCTGAGGTGTTCAAGGCTTTTCCCGCTCGAATATAGACGCTGCCACTATTCATCAAATTTCCCCAAGACACTTCCGAGAATTTCCTAAAAGAAAATCTCATTGCTCAACCTTTTCGTAAAACCTTACAATTAAGAAATCATTATTTAATTATCTATCCTTTACAAGAAATAATAAAATGAAAACTGTAAATAAAAATAAATATTAAAATGTTATATTTCTTTTATTTCCAGGTGATTGAACCGGTGATGTGCAAGCCAGAGCCTCCAGAATCACCTCCAAAGAAAGTGCGCAACGAGGACTACGCGACGGCGACGTACGCGTTACTCCTGGACCCATACGCCGCCATACACTACCGGGCGCTGTCCGCGTTCAGGCCATGGGACAAGCGGGAGCCGGTGCTGCAGCACCCCGAGCGGGTGGTGCGGGTGGCGGATTGCACGAGCTTCGAGCGCGACTACCAGCCCAACGTGGCGCTGAAGCCGCTCACGCCGCCCGTGGACGACGTGACGTCATCCACGTCGCCGCCGCCGCACAGCGACTCGGAGCTGGCGGCGCGGCTGCTAGACGCCGAGGCGCGGCTGGCGGAGCGCGCGCGCCTGCTGGACGAGCGCGAGGCCGAGCTGGCTCGGCGCGAGGCGCGGCTGGACCTGCGGGAGGCCGAACTCGCGCGGCGCGAGCAAGCTCTCGGCGCCGACGACGCGCCTGAGCCCCACTCTTCGCCGCCCAAGCTCGAGGAAGCCGAGCCGCCGCCATGTTGACCTACGCGCGTCATCACCAGGTTGCGCTGACAGTGACTCGCGATGAACGCTCAGTGATATTGCGTCTACACAGTACAAAACGATGAGGTGCTGAATGAATGATGTAACCTTTCGGCTACGCAGCACCATGTAAATATTTTTTTCTCTACTTGGATATTGTTGATCTTTGAAACAGAGTCTGTTGAGACTTCTTTCTATTTATACTGTTTTGAATAATTTTATGTGGCGACACCGGTTTCGGTGTTGCTACGGGCGTGCTGATTTGATGGGAGTATCGATTTTTACCACAGATTATACAGTAGCATGATGCAGATAAAAAATAGTTGTACATAATCATATCAAGTACAGTTTTATGAAATTAGTTTTTTGTACAATATACAGTTTTTCTTGTAGTCTCTTCAAAGTGTGCCATTCTGAGGGTACGTCTGTTACCTTTTCATATAACCTCAACTCTGTGCTTTTCAATACCTTATTAACAAAATACTCACATATAATATAATATAGTGAAATAGTTTTAAAACTACAACCATAAGCATAATTTATACAGGGTTATTTTTAAGTTTTTTTTGCAATATCTGTGTACATACAATAAGCAATATGACGTTTTAAGTTAATCTCTCGTACTAAGCATAAATAGAACATACATATTCCGGTACAGTCAAATGCACGTAGATACTATCTAAGGGCGGTGTTACACTATAAATCATTTCTTAATCATGTTATTACTTATAAAGCCCGTTCTACACGCGATATGATAGAACCATTACGTAAATTATTAAGGTTTTTTATTAATAGTGTAATATCGACCTGGCTGATAAAACAGTTTGCTTTACATGTAGTTTATTTAATTAATTTTGTTTGAATAAATAACTCTGTATAAAACCTCAGCCATACCAAATAGTAATAATATTTCGAACTCATACATGCATCATACCTCTTATATGTTAAAGGTTGTATGAGAAGCATGTGGAAATAAGTTTTTATTCGTATACAGACACAAGCCAACTGTCGTGGAAGAAAGAGGCACATTGTAATATTAACATTACTCATAAAATCATTTTTGTTGTGTCAGGTCTACGAGAATACTTAATCTATGTTCATCTGTCCTACTACTACTGATTAGGCTACTTTTTAATCTGTAGCCTATTTTAAAATTATAAATTATGTGTAAGATTTGATTTTCCATCGTGATATAAAAATATTTTATATTTAAATGGGAAAATGTCGTAAATCATCATATCTAAAGGATCAATTTATACTTAGCCCTTACAAGTATATTCCTATGTTACAGATTTTAAAGCTTACAAACGAATTAATTTGAACTGGATTTATCTGTTAGATCCGCGGCCAGTAGGACAGATGCATGTTGTAGCGACGATATACATAAGATATAGTAGTCCAGGCCAACTAAATTATCTTTATATAAGGGTGTATCCCGCAGTCTACCTCATTGTAAATAAAAATTTATTGGGCTAAATTAAGGAAAACTATGTAAGACACTGATTTTCATTTAGATTCTACAAATTGTTTTTTATCGAGCAATAATTTTTAAAATGGTGAATAATCACTGCCTGATCTTTATCAATTTACTAGTTTTTGTAATTTACAAAAATTTGAAAATGTATATTAATGATTGGTTGTTGAAACGTTGTCTTTACTCTTCGGAGAATAATCGTAGGTACCGGTACCGACTAGGACTCCCGTCGCGTCGCAAGCAATATCCAGTCACACACGTATTGCTGTGGCTCACTTCTGGAGGCGAACACAACGTTTGAGAAATTATTTATATTCGTTCGATCGATACTACAAATAAATTTAATCTTATTATCACTATGTCATCACAATATAGGTTTATATATTTCAATATTCTTTTAAGACTTACGTCTTTTGGTAGCATTTTAATTTATTTGAAACTTGTGATTTTTTACGTCGACGATAAGTTTAACTGCGTTAAACTGTGACTTTTCTAAATGTTTTTTAAAACGTGAAACTTTAGTATTGTCTATGACCGAGAAGCGGCTGACGGACTTTTAAGTTTAATATAATTTAATAAATAATGTTTTGTAATGAATTTGAGCCACGCGTTTTAGCCTTTGCCAGTAACAGTGCATTTTGATTTAGTGCATATTTTTTGTGACTGAGCAATTATTATTATGTAATAAACGTGTTTACATACAAGCGAATGATTTATATTCGATCTTGTGTGATTTTAAGCTATGAGCTCATGGGCGCCTCGAGTTATTTCTTTTTTTTATTTGGTACGAACATTAAAATTTTAATAACTTCTACGACAAACATCAGTTTTATATTAATTACTGATATCGCCTACGAATATATCGAAATGGAAGAATAAACTGTATTCTCCAATATTAATCTAGGCTGGATTGCTGATATAGAGTATATATTAAAAGTATATTATATATGGTAAAATAGGTCATTTATAACTTTATCGCAAACATGAAAGTATTTGATTCAGTTTTACGCCTATTTCTGTATAATTCGATATTCGTGTATTTTGTGATAAATTAAAAGTTTAATCGTAATATTCGTACCAGATTTGAGGCAACTATATTTTTAATGAAACCCAATTAGGTACATTTGTTTTGAATGTTAGTTAGCGCACCGGGAAATGTCAAATAGTTTGTAGGCATCTTATGTATTTATAAAATTACAAAAGTATTATGCTTTCTTAATTCTGCCAGCCCTCAAAAGTCTAAAAGTAAATTCCCGTAAACAAGATTCCCAGCGTGCTAGCTAATCATTGCCGGGGTCGACTCTGTAAAGTAACAACAAGATGTGAATTATAGTGAAATATAATTTCACTAAGTGACTTTGGCAAAGCTCAAATTGTAGAAAAGAAATCGAAACGATTTTCCTTTTGATGATATTTTTCCCTTCAAAGAGTGCTATGTTACGTAGTTAGTTGTTGTAGGGTAATATTCAGTTTTAGAATAGGTTATATCTCTAGTCAGAGACACTTTGAAAAATAAATTACCATTTACTTATTAATATATATTATTCAATATAGGTACCATAAGCGAGTGTAATAAGAATAACTTATTGTTTTAAACATTAAATAGTGTACATTAGAAATGGACTGCATGTCATTATATTGTATAATAAGGTACCTCATATATATAATATATAATTATATATTTGTGAAACTTTTCTGTCAGTACTTGTTGTTGTTGGATAATTTTGGTGCTACAATTTTTTGGCTTGGCTAACTTAGTGATTAATTGTATATATTTTAGTATTTATTGGCAAATATTTTGGTTCTACTAATATAATTGATTTTCTAAATTACTTTTTTTTAAGTTGTTTATTTGATGATATAATTTTGGTTTCGCGATATTAAAAAGTTGATAAAAATTAAAATGTGGCTAAGCCATTTTAACCTTAAATAACGCTTTAATTATATTAGCGTAGGTATTCTATTGTATCGATAGAAAAGTTTCAATGTGACCTCTCACTGTCTTGTTTACTGCAAAATTATTATATATTATGGATGGTGCTAAAGAACTAAACGTGGCTATATTATAGTATTATCTAAAGACACACTCAGTAGGTTGTATCCTTTTTGATTTCTGAAGAGAGTTGTTATTTTTTAATACCTCTCACGTTTGAAGGCAGTGAGAGAGAAGAAAATGTAAATAAATGTTTTATTGTACGGTACGAAGCTAAGTATGGATGCCAGGCTGTTGTAAACTATATACTTGAATTTGACGCAGCGAACTATGTCTCTTACTTTGGCAGCTTTGGCTTATCGGCAGAGGAATGAGACAAAGTTTTCCGCGTAATTGGTGATTTGCCAGGGTATTAACGTACTCTGTGATCTCATGTATGATTGTTATACATCAGTTTATAAATACGTTATTGTGAAAGTCGCAAAATCTAACTCAAAATATAACATTACGTTGCTGTCTTCGTAGTAATTTTTTGCACCAGGTGGCGCTGAACTTTGATTCCTTTGCTCACACTAAGAAATGTAGTTATTTTATATGTGTTTACTGCCATTTCTATAGGAATAGTAGTACTGTTGTACAGATGAATGAAATAAAATGGAACTTGAGAGTTAACATTTATAATAATTATATTTTTAAACATATGAATGATGTTTTGTTTTGTGCCAATAATTGTTATAAGAGCACGACCGTATACCAGTAGAAATGGCAGTAAATTGAATCTGTAATTATAAACAGCTGATTAAAAGCCGATATGTTTTAATATAAAGAATTTCAAGAAATAAATTAGAATTTATTACCAAGAATTTCAGTTTTAAATGTGGCTATGATTAAATTACACAAAACCTCACAATAATTGTCTTTGACAACTTATTTATTTATAGAAACATTCGAAATTTAAAAATAATATTGGCGCCATGATGTTTTTAGACATTACATCATAAAACAAGATTCCCTTACCGAAATAACTGTTAAACAAAGCTAAGATTCAGTTTTGTGTATGAGATTACTAGTCTCATGTTTGTCAATAAGAAGTTACAAACGATATAGCTCCTGTAATCTTGCCTGTGTTTACTTTTTAATTTCATAGTCAGCTCCAGTGTTCTACAAAATTAAATGAGAAATGTAGACTTGTAGTTCGTATATCGTAAACATTATAATTTACAGGGAAACGTAGTAGATATATTGTTTGTAACAACTATTTATGATTATTTGCGACTGTATTATTTAAGGCACATGTCTTAGAGAAACGGCCTGATTATGAATTGTGTGTGTTTATATCAGAATCTTGTGTTTGCGGCTTGGAAACCCCTGATCCAACGAAATATTCCTTGTTATGTGTTTTGGATTATGCAAAAACATTTTCTCAATTCTGAACAGTGAAAGATCATTGTATATTGTAAAGTACCTGATAGATTAGAGATATAAGATTATAAATAAATAAAAGTAATGTTCTGTTATGCACACACATGTTCGTAACATGTGGTTTCGTAAGTGTGTTTTTACTTGAAAATAAAAAAGCTTATAAGTACCTACCTTGTGGAGCAATAAAATGAAATGATTTCCAACAGAAGTGTTTTATTTCGGTTTTGATACTGATATTATAGAAATCATCACAGATGGATTTACATTTTTGATACACGGTCGGCCTCGATGGCGTAGTGGTTAGTGTAACCGACTGCCACGTCAGAGGTCGCGGGTTCAATTCCCGCACAAGTCATACATTTGTGTGCATGAACATGGATGTTTGTCTTGGTCTGCGTGTTTCTATGTATATACGTATGTATGTATTTACAAAAAAAAGAGTATATAATATGTATGTTTATCCATTGTCTAGTATCCATAATACAAGCTCTGCTTAGTTTGGGCTAGATGGTGTTGTGTATGTGATAGAATATTATTATTATTTCTATTATAACAATGCCGGATGGTCTATGATAATTAGCTTATCTAACATTCAGACTCAAAATAACTGTTTGCGGATCGCACAATTTTATGTCCCATGTGGGTATCGAACCCACAGTTCCTACTTGGCACAGTGGCGAGGCGATCATTTACTACTACGCTATCCGTGCATCAAATATTAATATTGTGAAAATCAATTGCATTTGAAAGATATGCGAATGTTTTGACAACATTATGCACATAAATACGTGCGCTGTGAGTTTACCATACAAAGTAGGTACCTATCGCGTTCTGCACCACTGTAATAATAATATGCAATTATGCGCATCAATATTAGACAGAAAATGTTTTCTCTGCGATAACCCGACCGAATGAATTTGAAATTGTCGGGTCGGGTGACGAATTGTAACCTATTGGTTTTGCTAAGTATCGAGCAACGATGGGATTATTGATCGCAGAGAAAACATTTTCTGTCTAATATTGATGCGCATAATTGCATATTATTATTACAGTGGTGCAGAACGCGATAGGTACCTACTTTGTATGGTAAACTCACAGCGCACGTATTAATGTGCATAATGTTGTCAAAACATTCGCATATCTTTTAAATGCAATTGATTTTTACAATATTAATATTTGATGCACGGATAGCGTAGTAGTAAATGATCGCCTCGCCACTGTGCCTTCTTCCTTCAATCCTGGGTTCTTTAAGCGGGGCGTGAAAAAGCATCTTCTCAGGCCGTCAAAGTAGAGACCTCAACATCGCCTCGGCTACTGTGGGGGCGATGTGGAGGCCACTGCTCTTAGACCACACGACTGCTTACCATCAGGTGGAGTGTTGTCATTTTGACGAGCAAAATAAAAAATAAAAAAAGTAGGAACTGTGGGTTCGATACCCACATGGGACATAAAATTGTGCGATCCGCAAACAGTTATTTTGAGTCTGAATGTTAGATAAGCTAATGATCATAGACCATCCGACATTGTTATAATAGAAATAATAATAATATTCTATCACATACACAACACCATCTAGCCCAAACTAAGCAGAGCTTGTATTATGGATACTAGACAATGGATAAACATACATATTATATACTCTTTTTTTTGTAAATACATACATACGTATATACATAGAAACACGTAGATCAAGACAAACATCCATCTTCATGCACATGCAAATGTTTGACTTGTGCGGGCATCGAACCCGCGACCTCAGACGTGGCAGTCGGTTACACTAACCACTACGCCATCGAGGCCGACCGTGTATCAAAAATGTAAATCCATCTGTGATGATTTCTGCAGCTACAGTGCCATGCCGTAAGTATTACAGCTAAAACAGTTAGATTTCTAATTAAAACATAGAAAATGGTGCAGTCATTGTAATTACATGTCTAGTAAAAGAACGCCATAAGAGAAATAGATCAGCTGATTAGTTAACGACGATGTAGCAGCTCACTTTAACCTGCAAATTGTTGGAATGCCAGACATAGTTGAAAACCTATTGTGCGTAGTCGCCGGTGTGACGCTGCGACTCAATAGGTCTGCAGGAATTAATTTGACTTTACCATGTTGCTTGCTTGATTTTTAATACATTTATAATATATCTATGTATAGATATTATTATAAATGTCTCATATCTACAATATACACAATTTATCCAACTAAGCCGGTACCTATCTGCCAATATTTAGCGAAGCAAATGATTAGGTACTAATACCACATTTTTATCTTTATGATAATAATATTATTATACTGAGTAGAGTATAATATCTGTAAGTCGTGAAGTTCAAACATTAGGACTTTAATCATGCTGTCTACATTTTCTTCGAAATCGTATCAGTGATTAGCAAAAACAATGGGTCCCTAGGTCCTCTACTAAACTCCGTTTAAGAACTGCGTGACCGCGCGGTTTTCTACGTTTCGACTGCGCGGCCATGGTTAAACTTTTACAACTTTATGAATATTGGATCTACGAATTTGCGACTTTCATTGTTAGTGTTTTACAAATTCCTTCGTAATGTTGACGCAGTCGTTTTCCTTTTACCACACTGTGTCCGGGCAGTCGACACGGACACGTACTTACATACATGACGTAATATGTACCTAGATTTAATCGGAAAACCTTATTTTTAGGGTTCCGTACCCAATAGGTAAAATGGGACCCTATTACTAAGACTCCGCCGTCCGTCTGTCACCAGGCTGTATCTCATGAACCGTGATAGTTAGACAGTTGAAATTTTCACAGACGATGTATTTCTGTTGCCACTATAACAACAAATACTAAAAAACAGAATAAAATAAATATTTAAGGGGGCTCCCATACAACAAACGTGATTTTTTTGCTCGATATTGATAACGTCAACAGGTAGACGCTTGAAATATTCACAGAATATTTAGTTATATATTCACTTTAAAAATAAATAATTAAATTAAAATAAAACAAATATTTAAGGGGGCTCCCATACAACAGACATGATTTTTTTGACGTTTCTATAGATAATGGTAAGGAACCCTTCGTGCGCGAGTCCGACTCGCACTTGGTCGGTTTTTAAAATCGAGGTGCTAAATGATTTAGATTTCTAATCATGGCTAAAAAAGAATATATGCACCCATTGGCGTATTTAAGGCAGGGCTAATCTGATGCCCATCACGAGTTATTAGGATTATCAAAAATCTAGGATGAATGGTGTCTGTAGGTCCAGCATCGCTAGAACCACTGCCATGAAATTATTTCTGTGGACAATTATTGAACTTTTAGTAGGTAATCGTATACACTAGCGCCCCGTAGAAGCATCGTGCGTAAAAATATTTGCAAAAATTAAATATAATCATATTATTAGTGCTACTATTCATCGATAGAGGGCGCGTTGCTAAATAACATTATCTGTATTCAAAGAATTAACTATGACGCACACACTAGATGGCGTTAGTCGTATTTGTTATGATTATGAATTTTAAAACTATGCATTTAAGGGTCAAGTTCAAATGTGAAGGTATGTGAATTATACACAATATTTGATAATTTGATTATGACTGTCGGCAGTGCCATCTGAGCCTTAACGATAATTCACTAGCGTTCGTATGTCTAATTTTATTATATTAAAAGAACTCGAAGGTCAATGGTGATTGTGAGTTCTCAGATTCATTTCGAATAATTATAATTTAAAGGTTTTCAACTATGTCTGGCATTCCAACAATTTGCAGGTTAAAGTGAGCTGCTACATCGTCGTTAACTAATCAGCTGATCTATTTCTCTTATGGCGTTCTTTTACTAGACATGTAATTACAATGACTGCACCATTTTCTATGTTTTAATTAGAAATCTAACTGTTTCAGCTGTAATACTTACGGCATGGCACTGTAGCTGCCTTTACGAAGGTAGTTCTCCCGGTGTCTGTATGCGATTCATAGATGGCGTTAAGATCTTTAGTAGGTACATATTATTGTTTTCTATCACGATATCAAATCTGTAGCAAATAGAATATCTATATTTTTAGATCTAGATATATTTTCATTATGCTTTGAGATAATTATCATAACATATCAAGTATTATACGTTACATGACTCTTTAAGTTAATTGTCATTACAGGTTAAAAGTGAAAGAATATATTGCATAGAAATTTGCATGAACCAATCTGAGATCTTTATAATGGTCTCGTGTATGTGCGAAGTCTGCGATAGCTCAGTGGGGAGACCAACAGACTGCAATGCAGAGAGTCTCGAGTTCAAACCCACGTCGCGCACCTCTGACTTTCGATAAAGTTATATGACTTTTCGTAATTATATGCGTATTGATTGACAATTATCGCCTGCTCCGTGCCTCGGAGAGCACGTTAAGCCGTCGGTCCCAGTAGCCATGAACATGTATGGCAGTCGTTATTGGGAAGTCAGTGTCCTCTAATATGACACTGGTCTAGCTTTAGAGTATCACTAGCCTTCGGGTTGCGGAGGTCAGATGGCAGTCGCTCCGTGTAAAAACTGATATCCAGTTAGACTAGAAAGCCGACCCCAAGTGACTTGGGAATAATAAAGGCTAAGGAGATGTGCGAAGTCTGCTTAGACTCCGCTAAGGCCTCACGGTCCCATGGTGGTTGATCATGGCCTAACCCTTGTCATGAAAAGAGGACATATTATTTTCGAATGTTCATATTTCTTTGTTTTTAAATTAAATGCCAGGTAAAATAAAATTAACAATATTATACAAAAATCTGATTTATTAACAATAATAGTGCCCACATCATTATTTATAAATATCATTTGGAATGATTAAATAACCATAACATTTAAAAGTAACTCTATCATTTATTGCATTGCACATGCGGCGGTCATATTACGTTTCCCTCCATCTTGCTTGTTAAGATGATTTGTGTGTTCGTAAGTATAAAAAGTACCCCCTACCTCAAAGTCCATAACCACAGTAATACAAACTAATACCAGTTTACAACCGGATCTTTTACAATTTGGAGCGAATTGAGTCGATTCTGCCAGCCGCTTGTCTCTGCAAGTCAGTTAATTTCATAGCGAGGCCCATGTTGCCTTGGATTTTGATCTTGCCTTGGAAAAACGCCTTTTGAGGGTTCAGTTTGCCAGAGATTAGGTCAACTACGTCATCGTCGCTGATGGTGAATGTGACGTCGGGTTTTTCTGAACCGTTGTATGTAACTTTGCCTTTTCCGTCCTTGGCGTTGATCACCCAGTAACCCTCTGCGCCGCTTGGGCCATTCTTTACTTTGAATCCGTAGATTCCTCTGACTTTTTCGATAAGATTGTCTGTGTCGGTTTCCATCGCTTCTTCAAGGATCTTCATGTATTTGGAGACCTTGAAGTCGTCGGGGTTGCCGGCGGCAACCGCATTGGGGGTGATGTTGGCGAATCCTTTACGGTACATGGTTACGACGACTGCTCCTCCGAGTCCTAAGTTGTGTTGAAGAGCGATCTTGGCGCGCGGCACCTGCACAATTACATAAAAATATATATTTTACACCAACACTAACGGTGGCAATGACGGAGAAATAAATACTGAGTCATTTAGACATTAAATATTCTTAATTTATTGAAAAGGAGCTATTCGCTTCGTTAATACATTTCAATGGTAAAGTTGGGAAATAACCTCAACGAATAACAATTGTGAATTCGTGATTGCGTAAACTTAAATAAGATGTTTATAATCGCCTAAAAGTTATTTTTAACGTTCATAACGTGTTAATTTATGAATTATGTATGAAGCAAAAACTCTACTACTTGGCTGGAGTCAAGTGCAACAATGATTTCTACTTTTTCCTGTATCCAAAAGGTCGGTCAGTAGAATAAAGCGTATTTTAGCTATTCAAATTTAGAAATTGCGTGTAAAAATTTGCCGCATTTAGCCGTCAATGATTTACTATAGTCTGCGCATAGATAATACATATAATTAGCATGGCAACAACGTGAACAGTAGTATGGGTGATTAAATACATTCAATTTATACGCGGGTCACTGTTAGGGTCGGACACTTGAATTTACTTTCCTTTATTAGCATCGACATGGCTTTTAACACGATTATTAACACAGCAACATACTCTTTACCGTTTCTTGTAGATAATATATTTATTTAGCAAATATAGAAGAAAATTTGTATGACCAACTATTTAAATGTATATTATTCTACCAAAAAAGTTTAAATTCATAGCAGGTATAAAAATGATTTAGTAGTAAACACAATGATGCGAATATCTATTGTTACATGTAAACGAAGGTTATCATTATAACCTCACTAAATCCCTATCTAATTATTAAAGAAGGTCATAATTAAAGTTTTTAGAAGTGTCGTATTAATTCACTTGCTTCACAATTGTTATAATTTGGTAAAAATTATATGCCATTGTGTTATTTAAACGGCAAGGTGGAATATTTTCATGTCCGATTTTTGACAACTATAGACTAAACGGTGAAGTTGCGAGCATTTAATTGCCCTCTACCGAGAACAGATGTAGACACCGTACATCTACTGAAAATTTCCTTTAAATAAAGGTGTCATAGTAAAATTAAATGTTTTCTTCTCTCCGCAACAAAGCCCTACTTACTTTGATATCAGTATTATCTCGAAAGCGTCAATAAATACGTAATATATGTATAACATACATACTTATGTTCTGACGTATTTAACTTATTTTGGACGAGATAATATTAAACCTTTGTACCATGTCCTATGCCACGACACGGAAGCTGTACATCTGTTGATTACCGTTTATGTGGAATTAAACAGAACTGTGTAGTCCGTCTAATTTTTGCAATAGTTTTGACTAGCTTTGTTAAATATTATTGTAAATATTTTGACTGCGAATTAAATTTTACTCTATACTTAATAATATGCATAGCTCTTCCTATGTCTATTTGTTTTCACGGGGTAAGAATTTGCATTTTTATATTTGAAGTTCTTAACATATTTCCATTTTGCTGATTTGAGATAGTGTCACGTAGTTAAGTTTTATGGGCTACAGAAGGATTGATTTATATTCAATTCTTAACTTTATGGCGTGCTACAATTCTTAAAGTCTATTAAAATAATATTACCTAAAAGTTATTTTAATATTAACAACAAAAAAACTTAAAACTTGACTACAGATTGTAGGCTTAACGTGTTTTCAAAGATACATATTATTAGGGCACATTAAAATATTTAAAAAGAACTGGTATGCCACCGTTAGCAAATGATTGCCACGTAAGCCCGGTTTATAGTATTAAGGTCGTGCAATAATGACTGCAAATTATTTTATTACACTCAGACTTTGCCCCGGCTTTATGTTTAAGAAGTAGATACATGGTTACTCAAGTATATTATATAAATATGTATTATCAAATATAATACTCAAGATAGTATTATCTTGATAAACACATCAAAACGCTGCAAAGGTGTAAAAAGTCATAATTTACGTAATATTTGTTATGAAATTGAACTCTAGGCGAAGGTTTTGGATAGGTAGGTATACCAAAAGTTAATGTTATCTATTGTAAGTTATAATGGCCAAGTTTATATCAGACCTTATTTCATTTTAGTCTGCATTATTTAAAAGTAATGAACGGCATATGCACGCAAAGCATATGAGATTATATAGCTCTTGATACAGCGATTTTGTAAAATCGCATCTACTGTAGATGATGTAGTCAAAAATTGTCAATGCGTTTAGATGTGCAATCTCATCATAGATCCCTAAAGCGTGTGCTAAGAATAATTCTTTAATATTAAATTTTACTTAGTCAAAGATTGAGAATAAAAACAAGTTATTCAAAGTGCGGGAATTGTCTTAAAAAATGCCATATTCTCGGCTACAATATTTGATAGTACCGATACGCCTTCTTAGTATTGTTTACAACATTTGACGCAAGTTATGCCGGGGCAGCAGTATTGTATCTTAATTATTTATATCGTCATGATATTTTATGTATATTTAATACGCATAATGCTTATGTTAATCTTGTAGCAATATCAGAAAATTATCAAGTATCACCCAATGTAATTTGTATTATCGTTGTAATACAGAAAATTAATTATAGACGGTCAATTAAAATGTAGCGTTTGTAACTGTAATAAACTTACAAGAGAAACGACAAAGAAACAATAACTTATGTTTAGTTACTATAATCATTTAGAAATTACAAGTTTGCATAACTTTATAGGCAGCCATAGACAAGTAGAGGACAAGCAAGATGGCGTCACTAATTAATAGCGGGTAAAATAGCGTTCAATTAATTCAAAATAACATTGAATTGTTTTCCTAATGCTATTTTCCTTTGGTAAATTGTTACTATGTTTTACGAGGTAAATACTCAGTTTTATAACAGTATTATTTTAACTTGGAAGTATTTCCTTGCATTTTAGGTAGACCTTTTTGCATAACAACCAGGTAGCTTCAAAGCCCAGCAAATATATACCTTGCTAACGACTGCACTGATAAAATCGTGTAGGGCAAGATGAGCGAGATAAGTACCAATTAGCCATTCAAGTAGCCGGTACATTCTGTCACCTGACACAGTAGTTAACCGTCATTAACATATTGTATGTAAAAGCATCACTTGATGAGTCTGTTAATTATAAAATCTGTATACAAAAACCGAGCGTGTTGTACGAAGTTAATTCAGTAATTATCTCCTAAGTACCCAATGTAAGTGACGTCACGAGATATATCGCAAAAATGTAATGCGTACTTAACAAATTACACTATTAACCTATAAGTTATTCTTGTACTTTTACTTGTTTTTCTTACCTACATATTCAGAATACAGACTGTATTCTAAGCCAACATATCTTGTTAAAGTAAAATATTTACATACTACAGAACCTTATTATTTTCTCTAGACTGACACATACCTTTATTCTATTAATGTCTTGGGTGCCATTACTAATTTTACTTTGGTAGGTACCCAAAATATTTTGACCAAATAAATTTACCTTTACATTCTTAAGAACGTGCGCCAACCTATTTTAGCAACATTATATAATATACAGGTATAATAACATAATATAATATAATATATATGTCCGGTAATTAATGGATAACCTTAAAATGTCTTATAGTAAAACTGATGGCCGTTCAGAAAAAAATGAAAAGAAATCTATCCTAACTACTACTTGAGATATGATTTTTTTTATTTAGCATATTTAACTTTCTTGTACACTACGACCATAAATGAATGAATTCCATCGGTTTTTTGTTGTTTTATTATTAAACACTAATTATGTTAATAGATAGACAGTCAAAAGTATGACTAGCTATTGCACTATAAGATATTTCAAGGTTATCCATTAATTACCGGACACCTGTAGATGGCATTACCAAAAAACACGTCTTAAAATAATTACTTGATCCACCATATAAAAAAGACCAACTTTTCTACAAAATTTTAGAAGACTGAAGTCACACACCACTCTTTTCATGCAGTTTTCCAATCTTCAATTATCATGGCCACTATGCACAGTAAAAAAAACAAGAGTGAGATAGGTATATAATAGTACCTTGGTATATTCTTTCGTAAAACAACGATATGGCGTCAATAAAACCGGTTAAAGCTCAAAGTAATTTTATTGAATTAAATAACTATGTAGCCACGATGGGGCTAACATATTATTTTTAATAAAAGCCTCTAAATTAAAAAAGATAAAAAAAATATATGGGCATATAACTATGTAAGAGTGCTAAATATTACATATAATAAATATTCTAATGTACGTGAAAACAAAAAACTAACCAGTGAATTCTTGAAGCAACAGTCACTAAACTGAGAATAATTTATTAATCTGACGTAATCTCAGGCGATAAATATAATAGATATTAATTATCATTAGATAAACAACTAATTAAATGATAAATCGTCGTTAACAAACTTAAATCCCTATTTTAAGCCGAATTCTAATACATATTTTCGAAACTAACATCATGCCACTTCGATTCGGAGCCGCGCGCAAAAGCTACATAGTTATGTATACATTTTGAAACTGATGTTGCGTAAGTTTGTAATGTTGGTGACATTTAGGTATTAACTACAATTATTATTTATTAGGGACGAATTAATGTCTAAAATTCAATGATATCAAAATAAACTATGTAACATACATTGGCTGAACCGAAAGTTTTCAAAAATGTGTCATGCCTAAAATGATTGAAACCGTATTTTGATTTTAGTAATTTCGGCCACTTTAAACAAACATTTCCTGATAAACATTTTTATTACCACTAGGCATTTATTACTGTAAAGCAACTAAATTTGAGATTCATAAGTTATTATTAATGGAGCAATGCCCCTAAATAGATAAGTGTCTGACTTTATACAGTAAACAACAGCTCTTGTATTGCTATCAAACTGAAAACTATGCACACACTACACCAACTTGTACACAAAGATAACAAAATCCTAACTAGTAATATTATAAAAGCGAAAATGAGTTTGTTTGTTTGTTTGTTACATTTTCACGCCTAAACCACTGAACCGATCATCCTGGAATTTTGCATATTTCAGATGTACAGGCGTTGTCAGGTGTACAGAAATGGACATAGGCTACCTTTGATCCCGAAAAAAATTACTGTTCCCGAGGAAAACAACAATAATGTTCTTATGATAATAGATGGCGCCACGTGTATTTCGAATCATGATTGAATTATATTATTACAAGCAGAGTACAACCCAAATTGATTGTCAAATTCTAAATTAACGCGAGCGAAGCCGCGGGCAATAGCTAGTAAAAAATAAATATTTCTATGTGCTATATTCTCATTGAAGCAAGGCAGACACAAAGAACAGTTGTGGGATATCAAAAAAATGTTTATCTTATGTGGAAATCAAAATTATTACAATTATATGACCTAATTTGTATGGACCTTCTTTAAATATCTACTTTTAGTATGGAAAACCATTGATAAACTAAGTCATTAAGAACCACCATTAGCCAATTAAAACTAAATTTACAATCATTTACGGACGAAAAGGTGAGTGTTGGCACAAATCTTATTTAAAATAAAACATTAACACAAAGAGAACAAAGCAAATATTTATCCAAAGATTCAGTGTTGGTATTTATTAATGTTTCTAAAAGAAAATGAATCCTATTCTTTATCAGGTAAGGTTTGGAATTGCTGAACATCTTCAATATTAGATGTGGCAGAAATTAGCATTGACTTTTTAATGCATACTTATATTGCATGCAGGCTTGAATCTTTGGAAGGTTAAGTATTATTGGACCTAGACATCACAAGTTGCTCTTTTGTAACATAAATAACAAGGACAAAAGGACAAATAATAACCTACATTTCCCCGATACAAAGCAGTCAGGAAAACAATATGAAAGATAAGGCACATAAGTACAATACAATATATTGAGTCATAACATTCCCAAACAAACAAAGATGTGAGCAAAAGTGAAAGTATAGTGTATTAAAATGTCTTGAGGTATAATATCTATAATTTGATGTCTATGCTTGTTGTATAATCTGCAGACAGTGACCACATCTAATGAAAATAACAAAAAATATATTCTATAGCTAATGATTTTACCAATTAGCAATTTTGATTTGAGCATAAATATTAATTCAAAATTTTATATTCTTTTGTATTAAGTATAATACAGAGGATTTAAAAAATGTTGCTGGATTTAATTTGCATACCAATTTAGATGTACCTGTAAAAGCCAAATGGAATATATAACAATTGTAAAATGTATGTAATGGTTGACGACTGTTACCTGTCACACCCCAAGCAAAGACAACCTATATTTTAACCAACCTGTCTTTCTCCGGCTTCACCGCGAAGTTGCCAGACTAGTTCAGCACACTGGGCAAGTCCAGTAGCTCCCAAAGGATGACCCTTTGCTATTAAACCTCCACTCGGATTCACAACAACTCGGCCACCATATGTGTTGTCACCGGAATCAATGAATTTGCCTGCTTCACCTTCCCCACATAACTGCAAACCCTCATATGTTATCATTTCGTTGGCTGCAAAGCAGTCATGCAGTTCAACAACATCTACTTGCTTTGGTGACACACCCGTCTTTTGGTATAGACGCTGGGAAGCCAAAGCAGTCATATCGTAGCCAGCTACTTTCATCAAACTGTTCTCAGTAAAGACAGCAGCTGTGTCTGTAGCCATTTCCATACCGATAATTTCAACTGCCTTTGCCTGTAAACTGTATTTGATAACAGCCTCCTCTGACATAAGTACTGCGGCACCAGCTCCATCACTAGTAGGGCAACACTCCAGCTTAGTAAGAGGTCCGTAGATCTTTCTAGATTTTAATACCTCCTCTACTGTGTATTCCCTTTTACCTTGTGCTCTTGGGTTTTTGCAACCATGACGATGGTTCTTTGCCGCAATCTTAGCAAGGTGGGTTTCTGTTGTGCCATATTTCTTCATGTGTTCCATGGCAGCATTACCAAAGTATTGAGCGGTCATTGGGGCGCCAGTCAGTTCAGCCATATCAGCCATCTTTAGCGTGTGTTTGTCGAGAGGGTTTGTTCTGTCATTGAAGTTACCACCACCGAGCGCGCCGGGCTGCATTTTCTCGAAGCCTACAGCTAGGATTATATCTGAGACGCCGCCTTCAATTAATTGTTTGCCCAGAAATAGAGCGTTGGAGCCAGTAGAACAATTGTTGTTGACGTTGTAGATAGGGATACCGGTCATACCGACCTGGTATAACACTCGCTGGCCGCAAGTCGAATCACCGAACACGTAGCCACATACCGCTTGCTGTATATCATCGTATTTGATACGGGCGTCTGCTAGAGCAGCCTCGACCGCCTCCTTGCCTAGATCGGTATAGTCGCCACCAGTAGACGGCTTGATGAATTTCGTCATACCGACGCCAACAACGAACACTTTTCTAGGCATTTTGGAAAGTTAATAATAATTACCTCTTCACACTGACGACAGCTGACCCGAACTGTTGAGTTCGCAGTGGAGTGAGCAATGTAATTCGCAGGCGATGATGTCAGTGGTAAACAACGAGTAGGTGTTGATAATGGTATCTAGGGATAAAACAACTTATAACAGTATCAAACAAAAAGGACCAGAGGGAGGTGAATGGACAACGATAATGACAAAGTCCAATCTGTCCAATACTCTAATCGCTTGGTGTTTTCAATTAATAAAACGTAAAATTGGTAGAAATTGCAGAATTGTAATGAAATCGGTACATACTATTTTGTATTTCAAACTTAAAATCTTAGTTTTCAAGATATAATGATAGTACTTTAGTGCCAACGCCAGAGGTCAATATAATAGTAAAAAGTAGTTAGCTACCTACCCTAATAAATTATACATTTTCACATTTTATCCATCCACATACTCACATCACATACTCACATCGCACACACACATCTACAATCATTCACTTACATAATTATCCTAAAACTTCTATAATAATTATCCCAAATTACATTCACAATCTTATCCATCCACATACTCATCCCCATACTCACAACATACACGTACACATCTGCAATCCCTCACTTACACATCTTACATATTTCAATAATAATAAATATATAAATTAACTATACATATATTATATAGCTCTATGTTTTTGGTTTCACATAATAGGAGGCATAGCTATACAGTCATGCCCGATGGTAGACGCATACACGTCTGCCGGGTATATATTTAGAGTCCGTGCTGCTATGGGAATTATCTAACAAAACACTCAATAATACTTTAGCTCAACCGGAAATCAAACGAGGAACCTCACGACAGTACACAAATATCGTACAGGATCAACAACACAGAGGGGCTAATAAATTGTTAAATATAAAGATATCATTGTGAATTGTACCTAGGTACTATTTTACAGACTTCAATGATGGAATATGACTTATAATAATAATAATAATAATGTTTATTGACATAGAAATGTAGTACATTGCGTGAACCTTAATCTAGGACTTAGAGTTAGCACAATATTTACTAACACTTATTCCCAAACTAGGCTATAGCCTGTATTTTGGGAGGCAGCGCTCAGCCAAAACAATTTAACAATAGACACAGAAGAGAGTTATTATATAGGTACTTAAATGTAATACATCACTGCCATAGTCTATATAATGTAGTGTATATTGTGTCCGTTAAATGTATATAGGTATGTTAAGTCCTCAGCAACAAAATAATATAATGTTGTGATATTACACAGTTTTAATGAAATTCCAATATAGCTAAGTCTATTGATAACTAAACAATCTATGATAGAACAAAACATCATAATAAACTTAATGAAACTTTAAAAACGGTAGAGACGATAAAGTGTGATTGTGTATGACCACACTGATTTTCTGATTGGCTCATATTTGGTCACATGACCGATGACGATCTCAGAACTGACACTGACAGTAAAGCTTAGTGTACACTTTACCGTCACTTAACAGTACCTATATTATGTACTAGATGTTCCCGCGGTTTCACCCGCGTTTATCGTTACTGCGCCGCCCCCGTGGGTCGTACCGTGATGTTATATAGCCTATAGCCTTCCTCGATAAATAGGCTATCCAACACTAAAAGAATTTTTCAAATCGAACCAGTAGTAATCACGCAGAATAAACCAGGAGAAACATCGTTTGTACTACGCCTGTAATGGGTAATTATTTTGCTGCAATGTTATTTTAAAACTGCGATATCTCCTAAGATATTCATTGAAATCGAATGATGTAAAGGGCAATTTTGTTTTAAATTAAATACTTGTGATGAATAACGTATTTATTTGGATAAGGATTAATATCATGTTTATAATAATACCTTCGCAAATAATGCATTATTTTAGAACAAATTTGGTTAGTATAAAAATGGTTATAGTGAGCCAACCTTAAAAGATAGACATATGCTGTCCCGGACTTTTATTTATAACTTTTATTGGGGAACAATTCTGTCATACATGATTTTTGAGAAACTTTAACTGTTTACGCAGCGCACGCAGCGGAAGCTCTCAAAAGGAAAAAATACCCTCCGATTTTGAAACATTCTTCATTGGTGCTCAGCTCCTATTGATCTTAGCGTGATGATGTATAGCCTATAGCCTTCCTCGATAAATGGGCTATCTAACACTGAAAGAATTTTTCAAATCGGACGAGTAGTTCCTGAGATTAGCGCGTTCAAGCAAACAAATAAACAAACAAACAAACAAACTCTTCAGCTTTATAATATTAGTATAGATATAACATACGAAAAGTGATTTAGCATTATTTCATTATTTTACGTAATTATTTAAAAATATTTTGTCTGCTATCCTACTAATATTATAAATGTGAAAGCTTATGAGAATGGATGTATGGATGTCTGTTACTCTTTCACGCAAAAACTACTGAATCGATTGCGATGAAACTTGGTATGTAGATAGCTGGAGACCTTGATTAACTTAGAGGCTACTTTGTATCCCGATATTCCCACGGCATCAGGACTTAGGTACGCGGGTGAAATCGCGGGGCGCAGCTAGTATATTATATTTTTCTATACACTATAGTATACAAGAATATATTACTTAGATATCCACAACAAGATCTATTTTTAATGGGATGTCGCCTTCTTACATTCCAAATTTAACCTTTTAATTAGAAAGTGGTTATTGCGAAAGTAATTTGTCCGATCCTTGGCATAACTCGTTGAGAATGAATAGTATACGAATCTTAATAGGTACTTTGGTGGACATCACATTTAATTTTGTAATCATGTACAATGAGGTCCAGCTTATCTGGTACTTAATCGATAAAATACCAGTTTACCTACGTATATTGTGAACTAAACCTAGTAGACAGTGGATTTTGAACTATGATTATTTATTAATCAGAAACACACTGAGGAGCTATAGATAGATATTAATTGATAAAAATAGTAATTTTAATAACGAATACATGTAAGTAATCTTTGCGCATCAGACAATAAAGTAAAGCTGTCGATGATTGTAGCATTCAAGAATACTAAATGATTGCTATTATAACATCGTTGGTAGCATGTATCAGATTTGTATGCTGCTGATAAATGGTTTGTTCTAGGTGTTTTAATTAAAGTTTAGTTCAGTAACATAGCCACTGAACATTTGTCAAATTTTGAATCCTACCATTCAAAGTAACCTTCGTTCTCATATTTAAGTATACGACAGTAAGTTAAAGGATAATTAATTTAATGATAGCTTAAAGATAAGTTATAATTATTGAAAGTTTTAATTTCTAAACTAAAAATACCGTCGTGGCCTAGCGACCACTATGTTACCGGTACATAAACACTAACACAACCTAACCTCGCTCGATACAATCTACATAAAATAATATTATGTAGGTAGCGAGCAACTTGCCGTCGCCGAACGTTAAGCGTGCAGGGGGCATGGAGAGTGGAGAGGATCCTAGAACGACCAGACCTACAAAATTTTAGCAACGATTATAAGTTACTAGCTTTTACCCCCGGCTTCGCTCGCGTTAATTTAGAATTTGACAATAAATTCGGGTTGTACTCTGCTTGTAATAATATAATTCAATCATGATTCGAAAGACGCGTGGCGCCATCTATTATCATAAGAAAGTTATTGTAGTTTTCCTCGGGAAAATTAATTTTTTTCGGGATGAAAGGTAGCCTATGTCCGTTTCTGTACACCTGACAACGTATATGCAAAATTTCAGAATGATCGGTTCAGTGGTTTAGGCGTGAAAAGGTAACAAACAAACAAACTCATTTTCGCTTTTATAATATTAGTTAGGTAGTTAGGTAGTTAGGAAGTTAGGATTAGGATTAGGATAGGATAGGAAGTTAGGATTAGGATAACGTACCTGTTTTTTTTGGTATCCAGGAAAAATGCTTGATGCACTATCCGCCGGCTAGGGGACGGCACCGGTGCACTGTGGGCTGGATTTCGGCTTTCATAGACTTCCGATCACTAATCTCGAAAGCGGTGACTTTTATGCCTGCATATGTTTCGGAAGACCAAATACAGACTCCAAAACTGTATCATTATATTACAGACTTATAAACGGCGCACTGAGAATTTTTTATTTAAAAATTTGTATGTAGCTGACAGAATAAAAACATATATCTCCGGTCTCGCACAATTGGCCCTAATTATTTTTCAGGGAGTCAATCTATGAATTATTTGGAATTTTTTGATATATTGCATAATAAGGCCAGAGGTGCGAAACCGTTCTTTTTTCAGTAATCAAACATTTTTATTTGTATTGCATCAAAAGTTTAACTTTATTCCATCTTGGCATCTATAACTAGCGCAATAAAATTAATACGACCACAAAAACATGAATAATTATGTAATAAAAATATATTTTAGTGACAATTATTTAACTTTTTACAATAATAAACACAAAATATAAAAATAAACCTCATCAAAGTACACATCATAATTAATATGGAAACAATAAAAAAATAAAATGGCGATCTTAAATTTATGAAACATAAATATAAAAGTTCTTTAACAATTTGAATAAAAGTAAAATTAATGCTATAATTACAATCATACTCCAAATCACCATGATCATTCAGAGTCCGAATCAGAGTCAGAGTCCATTTCAGAGTCAGAATCTAAATAAGAAACATCTCTGAATTCAAACTTTGAATTTCACAGTATCCACATGCTAACCGGAAGTTACCGCTTGCAAAATAACAGCAAACCTGTGAATCAGTTCCGCATCGAGTCCTGTTATATCAGCAGTTTTCACTGGATCTTAAAGAACCTTCTCGCTGTGTTACCGTCATTGGTAGTACCTTAGCCCTGTTTCACTACATCAATGAGTAAGCCGAGTTCAGTTTTAAAACGATCTTGAACAATCTTCTTCGTTGCATCTCTTACATTTTGATCTTCTTTTCTTCTTACAGACCATTTTTTGATGTCAAGTCTGTATGATATATGTAAAAGGCATTCCATTACATTTATGCGTGCGTGCAGCGAAGATATTCCAAACTCCAACATTTCAGATGATGTTACTCTTTTTTCTACAGCCTCCAAGGTATTCATATCGGTCGGTTTTCCTAAACAAATGTAGCATGCAGCATTGGACTTAGCCTCTGAAAGAGAAGTGCAAATCTTGGCATCAACCATTGTCATCACAAGCTCATGGCTTACTTTATTGGTTTCGCATTCGGTTGGTCAAAGAGCTGATATTTCCTCTTTCATTTTCGTTACTTCGGCCTTCACCACTGCCTCACTTTCTTTTACGAATTGAAAATGCACAGGGCGACAAAATGCTGGTGAACAAGGTTTTGGGTTTTTCCAAACTGTCTCGTCCTCACACATAATTTTTATGGGTACTAAAAATGTCATAAAAATGCTGGAATCATCGTCTGCAGAATCTAATTTTTGCTTATATCTACTCTGACTTGATGCACCATCACAACCCCATTTCGATAACAGAATCATTTTTTTCCCATGTATATTATCATCAGGTAAAGATTTTAACACTCTTTTGGCTGTAACGTCAAGTAGACTTTGCAGAGTAATTTTAGCCGAAGAATCCGTAACTGTGATAGAGTTCTCGGGTGGATAACACTCTTTCTTCTCTTTTTGACTTGGTAATATGAGGGGTATAAATCACGAATGCCTTCACGTATAGCTGTCTCTCTCAATGTGAGGTATTGCCATTTTGACAGCTTCAGAGATAGCAATAAACCAAGAGCCTTCAGAGGTGTAAATATTTTCTTAGTGAATGGTTGTTTCATCATGACATCTTGAAATTTGCTAATTGACTCTGGATTCTTTATCATGTATTCAATAACAGAAGCCATATTTTCCCTTCCATCCGTCTTTAATTTTGATGCAGATTAATGTTTGACACTTTTTTCGACATACATAGTTATTTAATAATGGTGATCGTACTTATTATTTAGGCCATAGTTATAGATACCAAACTGGTATAAAATTATATTTTAGATACAAAACACAAGAAAAAACGATTATTTAAAAAAACCTTCAATAATTGTCACTTAAATATGTTTTTATTATATATTCATATATTTTCGTGATCTATTATCGCTATTCATAGATACCAAGGTGGAATAAAATTAAACTTTGAAACAATACAAAAAAAAAAGGTTGATTACTGAAAAAAGAACGGTTTCGCACCTCTGGACTTATTATGCAATATATCAAAAAATTCCAAATAATTCATAGATTGACTCCCTGAAAAATAATTAGGGCCAATTGTGCGAAACCAGAGATATATGTTTCTGTTCTATCAGCTCCATACAAATTTTTAAATAAAAATTTCTCATTACGCCGTTTATAAGTCTGTAATATAATGATACAATTTTGGAGTATGTATTTGGTCTTCCGAAACATATGCAGGCATAAAAGTCACCGCTTTCGAGACTACTGATCGGAGGTCTATGAAAGTCGAAATCCAGCCCACAGTGCGGTGGGGCGTGAGGGACTCCCCATTAGGATAACGTACCTTTTTTTTTTTATCCTAGGCTAAGTTATAGAATAAGAAAAGTTTAGACTTTGTACTTAAAGTACTCAGCCTACGTCATAATATTCTAAGACTGAAGTTTACATACATATATTATTTGGATCCTTGAAAGTTCGTCAAGACAAGTCAAGTTTCGATGTGATCTCTAGCTATATGCCCATATGCGAGAGCAAGTTAAAACAAGGACAAGATCTTTAGGGTAGCCACGCCAAGGTGTCGCGTAGCATTGCCTTACGCTTCATTTACACTCGATAGGAGCGAAATCGAGACCTTTTTGACAGTAGCCGCTGTTCAGTTACTCTTGACAATGCCTATACGCAGAAAAGGCAACCTGATGGAAACCTCTCCCGATTAGGACTAGCATCAAGTAAAAAACCACAATAATTAATAGTAGACACTGTCACCGGTGCAGGAGAGGAGTCCGTATCATTTATTCCTCTTTTTCGCAAGAGTAGACCAATATCAAGGAAGTGTATGCTGTACCGAAGATGTCAGAAGCCGGGTTCGTACACATGAGTCACCCATCAACCGGACAAATTAGAACCACGATAAATTCTCTGACTTGTACGTTCGTAATACGTACTTTCATGTAAGTATAATATTAGTACTAATAATATTATTTATAATATGTGGGAGCGTCAAGAAAATAATCATTGGAATATAATTTATTTCTGTAATTGGAGTTGAATAAAGCGCCATCTATTGGTTTGTTTCGGAACGTCAAGCGTAAGCTTGAGTGAGGTCGCCATAGAGCCAATGTGTCAGTTGAAGTGACAGTTATAACTGTGAGTGTCATATTGACGTTGAGCGCCGTAAGACTCGTGCGCGGACACATTCGGTTGACGAACTCGCTGCGTTACGGATCAAATCAGAGATAATCACAGTAAACCTTTATTGTTTTATTTCTCTTGTATTTGGCTATCATTAATGTCCTCCAGACCGAATTTCGGCCACGGCGGCCAGTCTTAACGCAGACTGGCCAACTACGCAGGAGATATTATAGTGCACTAGTGTGTGCGCAAACACAAGTGCACTCTGTGTTCCCTAACTCTCATGATCCGATGGGACGGTAATCCGACACGACCGGAGAGAGATCGGACGCAGGATCATTAGTATACGTATGAAGTATAATACCACGCCTATATTTTGTTGCTACATCATGTCAAAAAGTGAGTTTGCCATCCAAACTCTCTGACATATATATAAACTCTTTTTAACGGTCTTATATTTAAATAGACAATAATTATAATTTGAAATATTCCTGAAAAGTAATTTAGAGAAACAAAACACAGAACAGTCATTTCTGATTTTGAAAGTAATCATCATGTCCAAAATTTAAGTCAGCTAATTTTCTAATATTGTAAAATTTAAAGTTTATACTAAATTTGATCCTAATAACAATGGCTTTGGATAAAAATAAAATATTGAACGAATTAGGAAGTGTTGTAAACCAACTACAGAGTGCAGATTGGTAAGATTCGTTCGTACCTATGTAGTGTGTGCATCGTTCTATATTGTGTACTATAATATTATTCCCATGAATCATTCAGATTTTACCGAAATAGCATACTGCCATTACTATAACTACAATTTCGATAGCGTCAGCCTGATTCTGGCCTGTTATTGTTCAAGAAGGTCTCCATTAAGACTTATTGTTTTATTAAGTTAGCAAACAAGCAAATCGCTTGCTTAGTAACTAGCGAAAAAATGTCCTAGGACTCTTAGGAGTGCTTGTAACGTCAGCCTTGCAAAAATTAATCGTTGCTATGCCAGCGCAATAATCTGTCCTTGACAGCACAGTGCGCCTATGAAGTTATGTAGGGGAAGTTTCAGAACCTTCCTACGTTGTTTCCAGAGTTGTGCCTATAAGGTATACGTCTTTCTAGTAGTAGTAATAGTCACTAAACTAACCTCGCCTAAATCACATTTTCTAGACCCTTCCTCTTAAGCGCCTCTATGGCTACACACTTTCCAAAGATTGCACTGCCTCTTACCAAACAATACAAGGTTACTTGGCTGCACTTTAATCTTATGTGACATCTACTTTGGCGTCAGCGCTTGCATTTTACGTGACTTTCATCCACCTATTGTACCAGTCGAGTAGTAAATAATAATAGTACAAGTGCATACTTGCATTCGAATAAAATTCGATAGTGTTGGCAACACTAACGAAACTGCTGTGGTCTGCGACCTTATATTTTTTGTAAGTTGTGCTTTGAACATTGTGCATAAATGTATTCTTAATTTGATTTGAATTCAATTACGCTAAATATTGATTAGCTGATTATTACTAAATACTTAAACGTGTGTTTTTATTTCAGCGGCTGTATGGGAAAACTTTTTTCTAATTCTGATCCAACCCCACCTCCTTGTTGTGGTTGTCAGCACATGCAAAGTTGTTGCAATTCCCGCAACAACTCCGCATGTAGTCATCCTATTTACAATTCGCCTTGCGCAGGCGAACCATGTACTGGCGTCCGACGTTGTATGGGCTTTTGTGATCCACCAAAACTATATGCCGATACTTTCAACTATTTGAATAACAATTTGATGCAACCGGTAGTAAAAGAAGTCTACGATGATTTAAAAATGATCACTCCTGGTAACACCATAATGAACAATCCTATGGGAGCTGAAATGGGGCTGTCAGCGGCAAATCCAAATCAGGGTAATATGCTAGCACAAAATGCGATGCCTGGAGGAATGCCAGGGAATCAAAACGCTATGTTTCCGGGCATGGGACATGGCCCAATGCCCCATACACGCTTTACTAATGCAGGAATGAATAATCCAAATTTAACACAACTGAATTATCCGCACCACCAACAAGGAATGGGTCAAATGGAAAATGATATGGGTCATTTGGACCCTGGAATGGGCCAAGGAATGGGACAACCGGGTAAAGAAATTGCTTATACAGGTCACATGGGACATATGGGACAAGAGATGGGCCACATGGGCCCAGTTATGGGTCAACCGGGACAAGGAATGGGTCATCCGGAACACGGAATGGGTCACATGGATCATGGTATGGGTCAACCGGGACAAGGAATGGTTCACATGGGCCAACCGGGCCATGGAATGGGCCATAAGGGACAAGAAATGGGTCAAATTGAACAAGGAATGGGAAATATGCGCCAAGGAATGGCACATTCAGGGGGAATGATAGCAGGTATGGGTCCTCAAATAGTGAATATGATGCGTAATGCAGGAAATAATATGCCTCGTCGAGGTGAACCACCACCTAACGCAACTGGCGATATGCCACCATTAGCTGATATGGGTCAGATGCCACCGAACATGCAAGGTGATGTTAATCAAGGACATTATCATACTGGTCACATGCAAAATAACGCTGGTTATGTTGAAATGAATAACATGGCGCACGGGGACCGTAGAATGCCAGCCAATCGGCAATCGAGACAGCCTAACGCGTTTCCTGGAGCGGCTGAAAACGCACAAAACAATCTAATGCTTGGCAATATGAATAGAATGAATCTTCCGTCTCAACAAATGGGGAACATAAATGCTAGTCCTCAACAACTAAATCCTAATCCTTACGGTCAACATAGTGCTGGTATGGCTAAATTCAACCAGATGTTCCCCGGCTTGATGAAAGGAAACTTGGGGTTCGATCCAATGGCCATAGCAATTCAAATGAATCCGGCCAACCAACACAAGAGTGCTATGGATGCAATGCAGAAAATATTAATGAACAACGATAATCCTGCAGAAATCAGAAGGATGATGGACACAGCAGGCAAACCATCATCAATGATGCAGCCTGTCATAAGCGCGGCAGCTGCTAGTATAGCTCAACCTAATCAGGTTCCTGCCCAACAAAATATACCTCAACAACAGACGCCCGGAACTGTTCCAATGCAAAATAATCAAATACCCCAACAAGTGTATACGACTTTTACTGAGGCACCTACTATGGACCAAAAGGAAATCCCTCAGCAACAAATTACCACACAGGAACAGCAACAACTACCGAATCAAGCTCATCGCATAGAAACAGTTCTATCAAGCGCACTTCCAACTGTATATGAAGGATACCCTAATGTGAGGCAGCAGCAACGACCTACCCCGGAGAGTATGTATAGAGAGCCGATATTGCCAGCAGTTGGTACTTCAAGGGATTCTCATCATGATCAAAGACCGCAACGTTTCGAATACAATACTTTAGGGCAGCCTGTAGAGATGTCACCTGTAAGACACCCGACAGAGATACCTAATCTGCCTCAGACTTTGTCTCCACAACCACCTCCACCGAGATACAGCAACGTCAAAAGCACTGTTAGTAAAACTGCGTTAATGGGCAACAGAGCTGTTGGTAAAACGCCTAGCAGGAGCCAGCTGCAACAAGTTTACAATCAATATAAAGGCTCCCAATCAAACACGCAACAGAACATCAGACAATTTCCTCGAAATGGTTCATTTTCTGAGGGACACATTAATGTTCCTCAAGGCAATGTGCATCAAACACCTTTAGAAAACATCGAGCGGTATGGCGGGGATACTGCTGCTAATAATCAAATGAGACAAATGGAACAAGTTGAAGACGTTCCGGCGGGTAAAAAAGCCCCTGACGAATACGCAATGGTAACTATTACGACTATATTCCGTACACAACTTAAGTCAGACGCAAAAAAGAACCGACGTATCTAGTCACTGCTTTATATGTAGTTTACTAGATAATATAGAATCCGCTTGCATATTTTATTGGAAGGATTAGGGAGACATCTTACTCAATATTGTTGTTGTATCTAATGAATGAGCTTTCCCTTTTACCTTGTTGGTATTTTTTCATGACGGAACTTTCAAGTACCAAATCTAAAATGAAACTTTTTGTTTACAGGCTCTTGCAAGAAATGCAAGATTACGGAATGGATTACAGGATCAAGTTTACACAGCTTATTCTACAGCAAAGTGGAGTTTTCATGGTTCAACGCCTGCACCATTCTCCCCTGGATATCGTATTAAAAATAAGTCATAAATTGAATTCAGCTAGTATTAGCAAGTTCCATAAATATACGTTTTTTATAAAATATTTATTTCAATGTTTACTATAAAATGTGATTGTTGGCGAATGTCAAATCGTATGTTTAATTAAAAAATGTTATTGCAATGTTAATAACGAAATAATGAAAACTGCAATACACTTGCAAGTTTGAAACTGTAGTTTTTCTGTAGTATCGATATTTTTTATGTTTAAATTTAGAATCTTCAATTGCCCAAAAAATTTCCAGTTCCCAAAAATCCAATTCGCAACATATCTAATCGTCTCAGCGCGTAATGTCCTTTTCTCTAAATGTCCTTTCCCATATAGTCCTTTTCTCGCCTTACCCTGTGAATTACCCGAATATAGTCAATTATAATGCCCTTTGAAATTGGACATTCTATGGATGTATAAGTACCTATATAGATAGTGCAATCCATGAAGACGCGCCCCAGCAATTTTTGGTTGAGGGGATCGTGGGGTGCGGGGTTTCACCCGAGCGTCAGTCGCGAACCGTCAGCGGTTCGATGCGCACATGTAGTACAGTCTATGGGCTTGTACACAAAACTGCGATGCGACATCGCATCGTAAAATTCTACGAGCTCGCACAACGCATCGCAAGAACTTGCGAATTGATTCGCAACGCGCATTCCTGCGATGTTTCGTCACACTTGTTGACGCCATTTTTAGTACGGTCTGGGACAGCGTGTGGGCAAGACGTATGTAAAAAAGTCACAGAGTACGACGTTGATTTTTTAATATCACTGATTGAGGAGCGCCCTGTTCTTTGGGACACTAGTAATGATTTTAAAAACAAATTCATCAAAAAATTCATCAAACAAGATGCTTGGAAGGACGTTTGTAAAAGTTTATTTCCAAATTTCGAGGAAAAAGAAAACAAAGAAAAAACTAAACTTGGTAAGTAGACAATATTAAGTCTTTTTACTTAAACTAACTACCTACAAATCAAACATTCTATTCATTTAAGCACAAAAAATATTCTTTAAATTGTTTACAAATGTTTAAGCGTCGACAGCGAGTTACTTTTTTGTTTTGCGATGTGATACTTTTGTACCTGTTGTATTGACTTATTACTAAGGCTAGCCGCATTATATATTCTTAAATTTTTTGTAGCTGCCAGCTTAATGCTCCAACTTCACTAGTAAAATAATCCGAATATTCGTTTCTTATTATATTTGTACTTACTACCTGACTACCTACATTCAACCTTTGTTGAAGTGGTTGTAGTTCGGAATCATCTATGATCATTTCAACAGGGGTGTCTAATCCATCACGGTTAATTACAAAGTTATGTAGTATGCAACATGCCTTGACAATGTCTATTGCAAAATCATGTGAGACGTTAATGGGCCGGTGAAATATTCGCCACTTATTGGCCAGTATGCCGAAAGTACACTCGACATATATTCTTGCCCTACTCAAACGGTAGTTGAATACGCTTTGTATAACAGACAAATGCTTGCCAGAATAAGGGCGCATGACATTATTCGAAATAGAAAAAGCTTCGTCTCCGACAAAAACAAATGGAACCGGTTCTTGAAAGCCCGGTAACGGCCTCGATTTTGGTGTAGGCAAATCACCTCTCATCAGTAAGTCGTACAGTTTCGTATTGTGGAAAATAGTGGCGTCGCTTTCCTTTCCATATGCTCATATGTCCACATAGATGAATCTGTATTTCGAGTCAACAATAGCCAACAAAACTATTGAATTGTAGCCCTTGTAATTAAAAAAAAGTGATTCACTGTTTGGGGGACTACGAATACGAATATGTTTCCCATCAACGGCTGCAATACGGTTAGGGAAGTTGGCTTTCTTGTCAAAATCCGCAGCAATTTCTTCAAACAGCTGTTGCGTTATTTTTGGTATGTTTGCATTTAAACAAAATTTCCATATTGCACTACAAACTAATCGTATTACGTTAGCAACTGTACTTATTGCTCGATAATAATCTAAATGTATATTTCTTATTTCATTTCCGGTCGCTAGGAATCTGTAACAAAAATAGAAAAAAAAGGATTAATAAAGAACACTAACCTAAAACTACATAAACATATATAAATTAAATATTGTCTATTATTTTTTTACAGGTAATTCAGTAATACAAAGATGGAGGGGGATTAAGGATACCTTTAATAAATATGAAAAGAAACTCAAAGATGCAAATAGGTCAGGGTCTGGATCAAAAAATATAAAAGAATACCATCTGTACAGACAATTACAATTTCTTAAGAAAAATTTGCAAAATGAGACCACTACCAGTTTATATGAATCAGAAAATGAGAAAGATAATCAAGAAGGTACATCTAAAACACGTTACCAAAAGCAGCCACCAAAAGAAAGATGGTAAATAATAATTTTGAAGATGATATTGTAAAGATTTTAAAGGAACCGGAGAATAGACACATCTTTTTTTAAAGGTATTCTACCATCACTTGAAAGATTAGATGACAATAAAACACTAATCTTTCAGAGCAGAGTTCTTCAAATTTTAACAGAATTGCATCAACCTCATGGCTACTACTATCCGAATAGCAACTACCAGGGTGGCTATCAAACTCAACATTTTGCAACATCTCAACAAACGCCACTGATACGTTTACAGTCATCTAACATACCAGATCAAATTGATTCACCTAGTAATGATTTTTCTAACTCAAGCATATTAAGCACACTTTCAACTGAAGAAGACTTTGATTTTTCGTAAATTTTATCGATTGTAATATTTGGAAAACTCTTTTCTCAATAAAAACTACTTATTGTATACAATTATTGTTTCTACTTTACTTACCGGATAGTGAGGCCAATCATTTCCAGAGGCATAACAGGAATTCTCCCCTTGTACGATCGTTTCTGAAGATATGGTGATAATACACTTAAAAGCTCTTAGAATGAAGATATGCTCATTCTAAAATACTCAAAAAATTTTTTTTCGTCTGTTTTCAAAGCTTGATATTTTAGATGAAAATAGTTCCCAGCGGGATTCATAATAGTAATAAATGGATGAACCCAAAATCTTCTTTGTTTCTTTTTCCTGTATCTCCTAAGCAATAACAGAAGTGCACACTTCTTTTTACGATCCATGTCACGACCTAGTTTTCAATTCAAAATACGTTTAGTACGGTTGACGGTTGTCGAAGGAATGGTCACCCTGGGAGACGCCTTGCCGCACGAAATCGCATCGCGGCAATTCGTGTCGTAATTTTCTGCGTTGCGAATTCGCGTCGCGTCGCATCGCAGTTTTGTGTACAAGCCCTATCTTGCAAAAATCCAGACTCGTCAGGAAAGTTGCTTTACTTTATATTATTATTTTTTTAAATGTCGAGAAAATCTCAGCGTGTTGTACTTAAAAGCCAGGTATGTAAAAGATATTTATTGTTTAGAAGTATGTAGTTACTAAAATATATGCAATAAGCAGAGGAAAGTAATTAAATTTTGAAAATAGCAAATTTTACTAAAAGAAAACTTCATTTCATCTTTAAAAATAAGTAAGACTATTTAATGTTTTTTTTTTTAACTTTAGGCAAGAGAAATTATTTCAAAAGTTTATGATTTTATGAAAAAAGAAGCAATCAATAATTACGCAGAAAAACTCACTGATGCGCGATGGAGAACCGCACAGGCTGTTGGAGTATCTGATAGCACAGTGACTAGAATTCTACGCGAAAGAAAGTTATATACTAATACAATAAAGCAAACTACAGTACATGCTATGGAATCGAATATAACTATGGAGACGGATGCGATAGTTCCTATAGTCCCAAATACGGAGCGTACAACAGAGCTGACTACGGAAGCGGATATTGAGTCTGAAAATGAAGCCAGTACGTCGCATACGAATTTAGTAGGCAGAAATGCTTCTATTTTTACATCACCTATGACGAAGAGAAGCGTAAGACCACGAAAAATTAATTTAGACGACTTTGATATTGGTGTAGTCCGGAGAACTATCCAAAACTATCATATAGAACATCGTCAATTTCCAACATTATCACGACTTAAAATTGTTTTGAAAGACCGTATACAATTTGATGGATGTATAACAACCCTAAGAACATTGTTACGCAAACTTGGTTATAAATGGAGAACTGAGAATAACAGGAAGGTGCTAGAGAAACATGATATTCAAATGTTAAGATTGAAGTATTTAAAACAGGTAAAGTCTTTTCGTAATGCAGGTAGATCTATAGTGTACACAGACGAATCATATATTCATACCAACCACGTGCAAAAAAAATCTTGGGCCAAAAAGGTTCTAAAACAGCAATAAAACAAAATATAACAAAAGGAGTGTGCATAATCATAGTACATGGCGGAAGTGCAGAGTGTTTTGTACCAAATGCGTTGTTGACATACAGAGCAGATATCAAATCCGGAGACTACCACGACAATATGAACACAGAAAATTACTCAAAGTGGCTAAAGGAGAAACTAATACCAAATCTCCCAAATGATGCCGTGGTAGTCTTGGATAATGCAGCCTATCACAACACTAGTTCGGAAAAAATACCAACATTCAACTCCAACAAATTAGACATGCACACTTGGCTGAATGCAAAAAATATCCATTTCGAACCAAGCTTCAAAAAACCTGAACTTTATGACCTAATACTAAAAAACAAAGAAAACTTCCGCAAATACAAAGTTGACGAATTATTGAAAGAACATGGATTCACAGTGCTTCGGCTGCCTCCTTACCATCCAGATTTAAACCCAATCGAAAACATTTGGGGTATTGTAAAAAACGACGTTGCTAGCCGCAATATCAATCAAAATTATACTTCAATTATGCCCATTTTAAATGAAGCATTTGATCGAGTAAATAAAGATGTCTGGTTCAATACTTGCCAACACGTGGAAAAAATAGAAGATGAATACATGAGGCACTGTGATCTTGATTTCAGTTTTATTATAAATGTTGGTGATACATCAGACTCTGAATCAGATATTTCTGAAACGATTGATTGACGATTTTGATTTCTTAATAAAGTTTAATAAAACTTTTCACGTATTTCATTTATGTCTATAATTTATAAAAATGGTAATATTATCGTATATTAACTAATAATCACATGAAATATCGACACCTAAAAATAAAAAATATATAAAATTGAAGTAGAGCATCTTTCCCTTTGACCGTGACGCTCTCTCCTGTTTGGTCTATTCATTGTAGAGTGCCCGTGCACTCATAGGTAATTAGTGTGTACCGATAACACTCAAACATTGGGGGAAGCTTGCACACATATACTATAAACGGTTAGGAGGAATAGTGGGGCGCGTCTTCGTGGATTGCACTATCTGTAGGTGCATAATTATCATGTCCAGTTGCGGTATTAGATATTCTGCGGACAACTGACCCAGACCTTTACTCCGTGTCGGTGACTGCACCTTTAGGTAGTTCCGACCACTGTCTGGTGAAAACTGTATTAGTCTACTCCCCACCCGTTTACAGCTCCAGTAGCTCCCGGCGGATCTGGCGATACAGGTCGGCAGACTGGGATGAGATGCGGTCTTTTTTTGCATCTTATCCTTGGCAGCCTACTTGCTTCTCTTCGGGTGATCCAACAACCTGCGCCGATGCTATCACCGATGTATTGCGTCAGGGAATGGAATATTTTATTCCTTTCTCTGACTTGAATACATCAAACAAGGCTCAGCCCTGGTTTGGTGCCGAATATGGACGCGCTAAAGCGCTGAAGCACAAAGCTTACCTTGCTTGGATTGGCGTTCGATATAGTAAGGTTAAGGATATACCAGACAAGAAGAGAGCTTTCACATGTCTGCCAAGTCCTGCAAGAGAACTCTACGGAAAGCTCGATTTGACTACATACGCCGGATAGGGATCAAACTAGCTTCTTACCCTGCGGGAAGCAAGGTGTTTTGGTCCTTGGCAAAGTCGGTTGAATCGAATTTCTGCCGCCCCTCCTCACTGCCACCACTGTTGGAAACTGATGGATCTTTGGCTCACACTGTGCACTGCTGAGAATAAGGCGACTTTACTATTCTCTATCTTCGCAGAATCTTCGCGTCTAGAAACTGCAAACGTGATACCGCCGTGTTTACCAACTTGCAAGATATACATGTCGAATATACGCATTCGTCAGAGAGAGGTCCGTAAAATGCTGCAGAATGTTGACATGAACAAGGCCAGTGGTCCAGATGGTACCCCAGCCATAGTATTGAAGACCTGCGCACCTGATTTGGAGGGAATATTTTTACCACCAATAAAAAACACATATTTAATATTTTTTTAATTTTGTTTTTTAGCATCAATAGTTACCCAAAGTCGAAATCCAATTCAATTCATCCCGGACCAATTATCACACAGTATTACTTGGTCCGAGCAATTCATCGTATCTCGATCGTTATGTCCGTTAAAGTGTTAATGGTATCAAAACCAGCCAGATACAACTAGTACAGCCAAAGAGATTTTATTAAAAATGTATATATATGCGAAAAGACTTTTTCCTCGATCTATTCGGGCATTTAATTTAGAATCAAATTCTTACGCGACAAACAAAATAACAAGGTTATCCTGTTTGTTGGGCAAAATGAGAGAAAAAGAAAAGAATAATAATAAGTTTTAATAAGTTTTATTTTTTTCCACCAAACATAATTTTACAATAAAACTATAAATATCAGTAAAACGTAAAACAAATATAGGTATATATTTGGGTTAAAACCACCAACTTACATTTATGTATCTTAGAGCCGATTTTTTAATCGTCAGATAATTTTTATCTAAAGAATAAACTTGGCAGTTTGACATATTTTCTATACAAAAGCTGTCAAAATATCAAACATATGAATCTCTAGATAAAAGTTATCTAACGTTTGAAAATCAGCCCTAAATCGTCTAAATATTTTGGATTTACTAAGCGCACATCACTAACTTTATCATGCTCTATGCCTTAGCCAATAAAAAAATGTTGTTTTTGGAAAATTTGTCGAGAGTTCGCAATTTGCTAGAGATTTCGATGTGATTTTGTGAATAATACAAGTGGCGAGTGTTCATATCTGTGACTTTATAGATTTTACTCCAATAGCGTTCTAACTTCTATTTCTTGTGATAGTGGATTTATTCTGCTTGCTGATCGTTAATTTTGTGCGCTAAAATATGTCTATGTTCGGATCCTTGATGGCCGACGTGGAGGATGATCCGTTTTTTGGGTAAGTTTTGCTATTTTCTATGGAAATTATATGAGTACGACCTATTTTTATTAAGAATATATAATATATATTATCTCTGTGAAAATTATACTAGTAAAAATGTCACACGAGGTTGCAAAGTGGCAAAACAGCGCAAAATTTTAGGCAATTACTATGGTGTTTTTTAATTGTTGAATACATTTTAGGTCTCACATGAGGCATATGCGTCAGATGAACAACATGATGAACTCGTTGTTCTCGGATCCCTTCGGCATGCTTGGCGGCGACGGTCCGCTGGCTATCATGGGCCCGAGACGAGGAAATGCAATGATGCCCTTTATGCCCCAGATGCCTTCGTTGAACAGACTCTTCGCTGGTAGTAAGTATAATCCGTGCAGTATAACATAGCCTTCGACTTATTACAGTTTATACTTTAAAAAGTTTAAGATTTTTTGATCTAAATATTAATAAGTAATAAGGTAAAATTTATTACGATTTTCGTACATAAAGCAATGAGAGTAACCTCATGGAACTGGTACTAAATAATATAAGTTATAGTATAGTCTTAATTTATTTATTTATTTAGGACAACTTACAAAACATACACTTATACAGGGTTTACAAACATGATATACAAATATGTGCTAAGTGTTGTTTTACTTACAAGTCGCCACAACATGATAAGGGACAGTTTCATTTGGACAGATGAATAAAACATTTTATTATTACACTAATATAAACTAAACTTAAAACTAACAAGTGATTATATGATTATATATTTTAAGAAAAAACAATTATTTAAAATAAATTAAAACACATGTGAGCAAAATCTACAAATATAAGCAAAACATACAAAATAATTAAACACAGGCATAATTAAAACACACAGAAAATGGTTGAGATTACAGGTAGAGTGAAGCATATATTCTCAAGATATAGGGGGATTGAATGATGAAATAACCTTGCCTTTGAATTTCGGAAGACTGTTAGAGAAGATGTCTATATCAATTTCATGATTTTTCGTCAGCTTGTTATACTGAGTTAGTAATCTATTCATACTAGCGTTATGACCCAAGTTCGTTTTTGACGTTTTTATCGAAAAAGGAGCGTATACACTTGCACGAGGTAACCTTGAGGGCGCATTTAAGTTTATTTTTTCAATAAGCATAGGACAGTCTAGGTCACCGTTTACTAACTTATATAGTAAAATCTGATCCAACAACTGTCTCCGATCAAATAAACTATGGAGATTAAAATTTTTTTATCGACTTTGATACTTCGGCAATTGTTTCACTTTATTACACTGATATGAAAGGTGCCAAAGAAAACGCTTTTCGATTCTCTCAAGCCGCTTAATGTGTACCTCATAGTGTGGTGACCACAGCTGAGCACAATATTCTAAACCAGATCGAACCAACGCCGCAAAAAGTGTGATCTTAGTTTGCGGTTATCAATCTTAGTTTGCGGTTATATTAATCTTTATATATATAATTCTTCTGTATGTGTGTTGACAGTGAACTCCTCCTAAATGGCTGGACCGATTTGAATGAATTTTTTTGTGTGTGTTCAAGTGGATTCGAGGATGGTTTAGATTTGTTTTTTTTTTTCGTGTGTACAGGACAACGTCTGTCGGGACAGCTAGTATGTAATAAAAATGATCAAATAAATACATATTACACAACTGTCTGAAAAGAGATATTTTTAAACATTCTTCCAATTTGTTTATATAAGTTTTTGTTTTTCTAATCAGTTTACTAATTCCAGATAGTAACCTTTATATATTAGAAGCTATTGCCATATCAAATTCAATAAACTGGGTTTAGCATTTTAGGAGTGAAAACAAACAGTTACTTTTTCATTGTGAAATATTAATATGGATAAATTCAAAGTATATTGAGGTAGAGTAGTAGAGCCTCGCTGATTTCAGCATAAATAGGCCAGCTCGACCGGGGAAGGACTACCCTCTCACAATATTGACGTGAAATAGCAGTATTCCTACTGTTGTGTTTCGTTCGGTGAGTGAGAGTGCCGGAGGCCCAATCACCCTCGTTCCCTCTTCCCGCTCCTTCTCCTTCCCACTTCCATTGCTACAGGGTCGGCAATGTGCAAGTGATGCCTTCTTCTTCTTCGTTTTGCTGGCGTTGTACTCTGTTTCCGAATAGCAGGGATGTATTTTATTATTATGGAACTTAATACAACATGTTCTCTTTTAGATATGGACGGAGGCAACATGTCTGCAGGCAGTTCTTACAGCAGCAGTACAGTTGTTATGTCAAGCGGCCCTGGAGGCAAACCACAGGTTAGATTAAGTAGAATAATAATATATTCTATCACATACACACACCACCATCTAACCCAAACTAAGCAGAGCTTGTACTATGGGTACTAGACAATGGATAAACATACATATGTGTATACTTTTTTTTTGTAAATACATACATGTTATACATAGAAACACCCAGGCCAAGACAAACATCTATGTTCATGCACACAAAAGTTTGACTTTTGCGGGATTCGAATCCGCGACTTCAGGCGTGGCAGTCGGTTACACGAACCACTACGCCATCGAGGCCAATAAAATAATACTAATTAAATAAAATTATTCAATGATGCTGTTTATCGTCATAAGCAGACAATACCTTAAATTCATATATCAATCAAATCTTTCTATGTACCTCTATATGGGTCAGCGCCAACGGACGGAGTGGCGGCGAAGAGACTAATTCAGTAACAATTTAAATTCAACCTAAAGTGCTTCAGAATACCACTGTATTTGGTACACAACGAAATAAAACTACGGCGGGCAACTTAAAGCGCGGTCATTTTATTTCGTTGTGTACCAAATACAGTCGTATTCTGAAGTACTTTAGGTTGAATTTAAATTGTTACTGAATTAGTCTCTTCGCCGCCACTCCGTCCGTCGGCGCTGACCCCTAATATACAGGGTGTAAGGGACGGTGTACCGAAAACGTTGCACAATCGTTTGTCCATAAGTACACAACTGAATGTAAATGTCAATTCAAAAATGAAACGTACGATTAAAGTTTTATGCTAGTACATTGTAATTTACACTACGCAATGTATCGCTACCAATGCAATGTGTCCGTCCGCGCTATCGTATCGCGCTTCCCGCGCACCAACGCTACGCGCGCTCACATTATCTGACGGAGCCCGGATCACCTATTTTAGTGATCTACTACAATAATAATTTAAACGTTGTGACTAATAATCGGATTGTACAATTTTATTATTGTACTTACAAAAAATTTTAATAAATTGAATAACGTCTTATAAAATTAATCTTATACACACATTTCGTTAATGTTTGTGTAGGTAAAAACAGAAAGCCAAATGTGTTTATAAAATAAAAAGGTAGGGTGATTTACGATAAATTCTTTGAATTAACAGTAAATTGTAAAAGTAATTAAACCTTACCTTAAGATCTCGCGGGCCTTATAAGATATGGTTCAAAATGGCTGCCTCCAACTTGTTCACAAACTTGCGCACGATTGATTGTTTCGGCGTGAAGGCGAGGCATCATGGAGGGGTCTGCGATAATGTCAGCTTCTAACTTTACAAATGCTGCCGTTATACGATTCCGCATTTCGTCCGCAGTAGTGCACTCACTGACCAACACTTTTTCCTTGATATAGCCCCACAAAAAAAAAACCAGCGCTGTTAAGTCCGGTGAGCGGGCTGGCCACGAGTGAGGCCCGAATCGCCCAATCCATCTCCGAGGAAAACAAAATGCAACGAAAATAGTAAACACTCGCGAATACGAGAGATTACGTCAAGTATTTCCGATTCCTGACAGTAGCGCGACCGAACTAAAGAATTCAAAAATAAATTTCTTTTGCAGTTGTAGTCATATTAGATAGGGATGAGATACATCTATCTAATTAAATAAATCCATAGTCGATAACTCTCATAAAATATTTTTAAGAGAGTTATCGGCTATCGATTAATTTTATACTTATACATAGTAATAAACTGTTTATGGCTAATTCTATTAACAAATTTTTGTTACAGTTTTGTATTTTAACAGTTAAGTAAAGATTTACTAGATTACATTACATTGTATGAATCGCTGTGTACAAAAAGCTTTGTTTTAAAACAATTAGATGGTCTTTTACATTAATTATTATTAAAAGTGATTAAATAAACTCATACATGTACATTTACGATACGAAATATCAAAACAATTAATATTTTTTTACATTTAAAATGCAAATGGGTATTGTAAAGTGATAGTAGTATAACATTTAATTACAGGCTACTTTAATCATTACAATCTTTTCAATCTACGTGACTAATTTAATAATAAATAGTGCTAACACGTTCATGTAACCTTTACTTTTAAAAGGAAAACAACTATTTTATTTATTAACCTATCCCGCTTTGTTTAATACACTTTTTTCGATATCGATCATTGATCATAGATCTTCCCTAGTTCAATGGTAGTAGGTACGATGCGGGCGGGTTTTTACACAGCACACTATTGCCGGTGCGTAAAAAATCTTTTTTGCGTTGGTCATTGCCTTGTCCGCGCAAGATCAGCTGATTGGTTCAACTGTGTTTATTTTGTATGTTTGGATTACATAGCTGTTTTTCGGTATTATGTAGTTTTTATTGATATTATCTAGTATAATGGGTCGTTTACTCATTATGTAATCATTATCAGTTAGAAAAATGTGAAATTTTGAAAGAAAATTCGATAATTTTCCGGTGGAAAATTCCTACGTTTTCCAACTCAGAATGATGGTCCGAAGCTAGTATTTCAGTTTTCGGTGAACCGTCACTTACACCCTGTATACAACAACCATATTCCTAAGAAAGGCCACCTATCTTTTATTCATTTGTTTATTTTTAAGTATACAAAATACACTACTATGTGGTTGGCAATACCCCATGAATGGAATTATAACTAAATATTTAGTATAAAACTATAAATTGTGGTTTAAACACAAGAAGTTGAATGTGATTGTTTATCATTATAAACAATTGTTATTGTTGTATACAGGGAAAATGTGTTATGATCACATGAAAATTACATAAATTATGGTAATTTGTTATATGAACATTTATTTGTATTTTTACAGCCGTTTCTAGTTCAATGTTACTGCTCTTTAAAGACGAACGTCAATGTCAAAAGTGATTATGTTGTCTTTTTCTTTACAACAGATAGGTTTGACTCTGAATCTTTACAAATGACGTAAAATTTAAAATACATACTCGATTATGCCCGCGTCTGCGCTCGCGTGAATGTAGATTTCGTCAATAAATTATTATCTCTTAGGCACAGTATTCTTTTTTCTGGATGAAAGGCACCCTGTGTGCTTTTCCGTACCCCTCACAACTTGTATGCAACATTTCATGATGATGGGTCGAGTAGTTAGGCGTGAAAGCGTAACAAATAAACGAACTCATATTCTCGTTTATAATAATAGTTGGGATTCATATACAGTGAAGGCGCATTAGCAATAGGTTTACCACTCATAATTTCTAAATGCTTTTTATGTGTCAATATAAAACCTTTCTAGCTTTGTTGAACAACTAAATTTATGATTGACTAGCTTTTGCCCGCGGCTACGCTCGCGTTAATTTAGAATTTGACAATCAATTCGGGATGTACTCTGCTTGTAATAATATAATTCAATCATGATTCGAAAGACACATGGCGCCATCTATTATCATAAGAATGTTATTGTTGTTTACCTCGGGAACAGCAATTTTTTTCGGGATGAACGTTAGCCTATATCCGTTTCTGTACACCTGACAACGTAAATGCAAAATTTCAGGATGATCGGTTCAGTGGTTTAGGCGTGAAAAGGTAACAAACAAACAAACTCATTTTCACTTTTATAATATTAGTTAGGATAAACTTCATCATAATTGGCAGATCCTCAAAGTTCAAACTTGTTTATGAAAACACTGAAAAATTGTAAGCTCATCTATCATACTTAAAGTTTGTTGAATAAAATGATGCATAATTACTAACAGTTTTAAGCTCAAATTGGAAGAAATGTTATGTTTTCATCATTTACAAGAAATTTGCAAATTTGATTTTGCTTGCGGTTTCGCTCACGTCGATGTAGATTTTGACAATAAATTTATATCCTTTGTGAATAGTACTTTGCCTGGATGAAAGGTACCCTATGTACTTACCTGACAACATACATACATATATGCGAAATTTCATGATGATCAGTTGAGTAGTTAAGGCGTGAAAGCGTAACAAACAAACAAATAAACAAACTCGTATTAGCATTTATAATATTACTTAGGATTTAACATACGGTACAATTCAAGGCAGTGAAAAAGTAATCATAAACTTAGCTAGTTTTAAAATAAAACGATTATATTTTTGCAGGTATACAGTTCCACAAGCAGCACTAAGATTGGACCGCACGGCATAAAAGAAACATGCAAGACAATGCAAGACTCGCGGTCTGGCACCAAGAAGATGTCCATTGGTGAGTAATTTGATTTACATAATAATTGTATTTATTTTTAACCTATTGATGATGTCTGGCATTCCAACAATTGTCAAGTTATTACGCTTTAGGGAAAATTCCTGTGTCATTGCAAGGATTGAAATCTAAAGAGGCAAGGAGCCAGACCCAGAACAGATATTTGTGGATCACACAATCCTTATGTGATTGAACCCACATTACTCAGAGCGGCATAGTGGCGATATGACTATTTATTAGAGATTATATCTGAAGATTTCCGGAGTAACGCAAAGTTTTCCTGGGAATCCATTCGCTCGGTTCGAGGTAAAACCCTAACCACAGAGCTGAAATCGATCAAAGATAAGAATGGAAGTTTACTGAATGATGAAAAGAGCGTACCTACCAAAGCGATGGAAGGAATATTTTGAAAGTTTATTTGAAAGAGAGGAATGGCAAGGGCAATGTTTCGCAATTAATGATAATGATCGTAATGATGAAAGCCCTTTAGTAGATATGGATGAAATAATGAAAGCATTGAAAACCATGAAATTAGGAAAGGCTGGTGGTTATGATAGGATTACAATCGAAATGCTGACTGCTGGACTTGGTCTTATAATAACTCAGTTGTGCCGCCTTTTTAATTTGTGCTAGAATACCGGCCGTGTATCAAGTGATTGGTGCAAGGCCGTCATAGAACGTTTATACAAGGGAAAAGGCTCACAGCAAGATTGCAAAAGCTATAGAGGCATTAGCTTGCTCAGCGTCGTCGGTAAATTGTATGCGAAAGTGTTAAATGAAAGGATTATGAACGTAACCGACAAGAAAATATGGGATGCACAAACGGGATTTCGAAAGGGTATGAGATGTTCGGATCAGGTCTTTTCCTTACGGAGCATAGCCGAGAAAGTTTGGCCAAAGGTCCAAAGGTCCATTGCGCATTCGTGAAACTGGAAAAGGCTTATGATAAAGTGGTGAGGAATGAACTTTGGTCGGCATTGTCCATGTATGGAGTGAATAGCAACCGCACACGAGTTCTGAAATCTCTTTATGAAGATTCCAGAGCTTGTGTTAGGATAAATGGGACCTACACAGAATGGTTTACTATCGAAAAAGGTTTTAGAGAAGAATGTGTAGCGTCACCCTAGCTGTTTAACCTATACATGGACAATTGTTTGAAAGGTTTAAAAGATTGTGAATGGGGAGATTAAGAATGAACGAGTTACTCGGCAAATGTCTTCTTTATGTCGACGACCAAGTAATACTTGCGTCATCGGCGGAAGAGTTGCAGGCGATGGTAACTATTATGCATGGTGCTTTTGAGAGTAAAGGAATAAAAATGAATCTAAGATTATACAAAACGAGAACGATTGTTGGCAATAAAGTGAATGGCGCTCTACGCGCTTTTATGAACAGTCGAAATGTATCCGAAAAGGCACGTTTGGCTGTAAAATAAAGGACTATTAATGCCTACACTTATGCATGGAAATGAAAGTTGGGTATGGCAAAAAAAGCATGAGAGCAGAATAAATGCTGTAGAAATGAGAGCGCTGAGAAACATATCGACGCTGGAAAGGCAAAATGTACTAACAGCCAAATTGGTCGAGTATATACATCGTTGGAATTGCTTGATTTTGGCGATTCCCACGATGTATATAACTCATATTCGACCAAATTGGCTGTTAATACATTTTGCCTTTCCAGCGTCGATATGTGGTGTGACTCTGAAAGATAGAATAAGGAATAGTGTGATTAGAGAGAGATGCGGCATGAAAGAATAGAAAAGGGTATGTTAAGCTGGTTTGGACATGTAGAAAGAATGGACGAGAAAACACTAACTAGGAAAGTTTATAAGGCTAGTGTGAATGGAACAGTCGCAAGTGGAAGACCTAGGCGAACGTTTCTCGATCAGTTTACTACGCTGGTCCACTGCGGGTTGCCAGACTTCACATATCTTCAAGAATATTATGCAGAACTCGCATGCATGCAGGTTTCCTCAGGATGTTTTCCTTCACCGTTAAAGCGAGCGTTAACTAACACTTTGTTATGTAATACGCACATATTTTTGACAAGAATAAAGTTTAAAAAACTATAACCCGACTCCGTAAAAAAGGGGTCTAAAAAGGACAATTTAAAATTTATATAGCCTATGTCACCCGGGCCATTATTATGAATCTATTGACACCTCATTTATTAAAATCGGTTCAGTAGTTTATGCGCTACGGTGGAACATACAAACATACATACATATTACTGCCAAAATCTACCTTCCTTTTGGCTTCGCCGTAGTCGGGTAAAAAGTCAGAGGTGCGTGCCTTGGGATTGAACTCGAGATCTCTGCGTGACAGTCCAACGTTCTCTCCCTAGACTATCGGTGCTTTTATTATCAAAGTAAATATAGCGTTGTGCAAAACTGCGTTTATGCGTAACGCCACTCCTAATCAGACTTATAACACATGTTTGCTCTTTCTCATGGCAAATGTTTAATAATATAAAATTACATCATGCGTATTGAGCAAACCAATATTTAGCTTAGAGCGCTTAGTTAGATAATTGCTGAGTAAGTACCTTTTTGATCCGGTATAGAGTTAACTTAACCCTTCTCGCACTGAGAAGAGACCCACGACCAGCAGTGGGACAGTTTATACAGGGTGATTGGTGCCCATTTTTGTCGAGTTGTCGGTTCAAAGTTACAATATTTGACGCTGCGGCAATGGTGAGACGACAACTTAAATCATTCCGTAATCATATATTCTAATATCATCATCATCAGGCTATAATAGTCCACTGCTGGACATAGACCTCCCCCAAAGAGCGCCTTAGCGCCATGTCTTCAGCTTGCCGCATCCAGCATCTGCCTGCAATCTTTCGCAGATCGTCATCCCAGCTGGTCGGAGGGCGTCCTACACTACGTTTGGCGAGTCGCGGTCTCCAATCCTTCTAATATATGATTACGGAATGATTTAAGTTGTCGACAATATTTCCTTGGAAAATCCGGGTAGAGAGAGTGGGTCGACCCCTAGTTTGGTAGCTTAGAGTTCAACTTAAAAGCATAACCACTAATTCCGTGAAGCAGAACTTATAGGTTATAATGTGTTCCGTGTAAATGCCACTACAGCCCAACTGTAGCCTAACCTATAATTATTATCGTCTAGCATACAAAACTAAATGAGCAACATTCAGTCTCTTGTCTCGTTAATATTCGTCCATTTGTCGTAAGAAGCTAATTCTGTATACGTCTTCGCCTACGCGTTTGCACGTCGGTTTAAAAACACTCATTAGTATTTAGTTTCTAATCTAGTTATACTAGAAATAGATACTCCTACGTGTTTTTGTTCATTTGACAAAAATAATTTATCTAATTTTCGCATATCAGGTATATTCTTTCAAACAAAAGTCTTTAGAGATTATCCATTTTTTACAAAGGCTACGAAAGATAGCAAGATGCAAAAAATGTGTTTATTCGAGTCATATTCGAATGCATGCATGACAACACTAGTACATGCGCGTCCTTGACTATGCAAAGCGGGTATCGCGTTATTTATTTATTTATTTATTATATCATTCGAATACAACGTTGAGAGTCAATAATGTAAAACAATAAATTGTAAATCATTAGAGCAATAGCGATTATTATTGCACAAGGATGGCAATGTCATGTGCTACTTACTGAAGAAAAGCAGACAGCTTCATACTTTATTTTATCCTATAACTGCCCGCGGCTGCGCACGCGTTGATTACGTACTAATGGACGTAACTAGTCCAAACCCGCTTTTTCGACTGACATGAATGACATGATGCATTAAACTCGTTACTGCTAATAATACCCTTGGTTAAACTTGTAACCAATCATTCAATAGAAGAGACACGTTAGATTAGGACTTGTGTAAGTTGTGTACCGGTTCAGATGGATATTTCATTGCTTCTCATTTTGTACACTAAATTTGTCGGGGATTTGCACATCCTGCCTCTTTAAAAGTCGTGTCTTAGTATATACTAGCTGTGCCCGCGACTTCGTCCGCGTGGATCTCCTTTTACAACAATGTTTTTCTTTAAACTATAGACTATTAAACTACAATTTAACAGATATATATGACGCTGCCTTTTAAAATCTATTTAAGACCGTAATTTTTGTTTTGCATCGTTTCTAACATAAAATGTTATTTAATATAAAAAATACATAATTTCAGCGTAAAGCTTCCGGATAAACTATATTCAAAGTGGACCCTTCCGGTACGTATGCATAAAGATTTCTGGAACTACTGACCCGGGAAAGAGTGACGTACAACTGCCCATGTGGAAAACAACGGAGACTAAGATCTACTCCAGCAATCTTTGTAATACATACTTTTGGTGTATGATCAACGTATGCGAGGATAAGAGCTCGAAAGCGCATTTTCATCCGACTTGCTTCAAATTTATCGTCACTGCTCAACTCCTATGTGTCTGAGCGTTATGTTATATAGCCTATAACCTGCCCAGGAGTATGGACTACAATCGTACCAAGTTTGGTTAAAATCCCTTCAGTAGTTTTTGACCCATGCGTGCATATATAGACAGACAGACAGACAGACAAAAAATTTACTGATTGCATTTTTGTCGTCAGTATCGATCACCATTCATCCTCCAATATTAATTTTGAATATATATTCAATGTACAGAATTGATCTCTCTACAGTTTTATTATAAGTATAGATTTAGCTGTTTCTATGTAATGTCGTATATAGGCACCTTTAAGAACTCCAGTTTTCAATAGGATAAGGAAATTCAGCACAAATTTAAAAAGAAATTGACTCTAGGTACTTGGCATTTAGACGCCTGTGCCTACCGAATTAGGCGAGTTGTATCGTATGGATATGGTAATAAAATTAGCGCTCTAGTCATTTGTTCTGGCACGCGGAATATCTTACGTTCGCCAATATTTACACCTGTATATTCCGTGCAGCTCTGAAGTCATTTATCTCCCTTTATTTATAGACTGAGCCGGTGATGTAACCGCTTATATTTTTTTTGTTTATTGTATACTTTGATCTTGTGTAAATATGTAGGCGGTGTTTGTCTGTGGTATGCGAAGTCTAGTCTTGATTAGAATTATCTAGCTTTATGAAAACATTGTGACGTATTTAAGTTTTTGTAGGCATCCGAGGTTGTCTTTTGATGGGTGAATGGTTATCCATTGACGAGGGAACTTGTGTGAATATTTGTATTATTTTTATCTCGGTGAACATTCCTTTTAAATGAGAGATATTCTGGAGAAAGATCAAATTAAAAGAGTTTTTCTATCATGGCGGCATTTCACTTAGCGTTGGGCACGCATCCTGATACAAACTTAGGTTTACTTTATGCATAGCGATGGATGTGTGTGAGATACTTTGCCATCATGAGATTGTATAATTTCTAAAGCTTTTCTTAAGTTACTTTGGTGGAAAAATTAATTTTATTATCAGTTATAGGCGAGTGATCGTTGGCGCCGAGCACAAGCACCATGTCAGTTCGATAATGTATGTTATATTACACGCATGATGTGTGTAGAATATGACGATCGCGGCGTTTCTAATAGGAAGCTAGCGTAATTTAGTTCCGTGCTCTTTAGGTTCGATCCGCCGTTTTATATAAACTTGCTAAAGCGATGGCTGCGAGGGACCCTTAGTGATCATCTCTCTAGCACTCACATAACGTAACCACTCCAATTAGCTTTATTGGAAATAGACACATACTTTCCATCTTAGCCTTGACATAACTCTCCGCTTAGTAACCTCAATGGAATGGCGTCCTAGACGATGTAACTAAAACAATGTGATAAGAACAAATGTAGGAAAATATCTGTTTAAAACCAATTGGAAATTCGTAGTATTTGCCAAAATTTCCAGGAAACAGTGTCGCGTAGGCGGGCGCGTAAAGCTGTCGGCCGAAGCTGTCATGAATTATGAGAGTTGATATGTGACACAGTTCTCTTATATATCCTGACAGCTGAGGCCATAACACCATCCCTTAAATCATTGTCATTGCATGCGCGAAAACGTGACAAAGCTATTCTGTAACACGCTGTCTTTTCTCGCGTGTGTATCGACAATGCTGTAGGAGATGCACGTAAACCCCTTGACCTTACCTTAGACTTAAGCTTATGCAGTGAAGGTAGACGTTTCAATGCTCATTCTCATATAGTTACAGAAGAAGTTGTCTCACACAGTATGCCTAGGAATAAACAGGCTAGGAACATACGACCGTAGAGGAGAGTAAAATAAAGATAATGTTTTCTCCATTCTCGATTGAACTACTTTTCTGCAGAATGTGGATGCAAAATCGATATAAACATCGTTCCATTTACCAAATAACTTTTGATTTAGAAGCAACCACTTGTTTTTATTAGCACCACTCCAAATATAGTAGGCATTTTTACACTGAATTCACATCGAGAAAATGTATTCATATTCATGACATTATAATAACTTTAGAGAAACGTTGTTGTCAACGTGATTCGGTTGTTATTCGGAGTTGGTCATTCAGTTTCCACTTTTGTGGATTCTTTCTTTGAATAAAAATGGCGACTCTTTTGTAGGCTCAAGTTTATAGGACGGTACCCTGCTGGTTAGTGGGAAAGACGTTTATGCAATGTTACGGTTAAACTCTTTTCTGGCGCCTGTAAATGTTACTTATAACCTATATGCAAATTTTCATTCTCTTTTTTAATAAATAATTTCTTATTAAGAGTGATAGCTCAGTGGGAAGACCAACAGACTGCAATGCAGAGGGTCTCGGGTTCGAATCCACGTCGCGCACTTCTGACTTTCGGAAAATTATGTGACTTTTCGAAACTGCTCCGTGCCTCGGAGAGCACGTTAACATGTCGGTTCCGGCTGCCATGAACATCTATGGCAGTCGTTATTGGGAAGTCAATGCTCTCTAATATCCTGACACTGGTCTAGCCTTAGGGTATGGTTTAAAGTCTACACTATAGGTAGGTAGTAACCAGGTTTTGTGAAATTGTCCTAAAAGTGCTTTGCTCTCAGAATTATTTTTTATTCATTTGCTGACAGCGATTGCTGACTGAAACGAGTGTTGTGCTTCGGTAATCACTTACCATGTACTACACTGAAAGATAGACTGCTACCTTAATTCTATATCACTAAGAAAATATTTTCTTATATTCACGTAATAGAATTACCGCATTGGAAAATCCCATAATACCGGGCGCATATCATATTCACGACAATATGTGCGCGATCACACGTGAAATATCGTGCACGTATAGGCAGACATAATTCAAACATTTATCATGTACGGACATGACAGGTCCATTACTCACGTTACGTAAGCGAGGTTCATTGCCTTCGTACCTACTTCTTCATTTGTTCATTGATTTATCGAATGCTTCGCGCAGAAGCGAAATACATGTTGAAGCATATTTTGTTTTAGAAGCGAAGCATTACAAGTAGAGTATGTCCAGATCAGATGTAGTTGTTGTTCATCTTTAGTCCTCTGATTAAAAAAGCTAACCTTTTTCTTCAGATTTTCTATTGCAATATTTAGGCAGGGGAACCTGAGGGTGTGTGGTGACATTTTCTATTCCCGATTACTTTTTATCGTTATTCCCTAGTATTGCTATGATGCAGCTCAATTTGTGTTGTTAGGTTTTAAGAGTTTTAAATTACGTACATGTTAAATATATAGACAATATTAACTTCTTAAAAAAAATCATGTTTGTTGATCCGACAGTGTTTGACCTTTCCATAAGTAATAAAATAGCAAAAATAATGATTTAACGGGTATTTACATAAATATATGGATACACGTCTGATTGCTAGCGGGGTGGACCTCGAATTGCCACCAGCTTGCTGTGAGTCTGACAAACCTCATTTGTTTTATTCACTATAGTACGCACGCTCGTCTTTAAGTTACTCTCGTTTCTAGACATTCATTGCCAAGATATTTTCAGCATTTTATATACTTTCTGTAGAGAACTTTTTGGGCTTAAATATAATGACCACCAAAAATACTAATTACTCAGCAAAATATGCTTACTAAAATATATCACAACGAGCACCTATACGCCTCAAATCACTGCATTCCGTCTCGGAAGGGTTAGGTTATGTTAGGTTCCTTCTTAAACCCACCCAAAAATATGAGGCTCCGTCGACTTATTTTGATCAATCAAATCAATTTGGTGATCATTTACTATTTTTGCCTGGTATATTTTACTATATCTGGTGATAAGTTAAACATAAGCCGAACTTTTTCGTCATTCTCCTTTACATAATTTTTCTTCGTATCTGAGGCTAGTAGGTTTTCTGTCTGTCTACCTAGGATACCACGAGGTCGTTTACGAAACAAAACGAAATATTTTATTCCCCTATCTGTTGTGTAGTTAATAGCATTTGATAGAATAACATTCTAATAATAGGTAATATGGATGATGTATCATGCTTTATTTTATAAAAACATGTCTATGTCAATATAATTTTCTAGTTATGCAAACATTGAGGGAGGCTTATGTCCAGCAGTGACGTCATATACCAGTGTGATTATGTACATAGAAACAAGATGGTTTTCTCGTCATATTTTAGCTATTTGTTTATATATGATTACTTGACGTTTCAGACAGGTTACAGTGACCTTCGGATATTTAAATAATTACGATGTAATTTAAATTTTGTTATTTTCTTGCCACCTCTTTGCCAAAATATTTAAAATATTTGTGTGACGTCAATTCAAGTAAATACGCCTTTGATTATTTCAACAAAGTTTTAGTTCAGACAAATAAGAGTTTATTTCTGCAATCCGTCCGTCTGTCATTTAGCTTATAAATAACGCGCTTATAAACACAAGACTGAAGGAAAAGAGGAACAAAATAAATACGTTTCTAATTTAGAATGCAATGCGAAATTTTTGATTCCACCACCGTTATCTTTAACGATATGCTGATTGGTGGTTTTATTTAATGTAATAGCGAGTTTTTCATTCTCAGGTAGAGTTGTCTATAAGATAAATGTTATGTCTTGACTTTTATATAAGTAACCTAACGAGAGAGGCGCTTATAGCCAGTTGCACTCACTAATCGATAAACGATTAGCGAGGTTAAGCAACTTTGGGTGCGGTCAGTCTATAGATGGGTGACCGCTTAGTGGTATTTCATCTGAGCGTCTCCAGGGCACGTAAAAAGTCGGTCCCGGTTGTTGTCAAATTGACAGCAGTCGTTAAGCCATGTCAGAGGCCTACGGGTGGCTTGAACAACTCTTGACAACAGATTGGCCACTAACCACACGAAAAGAAGAAAGAAGAAGACCTAACAAGAGAAAGACAATACGTAATTAATTTTACGAGTAACATTATTATTTAGGATCGAATTAATAGTAACAAATTGATCAATGAATTCTCGGCTAATTATTTTGTTATATTGATTTATTTTTGCCCGCGGTCTCACCCGCGTCAGTGGTATTTGTGGTTACTGCGACGCTCCCGTGAGCCGTAGCGTGATGTTATATAGCCTATGTCCTTCCCAGGGTTTCAGGCTATCTCCATTCCAAATTCCATCAAAATCGGTTTAGCGGATTGAGCGTGAAAAGGTAACAGACAGACAGACAGTTACTTTCGCATTTATAATATTAGTAAGGATATCTATGTATTGAAATCACTTTGTATTTGTTCTAGGCCACCATATTGGCGAGCGTGCACACGTGATCGAACGTGAACAGAACTACTACACCGGCGACGCAGAAGAACACCAGGAATACATCAACTTGGATGAAGAGGAGGCCGAGGATTTCGACAGGTAGACGATCATACTATCCTGGCTTCGTGCTGTTTTGGGCTACACAAGTACCCCCAGTTTGTACAGTTTGCTTAAGTAGTGCCCATGCGCTACTTAAGCGTGAACAACGCAAAAAAATGCCAGATTACGTAACGTAATTGGCGTTTTTTTTTGCACAGAATGTAATTTTCTGACCTCTAGATGGCAATGACGTTCATTACAATTTCGAGTTCTAAGATTACGTGCAGCGGTGGATACTAGATAATTCTGGGTTGGAGGTGGTCAATCCGGTCCTCCTTAACAAGGACCCATAACCATTGTCATCTACAAGGACTCTTTATAGACGACAATAGTTATGGTTAGGTGGAGTCATGGTACAGCTACACAAAGTGTAGGACAGCATTGGTTGTCTTTCTGATAGCATGGTATCTCTTTAAGGATCTTGCCGTGTCTGTATCGCTCGTAGCCTTAGTTGTAAATCAGCGCCGCAGTCATTCGTAGCATAGGTCGAGTTGGCGCTTTTTGGCACACTATGACAGCATAACATTATACCTAATCTAGTCTTTAAGCATATTCTGTAGTTTGTGTTCAACATATACTTTTATCCATTCATCTGTTATATGTGCAGCTGTATTTTCTAGTGCTAGAGCTAGCTAGTTCTAGAGCTAGTGTGAATGGAACAGTCGCAAGAGGAAAACTTAGGCGAACGTTTTTCGATCAGATCGGAGGCGTTATGGAGAGCTCCTTGAACCGTCGGGCGTGTATGAGGAATGTGATGAAAGTGAATGAAGTCAGAGAAGTGTGTCAGGATCGTAGCAAATGGAAATCCGTAGTCTCTGCATACCCCTCTGGGAAACAGGCGTGAATCTATGTATATATATTTTCTAATACAGTATGCTCTAGGCCCTGTTCTTTTGAATACTGAATTAATGTTTTGCAGGGAGTTCCAGTACAAGGCAGGTTCGTCCCGCGGGCGCGCACGCGCCGCTATCCAGGCGGCGCCTCGTGACTCCGACCCGCCGCGTCTCGCACTGCCCGCACCTCCGACCGCTGCCACGCTCAATGTGCCCAAGTGAGTACTCAATCATATAGCCAACGCACTTTATAGCTCTACCTAGTTTTAAAAGTATCTTTAGTCGAATTAGCTATGGTTCAATCTCATTACATGTATCCCGCTTGATCTGTTACTAGAATGTCCTGTAGATTTTATCAAAAAATAATTATAGTAGTACATCATTAAAAAGTTTAATAATAATATATTCTTGACTGTAAGTCTACAAGGATGGTACTTACAGAATAATAAATGCATACATTGATACTGTCGGTTCCTACCGAATATGCTTGGTATTTTTTATTTAGCTCAAGTAGCAAGCAAAATATATTCTGTAGTTTATTACTACTACTACAGTATTTTTTATAAATTTGATAATTAATACGAGTATATGGGCGACAAGGGGAGGCGAGAGGGTTATGTCCGGCTCTCCCGTACTTCGGTTATACGGACAAAAACTCGCTGCCTTATATAGTGGATGGGCCGCTAGAAAAGAGACTACCTCAGCGACCCACCCAGCAGACTACGACTCCTGTGCGACGCCCCAGCCCTACAGAAGGCGTTGGACCGACTCAATGGCTGGTGGGTGGAAGATCCCCGTTCTCCCGCCCGCGGCTTTCATTATGTTGGCATTAGGCGCGCGAATGCACGCCTGCACGGTCCGGTTTGCCAGCGACGATGGCTCGGATCCGCTTCCTTCTGCGACATGACGTCTTCGCAAAAGGATGCGACCGCTGCCCACTTCCTCTCGCTGTCGACCATGGCTTTGATCACGGCCGGCAGCGAGAGGTCATCTCCCAAAACCTCAATGAGTTCACGGCGCTGCACCGCCCAAGCAGGACATTGCTCGAGCGTGTGCTGCGCCGTTTCCTCTTCACACTCGCAGTGGTGGCAGATGGGAGTCGGTCCCCTCCTAGCGACCGTGTGCAGGTATTTGCCAATGCAATCGTGCCCTGACAATATCTGCACCAGCCAGAAGGAAAGGGTCCTATGCTGCCGCCCTGCCCACCGCTCCAACGCCGGCTGGAGGGCCCCAACGGTTTTAAAACCGGCCATGGGAGCCTCCAGCCGCGCCTTCCATTTTAAAATCATGCCCTGGTGATCTCGATCACGCGCGTGCTTAAGCACTGCCGGGAGGGGATGACAACCCGTCTCCTCCTGCACCTCCTCACTCACTACGAACACTTCGGCGAGGACTTCAGCGTCTAAATACCACGGCGGTGTCCCGGCCAATACGCAAGCTGCGTCGGCCGACACCGTGCGGTATTCTCGTATGACCTTGACCGCTATGACTCTCTGCGGTCTCCGCAGAAGAGTCTTGCACTGAGCGGTCAGGGAGTCCGCCCACACCGGTGCACCGTAAAGCGCCATTGAGCTGATAACCCCAGTCTAAAGTCGCCAGCTACCGACACGGCGCCCGCCCAAGTTTGGCAATAGCCGCCCAAGGGCGGAAGCAGTTCCGATAAGCTTCGGAGCGAGCTGGCTAAAGTGCTCGTCGACGCGCCACCTACCGTCCAGGACCAAGCCCAGATTTCATTTGGGCCTGGATGGGAATGCACGTCAAGCCCACCACTATCGAGGCGCCGCGGGGTGGACTGCCACGGGGCCCATGAAAGACCAAGGCCTCAAGGCCTAATTTACAGACAATTTTAAAGCACAAAATGGTGATGGTTGCACTTGAACAATACAAATATAAAAGCAATATAAATATAATAAAAATATTTGGATATACCATTTAGCTAGGCGGTTTAGGATACTTATTTCATTAATAAACAAAGAAAACAACTTCCACCAGTGATACAATTTTCGTATGTGTTTTTAATATAATTAAGGTTATAAATATGTATCTAGCTATAATTCTAAGTAGATGTAGTGGTCGTAGTCACCAGCATGTATGTGCCTACTCTATGGTTTATTTTGGCTTTGTCTATATTCATATTTATTTTCCATTATATTTTTATATGTTGAGAGGGTAGATTGATAAATACTCAAATTTTGATTCTGCACACAAAAATCCCGGAACATCAAAACTTATACAATTACTCCCTATATAAGATTGTTAATTGTAACTTTCATGTAATAACAATGCCTTTGTAAACAGTAATAAATGTTTTAACAAAATTTGTTTAATGTAATATATCGGTCAACGGTGACCGAAAACAATAATTTCTATTGTCTTCAGCACGGCTTTCAATGTTTTAGCTGGCACTAATCAATCAATCACATCAGTATGGCTCCTGTATATTGTAACCAGTAGTACCCACCGCATTCAGCAAGCAAGCTGACATACCCTATACTAAATTAATTAGAATCTTTTTCGTCTCTGCAAGTGATAGATGTCTTCTGCCTTGATACATGTCTGGTTCTGCACCACAAAGGTCTCGTTCGATCCCAAGGCACGCACCTCTGGCTTTGCAAAGTTATGTGTGTATTCAGTATTTAGTTATCGCTTCCTTGAGCGGTGACGGAAGACATCGTGAGGAAACCGCCATGTCTGAGAGTTCTCCATAACGTTCTCGAAGATATGTGAAGTCTGTCAACCTGCAGTGGGTTGGTGGTAGCCTAACGGTTCTCACACTGAAAAGAGTGTATTATTTTTGTGGGTTTCCAAATGCAATAACTTGATAGTATATATGGATATATATTCTCTGGTACCAGTTATAAATATAATAAATACAGCCACGACTTAACTGAGTGGTTGCAGGACTGCCGCGCGGCGTTATGCTCATGACTATAAAATTAAAGCGTCAGCAGTTTCGCTACAAGGTTCGTGGCCGGCAGTGGGATAATTAATATATAGGGCTGATATTATAATACATGTCTGGCTAAGTTTAAGCTGGCAGGCGTGTTATGTATGTTGAAGCATCAATCTACCCTTCTCAGTAGTTAGCTCGCATGGTATATACGTTGCAGTATCAGTAGTGAGACGTCGGCCAGGCGACACTCGTCACAGGGCGGCCAAGCTCATAGCTCTCTGCGACCAGCCGCGCGCAGACCCTTACGAACATCCGCCAGCCCACTCACTACGTCATCAAGGTAAAATATCCATTTGGCATTCACAGAGAAACATTACAGACAGTCTTTATGATTAACAAGTTTAACTATTACAGAATATATTAATTGTGTCTGAGGTAGATTTGTCACAGAATTAATGTTCATTTGGATTCTTAATCGTCGCATTATTAATTTTAATATCAGTTTAAAAGCGATGTTGCTTTATTTAGATTTTGATTAAAAATAAATAATTGTTTTGTCTAGAAATTCGGGGAATATTTTATTGGCGAATAAAATTGACAAAAATGTTAGTCCCTAAATCTAAGGCTAATTACAGACTTACAGTTTCTTTCTTTGAAATATGGGACTTACTGCTTACCAAAATTGGTAATTAATTACTTAGGAATTGATGTTAGATCGGTTCTCAGTGGGTATTATGGGCAGTAGCCTCAGTGGGGTAGTATGGGTGTAGATGATATATCAATGGGCTCTTATTGAAATTAATAGAATAAAATTTACAAAATCTTATTCCAAATTTTCCAATCACTTCCAGATTGTGGAGAAGGCGTTACTACTATTAAACTCGTAACAATATTATGGTTTTTTATTATATATCGCTATATACATATGTTTGCTATGGTTATTATGATTTTCTTTTTATATATTGTTTATTTTGCTATTTTAGCATGGTGAATATTTTTAGTTGCATGTATGCTGTGTATTTTCTTGTATTTAAGATTTTGGATTTAAATTTATTTTAAATGTTACATTAATTGTAAATATTAAACGATGGATTTTGGTATGAATAAAAATGTCGAGCTCCATGTAAATATTGCTTGCACGCAATATTTCGAATTGAATAGTGTTATTAAGTATTAAACAATATTGTAAAAATGCTTATAAATATGCAAGGCTAGTCGGAAAGGGTTTACAGTACTACCTCTAAAATAAGTATAGACTTATGTCTTATAAAAAATAAGCAACTGGTTGATTTGATTTGTTCTACAAAATTTCTCTATCAAGTGTAAAAAACGCTTTTTCTTCACTAAAGTGGTAGTATTTATCACTTTAGCGTTAGGTAGCGTAACTGCTTACCATCTCAGGCAGTGGTGATGGTAAGCATTTGCATTGGCCTATACTGTTAGAGTCGCGATACTGCTTGCGTGTTGCCAACGTTTTAACAACCCCTATTCTGACTAATCTTGTTCAACTTTAATTAGACACAGTTACACAAAATGGATCCACCAACACAAACTTATTTTTGGGACAATTGGAGTTTTAGTAAATTTAATATACATACATATAAAAACAAAAAGACTGTGATTTGAGGTAATGCTCTGGCTTGTATGGATTCCAGTATCGGTTTATATTGGTATCAATATTTTTTGAGTCGAGATGAAAGTTACCTCGTTATATAGGGTATAATAAATATTTAAAAAAAATTATTTACGAAAAGCTCCGAGATTTTTAGAAAATGCTCTTTTAAGAACAGTTACCCTTACTTTTAAATTTATCTTAGATGTTAAAAAATCATTAGTTATGTGTAACAAAAGTCATATTTTTAATACCACTATACATTTAAGAGCAAGGAATTGCAGAACTGAGTTATATTTCACAACATTATAAGTTAATTAAACTACCAAATCAAGTTGTTTGTCAACCACCCGCTGTGTTGTCATAATATTGGGATTGATATGGCCTCCATTTTGTTTTATTTTTTTATATCTTAAACCTGGAAATATGTTGTTGCACTTGTTGCCATATCAAGATCATTAATATATCGATTTTAGAAAATATATATTTACTGTTTTTTCCATTTTATATTATTGTTTTGCAAATAATTAACTAGATGATAGTTGATATTAAAAAAGTATATTTAAGTATATTTTTTGCAATTATAATACCGGTAAATTGGGGTGTATTGCAACTACTGAGGTGAAAAACAACACAATTAAATACGTGCGAATTTGATCAAATGACGTACCTAACTCAGTACTGCCAAACTTAAAATTTTACATTAAAACCAAATATTGCCATATTAATTTTTACTATAGACAATGTAAAGTTTTGTCATTATAAAGACGGACTTTTAAAAAAAAAAGTTTTTATCCCAGTAGTTGCAATACATTTACGGTACGTTTTTAATATTTGTGAGTGGGATATTTAACACGTTCCCTGTCCGATGAACCTCATATGGTACATAACAATTGTTTTTCTATTGTGTCTATCACGGGACTGTGAATGGGTTAAATAACAATGTCTTTATTGCTGGTAACCCTGATAGCCCTTCAGAGCTGCTTTAAAAACAGTTATGAAGTCAAAATAAAATCTTATGAATTGTTTCAAATCTTAACTTATTGAAAAAAGTCGTACTTATAGCTTTTAGAACTTAACACTACAGAACAAATCATGAATAATTAAAAAATGAACGTGGATTTTCGGAGCATAGACGTACACTATGCCTCATTCTCTTTCAAGGGTGATATTACGATTGCCCATTCTCTTTTATTTAAAAAAAATAGACGTTGAACCTTAGTATCTGTATAGTATTGTTTCGATGAATATGATGTATATATTTTTAATACTATTTATGATATATTTATGACAATAACTCAAAATACAGTGTTTTGTGGACTGGATCCATTTTGCATACGTCTAATTGTAAATAAACAACCAAGCATATACTCCAGACACAGTCATAACAAGCAGTTTTATATTCCAGTCCGAGCGTGCGCGAGGTGTACGGTAGCTCTCACCCACAACGCCACCGCCACCGCCAACACAAGCATCGGCACGCGCCCGCGCCCGCGCCCGACGCTAACTAGACACACGCGACCGACGTGACCGACGCGTCCGATGTGACGCCGGGCCCGACGCAGCGGTAGCACTGAGCTGACATAACGGTTACACTATATTATTTTTTTTTCATTACTATAGTTACAGCTCAATCGTCGACATGTTTCTGAATGCTAGTGTAAGTAAAAGGATGTAGAATTTTTTTTTGCAGTTGTAAGCTGTTGCTCCCTAGAATGAATTTCGGTCATAGCGGGCAATATAAACGGTTTCGCCATCAGCGCAGGAAATATTATAAGTGCACAAGTGTGTATGCAAACAGAAGAGTATTCTCTGTTGCTTAACTCTCATGGTCCGATGGAAAGCCAATACGCCACGATCAGAGACAGGTGAAGCGTAGGACCAACGGTTTTACGTGCTTGCCGAGGTTTACATACACTTTGGTTACCGGTTTGCATTGGTGAACGTTTTCGCCCATAGAATCAATACGAAATAAAACTGCATTCACTGAAATGATTACATGCCTGTCTTCGTTCAAACCAAGCGCCAACAGACAGAATATCTGCATGTGAGAATGCCTTCAATTTGATCGCCACTGCGCGCTCGGTAAAGTTATTTAATTAGGCATTTTAACTGTGCTGCGCAATGGATATAAAACTAAAAAAGCGTTGTAGGTATCCTCAAAACTGTATTACAGTATTTTGCAACCTAAATATTGAAAGCTAGAATATTCAGAAACATGTTCTTTTTAGTATAGAATGTTTTGTGGAGTATTTTTAGTGATTAATTTTAACTTTATTTTAGAAGTAAACCTATCCTTCATGTTCGGTTTCATTTTACAAATGTACTAAAGGATATTGCAGCTCTGAGTAAAATTATAAACATTGCTCTTTCATAAAATTTCGTTTATGGTTTTTTTCAATCCTATCTTCTTAGCGAATACTTTTATATGTAATAGTAATAATATAGTATCTATACAGTTTTTTCTCATGATATATTTCTATTCTGATTTAGAAATAAATTGAAAATATTTGTGGATAATAAGTAATGTAGTAAAATCAATTGACATAACTGTGTAACCTGTATCTAACTGGCGAAAAAATAAAATGGAGCGAGTTATAACTGCCGTTAATTGCCAAATGTAATAAGAGATCGTAATACACGTCTTCCCGAAGACTACAGTAAACTTATTGACCCCATTATATAGGTTTTATTGTGAATATTCGTCTGAAATATGTCTATCTATGCAAATACATACCTCATTGTAATTACTGTCTTCCTACGTTGGACAGGCTAAAATGGCTACTAAACCTCTATCATTAACGCCTTTATAGAAAATTTCGTAGGTACGAATAATTCCTCTAGCCAATGATATCTAAACGTCTTCCCTCTGAACACATCTTAAGCGTTTTGTGCTTTAATCTCCGTATATGATGCTAACAATAAATAAATGAAAAATTGCTACCATGTCTCTTATCTGTCTAACCATCGCGAGAGCTTCGACGCGAGTTTGCCGATGTTGCAGCGGACCCAGCGGACCCGCGTCTCAATTGCTCCGTGCTGACTCGGCTCAGCAGAAATTGCATTATTCAGCCGATAATTTTAAAATGCTGAGCTGATTGATCCACCAGGATTATTAGTTAATTCTTTTAGGTTCAACTAAAAAATTCTACTTTTACACTATGATAATAAATCTATAAATCTTGTTTACAAAATGGTTGTTGAGTTATGCTTGACTTATCGCTTGGGCCTCGGAATTTGATACGTAACAATGACATATAGACTCAAGTATATTGACGAGCTGCAAACAATTGAGGATAAGGGAAAAATAATGCTCAGGATCAATCAGTTGAGGCTCAACAGCGCCATTTCTGCCAATGTTGAGCACACGTGGATAATAATAATTGTAGAAGTGATCTATAAAGAGCTGGTTCTGACGGTTCACTTAAATTAAGTATTTATTCATGATCTCTTTGTGTTAGTTTTGTTTTATTTGATCGCCAGTCGCTATCGCTTCGTCACACAAACGCCTTGTATTATGATAACTGTCGTTTAGCTAATGACTTGGAACATGGCTCATTTGAATTGTATAACATGGTGACGTAGTAAATAACAGCAGTTTATAATTTGGGCTAAAGTAGCCACTTGCACACACTAACAATTTAATTTATTCTGTGCGGCTACAACAAAAAGTACTGGCCATAAATACCCTATAGAACTATTTTAAAATCACTTATGTTCTGTATTTGAAATTATAGAACGCATTTTTTTAATATGTCACTAAATTCGAACGAGCTTGGTAGAGTTGAATGTAAAATAGGAATTAAAATAATGTCTGTTGTCGATATATTCGCCAATTTATGTAAAATGTATTTCCGTTGGGCATAGCATACATTAACTATGACAAAAAGCAGTAATCAGATAATAAACAGACACCAACTTGAACTGAATTTTTAGCAAATATATGCTTCGTCTACACCCATTGTTTTTATTTTACGACTGATAAATAATTTAGTCATGTTGACATCATGTTGCCAAAGTTAATATTCCACGAGGATCTTCCTCGTGGAATATTACTTTTCAGATCAAAATTCAACTAGCATTTAAATCCTAAAGCGGTTCGAATTTTATGTAATTTATTCTTATCCTTTCGCGGGTAAAATAGCCCTTGAATTAATAATGACGGCGACTGGGAGACTAGGCAGCCATTTTAATGCGATATCAATTTATACAACGATTTGAATCGGATACAAATGTTGCTTAGTTTATTTTGCCATTGACCTGTGACTAAGGCTCGGTTCTTCTATCAAGAATCGTGTCATTTCAGTTTTTGACAAATACTCTATAAAAAATATGTCAAAATTTCAATTGTCCATAGCTAAAATGCCTCGTTTATAGAAACAGACTTAGTCTTTTGTCCTATAGTGATGTGTGTTGTGCCCAATATTCTGTAGCCTTGCCCGCCCATCTGTCAAATATATCTACTTACTGTGAATTAGCAATAGTATCATACATAATATAATGTTTATAACAGTGATCTTAGTGGGCGCAATGTAGTTGACCAATGGAGTAATATCTATCAGAAAATTATCATAGCTGTTTAAATGTGTTATATAGAGCGTGTTTAAATGTAATATCAGGACTTGGACGTAGTTAACGTCACTGTTGCATAATCTATAGTATAAATTAGAATAATTTGGAATACGCATAACGTCCCAAACTAATGTAAAGTAGTGATGGACCGAATATTCGGTTCTGTTACCGAATGTTGTATCTCTGTGCAAATGCCTAAAACCTGTTGATGTAGGAACTTGCGTAAATAGATCTAACATTGAATACACGTCATCATGCCTCTTTTTTAACTCTTGTTGACAAAAATGTGGCGTTTGGACTCAATAAGTACGGTAAATGTTAGGGCTGTGCCTTCTTCAGTACCTGATAACCTTGAATTTACGTGGAAAGATCCCTGACTGACCGCACTTTCATAAGACTTTCAGGACGTGTGTCTCCAAGAAAGAAACAGAATGTCAGATTTAGTAATTGTGATTGGTATTCAATAGAACCGATATTCAGCGCCATCTCTAGTGTAAAAATAAATTTTAATGTTTAACTTTACAATTATTTATGTAACAGAAATGTACACACAAATTATATGATAGCAACATACTGTAAACTTGTAGTCAATAAACCAGTTGTCTTTTCGAATCAGTAGCACACTTTTATTGGAATAAAGAATTAAAATTATAATTTAAACTGATATTCGTAAATAGGTTAATTATTATTAATTATAACTCACTAGAATGTAAGTCTCAAAATTTCTAAAGTATCGATGAATCGATTTCGAAATCAACAAATAAATAAATTGCTTTAGTTGTTGACATCGAATATCGATTCGGAATTCAATCTCAGTTAGGTTTTAGACGCTCGTTTAGAAACAGATCAAACGATTGTATCTGCGCAGTTTTTGATTTGTGTTTAGGCAGGTTCACAAAATATTAATAAGATAAGAGTAGAATTAAGTTCCATTGGTCATTAAGACGTGTGCGAAATTATCTTTGTGGACGACTTATGTTGATGTTCTAACGGACACTGTTCGTGTTCGATAACAAAACACATGTGTCAAATGTACAAGACACATTTTAGTGGACAATGGTTATAAAATATTTACCTACTTCCGTTTTTCTCTCCCATTTTTACTTGACTGTTCTGCACAAAATTGCGAAGGTGCTGGACGCTAAAACCGCTCATTCCTTCAAATAAAGTTATTATTTTATTTATTTTATTTGTTTTATTTTTGTTTCGATTCCTTTTCGGATTGCGTCCGATACTAGTGTATTTTATAAATAAGTTTGGTGTTAGATGTAAAGAACCAACTTATTTTTTGTGTGATATAATAAATCAAAAAATTGAATTTGAGAGATTTTATTTTTGCTATAGCTTCTACGTGTATATTTTTATTATGCACATCTTTTAGTGATATTGCTTACGATATAGTTGTCTTTAATCGTAAAAGCATTTTACGAATATTGCAATTTTGACCGGAGATGCACGCAAATTTCGAAAATTTAGTTTTACGTCGAAGTTGAGCTGTTGTTTAGCGTTGTGAAGCGAGGTAAACAATCCATATTACTCGTGTAGTGTATATATTTATTTGATTACAGGATACATTTTCAAACATATATGGAAATAATAAATATAAGACATATTGCCAAATAATAGTTTATTCCAAAAATTAAGTGATTAAAATAATTATATCCAATAACCCAATTCCAAATTAAATATTATTATGAACGTAATCTTAGCAACTACGACAAAAAAAATACCTTTACCCAAAATATAGTGAATAATCCGATAAAATGCATAACAACATACATAATGGAATTACAAATTAAATGGAGAAAAACTAAATTTAAGATTTTAAGCATTCAGCTTTGTTGCCTTTGCTTTTTTCTGTGGCGTCTGCCATGTTGTTCTGGCCGCCATTTTCGTTTTGTCAGAGGCACATGCGGCAGATGTCCTCGTTGATTTCAAGCATCTGATCTATGAAGGGTTGGTTGTTCATCAGCTTGGCAAGTTTGCAGATGATTGAAAAAAGTACCCCGCTTTTGTAGTTCATTTGGGCGTTGCAAAGTTGAATTTCTTCGATTATTGATTTTGGAATCTGTGGACAAAGATACACAAGTTTAGTTACGGAAGAGAGTTTATAAGAAAGCTTGGCTTATAGAAATTGAGCTGTCTCATTAAAACTTGGAGAAAATTAAATAATGCCTTGCATCAGAATAGAACCTTCGGTGGGGCTTGGTTATCTCACTTCCCTATTAAATATAAGTAAAATATGATCTGTCTAGTGAGTGGTCTATGTTGCTGTGATACAGCCAATCATTAAGTCCTTGTTACAACAGTGTAGGCACCTAATTCAAATTTTCGTAAGAACATTCTTACCAAAAACACGAAACAGCTCAGGAATGGACGATACAAGAAGTAGTTTGCCATATTATTAAATGGATCTATAGCATAACTACTGCCTTGTTGGTGAGGCCATCAAATCTTTGCCTTACTTTAGTATGGTACTTATTCTGAAGCAGCACCATGGCTTCTACCTGCCATTTATTCAATGCCGGATTTAGAGGTCTGGAGGCCTAGGGGCAACAAAGGAGTGGAGGCCCCCTGGCTCCAAATTATTTTCCAAATAAAATGGACAATTGTTTTCAGTCGAGTTTTCCAATAAATAATTAATTGTGAAACCAAGTATATCAAATACCTATCAAAAGTAAAGTTGTTTACTAGTCTGAATTTGATTTTTTTTCCGATTTCTTGTGGGTGTGCCCCTCTTTTGTGGAGGCCCCGTGGCTGTAGCCCCGGTTGCCCTCCCCTAAATCCGGCCCTACATTTATTCCTGGGCCATCAGAAATCGACATACGTTTCCCACAACTAATCTACTTATTTATTTATACTAACTTTGCTACTAAACAACCAAATATTGATTGGTTAAATGCAATCCTATCGTTAAATACGGATAACCTCACATCATGTGTTTAAATATGCTAATAGCTTCGAAAGTAATACCATAGGTACTAAACGTAAACAAATAAAATTATAGGCCTTCATAGCAGTAAGTACTTGTAGTTGCTTACTAATAGGATTTGATTGTAGAGGACTGTAGTGAAAATAATGTTAAGCGACTGTTAGAACTAGAGGTATATCAAATTAAACCCTGACGCCATATGCCGTAGTTCTCATGTATGATATTATATCCTGAGGTCTTTCATGGCAAAAATAAATCTTCTATTAACAGGAATATTAGATTGCTAGTCTATACTTATCTATACTAATATTATAAAGATAAAGCTGAAGAGTTTGTTTGAACGCGCTAATCTCAGGAACTATTGGTCCGAATTGAAAATTCTTTTAGTGTTGGATAGCTCATTTATCGAGGAAGGCTATAGGCTATGTAACATCACGCTACGACCCACGGGGGCGGCGCAGTAATCATAAACGCGGGTGGAACCACGGGCACATCTAGTTATGGTATACCTATTTATTAAATTTAAAATTCTTAAATTTTTAAATTTGCAGTCGTATTAGGCAGGACTCGAACGTGCGTCTCTGGTGAATCATTCAGATACTTAATCTGTTTATTCAAGGCAGCTAATGGTGCCAGTTCTCTAGCTCATGTCATGTCCCGTAAAAGACTGGTCTATCTATCTGTGCAGGTAGCTTATATATGTACTGATACATAGAAGCTTACCTATAATTATTTGTATATGTTTAGGCACCTAAAATAAATATTAAATACTGTAAGTAGCAATGTTTGTTCAACAAAGTCAGCCTAATTGTTTTCTACAATGTACCTTATGTTTATTTAACGAATGGACGAGAATGCGTGTGAACAATTAGCCAATGCGCGCGGGCAACATGAATAACTACTTATGTTTAATGTGCTATTTCTGTACGAAAACGATAGTACATGAGTGAAAATCAATAATATATGTACCTAAGCTTTTGCAACAGTGGGTATTCATATATTCATTGTACTTTCGACAGTAACTGAAAGTAAGACAGGAGATTTGAGTCCTCTCTTTTTTTCTAGATAGAAAGGTCCTTTTATGCGGCCTGTTTTCCTAGTTTAGTGTACCTACACTGTTTAGGTGATGAATATTAATTGAATGACATAATAGAAATACTAAGTGATTCTATACTGCTCACGTTTATAACAAAACTGGTTTCTGCCCACGGCGTCACCTGCGTGAAGTTTTAGCTTCTTTACAAACACTTCTCGTGTGTGTTAATTCTGGACATAATATTATATCTGCGTGCTTCGGATCAGGTCCGAGGATCATCTAAATCCGTTCAACGTGAATGAGTAATAAACATGCAAATATCTTTTCTAAAGTTAACATTTTATAGGCAATATTAAGTAGAGTAGCCGACTAATCAAAAACATCATGTTTTTATATATCCGAAGGCATATGCAATGAGTAATCATACACTCTACAAGTTACGCTGTATGTTTCAAGTTATAGATAGAGAGTACTGCCATTTTGCAGGCACAGTTCAAGAGGCTCTTTTTTTTTTTTTTTTTATTTTGCTCGTCAAAATGACCACACTCCACCTGATGGTAAGCAGTCGTGTGGTCTAAGAGGAGTGGCCTCCACATCGCCCCCACAGTAGCCGAGGCGATGTTGAGGTCTCTACTTTGACGGCCTGAGAAGATGCTTTTTCACGCCCCGCTTAAAGAACCCAGGATTGAAGGAAGAAGGAAACACGTGCCTTGGCAGAGAATTCCATGCCTTGGTCGTTCGGCAGAGATATGAGGACCCAAACTTTTTGGTACGCGCTCTAATCGACTCTACCGTGTAAGGATGACATCTGAGCCCAGCACGCGTTGTTCTACCATATTCTCTACCATACTTCGTTTGACTGTTGGTATTATTTTACGACAGTGGCGCTAGAAGTACATCTAAAAAATGTATGGCAATACATGTAGACGTTTAATCGTGATGAGATGCATCAATAGCTATCAATACCTTCTTATAATTGACTTTAAGATTGTTTGAATCTTACTGAAAAGTCCCAATGATAAATACCTAGGTACTTATTTAAATCTGTATGTTAATGTATGCATAGAAAATTCAAGGTAGTAGAATTTTCAAGGTAGTAAGTTATAGTTTATATGGAGAAGAAGTGCAGAAAGAGTATGAATATCGGTTGAATCTAGACCATAGGGCGTAGACTAGTAGGTATACTCGACATCGATACTCACGTTGTCAGGCTCAGCAAAAGTGCTGAACTTGTATTTAGTTTTTATCTTCTCTGTCCCGTTGTCGTGGAAGAGAGTGAACTGAGCGTCTTTGCCTCTAGACCCGACAGGGAAGTACAGGCCGGCGATCAGGTGCCCCTTCTGGTCGCGAGACAGAAGACTTCTGTAAACAAAAAAAAACCGTTAGAAAAAACATGGCGTCATACCTGTCATAGTTCCGCTATGGTGCGATGGATGTCGTTGATGTCTTCGCATTATAAAACTGCCGTGAAATCATATCTATAAAAAAATTTGTATCTATAATTACGTTATTTCCGAGAGATGTTATTTTATTTGGAAAACAAACAGTAGGTACCTTAAAACTAATTAACAAGTATATAAACATCTTTGAACCATTTAGACGTTTTCACATTTTAGTATTTAGTGCTTGATAACAATTAGGCAATAAGACCATGGACTGTATAAACAAAAACTAGAGCAATTAGAGAACCGATTCAAAATACTGGGCGGTAATAAAACGCTTAAAGCTAGGACGGATCCGTTTCTATAGTTTGTGGTACCATGAGCAACATGTATCTAAAGGATAGGGTATTCGAACTGATCTGGTAGGAAGTCTTAAGTTTATCTTGTCAAGAAGGTAAGGAGAATCTATTTTCACTAAAAGATAGGTAAACATCTGAAGTTGTCCTTGTTAAAGTACCAAACTTGCTGATACTTTATTTTTCGCGAAACAACACTATTTGTTCTATTTGTGGTCGACTTAGAGGTTGGAATTAAAATAAAACACAACTTGTCGCCTGATCTAATATAATAGAATTGTTCACATTTGCATACTTCACTGGTGCTTATATACTAACCGTGTGCAAACAACGATAGCGACTTCTAATTCGACGCCTATACCATCTATCGATCCTATGTTCAACTCTTTGCACATATTGCTTTGAACATAGTTACTTAATTCTAATTAGACGCTTACGCCATCTATCGAGCCTTTGTTCAACCTTTTGCACATACTGCATTGAACATACCGCCCACCAAGGACATTTAGTGCCAAATGTCCTTCATGAGCTAACCATAACTAAAATCTACTAAAGGTATTGACATTTTGTTTACAAATACCATTGCCATTCAACAATAATCTTTATACAATTTGAACTAAGTAAATTAAATCTACATAAAAATGAAATAACAATGATGTTTTTTAACAATCGATAGCTCACAAATACACAAAACTTACAAAACAGTTCTAAAGTTATGAACTCTTAAATACCATTGGTATAAAATTACTAAAATCAACAAAGTAAACAATTGATCTATATAAATGACAGGAATAATAATTAATTAATCTGCGATGGGTAAAATACATAATTTAGAGGTTGGTCTTTTTAAAATTGAGGACTTGGTACGCAACGTAACCACACGAGTGACATTATCATTACCGGGATGTTTTTGTTGTACGCGACCCAACAACCAACGACTTGGTGGCATATCGTCTTCTTTAATTAAGACAATATCTCCAACTTTAGGTTCAGGAACTCGTGTAGACCATTTATAACGGTTCATGAGATGAGAAAGATATTCTGTTGACCACCGTTTCCAAAAGGATTGAAGCATCCTTTGAACGAACTGCCACCGCGATAAACAATTTATGTTAGAACCTTCGTACGTGTTGTCTGGCACAGTCACAATTGGTTCTCCAATTAAAAAGTGTCCCGGGGTTAACGGTATCGGTTCACCAGGATCCCCTGCATTAAGTAAGCTCATTGGCCGCGAATTCAAACATGCCTCTACTTGATTTAAAAATGTACTTAATTCTTCATACGTAAGTGTCAATTCGCCAACAACGCGTTTGAGGTGGAATTTGGTAGACTTTACACCTGCTTCCCATAGGCCACCAAAATTTGGCCCATGTGGAGGTATAAAGTGCCATTCAGTACCTTGGGCTTCCAACTGTTCTGCTATATTGGATTGAACAGACTTCAAATGCTGCAACTCCTTAGATGCTCCTACAAACGTAGTCCCGTTATCACTCCATAACTTGGCACAGTGACCACGCCGTGACACAAAACGCCTGAAGGCAGCTAGAAATGCTTGTGAACTCATGTCGCTAACCACCTCCAGATGTATGGCGCGAGTACACATGCATACAAATAGACAGATGTACCCTTTGTATGAACGGTGTCCCCGCCCTTTGGTTGTCCTGACGTTTATGGGGCCAGCGTAATCAACACCACTGTGCAGAAACGGTCTTGCAGGTGTGCATCTTACTGAAGGTAAAGACCCCATTAACTGGGTTTTACTGTCTGCTCTCTGCTTAGCGCATGTTACACACTTACGGACGTGAGACTTAATGAGATTTCTTGCTCCAACAATCCAGTAACCTGTACGCAAATAGCTCAGCATTAATTGAGGACCTCCATGCAGCGTCTTGTTGTGAGCGTCAGCTACAATTAGATTTGTTAGATGGGTAGTAGCAGGCAAAATAATTGGATGTTTACTTTGTTCATCTAGCTGTGACCTTTCTAATCTGCCCCGAACTCTCATAATCTCTTTATCATCGAGATATGGACTTAATGATTTTATTTTGCTCGTTCTTAATTTTACCTCGCCCTTGTCTTGCAATTGTGTATACTCTAATGGAAACAACTTCTTCTGTGTTTCCTTTATGCAAACGATTAAAGCTTCGTCAATTTCTCTTTTTAATAAATAGCTTGCAGGATTTTTACCTCTATTCAAAACTCGACGACAATATGCTATAACCCTTAACAATCGAGGTAATGAAGAAAATCTTTCCAAGATACAAGCATCGGGTACTACAGCTAAGTGTGTTTTGACGGCTTCTTCTAAATTAAGCGGTAAGTCCTTTGGCCTTTTATAATTTATTTCCTTATTTTTCAGAAACGATGATCCTAAAAACCACAATTTGTGCTCTATAAACGAACTCGGCATCAACCCCCTTGAAGCACAATCAGCCGGGTTGTCACTAGTAGAGACGTGAAACCATTGAGCTGATGTCATTGTTGTTAGTATCTCCGCGGTTCTATTAGCGACAAAGGTCTTCCACCTACTCGGGTGACTGTTTAGCCAAGCTAGTACAACCGTGGAATCAGTCCATGCGGTAATTTTGCCCTGTGGTATATTCAAGACATTAGCAGTTTCTTTTAATAATTTTGCCAACAATACTGCACCACATAACTCTAAACGAGGTATGCTGACTTGCTTGATTGGCGCAACTTTTGTCCTAGCAACTAGCAATGAGACATGTATCGTGCCGGTGACATCTATAGTCCGTAGATAGACTGCAGCGGCATATGCTGCCTTGGAGGCATCACTAAACCCATGGAGTTCTACCTTATCCCCTGATTTGGTGCAAAGCCAGCGAGGTATTTGCTTTCTGCTGACTAGCGACAACTCATTCCGGTAAGTACTCCATTCTGTTAATAATTCGGCCGGGAGTGCTTCATCCCACTGAATCCCTGCGAGCCATAATTTCTGAATGAAGATTTTTGCCACTATTATGCAAGGAGATAGCCATCCTAACGGGTCAAATAATCTTGCTATTTCAGATATTACGGCTCTTTTTGTTACAGGAACGGCAGATATAGGCGGAAGATTCACAGCATATTGAAACGCATCGTCGCGACGGTTCCAGGTAAGTCCCAGGATTTTAATTATGCTGTCTGATTTCATTGCTATTTGCTTTTCTTCTTTGTTCGCATGGCTATTGTTCTTTACTAATATATTATCTATGTTCCGTTTTTGTTCTGTCTTTTCATCATTTTGTTCTTTAATATTATTAGTTTCCAAAGAATTAATTGCCTTTAACATATCTTGACTGTTGCTATTCCATTTCTGTAATATAAAACCACCTTTTTCTAATAATTTTGTTATTTGTCTATATATTTCTGTACCTTCTTCAACTCTGTCGCAGCCAGTCATTAAATCATCCATATAGAATGAATTTAGGACTATATCTGAAGCTATGGGATAGTTTTCGCCTTCGTCGTAAGCCGTCTGATGCACGGTCCTTACGGCTTGGTATGGTGCGGAGGCGGTGCCAAATGTAACAGTCAGCAATTCGTAATCTTGAATTGGCATATCTGGGCTATCTCGCCAGAGTGAGACCCTTAGTGTCAAACCAGTCAAAATGGTTAGAATTTATGTGTTGGTCGGGCAAATAAGCGGTTATTTTGCTCAACACATATGCACTTATCTGAAGTGTAAATTTTGGATCCGCGCGCGACTGGATCGACAAATACACCATATGTCTTGCTATCGTTGCCCTATTGTTACCTAGCCCTGTTATCGTTCCTTGAATAGGAATTCTTTTAAGGCTAAGCAATTGTACCGTGGCCTCTGTTATAAAACACGCCTGAGAGCCTTGGTCCAGTAAGGCTCGGACTATTTGATGGTCTCCAGTTTTAGACTCAGCCTTTATTAACGCTGTGGCCAACAATACTTGTCGCGGCTTGGCTACTGTGCCAGTAGATAGACACGAGACAATAGAAGAATCACTAGCTGAGGTGCTTGGTTGATCACTGGGAGACCTTGCTGGAGTTTCATTTCCCGTGTAATTTGTATCTCCATTAGGATGCAACAGGGAGTGGTGACGTTTCTTACAAATTTTACATGAAGTTGGTTTTTTACAATCGGACACCATGTGGTTACTGCCTAAACAATTAAAACATATATTATTTTTTGCTACAAACTCCCGTTTACTGTTGATAGGCTCCTTTGCAAACTTTTTACAAAAACAAAGTTTGTGCGGTTCCTGACAATATTCACAACTCATAGAGGATGGATTCGTGACCAACATAGTTTTTGAATTATGAGCTTGAGATGTTTTGTTCTGGCGAACTGACGACTTGTGTGGCTCTATAAATTCTAGCGCACGATAACGATTTTCGATAAATAACCGAAATTGTTCAAAGGTTGGCAACTCGTTTGTACCAGTAGGATTAATACTTAATTCCCACTGTTTACGCGTCTCAAAGTCTAATTTATATGCGACTATCTCGATAATAATAATGTCCCACGTGCTGACGTCAATATCCAAGTTCTTGAGCGCATTCAAACAATCATTCGTAGTGTCAAATAGCTCTTTAAGACCTGCACCCGATTCAACGTGTAAACGTTTTTGGCTAAATAAACGTTTTAAAATACAATGAGCAAGATATTTTTTGTTATTGTAACGCCTCTCTAATATAGCCCAACACTGAGCATAATTGGCATCGCTTATTGGCGTATGCCTAATTAATTGTTCAGCTTCCCCAGTGAGATTATTTTTCAAATAATGTAATTTTTGGCAGTCGTCAAGGGACTCGTTTTTGTGTATTAAAGATTTGAACAAATCATTGAAAGTAGTCCACTCACTATATTTGCCAGAGAATGTTGGAATAGTTATTTTTGGTAATTTTACAAATGTAGACCTTTTTGGGGCCTGATTAGGAATACCCGATGTAATCTCTCGCGATGACTTTGTCGACATTTGATTGATTTTTGATTTCATAAGTGTTTTATAATCCACATATATATCTTCTGTGGAGTCATACATATCCAACAACTCTTGATCTATATCCAACGATAGTTCCTGGAGCTTAGAATAGGTATCTCCAAATTTTAACCAATTGGTCTCCAAAAGCTCTAGTCTAGTTTCTACATATTCTAAGGTAATCCTTTCTTTTGGACTCTTTTTAAAATTGGTGTAACTTTTTTGTATATTCCTATGTAAATTGGTTACAACTTGAACTAATCCTTCCATGTTTATTTAATATATTTAATAAAAATAATAGCACGCTGTAAATTTAACTGATTAAAGTTAATCAAGTACAAGCAAAAGGTTTTGAAATTGATTGATCAAGATAAATCAAAAGTAAGCAAAAAGGCCTTTAACTTGACATCAATGTCCTACAAGTTCACATAAGCACAAATACAAATAAGCACAAAATATAAAAACAAAAGCAGTAAAATACAACAACAAAAATACAAGTCAAACAGCGCACTAAAATATGCAAGTTTAGCAATAAGCAATTCTTTCTAAGTCCTAAATGATTCCCAAAAATATTACAAGTGTTTTAAATTAAGCTTACTATCGGCGGCAAACCGGCATAGATTCCCCGTTCCCCCGTTTTCTATAAAACTATTCTAAGTTCTAACTACCATAATTTTTAAAGATTAATTTTTACAAGTTACTACAATAAACACAATTTTTTCTAAGTCTAAACTACTTTTAAAATTGTTCTAAGTTACTATAACTAAACACAATTTTTTACAAGTCCAAACTTCGGTTCAAATTCTTCTAAGTATTTTCTTGAAGTAAATAAAGTTCAAATTCAAATAACTTGAAAATTAAGATTTAAAGGTCCTTTGCCTCGTATACACAAACAAATAAAATGTACTCACAGTTGCACTTCACACTCACTGCTCAATAATCGTCGATGGTGCCCTCTGGTGTTGTGTAGTTGAACTGTAGCTTCTTTGATATTCCGCGGCCGTCACTTGCGCTGCTGCTACTACGCCGAACTCTTCCGTCAGCTGCTCAGCACACGCAACGATGTCCGTCGCGGTTGATTCGTACCGTTGCACAGCGATCCACTGCTAGTACGAGTTGAACTCAAAAAGGCCTTGAAGCATACGGCTCGGTAGGACCAATGTTAAAGTACCAAACTTGCTGATACTTTATTTTTCGCGAAACAACACTATTTGTTCTATTTGTGGTCGACTTAGAGGTTGGAATTAAAATAAAACACAACTTGTCGCCTGATCTAATATAATAGAATTGTTCACATTTGCATACTTCACTGGTGCTTATATACTAACCGTGTGCAAACAACGATAGCGACTTCTAATTCGACGCCTATACCATCTATCGATCCTATGTTCAACTCTTTGCACATATTGCTTTGAACATAGTTACTTAATTCTAATTAGACGCTTACGCCATCTATCGAGCCTTTGTTCAACCTTTTGCACATACTGCATTGAACAGTCCTCCTTACACATAATGGTAGTAGGTGTTGTCTCTTACATCTCGCCTCATAGATATCATCATTTTCTTTGCACTTATATTGCAGATATATGGCAAATTTTTGTTATAGGTATATATTCTAATCGCTTTATATGAACGTCATACTGCGGGTTCCAAACTTGTGAACAATATTCAAGGATGCTGCGAACATATGAGCAATAGAGATTTTAATGACTTTTATATTTGAAAACTGAGAGCATGATCTCATAACGAAGCCTAGCATTTTTTGGCTTTACTGGCAATATGATCTACATGCTTTCCGTACGGTTTTTTTTTTTTAAATTTTGCTCGTCAAAATGACCACACTCCTCCTGATGGTAAGCAGTCGTGTGGTCTAAGAGCAGTGGCCTCCACACCGCCCTCATAGCAGCCGAGGCGATGTTGAGTTCTCTACTTTGACGGCCTGAGAAGGTGCTTTTTCACGCCCCGCTTGAAGGACCCAGGATCGAAGGAAGAAGGAAACACGTGCCTTGGCAGAGAATTCCATGCCTTGGTCGTTCGGCAGAGGTATGAGGACCCAAACTTGTTGGTACGTTAGTTTGGAGTCGTGTATTACGCCCAGATCGCGGATTTCGTCTACTCGTTTAAGTTTCACTCCTTTTAAAATACCTACCTAAGTATACCTACTTATAGTCATGAACTTAGGGTTACGTGAAAAGTGATGGAGTAACATTTGGGGGCATTTAGGTATGTCTAAATTGTTACGCTGACAATAAGTTTCGAACCTCGAGAGATGTTGCAACAAAAAATCATTATGGAAAAATAAAATAAGTAATACGTTAATCCGCTTAACGTAATTATTACAAGCGGATAGATATCGGTTTCTATCTAAATACGGTTTTTTACTAATTATCAATAAATTTTGGCCACTAAATTTATACCTACATCCGTAGAACAAAGATAAATGTAGGTATAAGACACGGCTTTTGTATATACCTAGTATATACCTACGCACACAAAATCATATATTTGCTTTGTCTTATTTAGGGACTAGATGTTCCCGCGGTTTCACCCGCGTTTATCGTTACTGCGCCACCCCCGTGGGTCGTATTCCTCGATAAATAGGCTATCCAACACTAAAATATTTTTTTAAATCGAACCAGTACCTACCTAGTTCCTGAGATTAGCGCGTTCAAACAAACAAACAAACTCTTCAGCTTTATAATATTAGTATAGATTTCAGTTTAAAAGATTTTCAGTAATTCTAAAGAACTTTTAGGCAAGAACAGTCACCAATATTGTTTATTGTACAGTTCTAATATTTACAAGATATTATTATTATTTATTTGAAAATTTCCCTATTACTGAAATGTTCCTTTAAAGAAAATCCTGCTGTCTCTGCCTTACATAATACCTGCTTAGCAGTCGTATTTACTACCGAGGCAATCACATGAGTGATATATGTAAGTAAAAAAGAAAAAGTCTATCGGTCAATCTAACAGGTGAACCGCTGCAAAGTTGCTCAACTTTTCTCATTAATCATCGCGTCACGACCTACTCTATTACAGTAAACATAGTATCTACTAAATTACCGACTAATTAGAACAACAAATATGCGCCTGGTTTAAAGACTAACGTAATTAATAATGATAACGTATAGTTAATTAATTAGTTAACGGTGCTATCATTCGTCTATTAACTTTCACTTTAATTTGTATCATTTAATTATTTTATCTAGCTGACCTACTTACAGGCCCTGCGATCAATAAATTTACAACATAATATATGGAACTAGCTGTGCCCGCGGTCTCTCCCGCGTCATTGGTATTTGTTCTTACTGCGCCGCTCCCGTGAGCCGTAGCGTGATGTTATATAGCCTATGTCCTTCCAAGGGTCTCAGGCTATCTCCATTCCAAATTTCATCTAAATCGGTTCAGCGGATTGAGCGTGAAAAGGTAACAGACAGACAGACAGACAGACAGACAGACAGACCGACAGACAGAGTTACTTTCGCATTTATAATATTAGTAAGGATTAGAGTGAATTCTTGTATAATATTATACTTATACAAAAGCATGCGCGCTGTGTACTTTTCTATTCCAAGTAGGTATTGCGTTTTGCACAATTGTATTCGAATATCATTCGAATATATGCCCAATTACTTATATAGTACTTAGTACGCTGGATTGGCTATCTCTACTAAAAATATGACTTCATTCGATTTTCGCCATTTTGGCGCGAGAAGGTCGTGAGTGTACTTTGTTGGAACTAATATGAGTGATAAACATTAAATGAGTTTTGATATTGATAAAAACTAAAAGAAAGATAAGATTGTTGACCAAAATGGTAAAAAATATTAGTTGTTATGTTCACACAGCTTTCTAATGCAGCTAGACTGTTGCCACGGTAAATATTAATGTTTTATCTGATTCTTCTTCTTCTTCTCCCTAGCCTTTATTATTCCCAAGTCACTTGGGGTCGGCTTTCTAGTCTAACCGGTATTTAATGTTTTATCTGATTGTTGGCATTTAAAAATATAATTATTTAAATCTGGGTTATAATATCTATATAGGATGTGGCGCAAATAATGGATAACCCTGAAACTGTCGACAGGCCACATTATTATCTATCATTTATATTTCCTGTGTGAATATATTTTTATATCAACAGCCATTTGCAAAACTTCATAAATGTCAAACTAGTTTCGTGGTACGCTCAATGGTGGCGCTTCCATAAGAAGCAAGAAATAACTGTGTATTTTGTACGGTATAGCCAGTCAGCCGCGGGAACATCTAAGCATCTACATAGTTCCTTATAATCAATTTCACCCGCGTTAATCGTTACTGCGCCGTCCCCGTGGGTCATAGCGTGATGTTATATAGCCTATAGCCTTCCTCGATAAATAGGCTATCCAACACTAAAATAATTTTTCAAATCGAACCAGTAGTTCCTGAGATCAGCGCGTTCAAACAAACAAACTCTTCAGCTTTATAATATTAGTATAGATTATAGGCATCAGTAATTTGTTTGCCATCTCAGTATATATACCTAAGTCTCACCTAAAATTGTAGACGAGGTTCCTCCTCTCGGTGACGTTGACGCCATCAAGGTACGGGCGAGCGACGTACACGAGGGAGGTTTGGTTCTTGAGCGCGGTGCCGCGGGTCTCGCGCTCGTGCCACTCCACGTAGCCGCCGTTGTGCACGTTGAACGTGTAGTTGTACTCCTTGCGGCAGTTCGCCTCGTCCGACTGAGTGAACCAGCCTGCAGGAGAAGAAGACAGTTTGAGTCACGGAGGAAAGTAGATTAAGTTTTGGGTTTTCTATGATTGAATAGAAGTGTAAGAAATCTGGTAGGTGTGGTCTGAAGAAATTATTATTGACAGATTTTTCTTCTCCAGTGATGGGCATAAAGGCTGTAATTGTCAAGTGAAGTTTTATTGGGTTTACACGTGAAGGAATTTTTAGTACCAGCACAGAGATAGAGCTGTGAGTAGTATACAGCAAGAGGCTGGCAACTTATTACGCGGGATCTAACTAAGCTGGCGAAATAATGGTCTTTGGACGTTTGGGCAGATTTTGTATGTAGCTAATCAGTTAGTTGGTATTCTCAGCAAATTATCTGACCTGTATGAGGATATGCGCGGTCTGCCATGACCGTGACGATCCTGGGCACGTGGTACCCTGGGTCAGCGAGCATGATGCCGGGCCGGCCGTCGACGCAGATCTGAATGCCGACCATGACGTGCTCCTTCTCGGCCACGAGCACCGCCTCCGGCCCCTCGCCGCAGGTGACGTACTCGCGCACGTCCACCACGGCCTCCTCGCACGACAGCAGCGTGGTGGCCGCCGTCACGCCGCTGAACTCCCGCTCCAGGCAGCGCCAGCGCCGCATCAACTCGAGTCCGAGCCCTACGCAGGTGTGCTTCCTCGCGCGGATGGGCGGCGCGTATCGCTCGTACACGTCGTAGAGCGGCTCGTCGCCGCGCTCGAACGTGTCGTACAGCGAGATGAAGTTGCTGACGGAGTCGTAGTTGTCGGTGACGAGCAGCCGGCGCAGGATGGCCTCGGCGCGCGTGGCCAGGTCCTCGTGCCGCGGCAGCGACAAGGCGAGCGCGCGGCGCGGCGCGCCCCAGCGCGCGCGCGGCAGCGGTGCGGTCACGTCGCGGCGCCGGCCGGCCGCCGGCGCGGCCGCCTGGTGCTCCGCCACCGAAGCGAGTCAACTCGGCCATTCGGCGCCCCATCGGCCCACGCCGGGCGCGGACGGCTCGGCCTCGGCCCCCGCGCCTGCGCGCTCGTGCACGCTGTCATCGCGGCACCGTTCCGTAGCAACCGCGACGCCCTTGACGAGCGCCTCACGCTGCTTCTCTAACAACAATGATGATGGTTTTTCACGCTCTGGAATGACAAAAAAGATACATTAGCAACGTGTCTTTAAAAACACAATATTATTCTGACTCTGTTTACAAAATGAGTGTAGGTACATGTTTCAATGTTTAATTGCGACCTTGCTTGAAACTGAAAGGAACGCGTTTCGCGAAACAACTTGTTATTTCCGATTAATATCTGACTCGAAGCAATTTCTTAAAACTGTACAGTGTATATAGCCCCGTGATCATATCTCATCAAGCACAATTGAAGTGCACCAGACAGTTTTATGACTAATCTTACTCATAAATAACATGCTATTTTTACTCGGTTTTCATGTGTACAGTCGAACAGAAGGCCTTTTTACGATAAACTTGACGACTTACGAGAATTGCTAGTGAAAAATTGTCTTATCTAGGTAGCAGTAATTTATTAAGATAGGAATTGTGTCATCAATCTTAGTAATGCGATGTTGTCGTACAATAGACGGCATTGGCAACGCTGTTGGCTGTACTGTGTAAAATTGGCAATCAACATAAAAGTAGATAACTTTAGTGTACATGGTCATAACTCATGCTCTAGACAGCACTTCGATGTGAATTACCCCATTTTCTAGTACAATAATAAACCATTTGTCAGTATTAACTTGACGGATTGCTCGGCTAGCTGATCAATATTATAACCTTGGTTATCGTATCACGTGCTCTAATGATAGTACTGTGCTGTTTATCTAAACTATATTTTAACTAGTAAGTATAAAACTAACAGTTTATTTTCACTTCCATTCTTTATGTTACCTTAAATATACTACTTTTATCCGATCGCTATTTATATAATTAATCACTGTTACGAGGGATTATCCCTGTGTTGTCAGGGACTTTAAATGACACAAGGAATCCAAAGTGCATATTCGGAAAAATTACTTATGAAATTAATAGGTATAGGTATCTGTGTTTTGACCTCTATGGGGTAACCATGTTATCAGTGGCGAAGTACCCGCTATAACCACAATTCATCCGTGCAATCACATTGAACCGTATTTGCCACTCGCTAGCAGCATACCAACACAAACCAAATAAACAAATACATTATGTGTAAGTATATATACGTGTGAGTTCACTGTTGGCAGTGCGTGTGAGTCGTTTGCTACAAGAACAAAGTGCGGTGTACCGACATGCCGGTCTGAACTGATCGTGTAATTTTCTCGGAAGCTTCGAATATATTGTAGGCATTCGGCAGACATTGTCCTCGTTTTAACTTCGTAATTGTTTTAGGTGTGAGTCATATATGCTAGTAAATTAGTCATTAGTTGGAAAACCGTATTGATGACACTGGCGGTAGCCGTAGGTACTCTACGTAGTATTGTATAACTGTTGCTACTCAGTGAAGCTTTGTATCTCTTTGCAGATTAGTTTTTGATATTATAAGTGTGTAGTATACACTTATAATCAAAAACTAGCACTAGGAATGGCTAATAGACACTGTCTACTAGCCATTCCTGCCTTTTCTTCGTGTAGGGTAGTATTTAACTGTTCCTAAATTTTTTGCCTTTGTTCCACCAAAAATACTACCTAATTGCACAGCAAAATATGCTTACCAAAAATACTAATTGCACAGCAAAATATGCTTACCAAAAATACCAATTGCACAGCAAAATATATTTAAAGAGATCAAACTAAGTCGACGGAGAACTCCTATTTTTGGGTGGGTTTAAGAAGTAACCTAACATAATCTAACCTTTCCGAGACGGAATGCAGTGATTTGAGACGTATAGGTAAATAATAATAATATTTAAATTTTTATTCAATAAATAAATAAAAGTCTTTACAAAACACATTATAGGCTACTTATTGTATTAAATTCACATTAAAACTATATTTAATCTAAAGGAAATGATTTTACAATTTAATAATTGGACACAAAAAGTCTTGTTTATAAAGTCTGTTTTTACATGTTATTACCTGAACTAGGTCAGAGACCTGTGTTTCAGGCTGTTTCTAATATTACATTGTTATTAGGTAAGTATATGTACATAGGTGCTCGTTATGATATATTTTAGTGAGCATATTTTCCTGTGCAATTAGTATTTTTAATAGTCATTATATTTAATCCCCTTCGTATATCCCCCAAGAACGTACCTATAGACTCATAAAAATACCATACTATGTGTTATTCCGGGGCATGTTCTACCTGTCTGCCAGGTCTTATCCAAATATATTCAAGAGACTTTGCATGATTTATACCTAACTAGATTTTACCCGCGGCTTCGCTCGCGTTAGTGTATATTTTGTCAATAAATATCTATATATCCACTCGGAACAATACTTTTTTCTGTATGAAAGGTATCCTATGTTCTTTTCTGTATTCCTGACAACGTGTAAGCAAAATTTCATGGTGATCGGTCGAGTAGTTAAGGCGTGAAAACGTAACAAACAAACAAATAAACTCACATTCGCATTTATAATAAGTACTAGATGTGCCTGCGGTTTCACCCACGTTTATAATTACTGGGCCGCCCCTGTGGGTCGTAGCGTGATGTTATATAGCCTATAGCCTTCCTTGATAAATGAGCTATCCAACACTAAAACAATTTTTCAATTCGGACCAGTAGTTCAAACAAATAAACAAACAAACTCTTCAGCTTTATAATATTAGTATAGATTTGTTCGACTTTCGAATTGGCAGCAATGTTATTGGGTTTATCCAGGAAATTACCAATAACAGAACAATGTTTGGCAGAAAGGTCACGCTTAACTTTGTTAAGGCGGGTAAGTAGAGCTGGCTGTAATAGAGATTGAGATGTCGTAGGTTTAAGGAATATAACATTATGTTTGCATAAATATAATCAGTCTATTACCAGAACTTAAGCGTTTCAATTGTCTCCTAAATACCCGACCTTACAAGATAATATCCTGCTGATTAGTCAGCTGGTTAAGTTAGCTTAGAAGCAAGCGGTCGGCTCGAACGCTAATACACTAACAAAGCTAACTTCTTAACTCTTCATAGCCTTCTGCATTTTAATAGAACAAGAAAAAAAAATCGAATTTGATCAAAGGTGACTAGGTATTATTGTAATGCTGAAACCGAGCAGTTTTAACAGCTCCAGGTATGAGATACTTCTTTGTATTTACAAGGTTTGAACATAAAGAGAAGTCAAACCAAACAAGTTTTTGTTAAAGAATTTTCGTTTGCGTCACTTTAATAAATGTTGGTATATGTGAGGCTTCAAAAAGGTTAACGCCTCAGAGATTAACGTTTGGCTCACATTCACAACAAAGAAGGAAAACCTTTGAAATATCCTTTAGGTGCTCAAACAATGAATGTGTGTTCGGTAGACCGACTTCTTATTTTTGTATTTTGTGTCTTTACATATGCCTATCGTCTTCAAGACCCAAATATTTTTTGTAAAGTGTAGTGCTACGTTCTGACCGACAAATTTTCTTTGGTTTTGTGTTTGAATAAAACTAGTGATGCGCTTCCCTGCATTCGAATACAACCTACACAATGAAAAATCTCGTCATGCAAACTTGGTCATGCATATTCAAACTATTAGCGCCTGTACACATGTATAGTATTGTCAATAGAATCGAAAATACGTGAAATAGATTTAATGAAGATAAAGTATTCGGAAAATAATCAAAACTCCTTTGACGACATCTCGACAAAAGTCTTAAGGAAAGCCCGCCAGTGGATTATATCAACACAGTACTGTGTTACATTCAGGTTAATCATCTCTCACGTTCATAAATAAAAATGAAAACTGTGTTCAGTTTCGAAATGACATTGCAAGCTTAGTTAGTTAATGTAATAATAACTTATTATAACTAAATGTAAAACAATTTAATGTTTTAACATTTACAAGAAAGAAAATTCCTATACAATCCTAATCCTAACTAATATTATAAAAGCGGAAATGAGTTTGTTTGTGTTTGTTAGCTTTTCACGCCTAAACCACTGAAAGGATCATCCTGAAATTTTGCATATACATTGACAGGTGTATAGAAACGGACATAGGCTACCTTTCACCCCAAAAATAAATACTGTTCCCGAGGAAAACAATAATAACGTTCTTATGATAATAGATGGCGCCACGTGTCTTTCGAATCATGATTGAATTATATTATTACACAAGGAGAGTACAACCCCAATTGATTGTCAAATACTAAATTAACGCGATCGAAGCCACGGGCAAAAGCTAGTACGAATTTAAATTGAGAATCAAATAATAACGAGGGTAACCGAGGTGCGAGACCTGGGAGTGACGCTAGATAGTAAGCTTGTTTTTGATACTCATGACTGTCGCAACTGCCACTAATAAAGCCTACCGCATGTTAGGATTCATTTTAAGAGTTAGTAAGGATTTCAAACATTCATCCACGTTATTGTTAATATAGGATTCCATACAACTGATGCGTACTCCAATAAGGGTCTCACAAGACAAGAGTCTTGGAGTACGCATCAGTTGTATGGAATCCTCAGTTTATTGTTTATATTGATGTGATGGAAAATATTCAGATTAGGCTTTTAAAACATATGAAATGGCGTTATAATACATAGGACAATATGAAAATTATACAATCTCTTGAAGAGCGACGGGCTGCACGAGACATTTTATTTATTTATAAAATAATTAGAAATTTAGTGGTCTCCCCTAATCTTCTTAGCAAAATATGTGTTGGATGTCCACGACTAGGTGCGCGTAAAATGTCTCTCTTCCATATTTCCAGTTTAGGACAAATGATGATAAAAATGCTTTTATTAGAAGAGGATATCGGTTTTATGATGAACTAATGGCCAATGGTAGTACTAACCTAATTGATGTATTCGTATTTCACCTTTCTCTCCCAGAATTTAAAAGAAATGTTTCGAAAGACTTGGCTATTAGATTTTCATAGACTATATTCTTGTTGAGAGAATATGTAATTATTATATATTATATGGTTCTCTAAAAATATTATGTATATTGGTGCCAATTCTGTTGTCACAAAACTCTCTGAACTTAACTAAAAATCACAAACATTTTTTTAGTCCTGACACTTTTAACGATTTCAGAATATGAAATGTCATTTGAGAGGACTAAACTAAATTTTAGTGATTTTTAGTTAACCTTAGAGAATTTTATGACAACAACAACAACAAACAATTCTCTTCTTTTCTTACTATAGCCTATATGTACTTTACTACTATCTGTGGAAAATGCTTCTGGATTATGTACTGTCTATATATTGTGAACTTTACAAAATCTATTGTATCCGTTTTTTTCCCTAATAAATAAACAAATAAAGCACATTGGCAGACGTATTGTTCTCGATATAACCACCCTATAAGGGTTCATAATTCAATCAATTGTAGCGCCCGCATGAAATTGCGTATTGTGGCGGCTCTCGTTCGTTACTCCAAACATCGTGCTGTAGCTATATCCGATGGCTCTCAATTTACTTCATAGCAACTGGCTTCTGTTTCTGGCTCAGTGCCGGAATTTGATTTTCTAGAGAGCCCTACTTTCTTTGTTGTACAATGGCCTTAAGATATCAATAATTTCTAGAGAGCCCTACTTTCTTTGCTGTACAATGGCCTTAAGATATCAATAATTTTCTAGAGAGCCCTACTTTCTTTGCTGTACAATGGCCTTAAGATATCAATAATTTCTAGAGAGCCCTACTTTCTTTGCTGTACAATGGCCTTAAGATATCAATAATTTCATGGTTGCCAATGCCAACTCACTCAAGCGTCTATATATAATTCATTACACATTGGTTATTACGCAGTGTCTTGTGTATTTTCCTGTTTTTGATAACTTTAAATCGAACATAAGAAAACATAAGTTAAACTTACTATACTCTATATTATACTTTACATTTGTAGGGCGTGTCAGCAACCTAATGTTGTATTAGGGTAAGAAAAACAGTACAACATTGCTTTAGGGAAAATCGAAAGCAAACAAAATTCTTCATTGCAAAAAAAAATATCCTATATTTGTTTCTTTGACAAGCGGAACAAGAAATGAGGAACCAAGAAGAAATGCCTTCACTGTTTTGCGTTGTTGGCTGTCCTTACTGTAACCTATACTAATCTATACTAATCTTATAAAGCTGAAGAGTTTGTTTGATTGTTTGTTTGTTTGAACGCGCTAATCTCAGGAACTACTGGTTCGATTTGAAAAATTATTTTAGTGTTGGATAGCGTATTTATCGGGGAAGGCTATAGGCTATATAACATCACGCTACGATCCACGGGGGCGGCGCAGGAACAGTAAACGCAGGTGAAACCGCGGGAATATCTAGTTTATTATAATGGGTCATGGGCAAAGTTGATTGCAATTTAGTGGCATTGAGAAACAGACGCAGAGTGGAACATACGTTAGGGGTTCGTCGTCGCAACCTTCTGTCTTAGGTCAGGGCTATAAGAAAGGCTTCAGAAATTGTTTTAGATTAGAAAATAAAAAAATTAACAAATAAGCTGATTATTTGTTTTAAGTATAGTAAGTAAGCTTCTATTTTCGTAACGTTTTACATTTACGCGAATGATAGACGTAGAAATGAAACCGCTTAAAATACGCATTTTATCGCACTTTTTTTTGTAAATGTTTAACTAATATTAAAACTATTTATAATTAAACTTTCTACGAAGTTTTGTCTTTCAGTAGCTATGATCACATTGATCACTTAAAGTAGATAATTATATACTCGTACATAATAGACGATATAAAAAGAGTCAGGTTAAAAGTATTCTAAATAATTATGTATACCTATACATTAACAACGTGACTGTGACGTATCAAAGGTTGTAACTAAGAAGGATTGTCTCTACTGCAGGAAATCTATGATTAAGTACTTGTATAATGTGTAAATATGTATTTGTATATAAAGTATCATACTGGCTCTCACGTGTTTGAATTACAATAGTTGATTGTACACGTTATTGTTTTGCCTAAGTCATTGCAACATAATTATTATAGTTTTATTCAATTGTGAGTGAGCCGTAATTGTTGAGCCAGTTGTTACAAAACATGGTATGCAACATCGCCTCTTAGTAAACTTTAATCTAAATTCATCAGTGTGGCAACAAAAAAAATTATTAACCTATAATTTCCTAAGTGAATTTAAACTACTTTATAAGTACGGATTTTATTTAAGACTTTTAGGAACTATTACACTTCTGCTATTAAACTTTACTACTACCTATTTAAGCTATTCAATTAATAAAACTATTTAGATTTAAGTTTATTAAGGATTAAGTTTCAATTTTAAAATTCTTTTTCTTGCATTGTGATGAGAACGATTACTAACATGCAGGGTCGCGTTTAATGTAATAACATGGATAGTAGGTATTTTTCCTCTGTAATAATTTACAATGTACCTAAGAACTGGTTATAATGTTAGTTTACTTATTTTCGTACAAAGAACCTATCGCTTTCTATAATTAGTTGCAACTAATTATAGGCAAGCGTTTTTGTATTGTTCCTAGTGGCATACAGCTCAGTCGGAGCCACATCATTGGTTAAGTGGAGCCTGACGCTCATGGACTTCGCCAATGTACACAGCCAGACCACTACTTTTAATTTTAAACAAAGAAATTTTGAAAGCCATTAAGCTTTGCAACTATTATAGTATTTAAATATCATAATGGCATTCTATATTTATTATCTTAAAACGCTATTTAACTAAGCCATCGCTAAAAAAATATACTAAGTCAATTCTATTCCATAAACATCTGGTTTTAGCCCATCTGCCATCTGTTGCTGATCATAACATTCAATGTTGACGTCAAGAATTTATTCACAAATGGTTTCTATCATAACAACCATTCGATAAGTGTTATTTTATGTGTTAAAGCCATTATTGTAACAAATATATCAATAGTTATTGCATGATTGTTATTTCTATGTAATCTTACATCCGCTTTATTTTTGAATAGGCAACACTGCATAATTAGAGTTATAATTTGTAATGTAATTTTTATGCGCGCCAATTTTGACTTCACGTCCTTTAATATTTATAAAGCCAAGCCATACAGCTTGGAAACAACAGATACAAATAACAACTATACTTAGAATAACCGTCTGTGGATCATACACATCTTTGTCTCGTACTCGGATCAAAGTCGCCAAACCGAGCATTAGTGTCAATGATTAGGAAACCATAATTTAGAATAAAATATAGTAATAGGTCTACTTGGTTAGGTCCTTGAGTCGTTGAAGCTTGAAAAAAGTTCTAGTCTGTTAACCATTCTGCCAATGATCTGAATGGTTAATAGACATAATTCCGTGGTCGACGACCCGAGCTGGACTTTGTCAGAAGTACCATTGCATTATTGACTGGTTCACACCAGACGGTAATTACTTTCTTGTTAGATTCAATCAAAACGTTAACTATTGATACCAATAGTTTTGATACGATTGTCTTTCTACTAGCAGTTCTTGGAATGTGTGGATGGCAAAAGACTTACTCTGTACTGTAAAAATATCAGCTTTAACTATTTTTACGACACTTAATTCTTACGATAAATTGCTAGCTTTTTTCTTCTTTATTTATAATATCAACCAAATTACAAGTTGATAGTACCAAATGATATCTAAATTGTTTTCTATGCATAATTATATCTCGATGTGTTAAGAATTAATTATATTTGTCTTTAGTATGACCAGGTTTTTGTTACATGTTATAATTATTCCATAATTGAAATATTTACGAACAATAATTATTATTATAACCAAAATAGCCGTTCATGTGTCATTAGTGTCATTACTCATTAGCTATGGTACTTCGTATAATAACAGTTGTCATTATCTTTTACTCTGCTTCATTGTATGTGGTATTATGTTCCTATAATTTAATGTATTTATTATTTCAATGTGTATTATTTAATATATCGGGTAAATAACACAATTACAGATTTAATTATGTTTTTGACGCAAATTGTGGTAATTTATTTGTGGTACCTATGTATATGTTTAAGTGAGTAACGCGGTATTTACGTTCAAACTTATGGCAGTCTGATTGGGAAAGTACAGAAGATGGTAGAAAAATAACCTTGTGTTTCTGTAATAAGTCTTAATTTAAGGGCGTCTGCAGTCAATAAGATGTTGTGTTGTTAGCTGCGGGGTCAGTGGTCTTTAATTGTTGTGTTGCCAGCGCAACATTTCCTTTTTTCAGGCTTGCCAACGCACAAGTGATAGAAGCCTCTGTTGTTGCAAATGTTCAAAGGATTCGATAAATATATTTGTATGATTCACATATAGATCTGACACAATCAGTCTCTTTCTTTGTGTCTATTGTTACCATGTTTGTAAAGGTTCTTTTATCATTGGGATGCAATACATGGTGCAATTAACTCTTAAACAAATACGTTACAATTGCCAAATGAGGACTTGATATTTTTAGCAGTTTATTTTGGTTTTTTTGCAACTTTTTATTAAATTATTAACGTAATAAATGATCATACCACAAGATGTAAATGATTACATCTTGCGGCCAGTTGCGGCATGCTTTCTTTGTTTGTCAACAATAAATATTTTCTTGTCATTGTTCTTTAAAACGACAACAACTCTTCCAGCGCTAAATACATCACAGTAGTATTTATAACAGTTAAGTGTCTGCATCTCTGATTAACAACAAACAACAACATATAATTTTCTGCTACTAATACCCTGCATGCATCCGTCGCCATTCTATTTTTTATAACAAAATCAAAACGTATCAAATAAAGAAATCTCTTTGTAAAAAGCATTCACAAAAGCAATACACTACTTATGCAGTTAAAGGAAGTTGTTCGAGTTACATATTTCGGAGGCCAGCTGTGTTTGTTCTACATTCGGCTGCACGTGATCCGTCTATCGACCTTAGGCGCAAGACACACAGAAAAGGCGTAAGACGAGCCCCTTCAATAAATTTTCATAGTAAATATCTATACATTTTGTATGAAAATTGATTGAAGCGTTGTGTCCGCGTCTAGTCCGCGCCCTGTTTTCCTGTTTGTTTTGTGTCGCGACGCTTCTATACATTTTGTATAAAAAATTATTGAAGGGGCGCCGCGTCTGCGACGCGTCCTCGTCTTAGATTTTTCCTGTGTGTCTTGCGCCTTAATTTTCACATGAGTCACGTGACGGTGGCTGTACACTTGACTCTACTGAACCGAAACACCACTGTGTTTTGGTAATGGATTGTATTTATTGCATTGATATGTCTTCTCAAGGCTGTTGTTAAACTACATGATTTGTGTTCAAGGTACTTTCGTTTTTAGACTTAAAACTAGACTCTGTATGAGTTAATTAAATACTGATTAATTGAGTTTATTTTTATCTTTATTACGTACTGTAATTAATTGTGAACGTTACACGCCACAGGTTCGAAAAATATTTAAATAACATTTTTGAAGTCAAGCATGACATAACGATACTTTTTAGTTTTCCCACGCACCGCAAGTCGAAAATGAAAGACGTGAGAAAGATCTTTGTTTTGCTTTTGGTTTTGCTTTTGTGCGTGTTATGATTACAAAACTCATACGTAGTTATGGTTAAGAAATAATTAATAACATATTCCATCCATTCTATCTTTGTATAAGTATATAAAACTAAATGCCTATATATTTGTTGTATTATCTATACTAATATTATAAAGCTGAAGAGTTTGTTTGTTTGTTTGAACGCGTTAATCTCAGGCACTACTGGTCCGAATTAAAAAAATATTTTAGTGTTGGATAGCTCATTTATCGAGGAAGGCTATATAACATCACGCTACGACCCATGAGGGTCACATCATGCGTCAATGTGTTTTCATACAATTTCCATTACTCATACGAAATACAAATTAAACGGGATGAATCAACTTTTTAAAACAAAGCAAAGAACAAAGCACACTCTATAAAAAAATTGTAATTAGAATAATAAATATTAACTTTTTTTTAGTGATGTTTTTATTTTATGCTATGAAATTAAAGTTGCGAACGTAAAATTTAACGTTATTGAGAAACTGCTATTTAAAAAGTAATTATTTTCTATCTCCATTAATTAAGCTGTAATAGCATGGTTAAAATGTGTGTGGGAGGAAATTAAATTCTAATTCTTTGAAACTATCAGGGTTATACTGGTAATGAGTAGTACAAGTGGGCGGTTTGTGACCTTTTAGTCTATCGCCTACGGGGGAATACTACGCCATTCATAGGTATGTAAGCGTTTTATCGCTAGAACAAGAAAACTGCGTAGGAAGATAATTTGTTAAACGATAAAAAATCGAACGATTAATCGGATTATTACACATATCTAATCTTCAATTGTTTTGGAACGGTTTTAGTTTTTAGCAGCCATTTTTTATGTATTTAATACCTTTTTGTTTCCGTGTGAAATGCAGTATTTATTATTTCGCATAGTTTGAATAATGATATAAACACATGTCATGTCTGTTCATTTAAACTAGATGTATAGAAACTAGGTGTGTAGATGTCACTGATGTGATAGAGTATTTCTAATTTGGAATCACATATATTGTACAACCGTGTGAGAGACTGCTGAAAGCTTAGCTCTTCTTATATCATTACTGTGGTTAAACATATATCATTGGCATGTACATACCAATATTATTAAAAAAAGAAAGAGATGTTTTTTGTATGTCTGTATTTTAGTTTGTAATAAATATACTCGCAATCGCCTAGACTGTTTTTAAAAATTCTTTGGATAGCCACTTTATCTACAAGTAACATAGACTATATAACATCACGGTACGAGCGATTTAAGCAGAGAAATAATTATAAGAGTGGGTAAAACTGCAGGGGACTGCTAGTATTGTATAAAGCAATTAATTTTAGTTAACATATAAACTCGCTATAAATTTATTTAGTTATTGCTTTTACTATATTCCATCTCTAGTAAACGTGAAAAAAACGAAAAAGAATTACATAGAGATGGGTCTCTGTGTATTGTCTCTAACTACCAGTAATCCACATTTATATACTAAATAGGTAACACCAGGTAGAAAATTTACAAAAAATACAAAATTTTTTGGTGGCTTTAAGTTGTCTAACTTCATTTTTAGAAATTAACAACCAGCTATTTCATTCCATCAAATGTCCTGTGTATTATAATTAGCTCTAGTATAAAAAACTATAAAGTACCAACATCCCCGATCGTATCACAAAGGGAAAGTGAAATAATGAAACGTGGGACAATTCATTTTCACAATAGTCACGTGTCTTACTGTAGACCATGCAGTGAAAGTATATTAGGTATGTATGCCAACGCCATCACAGCCCTTATAAATAAGCAAAAACGAATTGACTGCCTGAAATCACAATTGAAAATTCTAAGCACAAATGGCAACAGCAAAATCTCTTCAAAACACCGTAACAGATGTTGGTACTACCTGTTACGTTGTGTATATAAAAAAGCGATAAAAAGTTCTTGTCACGTCACTAGAAACTCATACTTTTGTTTTCCTTTGCGCATCATATTTTACGATTCAATAAAAATCACCATACGCGGCTTTGTTTACGTTTGTACACAGCGCCTATGACATTTCACACAGAATACTTCATCATACATGTACACCCTCTTTGTCTAAAATACTGCGTTATGTACACAACAGTCAACACAAAGAGCTTAACATATGAATAAAGAGAAGTATTTGTAATAAGGACTCACCCATACAACGGCTAGAAGCCAAATAAAAAAAGAAAAATAGATCGCTGCCTACAGGCGCGCTTCTATTCAACGTTTATCCACTGCAACCACAACAGACAAACTGATCGTTGAGTAAGTCCGTGCCCTCGTTATTATATTTGCGTTAACCACACTAGTGTTGTCATTTAGCAGCTACTTCGCAACTAATGTTATTTCGGTACTCGTTATTTTATTATGGTAGATAATTATATTTTATTTTATTATTATTAACTCGCAAGTTTACTGTACAGTCTTCCATATTTAACTGATATAATTTAACTATCATCTTTTGCAAGAGACTAATTAGAAATAGCTTTCAAACCATTATAAATCAATAATTACACGTAATTAAAGGTTATATGACTTTTCGAAATTATTTGCGTATTTATTGACAATTATCGCCTGCTCCGTGCCTCCGAGAGCACGTTAAGCCGTCGGTCCCGGCTGCCATGAACATCTATGGCAGTCGTTATTGGGAAGTCAGTGCCCTCTAATATCCTAATACTAGTCTAGCCTTAGGGTATCGCTCCGTGTAAAAAGCCTAAAAACTGATATCCAATCAAATCCGGTTAGACTAGAAAGCCGACCCCAAGTGACTTGAGAATAATAAAGGCTAGGGTGAAGAAGAATTACACGTAATTAAAGGGATCGTCACCGTATCGCCTCTCGCCTCATCGTCAAACAGGCGTCAACCTTACGTAAACACCAAAAGCAGATCAGCAGCTACAGTACGTCGACTCGGCTACGGCTAGGCGACGCCGCGCTTACGCCGCCTTCACTTAGATCATATTAATATGGATATTTTCTCAGTTCTTCAATGAGTTTATCCCTATTCATAGTTATTTTTTGTTTGAAATATAACCTACAAATTCAATAAAACACGCGCGCAACACGATTGATTGTTGTCTTGTGAATGACAGCACGTTCGGCAGCAGTAGTGCACGGAGAGACGTATGCGCGGGGATGACGAGCCGTAAGCTCGGGGACGACGAGCCGTAAGCGCGGGGACTGCAAGTTGATCACGCACCGCACCGCGGTTTGTGAGCTTGTCCCGAGGCGAGACGATTACGTTATGATTCCGGTTAGTCTGCGTTGTAGTAGCGAGTTTCATACAAAGAATACTGCACGGCTCGAGTTGATACGGTGACGATCCGTTTGAGTTGATATGTGTGCTATGACCTTAAGGCTTTAAAAATGTTCTTTTGTTAATTTGAATGTAGAGTGCCAGTTATATTATAATTTCTCTTTTAGCAATATGGATTGCCGGCAATTAATATAAGCTAGTTGTCACAAGTGGTAGGTAACTATTGGTTTCTAAAACACAAGCAGATTCCACTTTCTACGTATGTTGATAACTTGTGGAATTGCTATTTGGATTGTCATGTAAAGCCTGTATTGTGGGTAGGACTATTATCTATTCGATGTGATTGGCCAGCCGTTGAATTATCAAACAGACATGTCGTTATTACAAATGAAACGGATATCCGGTGACTATCTGGTATCCTAAATTACTATACGGCTACATACCAGAATGCTTATCCAGCTGGATACGGGATTTAAAAAAATACGAAATATGTAATTTAGGTAGGCACTTTAATTACCATTTACCAAATATAATCATTAATCAGTCATCACAAAATTTTCTTTTTCCAACTTAGAAAGTTAATTACTAGGTACTCGCAAATCATGGTAAATGCATACTTACTAATTTCTTTACATTAAGAGGTAACAAGCGGTTTCGCTTGTCTTTATAAAAAAGACCACCTTCAGAAAATGTCTTTCGCTGTACGCACTGCTGCAGGCAGCTGAAAGATAGATTTTGGAAAACTTTGTTCGTTACTTTGTTGCCGGATATCCGGCTACAAGACAGGCCGAATATCCGGTATGCGGCAAAACAGCTATCCGCTTCATCTATAGTTGTTATGCTATATTATCACACATCATCCTAATAGCAAAGTCAATTTATTTTTATTATATATTTTTGCAAATCGCATTCAGAACTTGTTTTGTGCTACTTGCGTCACTTTACAAATAACGTTTGTTAATAATAGCGGTTGTCACTGTTACTTTATATAGCAGTGCAACGCGTGGCGTCATGACGAGTGCGCATGCTCGGCGCGCCCCCGCCACCATCTTGCGTGACAGCTGACCAGTGTGACCACGCGTCGTCTGTATATGCCGCGTCGAACTCATTATCTAAATGCACGATAGTACCACAGTCAATGTATCACGCGATACAATCGTTCTAATAAGACAACCATGTTTGCAATTTGTTTAGCAGATTTAATAACTTTGAACCGCCTCGTGGCTGCTTTGTTATCACTTTTGCTAAAAACGTGACGTATTTTATTGTTTAGGCAATGCGTAGTATTTTAATGGCTTTAATATATACAATTAATGTTCCAACGGCTAGTAGATTAAATATTGCGTTTAATGAACTAATTATTAGATTATCGATATCAATATTTTTGATATTTATTTACGTTTGATTTTGTTAATCTGCTTTGGGTTTAGCAAAGAGCTTAGTTAGTTGAAGCATTGTACTTTTTGCTTCATATTTTATTTGTATTCTCTATTCAAATAACCACACTATTGACCAGGAAAAACAACGAAATATAATCTGCACTGCTATCTATCTTCCGTAGATTGAATATATTGTCAGCTTTTCGCACAGTGATCAATTGATCATGATGGAGTATTTAGGGTTATTTTTCAAAGGAAGCCCGGTCTCTAAACAGCGGTGGCCTAAATACAACCCTAGAGTATTTAATCATTTTTTAAATTTTTCACTCCATTTTTTATTTAGAGACTTTTATATTAAAATAATATGTTAGACCCATCGTGGCTTGAATTTTGAATTGAAACCTAGCGTCATAGGGTGGGCCCCAGACGATTTGGAGTGGGCACGGGCCAACCGACACCCCGATAAATATGCCAATAATGGTGTCTATCGCGTTTTCTCTGCGCAGAAGACTCTTATGTTACGTTTTATTTGTTTTCTAACTGTTTTGTATTTTATAACATAGGGATTGATTATCCAAGTAGGTATAGAGATGACTATACTTGGATAATCCATCCCTATGTTATAAAATACAAAACAGTACTTAAAGACTTAAAATTTACGCTTTGGATCCAAAGCGTAAATTTTAAGCCTTTAAGTTGTTGGCTTTAACCTACCAAAGGATTGAATTTGCCCTTATTGAAAGGTTGTCATACTCAGAACACCTACGCAACGTAATTAAATGTCAGGCCCGTGGGCGATGTGACACAAAACAAAGTAAAGTATAGCGAACACAGCGTAAGAAATAAAACCTATAAGTATTTAAGCCTGTCATTAATATTTCGTTGTTAAATTGTACAGTATATGCAATACTTATTGCAGCATGAAAAAACTAATTGGATGCGTCATTTTTTCGTTATAATTCTGTAAAGTATTTAAAGTGCATTAAATACTGTCACGTACTGTTCTGCCCTTCCAATTAGAGTGCTGTTTGATTGTGTAAAACAAACTCTCCCGCTGTGTGTGTATTAAGAGGACGCACTGAAAAAATGCACTAACTTTCATCGAATAGTATAGGACTATGAGAAGACCAATTAATCTAGAATTTTGATATAGGTAAATTGATGTCTTTTACTAAAATTTACTAGCTCAAAAACACGATATTGTGATTTTGGCTCGATCATAATTATTTTCGAAAACACCTCTGAAAAATTACTATTTTTGAAATTACAAGGAAGTTACACTATCATTCATTCATTATGCTTAGGAATTACTCAAATATATTCGTAACATCAATATTAGTAATTTGCTAGCTCATTATTTCCATAACAAAAACCAATCATTTTTAAATAATATTTTAAGATTATAACAAACAATTTCTAAGCGCTCTCGATCATTGCGGGCGCATCGCAATTTTAAACCTTATGACCTCTATTTAAGGATTGATACACAATGAGTGTCAATGAGTACTACGTCACACTTCGCGGTGTCCGATGTCCCTCAAACGCATTATCATGCGGTTTTCACCAATAGACAGAGTGATTCATGAGGAAGGTTTAGATGTAAAATTTGTCAAGGTTTTGTACTAGCTGTGCGTAGCTGGAGCGGGTCGTTAGTGTGTGATAATTCGCAAAGAATGTAGGTGATAAGCATAACTTTACAATGATTCTGCAATAATAACAATCCTACTTGAATAATTAACGAACATTTATTAACGCCATCTTTCTGACGACATGCGCAATTACATTATCAATACGTATCTTTTTCTAAGAAATCCTGTGAACATAAACAATATAGAACAATCCTATAGACGACTTTGTTTACATGTCAACGTGTGATAAAAAATGTCGTCTCATATAAATACAAGCTAATTAAACACATCTACAAATAATAATAAGATCGAATACAAATATATTAAGCAACAAGCATTCAATGTTGATTGTTATTGTCAAATAAACAACATTATATAAGTAAATGTGCATTATGTAAGCCAAACTAATAAAAGAGCTTGTAGCGTGTTTACCTGTTAAAACTAATTAAAATTGTCGTTGTTTTTTTATTGATTATAACGTCTTGAAACCAATGTTACAAAAAGGTTTGTAAAGGATTAAAGTGGCCAAAGTAGCCCTTACGTAGTATGGCTTCTAAGTTATTACATTTTTGGTTCGTGGTATCTATAAAATCTGTAGACGCTTGACTGATAGCATATTAAATTAAGTGACCTACTCTTGACAATGCGCCGAATGCTGTGAATTCTTTCTCAACCGGTTCTTCAATAACGTATCAAACGTATACCTAATTAGTAAGTCTAGACGTCATTGAAATATGTAATAGTGAACACACGAGTCTCCTAACCTTGGATTGAACTAAGCTGTACTCACTGCTTTTGCGAAAGCATTCATACGTAGAATTGGGGGCATAGTACCACACATTCAAAGCATTCATACGTACTAATTCATACTATTAATTAATTTGCGTACACATATTATATTTAATGTAGGTTACTGTAAAGGTCATTTATTAGATACTAGCTGACCTGCGCAACTTCGTTTGCGTCACATAAGAGAATTTTCCCCGTTATTGCAACATTTTTCATTGATGCTCCGCTTCTATTGTTTCTAGCGTGATGTTATATAGCTTATTGCTTTTCTTGATAAATGGGTTAAAGAAGAACTTTCAATTCGAACCAGTAGTTCCTGAGATTAGCGCGTTCAACCAAACAAAGAAACAAACTGTTTAGCTTTATAATACTAGTATAGATGTTTAAAGGTAGTTTTATTTTAGGACACATATTCTCTAATAATAAAGATAAAAATGAGGCGTTAAAGCGTTTCTAACCAAACTCACACATTTGTACACCAAATTCTTATAAAGACAAATTGCAAATAACACAGAAGTCTGTAAATATACTCCACATTAATATTCGCAGTGTTAATTGTAATTTTGACTCCTTTACAGTGTTTCTTCACAGCGCTAACATTACGTGTCAGTTGATAATTTTAACAGAATGCTGGTTAGGTGCATCACCGACAATTCCACAGTTAGAAGGCTATGTTTCCTATCATACGAGCAACCGTAAAAATCAAAATGACGGAGTAATAATTTATGTAAAATTGAAACTGCTACATACAATAACAGAGCCCTCAATTACTGACTCTACTTGTCTAGTATGTCACCTTACAAATTCAGATATATCTGTAGTAGCGCTATATCGTTCACCTTCGGTAAGAAATTGCGATAAGTTTACCAATGAGTTAAATAACATTCTTACATCTATATCACAACATAAAAATATAGTGGTCATGGGTGATATAAACATAGATATAACGCCAAACAATCTAACTCAACAATCAAACGAATACCTAAACATGATTGCATCGCATGGTTTCTTACCCTCACATCTATTCCCCACTCGTGACAAGTCTTGTTTAGATCATGTTATGGTAAAATCCCGCCTAAAAACAATGACCCTGGTATTTGACACATATATAACTGACCATAAGCCTACTTACATCAGTATTGACTGTGAACGGATGCCCGCAACTCCTAAAGCCAACAAAACTGTTGTCGACTACTCTGCCATAATTTCAGACCTTTATTCTATGGATTTCGGTGATATAATGAACGCACAGGACGCTAATACCGCTACAGAACTTCTGATTTCCACCGTTAGTTCATGCATTACGAATCATTCAAAGTCTATTCATTTACCATCCAAACGTAGAACACTTAAACCCTGGATTACTAACGGTCTATTACGCTGTATTCGCAACAGAGATAAACTGTCATCTGAATTAATAAAAGACCCAAATAATTATACTCTTAAAGTCACTTACACAAGATATCGCAACTTCTGCAATAAGCTACTTAAAAATATAAAGATTGCTTACGAAAAAAATGAATTCACTAAAGCAAAAAATGACTCTAAGCCCACTTGGAAAGTTATAAAGAATATCACAAACACTAACCGTAATATCACACCCCCAAACGAACTTTTGTCTATGTGTAATAGTAATATATCATCTGCCAACGCTGTCAATAACTTTTTTGCAAATATCGGCAGTAAGTTAGCTTCTAAGTTTAGTTCCAGTCAGACTACTGATAAGTGTCCAGGGAAAGCAAATCCAATCAATTCACTTGTGCTTTTACCCACAGATGAACATGAGGTACAAGGACTTATTCTTGGTCTCCGCACAGACGCTGCGCCTGGATGGGATGGTATCTCACCAAGAATTTTAAAGTCGTGTCTGCCTGTACTTGTACCCGTTATTACCCACATCTGTAACTTATGTCTATCTTCTGGCTGTTTCCCTACATCACTTAAAAAGGCTATTGTCTTCCCAATCCTCAAGGGTGGAGACAGACACAGTGTTGATAATTATAGGTCGATATCAGTCCTGCCTGCCATCTCCAAAATTCTCGAAAAAATTATTAACCAACGTTTGATGAGTTTCTTAGAATCCAATAGACTCTTGGCATCTAATCAATACGGATTTAGCAGGGGAAATCGACTGAAGATGCTGTTGCCTCACTAATAGATCATGTAGTCTCGAAATTAGACGACAACTCAAAATATCTGAGCATCTTTTTGGATCTCTCGAAGGCGTTTGAGACTGTGTCTGTTCCTCATCTCTTGAACAAGTTGGAATCAATTGGGATTCGTGGTCATACACACGAACTGTTCAAAGATTATCTCAGTAATCATACTCAGTGTGTCAAAATAGATGATGTAATTAGTGACACTGAATCATTGAACTTTGGAGTGCCCCAAGGCTCAATTCTTGGCCCGACTTTATTCTTAATTTACATTAACAACCTCTGCAACTTACCCCTCAAAAACTGCTCTATTTACTCATATGCAGATGACACGGCACTAGTGGTACACGGTAAGAACTGGTCTAAGACCTTTGACAGTGCGAAAGGGAGTCTTAGAATAGAATAGTGATGGGTTGGCTTTCTAATAATGCTTTCTAAAAAAAAAACTGTTTACATGCCTTTTTATTTGAAAGCTTCCTCTTCGCATATCTTTGACTCTCTCGTTCTTAGGGCTCATACCTGCAGTGTCAACCATTCCTATTCATTGTGTTCCTGTCCCCAAATTTTGAGAACTGAAACATTGAAATACCTTGGAGTTTTAATTGACAATTCGCTAAAGTGGAAGCCTCAACTGAAAAATCTGACTGACAGGGCTGGTAAGCTAATATTCATTTTTAAAAAAATTTGATATTCGGCGGATACCGACACTCTTAGAACTATGTATTATGCGCTGTGTCAGTCCTTACTCACATACTGTATTACAGTCTGGGGTGGGGCTCATAAGACGCATCTACTACAAGTCGAGCGTGCGCAAAGAGCAGTCCTAAAAGTCATGATGTCCAAACCTTTCAGATATCCCACACAAATCCTTTACGCAGAGTGTAAGTTTCTTACAGTTAGACAGCTCTTTGTACTTCAAACCATATTACGCAAGCACCGTTCTATAGTATATGACGTAAATGCCCTTCAAACCCGTAGACAATATAAAGTATGTGACTCTCATAACTCAAGAACATCCCTTGCTCAACACCATTATCACGTCATCAGTAGTCACTTGTATAACCAGATTAATAAACTTTGCAATATTTACCCCCTCTGTAGGCAAGAGTGTAAAAGGAAGGTGTATAATTTGTTACAAGTGTTAAATTATGATGACACTGAAAAATTATTAACGATGTCTATGCTGTAGTAAAATTGCTCACAATGATCCAAACACTATGTTACACTTAAACACATAAACACTTCACACTTACATACATACATACACACATGCACACGCACGCACATACGTACACGCACATAATATAACATTTTATATATTTATTCATATGAGGCTGATCGAATTATGTCAGATGATCAAATAGGGTCCTACATAAATATTAATATTGTGCACATTATGTATAATCGCTCCTTAATTTAATTTAATCTAGTAATTACGTGTGAGGGCACTGGTACCCATAACACAAGTTAAATCTTACCATGGGTACCAGAGTTCAACATAACACTTTTTGGTTCATGAAATTCTTATTATTATTTAAGGTTACAGTGTACATAATCTAAGTGTTAATATTGTAAAACCGTTTTTTTGCAAATAAACATTATTATATTATTATATTATATTGTTTATGTGTCACTTACAATTTGCGTGTAGTGTAAGATGTTAGAAAGCGAGCGAAGAGCAATGAAAGAAGTGATTTGCGATTCTTGATCTTTTAACATGTAAAACGTTCTATGGGAACTTCCATGCCAAGATGTTAGTAGCGGCTTCAGTTTGCTGACGTGGGCATGAAGTCTCGAGGTGATGGAGGTCATGTCCGTCTCATCGTCAGGAACTGGTGAAAAGAACTATCCAGGAAAACGGAGTGGTTTACCGTAGACGAGTTCTGCTGCGGATGTTTGGAGATCCTTCTTCCATGCGCTGCAGATACCGAGAAAGCCCTGGGTTAAACCTCGACCCAATTGGATGATGCATGGCAGGTGATGGCTGACTTAAGTTGCCGATGCATTCTCTCCACGTTACCGTTAGCTGCTGGGTGGTATGATGATTCGCACTGATCAGCGCGGCGAGTTCCTTGAACGTATGTGATAGGAACTGGTTGCCGCGGTCGGCGGTGATGTGTTTTGGACAGCCAAATCGTGATATCCATGAACGAGGGCAATAACGCAAGTCTCAGCTATCATATCCTGGAGAGGATACGCTTCATGCCAACGAGTGAAGCGGTCGACTATCGTGAGGCGACTATTGCCAGAACATAAGAGTAACGGACCAATCAGGTCCAAGTGGATGTGCCGAAAACGTGCTGATGGTGGCTGGAATGTGGCTAATGGCGCTGTAGTGTGCCTTGTCATTTTAGAGCGTTGGCACTGTTGACACTCTTTAACCCATTGTCTGCAGTCCCGTCTTATATCTGGACAAACGAATTTTTGAGTGACTAGCTTGACAGTAGCTTTTGCTCCTGGATGACTCAGGTTGTGCTGGGTATCGAACACTTGTTTGCAGAACGATGGGGTGACGTATAGTAAACCTCGAGATTAGACTCTGAAGTTCTCATCTTCTCTAATTTCAGAGTATAACCAGAAGTTAGCAGTTCCTGTAGTTCAGGGTCAGGACGTTGTTCTTTGGTCAAGGACTGATAATTGAGTGGCATACATATTTCACTAACGCGTGAAAGGGCATCAGCGAAATCGTTCTCTGATCCTGCTACGTAACGAGTGGTTAGCCCTGATACAGCGAAACAACTTGAGATGCACACACTACGATTAAAAACCGCTAAATTGATGCAAAGAAGTGACTTAAACAGTTCGTCTTTTCTTTACTTCACTCTGGCTGTCAGCCGAATACTATAATAATAATAATAATAATAAGCTTTTAAACTACCACCTTCGCCTTGTGATATAAACAAAAAATGTATCACCAGGTTAAATAAAAGCGCACAAACCGCAGGGCAGCTTGTGGCGAGCTGAATATGAGTGGCGACACTGCGGTCCTGAATGCCTCAGAGAGTCGGTGAGGGCCTCGTCCCCAGCTTGCCGTTACTGGTTGGCTGGGGTGGAACCTCAAGAGCGCCCGTAGGACTCTCAACTTTGGCTTGCCTTGATAGGCTGGTCAGAGGGGGGCCGCTAGAGCTACATGCTTGGGGGTGGAGGTGTCATTTTCAAGGGCATAACTACGGGGAAACCCGCTCCGGGTCTCCGTTTCCACGAGAACCGTGATGGTGAAACCGGCGCCGCACTGCTCGACACCCCTAGCCGCTCGCACCGGTGTTGCCCTCTGCTGCTGGCTTGTATGCCTATAGTGGCTATTCAGGGGGCCCATCTAGTGAGTTGGCGAGTCACCGTCTGTCCATTCGATTGATGCAATTAGAGTATTCAGGGAAGACGCCGATTTATCAGCCATAGTTACCAATATACCAGTCCATCAAACACCCATACCCATAGCCCATATATTAGAATCCATACGTAGCAGTAGTCCTGCGCCTGCTTCGGCTAGTGCCGCTGTAGGTGTTCCATCCCACCTTTGATTAAAACTCTCGAAGGGCCTCGTCACGTTGGACCCATGTCTCCGTGTAAGCCTCCCAAAGGGCCGGGTATTTTCCTAACGTATTAGGAACATACCCGTGAAAGAAAAACAAATAATAATAATAATGTTTATTGACATAGAAATGTAGTACATTGCGTGAAGCTTAATCTAGGACTTAGAGTTAGCACAATACTTACTAACACTGATTCCCAAACTAGGCTATAGCCTGTATTTTGGGAGGCAGCGCTCAGCCAAAACAATGTAACAATAGACACAGAAGAGAGTTATTAGTATACTAGCTGCCTGGAACGCGCAATCAAGCGGTTTTTACCTGCGAGTCATTTTGTACATATACGGTTTTAAAATCTGTTGCGGGAAAACCACCAGCGCGGCCGCTTGTATTAGTTTCCTTGAATCACAAAATCACATGGTTAAAAACCACGGTGGTTTAGCCGTACTGGGGCCAAAGCCCATGAGTAGGTACCCTAAGCTGACGAGCGTGCATGAAAATATAAAGCAAGTGATTATTCAGCCTGATAGACCACTCTTATGTTATCGCAAGAGTGGTATATCAGGCTCGTAGCAAATCGAAATTCGTAGTCTCTACCTTCCCCTCCGAGAATAATGACATTGTGACTATATACAGCGTGTCCCAGAAGATGTGAATCAAATTGTAACGGGAGATTTCAGTAAGGACCTTTCAAATGTGCTAAATAAAAAAAAATAAAGAAGTTATGACCTATGAGTAAAAATAAAAAATCTAAGTTTTTAAAAAAGTACGACTTTTTTCAGTCTTTCAACTACAGGTGCTTCGTTTATGGCTAATTTTCATTTTTTTCACTATTATTGTTTTATGAAGGATTGATTCGTCAAACTACAGACGATTTTTTTTTAAACTGACTTAGTTTTTAAATCGCTGCATTATTTTGGTGTATGTCGTAGGAGGGTTGTGCCATAGACCACCACGCTGGCTCACAGCGGGTTGTCAGACTTCACATATCTTTGAAAACATTATGGAGAACTCTCAGACATGCACATTTCCTCACGATGTTTTCCTTCACCGTTAAAGCGAGCTATAATTAATTATTTATTTCTTACTATTCCTTACTAATATTATAAATGCGAAAGTAACTCTGTCTGTCGGTCTGTCTGTCTGTCTGTTACCTTTTTACGCTCAACCCGCTGAATCGATTTAGATGAAATTTGGAATGGAGAAAGCCTTAGAACCTAGGAAAGATATAGGCTATATACCATCACGCTACGGCTCACGGGAGCGGCGCAGTAACCACAAATACCACTGGCGCGGGTGAGACCGCGAGCACAGCTAGTACGCATATAACTTCGAAAAGTCAGAGATGAGCTCCTTAGGATCGAACTCGTGGCAGTCCAACGATATCCCACTAGACTATTGCAGCTTTTTAATGTTTATCTATTTTGTTTTAATAATTCATTTAATGTTAAGGTCTATTTGTAGTCGCAGGACAATAATACAGCTAAAATTTAAAATAGGTATTCACTAATTTGGTTTCTCTAGGGATCTGCATTGGTAATTATTTACATAGATACACGTTTAATTTCCACAAAGACATTAAAGTATATTAACTGTGGCTGTTACGCTGGCAAGTTCGAGTTTAATTAAATTTTGGCGACAGAGTTACAATCTTTTAGCACAGTTTTTCAATTGTATTTTTGTATTTAATAAAATACGCGGGAGTTGTATTTTATTAAACATACTTTATTATAAAGTACGATTGGCAACCCTAGACTTGTTCCCTACTATGTGGGTCTCAAAAGCATGGCGAAATGTTCTTTGCCCCTTCGTAAATATAAGCGTGAAACTATATGCTGTTACGAATAAACAAAATTCGCAGAATCTGGTTTTGAAATCATCGTTTCAAAATAACTCGCAACGTGACATGAACGGGTATCCCCACATCAAACGCATCCTTTCCATACATACCTACATAGTGTTCAGTATCTTGATTACGTCAACCTTTTGTCTTACATATGTGAATGTTGTGTAACTAGCGATAACAAGTGTGACGCATCACACACGTGGAACGGTCACCTGCCGCCTTATCAAAGCTATGTACTGCACGCTTACCTGGATATAAACTACTTATAATTAAAATTGTAAATGTAACAACAATGTATATTTTCCGCATGAACAAACAGAGTACCGGTTTTACACAGTTCAAAATGTAGTACTGTTCTGTTCCTTACTGCCAGTTTCACCACTAACAAGTACCTAAAAGCAATCCGAAAGATAAATTGCATGTTATCTCACGTTTGTTAGGTTAAAGAAGTGAGATAGCGAGACTTTTGTCTTTTAGATAAATTCAATTTGGAGGTGGTGGAACAGCCCTTAGTGTCATAAAAATCACCAATGATTTCTACAAAATTAAAATAAACGTCAAATATGGACATTATACTAGATTTTACGCCCGGCTTCGCTCGCGTAAATGTAAGTACGATCAGATTGTAGCACGTGTCAAATACGAAGTCCCATTTGACTGATGATCGTTGAACAGCAATAGTGAAGAGACCGTTACAATCGACACAACACGAAATCGATTATCGATTAACTTTCCAAACAAACAGTAATTGAGGGTTTAGAATAGAAACAAAAATGATAGAAAGAGGAAAACAAAAAAGCAGTCCATCCAAGTTTGACATATCGAAAGAATAGATACTTCTTCTCCTTAGCCTTTTTTATTACCAAGTCACTTGGAGTCGGCTTTCTAGTCTAACCGGATTTGACTGGATATCAGTTTTTACACGGAGCGACTGCCATCTGACCACCGCAACCCGAAGGCTAACGATACCCTAAAGCTAGACCAGTGTCAGGATATTAGAGGGCACTGACTTCCCAATAACGACGGCCGTAGATGTTCAGGCAACCCGGACCGACGGCTTAACGTGCACTCCGAGGCACGGAGCAGGCGATAATTGTCAATCAATACGCACATAATGTCGAAAAGTCATATAACTTCCGAAAGTCAGAGGTGCGCGACGTGGGTTCGAACCCAAAACCCTCTGCATTGCAGTTTGTTGGTCTCCCCACTGACATCAAATCATCAAAGTTAAATACAACGTGTTTATTTGTAAAAAAGATCTGGACTTATCCTTGATTAATTCCTAGTATCACATACTTACTCCATCTATACTTTTATACTATAATATATATATTTTGTTTAAGTTAAGGAGCTTTAGTCCCGAGGTCTACTTCACTCCATTAGGTCTACACATACTATTATTATATCAAAGTAACAATGAAAAAACAGAACATTCATGTGCATAGTGAACGTCGCCGCATTCCACACGCAGTAATTTTATATTAAAATTAAATATGTGTGTCGTGTGTGTGTGTGTGTGTGTGTGTGTCGTGTGTGTGTGTGTGTGTCGTGTGTGTGTGTGTCGTGTGTGTGTGTGTGTGTCGTGTGTGTGTGTGTGTCGTGTGTGTGTGTGTGTGTGTGTCGTGTGTGTGTGTGTGTGTGTGTCGTGTGTGTGTGTGTGTCGTGTGTGTGTCGTGTGTGTGTGTGTGTGTGTGTGTGTGTGTGTGTGTGTGTGTGTGTGTGTGTGTGTATGTGTGTGTGCGTGTGTGAGGGTTTGTGTGTGTGTGTATTTGTGAGTGTGTAAGTGTATATGCAATATTAGGACAACAATTATTATGAAATTATATTCAATAATTCCTCAGTACTACCTAAATTCAAATTTTTAAGCCAAAGCATTAATGATCTGATTCTGATTCTGATTCTGTTTTTTTGCACTCATGATACGTCAAAGGGTATATATGTAATATTTTATTTATTTTGTTACATAAAAGGGCTGATTGCCTATTAAATTGTTTTCTCGCGAATGTTGTAGTAACGATGCAGGTAGGGATGACATAGTGATTGTGTCTTTTCATAAGAAGTTGGGAGTAAAATTTTAATTTCTTATGTAATTTTAGGACAGTGAGTGAAATATATAGTTGCCTGACAGAAAGAATGTTACTTAATTTCTATAAGTCATCGGTGGGAAACCGATAAGGTTTAAAATACATGACTTTTAAAATTGATCTTTGGGCCCTCTCGATTTCAATAAATTTGCTCTTATTAGCGCCGCCTCACACTGGTATACAATATATTAATATTGACTGAATCAAAGTAATGTAGATTCTACTCATTGTTTCGGATGTTGTAACATGACGCAATGTTTTGGATACCCATATAAATTTTTTAACCCGGGTCATAAGTAAATCCAAATGTAAGTACCATGACATTCTTTGATCAATCAGAATACCAAGATATTTTATATTACTAACTTTTGCAATAAAGGGACAACTGCAGATACTCGACTGAAAATTGTTGCAATTATGAATCCGAACTCCAAAATCTACTTGTGGTTGAGAAGAAAGTGTAATAGAAAAGCATATATATCTAGTTTTTGAAGTATTTAAAGTCAGTAAACTACTATTTAGCCAACCAGCTATTTTGGCTAATCCAGCCTCAGCGTGATTTTGAACGTCATTGCTGCCCGTAAACACTATGGCGGTGTCATCAGCGTAAGAAAATATATGCCCAGCAGTAATATTAAGATTGCATAATTCGTTGATATATATTAAAAATAGGGTCGGACCAATAACACTGCCTTGCGGAACCCCGTACAAAACATGTTCAGATTCGCTAATGTAGTCACCAATTTTGACTTGTTGTTGACGTTCCGTAAGGTAATTTTGAAAGAGCAATAGGCTATTATCCCTTATACCAATATCTTCAAGCTTCTTTAAGAGGATGGGAATAGAGACAGTGTCAAAAGCTTTCTTTAGGTCAAGAAATGCAGCTAGACATTTTTTACCTTTATCTAAGTTATTAACAATAAGAGAACTAATCTTAGAAACAGCATCTTCAGTAGACATTCCTTTACGAAAGCCGAATTGCGTTGGTGCCAAGATGTTGTACTTACTTAAGTAGCTAAGTAAACGTTTGTTTAAGAGCCTTTCCAGAATTTTTGATATGGCGGGTAGTAGTGATATTGGTCGATAGTTATTAACATCATCTTTGTCTCCATATTTGTATACCGGCGTTACCAAGATTGTTTCAAAGCTTTAGGAAAAACACCCGTATTGAAACAAAGATTGACAAGGTGGCTGATTATAGGCACTAAAGTAGACTGAGCAAGTTTTAAAAATTTGGCAGAAATATTATCCCAACCGGTAGCACTGTTGGAATCAAGGCTCATTAGCACACTTTCAACACTTTCAACTTCCATAGGATCCGTTTCAAGTAAGACAAACGATGACAAAATGGTATGATTGAATGCTTTTTTGTCTGTACACGAACCACTTCTACTGCCTAATATATTCTCAGCCAAGCTTTTACCAACATTCGCGAAAAACTTATTTATGTAGTTGACAGAAACAATAGTATTTGGGAAGTTGTATAACAGATTGGTGTTTCCTGTTTTCAAAGGCTTGTAGCGTGTAATGTCATTAGTTTTCCATAACATTTTGTTATTATGAGTGCATTCAGATATTTTATTTTTATCATATTGACGTTTTTATATAAAGCAATAAAGCAAGAGCGGCCTCAGATAGAGGATAGGTCAAAATTCTGTTACAAGTGCCCAGGTCATTCAAATCTTTAGTGATGAGTAACATTTCATTTCTAATATTCTCGTTCCGGACACATTCCACCATGATGTGTAACGCATCTTCTAATAAGCCACACTCTGAACAGAGAAGCGATGGAACCTTTTTCATCATATAAGCAAATTTATTAAGTGGAACGTGCCCGGATCGCAGTTTAAAAGCTATAACTAAGGTTTGTCGGCTCAGTGTACAATCATCAAACCATGGCGACTTCCAGGGTTCATTCTGTAACGTCTTATACCATATACCTTTTTCCAGTGATCGCTCGTTAAAGTAAGTTTTCCAAAGATCACGACAATGTTCACGAATTAAATGAATACAATCAGTGAAAAAAGGCAATGGACTTTGTATAGTTATGCCCTCGCTAGACGCCTGTTTTGCCAACGTATCTACTTTTTCATTGCCTTCAAGGCCAATGTGTGACGGAACCCATTGAAGGATTACTTCTTTGGAATTTGCTATAAGGTTAAACAGAAGTTTTATTATCTCGTAGGCTATCGGATTGCCTCTTAAATAAGAGGTACACCGAGCCACATGTTGCAAAGCACTTCTCGAGTCTGTTAATATTACAATCCTATTATAATTTATTGTTTCAATATATACTAAGGCTTTAAAGATGGCAATCAGTTCAAGAGAAGTATAATTAGTTTGAGGGTCAAAATAGCAATACCCCTATTCGACTTATTTTGTTTTGATGCATCTGTAAATATTTTATAATTATTGTCATATTTACTATTAAGAAACAAAGAACATTTTTCGCGTAGTAAAGTAGGTACATAATCCCTCTTAGCTCGTGATATGGTTTCGATGTTATATCTAACTATATGCCTTATTTCATAAAAGCTACTCCATTGGTCCAACGAAAACATATCCAAACATGATCTAGAATCTATAGCAATATTCTGAAATTTTGAATGTATCTCAATAAGAGTGGGGACTTTTTTACGTCAATATCGGCGTGAAGTGAGAAACTTTAGTTCTTCTAAAACATTAATTGAAATACTGTTAGACAACGACATCGATTTAAGCCAAAATTTGCCACCAAGAAAAAGTCTGCGAATTCTTAAGGGAGTAATACACAACTCACTCTCCATTACGTGGATGGGAGTGCTTTTTACAAAACCACCGATTATGCGCATAGCGGCATTCTGGACTTTGTCCAACTTGTATAACTTAAATGTGCAGGCATTGTCAAACAAAAAACTACCGTAGTCTAGACGTCTGCTAATAATTGACATATACAGGCGTCTTAGATGCTTAGGGTGTACAACCCATCCAGGTCCGGCTAATACTTTCAGAATATTTAAAAAAGTATGCACTTTTCGTATAATTCATTTACATGCTTAGTCCATCTTAGGGAACGGTCCAGCCATATACCTAAGTACTTTACGTTTACCACTTCTCGAAGTGGTTCGGATTATATTTTGACACAACAATTGTCCCCATTTATTCCCTTCTCAAATATACAGACTTCACTCTTGGAAGGCGAAACAATCAATCCCAAATTTTGTAAAATATTAACTAGTAAGTCTAATGAGCTCTGGAGCGCCACGCGAGCATTTTCTACATTCTTCTCAGTACAGTATATAGCAAAATCGTCGGTATACTGAGATACGTATACATTTTTAATAGAATTACAAATATTATATGTTGCAATGTTGAATAATAATGGGGAAAGTGGATCGCCTTGCGCTAGACTTTGGATAGTAGTTCGGCTTATAAAAGTAGAATCGTGTTTAATTTTTAAGTTCCTTAAACTTAGAAAGTTCCAAAGATAATTGCATATTTTAGATCCTACACCAATTTGATCTATATTTAAATAATTATACGCGTTGTCAATGTCGACAAAGCATGCCACAGTCACCAATTCCTTTGAGAAACCTGATTGAATTCTCGTAACCAATCGTGTTAGGCTATCTAGGCTAGATTTTGATTTCCTGAATCCTACTGTTTCTTCTGAAAATAATCCTTTCCTTTCACAAAACCATTCTAATCGCCTATTTAGGATTGAATGAAAAATCTTGCAGAAACATTAAATTAAACTTATTGGCCGAAGAGATGCAATGAGTGATGGGTCACGGCCGGGCTTAAGAATTGGGATCACAGAAATATCTCGCCACTGAGAGGGAACAAAGCCGGTTGTCCAGGCATATATTGTATATGGAACATAGTATCTTTTTGGCAACAACTGGTAATTTTTTTATCATTAAGTATGATATATCGCCGCACCCCGGTGCCGTATCGCTAGCTTTAATACTAGTTTCTAATTCGTGTAAGGTAATTTCGCAATCTAATGTATCATTTGTGGAGTTAAATTTAGGTTTAGCTGAGAGAACATAGGCCGGACATAAACTAGCCAATACAGATTCACTCTTGTTTAGATCTACAAATGATCGGCGGGTTGTGTTACCCTTCAGCCATTTCATCTTCCTCCACATTTCGCTTGCAGAAGACGTTTCATTTAAACTGTCACAAAATGTATGCCAACAATTCTTAAATGCCTTTTTAATGAGCCTTTGAGACTCTTTTACACACTTATTAAGAATTATTAGGTTAGAAGGAATAGGACTTTTTCTAAAATTAGAGAGCGCAAGTCTCCTTTTCGCTACAGAATGTGATAATTGAGAAGTCCAATAAGGTTTTGGTACAAAATTAAGCGTTGGATTTAAGCTACGTTTTTTAATAGGAATAACATCATTTGGCGTTTGATCAATATAGTTAATAAAACTTTCATATAAACGTTGTGGTTCACTTAAAGCAATAAAATTTTAAAATTTATTTTCGAGGCTATTGTTATACGCTTCCCAATCAGCCAGTAGAAATTTACGTTTCTTAGTAAACTTTGGTGTGTAAGAGGACACAGTAGAAATATTTATGATGAGGTGGGCGCTTCCGAGGGATTCGTTGGTTACTCGCCAATTAAAAGAACATGCAATATCGGAAGTAGCCACAGAAATATCAGGCGAGCTCTGTTGAACTGACCCGGCCATTAGTTTCACACGAGTATGATTACCATCATTCAATGGCACTAGGCAACAATCTGTTATAGCTTCATAAATTTGAGAACCTCTAACATCACATTTGCAAGACCAAGTGAAATGGTGAGCGTTAAAATCACCAAGAATTAAGGTTATACTATTAAATTTTGAGAACAAAATATCCCAGTCGTGTCGTCGCGTCTGTACCCACTGTGGGCAGTAAACAGCAACGACATGTTCTATGCTTGTGCAGTTAAAAACTTTAACATGAAGTATCTGTATGTCTTCATTAGGGTGATCCATACGACATAATTGCGCCTGAATAGAGTTATGGGTGATTAATGATTATATATAACCCGCCATACCCGTCCTCCCTGTCTGCCCTAAAAATTCTATAATTACTTAATTTAAAATTGCTTACCGAATCCAACCAGGTTTCGCAAATAGCGGCGATGTGTATGTTATCTTGGATTAATAATTGTTCGAATTCCAACCGCTTTGGTCTAACACTCTGCGAATTCCACTGCACAATATTAATCGTGATGTTCGCCATTCTTGCAACAACATATCAAACAAATTTTTTAATAAGGATATATCCGAAATACTTTGAATAATCGTAGACAAGCACCATTCTACAATTATGTTCATCGCAGATTTAATTTTTTCTTTCCAGTTACCTTTTAGAAAATATTAGTTTTTTAATCCTATTAACTAATGTTTTGAATGACTTATCTTTACTCGGCGCAGGCTCGGTATGTTTGCTACAATCGTTTTCAGAAATATTCATGTGCGCATCACTTGAACAAGATGAGGTGTCGTCGTCAGGATTGTCGTTCGCAGTAGTTGGCCGATGCCGACGGCGCGGGCGGCCACGGCGACCCGACCGAGGTCTGTCCTCACTGAGCGCGCGGCAGCCAGAGGCAGAGGGCGCGGCCACCTCCAGTTCCGTTCAGTTCGATGTCCGACTCCGAAACCGAAGTATTCAAATTGAATGTAATCTGCTCCGATGAATTACGTTGTTTCCGCTTACTAGGTTGCAATCTTGTATTACTCGACATGTGATGGTTATTATTTGTTCCCGCTGCTATGGTTGCATAGGTTGGAAAACTCGACGTCGGTTAAGATATGACCGGTATGTTGTTAGCATTGGTAGGAATCGTGGTTTCAGATTGTATATTGGGTCGTGGTGAGAAAGGAGGTACATACATATTTAACGCATGTCGGTATGTACAATTGAAGTCTGACATTAGATTCCGTATCTTTTTCTCCTTTATATACACAGGACAAGTTTTAGCGAGAGACATATGATTTTCCTTACAATTCACGCATTTAAATAAGGTTGTGTCACAATTTGCGTGATCTTGACCACACTTTGGGCAAACAATTTTAATAGATGAGCAGAACTTTTTAGGATGGCCGAAGCGCCAACAGCGGGAACATTGCGTTACCGGAAATATAAATGGTTCTACCTTTACTCTAATATTAATCAACTTGATATATTGCGGGTGTGAGCTTCCTTTAATACATATACGTACTGTCTCAGTAAGAATCCAGTCGGATTCGGACCCTCTTCGATTTAGCCTTTTTACCGATAAAATCTCACAATCATTCTTACTTTTGATAGCAGATAGTAATTCCTCATCGAATAATTCAAGGTCTATGTTTCTTATAATCCCGTACGAAAGACTAACCTCCCAAGTTTTGTATATTTTCCATCCTTTGTCTATAATAAATGAGCTCGAAGTTAATGTTTCCGCACATAGCAAGTCCTCAAAGGAAACTCTTATTTTAAAGGCGCTAACATATTTTATGTTAATTATACCACATATATTTTCTTTTTCAAAAAGTTTGGCCAGCGAATAGTGTTTTGGTAACTTCTCGCTACTCGTAATACATATGTCAATTATCTCGCTTTTTCTTCTCTTTTCTCTTCTATATAACATCCATGTATCCTCCTGACTGGGTATGTCTTCCTCATTATTAGTCATCATTAGGCATTCTCCCTGCCTTAAGTCCTCTTCCTCCATACTACTACCCTCTTTAGAAATAATATCAACAACTTCACTAACTACTTCATTCTCAACTAAACGCTCACTCATTATGAATAAGGTTCAATACACGTTAACGAGCGGCTGCGCTTGCGCGCGCCGACTTGAACCGTTTTTTGTGTAAGCGACGAGTATTAAATAGTTAAACAATAACTCTAAACGCGTCCTAATCACTCGATGAGTGAATTCGCATTGCTATAATAAAATTCAAAGAGCACTTTGCCTGTACATTGAATATTTTCGCGAAATTTCAATTGGAATGTATCAGTATCGATATAGAACACAAAATATATTTTATTTGGAAGTTTTGTTTGTCTGTCTGTTTATTTGAAGTTATCATGCAAAAACCTGTGAACGGATTTTGATCGGGTTTTCGCCAATATGTTACATGAAGGCCCGACCATAATCTTAGATAACAATCATGACGCTATGACCTATAGGAGCCGAGCAGTGCTATTTATCAAACTTAATATACATGAATCCCAGCATCACATTTAATTGTTAATTTGATGAGCATAAGCATAGTGTGTGTTATCATTTAATTTTTGTTTCATTAAAATCCGTTAATTCTATCGTAAGTTATTCTAATTTAAAATTTACATAAATTAGTTACACGTTCGGATACTAGATAGCGCTGTGCGAAACATTTTTAGTTTAGATTGTCTACATTTCTTTTAATTACATATATAGCTGTGCCATAATATATCTAACCATACAAACTCTGCCATACCTACTATAATAAAATTCTAATAGCACTTTGTCTATACATTCTTCTTCTCCCTAGCCTTTATTATTCCCAAGTCACTTGGGGTCGGCTTTCTAGTCTAACCGGATTTGACTGGATATCAGTTTTTACACGGAGTGGCTGCCACCTGATCTCCGCAACCCGAAGGCTAACGATACCCTAAGACTAGACCAGTGTCAGGATATTAGAGAGCACTGACTTCCCAATAACGACTGCCGTAGATGTTCATGGCAACCCGGACCGACGGCTTAACGTGCTCTCCGAGGCACGGAGCAGGCGATAATTATTGTCAATCAATACGCACATAATTTCGAAGTCATATAACTTCCCAAAGTCAGAGGTGCGCGACGTGGGTTCGAACCCGAGACCCTCTGCATTGCAGTCTGTTGGTCTCCCCACTGAGCTATCGTCTAGTAGCATTGTCTATACATTGATTATATATTTTCGCGAAATTTCAAATGGACTGTATAATAGCTTAGGTATCTAACGATGTAGAACACTTTTATTTTTGTAATTATTGTCTGTTTGTTTAATTGTTATTCTGCAGATAAGATAATAGTTACCCTAGAAAGTTATACTATCACGAAAAAACCCGTAGATGCGGTTTTCGCCAATATCGTGGCGTTACGTCGACCACAATTACAATTGTGTAATGCAGCTCCTACACAGAAGGCATCGCCAAATAGTATCAAACAATGGCAGATGCAACAATGCAAAGAACGTGACTGTACAGAATATGTATAATAATAATAATATAATATTGTATCACATACAACAGCATGCTGTAGAAATGAGAGCGTTGAGAAGCATATGTGGTGTGACTCTGAAAGATAGAATAAGAAATAGTGTGATTAGAGAGAGATGCGGCATGAAAGTGGATATAGTTACAAGAATAGAAAAGGGTATGTTAAGCTGGTTTGGACATGTAGAAAGAATGGACGAGGAAAGACTGACTAAGAAAGTTTATAAGGCTAGTGTGAATGGAACAGTCGCAAGAGGAAAACCTAGGCGAACGTTTCTCGACCAGATCGGAGGCGTTCTGGACAAAGGCCAGGTTAAGAGCTCCTTGAACCGACGGGCGTGTATGAGGAATGTGATGAAAGTGAATGAAGCCAGAGAAGTGTGTCAGGATCGTAGCAAATGGAAATCCGTAGTCTCTGCCTACCCCTCTGGGAAACAGGCGTGAATCTATGTATGTATGTATGTACAACAGCATCCAGTATCCTAAACAATGGATAAACTTACACATATATACTTTTTTTTTGTAAATACATACATATTATACATAGAAACACCCAGACCAAGACAAACATCCATGTGCATGCACACAAATGTTTGACTTGTGCGGGAATTGAACCCGCGACCTCAGGCGCGGCAGTCCGTTACACTGACCACTACGCCTTCGAGGCCGACATTATGCTATAATAGTTGCGATTATTGCGATGAAAATCTCTACTTTCGGGATGCATCGCAAACAATATACGGCAAAAAGCGTAACGGAGAACGTTCGACTCATGGTAAGCCGTATTACTGGTGCTACGTTAGTACTGTTTATTCTGTGCTGGTGCTATGATGAAACCAAAAAGAAGCGGACTTGTGCACCATCTGCAGTGCATAATGAGTGTCCAACAACAAAGCCGTCGCTCTGAACGGCCTGCGCCCAGAAGAACAGTCCCTGAATATATAATAATGTCCTGCAGACCGAATTTCGGCCACGGCGGCCAGTCTTAACGGAGACTAGCCATCTGCGCAGGAGATATTATAGTGCACAAGTGTGTGCGCTAACACAAGTGCACTCTCTGTTTCCTAACTCTCAAGATCCGATGGGACGATAATCCGATACGGCCAGAGAGAGATCAGGCGCAGGACCAACGGCTTTACGTGCTTTCCGAGGCACGGGGATGTTTAACACCGCCAACTTTCTAACTCCGGCCTGCTATTGAGATGATTCTTAACAGAAAAACCTAATAACTTTTTGTTAGCTCGACCTGGGATTAGAACCCGAGACCTCATGCTCAGCAGTCGCACCACCACTGCGCCACGGAGTCAGTTATAAAACCTATCCTATTATAATAGAGATGCCATGGATACTGTAAAATGCTCATTGATAAATTGACATTGTTAACAAGCGCCTGTTAAAACATTAACTACAGAATGGTGTGCGCGATGTAGAATTAATTTGCCCAAAATCAATACATCGTTTGCCAGACGTTTCAGCCCTTTTAAGGAACATTACGTTTACAATAAAGTAGTTAGTTCATGTGACGTACAGTTGTGTTCACTAAAAGAGGCAAAACTTAAGGTAACAACGTGGCTTGCCTCTTTAACATACGATGCCACTGAAAACCTTTTTGTGCACTTAGTGTAAATTTTAATTGTTGACAGAATACATCTTTGATTCATCTTTCACTAATTATAAAACAATTGTGTTAATTTAGTAACATATTATTTATGATATATATATATATATATTCCGACATCCGGGGTTCCACAAGGATCTAATCTGGGACCGCTACTGTTCCTAATTTTTATTAACGATTTACTGGGTAAAATAGATAGTAAATGTCTGGCTTACGCAGATGACATAAAAATCTTTAGATCGGTTACTGATTACCATGATTGTGAATGTCTTCAATCAGATTTAAATACATTGATTGGTGCGTGGATAACTCGATGTCACTGAATATCAGCAAATGTCAAGTTATAACATTTACTAAAATAAAAATCAAATTAACTTTCCTTACCACATCGATGGGGTCACTATAGAAAGAGTAAAGGTGGTGCGCGATTTGGGGGTGCTTTTTGATACGACTATGTCATTTAAACCTCATTATGACCACATCTGCACTAAGGCTAACCGCATGTTATCGTTTATATTTCGAAACGCTAGACCGTTTAAACAAGCAAGCTCTCTAATAACATTATACTGCTGTTTAGTAAGAAGCATACTTGAGTACTGTTCATCAGTGTGGTCGCCCATTTACAGGACGCATGTAGATAGAATGGAGGCGATTCAGAGGCGCTTTATTAGAGCACTATCCTCTAAGTTTGGATTAAGGCGGAAACTACCAGATTACAATAGTCGACTTCGTAGGTTTGAAATATTGAACCTGGATAAGAGAAGGTGGATAAGTGACATTTGCACTCTACACAAAATTGTAAATGGCTCATTGGATTGTCAACTTGTTGGCCAGCTGAATTTTAAATTACCAACGCGATCCGTGCGCATCCCACAATTATTTAGTATACCGATTAGCAACAATAATGTATCACAGAACAATCCAATTTCGCGAATGTGCAAACAATATAATGCTGTATGTTCCCGGGTTGACATATTTTATAACAAACTAAATATATTTAAAAGACTTTTACTGGAAGAGTGTAAGCTACAGTAAGATAGCAGAAACCTTAAGGAAATAATAAAATAATCAACTAGTACCTATGTAAAACTTTTGTAATATTTATTTTATATTTATATACTAAGTGCATGAACATTACCGATTGTTTATATCGAATCTTCACTCGCATGTTCTCTCTCTCTAACTAAACGATGTGTGTAGTTATAATTGGACTCCAGATGTGAGTATTGTATACTGTTTAACATTATGTGTGTATGTAGTAGTCTGTAGTCTGTTACTTCAATAAAATAAAAAATATATATATATATTTACACACATACCTATATATTTTCGCACATACCTATAATTATATATAAATATATTATTAGTACAAAATACTGTTTTAAAGCTATTCGATATTATATTATGTAGCAAGAAATTATTTTTATTTTGTTATTGTGTAAGTTAAGATTTGAATTCATTTTCAAGTAAACTTTACGACCGAGCAAACATGTAAACGCATTGTAAATCGTCAAAGGTACCCACAGGACAGGCTTGCCTAGTATGGGGCCAAAGGATACTACGTATATGTAATGTTTTATTCTGGTAATAAAAGTATTTTGATTTTTTTGATTATGATTTTGACATTTTTTTATGTCGTTTTTAATTCTGTATTCACTATCCGCTTACCCGATGTAAAAGTATAAAAGGGTAATAAGTTCATTGCTAACTAGTAACTTGCTGTATTATTAAACTCAACAACGCAAAACAGCTCGATTGAATATCTTTTTAATTCAAGTTTGTCTGTAAATTTGTACTTTATAAAAATAACGTAGAGTATGTTAATGAAAAAAATGTCAGATGTCCAATTCTCGTATGTAATAAAAACTGTGTAAAATAAGGTACCAACCTATATTAAGAATATACCGAATGTAAACTAAAATGGAATTAAAGAGCAATTGTTATATTTAATGCCAAAGTAACTACTACATTGTATTTTATGTTAGTATTGAAAATAAAAAAGGTACCAGAAATAATATTATTTATGAGATAATTCACAAGATACGTTACGTACCTATCTTTTACAACTTTTCTTAAGCTTTTGATTGTGTATGCCGTGATAGTTTTGTATGGAATATAAATACATACTACCTTATTTCTTGCTCAGAAATCGATTCCTAAATTTAAAGTAACTTGTGAAGATCTCTGGAGAATACAGTAACAATGGTCGAACCACAGGGTTCAATACTCGAGCTATATCTGTATCTTATATATTGGTTTAATGTCAGTTATTTATTACAACAAAGCTAAGGAACAGCAATTAAACTGTTAGGTCAACTATATTGGTATGAAGCTAGAATGAAAATTGAAAAATGTATGGTAAGTATTAACCTACATATATATAATAAAATCTTTATACCGAACTCATTAACGACAACATCTTTATAGAATTAATAAGTACTAGCTCATTAATTATTAGATTTCAATTTAAAGAAAAAACTACTGTAAGGTGAAAGATTTTTAACACATGTATTTTAAAAGAGGATTTTAACATCCATCTACCAAAATATGATAAGATTATATTATATCAATCGTATTCATGAATTGCAGCTACAGTATATGATAATAATTCAGATATAAAGCATCGTTGACACGACAAACACGCAAATACATCTTAGCTATCAAATAATCAATATTCATCTGTCAATTGGCGGAATACCAGACTTAATTGAAAGGCATTGTGTCTGGCTACAAGCACTGTTAAAACATTAAGGACCTTTCTTTTATCACCGTTTGTTTGTAGGTATATGTATTTTTAAAGAATGTTACATATTGTGCTGATTATATGTGACTCACTAGGTAGTGAGTCACATATGATAAGGTTATCAACCCCTCATTGTGGCCAAGACACCTTTAGCCATCTTTGATCAGGCGTGTCAGTCTGCTCAACAGGCATTTTTTTTTACGTGGTGTTATGCTTTTACGCATACCTCTCCGCTGGGGCGGGCGGAGGGGTTATGTCGGACTCACCGGGGTAAAGAAAGATGTTGAAATGATGATATTAGACTTTCTGGAATACCGACTAAACTAACCACGGTGTTCCTCGACAAAACCGCAATCAGCGTGGCCGCGGTAATCACTTGCACATGCAGTCGCGAGTAATCGCGACCCAGCCGAGGTTTCGGCCCGCCGCCCGTATGAAACGGCAGACCACTACACGATAAGACCTTTGGTCACTTCTCAACAAAAACTGTCGCTCCCCTAGAGGGCAGACGGACTCGACACAGATGCTCGACTGGCAGTGAGTTATCTATCCTCATCCTGGAAATCCCGTCTACACTCCGCCTGTTACCTTAGGAGGCATGGTGCAGGCATCCCGAATTTATTTATCTATTTATTTATTCATCACATAGTATATGATAGGCCCTAGCCTTAGCGTATTAGGGCTGATAGGGCTGTAAGTACTTTAGGGTTCCGTAGGTTCTTGTCATGTAATTGTGCGCATATAGTCCGTTAATACTAAGGTGTCGACTGTACAATATGTATACTCTTACGGAGTTATATCTCCGAGGAGTTAGGCACCGGTATTTCATACCATCATAGCACATTTATTCAATTAAGGGGTGACTCTATTGCCCACTCGACGTATTTTACCAAAATCCCTATTGCTACTGATAATCCTAACTTTTATTATAAATGCAAATGTGACTTTATTTGTCTGTTGTTACCCTTTCACGCCGTAACTACTCGACCGATTATCATGCAATTTCGCATACATGTTGCCAAGGATGCAGAAAAAATAAGTTATTGTCTCTTGTTACATTTGTAGGGTAAATATATTTATAAGATATTATTGTCGCATGAAAACCTAGGAGCAATTTTGCGATATCTTGTGAGACTACAATTCCAGTTATAGATATAGATATCCATAGCTTACTAGCCTATGACGAGTAACGTAGAGCGAGACACTTTTGAACCTTTTTTATTTTCTCAACATTATTTGTTGCTTTTTAGTGGAATTTTCTCAAGAAAAAAGCGAATGAGTACAAATTCGCATAGCAAATACTAAGTACGTCGAATACGTGACTTATTAGACAGTTGTAGTGTTCATGTTCCAATTCCACTATCAGATCCTCAACATCATATCCATTGAAAAGCAGGTACTCATTTCCAGGTGAGAGGTAAAACACGAAATGCTTGAGATTTTCTCAAAGCTGGAGTGTTTTTACCTGGATAGCAGATTATTAAGACAGATTAAAATATCCGCCTTATGGAAAAATCCTGTTGTGTTCTTGCGGTAGTTACGTGGAGTTTTTAGGCGCTTGGATACGCTGTTAGTAAGAGACAAATAAAATCTTTAGTATTTATGTTCCAGCTCCATTATTAGATTCTCAACATCATATTCATTAAAAAGCAGGTACTCATTTCCAGGTGAGAGTTACGACACGGAATGTCTATGATTTTCCCAAAGCTGGACCGTTCTTACCTGGATAGTAGATTATTGAAAGAATAAAATACCTCCGCCTTATAGAAAAAAATGTGTTGTGTTTCTGCGGTACGTCGAGTTTTTAGGCGCTTTGACACGATGGTGTTCTGTTAGTAAATTAAATCTTTACTGTTTGCGATAACAGTACAATAACGCCATATAAATAAATAATTTTAATAAACAAAATTTTAACAAGAAAGAATATTCTAAAACTTAAAAGTTAATAAATAATTGCATATTCTTGTGAATAATTAAATTATTGTTATTTTTGGAGTCGGTGTCAGCCCGCGCCGCGTGCTGCGTCTATGTGTGTAATTGTGCATGCCAATGTTATGTTATGATTATAGAAAGACATCTCATGTTTAATTAGTTACAAACCTACCTTGGCTGACACCGACTCCAATAATAACAATAATTTAATTATTCACAAGAATATGCAATTATTTATTAACTTTTAAGTTCATTTTAAGTTTTAGAATATGTTTCTTTGAAGTCGGCTTTCTTTTTTGTTAAAATTTTTTATTTCTCGGTTTTTAGTGAACCTTGCCAAATATGAGAGCATCATCAATGTAGCCAAATACGCATTATTAAGGATAACTCGATAACGAATGGTCAAATCTTGATCAAAACTAAATGGGACCACACGGGAAGCACCAGCTTTCAAATAAAAAAAGAATCATCAAAATCGGTTTACCCAGTTGAAAGTAACGAGGTAACAAACATAAAAAAAAAATACAGACGAATTGAGTACCTACTCCTTTTTTTGAAGTCGGTAAAAAATAGGCTTGCGTCGTGAATGGTTCTTGGGTTTCCAAGCATATAGCCTGCTGTAAACGAATACCTGTAATGTTTCCTCACGTGTTTTGCATTAAAGTAAATCATCATTAATGTTTATGGATAGTCCATAATGTAGAAAAATACTAAAGTCATTAATTTGCCTATGTTTTTATAACGTGTAGACTTCAAGTTAATAATTATATTATGAAATGTTTCCTACCAGAGCATCGTGCTCAATTTTAAACAACTCTCGTGAAATATAATGTCCTTCAGACTGAATAATTGCGGTCACGACGGCCAAACTTAAAGGAGAATAGCTCTCTACGCAAAGATATTACAGTGAACAAGAATATGCGCAAATACAGGTGCAGTCTTTATTGCTCTAAAATAGTACGCCGCGCTGGAACGAAAATCCGACACGACTTTAGAGATCAGGGGCAGGAACAAAGGCTTTACATGCTTACCGAGGCACGGCAAACTTCGGTTGCTTTTGATAATTTATTGAAAGTGAAACCCAATAACTTTTTGTTGCCCAAGTAGGATACCAAACCCAAGATCTCAGGCACAACAGTTGCGATCACTACCGTTACACCACCGAAGTACATAAAATATATTGATAAATAAAAAGATATGTCGTCATATTATACAGTAAGGTCTGGTCATATTATAGGGTCATAGAGTATTATAGATAAATATCATAGTTTTGTTTTTTCCAAATTCGTTATTTCGTTTATTATGTAGGTACATAGGTTTGTTCTCCAATATCAGTAATGACTAATGAGTTATTTTTTATAAAACATTTCCGGACATGACATCAGCATACTCAAACGTCAATAAATTATGTTCGATTACTTTGAAATAACTACACTTCAGAACATTGAGACAACTGCCATCTTAGTCTCCTCGTGAACATGGCTGCTGTAAAGCAGGCGAAACGTCGAGCAAAGTATAAACTTAAATATAAATTGTTTAAATTAATTTAAGCAGCTTAAATTGTACTAAAGTTTAATAATAGTAGGTAGTGTTAGAGTTTCAACATTATGTAATACAAGTGTTTTAAAATAAACAATGTGATGAAATCCGTATAAAGTAGTTTAATTTCAATGTATAACATTAGCGTAAACATAAGACATTATTATGCAGTTAATTGGTAAAATACCCGACCCTTCTTACGCTTACAGGGAGACATGGGTCAAACGTGACGAGGCCCTTCGAGAGTTTTAATTATATAATCTAAAGTGGGGTAGAACACCTGCATTAGCCGCAGCAGGCGCAGGACTAATTGCGGCACCAGTAATTAAGATTTTCTTCGTCTCGTTGACATCGTAACAACGTGCAACCGGTTGAGACACAGACAACAAACTGATGAATCTGTGTAGTGTATTGTGGCACATGCCCGTACAAACTGCCCGCGGGCATGTCCGTCTAGTGAATACCCCGCTTAAGTAAAGACTCTAATATACCTGGGCTATGGATTTAAGCGTTTGATGGACTGGTATAATGGTATATTAGGGGTTAAAGTATGAAATTGCCGATTTATACTGAACAATTGAAACTTGTTTTTTTTCTAAGAGGTACCATATTTATTTAATCGCATCCATCTAAACGGAAGTTCATTTATGCCTTTGCAATAGAACTCCGGGGATCTAGATTTGACAAACTGTGTGAAAGCATTTTGTACTGCCTCCTGGGAAGAAAATTTTTTATCACGTAGAAAATTGTCCAAATCACGATAAAAATGGTAGTCCGTTGGAGCAAGGTCTGGCGAGTACGGAGGATGACGTATGGTTTCTAACTGTAGCTCCTGTAGAGTTACAACGGTTTCTCGTGCAGTGTGAGGTCTTGCGTTATCATGGAGCAATAATGATGAAGATCAATTCACGAGTCGGGACTGTTTCACTGCCAGTTTCGTCATCATTGTTCGAAGTTCAGCACAATAAACATCTGCTGTTATTGCTTGACCAGACCTGAGAAAGCTATAGTGAATAACACCATGAAGAGACCACCAAACAGTTACCATTACCTTTTTATTGGTAAGCTTTGCTTTAGGGCACTGTTGCGGTGTTTGACATGGGGTCAGCCATTGCATTTTTCGCTTAAGGTTATAGTAAAAAAAATGTTTTGTCACATGTCACAATGATCCAATTTTCCTTCATTTCTGTACCGATTCAACAAGGTAACACAAGTTTCAACACTTCTTTCTGCAGATACGTCAAATCATGAGGCACCCATTTTTCATATTTTTAATCTTATTAATTTGATGAAAATGTGCCAATATTACAGGTAGGGTAACGTTAAACCATGCCGCTAATTCCTGGGTAGTTTGACTCGGATCGGCTTCCACCATCTCCTTCAATTCAGCGTTATTCACCTGTGTGGGCGGTCTTCCAGGTGGTTCATTCTTGAAGTCGAAGTTTCCATTACGAAAGCGTTTAAACCAAAAATGCACGGTGCGTTCATTAGCAGTCTCCTCTCCAAACGCAGCGTTGATATTGCGAGCCGTTTCTGCCGCGTTAGTTCCGCGTCGGAACTCGTATTAAAAATGACTCGGATTTTCGAAGTATCCATCTGTCTAAGCTGAATAAAAAAAACAATTGAAAGTCGAAAATCGAATGTTGCACATTTTTTAAAAGAAGAAACAGTTTCACTCGAAAAGCTCACATCATGAAGGTTTTATGTCAATTCAAAATATCTATTAATATACAACAGTAACTTCATACTTTAACCCCTATTATTATTAGGATCAGTAATATTATATAGTTTCGTTGTACCTATGTTATAATTATTGCCTTTGCACATTTTTCTACGTTTGCCTATGGAGATCTCTTAGACAATGTCGTTGTCACTCAATGCAAATAGCAACATCAAATTGCTTTTCTTTATTTACGAAAGCGAAAATTATTGGCTGCATAAGAACTCGAGACAGTTTTTTGCTTCACATAGCTCGATAAAATGTGCATCATATTAAAAAGCTGAAGAGTTTGTTTGTTTGGTTGAACGCGCTAATCTCAGGAACTACTGGTTCGAATTGAAAAATTCTTTTGGATAGCCCATTGATTGAGGCTATAAGCTATATAATATCACGCTACGACCAATAGAAGCCGAGAATCAATGAAAATGTTGCAAAAACGGGATTTTTTTTATGTGACGCAGACGAAGTTGCGCGGTTCAGCTAGACTAAGTAATTATCGACTAATTATTGGTATAGTTAAATCTTCATTCTGTGGTTTTGAAAATACAAGGTGTCTGTGCCAAGATGAGCGTTCACTTTGGCACAGCCCCCTTGTAACTTTTAAATGGCGGACCTACCAATTATGCTATTTTACGACCAAATTCGACTAATTCACTACGTAAACAGATTTATGGTTTGCGATGGTGGCTGTGCCAAGATGAGCCGTACATTTTATGTAAATAGTATACATAACTAAGTAATTATCACATAAAACGATATTTGAAATATAAAGTTTCTGAAATAAATAACTACACTTTCGGTCAAAATTTTGGGGACAGGGTAGACATAACAAGGTTTGACCACAAACTTGCATTTCTAAATAATATATCTATTAACTGTATCAGCGTTATTTTGTGAGAAGATATTTAAACATATTTTATGGTTGTTGTTAGTGTAATTTATTTATTATTTACTAGATAATTATAATATATGTCGATGGCTTTCCGGAGCAGACATGCCCAGAATCTGCATTTTCTGTCATTGGAAGATTTTTTCACACTTAAACAAGTGATCATTCAAATCGACGATATTAATAAGGGTCAAAATGAAACGAATATATTTTCTAAATGGTTTTTATTCACCGATGTTGAACCATGTCTCGTCATAGTCTCAGTTTTATTTATCTACTTCACAACTACCAAGAAGTGTATCTAACACCGAGATGTGTATACTACATGAACAGAAAAGCATGCATGAAAACTAATGATGAAATAATACATAACATGATTGTATTTACCTATTGAACTAAATTTTAGTGATTATAGACATATATTTGAATTGCAGTGCTGTCAAAAATCTGATAATAATACCTACACATTACTAATAGTGATTTTACATACACCCAAACATCAATGTCAAATTCTAATAATTTTAAAAGAGTTCATTACTACACATATACTAACTCTATGGAACTCCGATATTTAATAAAAAAGATCTAATCTTTTAATATAATATTTGAAATTAAGAACCAAGACCAATATGGCGTCCTTTTAAGGTTTTCAATATTAAAAAGCTGTTTAATTTCCAGCAGAGAGTTGAACGATTTGCTTGTTGATCTCCAGAATTTCGTTCATGTACTCTTCGTCGGCCATGATGGTGGCTAACTTGTTTAGGATGGACAGGAGCTCACCGTCGCGCAGACGGAGCTGATCATTACACTGTTCAACCTCATCGACTACCTCGTCAGGGATCTGGAAAGAAACATAAATTGTATTAATTACCACTGCAGATCTCGAATGATTGATAGATACTAGGTTGATCTAATTAAATTAGTACTTTTATGTAATTTTATACAATGAACTAAAACAATCTGGAAAGCCAAGCCAGATATCAGCCCTATAATTATAAAGTATTCTTACTAGATGGCGGTCATAACCAGAAATTTAAAATATCGGCAAAATATTGTATTGGCATTTCGCCAGACTGATGACGTGTTTACAATAATTGGTAATATAATTTATACTTATATTCTGACGCAATTATACGATCGATGACGAATAACATTCTATTCTACCATTATTAGGTCTTCCTTCCTCTCCAGTGTGTATTTCCTTTTTATTATATATTTTAACAAATATTATTTTGCTGTTAATAATTTGGTTTCATATACCTGAAGTATTTCCAAGTCTCAGCTTATATTCTTTTATTTTATATTCTATGTAGAAGTAGGCTTCTAGCGGTCAATTGCAAAAAGTTGGACTTTGCTTTCAATATTTGTAGTTTACGATAGAAGATGCAAGAAATTCAGAAATCTTAACAGCTCTTAACATGGTTAAGTTTTAATCCTCACTGTTTTTTCACCGAGAAAGACAAGGAGATATTTGATTAGACACGAATTTCAAATTACCTTTTGCAACTCCAGGAAGGTTTCGAACTTGTACTTCTTCCTAATCTTGCCGCTGTGCGAGTCGAGGAACATTGTGAACAGCTGGTCCTTAGCCTTCACGGGGAAGTAGACACCGGCAGTCAGACGACCCTTGGGATCCCTCGCGAGGAGACTCCTGGAAACCAAAATACATAAGTTTTAGAGATTTATACTTTAGTTGGTAAAACATTTCTGCTGCTAGATAGACTATCCTATGATGATTCTATTTTTTCGAATAGATATAAATATAATTTCAGCAATCATCATCATCAGGCTATAATAGTCCACTGCTGGACATAGCCCTCCCCCAAAGAGCGCCATAGCGATAATTTCAGCAATCGGTTTTTGTAAATTAAAAGGAGTAGAACTAATTATTTGTGAGGAAACATTGCACGATAACACTATATCACGTAGGTACGTGAACATTGTTTTGTTTGATGTTAAGTAGTCATAATTAGTTTCTCCTCTGAGGTTATCATATAAATACTAATTGGTTTATACTGTAAGCAAGATCATAATAATTTGACTTTAATTGCGATGGTTTCATATGCATTGTAAAAGTATTTTTTTCTTCAATACCAACCTTAAGTCCCAGACAATGTTTCTTTTCTCAGTGACTTCGACAGCACTGAGGTAAGCTCTCGCGACGTATATAAGTGACAGCCGATTCTTCACTTTGTCACCTCTGGTCTCGCGCTCGTGCCACTCGATGTAGTTTGTGTTGTGCACGTTGAACTGGTAATTGTAATCCTTGCGGCAATGAGGTTCGTCCGACTGGGTGAACCAACCTATGAATAATACAAAACTTTGTAAAATAACATTCTCAAATAATGACCAAAAATGTTTGACCTTGCGTAGCTATAAATAACTTACCAGTATGTGGGTATAAGCGGTCAACCATCACCGTGGCAACACGGGATATATGGTAACCCAAATCTGATAAAAACATGCCGGGCCTGCCATCAATCTTCACGGGAATTGCCACCATCACGTGATCCTTTTCTGTCTCGATCAGAAAGCCTTGGGGGCCAGGGAACGAGGTGGTATAGTCCTGCAGATCTTCAATGTTCTCATCGCAAGATACCAACATCATCGACTTGCTGATTCCTGGGAAATCTTTTTCTAACGTTTTCAGACGCTTGATGACTTCCATGCCCAGACCGACGCAGGTGTGCTTATGAGCACGGATGGGAGGATTGTACTTCGGGAAGTACTCTTCGAGAGTCTGGTCTGGTGCCGCCATATACCCATCGTAAAGGGATAGGAAGTTGTTGATGGAATCGTAGTTTTCTGAGACGACGAGACGGCTCAACAACGCCTCCGCCTTAGCAACCAAATCCTCGTATTGTCGGAGGGTGAGGTGCAGGGCGGGACGGGGAGCCCCCCACCGTGGCGGCGGTAGGGGGTGGTTTGCCGGCCAGAAGCCGGGAGCCTTAACATCGGAGCCGAGTCAGCTCAACCACTCGGCGCCCCAGCGACCCACAACGCGGCGTAGAGCGCGCTCCTCGTTGGATGTGCATACGAGAGGCGCGGCAGATCCCCCTGTTGCGCCTTCAGTGGCCTCCACGCCCGCGGGCGCACCCAGAGACCACTCTAAATCCTTACTTAACGGTTTTATATTTAACGTATCTGCAACAGACGAAAAATATGTTCTTAATATACATTTATAGGTCAAGACAAGACATTTACAGATAAGTTGACGACCGTGAAGGGTGGGTGATCAATAATATTTCAGATCACACTATTATATTTTCCAATAACTCAATTTAAAATAGCCGTCCGCTTCTAATGCTTGGTATTTATTTAAGACAAAATTTTACTGATTTTATCAACTACACACCTTTGCTTTGAGCTTATGATTTCCCAAAAAGCAATTATTTACGTATTGTGTTAGGTTATACCGGCTGTTATTGTTCATTTGGTATTCAATTGACTCTTTAAAACAACAGACGCCTAGTAAACAAATAAAACAACCTTCACCGTTACATCATTTACATTTGACGAACCGTGTGACGTAGAGTTCTAAGAACCAGTATTAATGTGAGGTAACTACTCGGGACCAATGACGAATAAGTAAAACCCATTTAAAAGGAAATGCAGATGACTCATGCGTCGTCATGTACAGTTGACGAGACGTCACTATACCGACATACTTACAAGTTTATATGTATGTCGTTATATGGCGGACAGCCAGACCACTAACGTCCGTTCCTATCAGACAGTGTTTGACCTTCTTTACTTTAAAAAGTGAGATCAAACGATACAAGGATATTTTTGTTCGCGAAATGGAAAGCAGATGTCGAGAAAATGTGTACATTTTGGCAAAGTTGCAAAATAACTGAGAGACAAATTAACTGTCTTTATTTTCTGCTTAGCTGACTTACTATAATGGGGAAATGTTTATGCAATCAGAAAGTAAAATATATGTAACAATTAACGGTTATATCGACTTTCGGACTTCGGGCTCTGACACAATGCTTTCTCATTGTGATATGATTATATTGACTCGCTAACAACTCGAAATGAGATAAAGAGATATTCTATACAGTTGTTAAGCGATAAATCGTATTTCTATTACTGGAAACATAAGACCGGTATACAACATGTACAAGCTATGAAACATCTTTATCTTATAGGTGTGTTCCAAGGTTAGAAAATGGAAACAAATTGGATTACGGGGAATTGCGGCACGTGGCACGCTCGCTACTCACGCGAGGACTCTATTAGTCGGAGAGCGATGACGCACGACCAACGATCAAGGGAACTATTTCTCCATATAAATAATAACCATGTATTGCTTAGAAACAACCACACTTAATATAATAATAAATTAATCAGTAGACATCGACCGAATTCGTGATTGAATGAAAACAAGTGATAATAATTTTATAGATAGATAATAATATAAATAGTTATGTAACACAATACAATAATATTATAATGACATGAATTGCAAATTATAGCGAAGATACAAATATAACATCAGTATAAATAATAAATGGAGTGTTTGAGATATTATTATAATTGCTAACTTGAGATTCTGGTCAATAAAAATGTTAGATTAAATAGAAATAATAAAAAAGAGAGCGATAAATGGTAGAAAATTCTTACAGTGAAACATATTATAGACATTAAATATATCACTGAGATAATAAAGGAGTATTATTCTTAGCCATGGTAATCTATTGGACAAACTAAAAATGTAGGCTTGTACAGAAACATGAGAGATTTTACACTACAACTGATTATTAAAACAAATAACAGTACATAATGTAGGTCGTCCTTTCGATCAAAATGTCATTAGGTATACGAATTTCTAGGTCACGCGATAAAAATGGCAAAAGTAGCGAGGAAATGCGAAATATCAATTTGGATTATTCTAACAATTTTAATGATGAATTGACTAAGAATTAATGAAGGTCGAAACTACGATGATAAAGAAAAAAGGTGAACGTACCCATTGTTGGCGTGAAGCCGGCCAAAGAAGATAGTATTGCTCTTGGGAGGTGTTTGTTTGTTTACGTCTCAAACTAAACTGGTTTAATCTGCGTGCGCGCGTCCTATATAAACCGTTCATTCCGTTTTCCCCTGCCCCGCGCCCTCCGCCCGCACCACGCCACGTGCGTCATCAGAAAACATTCTGTATAGAGTAGGTAGAGTGTATTTATTCGGGGATTTGTGTCGATGTGTGCGTTATTTTTGCATGTGTTCGCGTCAAAACAGAACGCACACATACATGCGTGGCGTGTTTGTGATAGATGTATATTTGTGTGATTCCCATGCAGACATTATTTTGTGTAAACATTAAACAATGGGTTTAGTTTTGATCCAGTTGTATATGTACGCAGTAATTATGATATATATTGTTTTGTAGTTCTAACTGTAATAATGTAAACTGCGAGGCTTCTATAAACGCGAAATACCTACGGGTTATTTAGTTCTATAACCGACAGTCACGTGTAAGTGCCTCGTTGGTATACCGATGACGTAAGCGCTCAATTTCTGGGTCGGACACAACGTGATCAGGTTTTTTTTAAGAAATTCTCCGTAAAATTGGCATGAATCTATTTGAGTAATATGATAGGTTAGTCTGATATATGTTGATATTTCAATATGCAGGATAAGTAGTCGAAATGTCAAAAAACAATTCGTGGCCAATGTTTTGTTTACATGGACGTAGAATGTACTTAGCACATTCTTTCATTTCTTTCATTCAATGTAGTATATTCTAGGTCTATAATGATATTAATAATATACCTATGTATATATGTAGGTACATACAGCGAACACATTTTAAGTATTGTTGTGCAATGCAAAAATTATAATTCATAGCTGAATTTAAAACATGTTTGATACTGTTTATAATTATTTAAAACTGTTGGTAAATGTTAACGTGTATAATTCTGTACAGAACAAAAGGATGGATAGTATCTTGAAGTGTTCCTGTACAAAAGAACAAATAGGCCTGATCTTAAATTAATAAATATATTTTAGAATATCGGTTCTCTATAACATAAACTGTTACGGACAGCTAGGAACGACAGTTTTAAGGAGGATAGGAAAGGATCTCTCCAGTTCAGACTAATAATTCTAAAAATTACATTAAAGCAATTCGATTTTTTAAATTGTATTGTTGTTATGAATTTTTACTGTAGGTGCTACGGATGGAGTACAATACGATGGAGAGAAAAAATCTCCGAATGTGTAAAGCAAGAATTGACCTTTACACATTTGGAGACTTTTTCTCTTCGTCTATGTTAAGGGAAATTTCAAAAGAGACAATAGAATTTACTAGATTTTTTCTTTTTCATACCTACTTGCCAAGTTGCCATTACAAATTAAGTGTTTGGATCGATGCATACATAATACATACACGCACGTGAACTCACGTCTGTATATACTTCAAAAGATAGGCAGCAGTGTAATAAGTACACCAACTATTCGATCGCTGTAGTAGCCCATTCGATTGTACGAAGTAGAGGGTGACCCTACTGCCATCTAAATAATACTCTTTCGGACTCCAAGCTTCTACTGGGAATATTATCTTATCACAATTCCCAATATTACTATGTCTACCCGGGAAACATAAGACCTTGAAATCTGCTACAGACAAAGGCACACAATCTAAACTGGAATCTTAAATCTCAGACGTAAACCCATTCCTAACTCAAGCTCTATCGAACAGCTTAGCTGAAGGGGAGGCATTGATAGTTGCAATCCAAATTGCTTACAATTCTATCTTAAAAATGAAAAAAGCGCAATAGATTATCTGTAAATGTGACTGACCAATTTTAATTAATTTTGAATAATGAGTTGAGTGTAGATTACTTAAATGCGAAAATAAACCTGGAGGTGGTGTGGGCTTCGTGGACCTGCCCGCCATCCGATCAGCATCAGGTCCAAGAGGCGGCGTGCGTGTTCCCACGCGCGCCTCTGTGTCGTGTCCGTATATGGCAGGTTTCAGTACGTTGAGCCGGCTTTAACAATAGCGCCAGATCTAGAAGAGAATGCTACAGCGGCATGGCTGCGGCCGCCAAAAATAATTCTGCATAATTCCTGGTGCTCTCAGTGGTCTTACAACCTCTAGTTATTCCGGATCCGGCCGAACATACCCTAAGTGGCCTGATCAAGCTTTGAGTAGAGATTCCACGATTAAGCCTTTGAGCTATAGGAATATGCTCAAAGGCTTAATCGTCAGACTCAGCGAAGTTATCGTTAGTTATTCCTAGAGTTCCTGCGGAGAGCGGCTTTATTGCCTCAATATATATATATATATATATATATATCAATACCTAGCTCGCAATAACAAAAGCGTGGTTTGTGGATTTGGGCATAAGACCTGCCTACAACTGGTTCATCTAGGTGCTTTTGGGCACCAGGCAATGGACCCTTAAATTTGATTGTTGGAGAGTGCATGCTATATCTACTCTCTGTGATGTTATAGTGAAGGTTGCTGGTCGCATAATAAACCCGCGTAAGAGAAATAAGAATAGGATCTCGCTGATTTCAGCATGAATGGTTCGGCTCGACCGGGGAAGGACTACCCTCTCACAGAATATTGACGTGAAATAGCAGTATTCCTACTGTTGTTTCGTTCGGTGAGTGAGAGTGCCGGAGGCCCAATCACCCTCTTTCCCACTTCCCACTCCTTTCCCACTTCCTTTCCTAAAGGGTCGGCAACGCGCAAGTGATCCCTCTGGTGTTGCTGGCGTCCATAGGCTACGGTGACCACTTACCATCAGGTGGGCCGTATGCTTGTTTGCCACCTTAGTTGTAGAAAAAAAAGGTACGTATATGCCATTGGCTGCACAGATGTCAATTTCATATCCAACAAAATGATAAGAAGATAATATCAATAATTATTATGAACATAAGAATAGATGATAAACAAAACAAGTAGAAATCTCTCGACACCTGATAACAAATGAACGACGCATAATAAAATGGCGGCTATCAAATAAATCAATACGACTACTATCTTATCTTTTACTTCTCTTACTATCTTATTTATTTTGTCTTTTTTAATTTAGAGACTTTTATTACAAAACCTGTTACCTGCGACTTCGTCCGCATAGATTTTAACTAAGAAGTGTTTGTCTCCGCGGAACCCTATTTTTTTTCTAAAATCAAATTAGCTTAATGTTACTCCTTATAACATCAGCTATCTGCCAGTGAAAGTCCCGTCAAAATCGGTTCAGCCGTTTCGGAGATTACCCGGAACAAACAGACAGACAGACAGACAAAAATTTAAAAAATTGTTGTTTTCGTACCTTATATACTTTCATATGCATTAGATAAAAAGCTGTTATTTTGACATTACAAACAGACACTTCAAATTTGTTTATTTGTATAGATAATATGTTAGTCCCATCGCTGCATCGTAGCTTATTCTAAGATATTTACTTACTATGTAATGATAGGAGACAGAGGAAGTCGTTGATGTACATATATTTCAAATAGGTCTAACGCCGCATTTGAAGTAGGGTCACTTACAATACTAATAAAAAGTCCTACATCGTCCACGTTAAGATTGTATTTGAACATCAACGAGTTCCTTTGGCGCTGGTATTTGGCACAATCCATCAGTAAGTGATGGACATCATCAAGGACTCCGCAATTTTCACAATCGGGCGTATCGACTTTTTTACTATCTTATCTGATAAAAAGTATCAATACATCATATTGATAGGAATGGATTTTTGCTATGTGTTAAGTAATGTATATCTTTTGTATATATTCGTTAGTCACGTATTAAGAGGCGAGCCCCCCAGCTTTAGATTAATTAAGAAATTTCAGTAGTTCAGAATAATCAGCTCTGCTCAGGCCAACATACATACATAACCTTACGCCTGTGCCCTAGAGAGTTCTAGCTCTAGGGCACAGGGCCCTAGAGAGTTAGTCAAAGATGTGTTAGTGAACATATCGACAGCTACGTTTTAAGCCCCTCGTAATAGAAGTTGTGCTTCTGCCATCTACTGGGTAAATGCATGCTGCTCCGTTCTGCTACTGAGAATTACCTCACATAACACTGTCCAACCCTGGAATCCAAGAACTTACGATAGCACGCAAGCGTAAATCTTGTACAAACTTATCAACGATATCAATCATGCAGAGGAAACGAAGGTATTTTTTTCACAAAGCCTTCACTTAATAACGTGAATAATATTCTATCTAGTGGTCACGTTGAACATGTCGACTAGTTTGTAAATGACGTGTTAGTGAAAAGCCCTTGACAATAAGTATTTGCGATTATATGACTGATCCACTCCTGTGCTAGTTATATAATAGTTCTGTACCTAAACTATGTGGTAATAAGGTCTAGTATCGATTGTAGCACTATTAGAGTTGGCAGCGAAATTTCTCGGTGGTAGAAACCGATCAGAGCTTCCTTTCCCCGGTGGACAAGACTCTCTCGCGCTCTTACGATCCTAAAAGACTACAGCATATAGTATGCTAGAAAAATTTGTAATGAATATGTATATAGGCCGATGATGATTTGTCCTAAAAATGTTGGAATTTCAATAAATAACTCTGGAATTTTTTTGTTTATACTACACATGTGGCCCACCTGATGGTAAGTGGTCACCGTAGCCTATGGACGCCTGCAACAACAGAAGCATCACTTACGCGTTGCCGACTCTTTAGGAAAAGAAGTGGGAAGGAAAAGGAGCGGGAAGGGGACAAGAGGGTGATTGGGCCTCCGGTACTCTCACTCACCGAACGAAGCATAACAGTAGGAATACTGCTATTTCACGTCGATATTTTGTGAGAGGGTAGTCCTTCCCCGGTCGAGCCGGCCCATTCATGCTGAAATCAGCAAGGCTCTACTACTCTGAATACAAGACATGCTTATGAGAGGCAGCTACTGCTTAATATAAGGTGCTACTGTTTCGTCTGAAAGATCAGGTACTTGTCTTCTTTCTGTTTCTTAATATATCAACTGCCGTACTAGGAATAAATCCTGTGCCGAGAAGAACTTTACAAACATTCCAACGACTAGAAATACCTATGTCACGGGGTCTTCACAATTTGTGAAACAACGGAGACAGAACACTCAGACACAAAAGAACTACCTATCTATGAATCACACAATTCTTTTATGCATTGACAGTGGCGACCTTTTAAAAAGCAATATATTTGTCCACACTAATTAGTTTTTTTCATTCATTCATGTCATTATAATGATAACAGGCAAATGACAGACAATTCTTTCTAATTGCTTTTAATAATAGGTTATATAATTAAGCATTATAAAACAACTAGATGTTCCCGCGGTTTCACCCGCGTTTGTCATTACTGCGCCGCCCCGGTAGGTTGTAGCGTGATGTTATATAGCCTATAGCTTTCTTCGTTAAATAGGCTATCCAACACTAAAAGAATTTTTAAATCGAACCAGTAGTACCTGAGATTAGCGCGTTCAAACAAACTCTTCAGCTTTATAATATTTGTATAGATTTGTGCAGGCCTTACCAATATGCAACCTAAATGGCAGATAATTATTTATATTATGTTCAAAAAGAATAAAGATATTTTTGTCGAGTCTGATATTTGGAATGTGAGGAAAGCCAAATGATGACTGGAAAAATAAGGAGATAAAGAGCAGAGATCGTACATCATCTTTTGAAATATTGCATGTGCAAGAACTGTATGGAGCTTAGTGTTGGCTACTAAGAAGATGGATGAGAAACGATTGCATGTAGCAGAGATGAGAATGTTACGATGGATGTGTGGAGTAACGAGAGAGAAAAGAATTAGGAATGAACACGTAAGACGTAGTCTGAAAGTGGTGCCCATAGACGAAAAGGTGAAAGGAAATCGTTTGGCTTGGTATGGACATGTTATGCGAAGATATGATACGTATGTAGGTAAGCAAGTGATGAATATGAGGGTAGAGGGACGAAAAGGGAGAGGAAGGCTAAGGAAAAGATGGATGGACTGTGAGAGGATGGATATGAAAGGGAAAGGGGTAAATGATCAGATGACGGGTGACAGAGAAGTATGGAAGCGAAGGACATACTGCGCCGACCCCAAATAAATTGCAACCAGGGCAAGAGGATGATAATGATGTGCAAGAATAAGACAAAGCTATACACCATGTAACGCGCTATCTCCGCGAGATGGTGGAAAGGTCTTAGATTGAAGGTAGCCTATAACTGTAATGGCCCAGAAGCCTGTGATCGCGAAATGTACAGTATGTGGGTCTAACGTTTAATACATTGATAGGTAATCTTACGATATAGCCTGAATAATCTGACTGAAAAGTTGTTACATTATATTTTTCTTTAGGAATATATTTGTATCGCAGAGGACTTTTCTTTTACAAAGAAAACCCAAACTTGAAACATCTATTTGTAGAGCCTTAAGTTGCTTGTCTGTGAATGCTCACAAGACTCTTTAACTACAACCTACGCATTAAAGTATTACGTCACAGCGATACCCCAGCGGCTAGACACAATAGGTTTCTATTATCTCTGGAATTCCAACAATTAACAGGTAAATCGTCGGCATAAAAGTGGAAATAGAAACAAAGATAGGACAAGATAAAACTCTATTGTCATGTTGCACAGTTTCAGATGTCGTACTTATAGTTACTGATAATTCCATTACAAAACCTAGACAGAAAGACATGAACGTGTTAAATCTTTTTCTAATATGTATATGACTCTACTTATGACGCAATTTTTTAATTATTAGCCTGTCAATTGTTGGAATGCCAGACCATGTGCCTGGCCGTCAGTGTGCCACTGCGATTCAATAGGTTAGAAGTAAGTGTCGAGATTTTTAAAGATTACTACCAATTTGGGCAGCAAATTACGAACCACCGACCTCTAGATCGCAATTTCAAAGCCTTATCCATCATTGGGCTACATCCGCTTATCAACAGTTGTATTGAAAGCTGTGAAATCTTTTGGCAGACCCAGGCGAATCAGGGCTATAATACGTGCATATTGTCAACATTATATAGGCACAAGTATTGAAAAAGGTATATTAATATGGTTTGGGCATGTGATATTAGCCGCGGTCAGGCGAGCAGGGACCTCCCGTCCGCAGGCCATTGAGTCGAAGCGACGCCCTCTGTGATGCCGGCAGGAGCGTCGCGTCACCCAGGAATTGTCGCCCGCAGACCATTTCTTGCCTGCAATGTTGGGTGGGTCGCTGATGTAATTTCAATTTCTACGAACCATCCACATTTCACAGCAGCGAGTTGACACGCCGTGGTAGGTTTAGTCGGTAGGATCCGGGACTGTGATATTGGAGGTTGAGACTATAATATAGTCTCAAGTCTTTAACCTCCACATCAATGTACACATATTATGTGTACATTGACACGGTCACACACATAGCGTATTACTAGGTACACTTGAGATAACGTGTTGCGAATCATGACACTTCATGATGTAAACCACGTGCCACTCACCTCTTATCTCAATATCAGGTTGATCTTAAAAACCATTTGAAATACTTACGACGGCGCGATGTGTGAAGTATAGACAAGGTATCAATCTATAACAATGTCAAATACAAACACTGGTCGGCCGCATGCTAAATATTTGATCGATGATAAATAACATTAGCATGTTTTTTTATTTTTTTATACAACTAAGGTGACAAACAAGCATACGACCCACCTGATAGTAAGTGGTCACCGTAGCCTATGGACGCCTGCAACACCAGAGGCATCACTAGCGCGTTGCCGACCCTTTAGGAAAGGAAGTGGGAAGGAGAAGGAGCGGGAAGGGGGTAAAGGGGTGATTGGGCCTCCGGTACTCTCACTCACCGAACGAAACACAACAGTAGGAATACTGGTATTTCACGTCGATAATCTGTGAGAGGGTAGTCCTTCCCCGGTCGAGCCGGCCCATTCATGCTAAAATCAGCGAGGCTCTTCTATGCTTCTTCAATATGTAGACATAATTGGCAAAATGTGGGTTTATTCTTTGTTTAACACTTTGGATATAAGTATAACTAGATACCATACCTGTAGTCGGAGTTTTATCCTTATTTGGTTAAAACATTCTCTCTCTCTATGGTGGGTTCCTCACGTCTGAGGATCGTGATCATCGTTGGATAATCCACACTTGGATCGAACGATTTGCCTCCATCGGTTCCTGTTCATGGCACTTCTGACCACCGAGCTGAGTTTGGTTGAAGATGAGTGCTTTACTTCACCGGTCCATCTGGTTGGGGACACGTCCTCGAGCTCTCTTGACAACTTGAAACATTAACATTTGACTTTTGTATGCGGTATTAGACAATTTTTTTGTGTCACCGAATATTGAAAGGTTTAAATGGGATTTGCCACTTAATCGATGCGCGGACGGCACGTATGCCGCAGTGGCTTAATCGTGTCGTCAGGATTGGTGTGGTCACAAATATTGTGTAATATTGTGCCGAGTTTGGATGTACTTTGTGCCCGTTGTTTCAATTTTTGTAAAGTCTTCGCGATGCAGGAATTATTCCTAGTGCGACAATTATCTTATTTAGGTATCCTTACTGAATAGTAGAAAGCTGAAATGATCGTTGTTAGTTTATAATATGAAGCCTGTTTATTGTGATAGGTCGTAGGCTATCTTACATCACGCTACGAACTTTATTATTAGAAGCAGAGTGACCAGGAATGACTGAAACCGTGGGTCACAGTTAATAAATATTATCCCCAAGTGGTTTGACATACTTATAGATCTATTATTATACCAGTTTGTCTATTCCAGCCGCGAAGCAGGTTGCTCAATTTAAGTTCAAAATAAAGTAGCCGTTTATTTGAGCTTCTTTCATATTTAGGCAAGGTGCTGCGGCTAGGATGTGGCGACGATATCTTCCTGTGGACAGATGGACTGTCGAAAAGAAAGATGGGTGTCCCGGACCTCATAAACATAATCACAAACGTATGCCACGCGACCAACGAGGCAGATAAAATGTGTATGTAGGGTTGCCCTTTCTCTTAGAAAAATATTTTTCTTAATATTAAATGTTAAGTAGTAAGGGGAGAGGCATACAGCATCATTACAGTTTGTTTTTCTATTGTAGATTATATTTATATGAGTTTTTAATTTATGTGACGAAGAAGTATTTATGTTTTGACAGAAACAAATATTTTTGCTTTGTCTTTGAGCTGGCAAAATCTGTATGTATACAATACCCATTTTTTTTAAGATTAACAGGTTTTGGTATATGTTTGTATGTATGTAGTCATTAGGGGTCTTTGTTGTTTAACCTAAAATCATTATATTTATAGTAATCATATTTTACTAACAAACAGGTCAGCACACTCGTAAAATATGCAAAGCGAATCAAAAAATACATCTGCATTTTTATTCGCTTCGCATATTTGCAAATCTTCGCGTAAGAAAATGTCTTATATTTTATTTATTGGCTTTTAATATATCACCCCAGATGGAATATCCTAATCTTAACTAATATTATAAATGCGAATGTGAGTTTCTTTTGTTGTTTGTTACGCTTTCACGCCTTAACTACTCGACCGATCATCATGAAATTTCGCACACACGTTGTCAGGGAAACAGAAAAGGAAATAGGTTATCTCCCAGATGGGAGATTCTAGATAGAAAAAAGCACTGTTACTAATCTGACCTAACCTAGTATGTTAATACTTAATATAAATTATAATGCTAGGTAACGTGTCTTACTCACGATACAGTATTTAAAAGGTAATAAATACCTATTGATTGCCCGACGTTTCGACCGACTGGCATCGAACGTGTCAACCCGTGACCACGATCGATCCAAGTCGGTCGAAACGATACCTAGCAATAATGCTAAACATTTTTAGACTCGATGTTTCAGCATCCTCGTTTCCGCTACGTTGCATGCAATGCTGTAGGACAGATGTCGACTGACTTTGCTCCCGTGTTTGAGAAGAAATTCCACGACAAAGCTGTTCCTGGACATCTGATGGTACTCGATGACAATGCTAACCTTCGCGTGTAGGAAACTTAAAAAGGAAATTTTTATTGAAATTAAACTACTATATACGGATTTTATTACGTTGTTTATTTGACACTTTATTACAAAATTTTGGAGATTAGTGCGTGCGCGCGGCAACAACGCCGGCCGCCGCCGTCGCCCCCTATATTCATCTGATTATTATACCTACTATTATACTATTTATATTTATGTTTACACTTTATTATTATCCGTATACAGTAGTTTAATTTCTATTTTATTCTAGATTAGCAGTGCTCTTGTTATAAATGAAATATGTGTACAAATCGTAAAAGTCTAAAAATGTTTAGTATGTTAATATTTTTAAAATATTATGGCATCCCTATATGTACCTACGTCACATAAAAGCATTTCATCCGCGTGCAAATTATGTGACCGTTGAAAAAGCATGATTCGGCACGTGCTCTCGATAAACAACATGTGTTTCTTTATCAGCCATAGCCGCTATCATCCATTATATTTTATTTACAACAGTCATCTTTAATTATTAAGTAGACTTAGCTTAAATAATTAATGATGCTTATTAAAATATTGACTTATTATTAGATTTGTCTCGTGGCATTATTTTGTAGTTGATTGCCGCCAATCGTGTTGTCTGAGCTCAGATAAGACATGTTTTTTTGTTAGGAAATTCTGGGAATCAGTAGCAAGGCTAAATAGGTACATATCTATATCTATATACTTATCTATACAAATAAATAAAATTGAAATGTCTGTTTGTAATGTCAAAATAACAGCTTTTTATCTAATGCATATGAAAGTATATAAGGTACCTATACGAAAACATCTATTTTAAAATTTTTTGTCTGTCTGTCTGTTTGTTCCGGCTAATCTCCGAAACGGCTGAACCGATTTTGACGACACTTTCACTGGCAGATAGCTGATGTTATAAGGAGTAAATTTAGGCTACTTTGATTTTAGAAAAAATATAGGGTTCCGTGGAGACAAATACTTTTTAGTTAAAATCTACGCGAACGAAGTCGCAGGTAACAACTAGTTACTTGTATGAACGGCAGACAGTAATATAAACTCGCCTTCTACTGCGTAATATTGAATACAAAACTAATGCTAAATGTTTACGTACCCATAAACAAACATCTATCAAAATATAAAAAGGAATTTTATGTTTTTAGAGTTCGAAGAACTCTTATACAACAGCTTTATCCGTCCGTCCGTCTGTCTGTTATACAACTTTCAACTCAAGAACCGTAAGAGCTAGAGACTCGCGGTCAACGCCATTCGACTCAGCATAGTCGATATACCCCCGAAATGACTATGACCTTTGACCTTTGATCTCGAGGTCACGTTATACAATTTTTTCGACCTCTAAGATTTACGGCAATTCATGGCCGTTTCTCACTTGTTCTATTTTAAATTATATTTAAGTACCTATATGAGTTAATTTATGTGACCAAGAAGTGTTTATATGTTTTGACAGAAACAAATTTAATATTTTTGCTTTGTCTTTGAGCTGGCAAAATCTGTATGTATACAATACCTACTTCTTTTAGGATTAACAGGTTTTGGTATATGTATGTATGTATGTAGTCATTAGGGGTCTTTGTTGTTTAACCTAAACCATTATATATTGTTACATCTAAACGGATATATGACACGCAACACAGAGATCAGGTTATATTGGTGTACTTTATCAACCATTATAGGTACTACTTTAGTTATTTTTGGCGGTACAGCACGCACGCCAGTCAGTGGTACCTCGTACGTCATACTCTCGGTCACGTGACCAGACTTGACCACGTGACCGAGCACCAAACTCGCAAACTGTATACATTTATGACATTAAATTTGAGTGACGTAATCAATTTCCAAACTCTTTGTAACTTATAAATAGACGCATCTCGCTAGCGTGACGTGCCTACTGTGGCCACGTGACACGCTGTGCGGGTAGAATGTGAACGGTGCAAGTCACGTGACCGCAGGGGTCGGTGGAAACACGTGTCAACGGCGGCGCCCGTCCGTTTCGTGCCTTATTGTTATGCAAACGCCCAATCTTTGTGTTTATTATATTTTACAATCGTCTATTAGGCACGAAATAAACGTGACTAAGAGTCACTCGCACGACAACTCACAAAATACGTTAAGCACTAAATAACTTTAAAACGTCGTGGCATCTCAGTCACCTTCACACAGATGACTGCGACAGCACAATGTTTTAAGTCTATTTAGTGCTAAACGTATATTGTGAGTTGTCGTGCGAGTGGCCCTAAGTGTATGTATAATTATTACTATGGAAAAAGTAAATGAAATAAAATTGAATATTAAAGAAAAGGCTTTTTGGGGAGTGGTTCATAAAAAGAAGCTGGCAAGAAACTCCATGTTCACTCTTTTCATTTGCCAATGGTTTACCACGTTTCTAACAATACAATTATTTTCCCTTTATGAGCTGGTGTGTGTTAGCATAATATATCTTTATTTACATGTTTAGTCAACTACGTAAGTCCGTACATACATTTGCGAGATTTTGAATTATTCTATTATTCGTAGTAATAACTCTTTCTAATTTTTAATCTAATAACTTTTAGAGGATGGTTAATTTAGCGACAGTTTGTGAATGCGCAATTGCGAAAGAATATTTTAACTCATAAAATGGTGATGGGAATTAATTAGTTACTTAGCTACTTATGTCGCTGACTGTACAAAGGCAACAATCATTTAGGTACATACAACTCAACTAAAAAACTAAAATTCCTCAGCGTCGCTGTCAAATTAATTAGTAAAGGGATAAAATTTGTCTATTATTGAATAATTTTAGGATAAAATAAAGCAGCTTATATTCACATTTAATTTTGAATTCGTAATTAAATATGCTTCTCTTTCACGAGTACCTATTTTACGTTTGAAAATCCCCGGCCCTTTAGGATATTGGCTTACAAAGGGACACAGGACCAATGTGCAGAGGCCTTTCAATTCAAGAGTTTTAACGTGAAGCGGAATTAGACAACAACCAAGACACCAGCCGCGGCAGGTTTAGAAAACTATTGCTAGATATGTAACCTTATTAATCTATGCTGTGAGGATGGTTGTCTGAAGGGCTGGTGTAATGGAAACTGTTGACGTGAAACGGCGTCTGTCAGAAATACTTTTATGGTATCCGGTCGGAATCGCAAGCGATGTCTTGCCAACAAATATTATTATTTTTTATCCAATTTCGTACTGCTGTTTATAACACGAGTACTTCACGTGCGTTGGCGCTCATAAGTCAGATATAGATTTACTCCAAAGCACGCAGGAATGCGGCATATATTATTATTATGGATGTGCCGCGTTTATGATTACTGCGCCGCCCCCGTGAGTCGTAGCGTGATGTTATATAGCCTATAGCCTTCCTCGATAAATAGGCTATCCAACACTACAATAATTTTTCAAATGGAGCCAGTAGTTCCTGAGATTAGCGCGTTCAAAGAAATAAACAAACAAACAAACTCTTCAGCTTTATAATATTAGTATAGATAATATTATAATATTACTAGCTTTTGCACGCGGCTCCGCCCGTGTGGTACCTACATCAATAAAAAGTAGCCTATGTCTTTCCCCTGCTCTTAAACTATATCTGTAGGTACCAAATTTCATCTAAATCGGTTAAGTAGTTTAGCCGTGAAAAGGTAACACACAGACAGACAGAGTTACTTTCGAATTTATAATATTAGTATGGATAATGGTTGTCAAGCATCGAGCTAATAATGTTGTCAAGTGATATCTTATGAAAATAAAATTTGTATGGTATATTAGTCAAATTAATGAATTATAGATCCAATATTTTGTATAAATCATAAGCTTGCAATAGATTCATTGTAAAAATATTATTTGAAATTTGTTTTTTGTATGTCGACCTTAATACAGTCGATAATAATACAGACATTAGGGTAGGGCGCGATCGAACGACCTTCTAAGGGTGCCACAGAGGGCGCTAAAGGTGCCCTATTGTCACGCAATTTTAGTATCTAGTGAAATTTTCATTTTCTGCGAAAAAAACTCGAAATAGAGCCTACCATTGGCAACGAGAGAATTTCGATAGTCGAATTCATTTAATTACTCGAATCTTGTATTCTTAGCACTAATCGAATAAACTTTGACATAGTCTTGAATTAAACGGAATGAAATGTTGCCATTTCGAATTATGTAGGTATGTTCTGGAAAATTGATAGGTACTGTATTCGAAAATTGATCTATTTCAAAGATACGAGCTAAGTAAATGAAACATTTGCTTAAGACGCTGCTGAAACAGACAGAAATCTATTACGTACCTAGGTACATATTTTGAGTCCACGTTTTTAAATTAATAATGTATTTACTTACCTTAGATCGGGTAGGTAAAATTGTAATAAATAGTCCTAATTATATTATTATTTCATGTCTGGCCCATTATATATTCATATTGATATATTATAATGAGTACGATAAACGTAATTAAATTCCAATTATAAGAAAAACGCAATAATTATTATTTCAAAGGTGACCATTTTTACCCGTCAATGACGTTCCACGCACACATTCAAATTAATAAACCACACATAAAGAAAAGGGGCTCAATGAAGTCAACTCTGACTCACACACGTACACTTACATGTGTGAGTAATTATGAATCAAAACACCGATGTGTCTGTGAGGGTACACGATACGGAAACATCTGTATGCTAGTATGAACCTTATATATTTGACTTAAGATTGGTTTTCAAATAAATTATAATTAATTCTGAAAATTGCGCGATTTGGAATCATCGAAACTTGTTCATACTGAAATGAGCTTTATTGCATTGCAATAGGGTTGTTTTGATAGTCCGATGCCCAGATAAGGCGCGTTCCAGGCCGTTCGAGTAATTTTCCAGAGAGATTGTTTATATACATATCAGTAAGTACTAGATTAGACTAGTAACTGCGGCGAACTGCGCAGTTAGCGATGCTTTTATTAGAATATCAGGCGCGCCGTATTGCGGAACTGCCGTAGGTCAAGGGTTTAGGAAATCAGGGCCTGGCCGTGATAAAGGTCAGACGCTTAATATAAACTCACTTTGTAAGTAAATAATAAATCTCGTAGTAAATATTTATTAAGCAGCCTTTTTGTTTAAAATATATTATCGTCTATTCTGTCATCCTAATCCTAACTAATATTATAAAAGAGAAAATGAGTTTGTTTGTTTGTTTGTTACCTTTTCACGCCTAAACCACTGAACTGATCATTCTGAAATTTTGCATATACATAGTCAGGTGTACAGAAACGCACATGGGCTATCTTTCATCCCGAAAAAATTTAATGTTCCTGAGGAAAACAACAATAACGTTCTTATGATAATAGATGGCGCCACGTATCTTTTGAATCATGATTGAATTATATTATTACAAGCAGAGTACAACCCGAATTGATTGTCAAATTCTAAATTAACGCGAGCGAAGCCGCGGGCAAAGCTAGTCCATGTATAATGCCTGCCTATCCACAAAAGGGTAGACAGAGGATAATTACAATAGCCTAGCAATACTTTTAATGTCTTTGCATCTTAGCAATACTTTTAAAGGCTTTATTTTGTAAGCTGTTTTGTGCGGATTAAATTATCTATTGACAGTATTTAAAATAATGACGTATTTATTGCCATCTGCGTAGATTATGGCATTTAAAAGTAATCTGGAATTATAAAAAATATTAAACCCAAAATAAACATAATTTATTTTAACATAAGCGGTTTTGATTGGCGATATTATTTTACGTCACACGTCACGACAAAAGCAGAAGAAAGTGCTAGCATTTTGTTAGTTTAAATAATCACTGTATTTTGTAATTCGTTTATTTTTGTAGTTAAAGTAGGTACTTACTTAGTTAAAAATATACACAACACTTAATAATGTGAGAAGGCTTTCAGAAACTTGTCAAATAGTCTATTCTATTGTCTTACAGTAAAACTTAATAACGTTTTGCCTGACCCGAGAATTAATCCCAAGACACGATCTACCGTGAGAGTAAGCCCAAATGAGCCTTTGACCAATAATCTTTATGATTATTAATTACTAGCTGTGCCCGCGGTTTCACCCGCGTTTATGATTACTGCTCCCGTAGGTCGTAGCGTAATGTTAAATAGCTTATAACCTTCCCCGATAAATAGGCTATCCAGCACTAAAAGAATTTTTCAATTCGAACCAGTAGGTCCTGAGATTAGCGCGTTCAACCAAACAAACAATCTCCTCAGCTTTATAATATTAGTATAGATAATATTATTTCTAGGTATACATTATTATCTATACTAATATTATAAAGCTGAAGAGTTTGTTTGTTTGTTTGTTTGAACGCGCTTATCTCAGGTACTATTGATTCGATTTGAAAATTATTTCAGTGTTGCATAGCCTATTTATCGAGGAAGGCTATAGGCTATATAACATCACGCTACGACCCACGGGGGCAGCGCAGTAACGATAAATGCGGGTGAAACCGCGGGAACGTCTAGTATTTAAATATATTGACAATTTGTCAGCTTCCGTTGGGACATAGAATGTCAGTCGTTGTAATACGCGAAGCTTTTCTGTATTGCGTGGTACCTAATGTTGTCTTCTGTTTACGCGAATGTTATTCATTGAAATTAAACTAATACGGATTTTATCGCGTTGTTTATTTGACACTTTATTACAAAATTTTGAAAACTGTTACACTACTATTACTACTAAACATTACAAATTTTTAAGCTAATTAAATTATTGAAACTATGAAATCTATTACTATACTATTATACTATTTATATTTGTGTTTACACTTTCCCCGACGTTTCGGTTGCTTTTCAGCAGCCATGGTCACGGGGAGACTAAGATGGCAGTTGTCTCAATGTTCCAGTGTAGTTATTTCAAAGTACCCGAAAATAATTTAATCATGGGTGTTTCTATTTACGCAGAATTAGCTCAAAGTACCTAAATATATAATTATCTAACGAAAGCTTAGGTATATTAAAGAAAGTAATCAACTAACTTTTATTGGAATATTCCGCTTTCGGCACCAACACTTTTTCGGCACCTATGGTTTCGGCACCTAAGCTACTCCACTTTTAGCACCAATAGGTATTTTTGCTTGGTGCCGAATGTGGAATAAAATACCTATTGGTGCTGAAAGTGGAATAGTTTAGGTGCCGAAAAAATTGGTGCCGAAAGCGGAATACTACCTTTTATTTACTGCCTTGATGGCACAGCGGTAGTTACCTAATACCTACGCATGAAATGTATTACATTTACATTACACAGTAGCTAATAAATTACACTTTCAATCAAAGTATCTACGTGCTTGCTTTGCGAAATTTCGCAGATGTTTTTCAGAGTTCTAACCCTTAAACATCGTTCGCCTACTTACAAGCCTAGAATTCTGAGTTAAAACTTAACATCCTGCAGTGGGCAACAGACAATCATGGAGTGGGCATGGCCTGCCTGGTCTTCCCTTATATGCTACTAATATTATAAATGTAAAAGTTTGTGAGCATGTATGTTTGTTGCTCTTGAACGCAAAAACTACTGAACGGATGTTGATGAAACTTTACAGTATTATTTTTTATACATCAGAATTATATATACAATCTATCTTAACATAAATCTACATTAACGCGAGCGAAACCGCGGATAAAATCTAGTATTATGTATACACGTCATGAACCCTAAGGCTGTTTCTGATTTAAGTGTTTTGTAGCCGATCAATCTGGAAGCACTACACACCAGTAGCGTGGAGCGATTGATTGTGACAATAAAGAATAAATTAAGCGTAGGGAAAACGAAATATTGGCCTTAGGTTCCAAAATATGGTATAAATATCACATAAAATTTCCAAAGATATGAAAATATAATTACAAAAAGAAAGATCCAGAGGATCTTATTGACTTTGTCAGGTGTGGGGTTCGAACCCACGCTCCCTCTCGGGAACCAGAGCTTAAATCTGGCGCCTTAGACCACTCGGCCAACCTGACTTGACAAATGAGTCAAAATTATGGTTTGGTATGTAACAAATTTGGCACGATGCCTACATTTTAATATTATGAGTCAGTACTAAATTATTACTGTAATAAAATATTACATGCCAGCTCATTTCAAGTGCATTTACACAATAAATGAATACGGCATACAATGCGAATCATTTCGCTGTTACCTAAAACCGGCAAAAATGAAATTGTAATTACTAAAATAGACTTTGTGTCACAATTTATTTAATTATTTTATCGTAAATAAATAATAAATAACACTTTTTAGTCATTTTCTTTATAAAACAATAGTTGCGCCATCTATGCAAAATAATATGAACCATTGTGACGCTAAGTCATCGTTCAACATTTTCCTGAGGCGCAAACATTATAACTATTTAGTACAACTACTCAAACATAGATGGCGCTGTTATACCATTTAAGAAATATTTTCTTTTTCATTTGTTGCATATATCATGCATTCAAATAAATCAAACCTGTAAAAATAATTTACAGCAAACTAATACATAAATACGTAAATTGCATTGAAAGAAAAACTATAAGTAACAGGAAGTCTCAGTAAAGAATGGAAAATACAATAACATTTTTAAACATAGAAATATTTAGTTGCCTAAATGTCAGTTTAGTTTATTATGGGCCGATTTTTCTCTTATCTTAATCGTCAGATAACTTTTTGACTATTTGACGGTTTTTTATAGAAAATACATCAAACCGCCCATACTTATTTTATATACGTACCTCAGATAAAAGTTAACTGACTATAGTAAAAAATTAGGTATGTAAAAGAAATATACGGACAGTTTGACATTGGCCTTTGTGTAAATGGCAAAGTACTTATGAATTATTTGGAAAATACTGCTGTTTGTTGGTTCAAACAGTAGGACTGGCAGAACAATGCCATTTGAGGTTCCTAATACAATTACGATGGCAACTAGACCATCTCGACTACTTGTGAATATGGTACTATTACGTTATAGTTTATAGGCATAAAGGCGGCAACGGAAATGCTTCCTTTTTTTTGTTATACTTCCATTGTTACCTTGGTGACTATGGTAGATATAATTAATTACTTGACAATGCATTTGTCACCTATATAAATTTTATCATACCAAACCGGTAGAGGTGTTATAGTAGAAACGTGGATAGGTTTCTTATTTCTTCTTTTTTCAAAAGACAACTCTAGGAATAATTTCTGTGTCGCGGGGGACTTTACAAACATTCAAACAACGGATAGAAAGAACATCTAGTCTCAGAACAATCATTTGTGGATCACAGAAATCTTTGTCCCGTGTGGGATTCGAACCCACAAGACTCGGCGCAGTGGTAGCGGCGAGGCGACCACTTAACCACTACGTCATCCGTCCGTCCATGTAATTATTTATTGAGTTGACGTAAAATATTATTACAGCCTAACTATTGATTTCTCACAATGAGAAGAGGCCTGTGTTTAGCAGTAAGACAGACAGACAGGGCTGATATTATAACTATTGACTTAGCCAGCCCAGCCCACGTGTCCAGCCAATTTCATACAGTATGCTAATGATTGAGTCAATCTTTTAACCCTTGGAATGTCCCACGAAACATAAAAAAACGCTACTGTTGCGCGTTCGTGACCCCTACTGGGGAGTCAAGAAAAGTCGTTGTGATTGGTCGCGACAAAAATACCAAAATTTTTGACTTCCCCGTAGGGGTCACAGACGCGCAACGACGTCAACGTCCATGACTCCACCGTAGGAGTCATGGACGTTTCAGAAGTTAATGTCTTTATTGTCAATGATCGTTGACAGTAGACATATTATAGATTGTACAATCCAATATGTCTACTGTCAACGATCATCAGCAACATAAGCCAGTTGCACTCACTGATCGGTAAACGATTAGCGAGGTTAAGCAACGTTGGGTGCGGTCAGTCTATAGGCTGACCGCTTAGTGGTATTCCATCTGAACGTCTCCGTGCTTCGGAGGGCACGTAAAAAGTCGGTCCCGGTTGTTGTCAAATTGACAGCAGTTGTTGAGCCATGTCAGAGCCCTACGGGTGGCTTGAACAACTCTTGAGACAACAGGTTGGCCACTAACCACACGAAAAGAAGAAGAACATAAGTGAAAATAAAGGAACGCAAAATCTCGCAATTGTAATCCACAATTGAAAGATTTCGCTATAATTTTAGAACTAAAAGTAAAGCACCTTCATTTATTTTGAAAATCACCACAAATCTGCATCTGAAAAAGGCAACTACAGCACTAGGAATATAGTCTATGTCGCGAGGATCTTTTCAAAAATTCCAGACAATCAGAGTCAGTACAACAAATTTTGGATCACAAAAATGTTCGTCCCGTGTGAGCATCGAACGCACAGCACTCGACACCGTCTCAATGGTGAAGAGAACTTTTTTTTTTATGCAGCGAAATGTGCAATCGCATTCCCCATCGCCGGTTTTGGGGCGGGCGATAGGAATATGTCGGGATCCAGCCCCTACGATGAGTTTGGGCTGGACCGACTGGAGCCACCGCGGTGTTCCTCACACCTTTATGGCGGAGCCGCGCGGATCGCTCTCGCATTTGAATCGCGATCCCGCTAAAGGTTCGACCCGCCGATGGACGTGGCGGGTCGAACTTTCGGCGGGTGGTGAGTAGACCACTTTAACGACTGCCAACTCTGCCATCAAAATGTCAGTTTTTATAACAGGTATTTAAAATAACTTGATTAAATTTAAAAAATAAAGAATACATAGAAAAATTTTAATTTATAAAATACTTTTACCAATTTGTTCAAAAATCTGCTATTTATGTTGACTGTTCCTACCATGGAACTATTAAGTACTTACATACAACGTTAGCACTTATTACTTTCATGGTCAGTAGCACAATACATTAATAGACAATTATTGTCTATAATAGATAATGTCCTCCAGACCGAATTACTACTGACCACATACACTCAGGTATGTGGTCAGTACTTTTTTTTTTAAATTAACGAACTTATATTTAATAATATTTTAGTATTATAATTAAATTAAAACATTCGTGACATTGTTATTACGAATTTTGTTATTTTTATGTTTTCTATAATTTTAATGTAAGAATGTTTATTGCAATTATCGAGTTTTGTACGCCGTATGGTAAAACATGTAGAACTTTACTTTAACTGACCACCTTGCATGCAAGGTAATGAAACTTGCATTGTATACTCATGTTTCACAAAATAAATGATCTTTATCTTATCTCTTTATCTTTAATTAAAATATTTTCGATGCCCCGTTTTATAATAATGTACATACATATATCTAGATTAATAAAATTACGTATCACTAGTATATCGCTTAATTATGTAACTTGTTGTTTTACTTTTCACATTATCAGTAAGTCACATCCATATCGTCGTTCGGCATTCAATACCACGAATGCAACGTTCACAAAATTTCATAGGAAACTGAAAAAAAATTATAATAGGTTTTGCAGGACTTGAAAAATAACAGGATTGGATTAAGTTTTGGTCAACATTTATTTATAGGATCGTATTTTTACGTATAAAGCGACATAAAATAAATTTCTGGTTTTTGAAGTGAAAACTTCTTTAGCGGCGTTGTGCACTTTTTGTGATGGGTAAAAAATATTAAACTCGCGTCAGGACCCGTGACCTGATCGAAAATTCGTAAGACGGCGGAAGAATTGTCATGTTTGTGCACGATGGCGCAATAAATGAATATTGTATTTTACCACATAAATGATAGTACTTTTATACTGATAATTAAAGCAATTCGTGCAAAATTATTCCCTAACCATTCCAAAATATCAAAAATGCACAACGTTAATATTCAAGTTTTCACTTCTGCCGGCACTCCGGAGTGCAACCCGTTGATTTTTTGAATAAAATGTCACATTCGCGGTTTTGGATGGCGAACGACGATATCGTAATTAAATAAGGTAATATGAAATAATATGGATGACGATATCGTAATTAAATAAGGTATTATATATATATAAGATATTATTCGGTAACTGAATATTTTAATGATAGATTCTTAATCTAGATGATATTATTAATATAATTATAAATACATTACTGTTATTAAAATATTTTCAATTCTAGATTAAGATATGTGTTTGTCGGATTTTCTTTTTTTTTTCTAATTAATATTTTAAATGAATGTTTAACGTGCTGTATATTCATTTTATTATCTTATTTTTCCTGGATTATATACAATTCATTAATAAATATCAATATGTCATTTAAATAATATGCATGTAATTTTTAAATTGTACCAATGTAATTTAATTAATTAAATTTTGCACGCCACATGTGGCAGAATATGCAGTACAAATTTAAAAAAATACCACCTGTATACCTGAACCATATTCTAGCAAATAAAGATTATTATTATTATTATTTGTTTCTCTTTCACGGGTATATTCCTAATACGTTAGGAAAATACCCGGCCCTTTGGGAGGCTTACATGGAGACATGGGTCCAACGTGAAGAGGCCCTTCGAGAGTTTTAATCAAAGGTGGGATGGAACACCTACAGCGGCACTAGCCGCAGCAGGCGTAGGACTATTGCTACGTATGGATTCTAATATATGCGCTATGGGTATGGGTGTTTGATGGACTGGTATATTGGTAACTATGGATGATAAAACGGCGTCTGCCCTGAATACTCTAATAGCATCAATCGAATGGACAGACGGTGACTCGCCAACTCACTAGATGGGCCCCCTAAATAGCCACCATAGGCATACAAGCCAGCAGCAGAGGGCAACACCGGTGCGAGCGGCTAGGGATGTCGAGCGGTGCGGTGCGGCGCCGGTTTCACCATTACGGGTCTCGTGGGAACGGAGACCCGGAGCGGGTTTCCCCGTAGTTATGCCCTTGAAAATGACACTTCCCTCCCCAAGCATGTAGCTCTAGCGGCCCCCCTCTGACCGGCCGATTAAGGTAAGCCAGAGTTGAGAGTCCTACGGGCGCTCTTGAAGTTCCACCCCAGCCAACCAGTAACGGCAAACTGGGGACGAGGCCCTCACCGACTCTCTGAGGCAATCAGGACCGCAGTGTCGCCACTCACATTCAGCTCGCCACAAGCTGTCCTGCGGTTTGTGCGCTTTTATTTAACCTGGTGATACATTTTTTGTTTATATCACAAGGCGAAGGTGTTAGTTTAAAAGCTAGTATACTATGCCCACCGGTATCGCGTTAGTCTCATGAGGAGATAACGACCGTCATAGAGGGGTCAGATAGTTTTGATATTTTGGAATGGTTAGGGAATAATAATAATTATTATTAATAAAATTGTAAATGGTCGATATTTGTCCACAGGAGATATTTGAGGGATATTTATAAGAGCAATAGAAGCTAAAGCTAATTGTTTTTAAAAATGTTGTCTTTCAGTATTCTGATGCATGTTTTTTTTAATACGCCGCATAAAATTCGTGTAATATGTGCGAAGATTAGCTTGTAACATGCAAAAAATAAATAAATAGGTATCTACAAAGTCGCGGGTAAAAGCTAGTACTTAATATAAAAAAGGTATTAGTGCCTAACATTGTTGACAAGACTCCTTGCTAAGAATTTTCAAATATAAAAAATCAGTAATGCTTTTTTAGACCAGCTCCTAGAATCAGAGACCTTATGATTCCATATAATGATAAAAGAATCCATTATCCCACATAACTAACAAGACGCTATCAAAGCGCGAAATAGATAAATAGGAACCAGGTAAAATAAACTCAGATATATCAAATAATACTGTATTTCATCAGAAGCAAGCCTTAAGACCTATCAGCCCCGCGAGCCACAGCACGACGGAACTCTCTAAGGTGATGGTGCCATTACACTCGTCAGTGAAGCACTGGCAGACAGTCTCCAAGTGGTCCTCATTGTCAGCCTTGTAGCAGTCACGATGATGGCGCACCCAGCCACACGTGCGAGTCACACGGAGTTCTGGCTCATAATGCTTGTGTAAGACTGGAACAAGAAAGACATACTAATAATACTGTTATAACTTATAAAACAAAGTCTCCCGTCGCGGCTGTCTTTTTGTTCGCGATAACTCTAAAACTACCTAACGGATTTTTATGCGATCTTCACCAATAGACAGAGGGATTCATGAGGAAGGTTTAGGTGTATAGTTTGTTAAGGTTTTGTGCCCGTGCGAAGCCAGGGCGGGTCACTACTCACTATTAATCCATACATTTTTAACTCAGTACTAGAACCACATAAGGACTCCACAAATCAGACCTAGTGTGGCGTGCATAAGCAATTTTTCTTTAACCTACAAAAATGTTTTGGTAATTTGAATACTCTGTGTTAAGTTCTATTGTTTAAGGAAACCTCTGTATATGTTTTTGGGAAAATAAAATTACCAGAGGAAGGAATGCTGGGGGTGGCGACTGGGATTAAACTCATCCCAGCTGCCACTGCCGGTGGCGAATGGGATATTATTTTTGGAAAATGTTCCATTCGCCACCGGAGGGAGCAATGTGGGGGGGGAGGGTGGCGAATGGGACTAACCCTGTTTTGTCCCGTGTGGAATTCGAAACCATAACACTTGGTGCAGTGGTAAGTCTGCTTACTGCTTATCCGCTGCGCCATCCATACAGTTTTCAGGATGCTGTTTTTTAATATACCTTTTGCTTTTATTTCTTCTCCATTATTCACAGACGCGAGAGACTTACATACGTTTTGAATGAAATGACATGAATTCCATCGGTTTTAGTGACGACGAACACTGCCGTAAAAATGTGGCAATGACAACATCCTAATGGCATTGGCCACATAACAAAGAACATTTTGTGATTTAAATACTGGGCGTAAGGGACGGCGTACCGAAAACATTAGCAAGACGTTTTTCTAAAAGTACTTATCACGACGCAAACTTCAATTTCTTTCCTTGTCCGCCTTGATGGCGTAATGGTTAGTGTAACCGACTGCCACGCCTGAGGTCGTGGGTTCGATTCCCGCACAATTCAAAAATTTGTGTACATGAACATTGATGTTTGTCTTGGTCTGGGTGTTTCTATGTATAATATGTACGTATTTACAAAAAAAAAGTATATAAGTATGTTTATCCATTGTCTAGTACCCATAGTACAAGCTCTGCTTAGTTTGGGCTAGATGGTGTTGTGTGTATGTGGTAGAATATTATTATTATTTGTTTCTCTTTCACGGGTATATTTTTAATACGTTAGGAAAATACCCGGCCCTTTGGGAGGCTTACATGGAGACATGGGTCCAACGTGAAGAGGCCCTTCGAGAGTTTTAATCAAAGGTGGGATGGAACACCTACAGCGGCACTAGCCGCAGCAGGCGTAGGACTATTGCTACGTATGGATTCTAATATATGGGTATGGGTGTTTGATGGACTGGTATATTGGTAACTATGGATGATAAAACGGCGTCTGCCCTGAATACTCTAATAGCATCAATCGAATGGACAGACGGTGACTCGCCAACTCACTAGATGGGCCCCCTAAATAGCCACCATAGGCATACAAGCCAGCAGCAGGGAGCAACATATTATTATTATTATTAATTAATAAAAAAACGCAAGATTAAAATGTTATGTAGATTAACATTATTACGCGGTTCGCAATGGATTGCTACCAATACATCGCACTCGACGAATGAATTCTGCGTTCCGCGCGCATAAAAACAGTTGATCTATTTAAATCATGACCATTTAATTACATTGCTGTATTGTAGAAAAATGTGACAGGCAAAAAAATGAAAATTGCAGAAAAGCAATTGTGATTGTTGAAAAAATTTCCAACGATGTTTAACTCAGAATAATGGTCTGAATCTACTATTTCAGTTTTCGGTACACCGTCCCTTACACCCAGTATGTTTAAAATTATGAACGGAATGTCGTGAGGTATCCTGCATGTCTGAGAGTCAATGAAAATGGTCTCAAAGCTATGTGTCTGCCAACCCACACTCAGCCACTGTGGTGGACTATGGCCTAACCCTTCTCATACAGAAAAAAGGCAAATACCCAGCAGTGGGCAAGTTTATATACAGGGCTGATATTATATTATACTATAATCTTTTTTATGGTTCCTAGCTCGCAATCCTTACTTGCTTACTAACTTACTTGGCCATTGTAATCGTTCTTGTGTAAACATAAGAACGAATAAAATAATGATAACATGTGATTTGTTTGCATATTGATTTACGCTATTTTAAACATTAATATCGTAGACTTCGTAGAGGGTACTAGGTTAAGGCCAAGACAGACATTCGTTATCTCTCAAACGCACTCAATTGTAAATATTACTTATAAACAACTAACGCGATTTCACTTGTAGCATATTTACAGTTTATTTATGCATTACAGATATTCTATTTAGAATTAGATTTCCGAGTAGTAGAGCCTCGCGATTTCAGCGTGAATGGGCCGGCTCGACCGGGGAAGGACTACCCTCTCACAGAATATCGACGTGAAATAGCAGTATTCCTACTGTTGTGTTTCGTTCGGTGAGTGAGAGTGCCGGAGGCCCAATCACCCCCTTTCTCCCATCCCGCTCCTTCTCCTTCACACTTCCTTTTTCCTTTTGCAGAAAAAAAACATCCATAGTCCTATTTGGAGGCATTGGATAAGGATGCATATATTGTAGGCTGACACTTGTTTTCCTGTTGTATGTGTATGTAAGTTATTAACTTAGTTTTAACTTATCTCAATGAAAAGTCTGAAATAAATGTTTTGAAATAATAATATCAGCCCTGTATTAAACTGTCCCACTGCTGGGCATGGGCCTCTTCTCAGTGGGATGAGGGTTAGGCCATAGTCCACCACGCTGGCCCAGAGCGGATTGGTAGACTTCACATATCTTCGAGAACATAATGGAGAACTCTCAGAAATGCAGGTTTCCTCACGATGTTTTCCTTCACCGTTAAAGCAAGCGATTTAACTATTTAATACGCACATGTTTTGAATTGAAGATTTGAATAAGAGGTACACAGGCTGGCCTGCACGGTAAAGTCAAGGGGAGAGTATAAAGAAAGGGTATACTAACTGGTCTGCACAATCTTCCTGCAGAAGAACTCGTGGTTGTTGTTGGAGTAGACGCCCTGGCCGCAGGTGGCGAGCGGCAGGAAGTTGTAGAGCGTCTCCGCGTCGTACATTGTCGGGTCTATGCACATGGAGTTGTTGTGGCTCGTGCACTCGTAGCACCGGATCGATGTACCTGGTTGCGAGACACGTTAGAATAGGTTAGCTGGATATCAAGGATAGGTCAAAGAGACCCACACACACAGAGGGAGAGCGAGAGGGAGACGGAGAGGGAGAGAGAGAGAGAGAGAGAGAGAGACAGAGAAAAAGAAAGACAGCGAGTTAGAATAGGTTAGGTAGCTCTACACGGATGGCAATTTAAAAGCATCACGGATGCGCGATGGTTTCAGTTGCCGCAACCAAATGAGATAATCTTAAGTATAATTTTCAGTCTTGTTGTAATTTTGGTCAATAAATGAAATGTGGTGTTCATTGCACTTGCACGAAATCTAGTTCATTTGATAGTTTCTGTTTAGGGACTACATCTTCCTGCAAAAACTTTCAGAGAATTCGGCAAGTATTCAGTATAGCCGCATTTTGTATAATCATGTATATTCAGAAAGATTGCTGAATCAGCTGTTTAACAAATACGTAAGTTATTTTATAAAACAGCTCTGTTATGTAAAACAGCTTGTTATATCAATATATATTACGTGAATTTATTTATAATGTCCTCAAGACCGAATTTTCGGTCAGGGCGGCCAGTCTTAACGGAGACTAGCCATTTACGCAGGAGATATTATAGTGCACAAGTGTGTGCGCAGACGCAATTGCACCCTCTGCAACTGTTCCTTAATACTCATGATCCGATGGGGCGGTAATCCGACGCGACCGGAGAGAGATCAGACGCAGGACAACTTTACGTGCTTTCCGGGGCACGAGGGTGTCTCACATCGCCAACTTGCTAACTCCGTGCTGCTATTGAGATTACTTAACAGAAAAACCCAATAAGTTTTTCTTGGCCCGACCCGGGATTCGAACCCGAGACCTCATGCACAGCAGTCGCATTCATTACCGCTGCGCCACGGAGACAGTATATTTATTTAGTTTTCTAACATAAGTTTACACTTAAATTTACTTATATTTTAATAATATATACGTATTACATCCACGTAGGACTATGTTTACATGTTGAAGTCTCATGGTACAGAGGTAAATGAATTATTGACGTCTACTGGACACAAGGCTACACTCCGTGCCACTGGCAATATCCAGACAGAAGAATCTAATAACCGAAATTGACTCGGGATTTGAATCTATAAGCCGTAAATCCAACCGCAAGCTTACGCTTCAAAACTTACAAGATAAAATTAATTTATATTGACTAATGCAAGTATTACCACAATAAAATTTAACTATTTTATACAAGTTTTAAATCTCTAAAATAGACCACAAACAAGAAAAATAAATAAAAATAAACCAAAAACATACCATAATTAAAACAAAATACGAACACAAACAACACTTTTAAATACTCCTTCGACATGATAAAAAATTAAATAAATAAAACAACAATATTTATGGTCAGATAGGAGCTTAATCTGTGGCGGTCGCTGTCGAACTGTTTACAATAAACTTTTGACATTAAGTTGTAACGCGGAGACCTATTCTATCTATCGTTTTACGCGATCGACCACAGAACGTTCATCCAAAGGTCAATTGATTAATAACTAGAGATCGCTTTAATTACTTTACGTTCATTCAATTGATCGGCGAATGATCGCTGATTGATTAAACATAGTCAATTTGTCTATTGGTTAGTCATTGCTAAAGTGGCGATTGAGTGAAGGCCCTCTGCATGGTAAGCGGTTGCTATAGCCACAATAATTCCTATGTCGCGGAGAACTTTACCAACATTCAAAGAATCTACACAAAGAACTCACAGACTCGAAATAACTGTTTTAGGATCACATACAATTCTGTCTCGTGTGGCGATCGAACCCACAACATGCGGCGTGGTGGCAGTAGCGTGGCGACCACTTAACCTTTTGGCCGCCACGGACGTCCATTCACGTCAAATTAAACCGTGCTCACGACGCCCCCGACGGCATGGCACGTCGAAAATACGACTATTTTACAGTTCAAAATAAACATTAAAAAATATGTTTGTTGTGTTCCTTTTACCTATTATTTAAAACTACATTAATCATCGCCTGGCGTAGGGGGCACGACGCTACTTTTATGCTGTGGCGGTTAAAAGGTTAAACCACTACGTCATCCGTGCACTCAAATTCGTCAATTCGTTTAATCAGTTTAGTCTCGTGTAGTTAATTCTACGGCATGTGTATCTATCTAGCAGGGCCACTCGAGCTAGACCGAAAAACTAATGGCAATGCTTTGTTTGTTCAATGTACCTCACGAATTTTTTAACAAGATCAAATATACCTCAATTATTGTGGTAGAAATTTAAAATAAATTGCCTCATCCATCCAGCAGGGCCCTCGGTTGTATTACGCTCGGAATACATAAAAATAATACTGATCGTAACTTGTGCCAATGCACCTCTCGATTCATGAATTAACTCCCAGGAATCTTTAACAAAACAGGAGAAATTCAGCAAGAACATTTTGTCTGCCTAGCAGGCCCTTTGTAATTTGAATTCATACTTGCAAAAAAAGCACACCGTTGTTATGTATATACAGTGGCTAGAGATATCATTTTGACATCAGTCAGTTTCTAGGCGATTAATTTTGTGGCTCTTATAATTACTGTTACAAGTGTTGTCCTGCCTACCATGATAGTAGTTCTATCTTTGGTATGACTAGCCGTGAGGATGTTTTGAGATTGTTGTCATTCAATATCGACTGTCACCGATATTCTTTATAAATCAAAGCCACCTGTACACAGAATATAAGTCAACTATCTTAGAATACAATAAAACCGAAAGAAAGTCAGCTGTATACATTTATTCAGTATAATATGATTAACAGTCGTAAGTATCTCAGGTAAAACTATTGTGATAAGATAACACTTAGGTTCAACCAAAAACGTTTTACAATTTCATAAACTCAATAAATAGAATGATAACAACATAATCGTCTAACATTATTATGATTTAAACATAAATATGTCCGTTAAACACACATATAATCACTTAACAAAAAGTCCTTTTAAATTCCATTTTTAAACGTTACCCCGCCATGTTCTTAGCGCGGCAAGAAGAACGGCAACAGTGGCAAGAGCTGTCGCTTTGACGTGTTCGAGCGACGTTGCCGCATTGCACATGTCAGTGAAGCACTGGCAGGCGGTTTCCAAGTGGTCCATGTTGTCATTCTTGTAGCATTCCCGGGAGGAGTGCTTGACCCAGCCACAGGCCCGCGTGATACGAACTTCTGGACTTCTGTCGGCGTGTAAGACTGGAACAAAATAAAAATATTTAAATAGACAGAAAAATCAAAACAAAAAGAACACGTCATTCACTGTTCTTCTGATCTTGACAGAAAAATCAAAACAAAAAGAACACGTCATTCACTGTTCTTCTGATCTTATTACTCCGAGCACATGATTCATGGCAATTTGACCCAATTATACACCATTCTTATGAAATTGTATTAAACATAAATCTATCTATTTACACCCTCGCTGATGCATGCTTTGCCTAGCAATGCTTCTCACCTTTTTAATGTAAGGATATCTTGCAGTGTAGGCAACTTGTACTACCTAAACCAATCTGCTTAACTGTGTACAAAATATCAAGTTTAAGAGGACGTACTTTCTGAAAAACGTTCCAACCCACAAAGTTAACATTTTGAGATAATCGTGATTGAATTTCAATCTCGTAGTGCTTCTTCATAGGTACATGTGGGTTGGGCTACTAAGTCATGATTTCATATTTAGAGTGATAGTAGAGCTACCACATTTTTCCAGCTAGTAAATAGTAACCCCGTGACTAATTTGCTAATAATAAGTCGATTTTGACCAGAGTGTGGGTTGGAACGTTTTTCAGAAAGTACGTCCAAGAGAGAACTTTGCTGTGCTTTACTTCTTTATCGCTAACGGCGCGGCGGTTCGAAAAACAAACGCAAACGATACGTAAAAAGTAGCTGTCTACTGAGAGATATTCCTCAAATCCGATTACTAACGATACTCAGGAATCTGACTGCTCGTAGTGAGTGGTACTTCCACTAGCACTGACTCCATAGGGCACGGGCTTTATCGGTGGGACGTACCGTTATTCACGAGAATCCATACCCTGCCCCTTATAAAGTGAAAATTATAATAGATACTGTTACACCCAGTGCCATCTCTCGGCATTGTGGGGAAGACTCGGCAGTTCCGTCTAATAATTTATTACAGCGCTATCTATTGACGTCTTACAGAACTACGTAGTAGGTACGCGAATAATAGAGATAACACTGGAACATTCTCGAATCTTCGTACTGTTTACATACCGGGTATGGCGTTTCTAGAAAACTCCAGAAAGTCTTTAACCGCGTATAAAAGGGCAAAGCCAGCGCTCGCCGAGTCAGTTTACAATCGGTCACCCGGTCAAGGAATCATTGAAGCGAACGGAAGCGAAAATACTACGGAGTTTGAAGCAGTTACAGTGGAAAAGTGTAGTAATGTTTGTTATATTTTAAATTAATTTTTTGCTAGAATAAAACGTGTTTTAGTCGGTAATGTTGTTTACATTCTTATCCGTTGAACCCAGCTCGTAACAATACGTTAACAAATATAGTTAGGTATCACCAGAATAAGTCCGTCTATACGCACTAATAAACACGTCTGTATTATTTAATCATACAATAGGAGCCGCATTGTGCGCTCAAAATTAGTTCATTATGCAGGTGTACCCTTACAAAATGTCTGTGTGTATTTGTATGGCATTAACTTTAAAACAATCATGAATAGAACCACAGTTTTTAAATTGCTCCTAGGTATATTAGTCCATTGAAATGTTACAATTTAAAGACCTAATATTGCATTTTTTAGAGGACGCAATTTTATTTTTGGGACATGTTTGGGGGGTCAATAGAAGCTTAACCCCAAGTTTGTGGGGTTGCCGCCCTTGTCCCCCGGCTGCCATCTTGGAAAAAGGGGTGCAAACACCTTTTTCGCGATATCTCGGAAACTATGCGTCCTACAAACAATTCGTAAATACATAATTTGTAGCAAATCGCTTTGCCTATAAATATGTTCATATGTCCCAAAATTAAAATTGTGTCCTTTAAAAAATGTAAAGCTCATGTAACATTTCAATGGACTATATGAAAAGCTAGATACTTTGTTTGAATTGCGGTGTGTTGTAACTGTCTCATGCTGATATCTAATGATGGTAGGTAGGAGATAGGTATTGTTTTCAATTTCTCAACTATGTTTTTAGGTCCAACGAAATAGAAGGCAAGTCTATACATATATATATATTGCTGTCTGCCAGGTGCAGTTCCAGATTTTGCTCAACTACTAGGAATTTCCTTGCCAGAAATATCCAATAATACTCTGTCCGACCTAGGTACGAACTTGAGGTCGTGTATAATAATCATGTTTGCTACCGCTGCGGTATGGAAATCTATACATAAGTATAATAAAATTGTTACTGGTTGATGTCTGTACATATGGGATATCTAAGAAACATAATGTGTGGTGTCCATAGACTTAGCGTAGCGAAAATCCTTACTAATATTATAAATTCAAAAGTAACTCTGTCTGTCTGTCTGTCTGTTACCTTTTCACGGCTAAACCACTCAACCGATTTAGATGAAATTTGGTACAGATATAGTTTACAACCTGGGGAAGGACATAGGCTACTTTTTATTGATGTAGGTACCACGCGGGCGGAGCCGCGCGCAAAAGCTAGTATTATATATTTATTATTTACTAGTCTATGGTGGTGTCTATAAAAGAGTTATAGATGTCAACACATTTATTATTAGAATTTTTATCTATCTTTATGTTTGATCGCGCATCGCGCAAAAACTACTGAACAAAATTGATTGCAACTTTCAAAGTTGTATTGCTGGAGGTTTAACTTAAAATCTGGTGTATGATTTATATTCATACACCGCTTAGAAATTTCGAATTTGACAAATACGAAGTCGCTAGCAAAAGCTAGTAAAGTATTTATTTAATTTAAGTACACAAAACAGAACAAAGCACAAGCAGGTTGGAATATAAATACATATTACAATTATGCTCTAAACCAGAGGTTCCCAGACTTTTTTTCTCATAGATCACCTTTAAACTTTAGCTGGTTCCGGTACAACAAGTTATGCAAAAAAAAAAATTAATATTTGATCAAATCTCTACGGGCTGACCATTTTTTTGTAATTCTCTACCGGAAAATCGAAAAACCGCTGGTAGGTACTGATGGAATATGCAAGTTTTTACAAGTATCAGTCGCTGAGCTTGTCGAACAGTCGGTGAAGTCAAGCCAACATTTTAGTTCTTCACTATCAAATAAATTTTCGTAGACCTCCGCTTACGAATTGTGAACCCCAATTTTTTTCTCACGCCATCGTAGACCCCCGTCGGATTTCCCGTGGACCCCTGGGGGTCCACCTGGACCACTTTGGGAACTAATGCTCTAAACTAAGTCCCTAACTATGTGTAACTGTGATATATTGCTTCTTTTTTAAGACGAACAGAAAATTTTCTATTGAGTCAGCGTTGCGTTTAAAGAGTTAAAGTTACTTACTAGTCTGCGTAATCTTTCTGCAGAAAGCGTGTTCGTTCTTATCCTGAGGAACTGCTCCTGCCTGCGCACAGTCCACGACGGGGATGATCGCGTTCATTTTGGCCATGTGCATGTATAAGCAAGCTGAGTTATTCGCGCTGTTGCATTGGAAACATTTGATCGCTTCACCTGAAACAAGTAAATAAGGTACAGAACTGATTTTGAAGTGTCTAAACCCGGTTTGTTATATTGTTTCGGAAAGCCTATGAGACATGTAAGTGAAATGGCATGGTCCAATTTAGAGTAGGTACCCCGTGTAGAAAGTAAGTTTTGGAAATCATTTGGAAGTTTCTGATACAGTAAATTTTGGATGAAAATACTGATAAAAACGATTAAAGACAGTTTGTTTTACCTTCAATGAGGCGAAGACACAAGTGATTTGAGAAGGAAATAAAACCGATGTTTAATGGTAAGTGTAATTAAATAGTAAATGCTATTATCAAAAGGCGGTATCTCCTATACAAAATGTATAACAGATGTATCATCTTTTAAATTGCGCCATAGTTTGAATTGCACCCCTTGCACAACAGACGTGAACTCACTCCTAACACAAGCATTCGACCTTAGCTATAAGGGTTAATAAGAATAGTACTCGTAGTTTATACATAACCTAAATTGCTATTACCCTAAGTAAAATAAATACAGTTGTATTCTGAAGCACTTTAGGTTGAATTTAAATTGTTACTGAATTAGTCTCTTCGCCGCCACTCCGTCCGTCGGCGCTGACCCTTATAAAGCAACGCCACTATCCAATTAAGCCAAATGCGGCTCACTTGCCTATGTGAGCATGTTAGCTAGTGAATTTAGATAGAGTGTCATTTAAACAAACATTCACTGGTACCTATAGACATACCCTATTGTACACACAAAAGTAGTTTTTGAAGTGAAAACTTCTTTAGGCGCGTTGAGCATTTCTTGGGTGAACAAAAATCATAGAACTCGCGTCATCGTCACGTTTCGTCATCGTCACGCTTCCAAGCTTTCCATTTTTGAATTATTTTAGAATATCTCAGAAATGGTGCGACCTAACCAAAAAATAACGAAATTTTGACCCCTTAATAACCCTTAAGAGAGTATCAGGAATTCGACACGCCCCCTTCTTTTTTGTTTATAAAGAAATGCTTATTGTCAAGGATTAAAGTTTTCACTTCTATCGGCAGTCCCCAAAGACTGCCCGATTTTTTTTGTCCCTTTACTCTAAAGTCTAACAATTCGAACAGTCATTTGTGATGTAGCGATTACAGTTGCGTGACGTGACAAGTCCTTAATGAGTAGATTAATTTGTAAGAATTGAGGCGGCTAAAGGAATTGAAGCAATTATTAGATATCATGTGATACAAATTGTTTTGACCCCTGTGACCTTTTGTGGTTCGGATTCTGTACTGTTATCGTTTTTCATAGAGTAATAAAATAGTATAGGCAGAAAGAAGAAGTCAAGATACAATTAAAATAAAGTAATACTTAAAGTCATACAATACAATATCTGACTATATATTTTTTTAATTAATGATTTTTCTAAAAGTTCACGCTTCAGAAAGGATAACGTGCTTTTATTTGAATAAACAGAAAAGTTAATCAGATTTTGAAATTTATTTCGAAATTTAACTTTATATTTATATAAAATAAATATTTTGCATCACCTTCGATGAGAAACATCCATTTTAATTTGAAATAAAGGGATGTACATACATATATATGTGACTAGATGTTCCCGCGGTTTCACCCGCGTTTATCGTTACTGCGCCGCCCCCGTGGGTCGTAGCGTGATGTTATATAACGTATAGCCTTTCTCGATAAATAGGCTAATCCAACACTAAAAGAATTTTTCAAATCGAACCAGTAGTAATCACGCAGAATAAACCAGGAGAAACATCGTTTGTACTATGTCTGTAATGGGTAATTATTTTGCTGCAATGTTATTTTAAAACTGCGATATCTCCTAAGATATTCATTGAAATCGAATGATGTAAAGGGCAATTTTGTTTTAAATTAAATATTTGTGATGAATAACGTATTTATTTGGATAAGGATTAATATCATGTTTATAATAATACCTTCGCAAATAATGCATTATTTTAGAACAAATTTGGTTAGCATAAAAATGGTTATAGTGAGCCAACCTTAAACGATAGACATATGCTGTCGCGGACTTTTTTTTAGAACTTTTAAAGGGGATCAATTCTGTCATACATGATTTTTGCGAAACTTTAACTGTTTACGCAGCGCACGCAGCGGAAGCTCTCAAAAGGAAAAAATACCCTCCGATTTTGAAACATTCTTCATTGGTGCTCAGCTCCTATTGATCTTAGCGTGATGATATATAGCCTATAGCCTTCCTCGATAAATGGGCTATCTTACACTGAAAGAATTTTTCAAATCGGACCAATAGTTTCTGAGATTAGCGCGTTCAAGCAAACAAACAAACAAACATACAAACAAACAAACAAACTCTTCAGCTTTATAATATTAGTATAGATAGGTGATACATATCGCTTAATTCTGCCATAAAACTTTAAAAAGCTATTTAATAATTATAAATATAATTAGGGAATGGTAGATATAAATATGTGTATATCTAAATCAAACGTAGATAAAATTCGATTAATAGATCAAGAATCGCGGGATGCCGCGCGCCGATGCCGATCGCGCGCCGCGACGAGTCATTGAATGAAATTATGCAAGACGTTCACTTCCTATTAAGGTCAATGAACTGGGACAGTAACTGCTGATAATGTACTCACATGTATTTGATAACATTATTGGTAACACAACACTTAAAACAATATTATTTATACTACCGAGCGCCATTATCAAAGAAATTAAAACGCCTGCCAAAATCTATATAGTAATATTTTTTTATTGTCACTATGCTGATTGCTGATTTATTTTACGGCGTTTTATGTTAATTGTCTTTAATATTTTGAATACATTCACTTTGCTTGGTAAATAAAATAAAAAGAAATATTTTCTTTGTGAAAATTCGTTGTGCTTCTACTGGCATCTCTTACAAACTGTTTATTCATTCGTTTAACTTGAGTTTATAAGTCGGTCAGCGATTGTGTATCTCATATGACACACAAAAGGTACAACTGGATAAGTTCGGATCTAATCCTCGTGGTAGAAAGGTGCTCAGGGTTGGAAGGAAGCTTCAATAAAGATGACGACAATATGGGGCAGTGGCGAGTTGAATTAACCAATTTTGTGCGCAAGTTTTTCCTAGTTTGTCGCGCTCCTACAAATGTTTAGAATGTATCCTGTTACAATTTATGTTTTCCGTCTAATGGCATATTAGAATAAAATAACCATCGTTCTTTAATATTGAATCAAGTTATAGAACTTATACGTTTTCGGTGTAATCATACTATAGGATCATGCTATAGGATCGTCAAGTTAGTTAAGCTTGACGATCATATAGTTGCTAGTCAAACTTTGCAGATATTTTTAAAGAACTATTTACTTTCGACTATTTCTAGGAGTCTATATCCAAAACAAAGGTTTTAGAATTACTGTCTGTCTACCTTTTTATGTCTGATGCCTTATCGCGATAAACCACTGAACTGGGTTCACAGTATGGAAACTTGAGGATCATCAACCTAAAATCTATGCTACATTTCATCTAATTGTGTTCAGTAGAACTAGAGTTATTTATATAACCCATTGTGTGAACTACGAGATGAAGTAATGAGACATAACTACTGTACAAGGACTTAATCTTAGGCAAAGGATAGTAATAGAAATTAGAAATCTCGCCAATTTCTTTTAAAACTAGATACCTATACCTACGTTGAATTCAGTTTAAGAGGTAATCCTTAACGATAATGAAATCATTTATATGGTCGGCGAATGGACGCGAGTTAAGAAATCCAACAGCTGAATAAAAAATGCTGAGAATCTATCTTTCATATTTCGGTGTTTTTGGACTAACACCAGTGTTCATCAGCCTTACATTTTGATTAAGACATGATTCACATTTTTCTGTAGGTATACCCGCTATGTAAAAGGAAGTAACTTCTTAGCTTTCCGCAGACTTGGTTAATGGCACCACAATTGAGCGTCTGCGAACATAATTGTGAGTAATTCTTTATGACCATATTAGGACTGTGCCGAAATTGCTGTTTACCACGTAAACAGCACGAAGAGCTGTATAACAGCTTTCTTAAAAAATAAAAGTTACGTCATGTATTGAGGACAGGTTGTTTAATTACGATAGGTAATGTCAGGTAGATGGTAGAAAGTTGAAGATTAACAATATTAGCATGAGCTCGTCCCACGAAAGTTCTAATTGAACTCAGACGTGACGCACCTTTGCTATATTACGTTCATAAGCAAAAAAGTACAATAATATCAACCATAGAGTAAAAGCTAGAGACAAAGTGAGGAAGAATTCTGAAAGCCAATTCTCGTGAAAATCTGTTGAAAATAGAGTCTGATTGCCATCAATATTAAAATAAACATCGACTAATAATATCAGCCCTGTATATAAATTGTCCCACTGCTGGGCACGGGCCTCTTCTCTATATGAGAAGGATTAGGCCATGGGTTGGTAGACTTGACATATCTTCGAGAACATTATAGAGAGCTCAGACATATCCTCACGATGTTTTCGTTCACCGTTTAGGTGAGCGAGAATTAACTAATTTTTACCCACATAACTTCGAAAAGTCAGAAGTGCGTGCCTTGGATTCGAACTCAAGACCTCTGCGTGGCAGTCCAACGATCTCCTATTAAGCTATCGCTGCTTCTATAACATATAATATTCTAAAGATCGAAATTTAACATAAATTGTATTTCAGTTCACATTTGACGTTGATAGTTTTTATTGTGATAAATAGTCCTTAGAGAGTGACATCCCCTGAATATTCAAGTCACCACTATGAATAACTAGCAAAACATTCTGATTAAATAAAATCGTAACCTAGTTAGTGCACTCTCTTAGCTTCATCCTTTTAAAAATCGCATGCAAATAACTGTGAATTGGCATTCCAAATATGATCTACAGAGGAATTTATAGATTAGAAGCTTTGTCCGCAAATGTTATTTGGATTAACCGCATGAAAATAATAATTGTACACAAATAAGCTGTCTCCAGCTCACGGCGATCTTCACCTGGACGCAGAATTTGGTATTTCGCTCGAGCTCGAGCAGTCTGTTTGCTAGCGATGTGCAATTGCAACGAAAAAGGAAAATGGAATATTAAAAAACTGTATCTCGCATCCGAATTTGCATCAATTAGTTATCGGTGATAATAATAATTCGAACATAGGTAATCGAACAACGAACATGATTTAATAATCACACGATTGTTTGACAGATTGTGGTTAATCGATTGATCATGTTGACGATGGTCTCATACGTGGTGATGCTGAACTATGGCTTTTGACAGCAATCGCCTTTTTTATAGGTCTCTCTTCTAATATTCTTCTTATATTATTCTGCCTATTCTAAATAACGGTCGTATAAACTAAAGCGATGACCTTATTTTATTAGGTACTCCTCGTCATATTTCTATGCTCTTACGCCTTCATACCGAGTGAGCAGCCAGTATATACTGTTCGTAAATGCGTGTGGCTAATACGTTTTTTATTTTTTATACAACTATGGTGGCAAACAAGCTTAAAATGTTGGAATTTCAATAAATAACTCTGGAATTTTTTTGTTTATACTACACATGTAGCCCACCAGATGGTAAGAGGTCACCGTAGCCTGTGGACGCCAGCAACACCAGAGGCATCACTTGCGCGTTGCCAACCCTTTAGGAAAGGAAGTATGAAGGAGAAGGAGTGGGAAGTGGGAAAGAGGTTGATTTGACCTCCGGCACTCTCACTCACCGAACGTAACATAACAGTAGGAATACTGGTATTTCACGTCGATATTCTGTGAGAGGGTAGTCCTTCCCCGGTCGAGCCGGCCCATTCATGCTGAAATCAGCGAGGCTCTACTACTCTTAACCAAATAATAATCAACCAATATCAAAAAGTCTTGCATTTGAATATTTATCAATGTTTCGATTCATTTGCTGATATAGCTCTCTGAATAGCCATGCTGAAGTGGCAGTGCCCAGGGCACATAGCTCGCAGAACCGATGGCCGTTGGGGCAGAAAAGTTCTGGAGTGGCAGCCACGCATCAGAAGACGCAGCAGGGGTAGGCCCCACACGAGCTAGACCAACGATCTGGTAAGGGTTGCGGGAAGCAATTGGATGAGGGCGGCTTAAGACCGGTCAGTGTGGAAATCCTTCAGGAAGGGTTATGTCCAGCACGTCGACGTGGACGTCTTTCGGCTAAGATAAATATATAATGATGATAATGAATAATTTCGATATTTTTATTGCCAAATCTCGTTATTGCTATTTTGGAAGATCGTTTTATTTAGTTGTCCTGCGGTAAGTTAAGCTTCTAGACTCCATTAAGAAGGGCTATAATCGCAGATCATTATTCTCTGCAATAGAAGTGTTACATTTTAATTTTTCATGCAATGCGCAAGTGGTAGCCCTGGTATTGAAATATCTATAGGCGACAATGCTTACTTTATCAGACGAGTCATATGTTTGTTTATCATCCGACGAGTTTAAAATACTTATAATCTTTCTGATATGTTTTGTGTAGGTAGGTACAGAAATATGATTTTCTGCAATATTCACACTAACATAATATCCGCAAAAGTATGTCCGTTCGTTCGTTATCGAAGCTTTAACGCAGAAAGGATTTCGGTATAATTTGATATGAAGATAGCTTTTTTTTTTATAGATTAGGGGGCAAACGAGCAGACGGATCGCCGGATGGTAAGCGATTACCGCCACCCATGGACACCTGCAACACCAGAGGAGTTACAAGTGCGTTGCCGGCCTTTTAAAAAGGAGTACGCTTTTTTCTTGAAGTGTTGAACGTCGTATTGGTCCGGAAATACCGTAGACGACAGCTAATTCCATAGTTTTGTTGTGCGAGGAAGAAAATTCCTGGAGAAACGCACTATTTAATTAAAAAAGACTAATGACACGTTTAACATGAATACATTGAATTACACCGGTTATAAATAGTATTTTTTTATCGACTTATTCGCGAGAGGTGTTACTTTTCGATGTACGAACAGGTCTCGAAATGGATTAAATGACACGCAACTCGATCGATTTAAAACTTGCATCTATAAGACTTGTCTATAATATTCTATAAGATGATTCTTAACTGACTACCCGACATTATTATCCTATTCTGTATAAAAAAATTGGGGCTGTCTTTCGGGACTGCCAATAGAAGCGAAAACTTCTAACTAATCCTTGGTCATAAACACTGCTTTATAAGCAAGATACTCTCTTAGGGATAATTAAGGGGATCAAAATTTTGTTATTTTTGCGTAGGACGCACCATTCCTGAGATATTGTTAATATTCTAAAATAATTCAAAAATGGAAAGCGTGGAAGCGTGACGATGACGAAGCGTGACGATGACGCGAGTTCTATAATTTTTGTTCACCCAAGAAGTGCTCAACGCGCCTCAAGAAGTTTTCATTTCACCTAGGGCTGATATTATAACAAGTAGTTTGCAAAATCAAATACGTACCATTCGTGATCTGTCTGTCATCCCGTGTCAGTAATGGACCAGTTAAACGAAGTAGGTGATTGAGGATCTAAATCGCACGTTTCCTTCAGTGAGCCGAGGTGAATAGGCTGAATTGTAGTGCACCACTCGACGTCTTATATGCACTATTGTACTGATGGATCCTGTAGGTGGAATGATCTGTTGGATGAATGGAGTAGCGTGACCGCATTCGGTATTAACAATTTTTAGATTCGGTTGCCAGTTTGACTATAGTGTGGAATAATAGGATATTTTACTCACAGATTTTTATTATTAAGGGCTGATTTTTCAATCGTTAGATAACTTTTATCTGGTGAATATGTTTGACGTTTTGACAGTTTTTGTATAGAAAATATGTCAAACCGCCAAGTTTATTCCTTAGATAATAATTATCTGACGATTGAAAAATCGGCCCTAAGTCAGTTATTTTGCGCAAATTCTAAATTCAAATATTTTTTTTTGGAATTTACTCAAAAGTAAATAAAATACTATTCAATGTGATACGTTTCAAATGTGGTAGTAGGCGTACTTGTCAAATGACAGAAAAAGGATACACGACATACACTATGACGTAACCGTTATTTAACCGCACCTGTGCGAAGGAGATAGCGAACCATCTCCAATACGTCTTTTTCTTATAACCAAATTTAAAATACTAACCACTTTTGCACACAATTTTAATATCGTTTTCACAAAAAGATTTATATTTATTGCTAAATGCTCGTGTGTATAAAATAACTAGATGTGCCCGCGGTTTCACCCGCATTTATGATTACTCCCCCGTGGGTCGTAGCGTGATGTTATATAGCCTATAGCCTTCCTCGATAAATGAGCTATTCAACACAAAAATAATTTTTCAATTCGGACCAGTAGTTTCTGAGATTAGCGCGTTCAAACAAACAAACTCTTCAGCTTAAGGTATAATATTAGTATAGATGTACTTACAAAATTAAACAAAGGCTCTATTAATTACCTATGTGTCAGCTATTACCGCCACTACTTATGTCTAAAATGTTATTTTTGACTTTGTCAGCATTATTGGGAAATGGATTCGATGCAATTTCATATTTTGTTTCGTATATCCCTAAGTAACAATTCGTAGCAACCCATTGCTCTACTTACGTGAACCCATTTCTAAGAAAAATATTAGCTTAGCTGAAGGGTTTAAAGAGATTAAGTAATTTATAACCGCAAATTGCTATTGGCAATTAAAAACTCTTCTCTGTTACGGTGACGTAAATCTGATAATTACGTAAACTTTTAATAGGAAATACGTAACAATATTGGACGTAACATGCGTTCTTAGTACAAAGGCGTTCTTAGTCGGCCTCGATGGCGTAGTGGTTAGTATAACCGACTGCCACGCCTGAGGTCGCGGGTTCGATTCCCGCACAAGTCAAATATTTGTGTGCATGAACATGGATGTTTGTCTTGGTCTGGGTGTTTCTATATATAATATGTATGTATTTACAATAAAAAAAAAAATATTATATATGTATGTTTATCCATTGTCTATTGCCCATAGTACAAGCTCTGCTTAGTTTTGGCTAGATGGTGATGTGTGTATGTGATAGAATATTATATTATAAACGAAATATGTCAATGTGCCCGATAGATGACAATAGGCTCACCACTTATTACAAAGTATGTACCGAAAAATGAATTGGTCACGATCTCGGTTGGTTAAATATTCATTCTGCAACCTAAACATTTTTACGCGGATTAAGATTATCAACATTAAATAAATTACTTCTTGCTTTCGCCAACTAATTCCATTCTAATTTCAATCCAAAAAGTACAGTCAGATGAAAGATCTAAAATATTTTACATTGATGATGATGCAGACGATTACAATTATCTAAAAACATAGCTGTGATCGCTAACTTACAAGCGTGAATTTATATAAATAGATCGTCATGAATCCTAATCCTAATCCTAACTAATATTATAAAAGCGAAAATGAGTTTGTTTGTTTGTTTGTTACCTTTTCACGCCTAAACCACTGAACCGATCATTCTGAAATTTTGCATATACATAGTCAGGTGTACAGAAACGAACATAGGCTACCTTTCATCCCGAAAAAATTTACTATTCCCGAGGAAAACAACAATAACGTTCTTATGATAATAGATGGCGCCACGTGTCTTTCGAATCATGATTAAATTATATTATTACAAGCAGAGTACGTACAACCCGAATTGGTTGTCAAATTCTAAATTTACGCTAGCGAAGCCGCGTGCAAAAGCTAGTCGTTTATAATTGAAGTAAAGGCTGTATATAGATATACATATATATATGTGTACGTGTGACGTCATTGTGTGGTGTAGTGATAATTAAATGAAACCTCTATAGGTCGAGCTCTAATGAATAGCGTGTCACTAGCACCCTGCTTAAGTGTGAAGGATGGTAGCTTCGCAAATGAAAACATTACTTTTAAAGATTTACTTTTTTCCTCAAGACAATTTTTACATACTACAAGTATAATAATTTATTTATTTATTTTTAATCATAATTTATTTATTTCTCTCTTACATAGAATGGTTACAAAAATCAAGACCTTAATTAGGTTTTACTTGATCGAGTATGTAAGTCTGTGTGAGAGACTGGTATCACTAGGAGAGCCTGTATGATGTAGAGTTTATTCGCATGAGACATGGTTAAAGAGGATGTTACAAGGGTTAAGGTACATCCATAGACATAGAATATTTTCGCTACGGGTACATCATATCTCGCCTTTAGTAGGCGTACGAATGTTACTACACATATTTATTAATTAACATAATATTAGTAAATATACACAAATGTCAATTATCAATAGGAACAATAATTATAAAAATGCGAAAGGAATACGTCTACTGGGACAGTCGCAAACTCATCGCTTCACGACTAAAAAGGTTATTTTTGGAGGTTCACTTTCATTCATCGAAATGTTTTTTGATTAAGTAAGGCTTTGCGCCCACATTTTGCCAAATATAGTTATAGGTCCCATTTAACTGATGGTGAGCCTATTACCGTCTGTCAGGCACAGTTCCTCATTATCATTAGACTCCCTGTTTTTTTTATTTAGCTAATAAATAACAGTAGAGACAATACATAATAATTAAGTCTAAGTATTGTGTATAGTATCAAAATATCACCATAATTTTCAATATTTTTTTTTTATCTCTATCATTTATTTCGGTCTGCATAGGCCCATAGATAAATACCTTAACCTAAATTTAGGTACATATTATATAATTTTATAATACATACACACAACACTGTCTAGCCTAAACCAAGCAGAGCTTGTACTATGGGTACCTACTAGACTGGATAAACATACATATATACTTTTTTTTTTGTTTTATAAATACATACATATTATACATAGAAACACCCAGAGCAATACAAACATCCATATTCATGCACACAAATGTTTGACTTGTGCGGGAATCGAACCCGCGACCTCAGGCGTGGCAGTCGGTTACACTAACCACTACGCCATCGAGGCCGATTTGATGTTAGTAAATACACCATAATACTATGTTAGTAAAACTTCACTTCGCACACTTAATACTAGTATATGTTTATTGTCAATTAAAATTTAGCTTGCTGTTAGATATTTTAAGGATCGCACACACAAGCGTAATCTTTTAATTGCCACGAGGCCCGAGAGGAAGCCAAAAAAATAAACGACACATCTTTTAGACTAGGATATACTAGGTGTAAGGGACGGTGTACCGAAAACTGAAATAGTAGATTCAGACCATTATTCTGAGTTAAAAATCGTTGGAATTTTTTTCAACAATCACAATTCCTTTTCTGCAATTTTTCATTTTTCTGACTGTCGCATTTTCTACAATACAGCAATGTAATTAAATGGTCGTGATTTAAATAGATCAGCTGTTTTTATGCGCGCGGAACGCAGAGTTCATTCGTCGAGTACGATGTATTGGTAGCAATCCATTGCGTACCGCGTAATAATGTTAATCTACATTACATTTAAATCTTTTTTTATTAATTATTAATTGAAGTTTGCGTCGTAGTAAGTACTAATAGAAAGACGTCTTGCTAAAGTTTTCGGTACGCCGTCCCTTACACCCAGTATGTAGATAAGGATTTTGGTTCTCTAATAAAAAGATAGAAAAGAAGAAAGACTAGAGAAGGTTCCCTAGAGAACCTTCTCTAGTCTTTCTACGCTACGTCTTATTTATTAAATAAGACGTAGGGCGTAGTAATAAAAATGGTGATATATAACTTACTGTAACAATTTGTTCTCTCAAGGCCCAATCTCTGGTCTATTCCCAGTTGTTACCACTGGCTTTATCACCACTGAGGATAAATGGGAAAAATAATCCCAACTATCGCCAGTGGGGACGTATAGCACATACTTTCCCAGTTGTAGCAACTGGCTTTGTCACCAGTGGTGACAAATGAGAAAAAACAGCCCAACTATTGCCAGTGGGGATGTACGACACAAATATGTTCGCAAATGTCGTCTACCAAGCATGACATATACAAAATAAAAGTCGAGTGATCAATTCTATATTATTATTAATTGTAATTTTAAATCACAGTTGCACAACAATAAGGTAATGTAATGTAATCCACAAATGTCACCACCAAATAGTAAACATGGAAAATCAAGACGATTAAAAAAGTCAAAATAAAAAAATTGCACATATTTGGTTAACCTTTCCATTATAATTATTTATTAATAGTCTTATGATCTCTAAACAATGGCCTACCGAAATGTCTCCCATTTCAAGCTGTAATTGTGTTTCTTGGATAAATTGGTCAGTAAGTATGGACTTCTTAAGACTCTTTTTAGCAGTATGATAACTGTTATCATACGCCATGTTTCATTTCATTGTCATTGTTTTGCCATTGTCTTTCCATGTACTGAATAAATTTAACTGTTCCAGGATCATCATTGGCGTTGCGGATTATATATTGCCATCCATTCATGATTTCGTTAAGTGGTAATAATGGAAGAACGGCACTAAGCGCTACCATCCTTACAATTCTTTGATCTTGCGAACTAGTAATACCCAACTCACGGCTTTTGGCCTATATGGCTCTATTATAATGATAGAAATAACCTTTCAACTCTATAGTTGGAAATATTTCGGTCGCAGCTTTTTTGCAGCCCTCTCATAGTTGATTTTAAATTTTCGTGGGTTTCCATCCTGGCAGTACTGATTTTATCAAACTAAATAAAATTACATACAATTGTGTATTCCTACTACTCATAAGAGCGTATACAAGTGGAACAATGTTGGTATGGTTGACAGTACTCCCTAAGTTTCCATGAATAGTATACAGCTCAGCAAATGGCATCGGACAGCTTTTAAAGTGCCATCACCGTAAAACTCATTGATTTCACAAATTGTTCATTTAATATAATAAATATGCGCATGTTGAAAAATGAAATGTTGTCAATTAATTGCAACAAAACCAACACAAAACATTTGTAAAAAGTGGAAACGAGACTACCCTACTATCCTAAACTATAGAAACATTTTTTTTTGGCCCAAAGTAGCAAAGGCATATTTACAATGCCTTTAAAATATATAGTACTAGATGTTCCCGCGGTTTCACCCGCGTTTATCGTTACTGCGCCGCCCCCGTGGGTCGTAGCGTGATGTTATATAGCCTATAGACTTCCTCGATAAATAGGCTATCCAACACTAAAAGAATTTTTCAAATCGAACCAGTAGTAATCACGCAGAATAAACCAGGAGAAACATCGTTTGTACTATGTCTGTAATGGGTAATTATTTTGCTGCAATGTTATTTTAAAACTGCGATATCTCCTAAGACATTCATTGAAATCGAATGATGTAAAGGGCAATTTTGTTTTAAATTAAATACTTGTGATGAATAACGTATTTATTTGGATAAGGATTAATATCATGTTTATAATAATACCTTCGCAAATAATGCATTATTTTAGAACAAATTTAGTTAGCATAAAAATGGTTATAGTGAGCCAACCTTAAAAGATAGACATATGCTGTCGCGGACTTTTTTTTAGATCTTTCAAAGGGGAACAATTCTGTCATACATGATTTTTGCGAAACTTTAACTGTTTACCCAGCGCACGTAGCGGAAGCTCTCAAAAGGAAAAAAACCCTCCGATTTTGAAACAATCTTCATTGGTGCTCAGCTCCTATTGATCTTAGCGTGATGATATATAGCCCATAGCCTTCCTCGATAAATGGGCTATCTAACACTGAAAGAATTTTTCAAATCGGACCAGTAGTTCCTGAGATTAGCGCGTTCAAGCAAACAAACAAACAAACAAACAAACAAACAAACTCTTCAGCTTTATAATATTAGTATAGATTAATAATACTGTATAACATATTGGAATTAAACTTACATATACTGATTTTCCATGCTTACTATATGGTGGTGACATTTGTGGATTACATTACATTACCTTATTGTTGTGCAACTGTGATTTAAAATTACAATTAATAATAATATAGAATTGATCACTCGACTTTTATTTTGTATATGTCATGCTTGGTAGACGACATTTGCGAACATATTTGTGTCGTACTTCCCCACTGGCGATAGTTGGGCTGTTTTTTCTCATTTGTCACCACTGGTGACAAAACCAGTTGATACAACTGGGAAAGTATGTGCTATACGTCCCCACTGGCGATAGTTGGGATTATTTTTCCCATTTATCCTCAGTGGTGACGAAGCCAGTGGTAACAACTGGGAATAGACGCAATCTCTGTGTATTATCTTTTTTTGTAATTTATAATGATTAAACAGCGAGAAAAGTCTGAAAGCTGCAGATAAACAAATAATTTTATAATGTTTTCGTTTATTTACCAAATAAAACAAATAAGATAAAATAGTCTAAGTATAACGATAGTTCTTGTTACAATTTGTCAACATAAAAGCGCGCATAACCAAAACTTGAATTATCGAAACAGTTCTGTATCTATGAGTATCTCTTCGTACTATGTCAGATGAATGAAACGCTTAACCAAAAACCGATAATGGCGGCTAGTATATTGGCGTGTGTAAACATTTCGCGGTTACTGGTGAACGGCATAAATCATAAAAGCTAAAAATATTGGCGAGTTCATGACGTCATGACGTCGAAACGATGCTTGGTTTACAATTTAGTTCACAAACCGCATATTTGTACGATATTTCGTTTATGTGGATTCTAAGAACCAGTAACTACCTAATTCCGTATATCTTCTTGGGAATTGGTTAGTTGTCTAATTAGGTATTACCCCCTAAAAGACCTATAGCACATTTTTATATACACACTAGATGTTCCTGCGGTTTCACTCGCGTTTATAGTTACGGCGCCACCCCTGTAGGTCGTAGCGTGATGTTATATAGCCTATAGCCTTCCTCGATAAATAGGCTATCCAACACTAAAATAATTTTTCAATTCGAACCAGTAGTTCCTGAGATTTGCGCGTTCAAACAAACAAACAAACTCTCCAGCTTTATAATATTAGTATAGATTGCTCACTTCGAGTGTGCTTCGAGGATAAACGAACCATCGGCAGAAAAGTGACTTGTTTGAGAGTTTTCTACGATATTCTCGACTATATGTAAAGTCTACCGACCCGCTTCGATCCAGCGTGGTGGATTAAGGCCGAACCCATCCAACCCAGAAGAGAGATATATAATTAAAACTAAATGTTCCCGCGGTTTCACCCGCGTTTATCGTTACTGCGCCGCCCCCGTGGGTCGTAGCGTGATGTTATATAGCCTATAAGCCTTCCTCGATAAATAAGCTATCCAACACTAAAATAATTTTTCAAATCGAACCAGTAGCTCCTGAGATTAGCGCGTTCAAACAAACCATCAAATTCTTCAGCTTTATAGTTCGCGTGAGGAAGTAGTATAATCATTATCCTCGTAGCGTAGATTCCATCTCCTTATTCAAGTAGTAAATGACTGGCCGTAATAAGCTAATGACATTTTCTCTCTACGGCTTATCTTGGAGTATTCCGCTTTCGGCACCAATTTTTCCGGCACCTATGGTTTCGGCACCTAAGCTATTGCACTTTTTATTTCCGGAACCATAGGTGCCGAAAGCGGAATACTCCCTTATCTTGCTTCGCTTCCCGGTTTAGGCGATAAAATCTGTTTAAACTAGAACTCACTGCGTACTAACAACTAAGTATATAACTTACTAATTTATAGCTAAATCCGGATTAATATCATCCTTAGTCATATCTACACTAATATTATAAAGCTGAAGAGTTTGTTTGTTTGATTGAACGCGCTAATCTCAGGAACTACTGGTTCGAATTGAAAAATTCTCATAGTATTTGATAGCCTATTTATCGAGGAAGGCTATAGGCTATATAAAATCACGCTACGATCTACAGAGGCGGCGCAGTAATCATAAACGCGGGTGAAACCGCGGGAACATCTAGTCTTTACATATATCTATAGTCTATACTAATATTATAAAGCTGAAGAGTTTGTTTGTTTGGTTGAACGCGCTAATCTCAGCAACTACTGGTTCGAATTGAAAAATTATTTTAGTGTTGGATAGCCTATTTATTGAGGAAGGCTATAGGCTATAGGCTATGACTGCTCGGATGCGTAGTGGTTTAAGTGGTCGCCTCGCCACTGCTATTGTATCGAGTGTTGTGGGTTCGAATCCCACACGGGATAAAACTTTGTGTGATCCACAAATGGTTGTTCCGCGTCTGAGTGATCTCTGTGTTCGTTGTTTGAATGTTTGTAAAGTCCTCAGCGACACAGGAATTACTCCTAGAGTGGAAAGTGTCTTTTTAAAAATAAAAATATTATAAAAGACCTATTGATTTGAGATATTTCGTTACGCTGTTAGTATCTATCTATAAGTATTTAAGTTGAATGATTTATTTCTATGCAGTTAGTTGACAGTTTTGGCCTTTTGTCTGATTAGTCGTTTTTCTGTTTGTTATTTAAAAATATAAATTACATTTGTACGCCGTCATGGCAAAACATGTTGATACATAGCTATTAATGTTAACAACTAATGTATAGGATATATCCTGTATATACTACACATGTTAGAAACAAATAAATTTATCTTTATCTTATCTTTATCTTTATCTAAAAAACATCTCTATATCCTAATCCTAACTATCCTAACTATAATATTATACTGCATGCTTCGTTCTCGATATATGTTTACCATGCAAGAGGCTTATTCCCGTCGGATCAATTCAGATACAAAAAGAGAATTAAGCATTGCAGCTTCTTGGCATCACTCGGCAACTGAATTGATCCGATACAGGAACAGACATAGGCTACCTTTCATCCCGAAAAAAATTACTGTTCCCGAGGAAAACGATAATAACGTTCTTATGATAATAGATGGCGCCACGTGTCTTTCGAATCATGATTGAATTATACTATTATTACAAGCAAAGTACAACCCGAATTGATTGTCAAATTCTAAATTAACGCGAGCGAAGCCGCGGGCAAAAGCTAGTATTATATATTTTAGAATTCACATAATAAACTGTGCAACTTTTAATAAGCAGCTAAATTGTATATATAGTATTAGTATTGAGACGAAGTCTTCTATCTCTTTCCTACGCTCTTTATCAGATGGACACGTTATTTGTGTAGAGTTTGTGTGTATTTGTGTAGCCCCATAGCCGATTGCTCGGTGTCCTTATTGAAATTGACAATTCCATTGTAACTGGCAGCTCCTGCTAAAAATAGCGTGATCATGTTGTGTAAGATAGGAAGGTGTCTGCGGCGGATCGGTTCGCGCGCGCCGCTCTCAGGGGCAGATTGAGCGGATGCGTCGCGCCACGCTATTGGACCTCTACGTTCCCGGTGAGGTAACTAACCATTCTTATGAGTACACCTACATGAGGTTCAGGATCCTAACAATTATTATATTGAGCTATTCCTGGCTCTCATAGCCAGTTGCACTCACTGATCGGTAAACGATTAGCGAGGTTAAGCAACGTTGGGTGCGGTCAGTCTATAGATAGGTGACCGCTTAGTGGTATTTCATTTGAGCGTCTCCGTGCTTCGGAGGGCACGTAAGAAGTCGTTCCCGGTTGTTGTCAAATTAACAGCAGTCGCTAAGCCATGTCAGAGGCCTACTGGCGGCTTGAACAACTCTTGACAACAGGTTGGCCATTAACCACACGAAAAAGAAAGAAAGAACGGTTGGCGTGGTGGTTAAAGTGGTCACATCGCCGCAAACACTGCGCGGAGTGTTGTGGGTTCGATCGTAATACAGAATAAGAATTTTTGTGATTGACAAACAGTTATGTCGAGTTGGAGTGTTTATTGTGTCCGTTGTTCGAATGTTTATAAAGTCGCAAGCGACACAGGAGTTATTCCTCGTGTAGGATATCTTATCGTGTGTGTGGGGGCCAGTCAGTACAGACCGGCGACAATTCGACCTAGTGAGATCTTTTGTGTCGGCCCCAAGATTCATCCCTTAGCTATCTCCTTATGAATGTAATGCATTAGCTGCAGTGTACAATTCAGAGGGAGAAGCCTGAAGTCTTCAGGGTTTGGATATGCCAATCCCATCAGACCAATCCTAAGTCCAGCCAACGCGTCGCATTCACACAGTAGGTGCGATATGGACCCGTCCTGTTCACCACAGGCTCTAGTGTGGGATATGTCTTTTTTAAATAAAATATCTAAATAAAAATAAAGTTATGCCGAGTCAGGGTGTACGTTGTTTGGGCTGACAGCACAGCGCCTTCATAAAGAGCCCGACAAGGCCTCTGTAGGAATATGATATGGTAACTTCTGTATTATGGAGATACTTTACCAAATCACCGAAATTCGCTATACGGGACTAAAAGGCAGTCTTACTTGGAAATGTCATACACACGTACCTAATGCATTTGTACTGTAATCGTCTTCTTTCTTAATCCGGTGTTTTATTTCGTTTATATTTGCGGTAAGACATGACGTTCATGACACCGTGGCTAATCAAGATGCTAATGAAGTACTCAGTAATAGTACCTACAGAGTTTCTAGAAATGTGCCCGATATACAGCGATATACTTACACATTATTGTTGGCGAAATATGAACGCAAATCACCTACTATTGTAGAACTTGGAATACAGCTAGTGAAATCCACATTTCACCACCTGACCTGGCCTAATACACTTCTTTCAACGAAGACAGACAGATTGAATAAATATAAAGATGCAACTTGAAAAATAACTACAAATACATTTTTTATTTCAAGTTTTCATTGGAATGTTCTAGAATCGGCAATGCAGCCGCAACTGAAGTTATCCGAGATTGATTTTTCCTACGATTAGGTAACTTTTGCTTGAATGCGGTACCGCTGTGGTGAGGTTACATAAACCGCCGGTGCCTAGTGTTGCCATGCGAACGATTATGACCCTCGTTGGAAGGTTAGGTAAAAGCCTCCAAATAAAATGTTGGCCTTACGTTGAGGGCCATTTAGACTAAGAATGGGCCTTAATAAGAATATTGGAGCTGATGTTGTTAGGAAAAAATATTTTTATTAGGATGTTTTACCTTTGTTTCATTGTACCCTAGGTTATACCCGCGACGTCATCCCTGTGACCCCGTGACGACAATTACGTAGAACATGCTATGCATTATATTTCCTGTTCTAACATTAAATGTCAAATAAACAGGCATACGAAAATTACAAAGAGCTGTGTTTTGGATCGAAATCCATCTAAAAATGCCCATTAGTTTTTCATAAATACCTATCTACATTGTACAGAGATAGTCTCGTTACAGTTTTATAATAGTCCAGGTACATAGATGAACATATATTTTTATAATATCCTACACCTACTATTATTATACATGTGAACGTTTATAAGGATGGGTGAAAGAAAAAAATGTTTTATTTGAATCTCCATAAATACATTGTTACTCTTTCACGCTAAAAATACTGAACGGATTTTGATGAAACTTGACAGTATTATTGTTTATAAAGCAAAATAACTTATAGGCTACTAAAAATTTGATCGTAACATAAATCTACATAAACGTGAACTTGATTATTAACATCGGAATATCAGCGGTATACGTAAGGCTTAATAAACGAAATCGCTCTTTGAGCGGAAAGCAGTGCATAATGGTTTCTTTACAGCACACTCCGAAAAATTGTGCCATAGCATCTAAGTCAAAGTCAAAACTCATTTATTCAGTTAGGTCACAAAGTAACACTTATGAACCTCAAAATAGGTTAGTGAGTTTACTAAGTTACTGAAGCTACATTGAGGTTAGTTGCTAGGTTCAGGCAAAGGGTTATAACCTATGAGAAGAAAACTGCAAGAAACTCATGGCCACTCTTTTAAATCGCCAATTAAATATATAGAATAGAATAATATAATTAAATAAAAAATTACCACGAGGCGTTGTGACAGACATAAAAAATCACCACTATACATTGTTTGAAAAAGTTCAAAACCTAATCGCTAGAATGAGTGTTCGAATTGATCTTGTATAGCCTTAGATGCTTATTCTGACTTTTTCCAAGGCAAGTAGGAACTTTTCCTCTCATTAGCCGCGAGAAGATATCACCCTGTCTAGTCATAAGTTGAGTATGACATAACGAGGGGGTGTGTTTGTAGGTTAATAGGGGTTGTTGACACGACGTCGTGTTTCACTGTCGGATGTCTCTCGCCACCTTGACTTGTAGTACATTACGTGACTTATAATGGTTTTGTTCATGATTTACTAATCGTCCTATCATTGCCCATTTAAATCTATGATCGCGTATTCAATCCCGAACTCCAATTATCTAAAAAATAATTTTACAAATCCTAATTAAATCATATATGTAAATGGAAAAATGAAGGTCACTTTTGCAAGTTTCATTGTGTCGCTTTCACGCCTTAACTCCTTAACCGAACATCATGAAATTTCGCTTACACAGTGTCGAGGGTACAGAAAAGGAAATAACCTTACATCCAGAAAAACGGACTGTTTCCGATGGAAGAAAATTTATTGACAAAGCCTACATTAACGTGAGCAAAGTTGCGGGCACTATCTAGTATGTCTATACGGTTTAAAAACTAAAATACATGTTTTTTATTCTTAAACGTTGACTAAGAACATATGATATGGTATGAGTAGTACCACTACTAGCAGCTAGTAGGACGTGCCACTTTCTTCCTACCACCCACTAGTAAGGGTCACGTTCAAACCAACTAAATGAGCCCATTTACTAGTTGCTCTCGAATAATAATAATAATAATAATATTTTTTTAAAATATTAATAATAATATTTATTAATATTTTTTGTATGACATTATAATGTGGTTACATATTAGTTAAAGTACATATTAATTTGAATAGTGAACCCGATGCTAGGAAAATCCTGTGTTATAGGGGTGTGTGTGTGTGTGTGTGTGTGTTTCAAGGCGTTGTGTATGAAATCGTTCAAATGTTCCTAATTTCTACGTCCTGGACTATAAAATTATTTGTATACTTTTTGTGTTCAAATGACTGTATCTTTTAATGTCAATAAACTTTATTATTATTAATTGTAAAGTAAAGGACTTGTCAAAACAATTCAATGACCTGGAAAGGTTTCCTGATAGGTACTAATTAAAGAGTGCAACTACCTTTCTTCTGGCACCGTCATCAGATCTCTACACTAAATGCAAACTACAGGACTCTTAAAAAACAAACCGAAGTAGCGCAAACTTAAAGGGTTTACTTGTAGCCAGTGGATATTTGTAAATTCTATCTACAGGTTCTATTTTTAAATCCAAGTGAAATACATGTGACTGTTGACAAGATGAGCCAAACTCTCGAAGGGCTTATTAGTCGTCCTTGAAGAGTTCCACTATCCACCTCCTGCCTCCATCATTTCATTAGTTCGACGGTACCAAAATATTGTATTATTATCTATTTTATTTATTTATTTATTTTTATTTATTTATTTTCTTTAAGGATCTCCAACAAAGACTTTACACATCTTATTCACAAAAGAAAATACAATTCAAGACGTTTTTGGTCTGTGTACTCCTTCAATTACAGGAGACCACATCATGCTTTAAATACAGCGTCTAAATGTGGAAGTATATTATAAAAATGCCTAATTTAAAAAATAATAAGATAAACATACAAGTACATGCATCAATAAAGGATAAAAAATAAAGTTACAATTATAATTTTAGGTTTAAAAAGAAAATCAAATTTAAATAGATAGTCACATGCGAAACAATATTTAAAAAAGAGAATAACATAAACAAAACCACAGACTATTAAAAGCACAAAACATTTAAGTGTCAAATATTAACATAGCATGTCTTCTATACATTCGTAAGGTATCGCTAATGTCTGCGACACTCGTTTTAGTGAGCATATTGTGTTCTGTATGTAGATAAATGTCAGTCTTTATTTCGCGGGAATAATTAGCAATGACAGTCAATGTGTCAGTGGTACCAGTCTTTTGGTTACTTCACCAGTTGACTGTGATGCTGAGGAATTCTATGACAACTATAAGAGGGTTCAATTTTACTATTACTTTTATTAGTCCTCTTTTTATATTGAATATTTTTAACTTACTCATACCTAATATATATAGCTATATTAGGTATGAGTTAGTTACATTATTAGTTCAGTTGTATGTATTAGATATATAATGAATAGTATATAATTTTATGGATAACTAGCTTTTTCCCGCGGCTTCACTCGCGTTAATTTAGAATTTGAAAATCAATTCGGGTTGTACTCTGCTTGTAATAATATAATTCAATCATGATTCGAAAGACACGTGGCGTCATCTATTATCATAAGAACGTTATTGTTGATTTCCTCGGGAACAGTAATTTTTTTCGGGATGAAATGTAGTCTATGTCCGTTTCTGTACACCTGACAATGTATATGCAAAATTTCAGAATGATCGGTTCAGTGGTTTAGGTGTGAAAAGGTAACAAACAAACTCATTTTCGCTTTTATAATATTAGTTAGGATAACCTTGCAAAGGTTTAAATCAATACAACTAGAATTAGGGTAATTCGACTTTCAAGATTTGTTATACTTAAGCGTAGTAAAAAAGAATAATTAATGCATGGAATTATCAAAGGACAGCTTTTCCGTAAGTACAGGGATGGATTTATATGTGGCGTATATTTTTAGTTAATTGGAGTGGACTGAAATTAACTTAAGTAACAACAGCTAGGCCGAGTAATACACTAAAAGCCATCACCCTGCGCGAATTAATTAGTGTGTTTTCAATACTTGGGGTAGCAACAAGCTTTATCACTTTAACTACTGCCTACCTTGTTTTAATTGTATAGATAAACACTGAATAGCTCATTGGGGGGACCAACAGACTGCAATGCAGAGGTTTCGAACCCACGTCGCGCACCTCTGACTTTCGGAAGTTATAGGACTTTTCGACATTGTGTGCGTATTGATTGACAATTATCGTCTGCTCCGTGCCTCGGAGAGCACGTTAAGCCGTCGGTCATCTATGGCAGTCATTATTGCAAAGTCAGTGCCCTCTAATATCCTGACACTGGTCTAGCCTTAGGGTAATCGTTAGCAGTCGCTCTGTGTAAAAACTGATATCCAGTCAAATCCGGTTAGACTAGAAAGTCGACCCTAAGTGACTTGGGAATAATAAAGGATGGGAGAAGAAGACTGAATACCGATAGGTACGAAAAAAACAACTTCTTGTCTTAAATCTTTGAATTGATCCTAACCAATGTGGTGTTGGTGCTCAAACGTCTAGGTCTCTCTACGTATTAAATATCTTTACTGTGCAGTAAATCGCAGAATTTCTCGGATATATACACAGTTTCAAGGCTATATAGCCTTGAGACTGTGTATATATGTGTATACACCTCTTAAGCCTCTATCTGGAATATTCCAGATAGAGGCTTAAGAGGTGTCTTACACCATCAATTCGCCATCTATACGGAACACTTATTAGGGATGAACTTATTGTCGTCTACAAACAATTCCAGACCTCGAGCTGCTACTCATTATTTTTTGACAGGACCAATTACATTTTGCCTGGCTCGGTATTTAAACTCGAGACCGTGCTTGGCTTCCGCATACACATCCATGTTTTGAAAATTAGAAATAATATTCTTATGTTCATTTTGCTATGGCATAGTGAAACTGGTAAGATATACTGAAGATTTCACAAATCTCCTCAGATTTGTGAAATCTTCAGTATTCCTTACCAGTTAAAAAGATTATAGAATTTGAAGAACACTTGCTTCGCTTTGTGCAACGTAATAACTTGAAAAGTGTTTAGAGTTGTAGGAAATGGTAAAACAAAAATAAAATATGGCAGAGAAAAGCGAATGTCGCATGTGCGTGTGCGCAGGATACGATTAATGATAAGTGCGGCGCGGGCGGCGATCATCCGCGCAAGCGCGGAGGCGTGCATTAATAACGCGCCGCGACGTCGCTTTGCCTACTATTGTATACCTATTATCTAGTTATTATGCCTATTTTATATTTCGTATCGTCCTCAGAAAATCCTCTTATTTTCACATTTAAACACTATTATATGTACGTTGCGTTTTAAAAGCTTTGAAATGACTGAGCACGGATGGTGTAGTGGCTTAAATGGTCGCCTCATCACTGCCACTGCGCCGAGTGTTGTGGGTTCGAATCTCACACAGGACAAAACGTGTGATCCACAAATGGTAGTTCCAAGTCGAGGTGTTCTTTGTGTCCGTTGTTTGAATGTTTGTGACGTCCCCCGCGACACAGGATTTATACCTAGTGCGGGAGTCTTTTTAAGACTAGCAATCCAGACTTCTATTTTTGCCGATAGATCATAAGGATAGTTTTCCTACGTTTGAAAGACCATAAACCGTAAACCATGAGTACAATACATATGTATAGGTACCCACCTGTTATTCATATGAGTAAAGTATAGTAAAGTATTCATAGGAGTATTCCGCCTTCGGCACCTATGGTTTTGGCACCTAAGCTATTCCACTTTGAGCACCAATAGGTATTTTTGCTTGGTGCCGAATGTGGAATAAAATACCTATTGGTGCTGAAACTGGAATAGCTTAGGTGCCAAAAACATAGGTGCCGGAAAAATTGGTGCGAAAGCGGAATACTCCGAAATTTGTATTACTGGATATTACTACTAGTAAAATTGTTTCTTTAAATACTATGCCATAGTTTTGATAGCAGCAATTGATTAAGAAGATCTCTGTTGATATATACATATATGTTACCACATCGCTTGTGATATTCCAAAATGAAGTACTAATAATGTCCTTAGACCGAATCTCGGTCACGGCGGCCAATGTTAATGGAAACTGGCCATCCACGCAGGAGACTTTGTTCCCTAACTCTCATTACCTGATGGGACGGTAATCCGACACGACCGGAGAGAGATCAGGCGCAGGACCAACAGCTTTACGTGCTTTCCGAGGCACGGGGGTGTCTAACACCGCCAACTTCCTAACTCCGGGCTGCTATTGAGATTTCTAAACAGAAAATTTCAATAACTTTCGAACTCGAGACCTCATGACATGCACAGCAGTCGCATTCAATACCGCTGCGCCACGGAGGCAGTTGTTAGTACGCAGTGGGTACTAGTTTAAAACAGATTTTATCGCCTATACCGGGAAGTGATTTGAGAAAAAAATGTCATATTAACATATTACGACCAGTTATTTACTACTTGAATAAGGGGAAGGAATCTACAGATATATATTGTATTTACGCTAATTTCCAGCCTGGAAGCATTTCTGCTTTGTATAATGGCCGAGCCAGAGTTCAACTGCCAAGTCGGTTTTCCTGCTTCTTTGAGTTTTCTGCCAGAAATACCTCAAGGATTCTTAAATGCTCCGTACATGAAACGTAAAACATAGCACGCAAACTGGGATAGGTATAGCCTACCTCTTGAGGGATAAATAGGCTTGTTAACGCTTGTATGTATGAATCTTTGCCAGAACTATTTACGCTAACTCAAGTACGAGTTGCCGGCAGCTGTCCGCCTGTGTCCAGTCCTATTCTGAGCCCTGCGATTTCCGTTACATTGTGACCGGCTCAATCAGGCGGTGAAGTAACACAATGCTGAATGGCGATGGCGTCGAGGTGTATTGCGTGACCTGTATATGTGTTTGTAATCATTTGACTACATACTCACGGCTCAACGCGGCTTCACTTGCTAAGATGCCAATAAAATGGAGTCGTGTCACCATCCACTATATGCTAAAGCAATGTTGCAAGAACTAGACAAAGCGTTACATGAGCGTTGCATGCGTGAGAGCAAGAGAAAGTTCTCTGCTATATCTCGCTTCCACGCATGTAATTTTCTTCTTGCATGCAATTTTTCTATATAGAAATTGGTGTAGGATATAATAGGACGTAGATGATTGTTACAGCATTTGTGGCATTATCATGCCTATTGGAGCGCGGCCATTTCATTCATTGTCGTTCACCGATAAAACGTGTTTCCTCGGCAAGTGGTTAAGCGCGTAAGAAGATCTTTACAAGCTATTCATGATTTAAGTTACCTATTTTTTTTTTTTAAAAAGGCAACTTCCGCACTAGGTATAATTCCTGTGTCGCGGGGGACCTTACAAACATTCAAACAACGGACACAATGAACAACCAGACCTTTGAAATACAGGTACATATACCTAGTTCAGGGGTCAGAGTTTCTTTCAAGTACATATTCTTAAGCCTTATTTATTGATTGTATTGTGTCATATAAATTTTGAATAATTTTGAATAATAATAAAGATTCTTAACAACCATTTGTGGATCACACTAAGTTTTATCCCGAGTGGGATTCGAACCCGCAACACTCGCGGCAGTGGTAGTGGCGATGCGACCACTTAAACCACTACGCCGTCCGTGCAGGCAAGTCAAGGAGACTTTGACGAGGCGCTCTACTGTCAGCAAAGGACCAGTATAGTGATGCGGGCAACTGCATTTGAACGGTATCTATACTAATATTATAAAGCTGAAGAGTTTGTTTGTTTGTTTGTTTGCTTGAACGCGCTAATCTCAGGAACTACTGGTCCGATTTGAAAAATTCTTTCAGTGTTAGATAGCCCATTTATCGAGAAAGGCTATAGGCTATATATCATCACGCTAATATCAATAAGAGCTGAGCTCCGCTACGTGCGCTGCGTAAACAGTTAAAGTTTCGCAAAAATCATGTATGACAGAATTGTTCCCCTTTAAAAGTTCCAAAAAAAAGTCCGCGACAGCATATGTCTATCTTTTAAGGTTGGCTCACTATAACCATTTTTATGCTAACCAAATTTGTTCTAAAATAATGCATTACTTGCAAAGGTATTATTATAAACCTGATATTAATCCTTATCCAAATAAATACGTTATTCATCACAAGTTTTTAATTTAAAACAAAATTGCCCTTTACATCATTCGATTTCAATGAATATCTTAGGAGATATCGCAGTTTTAAAATAACATTGCAGCAAAATAATTACCCATTACAGACATAGTACAAACAATGTTTCTCCTGGTTTATTCTGCGTGATTACTACTGCTTCGTTTTAAAAAATTCTTTTAGTGTTGGATAGCCTATTTATCGAGGAAGGCTATAGGCTATATAACATCACGCTACGACCCACGGGGGCTGCAGTAACGATAAACGCGGGTGAAACCGCGGGAACATCTAGTCTAATATATTTCTGTTATTTTTTTATTAGGCGTGATCTATTGAGCCGCATACAATTTATTATAGTTTATTATTATTACTTCATAAGAAAAACACTTAATCTAAGTACAAAACTAGGGCTTAAGGAATACATAACAAACTGGAGACCCTGACTTCTAAACTAGGTATGGACCTGTATCTTAGAAGCCAGTGCTACTTTCTGATAGTTACATTAATATAAACCTCACAAATGGTTACAATCATTGACATTCTCATAAATAGTGAGAAAATACTAAGTACAAAATAGGGCTAGGGAAGATGGAGAAAACTATGTTTCTTTATTGTATAGAAGGAATACAAAATAAAATAATATATATAATAATAAAAGTATAGAAGGAATATAGTTGTGCATGATGCGATACCTACTTACGCGTACGTATTGTTAAAGCCAGTGCCATCTATCGGCACTGGGGAAGACTCGGCAGTTCCGTCTAATAATTTATTACAGCGCCATCTATTGACGTCTTACGGAACTACGTAGCTTGTCGATACGTGAAGAGTATAGAGAACGCTGACACATTCTCGAATCTTCGTACTATTTACATACCGGGTATGGCGTTTCTAGAAATCTCCAGAAACTCTTTAACCGCGTATAAAAGGGCAAGGCCAGCGCTCGCCGAGTCAGTTTACAATCGTAAGCGGTCAAATATTCATCGATGCGAAAGCAAGCGAAAATACTACGGAGTTTAAAGCTAGTTATAGTAGAAAAGTGTAGTATAGTGTGTTCTGTGTTTTATTGTGTGTTAGAATAAAACGTGTTTTAGTCGATAATATTGTTTACATTCTTATTCCTCGAATCTAGCACGTAACAGTATTATACTCTAATTAACAGATTCGAATGTAATTATGCACGTTGCTGGTCCAGTATGCTTTTGTTTCCTGCGCTCGTAGCACAGTGACGCTTATTTTGAGGTCAGCAGTGTGCAATTGATAGCTTGATACCACCGGGGTCGCAAGCGTTCATAGGCTGGCTCCATGCTTCCTGGCAATACAATAGTAGTACTAGTCCAGTTTATGATATAGCATGTAGAGCATCCCCTTCTCTCTACGACTAGTCCAGTTTATGATATAGCTTGTAGAGCATCCCCTCTCTCTACGACTAGTCCAGTTTATGATATAGCATGTAGAGCATCCCCTCTCTCTACGACTAGTCCAGTTTATGATATAGCATGTAGAGCATCCCCTCTCTCTACGACTAGTCCAGTTTATGATATAGCTTGTAGAGCATCCCCTCTCTCTACGACTAGTCCAGTTTATGATATAGCATGTAGGGCATCCCCTCTCTCTACGACTAGTCCAGTTTATGATATAGCATGTAGAGCATCGCCTCTCTCTACGACTAGCCCAATTTATGATATAGCATGTAGAGCATCCCCTCTCTCTACGACTAGTCCAGTTTATGATATAGCATGTAGAGCATCCCCTCTCTCTACGACTAGCCCAGTTTATGATATAGCATGTAGAGCATCCCCTCTCTCTACGACTAGTCCAGTTTATGATATAGCATGTAGAGCATCCCCTCTCTCTACGACTAGGCCAGTTTATGATATAGCAGGTAGAGCATCCCCTCTCTCTACGACTAGCCCAGTTTATGATATAGCATGTAGAGCATCCCCTCTCTCTACGACTAGCCCAGTTTATGATATAGCAGGTAGAGCATCCCCTCTCTCTACGACTCACATTCACTATAACATTTATTTTTACATATTTTAAAGCTCTTACTAACTTTTTTTGACAATACCCATTTAAGAAAACAGTATGATAAACACTAAAACAAAATTCCAGTTTGTGGAATATTTCCCTAGTCATTAACGTTGTAACATTGACACTTAGGCAAAGATGCTAGCTTACGTCACAAGCCATTAATTAGGTCTTGTGACGCAACGACCTAGTGCCGTTATAGTCCTACAGTCTAGCTCAGAGGTTCCCAGACATTTTTCTCATAGACCGCTTTAAAAATTTAGCTTGTTCCGGTGAACCTCCTGCAGCTAAACAAGTTCACGCAATTTTTTTTAGAAATTCTCCGTACTGAACCTTACCACGGTAGGCGGGCTGACTTTTTTTTAGTATTTCTCTACCGAAAAATCGAAAAACCACTGGTACTGAATATGGAATACGCAACTTTTTACAAGTAACAGTCGTTGAGCTTGTCGAACAGTCGGTGAAGTCAAGCCAACATTTTAGTTCTTCACTATCGAAAGCAAATAAATTTTCGTGGACCACCGATTACGAATTGTGAACCCCCATTTTTTTGTCACGCCAACGTAGAACCCCGTCGAGTCTAACCCCCTGACCCCTGGAGGTCCACCTGGACCACTTTCAAAACTAATGGACTCTAGCTAAACCTAATTCATACAGTCCGCATTCGAGTTTACTCGAAACTACTTTGCAAGTAATACGGGCATAAATGTACCGGCTAACAGCTTCATTATTCGGTCTGTCGACTGTCAACGTCGTTGACACATATCATAAATGTGTCAAAGATAACATAAATATTTAATCTGACCGCTATATACTTACTACTTTATGTTGATAGTTTTTCACAGATTGTATACATTACGATTTGCTACATATGCTTTTAAAGAAAAGTGGCCAGCGCATCTGCAACAGATTTATTATCATTTATTATTTTCATGTCTTTGATTATTTATTTCTGGCTGCGGTTTAACGTGCGTCAATCCTTCAGGAACGCATATCAGGATTTAAAGTATCTTTGGCATTAATCTAGGACATGGTGTATCACATTGGCGACCAGATGGTCGCCAAGTTTCTTTCAAATCCTTTGAACAGTCCTGACTGAGTACTGACAAATAATCAAAACCTACATATATCTTTGCTCATTATCACATTTATAATATAAGCAGGATTCGATATGTTTTCAAGAAAACAATGGCCAAGTTTATCAATGTATAAGTCAAAGCAGCTTTGGCGGCACTTTACCTGAAGTCGTGATGTGGAGGACTCTGCTCGTGGACTACACGACTACGCACCATCAGCAGGAGTGTAGTCTTTTTGACAAGAAATAATAAAAATAAAGCAGATGATCCCTACTAGTTTAACTATCTTGTAATATTTCTGATTAATTTCAATAATATGTCATCGTAGTAGGACACACACAGGTAACCAATCTGTTTATCAGCATTGATTTAATTGAATCTCATAGTATCAATAACCTTAACCTGTCGTGGGCCAGCAGACACCAATTTACTTTATTATTGAAAAATGGCGTGACCTTGTGGCTCACGGCAGGTTAAACTATAGTTTTAATAAAAAGGGCAGCCTCGTCATATTTCTCAACAAAGCATTTCATAAAAGCCATTTCAAACATAACTTGTGCGGAATGTGCCCAATTTTCATTCTTTACATAAAATGTTCGGCTGAAATATTATCCAACATATCGTTGCGAACTGGAGACAGAAGCGATCAATTTCTTATATAATCGTACAAGTTTTCGGTTGTAAAGCAAAAACTACCAACAAACATGCGATTCCCTTCATGTGCTATCAATCTAACGAAACTTGGAAACTAGCGAAAAATTTATCAAAAATAGGTGTTAGTAAAAGAATTTTCATTCAATAATAAAATAATCTGTCGTAAACGCGGAATTGATAATACACAACGATATATAGCGGTCAATTTATAAAGGTATTAGAGCAATTGAATAAGCGGTGTACATTTAGAAGTAGATAATATAGGTTCTAACGTAGTGTGTGTAGCCAGTGGGTTGTCGGACGCAAACGAGAGCGGTGTGGTGCGACGTGAACTAGAGCGCACCTGTTCAACTTGACAAAATGGCGGTCGTTTTAATTTGCTTTTTGGCGGTAATATGCAGTTTGCTACAACAAGGTTTGTGCTTTATTAAGTTACGCGTAATTTATACCAGTTACCTTAATAGCGGATGTTATACTCGTTATCTTCATATCCGTCGGTTCTGATAACGCATGTAAACTTTTCTCAACTGACTTTCAAAGCTTTTCTGTGTAACTTTCAGTCACTAGAGCCCTTTAATTTATTAATTTGTGTAAATAATCTTACGTATAGTGTAATTTTAAAACGACTCATTTCTAGGATATGTATAAAACAAACTAGATCAAACATTCTTAAATCCGTAAAAATATCGGCTATATATTCCGCGTAATACTTTTAGGCCGGCTATTTAAATTTATTATTTCTGCTTAACCGTGTTGAGTGTTAGTCTTGGGATGAATGCGGCAATGGTTCATTTCCTTCTCTTGATTGTGACGACATCCACTTAGATGGGTGTGTGTGGGACGAACAGCTGATTGGAATGACAGGACACGCGCGTTTGACATTCAATATTCTAAAACACGTATTCACGATGCTTTTTTAATCTTTCCATTACAATAGTATATACTTGACAATATTTAGAGTCACTTTATAATTATGCTAGCTTTTGCTTGCGGCTTCGCTCGTGTAAAAGTAGGTTAGGGTAGATTATGTTGGTAAAAGTATTTTTTTAAATAAAATGTAACCTATGTTACTCGGTGCTTATATAGCTTTCTAATGATAAAAGAGTTTTAAAATCAGTTCTGTAGTTTTTGAGATAAAGAAATCCTTACAATCAAACAAATATCAAATGTTTCCTGTTTATAACATTAGTATAGATTTCGTTCAAGTTTGATCAGATCTTTAGTAACACCTTGATTAGACCTCAAATAAGAACCCAAGACCTTGCATTGTACCTATGGTTTAATACACTTTTCATGTAGCTCATACGCCATGCCAGACTAGTGACCCTGCGCACAGGGTCCACAATATTATACATAAATGAGTTAGTGTGGATCCCTAACCTGAGTCCCCGCCACTGAATGTGTTAGGTAGTGTGTTAAAAGCTCCCGTGATTCAGCGCGTGCTATCGCAAAATATTCGCACGTTCACAGTTAATGTTTACAATATTGAAATTATTTATAAAATATGAGAAACGTGAGTTAAAAGAAACAGCTTTGGAACATATTTGATGTATGCTATACTAGATATATTTCGTAAATAAATGGGTCAATGGGATTCTAACCTAACTCCACCTACATACCTACTGAAATAATACTTATACCTAGATTTAACTAGTACTTACGATTTGCCGCACTATTTGAGTAGTGTAATGGTTCGTTCGTAATGGTTATTATTGGAATATTTAGCCTGATTTATTACACCCATAATAGAATACTAGATTGCTCTCAGAAAAGGAGCCGGGCTATTGCTAGTTACCACTTTCATTCAACATTATGAAGAAGGCGCTCATAGCCAGTTGCACTCACTAATCGGTAAACGATTAGCGAGGTTAAGTAACGTTGGGTGCGGTCAGTCTATAGATGGATGACCGCTTAGTGGTATGTCATTTGAGCGTCCGTGCTTCGGAGGGCACGTAAAAAGTCGGTCCCGGTTGTTGTCAAATTAACGCAGTCGGTAAGCCATGTCAGAGGCCTACGGGTGGCTTGAACAACTCTTGAAAATAGGTTGGTCACTAACCACACAAAAAGAAGAAGAAGAATTATGAAGAAGTTTCAAGCATGCTTTTCTAGCCGGTTTCCAGTTAGTACAGAGGTAGTTAATGCGACTGCATGAGGTTTCGATTCGATTCCTGGGTCGTGCATAGTGCTATTGGGTTTTCTGTCAATAAAGTCTCGGTAGCAGCACGGAAACCGGCAACCGGAAAAATTATGCCCGGTAAACGGCAATTGGCTTGCTTGGCTTGGAAATATATATTATGTAAGCGTGAGACTATATATATTACTCCTGACAGAGGTATTTCTTTACTTAAAGGAAGACAATCTTTATATATATATATATATATCTTCTGTACGTGTGTTTGTAATTAAACTCCTCCTAAACGGCTGGACCGATTTTGATGAAATTTTTTGTGTGTGTCCAAGTGGATTCGAGAATGGTTTAGATTTGATAATTTTTTTTTTTTTTTCGTGTGTACAGGACGTCTGTCGGGACAGCTAGTTTTATATAATTAACTGTGCATGTTATGGACTCAAACTCTAGTATTCTGCTAACTAATCAATCCAGCGATCTGCCCACTAAGCATAAGGTGAATTCGAAACTACTTGAACGAGTGACTTGTAACCAACCCTACTAATAAGCAGATATAACCTTTAGCTGCTGCGAATTAACCTTCAGATGCATTATCATGCCTGACATAGGTATAACGTACATCATAGTCCTGATAATTATTTGTTAACACGTTTTGGGTCACTTCTAGGCTGACTTTACACATTATACCCACAGTTGACCGATTGTGACAATGACAACACTCAGTACAGTACCGATGGCAAGGCGACTATTTAAACCACTACGCTATTCATGAAATCAAATAAAATATGCCAGCGGTAATATTATACCTTGTCCAACATTAAAGTATGTTTTAAGAGAGAGAGAGAGGTCACGGTAGACTTGGCTGTGTATCTTATCTTATGTGGGGGCCAGTCAGTGCAGACCGGCGACACTTCGATCCAGTGGGATCTTTTGTATCGACACTCTCCCAATAACGACTGCCATATATGTTCATGGCAGCCGGACCAACGGCTTAACGTGCTTTCCGCGGCACGGAGCAGGCGATAATTGTCAATCAATACGCACATAATTTCGAAAAGTCGTATAACTTCCGAAAGTCAGAGGTGCACGACGTGGGATCGAAAACGAGACCCTCTGTATTGCAGTCTGTTGGTCTCCCCACTGAGCTATCGCTGCTGTGTATACCCATGACTTTGATCAAGTCCATAAACGGATACCACCACTTACCATAGGTGGGCCTTGTCTGCCACTACAGACAATGAAATCGTTTCATAACCTTGTATCTAGTATTTACTGCATCTTGAAGATTCTTTATATAATACTAGATTTTCTCGCAGCTTCGCTCGTGTAAAAGTAGGTTAGGTTATGTTAGTAATAGTACTTTTTAAAATAAAATGTAGTCTATGTTACTTGGTGGTAATATAGCTTTTTAACGGTGAAAGAATGTTTTTAATTCGGTTAATTAGTTTTTGAGTTAAATCCTTACAAACAAACAAAAAATCAAATCTTTCCTCTTTATAATATTAGGTATAGATTCAACGATCCATTCGTAAAACTACTATTTGGCTGAGATAAAAATTATAATATTATCAAATTTTTATTTTAATGAACCATTTGAATGCAATAAATCATAACGAATCGTGGCTGCGTAAGAAAACCACAAACTAACAAACACACGTTGTGGATTTCGATATAAGTAATTAAAATAAACAATTGTAGGCAACGACAAGCGGGCGTAAATCTTTTAATATTGACGACTCGATGGCGTAGTGGTTAGTGTAACCGACTGCCACGCCTGAGGTCGCGGGTTCGATTCCCGCACAAGTCAAACATTTGTGTGCATGAACATGGGTGTTTGTCTTGGTCTGGGTGTTTCTATGTATAATATGTATGTATTTACAAAAAATAAGTATATATGTATGTTTATCCATTGTCTAGTATCCATAGTACAAGCTCTGCTTAGTTTGGGCTAGATGGTGTTGTGTGTATGTGGTAGAATATAATACATAAGGTACAACGACTTACGCAGATTTCCAGTTGGAACTTAAAACGCCTATAGACATTTATATCGTTCTAAAATTTCTGCCAGAATAACAAAAGTTATTAGACCCATCTCAAAAACAATACCCATAATATACCTATTATTTTTGCTTATCCTAAGGTTTGATAGATATGTACTTGCTATTTAAAAAAGGCTCTACGATGAAGTCAATTTATATTCCCCTAGCTCGGCAGTCGCGCGAAGTTAAAGACAATGTTCTGTACAACGTATAGTCAAACCGTTATGGTCATATTTATGAGTCGTTACGTATATAAAAGTATTCTGTCAGGTTCAACTTAAAGCAATGGACATGATGGTACAATAACGTATTAGATAGTATATTTATTGGAACGAAGTTCCTTATCGCGCGTTGCGAAAGGGGGCTAGACGGAAAAAATTAAGACCAAAAGTTGTAACGACACTTTTTATGTAATTTTATATTATACTGATATATGTAACCATAGTTACGCGCTTCGACTGCGTGTGTCAAATGCATGGTTGTGTGGGTGTAGTGTTTTTTCATTAATTTAATGTATTTCTAGAGCATATTTTTAAAAAATATTAGTATTTGTCACTTCTTCTCTGTATAAACTATAAGTGTGCGAAATTTCATACTCCTCCGTCCGCCCAATTTTCGTAAAAAGGGATCCAAAGTTTTCGCTTCACGTATTAATATATAGATTATATCCGAGGTGATATTTACGTTAATTCAATGCATCTTAGGAATCAGTTTAATTATCTTCATATTATTTATCAAGGTTTGTCGATTGTCAATGCGTTATGTTATGAATTAAAATATAATAAGTACATTTCAAGCCGAATCGATAGACATCACAACCATCAGAAAGCTGTGTACCGGCTACCAAACACGGCTGAACATCATTATTGTCTGACAACTAGCACTTCCTTACTTTCGTAAGCTGGAAGGATAGAAATATTTTGAACGGTTAAATCAGTTGTTCAAAAATTTAACTAAAAAAATGTTTTGATATTAGTCCAAAGATTATTGACTACCTGTACAAAGAGGGATGACAGCATATTATATTTATAAACATCTACAACGAATGATTATATAAGATATTATCCTTTCAGGACAAATGATCAAGCACCACTTTATATGCAAAACAAAATATATTCTTAATTTACACACCCACACTTAAAATTTTATAAATATAAACTACTAGCTTTTGCGCGCGGCTCCGCCCGCGTGGAACCTACATCAATAAAAAGTAGCCTATAGCCTTCCCTAGGTTTTAAACTATATCTGTACTAAATTTCATCTAAATCGGTTGAGTGAATTAGCCGTGAAAAGGTAACAGACAGACAGACAGATAGATAGACAGAGTTACTTTCAAATTTATAATATTAAGTAAGGATTTACAAAAAATATTGTAGACAGTTTAAAGCCAAAGATATTTTCTCGTTGGAAATTGCCACCCACTTGTATAAAATAAGCCTGTTACTTTGAAAGTAAACAGCACTAAACAGGAGCCAACTAACGGGTGAGCTCGCGTAAGTAGGCACGTCTTTAATATTGTGTCCCCTAATTAAATTACATAAACTATGTTAGTTTATATGTTAACTGTGTATATATGGCGAGTAGTTTTAAGATGTTATCTCGTCTCGTTACTACACCGTCGAGTGTTGCGGGTTCGATCCTTCGAGCACTTTTTGTTACGACACTTTTTGCTATAGTTGTAAGTTTAAGGTTATTTCTTAATATGTATGTATTGTTAATGTCCACAAGCTAATTATTACTAAAATTGAGCCTACTGATTAAGTTTATATTACATTATATTTGTTAATAATAAAAAAAAAAATATTATAACTTAAAAAAAAAAAAATTTATTACAATTCCTTCACTAATTACTCGAAAGGAACTTCATTCCATCCGGGTGTCCCTTGACACCTCTCAAGTTTTTTCATTTATTGGTCCCGTTACGTAAGTTACGGCTAGGCTCGACCGGGGAAGGACTACCCTCTCACAGAATGTCGACGTGAAATACCAGTATTCCTACTGTTATGTTTCGTTCGGTGAGTGAAAATGCCAGAGGCCCAATTACCCGTTCCCCCATCCCGCTCCTCCTTCCCACTTCCTTTCCTAAAGGGTCGGCAACGCGCAAGTGACGCCTCTGGTGTTGCAGGCGTCCATAGGCTACGGTGACCACTTACCATCAGGTGGGCCGAATGCTTATTTGCCACCTTAAGTATATAAAAAAAAGTAAGGTGCTACTCGTGAAGTTCGATATCGGAATCGAAAAAGTGTTATTAACCTCTGAGTCTTCTTCGAAGAGGTTAATTAAAACACTATGTGGGTCTGTGTGTCTGTCTGTTAGTGACAGGCATAACTCTGGAACCACTGGACCGATTGACTTGTAACTTGGTGTGCAGACACCTTGAGGTCATACCTCGGTCGACTTTGAATATGGGCTCTGTTGGTCAAAAGATCCTCGAGATATAGGGGTCACATATTTTAAATGGAAAAATACTGACTTGTAACTTGGTGTGCAGACACCTTGGAGTCATACCTCGGTCGAATTTGAATATGGGCCCTGTGGGTCAAAAGTCCCCCGAGATATAGGGATCATTTCTTTTCATTACTTTTACATTTTAGACGAAGAGGTTGAATCTTGGGTTTTAACACCCATCTCGTTAGTTTTTCTGTTAAGAGATCTTTAGTAACAGTTCGGAGTCAGGTTATTTACCCATTATATGTATGAAAGTAGACTGACCCACTATCTAAATGCTGGTAAAATGTAATCGTCATTAAAGTGTCGCCACCAGTTATGTATATATATAGAATAATGAGTAGGTATTGTATTGGTATTGTCAGAATTTCAGCAATGCAGCTGTGGAGTACTGCGGTATAATGCTGAGATACGAATCATTTTTGGCACCGCAAATGCAACATTATACAATTTTTATTTAGTAGGCTTTTCATTTTGGACCCTGATTCTTCAATATAACTTTTGCGGCCGAATTTACTTATACGTATACAAATTATTAGAACGAAACTTTCGAGAAAAATTTTAGAATAGATTTAAACCTATAATAAAATGAGCCATGAAACTCAGATTAATTTGTGTCATACATTTATTCGATTAATTTGCTATATTGGCCATCATACGACCAAAAACTTACGAATCGTCAAAATTAATAATCATTGGTGCCAATTCTGTTGTCACAAAATTCTCTAAGCTTAACTAAAAATCACTAAAATTTAATTTAGTCCTGTCAAATGACACTTCGTATTCTGAAATCGTTAAAAGTGACAGGACTAAACAAAATTTTAGTGACTTTTAGTTAAGTTTAAAGAATTTTGTGACAACAGAATTGGCACCAAAATCTTCCTAAATATTAAAATTTAAGATAAAATATTTGTTCTGATTCGATCGTTAGAAAGCTTGATATTTTTATAAGCCTAATGGCAGACCCTCCAAGCAGAGGTCTCTAGTACGATAACAGGCTTTCCTGACTTTTCAAAGTTATGTGCGTATTAGGTAGGCCACTTTTGTGGTAAAATAAATTATAACCAAACCAATCTGTTAAACCTGTCAGTTTAACCTTAACCAGACCTAATGATTAAAGCATTGTGTCTGAAAGCCGGTGCCAAAAAGCCGATGAATAAATTAAAATATGCTCAGCCTCAATTTCAAATATAATATCAAGTTGTAGCTTAAAGCTAATCAAGAATGAAACGAAGTTATTTGATCGATAGAAGAAGTGGGACGATGAAACATAACTTCGTATAGCCATCTACTCAGCAGGCGACAAATTGGCTAATTGACTCGTTTCGTATACATACATAGATATCTTTGTATAGGTATTGACTATCTAGTTATATTATCTATAGCAACTTAGGTATACTTGTGAGGCTTCTCTTATAAGTGAAAACGATGTGCGCATTTTTTTTGGTAGAATATCTACATTTATTACTGTTTCTATTTTTATTACTTACTACTTTTTGCCTAAGCAGCGATAGCTCAGTAAGAAGATCAACAGACTGCAATGCAAAGGGTCTCGGGTTCGAACCCACGTCGCGCACCTATGACTTTCGGAAGTTATATGACTTTTCGAAATTATGTGCGTATTGATTGACAATTATCGCCTGCTCCGTGCCTCGGAGAGCACGTTAAGCAGTCGGTCCCGGCTGCCATGAACATTTATGGCAGACATTATTGGGAAATCAGTGCCCTCTAATATCCTGACACTGGTCTAGCCTTAGGGTATCGTTAGCCTTCGGGTTGCGCAGGTCAGATGGCAGTCGCTCCGTGTAAAAACTGATATCCAGTCAAATTCGGTTAGACTAGAAAGCCGACCCCAAGTGACTTGGGAATAATAAAGGCTAGGGATAAGACTAGTTTTTGCCTGTGGCTTTGGTCGCGTCAATCAGAGTAGACATACCGAGATAAAAAGTATTGTAGTGTTAATCTAACACATGATCTATCTATGTGCCAGGTCTTATCTAAATCTGTTCATCTGTTTAGGCGCGATTGAATAACAAATATCTTATCAAATCTATAGTAATATTATAAAGCTGAAGAGTTTGTTTGTTTGGTTGAACGCGCTAATCTCAGGAACTGCTGGTTCGAATTGAAAAATTATTTTAGTGTTGGATAGCCTATTTATCGTGGAAGGCTATATGCTATATAACATCACGCTACGACCCACGAGGACGGCGCAGTAACCATAAACGCGAGTGAAACCGCGAGCACATTTAGTTAATAATATTTTTTACTTAATATGCACATTTTCACTGGAATTTCACCTTTAGAATAATTGTATAAAAACATGTGTCGAAAAGATAGAATAGATTAACAGAAGAATAGATGGGTCCGGCCGTTAGGGTCCCATTCTGGTACGAATAAATTTGTTTAACTCGAACTATAGACAATCTTTCTTTTTGAATAGAGTGCTCTTAAGCCTATCCGTGTGGTACGAGAGATGTACGAACATTTGAAGATGATGCAGAAAGATTATCTCTCACTTCAAATATTTGCGTAACACACATTTGATCCCGCGGGAGTACCGGACTAATAACTCAATTCAACCGCATAATAAGGTTCTTTCTTAAACCATTCCGCCTCGATGGCGTAGGTGTTAGTGTAACCGACTGCCACGCCTGAGGTCACGGGTTCGATTTCCGCACAAGTCAAACATTTGTGTGCATGAATATGGATGTTTGTCTTGTTCTGGGTGTTTCTATGTATAATATGTATGTATTTACAAAAATAAGTATCTATATATTATGTATGTTTATCCATTGTCTAGTACCCATAGTACAAGCTCTGCTTAGTTTGTGCTAGATGGTGTTGTGTGTATGTGGTAGAATATTATTATTATTCATTCAGTCTATGAGATATTTGTATAGTTTTGCTTCTACAAAAGGACAGTAATATAGATTCCACTATCGATCTATTAACGCTATAACCCAGCATTTATAAACTCTGGTTATTCGACCCTGATGTAGAGAGCCATAAGCCGCGGCCTTCGTTGTCATGCGAACACACTGTTGCTACGCGCTATAAATATACCTATATGAAAAAGATACTGGATTCTCGAAGACGTAAATTACGATGACCGAACTACATACTAACTGTGAACCTAATTTTACCGGGTAACCTATAGATGCATAGTTTAACACCTGTATATATCTGTAGGGATGTCCAGTGATCTAATTTATGTATACTAATACTAGATGTTCCCTACACGCACTCACTTGTTTGTTTTGCTTATATAGTATCTTCAACTGTAGGAGGTGCTGATAAGTAGTCCGTGTCACCCGGAGGAAGTGCCTCATTGTTAATAATACAAGTGACATCAATTCGCAACCACGCACCTTGTTACATCTTTAAATTTTATTGAATTACTGTCAAGTATCATAAGGAGGGTGTGGTCACCTCGAAGTAGACCACGCATCAATCTTCTGCATGTGTATTCTCACATCTAAAGCTAACTCTTCACATTGCCGATATAAGTGCCAATGTAATATGAGCCCTGTGTATGAACGGTCCCACTGCTGGGCACGGGCCTCTTCTCAGTGTAACAAGGGTTAGGCGTTAGTCCATCACGCTGGCCCACTGCGAGTTGGCAGACTTCACATCATTACATTAGAGTAGTAGAGCCTCGCTGATTTCAGCATGAATGGGCCGGCTCGACCGGGGACGGACTACCCTCTCACAGAATGTCGACGTGAAATACCAGTATTCCTACGGTTGTGTTTCGTTCGGTAAGTGAGAATACCGGAGGCCCAATCATCCCCTTACCCCCTTCCGGCTCCTTCTCCTTCCCACTTCCTTTCCTAAAGGGACGCTAACGCGCTAGTGATGCCTCTGGTGTCGCAGGCGTTCATAGGCTACGGTGACCACTTACCATCAGGGCCGTATGCTTATTTGCCACCTTAGTTGTATAAAAAAAAAAATATATTTTAAAACATAATGTTAAAACTTTCGAAATGTTAGAATTGCGTGCCTTAGAATCGAACTTGAACTGCGTGGCAGTCCATCAGTCCTCCATTTGGCTAGTTTGCGATAGCCTAGTATTGCGCATCTAAAACTTGTGATCAGTCGTTCAATTTGCGAGCGATATTTACAAAGAAAGAACGAAAAATGTTTCACTTTTCTTTCCTTCTTTCTTTCTTTCAAACTAGCGGACACCATAACGCGCATAAAATGGATATCAAAGAAAACAATAGGTAGGTACAGCGAACATGTTGACGAGATGGCCATTATTTTGGCCATAGTCTATGATCTGTCGTTGAAAAACAAACACGACACGAATCTCGTGCCACCTTATTGACCACATATTACCGGACCGGCTAACTCTCAAGGTCACCATAAACCCTCAATCTAGATGTTGGCTATATATATACCATTGGCACATGCACATATTATCAAGCATATATGTATAATATAGTCATTAAACGAATAACTTGCTTAGAATCTTGCTTCTTTATTTCTTTTCTTCATATCTTAAACGAAAGAGGTACGGTTGACAATAATTTGGTGACAGTACAAACGTACTGGAGAAGTTACTACTTCAGATTCTCCTGTTCGTTCGTATCGTCACCAAATTACAAACATCAGTTACTTGAAGGCAACTTTAGAGTAGATATTGTTAGTGCGTTTCGTCCAGTAAATAATAGTGCCAGAAGCTACTACCATACCCGTTTGTTAGATTAAAAATGACTATTCTATGTATTTGGTCTATCTTTCAAAAACTTTAATAAATTCTCGAATTTTTGGGTAGATTTTCAATCAATTAACCTTACTGCGATATGAATTTGGTATATTGTCAACTTTTGTAACAAAAATCTGTCAAATGACATGACATCTAACATCTGACAATATAAACATTATTAAACAAACTATAATTAGTTTAATCTGTCAAGTGTTGGAATGCCAATCGTAATTAAAAACTTATTGTGCCTGGTCCCCGGTAGGACTCATTAGGATAATGATATAAGCGTCGTGTATGGACGCCGGCGACGGCGTAAATTTGGAAATTGTGTGGCAGAGTAATTTAATACATTACTTGTCATTCAAATCTCACAAACACTCCATATACGTAGATGTAGTCCAATCCAACATAGCACTAACCCAATATACGCTACGGTACTTCCAAAGCGTACATACGTTTTGGAAGTACCCTTCCATATTCAAAATACGATACGCCCATTGCGAATCCTGAATCTAAAATCTGTTATAAGATCAATCGCAAATGCCCATAAGCTCATTATTAAATTGCGCCTTTAGGAGCATATGCGTCGTTTAATATTATTGCAACAAAATAATCCGCAACAAGTTTCTTCTTCTAGTGGCAACCAATATTTCCAAATTTACTTTTAGTTCCACTATTATTGTCAGTAAGATTGTTTGATTTTGTAGAAAATAGCCGTCAAAAAAATTTACAAGAAATCTTAATATTTTAAATGCAAATGTGAGTTTGTTTGTTTTTAACGCTTTAACTACTCTACCGATCATCCTGAAATTTTGCATACACTTTGTCAGGAGTACAGAAAAGGATATAGAGCATAATTTTCATTCAGACAAAAAGTATTCATCTCAACCGAAGCCTAATTTAAAACTACTCTAAACCAACGAGTGTGTTTGAAGAATGTAATACGAGTAAATGATGAGATAATAGAAGAATAAGATATGATAGAATTGTAGCAGGCTAAAATCTGTAATCTCTGCCTATCCCTAATCGGATACAGGCATGTCATAGCATACTGGTTCGATGATCTGAGGTAATGACCTCCAACTATTATTCTTTTTGCAGGTATGGCAATCACATGCTACCAATGTAACAGCCATAACGACTCGCGCTGCTTGATGAACAAGCTACCTGACTCCCTGCGTCTACCCTGCGGACCTAAAGACACCATGTGTAGGAAGATCTCCCAGGTCGTGGAGTTCGAGATGAATGGCATGCCGCCAGATAGCCGGGTCATCCGAGGATGTGGGTGGGACGAGAGCAGTTACTTGGTAGGTTAACTTCCAGACATTAGAGTTATGACTCTAGAACGATCGTAATACAACATCCATCTACCTACACTTTTATAAAACCGTATGGAGACAATATCCGTGCGTAGAAGATATATTTTTGGAAACTATGTGCCATTGTTAAGGGTTTCAACAATTACATTTTCTCATTTTTGTCAGTTTATTAATGCCGGCATCAAGCAAAACTACTGAACGGATTCTGATGTAGTTATAATAATGCTTGACGTTCAAACTCAAACTCATTTATTGCGAAAATGGGTAATTCAGATAACATATATAAATTGGTAAAATTTATGGCACACGTTATCTAAATCCCTAAAATCTCTGCGTGGCAGTCCAACGGTTTGCCATTAGGCGCTCGCTACTGTATATTCAGCAGATAAATCTATTTAAAAAACCGAAAATATGGTATATGTGTGCGTGCCTGGTACCTTTACTTGTGTGTAGTTTGTACATGTTGTCGTCGACATAAAAATACCGTTCAGCAGATTTTGCATAATACCGACAAATAAATCTAAAATCACTGTTTTGGATGCAGCGGTCTAAATATTTTAGATCCCATTTGCTATTTCAAAAGTATCTCTAATGTACAAAACAAAAACGTCTCTCACAGACAGTCGAGCCTGTGTTTGATTGACACGAGATATATAACAGCTTACTTCCGCCAATTCAGGACTGGCAGAGCTATTACAACTATTAAGATATTAAGCGCACTAGGATTGATGATATCTTGTTGTTAAGTGTCTCCCACGATATCCTCAACGCTGAATACCGATTGGCTGATACCGTCCTCACTTCACAGTTAGCAAAAAATTATTTAAAAGGTATACATACGACATACCTATAGCCCAGATTTTCTTTCCTCAGAACCGTTGTTACCAACGCTCTGGTTTCGGAGGCAGACAAGAAGTATGTTCCTGCGTGGAGGACGGCTGCAACTCCGCCTCGATACCCGTTGGAGCCACCGCTCTCATGCTTCTCACCTTCGCACTGTTGAGGTTCTAGATCTTCCAGCCGCTCACCAACATTAGACGTAGATGGTCCACTCAGAAGGAAAGGCGAGAAGTTAATAAATGACAGAGCAGGCACAACTAGTATTTTCAGCAAAGCTTGAACGACCCACTGCCATATTAGAAACTATAAACAATATCATTATAAAAATCACAGACGTGACTTCGATAAACATATCTGAAATTATTATTGTTACACTCAAATATACCAAAGAAAACGTTTCTATTGAGGCTTTCTATTTTGGGAGCGCCAATAAAGTTTGCGAAATCGATAAGCTGATAGAGTTAGATGTTAAAATAGATATAGCAGGTACATGTATAGATGTTTGTAATTTATTTGTAAGTATACGTGTTGATATAGATGAATGTGTTGAGTTAACACGTGTTAATGAATTAGCAAATCCATGTAAATAAACGATAATCACACGATTCGCACTTTGAAGCCAACGTGCAAATTTGAATCTTACGTGTAAAGAAATACAGTATGCAATATGAGTAATGTAGATAGCATTGATGAAGTTACCAAGCCGCGATCATTGTACATTTTGTTTAGCGACACCTCATTGTTGTGTTTGTAATTTGCGAATGTATTTATTAAAAGTTTTTCATGATCTTGATTTTTATTTACACGTAATACTTCCTCACATACATTCCTTCGTAATTTACCTGGAAATCTGTATCCATTACACAACTTAAATATGTACAATAGTCAAGCTGACATTCACAATTACTATTGAATTCATGAATCTGTTTTCATGTCTAGCATGACCTAATAAAATCACCTAACAGTTTCAATTGTCGAGTTCCGCTGGCGGCTTCAATGAGGGACATCCTGATAAAAATCTGAAGCGGGTTGCACTGGATACAACCTTGCATTGTTGCTGTTCACAACCAAACTCAGAAGTGGTGGGTACTTTGTAGGAAGCTGTGGTTGCCAACCAGTCGGTGTCATGGCGTGTTTATATTTCGGTTTTATAATTCTCTGTGGACTCTTTCAATACGGTTAGTTCATGTTGATTTATTACATCCTAAATTTCATTAATATATCCTGCTTCCGATGGCAATCTGTGAGCGACAATTTACTAACAAATTTGGGGGTGATCAATATCCATCACATTCAAATTCTAAGTTAATTAGTTATAATGTAATCTGAGTTCAAAGGAAGTTTCCATTGCTTCATTTCACGAAAACCACAGGATCTCAATTGAGGTAACGATATGGGACATGTGCTATTGTAGTTACGGCCCTTTTACCTTGAACTCAGTAAGGTTACGAAAAAGAGTCAAGTGCAAATAGGACATGACCATCGAGTTATGTTTTTGTTTGCATGTCAATTGCACTAAATGCTTTCCGTTGTTATAAAAACGGGTTTATTTACCGTCAGTAATTTTAGTAAAGGACAATATTTGCTGACCGTTTTTTACTTCTTTAACAAAACGCGTTCTGGCCAAATATTCCATAGCTGTCGTAGTAATTGCAGTTTAAACTTTTTTATTATTTAGCTTTTTACAAAAACTATCTAACCTACTTTACAAAGTGCTTTTCTATTATTTTTTATGAGTTGGTAACATTGTAACCACAAATAAGTTTAGCTCTGTAACAGTGCGTTGTAGTAATATTTTTATTACGTGCCAGTATCGTTCTCAATCGGAGATGTTTTATTTTTAAATTGCTTGTACGTTAGGCAAGCGTCCTGTATTATCTAGGGCACCTAGTTGGAAATAAAATGCATCCTGTTTGTATGGAACAGCTATTTATTAGCCGTGGGATCAGGGATCTTGTCTCTTCTAATATAATTTAAAGAATCTGTTTGATTTACGGATGTTTTGGGCTGAGTCGTTGGCTATGTTGGCAAATGTTGGCGCATATGTTTATGATTGTGCGCTCCTGGGTTAGATTCATAGGATTTTTTGTTAAGAAGGTCTCAGTAGTAGAACGGAGTCTGCAAATTGGTCCTGTAGACAGCAATGTGCTTCCCCTCTTTATTCAATAGGACTTAAAATTGTAGTTGCACATGTGCACAGATAGCTTGATGATAAGAGTGTTGTGGATTCGATTCCCACACGGTACAAAACTTTGTGTGGGCCACAAATAGTTGTTTCGAGTCTAGATGTTCTTTGTGTCTGTTGTTTGAGTTTTTGTAAAGTCGATACAACAATTACTCCTAGTGCGATAGTTGTCTTTCAAAAAATTAAAGAAATATATTGTTTCGGGTATGGTAATACTTTGTATCCCTTGTTTTAATGTTTATAAGGCCTAGGCCGCACTACGGTTTTTTCGCGCAAGCGACAAACCGCTAAACCATCCGAAACGCATACAAAATCATTAGCGCGAAAAAACCACCGGTGCGGCCGCTTGCATTAGTTCCCTTGACTCACAAAATTACGCGGTTAAAAACCGCGGCGGTTTAGCCGTAGTGCGGCCTAGGGCTAACGTCCGCTGCAACACAGGAAAGTCAAGCGGAGGGTATTCTTTTTTAAATTTTAGACATTTGTACCAGCTAGGCAGCTGTATCAGTCATATTATTATGTTGGTATTGTGTCCTGTTTCCATATAATACAGGCCGAGCCTATTGTCGTCCTCTGGGCACATGTCCAGCCTACTTGTTATGCTCTATGTAATTTCTAACACAATGGAAGTACATAGTTTAGTGTTGAATTAATTATCAGTGATTTATTGATTGATAGTCTTACCTTAAAATGCACGGATAGCGCGGCGGGTAAAATATTAACTCGATATTTGTAAAGTGCCTCGCGACACTAAGATTGATGCCTAACGAGAAAGGACTCTTTAAAAATAACTAAAATATTTTAGTATTCGAATTATAGACACATTCGAGTACAAAATGTATATTCAAAACAAGAAATAACATAAATGTCAACCATCATAAAAAAATGGATTATTTAGGTACCTATCAAATGAATCTAAGAAATAAAATTAATTTCATGAATGTAATAAAATATATTAAACATTATAATTAACTCCACTGAAGCTAAACCGGGTTCTTATTCTAACACTGGTTTATTATATACTAGCTTTTGCACGCGGCTTCGCTCGCGTTAATTTAGAATTTGACAATCAATTCGAGTTGTACTCTGCTTGTAATAATATAATTCAATCATGATTCGAAAGACACGTGGCGCCATCTATTATCATAACAACGTTATTGTTGATTTCCTCGGGAATAGTAACTTTTTTCGGGATTATAGATAGCCTATGTCCGTTTCTGTACACCTAACAACGAATATGCAAAATTTCAGGATGACCGGTTCAGTGGTTTAGGCGTGAAAAGGTAACAAACAAACAAACTCATTTTCGGTTTTATAATATTAGTTAGGATTATGTTAACCCAAGAAACGTTCTATCTATGCCTAGTTTCATCCAAATTTGTTTAACCATTTAGACGTGATTGAGTAACAAAGGGCAAAATATCTTCACAATCATTCACATTTATAATTTCAACAGGATATAAAACTCGCTCATCCAATATTTATAACATTATCGATTAGTATCCATAAAGATTTCAAGTAAAGATGACTAATGCACCCGCACCGCTCGATTAGTATTCCAAGTGGAACTTAGGCTATTGAATAATATCCACGTTAGGATTAGCAATATCCTCCAGGCTGTTAGCGCATTCAAATTAGAATGAGTCACGTTTATACGTCGTAATGTCGCTCATGGTTTTATGCGCAAGTCCGGTATTAGGCGGATTCGACTAAAAAAAGGACAGCTAGTCTCTGACTATTTGTTTTTACGCTGCCATGGTTATAATCGAATTGATGGTAAGGGATGTGATATAACAAGGCATCTGTGGGTATAATCACAAACATTGCTATTTGTAATACAGTTATAGAAGCCGTAGATCACGCTTATAGAAGCTGAATTGTTTACGAGATGTTATAGTTAAATATCCGCAATCTTTGACAATTTTGATGGCTCGTCTATGTGTTGAAAGTAAAGGTTCCAGACAAGCCTGTTTGGGTAGGCGCGCCCGGCGCACAACACTAACTTAGGTGATGGTAAGGAATTCTGCATAGACTAGATATGGAGCGGATGTTGCCATTTATAAAGAAGCAGCCTTTACCACGAAGTTACAAAGCTTCGCTAGCACGACTAAATTTAAAAGCTAACTTGACCTCATCATCTATGTACTGCAATCAAAACACCAAGACTAAATGCAATAGCATCAATGCCAAGGAGCAGTGATAGCTCAGTGGGAAGACCAACAGACTGCAATGCAGAGGGTCTCGGGTTCGAACCCACGTCGCGCACCTCTGACTTTCGGAAGTTATATGACTTTTCGAAATTATGTGCGTATTGATTGACAATTATCGCCTGCTCCGTGCCTCGGAAAGCACGTTAAGCCGTTGGTCCCGGCTGCCGTGAACATATATGGCAGTCGTTATTGCGTGAGTGTCGACACAAAAGATCCCACTGGGTCGAAGTGTCGCCGGTCTGCACTGACTGGCCCCCACATAAGATAAGATAATATCAATGCCAAGGCCTTATGATCAGCAATCATTGGACCATAGGGCGAATTATCTAATACACATTTAATCAACGGAGCTTGTAACCAATTTTCCAGGGTCAACGATAATGTGTTACGAATGTAACAGCGCCACGAACAGCCTGTGTCTCCAAACGCATTTGCCAGACAACCTAAAGAGGAACTGCTCGGACCACGACCGCGGAGTGACGCACACACTCTGTAGGAAGATAATCCAGCATGTGGACTACGGGGTGAATGGCAAGCTGCCGGATAGCAGAGTCATCAGGAGCTGTGGCTGGGACGAGACCAAGTTTAAGGTATCTTATCGTGTCTGATGAGAAGTGGTTATCGTGGCTTGTAAATGCTTGTTGCCGGAAATTGTTCTAAATAGTTCTCATTGCACAACATTATAAAAAAATATATATTCCTTAAGACAGTGGTCTTAAGGAATATTGGCAACATTGCCGCAGGATCACAATATCTATCTATCTCTATTCTATTTATGCAGAACTTATGAATAGTAATTAACTGTATTGGAGTTCTACACTAAGGAGTACCACGAAATTATACTATTATCGACCATAACTAGAAAAGTCTTTAAATATAGTTATCTACTACAAAATATTCAGAAATGCTTAATTAAGAAGACTTACAAGTCGATAATCAGGGTCACCTTTTATTGATTTAAGTCACAAAGTATGAACGTCAAAGTTTATGACATAGTGAGTTGTCCTAAGTCTTTTAAGATACCTCATTGATATACTATATTTACTCTGCCCTCACAAGCATTTAATTAACAACAATTCTGCTATTGTAATTTAAAGAGTATTTAATATCTAATTCCATTTTACGTGATTTTTTACCAAAAATCGGTCTAATAATGCATCATGTTTCGTCTCCAGGGTCAATGTTACCACCGCGCCGGCTATGGAGGTAGACAAGAAGTATGCTCCTGTCTAACAGACCTGTGCAACGGCGCAGTAACAACAACAGCGAGCACTGCCATCCTCACAGCCGCTGCCATCGTCGCCGCAGGAAGGTCCGTCTACGAAGTATAAATCCAAAATAAATTCTTGTAAAAAACATAGACCGAAAATAAAATAAGTATAAACAAGATTGTGTTTGGATTCACAGAGATTAACCACATATCTGCTTTCGGCGTTCGTAACTGCGAACGCGGCATGAAGTTATTATCTCACATTTTGGGATTCGGTATTAGTAACTACGAAACCCCGTTATGCACAAAAAACGGGGTTTAAAAAGAAATTATGAAAATACCTTTCGCTCACCTCAAAAACACAATGGTATTAAATATAATCAATTTTATAATTATATACATATATTCTATATTATTCATTGAAATTAAACTACTATATACGGATTTTATCGCGTTGTTTATTTGACACTTTATTACAACATTTTGAAAACTGTTACACTACTATTACTATTAAACTTTACTAATTTTTAAGCTAATTAAATTATTCAAACTATTAAAACTATTTATACTATTACTATACTATTATACTATTTATATTTATGTTTACACTTTCCCCGACGTTTCGTAAATATAAAGGCTTATTTACGCCCGCGCCGCTATTTTGCTCCCAAACGCTCCAAGACAAAAATAATATATTATTATTATTTTCTAAAATCGTTCCCAAGAGTTCCAAAAGCTTCTGCAAATTTATTTGTTTAAAACCTCTGATCTCCATACATTTATTACCAGTAGCTCCAAATTATATTACAAATAATTAAATAAAGACCTACTTACTAGTGTGTTCCCGACAGCTCCAAAACAAACTGTATGGTTAGCAGATTTAAAACATGTAATAATATAACATTAGTTTTTAATTAGAAATAAAATCGCAAAGTACCTAGAGAATGTTTTGGAGCTGTAGGGAATGAAATTGGTAAATGTGGCTTTATTTATTATTTTCATATAAAAATCTTTGGAGCTCCTGGTAATAAATGTATGGAAAATGAATTTTAGACAACAATAGATTTGGAGCGCATGTGAATAAGCCAATATAAATAGTATAATAGTCAGCCTTTAACAGCTAACATCAAAGTGTAGTATCTGTGTAGAATATATTGTTTAGCCAGACACTATGCTATACCTACCTTATTGTTATTATATAATATGCAATAAAATCATATTCGTGGTTATGAACAAACTTCTCAGTTATACAGTGTCTTATATATGGTTATGAATACCGAATGATGACAATACCAAACGCATATTTGCCGAATTATATACCATCAACAATATCTTTGTATACCATAAATATGTAAAAAACTTAAACCACAGTCTATTACCATAGTGTTAAAAAATAATAGAATTGAAAATAATATAATATATGTAGATATGTGGTTATCTCAATAATAAAATGAAACCTGTTTGTAAAGTAGATGATGGACGTTATGTAATTATATATGATAATATATTTATAGTTTTCTTTTTCTTATATAATAGTCCAGCGGCACCAAACTCATTTGAATATCCCCTTTCCCTGTAGCGAGTTATTCCGGTTCAATACACCAGATCAATACGAAACGTGTGAAACATAAATAAATCATTAATCTTTAAAATCAATAATTCACGCTAGTAACAACTAGTTATCTGATCTATGAGTCATAAATAAGAAGTATGACCAAATAGAAATTGCTGTCACAAAATTTACCACGACCCGAAATAATAAAATTGTCTATGAAAATCATATATGACTTCTCCCGCACTAGAAAATGCTTCTGTAACTCGGGATACTTTATATAATTTCAAATAACGGACTATGAGAACACCTAGGCCCCTTCAGCCACTTTGGAAACTAGTTATTCGAAACCAGTTTTTAAACAGAATTATTTCTCTTTTATAGAAAACTCGTTTCTAATAAAGAAAAATAATTCTGTCTTCGAAACTGATTACCAACACAGAGGGTTGGATCTTCTTTCGAAACTCTTCCAATATAACTTCAAACTCTCTTTGATTAGAAATAATTTCCTGGCAAGTATATTATTTATTTTATTTTACAATTTTAGGAAAACTTACAGCTAAATAAGTATCATAGACAGATTTGATACGAAAAAAGAAGGCCAATTAAATTATTATTAATTATGTATAATGACAATTAAAACTACTACTGTCACAAAAATTAAATCGTCTGTAAGGGAAAACTGCACTTTGAATAATAAAAATTAGAGGTCAAACATTACAGTAAAATATAGTATGTATATAGTTGTTTAAAATATATGATGTGTATAGTTATAAAATAAATAACTGAAATTTAAATCTAATCTTGATTATTAATAATATTACAAATTTCAACAAAAATGGTAAATTCATCTTGGTGAAAAACGGATTATATTAGAGAAAAATGAAAATGGAGAAATTATTTCTATACAGTGTCCTACTGTAATATTTCCTTCCGAGAGTAGTTTTATGGATGTCTTGATTTCGTTATCAATTTCCATGTAGTGTTTGCTTCTCTTATTGTTTGGTTTACTTAACTGTACTTCATTTTTTAAAACATCCGATACCTGTGCTAGTGTGGGCTGTCGACGGCCAATGTATCTATTTATTTTTGAATGCCATCCTTCAAGATCGTTTCTGATCCTGATTTGTTCATCGCTGCAGCAACAAACTTGAAAAACCAATCTGATCTAACCATTGTTTCTTGAAATAACTATTAAACTTTTCAATTTCAACTCCTTTGGGGCTTTTTTCGATAACGTATTTGAATCCCATGTTTGTATAAGACGGAGGTAAGCGGGCTAAACCTGCACAGCGTACTACGTGTCTTTTCTTGACAGGCGAATTGAGTTTTTTGCCTTTCCTATTAGTGATCTGTTTTAATGGTAGGTAATAGCACAACTTTATGTCAATGGTAGGAAAGGCATTTTGAATGCCTCTCATCGCCGCCCTCTCAAAGTCTTATGTTACTTTTTCAGGTGTCCATGATGGAAACTGAGATTTAATCATACCGAATAGTAATTCATACGTTTTCTTCTTTTTATTTTCAAGTATGGCAAAAATTAAAGGTATACTTAACCGATGGTGTTTTCCGTCATATCCGTGTATAGAATACAGTTGTTTGAAATATTGCGGGCAAGACCTGAAAGTACCGGCGCACAAATATGTTTAAATTTATAAATCATACTATAAAACCAGCTAAAACCATAAATTATGTTGAAACTTTTTAGGTACAACTACATCGCTTAGCACAATAAATCTTAATTTTGCTATCTTATTGCGTTCATTATTCAGGCCACTTTTTATGTTTTAAAATCTTGGTAGATCATTATCTATACTGATCCCTGCATTATCCATGTCAAATATCATATTTTCATATTGCTTTTCTACAGACTCAACATTTGTACTAACTGTGTCTTTGAGTTTATCCAATTGTTTCATAAATATAGTTTTTATAATATTCGCTTCACCGAAAGAAACGTGGAGATTTTGTTTAATAATCACATTTTTATTATTCAAAATGAAAATTCCTTTGCAGACAATTTTATATTTGTCACAGCACTAAAATGAGTTATAGTATATTTTTGTCTGTGATATTTTCTACCTCTGAACAATGCAGCCACCCCACTTCTTTTTGTAGAAATGAGTTCTATTACTGTACTCATTTTAATACGGTTTCAGAAAGTAACCACTGCTCGAACTAATATTAAAATAATTAATTAATTTAGGGTTAAATACATTACAATGAACTTGACATATTATTGAAATTAAACTACTATATACGGATTTTATCGCGTTGTTTATTTGACACTTAATAACAAGATTTTTTTTTGGTGAAAAAAATTTATGTATATACAGGGTGTAAGGGACGGTGTACCGAAAACGTTGCACAATCGTTTGTCCATAAGTACACAACTGAATGGAAATGTCAATTCAAAAATGAAACGTACGATTAAAGTTTTATGCTAGTACATTGTAATTTACACTACGCAATGTATCGCTACCAATGCAATGTGTCCGTCCGCGCTATCGTATCGCGCTTCCCGCGCACCAACACTACGCGCGCTCACATTATCTGACGGAGCCCGGATCACCTATTTTAGTGATCTACTACTATAATAATGTAAACGTTGTGACTAACAATCGGATTGTACAATTTTATTATTGTACTTACAAAAAATTTGAATAAACTGAATAACGTCTTATAAAATTATTCTAATATGCACATTTCGTTAATGTTTGTGTAGGTAAAAACAGAAAGCCAAATGTGTTTATAAAATAAAAAGGTAGTGTGATTTACGATAAATTCTTTGAATTAACAGTAAATTGTAAAAGTAATTAAACCTTACCTTAAGATCTCGCGGGCCTCATAAGATATGGTTCAAAATGGCTGCCTCCAACTTGTTCACAAACTTGCGCACGATTGAGTGTTTCAGCGTGAAGGCGAGGCATCATGGAGGGGTCTGCGATAATGTCAGCTTTCAACTTTACAAATGCTGCCGTTATACGATTCCGCATTTCGTCCGCAGTAGTGCACTCACTGACGAACACTTTTTCCTTGATATAGCCACACAAAAAAAATCCAGCGGTGTTAAATCAGGTGAGCGGGCTGGCCACGAGTGGGGCCCGAATCACCCAATCCATCTCCGAGGAAATGTGTCGTCAAGATATTGGTGCACTCTGAGCACGACATGCGGTGGCGCACCGTCGTGTTGAAACCAAATTTGAGGTAATTGAGCAAGCGGCAAATCTTCCATTTGATCCCATTCTGCGGCAAGGTCGGAACGTAACTCATCCAGGACAGTTGTCAGGTCTTGCTGTAGAAAATCCAAGTATCGGGGTCCATTAAAGCGCTCCGGTAAAAAGTAAGGCCCTAAAATTTTGTTGTTATAGACCCCCGCCCATACGTTTACTGACCAACGCGTTTGGTGACCCGTTTGTTGGGATGCATGTGGATTACTTCGCGCCCAAACGTGCGAGTTACGTCGATTCCACATGCCATTCCGAGTAAACGTGGATTCGTCAGTCCAGATTATGTGGGATATAAAACTTGGATGTTGCCGCTGCTGATTCATCAACCACCTGCAGTATGCTATACGCCGAACTTGATCGCCAGGCACGAGAGCTTGCACTTTATGAATACGGTACGGCCGTTGTCGATCTCTGCGTAAAATTTTATGCACAGTCCAGTGCGATAGGCGAGTTCCGTGGTTACGGCGCAGAAGTTTAGCGGTGGTTCGCGTACCAAGGTGTGGATTACGGTGAACGGCATCGAGAATTCTCCGCTCAGTGGAAACTCTAATCGGCCTGCTGGAACCCTCCTGATGCGGTACTATGTGTAAATTATCCAGTACTCGTTGAGACGTACGAGAAATCACACGACTGTCCATAGGGTGACGAGCGTCAGGATACCGCTGGATGTAAATGCGAAGCGCCAACGAAGCATTGCCTCGTGCCTCCCCGTATGCCATGAGCATTTGTCCATATTCACGTGCACTAAATGGCTGACTCATTATTTATTAGGTACAAACACAACTTTGTAGTTACACAAAAAAGTTATAAACAAAACAAAAACGTTAACAAAATGTTATGAACACAGTAAATAAACACAATTTAGTACACAAAATAGTAAACACTCGCGAATACGAGAGATTACGTCAAGTACTTCCGATTCCTGACAGTAGCGCGACCGAACTAAAGAATTCAAAAATAAATTTCTTTTGCAGTTGTAGTCATATTAGATAGGGATGAGATACATCTATCTAATTAAATAAATCCATAGTCGATAACTCTCATAAAATATTTTTATGAGAGTTATCGGCTATCGATTAATTTTATACTTATACATAGTAATAAACTGTTTATGGCTAATTCTATTAACAAATTTTTGTTACAGTTTTGTATTTTAACAGTTAAGTAAAGATTTACTAGATTACATAACATTGTATGAATCGCTGTGTACAAAAAGCTTTGTTTTAAAACAATTAGATGGTCTTTTACATTAATTATTATTAAAAGTGATTAAATAAACTCATACATGTACATTTACGATACGAAATATCAAAACAATTAATATTTTTTTACATTTAAAATGCAAATGGGTATTGTAAAGTGATAGTAGTATAACATTTAATTACAGGCTACTTTAATCATTACAATCTTTTCAATCTACGTGACTAATTTAATAATAAATAGTGCTAACACGTTCATGTAACCTTTACTTTTAAAAGGAAAACAACTATTTTATTTATTAACCTATCCCGCTTTGTTTAATACACTTTTTTCGATATCGATCATTGATCATAGATCTTCCCTAGTTCAGTGGTAGTAGGTACGATGCGGGCGGGTTTTTACACAGCACACTATTGCCGGTGCGTAAAAAAACTTTTTTGCGTTGGTCATTGCCTTGTCCGCGCAAGATCAGCTGATTGGTTCAACTGTGTTTATTTTGTATGTTTGGATTACATAGCTGTTTTTCGGTATTATGTAGTTTTTATTGATATTATTTAGTATAATGGGTCGTTTACTCATTATGTAATCATAATCAGTTAGAAAATATGAAATTTTGAAAGAAAATTCGATAATTTTCCGGTGGAAAATTCCTACGTTTTCCAACTCAGAATGATGGTCCGAAGCTAGTATTTCAGTTTTCGGTGAACCGTCACTTACACCCTGTATAATAATAAATTACTATACTATTACTATACTATAATAGTATAGTAATAGTTTTAATAGTTTCAATAATTTCATTAGCTTAAACAACAGTAAAATTTAGTAGTAATAGTAGTGTAACAGTTTAAAAAAATAATAATAATAATTTTGTAATAAAGTGTCAAATAGACAACGCGATAAAATCCGTATATAGTAGTTTAATTTCAATGAATAACATTCGCGTAAACAGAAGACAACATATTGACATATTATATCATTGCTGATCACAGAGTACTTTATATACAACTGAAAATTACTGATAGTGGGATGACGTCTTGTCAATATACATAAGATACTTGTAAGTGGCCAGGGAATTATTTCTAATCAAAGAGAGTTTGCAGTTATATAGGAAGAGTTTCGAAAGAAGATCCAACCCTCTGTGTTGGTAACCCGTTTCAAAACAGAATTATTTTCTTTATTGGAAACGAGGTTTCGATAAAAAAGAAATTATTCTGTTTTCAAAACTGGTTTTGAATAACTAGTGTTCAAAGTGGCTGAAGGGACCTAGGCTCGGTACAACTATGTGTGGATAACACAAATTTCTATCGGGTGAGGATAAGGATATAGCAACCACTCACTATATGGATGTTTTAAACGCCCTAATACTTACCTAATAAAAACACAATAAAGTAATACTTTCAATTTTACTATTAATGATTACGTAGCGCAGGCGCAACAAACTGTTACATTCAAAGAAAAATACACATTTTATATAATAGCATGTGTATATAATGACTTAATTAATAGCGTTCTATGACAGTTATGTGGGCACTGAAAGCGAAACTTCCGCAAAAAGCACGAATCGCAAAATAAATAATATTGGTTTAACACTTGTAATTATTTATATAGATACAACATTTAAGAACAATTTTGTAATTAGTCTGTTTCTATATACTATTGGATGTAAATCATATACTACCTCTATCACCTATATCAACTGTTAGGTCAGTTTATCTATTTAGATTAATACACTTCTCATGATGAGCAGCCTTAGATCTTTAATTTGATCCTGAGGTACCCAACTCTGACCTTTCGAAGCTATATGCATTGTGGGTATCAATAATTCATTATCGCTCGCTTTAACGGGGAAGGAAAACATCGTGAGGCAATGTATTTCTAAGAGTTCTACATAATGTTCTCAAAGACATGTGAAGTTTGCTAATCCGTACTGGGCCTGCGTAGTAATCAAAATGGTTGCAAATCTACAAATTTAATATACCAGAACGAACGTACGGCTTAATATATACAAAATACCATAAATTCTGCCACTCCTGGTAAAGCATCTGTATGAATAGTAGAATTTAGGAATAGTAATACCTGTCTATATAATTAAAACATAATTACTGCTAGCCGAAGATACAAGCTTTTTATAATATTGGCAAACAGAAAACACTGATCAATATCGTCTTCTTAATAGAATTAATATTGAACATATCACAAAGACTTTTTCATTTCATGTGTAGACTGTACATCTACGTAATTGTTACTCAACAATAACATGACTTTAATTACGAATCAAATAAGGCATCTGGTATACCAACTTGTTCCGTTAGGTTGTGGAGTAATCCAAACTTCACAGAGTTTGTACTACAAGAATATGGCCATAATTCTGAAAAGCAAAAATGGAAAACGTCAAGAAACAAATGAACAAAATCATATGGTTGGTTTCAATTATTTGGCAAGTCATACATTATCCAACTCACATCGAAGGTAGTGAATAAAATATCATGATTTTAAACTATCTATATGAAATCTAGACAATAAGCAACAGTTGTAAACCTTGGAATCATCCAAATCGTGTTAAATCATATTGGATAATACGTAAGAATGAAAAAATAATTCGTTTTTAAAAACATAGACACGAATAATTTGACAGTCATATAAAGGTACTATTTATTATATTATGTATTGAGTGTATTGAAAACCTCCTGGAGAAGGACTCGGTTGCTATCAAATCAGTAAGTGGACAGCATTTTTTTAATTTCCTATCTTCTAAGTGTGTATCTATCGTAGATCATAAAGAAGTTATCTATTATTAGATCCATTATCGGTGCAAAGTAGTAAGTACAGTGTTTATGGATAATACACCGTAATAGAGCTAATAAAGGGTAAATTTATGAAAATGTTGTCAAATATCTAATTTGAAGATGTTGCCGACCGGGCACACCAACTAGATCCAGCCAAAATTATGATTATTACGTCATATTCCATTGAGATTTTTTACGTCGTAACGCCCATAAAGTATTACGAAAATTTTGCAAAAATAAGAATAAGAAAATAAGAGTTTTAGCAAATAACGCCAATAAAACGGAACACGCCATTTTTGGGTCGACGTTTTCAATGATCTTGACCGATAGACATTTACTTATTTAGTTGAGTAACAATCTGCCGATTTGATCGATCATCTATTACTACTACAATCACATAATATTTGACCCTTTAAATCTTTTGTTCAATCGGGTGTTTTTTTTTTAGAGGCGTAGAACTTTAAATTAGCAACACTGTTTTCTGTTACAGCCCATTTGACAGTTCGTTTACGTTTACTCTAAAGGATAATACGCATCCCGTAAGACGTCGTACAGTGCGCACACAACCAGCGATTGATAGTGTGCAGCGTAGTGTTGATGATGATCCAAATGTCGATTCATCATCGGGCTCAACAATTAAACTTGTGTCCATCCACTTTATGGAAAACTTTGCGTAAAGATCTTGGATTACGTGCTTACAAGATTCAACTTGTACAGGAATTGAAGCCACGCGATCATCGTTTGCGCCGTATATTCAATAAATGGGCTGAAAGAAACATTGCTATTGATCCACAATTTCATTTGAAAATTTTGTTCAGTGATGAAGCACACTTTTGGTTAAATGGTTATGTCAATAAACAAAATTGCCGTATTTGGAGCGATGATAATCCACAAGCCATTGGCGAAACACCGTTACATCCAGAAAAACCGTTTGGTGCGCTTTATGGGCCGGTGGAATCATTGGTCCATATGTCTTTAAAAATGATGGTCAAAACGTTACAGTCAATGGTGAGCGGTACAGAGACATGATAACAAACTTTTTTGTGCCTCAGTTGGATAGCATTAATGTGGTAGACATGTGGTTTCAGCAGGACGGTGCCACATGCCACACAGCGCACGATACCATTAATTTACTGAAAGAAACGTTTGACGAACGACTAATTTTACGAAATAGACCTGTTAACTGGCCACCTCGTCCATGCGATTTAACACCTTTAGTTTATTTTTCTGGGGATATGTAAAGTCGCATGTCTACGCCGATAAACCAGAACCAATTGAGCACTTAGAAGTCAACATTCGTCGCGTCATTGCTGAAATACAGCCCGATTTACTGAGAAGAGTATGTGAAAATTGGACATCCAGATTACGCCATGTACGCACGTGCCGCGGAGGCTACATACCTGAAATTATATTCAAACATTAATGTCATAAAATCATCTCTCAAATGAAGCCAATTTCATGCATATTATAAACAATTTCTATTCTTTATTTCAATTTAAAGTTCTCCGCCTCTAAAAAAACACCCCATTAAGGTTTTCTTCTTTCCATGACCATCGACAACGATCAAAACAATTTTCATTGGAAATATTACTAACATCTCTACTTCTACCACATATTATGTTACACAAGTTAGAAATATATTATAAAAAATATTTGTAGATATTTACGAGCCCAATGCAAGAATATGGTGGTGTATCGAGCAAGTCGGGGGAGTACCGCGACGGAGGTCCAGAAGGAGTGCGTGAGAGAGGCATGCCACACCAAAGCGATGGCTATCAGCCACAGCATCAATATGCTGTGATGCCGCAGAAGAATTATGGTGAACTGACGTTTGACTTCTTTTCTTAATCATTCTTTCTTGTAACTGTACGTTTTCTTTTTTAATCAATATTTATGTTCAGTTCAGTCTGTTGCTGTTCAGTTTTAATTTATCAAAAATACCTCTATTATTAATAGTTGAAGTATTACGTTGAAATTCCAGAGTCGAGATGAATAAATATTTCCATAATTATTTTTAGGTTGCTCCAGCAAAGACTTGTCAGATCAAAACATGGCGACATATTGTCGTGTCGCAACAGGCATTTACGAAGCTACCGCGTCCAACCAGCAGTATCAAAACCCAAGGTATTAATGTCCAGTACAAATCGTCTTATTCATTTAAAATAAATATTGAGTATCGCTGTAATTTACAGATATAACAATCCATCGGCCCCAACCTTTAGTTCACCGCCTAATTCACCTCTCGTTGGCCTAGTTTTTGATCCATCTTCGCCCAACTACAGTGGTCCTGGGATGATAGGAGACCGGAAAGCAAACGCGGATAGACGATCACAAAGTTCCTGGTCAATCTCCAACCAAGAACCGATCGGCACTGGTGCGAAGAAGAAAATAATCAAAAGTCAAGATAAACGTAACGCCTACAGTGCTGATCCTCGATATCACGAAAGATACAAGGATAACGTTGAATCTGAACGACACACGAGGAAGGAAAGAAATTTGACTTCCGAGTCTACATCCAGTCTTGATTTCTTCGTGGAGGGTGAAAGAATGGTTTCAGAACTTTGCAACATACCCGATTCACGAACTGATTCTAATAACCAAAAACAAAATCAGAAACCAAACAACCAGGAAGAAGATAAAAATAAACCTTCGGTGTCATCAGAAATATTACTCACCGTACTGGATAAGATTGTCATACATGATCAAATACCCAACCAAATCGTCCAATTGGCCGTGGAAGCTTGCACCGATGCCGAAAACATAGCGATTGCTCACCACAACAGACCTTGCTTTAAGAATATACACTCAATCTGCGCTAAAACTAGATCCAATGTTCAAAAACCGGACAGCGCGGTTGCTAACTTACATTCTCAAGGTATTCCTTGGGTAATCAAAAACTTTATATTCTCTTTTGTAAGAATTTTAGATGGCTGGAAAGGCGTGAAGGAATTGCTCAGTGAAAAACATGATACTTTTTCTAGGATTGAAAATAAATACTACAGCCCTAATATACGAGAATGCTTTGTGCAATGGCAGGCTGTTACAAAAGAGATGTTAACACATATTTACAAAACATTTAAATGCCTTGATCATGGATTTACAATGGAACAAAAAAGCTTCACACATAACTATTACACTACAAACTCAGCAGCGTCACGAAATCAGAATCAAAGTAAATTCCAACCAGCAAAACCGCACGCCAGTACTCCGCGTCCTGTCAATGCTTCCCCGCAGCCGTTCAACGCAGTGCAACCTCCATGGGTGCAGAATCAATCCCAAGCGGCTTCTCAAAGCTTTAACGAAGGTCCATGGCCTGCTCGATCTGGAGTTGCCTACAAAAAATATCCTGTCATGCCACCTCCAAACTCGCATAATTTCTATCCACTGAATGATCAAAGTGATATAGATAGCTACCAAAAAACACCGTACAAATGTGACCCCTGTAGTATTCGTGAAGCAAAGCCAAGACAATCTTGGACCATTACAAATGTTCCCGATTTTCGAGCCTTGGAAGGCATGTGTCACGCGGATCAACGGGAATTGTACACTCAACTAAAACACAAAATGGATGCAGAACTTGGCAAAGCCCCTGGACAACCACTCTTAGGCAATATGCCCTGTGATTTACTGCAGCGACGTGACATGGAGCTCAAAGCTAAAATGATACCTTTGAGCCACGTTGAGAAGACTTTGATACCGAGCATGGCAACGGCAAACGAGATGCGAGGATGTTATGTTCAGAAAAATAATAGCTGTGGCGATACTAAGGAAGAGGCCGATTTTTTTGCGGCGTGGGGTCAGATGGTCCAAAAAGAACCTAGCGATTTTATAGCTCATCACACTCACAACATTCAAATTCCATCAAATGTTGTGACGATTTCTAACAATATTTCTGGCCCCGTACAATTCATTGATCCCGAAAATGATGAGTTTCATGAAATGTCTAAAGTTTATATGAAGCCTGGCAGTTACAAAGTGCCCATAAAGCCTGCCGATCCCATATCTCCATTTATTCAAAGTACTTCCCAAGATGTAGTATTTGATAGCGCTGTAGGCGATGACATAGCTCTGAAAATGAAAGTTCCATACCCACCAGTCACATTAGCACCGCAGCCTAAATACAATCTCGAATCATGGCCTTGCTTGATGTCCAGACGCACAGACGATATCTTTGGTGAAGATCAGAAAATAATTTCAAGACATGGTATGCCTTGTTTGGACATAAGAGCGGCAGAATCTTTGGATCTTCTCAGTTCAATGACATCAGACCGTGCCTGGGAGGCCGCCAAGCAATCTGCGCCTAAATTAATGGATTTTATCCATGAAGGATCAAAGTCTGATACAGCGCGTTTGTATGACGCATTGGGTTTGAGCGTAACCGACGAATATCCAGAAGATTTAAAGCAAGTCAAGCTATGTATGGACCAGACTGATGCCTGGTCTACCGGATTGTCCAATCATTACATTTCGAAGGATCTTACTAGTGTATGGAATCAACAAGCTGCGGTCAAAAACGATTATTTACTAAATAAGAGTACCGACCAAAATATGTACATTGAAGACACTGCAAAATTGCTTGATTCTGAAAATAAATCACTTGAGCCAGATGATCCCCTAGAAATTCCCGAAAACAGAAATGATGAACATAAGAAGGAGAATACGCGCTGTCCCAATTTTGATCAATCCGGCAATTACGTGCGCGACAGTAATCAGAAAAAGTCGAGTGGTAAAGCTAAAGTAGCTGTATCGGGTATGTGGTATCATCCAAAAAAGAAGAAACCTTTGCCGACTAACACCGTTAAGAAATTTGAAATAATAATTTCAAATCTCTGCCAAATCAATGAAGCTACTTTTATTCAACACGATATGGATATAAAAGTGGTAATTATATTTCTACATCTATACTTACACTTGATATATTGAATCCTATGTCTTAACGTCAATCATTTTAAATATTTGCAGGCTCCTAGATTTTACGAGGTAGTGAAATATCCAATGTGTCTTCATGATATATCTACAAAGCTGAAGAATTCTTCGTATACTGAATATGATCAAGTAGTCCAAGATTTTAGACGTATTTTCAATAATGTTCGACTTTATCTTAAGGTAACAAATGGTAACGAATACTCAATGGATACGTTGTAATACAAAATATTGCAAGTCAAACTAAAAATAGTATTTATAACTTTCAGAGCTATCCAGATTCCACTATGAAAAAAAATATGAATAAAATCTCAAATGAATTCGAGAAGATGTTGAACGATGAGTTTCAAAACAAATGGGAAACTAAAGCAAAAACACAAGATATTGACGACTGCCAAGACAACTCCAATAAGAAAGACGAAAAGGATGCTGAAATGACCAAATCTGAAATCAAACATGAGGATAATAAAAAAACTGATTCCAAAACTAATGGAGATGATACAAAGTGAAACTACACATTGGTAAATATATCTTTCGGTGAGGCTCTGATGAAAATCTTCTTGTCGAGAAGACACATTTCACCATTAAAATTTTTCTAGTATTATTTTTTGTTTAAACATTTTTATTTATATATTTATTTGTTTCAATAACACCGTCACGTCGTCCAAAGATGGGGTACTCGCGTAAAATCTGCGATCAACTATCTAGACAGTTCTGACAATTCTGGAACTGGTCGATTCTATAAATAGGTTTAAAATAAGCAACCTCTAGTCAAATAGAAAATTATTTTTTAAACAAATGTCAGTGACGTTATCAGAACTTATAATAAATAAGATTATCAATTAATATGTAAGTGCTTGCCAGTTTTTCGAATGGACTTTATTAGCTTCCGAACGACGAAGCAAACTTGTTTCGTTCTTTATGGTTTCTCTCTCGTCTTTTCCTTGCACGACTAGTTTGTAATTTTGTCTAGTATACTTTGTTATTTGTTGCGATTGTTCATTATATAATAATAATCCGTATTGATTTTATGTGCAGAAAAACAAATTTATGTTTTGATGCGACGTCAGGTATAATTTAGTTTGTTTACACCATCATGCTAACCCTCATTATGCAAGATATCCTTAGCAGCCCACACTTCAAATAGATATTAGTTCTTTTTTATATCTCTATCTGTGATGTATGTTTAGGTAAAAGTTGATAATTTGAATCGTTTTTCACGCTTAATTACTAGTTGTACGATTCTCTTGAAACATGTAAATATAAAGGAGCATATGTGTAAAAAAATTAACTTAAAAGTATTAAGTTACCTTGGAAACCCTGCGCCATGTCATAACTTAATAATTGTACATTAATCTTTACATAAATAGCCATAAAATTGTTTAAGAAGTGAATCCGATCCGTGAGAAGCGTGGAGCCCAATCAATGTTTAGCTGATGACATTAGTGGTATTGGTCTCGCGCTTCTGACGGCTCGGACGGTGGTCAGAACACAAACATTCTTTATATATGTATGTACGTGCAACATTATTTTTTATCTAATTTGTTCGTTTGGTGTTCCACATTCGTATTTAAATATTTTAAATAATTTTTGAGTCCATTTTATCTGCCATAGAAATAAGTGAATTCCTTACGACGTCAACGTTAGATAGAGTTTCGGCAAAACTAGACTCTAATGGTTTATTGATAAAATTCAAAATTTCAAATTTGATGACGATCGAGTTAATTTTAAGTATTCATTAAGTTGTGATTTTATTATTTAACTTATTTATCTAAAATTATGGCAAGGAACTCCTATGATAATAAAAGAGTTGTTTTGTATCTAGTCGTTTGGTATTTCTCCTCCTTACAACCCATACCATTAACAATCACATCAATTTTTGAGGCAAATTTACATCCATGAGTATTTTAACCTAGTAGCAGTAGTTCGGTTGAAAGGCTAATTGATCGGGCAAGTGGGTCTTTCCAATCGCAATACACATGCATATATACTTAAGAGCAACCTATGTACTAGAAGAATATAAAGTTAGTACCTACATCCGCATAGAAAAAAATTAACACGCATTCCTTATGGTTGCACTAGATGTTACGCCAGTGTAACGACGAGGAATACACTGTTTTGGTTCCTATATATTGAAATCATTAATAACCCTGAAACTCGCCACGTCCACGCGTAATAAACCTAAAGAATTGATATTGTCAGTTGATATTGTCATTGTCCTACTGCTATTGTCAGTTGATATTGTCATTGTCAGTTGAGAGTACTAACTTCCTATCTATTACGGCATAAATTATGAATTTTAAGGAGTACTTTGCTGAATTGTGACTTTAAAATACTCATTATTACATTATATTTTTAATAAATATTTTCAATTTATTTTCCTTCAATGTGAAGGATATGTACGGAATACGTAGGTACGAATAGGTAGGTAAGAACTTATAAACAGGGCATTGTCCCGTAAAGAACTGAGAATCTTGGAACACCTTATATTAGTTACTGAAAACGTTTTCCTACAATTAGCCCAAGGATAAATTTTTCAATACAATAGTTTGGGTATTTTTATGATCTACCCGCATAGAGATAACTGTGAAAATTTTAAAACTATATAATTTTTAAACAAACGTTAAGTATAACTCAAGCAAAAAATACTTAAGTTATACTTAAAATTTATATTTAAAAAAGATCATTCACCTGTGTTAGTCGTAGGAAACTGGCCATCTGCACAAGCGATAATACAGTGCACAAATGTGTGCGCAAACAAATGCACTCTCTATTCCCTTACTCTTACAATCCCCTTCAACCACACAACAACACCACCGACTTCCTAACTCTGGACTGCTTTTGAGAATCACTTGTCAGAAAAACCCAATAACTTTTTGGACCCAGGATTCGAATCCGCAACCTCATGTACAGTAGACATATACACTTCCACTGAAGTTTATTTATAAAGACCTGTGCAAAATATTTTTTAAATATTATAATTATAATTATAAACACCTAAAAACAATGTTCGTCAAATACCTACCATTCTTTTTTAATTTGTAGACAATTCATAATAATGCAATTTTCAAAAGAAATAATAGTATGTATAAAAAAACCCGCATTAATTTTAGCAGTGAATCAAAAATGTTGCGTATGCACTAATTGGTACCTAGTATGACATCATTAAGCTAACTTACGCACGTGGTTTTACGTCCACGTAAGGCAACAGCCTTATGTGTCCAAAATTGCCATATTCATTTTTCAAGTACTAGGTTTTGTCTGCGACTTCTACTTGTTTACAGGTGAAAGGTTACCTATGTCCTTTTCTGTACCCCTGACAACATGTATGCAAAATTTAATAATGATCGGTCGAGAAGTTAAATCGTAAGAGCGTAACAAACGAACATTTATAATATTAGTTAGGATTTTTAAGAATTATTTTATTTTAGACTAGTTATTGCTCATCTATCGCTCGCTCGCGTAAATGTCGATTAGGTTAAGTTAAATTAATAACAGTACTTTTTTCTAGATGAAAGATATCCTATGTCCTTTTCTGTTCCCCTGACAACGACTAAGCGGAATTTCACGATGATTGCTCGACTAGTTAAAGCGTGAAAGCGTAGCAAAGAAAAAACAAACGCACATTGGCTTAATAATATTAGTTATGATTTTAAGACTTCCGCTAAGGATCGAGACCTGTGTCGCAGGTTAGTTTACAAACATACGATTAAACAACAAAAAGGACACCCACACAACACCCTCACACACACAAATTATTGATCAAGGTAGGTCATTGTAGTCAACCCCACTGCACCTGACGTAATGGCAAGAGAGACCACTTAACGAGTAACTCCTTAATGAATTAAGGTATTACCCGAATACGGCATTTTCAAAATAAGATCTATCATCATGTATCGGTCCATTTAACTAATGAATAATTTTTGTGTCGCGGGGTATTCAAACAACGGACACAAAAAGGAGTTCTTGCATTGTCAAACCAGTACAAATAGCACACGATTTCTTCAATGAGACTTTTTTATGTGGGCAAATGCTTTTAAGCATATCCATGATAAAAGGGGAGCGGAGAGGTTATGTCATGGCCACCCGGGGAAAGCCCCAGGTACCACCGACTAAACTTACCACGGTGTATGTACCTGTAATATTGCATGGATACCTTAAGGTCCAAAATCCTGTGAACACTCGAATTGGAATGAATATGAATGAACTAGATGGCGTTGTTTTATAAGTATTGTAACGTGTAGTCATATTAGCAAATAAGTGAAATTTATGAGAAACTAGCTTTTGCGCGCGGCTCCGCCCGCGTGGTACCTGTGGTACCTCCATGAATAAAAAGTAGTCTATATTCTTCCCCAGGTTTTAAACTATATCTGTACCAAATTTCATGTAAATCGGTTGAGTGGTTTAGCTGTGAAAAGGTAACAGACAGACAGACAGATAGACAGACAGAGTTACTTTCGAATTTATAATATTAGTAAGGATTATAATCATAATCAAAAAGTCACTCGAACACAGGGACAAAATAATATTTGCGTACGAACAGAATAGCGAGTCATCGAAAGTATCTCTAAAATAAACTATCCATTATAAATATATAAATTCATTTGTAATTCTTTGCTTCTTGTTTCACCCTGAAACGTGTTCTTTTTTAAATAAACTATTGTAAACAGAGATTAAAAAAATGTTTAAAGTAAATTTATCAAAATGCAGTTATTAAGAAATCTACTTCTATAAATAAACTACTAAACAGTTCTTGTATTGATTATCGTTAGATGGCGTCAATGACCGGCTTATGTCATTTTAGTTTTGACATGGGTATGCATTTTTGCAGCTCACTGTACTTTAATATTATCAGACATCAGAAATCTTTGGTTACAGGTGCAATGTGTAGTTCAACTGTATTAGAAAAGGTATTCATGTTTACGAGAACCGAGTCTTGCTATGCATTTTAATGATTTATTTATTAGTCATGAACATGGTATACCCCCTGACGATTCCCTTGAATCATGTAAGCAGAAATTGACAAAATACAAACTTCATTCAAGTGAATCATATAGAAAGTATTATCTAAGTATTTCTTTCTATTGTAACCTTTTAGAGGATGCCAGAGACGACTCTTTTTTTAATAAACAAGTGAGAAACGATCATGAATTGCCGTAAAGCTTAAAGATGGTATCACGTAACCTTGAGATTAGAGGTTAAAGGTCATAGCCATTTCGGGGTATATCGCCTATGCAGCATAGGACGCCTACTCAGCAGTCGAATGGCGTTGACCGCGAGTCTCTAGCTCTTACGGTTCTTGAGTTGAAAGATGGTATCACGTGACCTTGAGGTCAGAGGTCAAAGGTCATAGCCATTTCAGGGGTATATCGACTATGCTGAGTCGAATGGCGTCGATCGCGAGTCTCTAGCTCTTACGGTTCTTGAGTTGAAAGTTGTATAACAGACAGACAGACGGACGGACGGACAAAGTTGTTGTATAAGAGTTTATTCGAACTCTAATAAAAAAGCAATTGGAACAGTGCCTGTGTCGTGGGACACTTTACTCACTGTCTAACAACTACTTGTGGCTCACCAGAATTTTTGCCCGTGCTGGGATCGAACCCAGAACAATTGGCGCAGTGGCTGTGGCGAGGCGTCCACTTAAACCACAGCGCCGGCCGCGTATTTTTGAACTAATAACGACATTGTTCAAATCCAAATAATATCAGATTCTATTTTCCTGGAACGACAAACACCAAACATGAAGACATGCGCTACTGTATAGGTCCTGCGAGAATACCAGCGTTGCACTTTCAACTGCAACAATAGCTGACGCAGGTACCTAATTTGGTCTCCATACCTCTCGCCACAGGGAGACGAGAGATTATGTGGGGATCTCGCGAGCGTCGAGCCTACCGACTATACCATCATCCCAACCTGGTGGTTGATATCCAGAACCAGCCTACAAGCAGTTTTGCTAGTGGGTGAATCGCTGGAACTATAACTACACTAGATATTCCCGCGGTTTCACCTGCGTTAATCGTTACTGCGCCGCCCCCGCGGGACGTAGTGTGATGTTATATAGCCTATCGCCTTTCTCGATAAATAGGCTATCCAACACTAAAACATTTTTTCAAATCGAACCAGTAGTTCCTGAGATTAGCGCGTTCAAACAAACAAATAAATAAACAAACTCTTCAGCTTTATAATATTAGTATAGATTAGCGATCCACCCAACAGAACCTACACCTGGAATAGCAACAAATAATTTGTCATATCATTCTTTTTTTAGATTTTTTTAATTTGACATACAAATTTAGGTTTCTAACAAGGCCCTCCATACTTTACACTTAAATGTCAACGTGAATGATTGAAATGCCCAAAACAAATTAAGTAATAGAATATACTGCAGTTCTATTCATATGCAATTTGTGCTTAACAGCTACCCTTATTAATGTTATAATATTTAGCTTAACAACCCTAATGTCATAATACTAATAATAATTAGGTACTAATTACTTATTAACTTCTGTCATCAAAATTAAGGTAATTTTATAATTAGGATAATTAGATAATTCGTAATAGGTTAACGATCATACAATAGTGTTAAAACGAGTTCTTACAATGCATAATTAAATATCATTTAATATTTTTTCTCGATGTCATTGAATATATTTCTTAATTTTGCTAATGTAGGTAGTAGTGTTTTTCTAAAATACAGACACCTCTCCGCAAAATTTCAAGTTTATAAACCCATTGTTCCTAAAATAAGTACAAATTTTAGTTCAACCATTTTTTATATACCTAACTTAAATATTTTTTATAAAAAAACCGCAGTTCTCGCGGTTATATAAAATATACTTACCAAAAAATGACAAATAATAATTTGTACAACAGCCAACAGCAGGATATCGTTATATCCTGCTGTTGGCTGACTGTTAAGACAGCGGTTTTAAAGATATCTGGATTTATTACTTTGGCTCAAATCTTCATTTTTCGTTTGATAATTTTGTTTACCAATGAAATGATATTCCTTATATATATCCATGACTGCTGAAGGCATTAGAAGCTTGTCACAAGCAAAAAAAGGCAAAAAAAAATTAAATCCTTATGAAGCTCGATTTTCAGTCCACAGTGGCCGTAAAAGGCGGCTCTTTGGCTAAGATCAAAATGTAGTCTCTGTTCTTCAAGGAAGGCGAACATACTTCCCTAATATTTTACTTCGCATGATCTATGTAGCCTTTCATAATGATGGAAAAAGTTAAAATCATGTAGGTCACAATTAAAAACAAAAGAACTTATGAACGTCAAAGGTTATCGGTTACTAAAATTGAAGAATTTTGTTTAGGTTATTTGCTAAATTTAGGTAAAAGGCTAAGCCTATGAGAAGATACCTACAAGAAAATCAATCACATTTTTAAGTCTATCAGATATTTAGTTTAAAACCTTTTTCGCTTTTTAACTTGATATCGCCATATCATACGTAGCACTGTTTCTATTCTGACCATAAGACCACCACAAACAAAATGTACGCTACATTTTGTTAATCTAAATAATCAATTTACATTCATACGCTAAAACATTCTCTGGATAAAGTGAGTTGCAACACACACCATTAAAGTTGTGGTCGAATATGTGGATGCCGGATGCGTCATAATTTCACTTTAAAAATGATTTCAAAGTCCTTTTGGTCACATACACTAAGTATATAATACTCAATGTGTAGACGGATAGACAGTTAGTGTAACAGAGTGTGTTGGTTAAGCTGTAGAACAGTGCACAGGCTAAATTTATCCTAAAAAAAAAGATTACAACAAAATAGTGTAAAAGCCTAAAAGGTATAATATATACGCAACGGCAAGTATTACACGCGTGATTTCTTTTCTCGAAGATTAACAACAAATATTGGACAAAATAACTTACATATAAACTAGATCAGATTAGAGGTTATACCCTAAAAACAAGATTCCACTAAGGTAAGTAACTGCTTAACATAATAATGATACTACCTAAGTACTATATTTCGGGCGAGTCGGTTCAGTTGTATATATGTCGCAGGTATATTGTCAAAGCCGTGATATCTATATATTAATACGTGAAGCAAAAACTTTGTACCACTTTTTACGAAAAATACGCGAACGGAGGAGTATGAAATTTGGCACAATTAAAGTTTATATGGAGAAGGAGGAGCGAATCCTAATATTTTTTATAAAATATGCATTAGAAATACATTAAATTAATGAAAAAACACTACACGCACACAACCATGCATTTGACACACGCAGTCGAAGCGCGTAACTATGGTTACACATATCAATATATAATGACATATATCAGCAATATCTTACAGGCAAACTTTGGTCGAATTTCGAGCACTAGGCGACCGCTAGTTACAATAATTTTACTAGTGATATTATAATTAAACTGTAGATTGTCAATCGACTACATTTCTTACAATTGGTCAATTCTGTTTCATTCGCCATATTTTGCAAAACAATAATAGTAAACATTGAAGCGCGTGTGCAATTTTCTGTCTGAAATTATTGTTTAAATAGTGTTTTAATAATAATAATAATGTATAATAATAATAATAATAATGTTCTACCACATTCACACAACACCATCTAGCCCAAACTAAGCAGAGCTTGTACTATGGATACTAGACAATGGATAAACATACATATATTACTTTTTTTTTGTAAATACATACATATTATACATAGAAACACCCAGACCAAGACAAACATCCATGTTCATGCACACAAATGTTTGACTTGTGCGGGAATCGAACCCGCGACCTCAGGCGTGGCAGTCGGTTACACTAACCACTACGCCATCGAGGCCGACAGTAGTTGTTAGTAAGAAATGAAGTCGATTAACAATCTATCGTTTAATTATAATATTACTAGTGAAATTGTAATATCACGGGTTTGACAATATACCTGCGATATATACAACTTTTAGTTTTAACTTATTAAGTCGCAGTCACACGCCGACGACCAGACACCATAGCTGTTCAATTATGTCTAGAATTCCAACAATTAACAGGTTAACAAACTAAAAAGCAAAGAATATTTTCTGGATCCTGTATTGCACATTGAAAGGAGGCATGACGTTTCACAAACTATTTGTGGATCTCATATTTATTTGTCTCTGGTAGTCATTGAAGCCATGCCACTCAGTGCACCGGCAGTGTCAAGCTGATCACTTGAACAACATCTCTATGTGTCTAGTCAAAACCAATATGTATGAAAGACGTTCACACAGATCAATATTACGATTAAAATGCTTTAAAAACTTATCCTATAAATATTATAAGTAAATGTGAAAGTTTGTATAGATGTTTGGGTATGTTATTCAATCACGCGTAAACCATTGAACGGATTTTGATGAAATTTAGCATACAGATAAACTATGTCCAGAATTAAATTATACACATTAATTTTGATCCCGGTATGCGTAGCCGCGGCAATTTCTCAAGTGAAGCCGCCCTCACATGTTAATTTAAATAGAAACGATTCTGACATAGGCATTTAACTATTTGCATCTAATCAATCGTTTGTAGAACAATACATGTATCGAGAACCACTCGTAAATCAATCACTTCGTATTCAATTGGTTCACAAATCAGCCGATTATCGCGAACTCTACAGGCGCATTAAGTCTTCGCGGGCAGTGAACAGATCACTTTCAATCATTACAAATAGCTGTGAGTGAGGTAGCTGCTTCAATCACGGGAACTTACTACGCACTAATTATACTGTTAATAGTTCCGTCAGTAAAACGTTTCCTTTTTTCGGATTCATGTGGTGTAGCATATTGAGTAAAGTCTAGCTAATATATCCAGTCTTGAACACTATCTTTTAAAGAATTGTCATAAATGCGTCTGACTCCTAAAGGTGGGTCTAAGCTAGAGAAGCCGAGCACGAGCTGAGCACAAGCCGAGCCGCATACTCGCGGTGTCAAGTGTGGACGTACAACGAGCCTAGAACAATCACTGAACGAACGTAGTGAGCGCGATGCAAATCCCTTTGTGTTCGTCAAAAAACCGATAGTAGGCGGAGCACAGTCGAGCACGAATCAAACGCTTGAAGCGCGCTCGTTCGAGGCTTGTAAGTTGATCCACACTACACGAATTTGTGCTCGGCTCGTGCTCCGCTCGTGCTCAGTTCGTCTAGCGTAGACCCACCTTTACACAATCATTCTAGCTTAGCTGGAGGCTTAACAAAAATACTATTAATTTCTAGACCAAATTGCTAGAATTTTTGGAAATAAAGCTTATGAAAGTACGAATTTGGTAGTGTCTGGTAGTCATAATAACAATGATAGGGATGGCAATCCCTTAGGATAACTATAATTACATATATATCACCAGCTGACTCGCGCAACTTCATCTGCTTCTCATAGAAGAAATTTCCTTGTTTTTGCACCATTTTTCATTGTTGCTACGCTCCTATTGGTCGTAGCGTGATGTTATATAGCCTAAAGCCTTCCTCGATAAATGGGCTATCCAACACTGAAATAATTTTTCAATTCGAACCAATAGTTCCTGAGATTACCGTGTTCAAACAAACAAACTCTTCAGCTTTATAATATTAGTATAAATTAAATTATTATTAAATTAAATATACTTATATAATTTCATCAGCCCGTAGTAAATATTATAATTATTACTTTTCAATAAATTTGCTGCACCAAGGACAGTAGAGCAATCTTCGTTAAACCAATATTAGACGTAAAATATAAGACGAGGTTGACTGCGTTTTTATAAAGACCGATAGAAATGTGATTAGTGTCTTCAAGACAGGTCTTACGAGATATCTCTAGTAAGACCTGTCTTGAAAACACTAACTCTCTCTAGACTTCATGTCACTACAAACAAGTTCTTATCACTAAAACTCAATAACCTTTACCTAATCCAGGAGTTAAACCCAAAGCGCACGGTGCTAACTATACACAGGATTGACAGGTTTACTAATATTATAAAAAATAAAATTGCTATGGCCTGTCATTGGTCTTGAGACCATGATGCCATGGAGATCGTAACTGTTTTCTAGCCGTGCCTCCGCGGAATATTAAGTAATTGCGGATTGTTCGCGGTCGTCATGTATTATTGATAATTGAACCTTGTAATCTTACGTGTAGCCATGCCATTATGAGAATACATGTGTAAAAAAACTAACTGTCAACTCTCACATGTGGAACGGATCCTGGCCATACTATCTATTGACCAAGAGAGGCTCTTCTAATTTAAGAAGTAAATCATTCACCCTACAATTTCAGTATCTATCTAAAGCTGAAGAGTTTGTTTATTTGTTTGTTTAGTTGAACGCGCTAATCTCAGGAACTACTGGTCCGACTTGAAAAATTCTTTTAGTTTTGGATAGCCCGTTTATCAAGGAAGGCTATAGGCTATATAACATCACGCTATGACGGGGAAAATTCTCTTATGTGAAACAGACAAAGTTACGGGGTTCAACTAGTGATATAATAAAAATTCAAAACTGTTCAAAATAGAGTTTCAATCTAATCTTAATGTCATAAATATTACAAATCATATCCTAAATATAATTTGACGACTCGATGGTGTAGTGGTTAGTGTAACCGACTGCCACGCCTGAGGTCGCGGGTTCGATTTCCGCACAAGTCAAACATTTGTGTGCATGAACATGGATGTTTGTCTTGGTCTGGGTGTTTCTATGTATAATACGTATGTAATAAAAAAAGAAAATTATATATGTATGTATGTTTATCCATTGTCTAGTACCCATAGTACAAGCTCTGCTTAGTTTGGGCTAGATGGTGTTGTGTGTATGTGACAGAATATTATTATATAAATTTAAATCAAATGCAAACACTCATGCATGACGTCAATAAATTGCATACAGATTGATTGAGTTATTAAGTTTAGCCTTCGCCCGCGGTTTTCTTTCTATTAATGCTCCTCTCCCGTGACTCGTAGCTTGATGTTATATCTATACCAATATTATAAAGCTGAAGAGTTTGTTTGTTTGTTTGCTTGAACGCGCTAATCTCAGGAACTACTGGTCCGATTTAAAAGAAAGAAAGAAAGAAAAATTATTTATTTGACATATACCACAAACACATAATAACAAGTATAAGATAAAAAGAAATACTTAGATACAAACATAAACTTAGCGAAACTAAACCAAAACAGAAAAATAAACAAAATACATATAAAGTGTCAACAGTAGTGTCAAATAGGGCCCAGTTCAGCATGTGTCAGACGAAAGCCTGACGCTGGTTTTCAACTGGGTCCTTTAGTGACTCACGGATATAAACCATCTATAATATAATCAAAGAAAATATAAAAAATGCATATAATATACCTATAAACAGAATAATATCAACTTTACACACAGACACAGATAATGTACCTAATACAAGATTTCACAACACAAAATTATATATATAATGAAAAATAAAAAATAAAATAAAAAATATTTCAGTGTTAGATAGCCCATTTATCAAGGAAGGCTATAGGCTATATATCATCACGCTAAGATCAATAGGAGCTGAGCACCAATGAAGAATGTTTCAAAATCGGCGGGTGTTTTTTTCTTTTGAGAGCTTCCGCTGCGTGCGCTGGGTAAATAGTTAAAGTTTCGCAAAAATCATGTAAGACAGAATTGTTCCCCTTTAAAAGTTCTAAAAAAAAGTCCGCGACAGCATATGTCTATCTTTTAAGGTTGGCTCACTATAACCATTTATATGCTAACCAAATTAGTTCTAAAATAATGCATTATTTGCGAGGGTATTATTATAAACATGATATTAATCCTTATCCAAATAAATACGTTATTCATCATAAGTATTTAATTTAAAACAATATTGCCCTTTACATCATTCGATTTCAATGAATATCTTAGGAGATATCGCAGTTTTAAAATAACATTGCAGCAAAATAATTACCCATTACAGACATAGTACAAAGATGTTTCTCCTGGTTTATTCTGCGTGATTACTACTGGTTCGATTTGAAAAATTCTTTTAGTGTTGGATAGCCTATTTATCGAGGAAGGCTATAGGCTATATAACATCACGCTACGACCCACGGGGGCGGCGCAGTAACGATAAACGCGGGTGAAACCACGGGAACATCTAGTTATATAATATAGCTTAATCATGTTACTTCTGGATAAACTACCTTTCAAATGGTGAAATAATTATTAAAATCGGTCCAGTAGGTTTTGAGTTCATACACTTACCTATGTTTTAGCAAACAATATATAATAATAATAAATAAATATGTTACTTAAACATTATTAACTTGTGGTTTACCGCCAACTATCGTGTCAAAGATTAATAATATCAATAAGTTAATTTTAAACTTATAATGGTTCATATGAATCATTTTAGACGCCGTAAAAAATATGATTCAGTAGTGTAGTCAGGACAAAGACCTTTTATCACAAAAAAACCACAACAATCGCGTTCCACTTTAAATAAATAATATAAATATGCATTTCCTGTGCGTTGCTCCGCCATTTTTCACAGATTAAAGCAATTTCGCGCCAACTCGTCCTACGGCTACGCCATTTTAAGAGAAAGTAAAAGCAAATCTATTTGATTCGAAAGAGCGTTAAAAATTGTTGGTATTTTTCTCCAGTTAAACGCGGTCGGCTCCGAACGTTACATTAATAAATTTAATTTAACGTAAATATATTTACGTATTTCTTTTTTAAATAAGCTAGTGGAATAATAATTTTAAATGGAACTGCTTTTCAAAATCGAGCGTGGAATAGTGTTTATTTAAAAAAAGACAAAAAGTGTTAGTTGCGTGGGTTATTCTTGTGTTATATTGTGAAGTGTGTTTAGGAATCAAGTATGTGATATTTATCGTAAATGTAAGTACTTAATATATTAATAAAATTAGTTGATTATTATCAATGACTCAATTATGAATGTATGAACTAAAACCAAACGCAACGAGAAATAGGATAACTTGTTTAATTAATTATTAACTAGGTATATTCTCTGGTTATGGTGAATATTTACACGATATGTTGGACTTTATTTAATAATTGAATACAATAATTATAAACGAGCAATAAATCGCTATTAAACGGCAAACTTAAAAGTATTAATTATTCGAAATTACTATTTATACTCAACATAAACTTTTATTTTAAACAAGTTACTATTTTTTATAGCAATTTCGTATAAAATACAAAGATTTACTCATTTTTATAAACTGTGACTACACGGATGGCTTAGTGATTTCATTGGTCGCCTCGCCAATGCCGCCGCTCCGAATGTTGTGGGTTCGATCCTCACATAATAATAATAATAATATCAGCCCTGTATTAAACTGTCCCACTGCTGGGCACGGGCCTCTTCTCACTATGAGAAGGGTTAGGCCATAGTCCTACACGCTGGCCTATTGCGGGTTGGCAGACTTCACATATCTTCGAGAACATTATGGAGAACTCTCAGACATGTAGGTTTCCTCGCGATGTTTTCCTTCACCGTTAAAGCAAGATCGATCCTCACATGGAACAAAAATTTGTGTGATCCACCAATTGTTGTTCCGAGTCTGTGTGTTCTTTGAGTCCGTTGTTTGAATGTTTGTAAAGTCCCTCGCGACACCGGAATTATACTCCCAGTGTGTTAAAAAAATACTTTTATGAGTCATTAGACATCTGGCACTATTTAATAAAATCACATAACTTATATATACATATGGACAGAAAAGACAATCAATAGGTTTTAAGAGTTTATCAATTAGGTAGGTACTCAGGTACTACAAGTCACTTCAACACATATCATGATACATAATACTCGTAAAATCAAGTACCTATTGAGAGGGTATTCCCGATGAGATAAGAATTCTCGAATCCATATCTGTTAAAAGCTGACGTCACTAAAGATTTAAGACATAAATGATTGGGAATTCTGCTAATTCAGGTCCCACAAGGTGCTTTTAAAACCTATAATTCAGCATATCAATCCGGTTGGGACGTCAGTAGACTTCAAATCTAACTCTATGTGATGTAGATACTAAGATCCCGAAGAAACAGACTAAAAAGGCAAAACAGATTTTAACTCCGCCTATCGACTAATTGCTTTTTCATTTAGACTGGCAGCTAACAAAATACAATTGTGTATTAAAAAAATAAATAAATATCGATGCTCTCGATACGACTACCTTTTTTTATTTTTCTTTTAGTATCTCTTATTCCATTGACGTATAAACCACCGTTATAATAATCTCTATTGTAATATATTTCAATAGCAATACATTCTTTACTTTCAATAGTGTTTAATTAAAATACCGTTCTATTTACGGTAATTTAATTTAGATAAAAAAATCAGCTTATGTTTAACTTATCACCAGATATAATATAACAGTCAAAAATAGTCAATGATCACCAAATTGCACAGCAAAATATATTTAAAGAGATCAAAATAAGTCGACGGAGCCCCGCTTAGCGAGGCTCCTATTTTTGGGTGGGTATAAGAAGGAACCTAACATAACCTAACCCTTCCGAGACGGAATGCAGTGATTTGAGGCGTATAGGTGGTCGTTATGATATATTTTAGTAAGCATATTTTGCTGCGGAATTACTCTGTTTGGTGGTCATTATATTTAATCCCAAAAAGATCGTAACCTGCTAAATAACTAATCAATAAATAATTGTTATAGACCGATGTCAATAAATTGCACAAATTTAATCATAGTAATACCGGCAGGTGTTGTAAGCCTTTTTCTAAATTGCGTAATTTATGTAACACCGATTCCGTGACTTGGTTCACGTAATTTTTTAATGTAACTTATATACTTGAGATTTATGCTAGCCGTATACTGAATATTATCGAAATCGGTTTAATAGTTTAGCTGTGAAGACGTAGCTAAGAAACAGTGTTATTATTGCATTTATAACGATAATATTATGCATGATTGTCTCTGGTCAAAGTTATATAATATAATAATAATAATATAATATTCTATCACATACACACAACACCATCTAGCCCAAACTAAGCAGAGCTTGTACTATGGGTACTAGACAATGGATAAACATACCTACATATATACTTTTTTTTTTGTAAATACATACATATTATACATAGAAACACCCAGACCAAGGCAAACATCCATGTCCATGCACACAAATGTTTGACTTGTGCGGGAATCGAACCCGCGACCTCAAGCGTGGCAGTCAGTTACACTAACCACTACGCCATCGAGTTGGTTCAAAAGTGCAAAAATAGAACTCTTGCATGCTAAAATTTAAGTTGTTGGGCTAGAATTTGCAGTTTGCACACAGTAATCTCCTAACTAGGATAAGGAAGATTTTCCATCTTTCAGACAACTGCACCTTAATATCGCGGATCCCTTCAGATAACATAGCATTATTCTTGCGGAATTCAAATAGTTATTTGAGTTACCAAACATCTCTGAAGTGCCATTGTACTGTTAGCAAGCAGACTAATTTTTTATGCTAACAGTACAACGAGTTCATTTTAACTTCTTGTGTTACAAGCATCAACCGGCTACGAGTGCATTAGCCGGCCTTTAGTTTGATGTGTCTTCAATATAATTAATGATGTATTAAATTGATAGATTCATGTTCAATAGTAGACTTTACATATTCTTCGGGTGGTATAATCCATATTTTACCACCCAAAGAATATGTATAGTCACCATATCCATATAATCTGTTCAAGCTTTATTTATTTATAGGGTGGGTAATCCTTGTGCTCTTTTTGGGCAGAGCGAAAGAGTATGTCACTCTTGCATTAACTAAAATAACACCACTCTTTATATACCTGGGCTGCAGGCATATAAAGAGCATGAAAACAGGAACCCTGCAGGATTCCTTTTGGATTGACCCACCCGTGTTTAAACCATAAAACATAAATGTGCTCTCATAGTTAAAAAGTGGTCCCACGGAGTCTCCACAAAGTACCTAATATCTAAACCAAATCTCAACCGTGTCGTTACTATGGTAACATATGTATATCTAATAAAATTATAATTGGCAGCCAGTAAATAAACAGTAAAACAGAACAGCTAATAGCTATCTTATAACATTAGCAGTAACGTCCATTTTTGAGCAGCACAGTTGAGTAGATAAGTAACTGTGATGTCAATAATAAATTGTGGTTAGTATGAAAGTACTGCTTTCGTGTTTTATTTACTTTCACTGTATTTAATCCTTCGGGCAAGTTAAGATATAATATCTTATATCAGAAGCTGTTGGCCATATTAGTTAATTGCAGATGGACACCAGTCATTTACCTTCGAGAACATTACGGATACATTTCTTCATTTTATCCACAATGAATAACTTTTAATATTCATGAGTGATTCAATTTAATTACCTATACATGTGTAATAATATAAACAACAACAAAATCGCATGTTTGTCTTTTTGTTTGTAGTCATTTGGAAATGAAGTTCTTGACTAATACAAAAATCGTTGAATCGTATGACTTATCTGATGCATTGTTGGCGAGACTTATGAGTTTGTTTTTACAATGTTTTCCTACTTTAAGATGTCACAACATGCAGTTACCGGAAACTAAATGTGTAATGATATGTTTATGATAACTTTATATCATTGATTTGAATTTGAAATGAAATATGAAAGTTGATTCACACTTGTAAAATTAGAATTGAATAAATTTTCCCTTTATATGTGTCATCAAGCTATACTACCAGCTGTGATCTTAAACTGACTTCAAAGACTTTAGTTCGAGTAAGACTTCGGAGAAAGTCTAAATCTAAATAGTTTAATAATTTACAATAGTAGTAAAGTGTAACAATAGCAGTTCGATAGTTTCACAATCATGTAAAAGTTGTGTTTTTAAAATAAACAACGTTATTTTAAAGCGTAGTTTATTTTATAGCGACATCGCGACAGGCCCCGGCCAAGATAGCGACAGGGCCAGGCGAAGATAGCGAGATGAGCTAAACGTATTGAAAACGACAGCTTTGGATAGAGAGAGATTGAAGGAGAATGGGAACACTTTTGTCCAGCAGTGGGACATTACGGGCTTATAAAAAACGGTTTATCGATTAGTCGGTGTGCCATTTACAAAACAAGTCAATCAGAAATAAAATTGTCCTGGTTATTTTACTGTACATGTTTGATTTTAAACTGTCTACTGCGCTTGCACAATGCTTAGAATTAGGTTGATGCCTCATTAGTGCGTTGCGTTGCGTTGCGTCCGCGTCGTCACAGCGTCGACGCTGCGTTGTTTTCTATATATTTTTTGTGACATGCCACATTAATACGTTGCGTCGTCGCACGCGACGTTTTAACGGATCGACGGACGAGAAACGAAGCGGGGGGCAGGGTGCTGCTCTGAGCTCCGGTGCGACGACGGAGAGTGTTCCGATCCATTATGTGTGCTTGCGTCATCCTTTAGCGCTGCGATGCACGACGTTGCAGCGTAGATGTGGCATACAATGCGTTGATCCGTTGCGACGACTCAACGCAACGCACTAATGAGGCACCTCCCTTGGTATAGGAGCACACGATGCGTTGCGGCGCCGCACCGCAAAGATTTCTCCGTATCGGCGGGCACACGAACGGTGCGGTGAAATTCGAAATACGCTCTGACGTCGCAACGCATTCACCCCTCCCCACCTCGTATCAGCGGTTGCAAGTCCGGTGCGGCGCCGCAGCGCATCCTATGACACGCCACAAATATTTCTATGTAAGACGACGCAGCGACACCGCTCCGGCGCCGCGCCGCCGCCGCACCGCATCGTGTGCTCCTGCACTTAGGTACTGGGTACACATCCGGGTTAATTGAGATTGCTTAAAGAGCGCACAGCAAAAACTTGACTACGGCGAATATAATGATGGAAACCTACTGCACGGATGGTGTAGTAGTTTAAGTGGTAGCCTCACCACTACCACTGCACTGTTGTGGGTTCAATCCCCACACGGGACAAACATTTGTGTGATCCACAAATAGTTGTTCCAAGTGCGGTTGTTTCGGAGTAAAACATGTTCCGCGATGAAACAACGGAGTATTCCGCTTTCGGCACCTATGGTTTCGGCACCTAAGCTATTCCACTTTTTATTTCCAAAACCATAGGTGCCGAAAAAAATGGTGCCGAAAGCGGAATACTCCGTTGTTTCATCGCGGAACATGTTTTACTCCGAAACAACCGCACTTGGAACAACTATTTGTGGATCACACAATTTTATTAGATTGGTATGTATGTATCTATGTAACGGAATATTTGAACGTAATTTTCACCCCTTTCAAACCGACCGACGGATTGATTTGAAACTTTGCACATTTATCGAGGACCGATGACAATACAATAATTTAGAAAAAAAATACTGAAATAAAAAATAATAGATTAAAACTAAAAAAAATGCTTTAAAAAATAAAAAATAATATAGCTAATTTAATAATTTTAATGTAAAAAAGCGTGGGGGTTTATCAAAATATCTTAGAAAACACCCCACGCTTTTTTACATTAAAATTATTAAATTATATTTTATATTTTAAAGCGTGTTTTTAGTCTTTTAAACTATTATTTATTTAAGTAGTAATTGTTACTCCTTATTCATACTCGTTATTTTACTATGTGTCCCGAGTTATAAGTTAACTGGGAGGTTCCAGGTTCGATCCCTGGTCGTACAAATTGTTATTTGGTTGTCCTGTTATGAAGTTCTTAGTTGCAGCACGAAATCAAGTTATATGCAAGGCAGACGTGTACCAACTTGTATAAATACAAGTAAATTTAGGTAAAAAAGGAAATCAATTAGAATTGACTCCACCCAAGATCAATAAACAATACAATTATATGACGTATAATAACCATTCATAAATGATGACAGCGTGTCATATCATGATATCAAGTGCCATAGCCGATAACATCGATATACCTACATTAATATAGGTACCTATCTTCATATATCGGATTCATTGTTCGGTTTATAGCCCCCTTTAATCTAAGTTGTAAAAGATTATCTATGATTTTTTACGCAAATCCTACGTCTTAGTAATGATTTAAATATTTTATATTAAACTAGCTGTCCCGACAGACGTTATCCTGTACAAAAGAGAAAAAAAAAGAAAAAAAGCATATCTAGACCATCCTCGAATCCACTTGAACACACACAAAAAGTTTTATTCAAATCGGTCTAGCCGTTTAGGAGGAGTTCACTGTCAACACACGTACAGAAGAATTATATACATACATAAAGATATTGGTAATATTAGAGAATGTACTGTGATGAAAATGGATCGATTAACTTGGTAATCCAGCTTAATACATTCATTTTCATTTTGGTATATATATGTATATACTTTAACCCACAGGATGAAAAACTTAGGTGTTAAATCTGAAAATAAAATTATCTGTGTACCTTGGCGTAACACCAATGGGTTTGGATGAACCCGTTTAATAATTTACGCATGATTGAGAAATGAATAAGCAAACATTTTCACCAACTCTCTCATTCATATTATTGGTAGAACATGTAGGAGAAATTAGCGCTCAATCGCTAGATTTGTTCACCAATAATAGTTTGAATGCACAGTATCTTCAAAATATTATTTACAAGATTGCCTGCGGCTTCGTTTGCGTAAATGTACATAGGTTAGGTTAGTTTTCACTCCCGGCCATAGTTCAGTCTATGGTCCGGAGTGAGAGGTCGTGGAACGCCGTCGCCTCCTTCTGTGAGAAAGTGATTTCCATCAAGGAGGCGGCGGAGCGGGAGAGGGAGTGTTTAAACCCTCTCCCCAATCGCAGAGCCGGGCGTCGGAGGGCGCGAGACGACCTCCAGCCACCCTGAGTTTTGACCTGGGGGTGGTGGGCTTTGTGGACCTGCCCGCCATCCGTTCAGCACCAGGTCCGAGAGGCGGCGTGCGTGTTCCCACGTGCGCCTCTGTGTAGTGTCTTTGTCCCCCCCAGAGGGCTGGTGGAGGAAGTATTTTTGTGTAGTGGCCTGCCATGGCGGAGTCGCGATTGCATGTGAAAGCGATTCGCGCCGCCTCGCCGTCTATGGTTATGTCAAGGAACACCGTGGTATGTTTAGTCGGTATTACCGGGGTATCTTTTCCCCGGTGAGCCCGACATAACCTCTCCGTCGCCCCGCGGAGAGGTATGTGTCAAAGCATTCCGCGACATAAAAAAAAGTTTAGGTTAGTAATAGTATTCACGGAGAATCTTTTTACCTGGAGCGGCTGGTGACAGACTACCTGAGAGGTAGGAGTGTCCCGTTTTCGACGAAAGAATCCCGCTTTTTTCAGGCAAAAAGTTCCAACTTAGCAAAAAAAAATCTGGCAACGCTGAGGCTGACCGATATGACCGAGGCTCTTAAATTTATTGACTGACACTGGTGCCAATTCTGTTGTCACAAAATTCTCTGAACTTAACTAAAAATCACTAAAATATAGTTTAGTCCTGTCAAACGACATTTCGTATTCTGGAATCGTTAAAAGTGACAGGACTAAACTAAATTTTAGTGACTTCTAGTTAAGTTTAAAGAATTTTGTGACAACAGAATTGCCACCATTGACTAACAACTATAAGTTATTGATAAAATTCCCATTTTCATGAGTTACCTTAACATTGAAATTTTCTAGAATTAACATGAACGATAAGTAAATATACAGAGAGTGTTAAAATTTACAAATGCAATTGTTAAGTTTATTTATTTATTATACAATAACGAATGCAATATTATCAACTATAAAATTATACAACTGATTAACATTGTGTTTCCACCGCGGTTGCCGCGTTTCTGGCAGTTAGGTATAAAAATTTAAATTGTGAATCTCTTAGATATTGGTGTTAATGTCGTTACTAAGAGAGAGAAGCATATTGAATCGGATTAGTGTCTTATACTACACTAGAAGTGCCCGCGGTTTCACCCGCGTTTATCGTTACTGCGCCAGCCACGTGGGTCGTAGCGTGATATTATATAGCCCATAGCCTTCCTCGATAAATAGACTATCCAACACTAAAAGAATTATTCAATTCGGATCAGTAGTTTCTGAGATTAGCGTGTTCAAACAAACAAACTCTTCAGCTTTATAATACTAGTATAGTTATAATATAATACAATATCAGCCCTGTATTAAACTGTCCCACTGCTGAGCACAGACCTCTTCTTAGTGTGAGGTTAAACCATAGTTACGCGCTTCGACTGCGTGTGTCAAATGCATAGATGTGTGCGTGTAGTGTTTTTTCATTAATTTAATGTATTTTTAATGCATATTTTATATAAATATTAGCATTCGTCACTTCTTCTCTGTATAAACTATAAGTGTGCGAAATTTCATACTCCTCCGTCCGCCCAATTTTCGTAAAAAGGGATCCAAAGTTTTCGCTTCACGTATTAATATATAGATAATAACATAATAAACTTGAAACTAGGATAATTAATATATCTTATTACTTTTTAAAAGCAAATATATAGATTTATATACTGAAATAATAAATTCTATCATAGACTGATTTATTTATCAAAATCAAACCACCCAATTCTAGCATAGGTATATAAACTAGACTAATACAGATTTGAATGGGATTAAAGATTCAAACAACAACCGCAGTAATCTTTAAATCTTTACAGCAGTAATCACACATCAAAGTGCCGTTTATTGTTTTTCTTTATGATTAATAGTTATTTTGCTATGCGCACTCGAAACTTCGTATCAGTAAATGATAAGGTTTTTCAATGATGACTCTCCACAACGTATATAATAGAGGTGAAATCTGGTAATGCTGCCAGTTGGTAAAATATTCCCGTTGTTCTTAAAAGTACGCATAAAAACACATTGAGGTAATTAACTTAAATTTTATAATCTACTTTTATTTTCGTGTTTCGTGATTAAGTGACTACCCTACTTGTTAGTTTTAAATTTAGATTACAGGACAGTGTAAGTTTATGTATTTATTTAACAAAACAGATTATAAAAAAATGCCTCGGGACAAAAAAATATGATTTGTTTCGAATCTAGTTATACTTTAATTCGTTGTTCGAATTTTTGTAAAGTCCTACGTGACACAGAAACTATTAATAATGCGGGAGATGCGTTTAAAAATTCTGGCTTGATTTCTTAACTTTAATTTTGAGGCAGTAGTACAGTAAAATAGTCCTACTTTGCTTCCCTATGGGTAATTATGCTACAATATGTTTTATCGCCTTATTAGGCGATTATGAATTATGGTATTAGGAAATATGTAATTAGGAAAGCGTAAATTTGCGCCTAATACTTTCAGTTGAGATTGGTTGACAATTGTATCTAGGAGCAAAGATAACTTTGCTCCTTATTCATTGTTTTATATACATACTTCATAATGTTTATTTACCAATAAAAATGTGGTAGATAAAATGTTCTTCTTTATATAAATACTTCTGACTGTATTTTATTAACAGTTTAAAAAATATTCATAATTGCCTGAATTTGGAGCAAATTTTGGAGCAAAGTAGGACCACATGACAATTTAAGTGCAGATATGCTAAGCGTAGCCTACACATGGCAGGCACCTTAACAAACTTGTGTTGCATTTTTACGGTGAATATGGTATCCAAACTCCTTAAAGAAGCGCTGCGTTGTCAAATAGAGATATATTATGTTTTCTTGTTGCGCTGGCAGCACAACGACATACCTTCAGTTTATACACACCAGTTACTACTTGTGTCCTCCAAATGTGAACTCCATAAACCGCACTTAAAATCAAAGACAGTATACTTATTGTCTTTTTTGTTATATTTTATTAAACGAAACTGTGCAAAATTGTATCATCCAAAACAAATTGATTCGTAAAGTATGTTCAATTTTACATAAAGTATTATAGTTTATTGACAAAAAGATATTTTCACGCTGTATCTTCGTTAAGTATTGTGTTGAGTATTTATTCATTCATTACTGATACAAAGCACTTATTTGTTCGTTTGATTCGATTGATAGCAGTTGTCACAAGAGCTTGTCAACAGATAATAACAATTAACTTTATAATATTATTGGAGAAAAGTGAGTGCTATCTATTTAATTCTTAGAAAGCAGAGGTAAGTCCACTTAGCGCCACTAAACAAATAATTGTCGCATATTCCTTAATGTCCAAACTTTATCCTTATTGCTACAATTCTGTATGTACTATGGACCATATTATTGGTCGGTATTCGTGTATATCACACACTTAATAAAACAGCGACGTAACTCGAAATTTGGAAGTAAGGCAATTTGAACTCTAATCGTGTGCCTATAAATTCTAATATTATATTTGTATTAAGTAATTGCAACAGAAAGTGACTTTTCGAAATCATGTGCGTATTGATTGACAATTATCGCCTGCTCCGTGCCTCGGAGAGCAAGTTAAGCCGTCGCATCGGTCCCGGCTGCCATGAACATCTATGGCAGTCGTTATTGGGAAGTCAGTGCCTTCTTATATCCTGACACTGGTCTAGCCTGAGGGTATCGTTAGCCTTCGGGTTGCGGAGGTCAGATGGCAGTCGCTCCGTGTAAAAACTGATATCCAGTCAAATCCGGTTAGACTAGAAAGCCGACCCCAAGTGACTTTAGAATAATAAAGGCTAGGGAGAAGAAGAAGAATTGTTGAAACAGATTTTAAATGTGCTTAATCCAAAATACATATAGGTCTCCGTTTTATTAAGAGTGCGATATATTATTATTCTCCCTACTCTTTTTAGGTAAACCTAAAATAGAAAGGGAAATTAAAAGCTTCAGCATATTATCCAAATCAGGGAACTTTAGTAAAAAATCGTCTATAAAATTTTAAGAAGACTTGTAGTTTAACTGCACGAATGGTTTAGTGGTTTAAGTGTTCACCTCGCAACTGCCACTGCGCCGAATGTTGTGGGTTCGATCCCCAGACGAGACAATATGTGTGATCCATAAATGGTTGTTCCGAGTCTGGTTTCTTTGTGTCTGTTGTTTGAATGTTTGTAAAGTCTCCCGCGACACAGGAATAATTCACAGTGCAGGAGTTCTCTTTTAAAAATGTAATTGATTCTTCTTTGAGCTTCTTGATACCAAACCTATTATGTGTACTTACTAAGCAGTTTAGCTTTACTTTTGAATCATTAGAATGGAAGAGCATACCTTAACCTGTCAACTGTTAGAATGCCAGAGATAAATAAAACCTTTTTATATCAGGCCACCGGTGTGCCACTGCGACTCAATAGGTTGAAGTAGGTGTTTTATTGATATATATTTTTCTTCTCAGATGGCTTGGAGCACATTAATAACCCTCGCATGCGTTGTGGCGTACGTGCAAGCTCACGGACGTCTAATAGAGCCGGTCAACAGAGCCTCCCTGTGGCGCTTCGGGTACAACTCACCAGCGAACTACGACGACGATGGCTTGAATTGCGGAGGGATCAATCGGCAGTGGTCGTTTAACGGTGGGAAGTAAGTAACAAAACGTTGTGTTGGAGAGTGCTACAGGATGTCTTGAGAAACCACCACGCGGTATATGTTCTAATTAAGGATTTATAGACTTGTAAAATACACACAGCGATTTCCTACAACATCGTTGATTAAAGATTTTCAAGGTCAGGTATCTTACCAATAATATCAAAAGGAAAGGATGTTTCTTGAAAATGTACTCTGATCAAACTATCTCAATCCAAAATAACGACAATCTGTAGAGCAATTTTGATTTTAAAAATACCTAGTTTGTAGGCCAAAGGTAAAAAGGGAAACCTTTGGCTCGCAAACTATTATTAAAATCACCAATTTACGTCACGTGTCAGAAAAAGTTTATTTTTATAATCAGATTAAATATTCTATTAATTAAGGGCCGATTTTCAAAATAACTTTTATGTACGAAATATTTTTCAAAAGATGCCACATCGTCAAACATATTCCTCAGATAAAAGTTATCGACAATTAGAAAATTGGCTCACAGAAAAATAATTTATGTAGGTATCTTAACCTACATAAATTATTTTTCTGTTATATAAATAGACCATACAAGTTAAATTATGGATTCTTGACAACAAAAATCCCGCCTTTTGCTGGAATATTTTTCTTCTAGTCTACATGTTATCTATGATCCCTAGATGCGGCATCTGCGGCGATGCATACGACCAGCCACAACCACGAGCACACGAGCTTGGAGGCACCTACGGTTTAGGCTACATCGTCGCCACCTACCAACCGGGACAAATCGTCCCAATTACCATTTACCTCAGCGCCTCACATCTTGGCTTTTGGGAGCTCCGAATCTGCCCTGAACCTTACTACCAAGAACAGGAATGCTTTGACAACGGCTACCTGTTAGAACTTGAAGAAGGTGGAACGAAGTATTACCCGACGAGAGGAGATGGCACCTATCAAATTAATTTCCGTCTCCCTGCAGACTTAACCTGCGAACATTGCGTTTTGCAATGGCAGTACACCGCTGGTAATAACTGGGGAGTCTGCGCTAACGGCACTCAAGGTCTTGGTTGTGGAAACCAAGAGCAGTTCTACTCGTGTTCAGATATTGCGATTGTAGGAAGTCCGGATTCTAACGAATTGGTTGGCGAGACGGACAGACCCGTGGTCACTGATGCTCCACAAGCTTTATCGACACCACTGATAGATGATTTGACCCAAGACTTGATCGTTTTGAACCCTATAGGTGAGGAACTTCAAAACCTATAATTTCACCTAAACTTGCCACATAACCTTAAAAATAAATGCTAGTTATCGCGCCTAAATTAAAAAGTACTGGTTCATAAATTAAAACATACTTTACGTGATTAACCATAGACAAATAGCAGTCCCCTTTCTCTATGGTATTTTTAACTAGCATTTATAGCGATAGTCCCTCTAAAAATAGTAAATGATATGGTTTAAGTGTAAGTTCAGTTGGACCAATGACCGACTAGTCATATTTATTAACTTTTGTAATATTTATTAACTTTTGTAAATAATAACATTTACAGCAAAAATAATAAAATGTTAAATTGTGATTATATGTGATATAAGTTAATAAACTAAATTAGTATATTTTCCAATAAAAATATTTAATGTCCAGCTTATTGTTTCAATTGATTTGTTAGCAGCGTTCACTTATCTACATACTCATTCATTTTGCCAAACATTATTCTGCCTCATATATACTACCTACTTACTTATCCTACCTTCATAATAGTACACACAGCGACACATCAACCTAGACTGTTTGGACTTCGAACTATTAGAAGTTGAACGCTGCGAATCGTGCCAGAGAGTTCTTTGTATTTTTTTACACTCTACATTATCGATACCACTATGCACTGTCCCTTTCCGACAATTGAGTAGTTTAGTTTCAAAATCCTCTAAAATAATTTTCACCAAATAATGGTAAAATCTCAAAAAACCATTTAAGACATAATATAAATGGACTATTTTAGCGGTGTTTGCAACAAACTGCTACTTTTGTGAGCTAATTTAATAGATTTTCAGTAGGTTTTTTTTAAACTATCAGTGCAATGCGATAGAAGCAACGAAGGAGCTTCATATTCAATCGGAACATTATTTTTGTTCTGATATCGTTTTGGCGGGTTTTGAAAATACATAATTATACTTCTCAATTCTCCATTTTGTATGTAGCGTAGTTATGCGTATATAGGATGTCTAACTTGATGTGTAGCCGTGTGTACTTTGACTGTAAGGATGGCATAGTGGATAAAGTGGTCGCCACTGCCACTTCGCTGAGGGTTGTAAGTACCCCAGAAATGACCAAAATCAGTGTAATCCATAAATTCTTATTCTGAGTCAGGGTGTTACTTGCATCCGCTTTTTAAATGTTTGTTAAGTACCCAGCGAAAAGGTCCCGTTCCGAGTAATGGGGATATGACGTATACAACATTATTCTTAGTATAGGGAAAACCTCTCAGGGAGTGATCATACTTGTTATTATGAACAATTTCGTTTTAGCACATTGCCAAATTCGCCAAAAAAAATCAGCTGATTCATACATTTTGTCGAGGTCAAAGTCCAATTTGCAGGCAGATGCTGGATGCGGCAAGCTGAAGACAGGGCGCTATGGCGCTCTTTGGGGGAGGGCTATGTCCAGCAGTGGACTATTATAGCCTGATGATGATGATGAAAGTCCAATTTTGTATGGAACAGCTGTTGTTTTTTTTGGCAATTTCGGCAATGTCCCAGAACAAAAGTTATTCATAATAACAAGTACAAGCACCCCTGAGAGGTTTTCACTATACTAAGAATAACCTTGTATAAAAGAAATAAGTACTTATATAGGTATCTTTGCGCTATTTTTACAGCGCAGGTGTACCTGATGTACCTATGTGTGTGTTTGTAAAATGTATAAGAAGTATTTAAAGTGTTTTAATACTTTAAATACTTCTTATAGGTACTTAGAAACATTTGTTATGAAAATTTTTGCCCAGATATAAAACGCTCTAACTCTAGTATTTTTTATTCCAAATCTTATTTGTCAGGTTGGTTCTTGAAAATAGGATGTAACGTAACCTACTTACTATTCATTCTATTTTTCATACATTCCATAATAACATTCTATTCAATCCTACTAATTCATATCCAAGTAATTATTCGCATTACAAAGTAACACAGAAATTTCAAAGTGAGAGAAAAGTTACAGTAAGCACCTACATAGTCAATAAACAAAAGACTTCGTTTACATTTAAAATACCTTAATAAATAGTAAATATAAAGTTGGCCTCGTTGGCGTACGGGTTAGTATAACCGACTGCTACGCCTGAGGTCGCGGGTTCGATTCCAGCACAAGTCAAACATTTGTGTGCATGGACATGGATGTTTGTCTTGGTCTGGGTGTTTCTATGTATAATATGTATGTATTATATAAGCAAAAGCTTCTTCTTTTTTCTCGACTCCCACACAAGGATTAATTCCTGCCACCCAGATCCAGAACAACTATTTGTGGATAACACAATTTTTGTTTCGTGTGGGTATCAAACCCACAACACTCAGCCAACCATAGCTTTACGGTTAAAAGATAACGAATAACAGAAAATAATAATAACACGTTTAGTATATACATCAACATGTCAACCGCTAGTAAATAGTCTTCTAATCATAATGTACTTAATATTTGAGCATATAATTTAACAAATAAAAATAAGTTACATACGCTAAAGCAACACGCACCTAGAGGAAAGAGGAAATTACCTATTATAAAACAACAACTATTTACTGTAGTCCTATCTGTGGTTACAATGAGGAGCTAATGTTACAAAGACGGAAGATTTTACACAATACCTACTCGTATTATACATTTATATTTATATATATTATACATTTATAGTATAATCCTTAAAAGGATCCCATTTCAAATCTACCATAAGACTAGTATAAGGTATAAATCTTCCTAAAACTTTACCAGCAACTTGCTGTCTAGAAAAAGTATATACCTTACGACCTGAAGATATTGAGTTAATATGTACCTACTACGTACTAAAAGAGACAACTCAACAAGATTATTTGTTTCACGAGTTAAAAGTGCATGTTCTCTAGTGATTTTCTAGGTTTTCGTATTTTGAATACACAAAATATGTTTTGTATGTGTTCTAAAAAGTATTCACTGTAAATATGGCTGCTATATTTCTAACTACAGCCCGGCCAGGCTAGAAACATTTGACCACATCGGCCATACTAAACAAAACTCTTTGGATAGCCATATGCAAAATATTTACTTATATATGTATATTGTTGTTATTGCCGGCCAGTATATTGTACCCACATATTGTCCTAAAAATAATGCTGATTTAGAAACCCGTTCAGTTACTTTTTTAAACGTATCATTGCTCAGACTAAGGCAGTTAAAGAGCATTCCCACTCACACGTGTTACAAGCAATCTAGTCGATTAGTCTCCCTTAGTACCTACCTACGCAGTAGGTACATATTAACTCTATGTCTGACCAATGCCGGATTTAGAGGTCTGGAGGCCTCGGGGCAACAAAGGAGTGGAGGCCCCCTGGCCCCACATTATTTTCCAAATAAAATGGACAATTTTTTCCAGTCGAGTTTTCCAATAAATAATATAATTTATTGTGAAACCAAGTATAGATTCTTTTATTATTTAACAAACATAAATATAATCGAAAACAAGAATTATCTGAAATTAAATTTTAGCGTTAACGAACGGAACCTTCAGAGCTTTTTCGCCGAAAAATCTTCGATGATTTCGCTGAAATCCAGTTCCCGAAGTGAATCACTTTCAATGCTTTCCTAAGTAAGAAAACTTTGATAGACGGCTGAATTTGATTTTTTTTCCCGAAGTGTCTATTGTGTGGGCCCCTCTTTTGTGGAGGCCCCGGGGCTGTAGCCCCGGTTGCCCACCCCTAAATGCGGCCCTGTGTCTGACGATCATGGCACGGAGTCTGGCATCGCACACAACTAAGTTAATACGGGTTTAACAGTATCACCAGACAAATGTGTAGTAGTACCTACAAGTGAACGTTTACTACCTTACAAATCAAGGGAAATGAGATATAACTCTGCATTCATACTTTTTATGTCTTTGTAACAAAATAACTTATATCTTGTTCGATTATTCTATAAAGCAAGCATCTAAGGCTAAGCTGTTGGCAATGCATGTTGTGTAGAATTAATCACACGCATTGGAATTTAAATCAAATCAAATCAACAACAAACTAACAAATTAACAATATTGATTATAATTTCATTACTGTTCAATTTTGTAAATTAGTTTACAGAATTGCAGACAGATATAAAATGTCCTTTGGCACTATATCTAACTAAAATTTTTAACTGCTTGCCCATAAAAACCACCAGCATGCGGCTGTAAAAATATTGCTGGCTCGAATTCAAAAGGTGAATCATTTTTATAACACATGAAAATAAGAATTAATTGAATTTCTAGACTTCATTCAAATACAAACTACTTACGTTAAAGTAGTACAAAACAAGTATGAGTAAGCCAGTAATATTTTCAACAGCTCACCACTTAAATTCTCTTTCAAACCAACAAAATATGTAAAAATAACTAAGACTGTTTCTGCCTAGAAGTTCAACTACTACTACGAGGCATCGACCCGTCACAATACCGCATCTTCTACGGCAACACGCCCGTCACCAGCAACGTCATGCCGATGAGATTCAGCAACAAGCACAAACGAAAGACACATAACAAGAGGAAAGCTAAACGACATAAAAAGGTTACCACAAGTATTAATATTTTCGCTTCAGCATCGCCAGACATTGTGATTTTGCACTGGGTGTGATGAAGGGTTAATAAAAAAATATATTGTCAAGATCTCTTTGGGACAGTGTTCAATTATAACTTACCATTCAGTCTCGAGTCCGCCAAGAAAGCAGTAGGCCTACCCTGAAACGTACCTAATTGTGCAAGTGTTCGTACCGTGAAACATAATATTTATTTAGATATTTGCGTTGAATTTCGGTACGTAGCCTTTTTGATTGAAAGGGCTTAGCAGTTTCACAAAGCAGTCCGAACAACTTAGTAATGTCATTTTCTAAGAAAGAAATCTGATGAAACTTGTAAGTTTTTTCGTTCGACCCGAAGTTTCGGGTAGATATTTTCATGGTTTGGTTTTGTTTCTACAGGGCAATTAGTGTATTTTCTACGACTTTGTTCACCAATATGATAATTAGGTACTGGTTTACACGTATTGAAACATAGCCTATCATCATCCATCATAAGGGAGTAAAGTAGCTTCTTTTCAGAAAATATAAATGTTTAATCATCAGTAGGTACTCCTTTAACAACTTCTTTCTTCTTTTTATTTATGTTACTATGATATTGCTAAAATGTTTTTATTACTTATTCTGAACAAACTACGGATTACGTATTACTAATGTTAATTTTAATTATGTTTATGACACATGATAAACATGCACACAACAATGAGTAATAATGTTATTTTCTTTATTTCCAGATACTGTACTGGCGATGAGCATAGGAGCAGTGTATGGTACCAAATAAAAAGCGCAGTGTTCGAGTGATTAATATAAATACTCATAGATAGCAACGTCAATGGCCGACATTATAGGATACCTACCTAACAAGAGCACCTTTATGTAAGCTTCTAAGCCCGCCTTGCCTTTGTGACTAGTAAATCAATACCAAAGTTTCGTCTAGGTTTAAGAGGATACAAGGGCCGTTTTTCCATACAAATGTAGTCCCCTGTTTCTTCCCTGGATAATGCCAGTAGAGCAATATTTTTTCTCCAAAAATGTATGGGCTCTCTATGTTTTCCTTTTTTTCATAAATTATTTAATAAAAGAGACATGGGCCTTCAAAAACCGCAAAAATTTGCCAGATTTTCCGCTGTGTTCAAACATCCAGAAAACAAATTTGACTAAATTATATAAAAAAAGGAAAACATAGAAACATCATTAATTTTTAATGAAAAAAGTAGTTAAATCGGTCAAGTTTTGGAGAAGGTATCAGGGGACTACGAAACGTTGATTTTGTGTACTTTTAATAGGTATTTTCGGTCCAAGCTACTGTTGTCTCTATGGCGCTCTGTGGTCACTGCGCGACAGCAATAGATTTTAAAATACCTATTTTTCAATTCTCTCGCCCTTAGTGTTTCCTCTTAATGGTCGGGCTACACCCAAAATGTATGTCTGCGCATTGTAAAGAACAAATTGTTACAAATGTTATCTTGAAATAAGACAGTTAAGATGTTAAGATAAAGAATATTGATGACAAACGATCTGATTAGAATAAATATATAATTAAAAATAAAACAAATACCTTCTAATTAATTTATTGCTTTTATTTACACAATAAATAAGTTCAAATAACTAATTCTTCTTTCGCAATCAAGAATAACAAGCTGTTTAGCGTAAAATTATCAAAAAAAAAACACGTTACAATAGATACATTTTAAGAAATCTGTACAATGCAAACGTATCTGTCAATACGCTGGCCATAAAATTTGTGTCAACAAGCACTTACAAAATGGCGACTTTTTACACATACGTTTTGTACGTCAAACAAAACATAAAACAACATTTTGTCAAAGTACATAATTGACAATTTTATTATCCGACATATTATTATGATTCATCTTATTTATGTGGCTTTTCCACAATTTGGAATTGTATTAGGTATTTTTAAAACGAAGCAGTTGTACCGCATCAATAGATAACAATAATCAAAAAAATTGTTGATAAACTGAAATTAAAAAAGTAGCAACGGTTAGTAATTAGTATTTAAGAGAACAATAGGTACATCGTACGTAACGTTGACCTAATAATGAAAATTCAATTTAACAGGTTCCCCGTCCGTTGAATCACATATGATACCAATAGATTTTCTATTGTGTCTATCACGGGACAGCGAATGGGTTAAAATCACCATTTATTGCTACTATACTTTTATACTTTTTGTGCAAAAATCTTAAAAAAACATGAATGTCGTAATTTTACAATGCCAACTTTGGTATATTGAATTTACATTAGATTCGTTACATCCTATCTAAATATGATCGTGACGTGTTACGGAAACCATTCTACACCATGGTATGGAATAAAGTACTACGAGTGATGTTTGTTAACAACGCACATGCATCTTCGACGGCTATGGCCAAAATGTTTACACAACTATACCGCAAATTACTCTATAAAAACTATTGACTGAAATTGTCTACGATATACTGGAATCGTTAACAATTCCGAACCTTTTTATTGTCAACTAACAGTTTTATGTGCTACAATTGATCTAATTTATACATCTTCACTTGAAAAATATAATTTTTATTCCATCCTTAAGTTAGCATTGTAAAATCACGATTTCCCAACAATTGAATATATAATGCTTCATCGACATCGATAAAGCAAGGAACGCCACAACAGTTCGACAACTAATCAACAATTTATCGACACAGCCTGAGAGTATAACCCTGCAATACGCAATACAAAAACTACAAACTAATATAAGAAGCCGAATAAAATGCACACGTTACAATTACACATACATAGTATTTGATAACATCCACTCATTCAAACGACACGGTGAAAAATATTGAATTAGTTTATATTTGATTACATACGATGTTATTTTTAACCTATTGAGTGACCGCGGCACATCGGCGGCCAAATAATGTCTGGCATTTCAGTAAATGACAGATTAATTACAAATTCATTTTTACAGTAATCAATCCCCTTTTGCTAACGGTAGAAATTAATAATCAATATTTAAAAGTTATGTAAAGAATTTTAACCTGGCCCTGCTTTAGGACGTCTTGGTTCAGTCAGAAGTTGTTTGCGTATGTCTTGTGCGTCCACTTAGAATAATCCATAGTTGCATGCTATGCTATTTATACAAATGAGCGTCTGATATCATCTTTTATTTTCGAGCTGATGTTTATTTATTTTATTTTTATATTTATTTGTTTTCCAACCAATGTCTGCATATTAGTTTATTATCAACTTAATGACATTGGTATGCCCATGTTCAAAAAGACAAGCCGTGACTTATGGCTGGATAATATGTGAGTATTCTAGATGTTAAGCGACTAAATGTATAACGTGTGGTTACCGCGATACAAGCCTCGAGCTTAGTGCGGAAGCCGCTGCCAATTATAAAAATGTATAATGTAGTAAATAGATAAATAAATATTTAAAAAAGACAACTCCTGCACTAGGTACCTATAACTCCTGTGTCGCGCGGGAATTTACAAACATTCAAACATTCAAACAACAGACACAAAGAACATTCAGCCTCAGAACAACCATTTGTGGCTCACACCAAGTTTTGTCCCGTGTGGCATTTGAACCTACAACCCTCGGCACAGTGGCACTGGCCACGCTTCGGCACGAATGGGCCGGCACGACCGCAGTGATACCACGGCCTCACAGAAAACCGGCGTGAAATAGCGCGTACGTTGTGTTTTGTCGAGTGAACAAGTGTACCAGAGGCCCAACCTCCCCTCCCCTCCTGGGGGAGAGGGAAGGCAAATTTAAAAGGCTGGCAACGCATTTGTCACTCCTCTGGTGTTGCGGGTGGCCATGGGCGGCGGTAATCGCTTACCATCAGGCGATCCGTCTAATCGTTTGTTACCTATACCATAAAAAAAAATTAACCACTACGTCATCCATGCAGACAAATTAAATAAGATTGAATAAGATTGGTTATTAATTTCGACTGTTACTCTAGATCTATTATATCATTATAAATGCGAAAGTACTTATATATTATGTTTAATAATATAATCCTTTCATTATGTAACAATGTGGCTATGTTTATTAATTATATACATAACGCTGCAGTACTTTCAAAAAACGTCAGTTATCATTGATGTTCTACAAAAATAGTCAACTATAGCAAGTGATCCATGAAGCAATACCAAACGCATATACCCATCAATATTGTTCGATCATTTACTAATACCTGATTTCTGGGAGACAAATAATGTGTTAACGGATAGTCAAACTTATGTCAACCGGTGTAATTGGCTGACTGGATAAACATTTCATTTCTCATTAGTTTTTTTAAATCGTCTCCCGCGCTATGAATAATTCCTGTGTCGCGGGGCTTTACAAACATTCAAACAACGGATACAAAAACATCCAAACTCCGAACAACCATTTATGGATCACACAAAGTTTCGTCCCGTGTAAGATTCGAACCCAATTCTATAATGTATGTCTAAAACAATCATAAATAGTCCGCAATATAACTCTGACTGTAGAATATCATTATCCCTTTAAATCACGGCAATACCATACCAGTAGGCCCATAGAAACACTAAATACTAGCTAACTTTATAGCCGGCTTCTAAAAGGCATCCTAAAAACTCCTAACGTATTCAAAACTTGAGAAAAATTATCGAAGATTCAGTTACTATTAAAATGTATTCGCATAATAACATCGAATGCAATCATTTGATTCACTATAAGTACCGACATCAACATATAATCGACAAGCCCTCTACATTTCAACATTCAATATACTTGTGTTCACCCAACTATAATATATTTAAAATTTTAATATCATAAAGGATTTTATTTCACATCGAGCCATGTCCGTCTTCGCCGGGAAAGTAGATATATACATATATCAAATCAGGTACTATATGATGGAAATACGAGTGGAACTTATTTATACATGTGTAGGCTATTGCGCTCTAAGAACGGTCCCTGTGTAGATAACTCCCAAAGCCAGGTTTTCACTGCAAGCAGAACGATCTTCGTACGAACTCTGTTTATTTCACAAAGTTAAACTACATAGTAGTACTTCGACCAACAAAGAGTCCAGGCACTTTTAGACTGATCGAGTAAAAATAATTATTAATAGAAACGAACTCGTTTTGATATCGTGTATAATTGGTTTCTAAGAATTTTTACTCAGCAAAGCATAAGAAAGGTTTTAAGTTATAACTTATTTTAGCTAGCTGGACTCCGTTCTGCTCGACTATTTCTCGTTTATTATCATTTTGCAGTGGAAACCAAGCTTAACACCTAAGTGCGGGCAATAATTGAATAGAACACGCCAGTACTAGGGACACTTCAGCATACATAACATTACTACCATAATAGAACAAACACAAAAACTGAACCAGAATGAAATGTGTCATCAAGCCTTTTTTAGGGCTGATACAATTCCAAGACTTCAATTAGTAGCTGAGGGCCTAGCTCATCTTTGCAATCAGTTATAACGACATAATGTTGTCATAATTAAAGGAGCTTCTAAAGGGGCAATATTTTACTGCAATATTTGGTTGCAATACTTTCATCCATAGTCTGATCGAATCAACATATCAATGCTCAGCCATGCCAAACATAATGGAACATTCTATCTACATATACGCTCAAATTACCTTGTATTGCACTGTATGAGAGTTATTGCTGGCAACGTTGCCAGACACTGGATTGCAGAAAATAATGCCCGTATAGAAGCCTCTTAAACTATTGAGTCACAGCGGCACCCCAGCAGTCAGACATAATAGGTTTTTAATTATGTATAGCATTCAAGAATTGACATGTCAAGCCACATAATTTCAAAGTTCAACGCATATTTCCATCACTAGTACTGTTAATCTTATTTCAATATCTAGTAATTCGCAATCTATGGTAGGTGCCAACATGGCTGTTTGACAGACTATTAGTGCTATTACATACATTCGAGTTAAAAATTGTTTATATCTAAGTATTTATTTATGTCTGTCCACATGCATGGGGTTGTCAGTTTACAGAAAATTGCTTCGACATTTCATATTAAAATATATGTTAAAATTTATTATGTTACAACTAATAAACACAGTTGACACAGTAGAAAGTTAAAATTGAAACTTTAGAGAGCGGTTACATTATAGAATAATATACATATTTGAATAATAGCTATTGAGAAAATCTTATATAAAGACAGAGGTGTATTAAGACATAAACCAAATCTGTACAATGTTGTAATAACATATTTAGTTGTATTTCAATTTCCTGCTCTGACAACCCTAAGCTACAGGCAAGATGGACCGGACCCTACCAGAGATCCCAACTCACGCATTTGAAAGAAACACGAGATATCGGATCACATATCCGATCGGCTAATTTCAACTGTCCTAGCCCAGTGCTAATCCATTTTCATCTAGAAGTAACTTTGCATTTTTTGAACACATTCACTTTTGTCTCAATCAAGATATCTATCAAATACGTTAATATCCCGTCTTCCATATAAATATTTTTATTTATTAAATATATTATTATGTATTTGGGACGAAACTCTAATAGGGGGATATCCACAATACGAAACATGGCTCTTCTTAGTTTCATATTGATAAGTTAGTCATTTATTAAGCAGAATCGAAAATTCATGTTTCATATTGGCCCTTTTATATTATTATAATATCTACTTAAGCCTTGGTAAGTTTAAGTTCAAAATCTTGCCTCTCATTCGGTCCAACGGCTTTCAACAGCCAAATGACAGAGACAGCACAATCATTCAGGCAATCATGCATCGTCATACTCTTACAATCCTGGATAAAAGTGGTGCGTGGATCGAAACGATCACATAGTTGCCATCACTCTGATCGCTACAGCTGATCACAAAACCATTTCGAATAACACTCTCTCTAGAAACTTTATTTATCAAGAATGATCTAAAGCTTGCACTATGAAGTTTTACTAAAACGTAAAGTGGAGTCTGTGATCAGACATCAACAACCCGCTTGGCGAGCCATTATGACCTTTATTCTTGAAAAATAAGGCTCATATTAGACAACACACATGGCCCACATATTGTATTCTACCATACCTTATCGTATCCCAATTTCATATGCACCCAAACACCGTCACAGTTTTATTAAACTACACTATATTACAACAAACCATTTTTTTTTAAACACATTGCTTAGCCTCACAAATGATACCGAATTTTTATAACTAACAACTGTCTCATAGCTTCTATACTGCATAAAGCTTCGCAATATGTTTAAAAACAAATGTAAATATGTTTTTAGTCTAAAACCAACGTTATGTCGAACAAATAGGGTTGATTTTCGACTGTTAGCGACACTCGAATATATACAACGTAATAATTTACATAATCAGTGGTAACAGAATTAAATACGATAGTAGGAATACCTGTGGAGCGAACAAATTTCTACAAAATTAAAAAGGTAAAACTTTAGGTCGTGTTTTAGGTCATGCAAGAAAAATATTTAATATTGTCTTCTGTTTACGCGAATATTATTCATTGAAATTAAACTACTATATACGGATTTTATCGCGTTGTTTATTTGACACTTTATTACATTTTGAAAACTATTACACTACTATTACTATTAAACTTTACTAATTTTTAAGCTAATTAATAGTATAAATAGTTTTAATAGTTTCAATAATATAATTAGTTTAAAAATTAGTAAAGTTTAATAGTAATAGTAGTGTGACAGTTTTCAAAATTATGTAATAAAGTGTCAAATAAAAGACGCGATAAAGTCCGTATATAGTAGTTTAATTTCAAAGAAAAATATTAGCAGTGTCCAAATAATAAGGTCTCTATTGCTGACGCTTGACCTCAATCCAATAAGCATATTATTATGTATAGTGCTAATATACATTGCACATATAAGACACCATATATTAGCAAACTTTGACATTAGTTTAGAAGATATCAGACGATGTTCGTATACGTTATAATAATGGATGTCTATCAGTATTCTCTATTTAAAAATCCTATAGTTCCTTGTTCACTCCACAGTACTCCAAAACCCGACTTAAAAAGACTAGAATCAGCCTAAGCACCGACATAGACTTAGGCAGATCTTATCTAAACACAATGTCTAACGACGAAGCGGTCTTCGAGACAATGGGCTCCACCACTCGATATATTTCAATATCTAATATTGATAGCGATATATTTTGTATCAGGTACTTTATGCTCCCGCGAATATTCTAATCAAAGCGTATGTATTTTGGTGTATTTTTGTTTGTTAGCGACGATCTTAGCATTTAATGCTGCTGTATTCAATGTTAAAATGTATCGTCATAATGTCACAAGAGAGACCATCTCTTGTGAAATTATGAATTTTGTAGATAGATAAATTATTATTAATTCTTTTTAAATCTTACTTAAGACACATTTACACATGGTCTTCTGTCGACTCCTACTTGCCAAAGACCCCTCAGTCGAAGCGTTGCTTGCACTTCGGCTTGCTTTGGACTTAGTCGACTTCGGCTGCGAACTGAGTCGTCAGACTTGGCTTAGGCGTATTCGACTTCGGATTTCAAAGTCGTCTTGTCGACCTAGTGTAAGTGAGCCATAAAGCAAAACCATGAGAGGCAGCCTTGTATTGTGCTTTAGGGTCCGGTCCCACTGGCGTTTGTCGGGCGTGCGCTTTCCTCTAACGTTAGGCAAGTTGCGCCTGCGCATCGTGTGAGATTGACCCCTTAGTTTTGTCATAACTTTAGGGTTCGAGACATTCTAGCTAAGTTAAGCTGGGGTCGCAATTTCCTTACAAGGCTTACATCTCATATATACGCTGTTTAAAACTATATTCTATTCCTCATCAGTATTAGTGTATCGGTAGTTAGGACCAACCGTTTCGAACCCATTATCTTGTAGACCGTGAGTCAGTAACAGCTAGTCGAGCTCTATTCTTATGGTGGGCGCGAGGGTCCCGCACTGTATCTTGGACTCCTTGAGCTTGATGAGCGAGAGGTGCAAGTCCTCCATGGTGATGGGTCGCACGGCGTCTACGTACTCGTCGTCAGAGTCCGACGAGGCGTTTGTTTTTGTTTTTTCGGAGGTTTGGCTCTGTAATGTAATAATTAGGAATAAAGTATTAAATATTTTTAAAATGTTGGTTTATCCGCAACTGGCCAATGTGAAATCTATAATATCTAATAAACATTTTATACATAAGCTGTGAGTAAACTTGTTACTAACAAATAAATTATTACAAGACGTGAATTAAATATAAGAATTATGAATTGCAATTTAAAATAGTTCAATAAATACTTAAAATCTATAAAATCACATAATATTCATTACGATATTTTTTAAAATGCTTATTATTTATTATAAATATATATTAGGTTATTATTATTACTAGCGATTTTGATTAATAATTAACCTTTGATCAATGGCCTGCCACCACTCACACACAACTAACACTTATCACTGAGTAATGTTTATAGACAATTGTTTTTGTTTAAATCGTTAGTTAATACATACATACAGTAAATACATAATTTACTAACGTGTACTTCGAACGATCTACCACTTTAATATTAGATATTGTTTTATAAGTAAGGCAGCTACAGCACAACGCCACTGGAATATTAACAATAAAATAATCTCATAACTTACCTCATTCATCTCTCTAGCGATCTCCTCTCTGGCAAGATCCCTCACACGGTACACGGCCGCCTGCCGACACAGCTCGTGCAGGTCCGACCCGGAGAAACCTTCCGTGGACGCCGCTAGACGCTTGTAATCAATCTGTTAACGAACATCCCTAAGTTTAATTGACATTACGTTAAAAAAAGGTATTGGTAAACTCGACAAGTATGAGAATCTTTATATATGTATTTATATTTTCTGTGCGTGTGTTTGTAATTAAACTCCTAATCGGCTGGACCGATTATGATGAAATTTTTTGTGTGTATTCAAGTGGATTCGAGAATGGTTTAGATATGGTTTTTTTTTCGTGTGTGCCGGACAAGGTCTGTCGGGACAGCTAGTATAACTATACATATAGACCTAGTCAGAGACTGTTGAACTGCCACGCAGAGGTTTCGAGTTCGATTCCAAGGCACACACCTCTGACTTTTGAAAGTTACGTACTTACATATTAAATAGTGAATTATCGCTCACTATAACGGTGAAGGAAAATATCGTGCGTCTGACTGCCAACCCACACTGCCAGCGTGTTGGACTAAACCCATAGTCCGCCACGCTGGCCCTGTGCTGGGTTAGACAACCCATCTCACACTTAGAAGAGTGCCCTACAGTAGGACAGCTTATTAACCTCTGAGTCTTATTCGAAGAGGTTAATGAAAACACTATGTGGGTCTGTGTGTCTGTCTGTTAGCGACCGGCATAACTCCTGAACCACTGGACCGATTGACTTGTAACTTTGTGTGCAAACACCTTTTCGAGTTGGCTGTAGAGTTTGACGTCTGAGACCCTACATCAAGCGCGATAGCTCTCATTATGAGGCTATGGGTCCGTACTTACATCAGGAGTGATAGGCTCCGACTTGAGTATGAGCTGCAGAATACGTTCGCGCTGTGTCTCGTTGGGCATGGGCACGTGGAATGTCGCCGGCATGCGGCGCTGGATCGCCTTATCTAAGTCCTGAGGACGGTTTGTGGCACCTAAAAATGAAAAAAATACCGTTAACTAATATATAAATTTATTTATTTATTTATTTAAGGATTTTCAACAAAGGAATATACAATAACATACATTATATAGCAGTAATAAAGTTCTTAGCGTGTATAGTCCCTCAATTATAGGAAACCACAGCTTGCAAATTATAATTACAACTAAACTAACAACTTAATTAAAGAAACAAACAGAAAACATAAAATTTTTAAACATAAAATTCTGCCTCTAGGGTAAACTTTGGAGTAAAACAATAATAGCTTATTAGATATAGAGTTATATAAAAAATTTACAAAGAAAAAAAAATAAGTGGAGGTATATAGAACTAAGTTAACAATCTACGAAGACACTTTTTAAATTGTATTAAATTGTTACTTATGTCTAGGTCGGTGTTAACAGAAAGTGCATTGTATTGTCTACAGAGTCTGGTTACAGCTGCGTAATGTCCAAGATTTGTTCTTGAGCGAGGAATATGGAAAAGCTTGTATGTATTAGGTCTTGGAATACGAGTCGGAATATTAATTTTGAATCTATTTAAGAGAGGTTTGCAGTCAGTAGTTCCATTTATTATTTTATGTAGGAAGACAACGTCAGACATTTTACGGCGGTTAGATAGGGTGTTCATGCGGAAGTGTTTCAGGCGCCCTTCGTAATTATTTACGTTTTGCAGTGAGTGGTTCCGGTAAGCGAGATGGTAGAGAAACCGCTTCTGGACCCGTTCCAGATGCTTGATGTAAATGTCATAATTTATTTTATTATAATATTGTCTTCTGTTTACGCGAATGTTATTCATTGAAATTAAACTACTATATACGGATTTCATCGCGTTGTTTATTTGACAGTTTATTACAAAATTTAGAAACTATTACACTACTAGTACTATTAAACTTTACTAATTTTTAAGCTAATTAAATTATTGAAACTATTAAAACTATTTATACTATTACTATACTATTATACTATTTATATTTATGTTTACACTTTCCCCGACGTTTCGGTTGCTTTTCAGCAGCCATGGTCACGGGGAGACTAAGATGGTAGTTGTCTCAATGTTCCAGTGTAGTTATTTCAAAGTACCCGAACATAATTTAATCATGGGTGTTTCTATTTACGCAGAATGAGCTCACAGTATCATGGAGTCTACTCAATAATTAAATTAGTTTAAAAATTAGTAAAGTGTAATAGTAATAGTAGTGTAACAAATTCTAAATTTTGTAATAAAGTGTCAAATAAACAACGCTATAATATCCGTTTAAAGTAGTTTTATTTTATTATGTTATTTAAAAGTTTGCAGGAAGTATAGCAGCAATAGCCCGGTGGGGAACCGTTGGACTGCCACGCAGAGACCTCGAGTTCGGTCGCACGAATCTCTGACTTTTCGAAGTTACGTGCATATTAAAATATTTAAAATGTTATCAATGATATGTGAAGTCTGCCAACCCGCAGTGGGCCAGTTTGGTGGACTATGGCATAAACTGTCTTACACCCAGAATGGGCCCACACCTAGCTATGGGACAGTTTAATACAGGGCTGATATTATTTATCCGAGGCAATTTTAATATTTACATATTATAAAAATAACATAATAATAATTTATGTCGTAAATATTAACGGGCGGTCCTTTTTATTGTCCCTTATTGTTTACGACATCATTTATAGTTGTTATTTTTTTTTAATTAGTAAAATATTAAGATTGCCTCGGGTGGTTAACATATGACTATCTGAAACCATTTCACGAAAAAAATCGGTACATTAACTTTTTCAAAAACATAATTCTAATTTAAAAAAAATATGGTCAGGTTTATTCTATACCACCAGTAGAATGCGTGGTTAAAAGGAATTACACGATTTCAAAATCATCCTGTAGGTTTTATTGTAAAAGTAAATTAAATACTCATACAACCAGCCATCAGATGTGTGATATCATACACACATGTCTGATCTCGTGATATCTGCTTGATATTTCTTTCTTTCTTTTATGTCACGCAAGCGTTTCTGTCATTATTAATCAACTGCCGAAGCAGCTGACTACTGCTTTATTTCATGCAAACCTTAATTTATCAGTTCTTTCTCTCCATTGGTAAGACATACCCATAATAATGACGGTGCATCCAGGGTCAGTGATGAGTCCGTCCCACAGTGACATGAACTGTGTCTTCATCATGGCGGTCGCCTCGTGGTCGTGCTGGGTGCGCGTGCGCAGGAATGACTCGATCTCGTCTGTAAATCAGTTAAATAATATTTCATATACATATAACAATGGCCGCTGTAGTGTAGGTAACGTTTAAGTACTATACATACACAGCAAAGCCCTTGACATGACTCGCGAGGGACTATAACATAAATATTTTCGATACAATATTTTAATATGTATGTATGTCTAGGCTGCCTTGGTCTCAATGGCATAAAGTTTACCTGGTTCAATTCCAGGGTCAAACATGTCTTTCTAGCAAAATAATAGTATAGATTTTGGCAAGTTGCTAAGTACGTAGGTAAGGAAGGTGCCTCATTATTGAGTTCTGTTGCGTGGTCGCAACGTATCAACACTTTGTATGCCAACCCTGCGCTGCGACGACGCACGACGTGGCAGCGCAAAAGGGCGACGCACGCACCTTTTCAATCTTCAACCCACAATGGAGCGGAACTCTGTCCGGCGTCGCACCGGAGCTCCGACAGCCCAGTTTAGCACCCTAGCTCCCGCTTCATCTCTCGTCCGTCGATCCTTTGAAACGTCGCATGCGACGACGCTACGCATTAAAGTGGTACGTCACAAAAAATTTACGGGAAAGGACGCAGCTTTGATGCTGCGACGACGCAACGCATCGTACTAATGAGACACCTCCTTAATAAGTGCTGGAAATTGTTTAGCTCATATCTGAGATATATTGATATGTGAAGACAAAACTTTGTAATCTTTTTAAATATATTGCACTTCAACCAATTACTAGCCGCTAGTCTCTCGTAGTCTCTAATCAGGACTAATCAATCTCTAGTCAATGATAAGTGTACCTATGAACACAATACAGGGCTGCAGTTTGACGGCGAGGCTGAACACGGCGGCGGCCAGCTTCTGCGTCTCGCCGTACCACTTGTCGGTGAGCAGCGACACGTCCAGGTTGATGAAGCTCATGTTCGCCTCCTTGGCTGTCGCCTTCGCTATCAGAGTTTTGCCGCATCCTGGAATAATGACATAGAAGTGTTAATAAATGGGTAAAGCATTGGATTTGCAGCCGAGTGGTAGACCGATGGACAGACATGCAGAGGTCTCGAGTTCTATTCCAAGGCATGCAACTCAGAGTTTCAAAGAAACCTGTATAGCTAAGAGTTTTACATAAGGTTTTCTAAGATTTGTGAACTCTGCTAATGCGTATTGGACTAGAACACGAACTAAAAAGAAACCTATATAATCTATCCCATTGCTGGGTACGCGAACAGTTGAACAGTTTATTTACAGAGCTTTTCATTTCTAGTCAGAAAAATCCTTTAATTTTTTGTGGGTCCGACATCTCATAGACAGCAGTCCCTTTAAATACCACTGCGCAACGGAGGCAAACAAATCATAGCTGACAAAATGACGGTATGATAAACTTTTGTGGATATGCAGACGTAATATAATATTCTATCACATACACACAACACCATCTAGGCCAAACTAAGCAGAGCTTGTACTATGGGTACTAGACAATGGATAAACATGGATACATATATATTATACATAGAAACACTCAGACCAAGACAAACATCCATGTTCATGCATACAAATGTTTGACTTGTGCGGGAATCGAACCCGCGACCTCAGGCGTGGCAGTCGGTTACATTAACCACTACGCCATCGAAGCCGACAAGTCTATGTATCCGAATAGTCTTAGGAGAACTGCACGGATGGTATAGTGGTTTCAGTGGTCGCCTCTCCACTGTCGCCACGCCGAGTGTTGTGGGTTCGATGCCCACACGGGACAAACATTTATGTCATCCACAAATTGTTGTTCACATTCTGGGTGTTCTTTGAGTCCGTTGTCTGAATGTTTTTAAAGACCCTTACGATACAGAAATACGACAAACACCAGTGTGGATGTTATAAAAAAAAAAACTTCGGGCGATCGAAATTTTGACACTACCGCCGACTTCATGGGGCACTCCTCATTGAGCACCCCCAATATTGTACCCTGGTCAAGTGGACCAGGACACTAAGTGAATGAATAGTGACGACTTGAAAACTGAAAACTTATATCTTTCGTCGACCTCAGGCCCCCAATAGATTTTTTATTTTTTATACCACTAAGGTGGCAAGCAAGCATACGGCCCACCTAATGGTGAGTGATCATCGTAGCCTATGGACGCCTGCGACACCAGAGGCATCACTTGCGCGTTGCCGACCCTTTAGGAAAGGAAGTGGGAAGGAGAAGGAGCGGGATGGGGGAATGGGGGTGATTGGGCCTCCGGCACTCTCACTCACCGAACGAAACACAACAGTAGGAATACTGGTATTTCACGTCACTATTCTGTGAGAGGGTAGTGCTTAGCCGATCGAGCCGGCACATTCATGCTGAAATCAGCAAGGCTTTACTACTCTAGCAAGGCTCTACTACTCTAAAATGAATATTGCCTCTGAATATTGTTACCAGCTCACCAGGCTAAGCAAAGCAATTTACCTGCGGTAAATTGTCAGTCAATGGTGGTTTCTATAATTCCTTCGTACCTGGAGGTCCATGCAGCAGCACACCCTTAGGCGGCTGCGTGAGCCGACTGTCGGCGAATAGCTCTCGCTTCTGGATCGGCAGGATCACTGTCTCTCGCAGTTCCTGGATTAGGTGGTCCAGGCCAGCTATATCCTTCCAGTTTACCTGTGGACATTATGGCAAAATATTTTTATCAACTGAGTCGCAATAACACACCGGCTGCTGAACACAATAGTATTTCAACTCTGTCTGGTATTCCAACAATCGATAGGTTAACAGACGGTATTATTATAGATGTGAAAGTTTTGCAAAGATAGAAATGAATTGAGGTCTAAGGATTCCTGGGCCGGACAGTCTTATTGCAATTGCCTGTTCAAAGAAGCAGTTTCTTTTATTTTATTTAGCGTTCATGGGTGACAGACGAACCAGCGGCCCACCTGATAGTAAGTGAGAACCGTGGCTCATACACATGGTTGTGTTTTCTTAGCATTATAGAAGCAATGTCAAAAAAAACGCAACCAAGTCGCTGCCTACCGGAAGGAAAAGGGAAATGGAGCAGGATGGGGTTTCGGAAGGGAAGGGTGATCGGGCCTCAGGCGCTCTCACTCACCGAACGAAACATAACAGATACTGTTATTTTACGTCGATCTTCTGTGAGAGGGTGGTACTTCCCCGGTCGAGCCGGCCCATTCATGCTGTAACCAGCGTGGCCCTACCACTCAAAGATTGTGCCCGGTAGACGGTTATAAGCTTGCCTTCTTTAAGGTGAAATCTAAAAACCATAGCTGCTGAAATGTTTTAGTAAACCGCTGCCGTCTACTCCAGGGATAAAGGCGTGTAATGTATGTATGTTGTGAAGGTGTTTAGATGTTTGATACTCAAGCACGCGAAAACTGTTGAACGGATTTGAATAATGAATTAACAACCCTTCCCCATCACCGTTGGAGTTCACCAGGGATCCGTCCTTAGCCCGTTTCTGTTCAGCGTGATATTAGACGTCTTGTCGGACAGCATCAGACTCACATGAGCAACCTCCTTGGTTGCTCATGTATGCTGACGATATCGCGCTGGTGGACGCGGACAAGGCTCGATTGGTGCGACGGATGAACGTGTGGAAGGAGTCGCTTGAGAACGGCGGTCTGAAACTCAACGTGGCAAAGACCGAGTATCTGGCCTGCAACACCACAGACCCCACGTCTGTCCGCATAGGCGGAGACATGGTCGAGCGCACAGACCAATTCAAATATTTGGGGTCTGTACTCCACGTGTCTGGCGACATCGACTGCGACGTCAAGGCACGTATTTCGGCAGCTTGGGCAAAATGGCGTGAGGTGGCGGGCGTCATTTGTGACCCTAAAATGCCGGTAAAGCTGAAAGGGCAGGTCTATAAGACCATCATTAGGCCTATCCTTTTATATGGCAGTGAGACGTGGCCAGTGCTTGAGCGGCACAAGCAGGAACTGCGTGTCACGGAAATGAATATGTTGCGCTGGATGTGTGGAGTAACGCGGAAGGACCGTATAAGAAACTCCGGCATCCGTGGCAGTCTTCATGTCCGTGACATAGCAGATAAGCTGCAAGAGAGTCGCCTACGCTGGTACGGCCACGTTTTACGAAAACCGGCATGTTACGTGGGGAACAAATGTCTTGCCATGCCACCTCCGCCTGGCCCGAGTAAACGGGGCAGACCCAAGAAATGCTGGCTTGACGTCGTAAGAGATGACATGCGTGCCAACAAGCTCACACCACAGGACGCTATAGATCGTGCGAAATGGAGAAGACTTAGCAGGAAAGCGGACCCTGGGTTCCAACGCCAACGCCGCGGATGCAACCGGGATAAACGCTAGGATGATGATGATGATGATGATGATGATGACTGATTGTCTGACGTGGATTGTCTTAGTAGGAAAAGTTGTAACATTTTACGTTTTTGTGACATCAAGTAAATTCAATATACGACATTTTAAGTAATAAGTTTCACTCAAAAAATTATGCTCAGGCAGAGATGAGTGGGTTTAAATATGCGGGGCCCCCTTTCGCGCGGGGCCCGTAGCTATTGCTACTCTTGCTACGTGGTTAATCCGGCACTGACATAGGTAGGTACTAGCCGAAACAACTCTTTTCTCATTAATGATCAGCGCCGACGGACGGAGTGGCGGCGAAAAGACTAATTCAGTAGGTAACAATTTAAATTCAACCTAAAGTGCTTCAGAATACGACTGTATTTGGTACAAGGAAATAAAATGACCGCGCTTTGAGTCGCTCGCCGTCATTTTATTTACTTTTACCAAATACAGTCGTATTCTGAAGCACTTTAGGTTGAATTTAAATTGTTACTGAATTAGTCTCTTCGCCGTCACTCCGTCCGTCGGCGCTGACCCTAAGAATCCAAAGCCACTTTGCCTGATAAGGAAATCCAATCCAAGACCTCACAATCAGCTACAAACATAAGCCACGGGGTCATCAAGGATAGCCAAAGTGTAATAAAATGCAAATTTTAATACCCTCGTATTTTCAATGCCAACATCGTTTATTTTAATGAACATTAAGTTTAGTTTCTAATGCTATAACATTTTAGTATATCACTAAACGTACATATATACCTCCAGTATTTAGAATTTCTAACGCTTGGTGACGAGATAACGACGTCGACGACCTTTGTATTATGATTATTTGCAATTACAATTTGTGACGTCATACACGACAATCAAAATATAAGGAGCGATTGTAAAGGTAATTTAATTTAGTACCTACCTATATCATTGTAGACTAACATTAATTCGTTCTGTGACAAAACGAATTAATTAAATCCACACGAAAAATAACTCCTTTTGTCGCGTCTGGGTATAATCTGCGTACGTTATTCGAAAATTCATAAAACTGTTATACATATGTTGTAACGTGTGGGACGTTACAATTATGAATAATAGTGTAGGGATTGTATTTTAAAACTTTTAGTGTGATTAGTAGTTTTCGGCCGCCTGAAGACCTCTTACTTAACTTAAGGCTTAGAGATTTTATCCTTAGTCAATATTTAGAGTAATAATCAAATATAGATCTAGACATAAAACAACAGTTAAAACAATAAGCATTTATCAAAAAGAATTCTATCGAGGTGTACCTCGTTAGACACACGAGCAAACATATTTTCGATACCCGGTTCGGGAAAAGTGCTATGCAGTTTTATAGAGAATTCTCTCTGACAGCCCGGGACTGAAAATGTGTCCAGCAAACGACAACAGGCTCGCCCCGTATTAATAAATGTAGGTGAAGTGCACTTCTCCTAACACCTTCGGGAGATTGAGTCTATGATGGTTATTATATTATAACGCTAAAACTGAAATGGCGAATGGTAATTTACCAGTTTTATCGTGAAACTGAGAAAACCATTTCATTTCAAACCATATTATTCAATTGTCATAGCTGGCTAACGCTAACACGTAAAGTCTGTTAACGACTGTCAAATATAATAGGTAGTGAAAGAAAGTACCAGCTAATCTAACGGTTAACCGGTACTGGCCACGCCCGTCTCACTACACAGCTTGTTTGTTTGTTTGTAAGTGTTTAACTCAAAAATTATATAAACGATTTATAAAATTCTTTCACCTTTTGAAAGCTATATTATCATCCAGTAACATAGGCTACATATTATCAAAAAAAAAAGACTGTCACACCTAACTTACCACGGTGTTCCTCGACAAACCACTATCGGCGGGGCCGCGCGAATCACTTTCACATGCGATCGCGACCCCGCCGAGGTTAAGGCCCACCGTATGAAACGGCAGGCCACTACACGACAAGACCTACCCAATGGTCACCTCGACAAAAAATCTCTAGAGGGGAGACGGACACGACATAGAGGCGCGCGTGGGAACACGCACGCCGCCTCTCGGACCTGGTGCTGAACGGATGGCGGGCAGGCCCCGGAACGGATGGCGGGCACCTTTTTTTTTTTTTTTTGGGAGGGGGGAAATGCTCCTGATGCATACCGCCCCACTCGGGGAGGTGGGACGGTTATGTCGGGCTCTCCGGCCTAGAGCGAACGGCCGGCATACCGACTAAAACCCCCCTGTGCACCGTCGCCTCGCCTTAGCGGGTGGGCCACCGGAACCTGATACAACATCAGCGACCCACCCAGCGACTGCCCACGACCCACGGGCACCAACACTTGCGGTGGCGTCTGGGTGCACCAGAGACGCCGCGACTACACAGAAGGGTGCGGGTGGGAGAAAAATACCCCGATCTCCCACCCTCAGCCATCGCTAGGGGGGCATCAGACGCGCATCGGCGCGCCGACGCCGCCCAGCTCGCCGGCGACGGATCGGGTCAGCGAGGAGACTTTCCTCCCTGGCCCGCTCCGCCGCCTCCTTCTGCGAGATGACGTTTTCGCAGAAGGATGCGACCGCACACCAATTCCTGTCGCTATCGGCCATGGAGCGGATTATGGCCGATAGCGAGAGATCCACACCGATGGTCTCGACGAGGGCACGACGCTGCTGCGCCCACGCCGGGCAGAACTCCAGCGTATGCTGCGCCGTGTCCTCGCCACAATCACAGTGGTGACAGGCGGGACTCGATTCCCACCTCGCAACCTTGTGCAGGTAGTATCCGAAGCACCCGTGCCCGGATAATACCTGCTCCAGCCGGAAGGAAAGGGTCCCGTGCTGTCGCCACACCCACAACGAAAGGACCGGCCGGAGCGCCTCCACCGTGCGAAGACCCGCACGTGGAGCCTCCAGCCGGGCTGACCATCGGGCCACGATGGCTCGGCGAGCGGCCTCGCGCCACTCGCGCACCTGCTCGAGCAGAGGGCGACCGCCTCCGCCTGCTCGAAATTCGGCCGTTCGCCGATAAACGTCGGCGAGCACTTCCGCCTCCAAATCCCACGGGGGTGTACCGGCCAGCGCGCATGCCGCGTCTGCGGACACGGTGCGGTACCCGCGTATTGCCCTGACCGCCAAAGTGCGCTGCGGTCGGCATAACCGCGCGCGGTTCTGGGCGGTCAGGGACCCCGCCCACACCGGTGCGCCGTACAGCGCCATCGACCGGACTACCCCCGTGTAGAGCCTCCGGCACGCCAAACTGGGTCCGCCCAGATTGGGCAATAATCGGCCCAGGGCGGACGCCGCGCCGTCCAGCTTCGGCTCAAGCTGGCGGAAATGCTCGTCGAAGAGCCATCGCCCATCCAACACCAGGCCCAGATATCTCATCTGGGCCTGAACCGGTACGAGGACCGAGCCGACGGTGATCGAGGCGCCGGCAGGCGGCCTGCGACGGGGCCCATGGAACAACAGGGCCTCCGTCTTGTTGAGGGCCACCTTAAGCCCCAGCGCCTCGATTCGCCCGACCACCTGAGAGACCCCCGTGGTGGCCAGGCGAGCCGCCTCCTCAAAGTTGCGTCCCCGGGCAGCTACCAACGTGAACGGATGGCGGGCACCTAACTTAACTTAACCTACTTTTACTATTTTCGTAGTACATTTCCATATACATTCAAGTAACATGATTAAGTACCATAAAATAATTAAAATAACCATTAATTATTCTGTTAGGTCTACAACTTGCGTGATATAATACTCCGTATTATTATAATTTATTAATCTGCGTGTCAAACATAACTCATGAACAGCTTTCCCTCATTATACTTGATTAAAAAAATAGAGATGTAGTTTTTAAATCTCGGGCACCGACAGTCTAATGGGAGACCGTTGGACTGCCACGCAGAAGTCTCCAGTTAGATCCCGAGGCATGCACCACTGACTTTTCGAACTTATGTCTGTATTAAATAGTTATCGCTCACTTTGACGGTGAAGGAAAACATTCTGAGGAAACCTGCACGTCTGAGAGTTCTCCATAATGTTCCCAAAGATATGTGAAGTCTGCCAACCCGCACCGGGCCAGCGTGGTGGATGTTCTAACGCTTTTCACACTGAGAAGAGTCCTGATCCAGCAGCGGGATAGTTTATATACAGAGCTGATGTTATTACATAATCTTTGGTATTAGTCAATCCTAACTAATATTATAAGTGCGAAAATGAGTTTGTTTGTTTGTTACCTTTTGACGCCTAAACCACTGAACCGATCATCCTGAAATTTTGCATATACGTTGACAGTTGTACAGAAACGGACATAGGCTACCTTTCATCCAGAAAAATAACTGTTGCAAACCTAACCTAACCTAACCTACATTTACGCGAGCGAAGCCGCGGGTGAAAACTAGTAGGTTCTAAATCTCAATATACACTAATCTTGAGTTACTTTGATGAGCGGCGGGGCCAACCGGTGCTAATTATCTGGTGACTGTCCAAATGAGCCAGCTCACTCTGAGTTGTACCACCCACGTTTCGCCCGGGAAGTGTGACGTTCACTGACATAATGTCTAGTCCATTATTAACCTCAGAGTCTTCTTCAGAGGTTAATGAAAACACTATGTGGGTCTGTGTGTCTGTCTGTTAGTGACAGTCATAACTCCGGAACCACTGGACCGATTGCCTTGTAACTTGGTGTGCAGACACCTTGGGATTATACCTCGGTCGAGTTTGAATATGGGCCCTGTGGGTCAAAAGACCCCTGAGATATAGGGGCCACAAGGTCACATGATGTATATTTAAGACGAAGAGGTTGAATCCTGGGTTTTTACACTCATCTCGTTATTCTAGGCTGGGCGATGTTAACCGATATGCATAATAAGCATACTTGATGCTTTGATGTCAATGCTTGCATAATCGCGGGCAACAGTTAATCTTAACAAATATTAAAAATAAAAATACAGACGAATTGAGTACCTCCTCCTTTTTTTGAAGTCGGTAATAAAAATATAATTTATATAAACTGATAAGGTAAATCGTAACGCATTTACAGCAGCCTAATCAAGAAATAATCCAAATGTTTATTAGATGCGACAAACTAGGTTGGGCTAGAAGATATTAAATGTTTTCTAGGGTTTCTAAAAGTTACATGCTTACAAGTACCAGTAAAGAAACTTTGAAGACAAAAGCATTTCAGTTGAATTTTGATATTTACAGCACGGAACTACGCCGTAGCCCTAATTAATAGACTATCTTCATATTATTATAAGCCCCACCTAATTGACTAAGTATTTAGTAACAGAAAACTCCAAAACAGCAATAATTTATTTTTTCTTCTACCAAAATTGACGTAATTCTTACATCACAGGTCTCTTTATAAACATTCAAACAACAGACAAATTGAACACAGACTGTTGTTTATGATTTAATCTATCTTTATACATATAATTCTACTGTACGTGTGTGTCACTGAACTCCTCCTAAACGGCTGGACCGATTTTGATGAAACTTTTTGTGTGTGTTCAAGTGGATTCGAGAATGGTTTAGACATGTCGTTTTTTTTTCTCTTGTGTACAAGATAACGTCTGGCGGGACAGCTAGTTTGTATATAAATATAAAAGTTAGACTTACATTAATCTCATCGGGCACGACCAGCTGTGACGCGATGATCATCTCATGGTCGGAGAGCTTGTCCAGCGCGAGGGAGTGCTTGTTGCCGAGCCCCGCTCTGCAAGACATCCTTAACACATGCATGCTCCATACAGTGGCTGTAGTTTACACTTTTACACAAAAATGTCACATCACATACATGCAACTAGGAGGCTTATTTACGGTCTAACTGCAGTATATTCTAACTAATATTGTAAAAGCGAAAATGAGTTTGTTTGTTTGTTACCTTTTCACGCCTAAACCACTGAACCGATCATTCTGAAATTTTGCATATACATTGTCAGGTGTACAGAAACGGACATGGGCTACCTATCATCCCGAAAAAAATTACTGTTCCCGAGGAAAACAACAATAACGTTCTTATGATAACAGATGGCGCCACGTGTCTTTCGAATCATGATTGAATTATATTATTATACAAGCAGAGTACAACCCGAATTGATTGTCAAATTGTAAATTAATGCGAGCGAAGCCGCGGGCAAAAACTAGTAAAATATATATTTATTGATTATCAAACAAAATCTCTCATTGTTTCTGTCTCCTAAACATATTAAAGATGAAAGGTCAATTATTTGGGAATAAAAGGATGAGCAATTTCACCTAGAACAGACAATATTATTTTTTAAATAGCTGTCTGTTGGCTGTTAAATACCTGTCTATAATACAAATCTATATTTGTATTGCAGCTTAGATATTATGAAATATCAAGCCAGTTTATTAAATAAAGTATATTTAATAACCTTGAACCACACTATTAATATAAATTCAGCAAATTCTAATGACAATGACATTTATTACTGGCATTATGGGCAGCCTTATAACAAGGCTATGAGAGAATTAACTTCAGAATTTCAATTATTGCTGATCAATGGTCCAATAATAAAATAAACTACACAGTACACAAGTACACAGTTTTAAACAAGCAACTGCTCAAACATATTGCTGCTTCTCTTACAAAACCTGAAGAATTCATTTATGTAGGAGTGTCATTTTGTAGAAAATAATCCTATGTTTTTTATGAAATGAACGACAATTTGTGGATCCCCCAATTTCTTTTCCTGTATGTGAATCAAACCTACAACATTCAGAGCAGCCAAAGAAAACCAAAAAAAATTTTATTCAATTTATGTTACAAGGTAACACTTATGAATGTCAAAGTTACACTAATTCTTTTTCTGTGAATTTACATTTACTGCTATATTCAACAAAGTAAGGGTGTAGGGCGCATGAGAATAACGGGCAAGAAACTCATGGCCACTCTTTTTAATCGCCAAGCTGAATACCTTAAAGTTACTCGTATAATGCTCATGTTTTGCAAGACAAGTAAACCAAAGTCATATATTATGCTAAGGAATGCTAGCTTCTTTAGACTGGAAATATTTTTATTCTGTTCATTTGAATATGCTATAGTGCGTTTCAAATACGAAGTCCCATTTGGCAGATGATCGTTGAACAGCAATAGTGAAGAGACTGTTTCAATCGACACATCACAAAATCTATTACCGATGAACTTTATAATCAAACAGTAATCGTGGGTTTAGAATCGAAACAAAAATTATAGAAACAGAAAAACAAAAAAGGAGTTTATCTAAGTTTGACATATCGAAAGAATAGTTACATCAAAGTTATATATAATGTGTTTAATTGTAAAAAAAATTTGTACTTATCCTTGATTAATTCCAAGTATCACATACTTACTCCATACTTAGTATAAGGGTGAAATAAATGATTTTGATTTTTAAAACGACTACTCTTTAAAAACTATGGGATATTTTATCCGATTTATATTGTCACGTCACTATGACTGAAAGTAAAAAAATTACCTTTGTGCGAAATCAGGGTATTATAGTAAAATGTTATTTTGATGTATAAATTATTTAAGACTAATATCAATAGAAATTATAGTTGATTATGTTTGTGAAACAATTACAACATAATGTTTTATATAGATTCTAATTATTTTTATATAGTCTTTAGTACTATAAGTAATCATTGTTTATTTTAGCAATTTATATGAAATGTGCATTACATGCTATGAAGTGTCAAAAGGGACTTTGTATTTGAAATAGACTATAGGGCAGTATGCAGTGTTTAAACTCCGTAATCAGATGTCTATGCACAATACCTGCAGTTAAACCATAAATTGAATGTAAAAGTTTTAGTAAGAATACAGCCACATGTAGAGAACAATTATAATGACACAAGGACACAAATGTATGATGAAAAATGATGATTCTTTAGATGTGATATTGAGTAGAAGATGAGATGAGTTCACCTAAGTCATGGATATGTAATGGTGACATCAGAATTTCTATTGTGTGAGCTAAAGAACAATGATATGCATTAGTAGTAACAATAATTTTCAGTTTTTAAAACATGCTGTAAAGACATAATAAATAACACTAAATAGAAAAATCTTTATCATGATCTACATGAAAATATTGTTAATTAAAATGTATTTTTTTTTTATTTTGTATTTTTTGTCATGGCTTTGAATCGTTTCACAACCATGTCAGTCCCATCATATACACATAACCATAACATTTAAATATTTCTTATAAACAAATGAGTATAGTAAGGAAACATCAATGGGTGGCTCTAAGGACCTTGTATACTGCTATGTAAAGAAACTTAGCCATTTCAGATGTTTGGTTCGCTAATATACTCTGAACCACACCCACATCCAGCCAGTTAATTCTAAATGTATCAGCAAGATTTTCTCTTAAAGTCTCCGAACACATTTCATTAAAAGATGGTATACATCATCTGTGACTTCACACAATTCACAACAAGGTGTGGCTGATGACTTCATAAGATATTTAAATTTATTTAATGGTATGTGTCCAGAGCGCAGTCTAAAGGCAGTCACCAACAAATTTCGATTCATTCTCACATCTGTTTGTATAAAGTCCATATTTATATTTGAAACCCAAGTGTTTAATGTAAAACTGTATAATGGATAACACACCTTAATTTTATCCATTTTAGTTTGATTATACACAGATAATAATAAAAGTTTCCCATTTCTATTAAAATATGATGATTGTTCTAAATATATGTATAATATGTTTGTTTTTATTGTTTTAATTAATTGTGTGTGCCCTGTATGAAATAAACAAATTTCTTTCTTTCTTTAAATTGAAAATAACAATCACCGTATTTTAATAGAAGTGAGAAACCTTTATTACTATCCGTGCATAATCAAACTAAAATGGATAAAATTAAAGTGTGTTATCCATTATCTGTATAATGGATAACACACTTTTTAATCATCATATTTTAATTTAGTTTAGTCTCAAGACCGAGTTTTGTTGATATTTAGTAAACATTGAGGTTTTCCTTCTAAATAGGTTAATCAATAACTCATTCAGAAAGTATGAAGCATAGTATATAAACATCCCAGAAACAGGTATGAGTTCTTTATTTAAATAAAATCCATTACTACTTTAAAGTTGTTCGCCAAAAAATACAATGTATGTTTAAAGAGTCAATAATAGATAACATTCAGTATTTGAATGTCTAATCTTTATATTCTACAATGAGTTATTCAATAATGTTTTTGATGCTGGTGTTCTTTGGTATTCATGTAATAGAAGTAGTCTGAGCATGCCTAATTAATAATGTAATGGATTTCATGTAAATACTAGTGAATGATATGACAAATACCGAATTATGGACAGCTTTCACAGTTTTTTTGTTTTTGTTAGAAAAACAGTTCTAAAATGCGTTCCTAACGAAGACTAATAGCAAATGTTTATAAAAAATTTCGGTGTTATGACGTAAAATATACGATCGATACTTACTTGCGTAACTGTTCCCGCGCCCGCTCCTCTGCCTTCTTCCGACTCTTAGAAGTAGGGTCTATCTGGTTCACGAGCCATTTTATTGAGAAGTAAGTCACAGCAGACACAAAAGCAACGCGTATAGCCATTTGGAACACATCGTTCCGCGTAAACGCTGACCCTTCCACCATCATGCCGTCAGGGATATGAGAACGTTATCACAAAGAAATGATAAAGCAGGTGATATTATGCTTGTGCTCTTCAACTTATTGTCAATTTATGAATTTCTTCACAAATAGTTAACTGCCGTCATGCTTTTGTGAATTTCCAATCATAGACAATTTTGTAGACTATTGTTGTTTCTTAACCATACAAAATTGTCCAAAGTCCCATTTAAAGACAAAGTAACAAGGGAAGTTTACTTATTTTAAACTGACTTATGCAAACTTTTGTAACAGTTCTACTCATGGTATAACTCTTGGCCTTATTCAACTGATATGTTTCATCGATATTTCTAACAAGATATTTATATCAATTCATTTAACAAAAAATTCTACTGTAAAAGTTTTGCGTAGAATAAAACGTAAATATATGTTGAATGTTGATACTCTATGGAATGCTCTACAATCTACATTTACAAGCACAGACCTATTAATATGTCAATGTCTACAAGATTTAATTTTCTTTTGGGAAAATATAATTATTTTTTATTTGGGACTGTATTATAACTACATTATGGTAATCTTGCAAAAACAGTAACGTATGCAATATAAATAAATTATATATTATTATATCAAAGGAACAAAATTCCTAAAGAAACATAAACCCTGGTTCCACGAGTTACAAATAAGTCAATAAATCAGCTGTCATAATATGTCAAACAAGCATGTATAAATATACTAACGTGGAATAGATGCACAAAATAACCTAACACATAGTTTATTTTGTTACAGAGGAATAAATAAGCTAATAATTTATTAATTTCATAAATGGATAAAAATCAAAATGAAGAAAGCTAAACCTGGTGCACGACCAAAATTTGAAAATACTCGGAAAACCTTGCGTAAACAAAAGAGACAACAGAAGAAAATACACAGACAAGAACATTACCTAAAAAAGAATGTGCAAAAACAATCTGTTCAGCCAGAATATACACCAGGCCGTTTTGTTAAACGGCCTGCCGAATCTCCAGAACCTATCGTCAATATAAAGGTAAGCAAACCTGGTTATGGTTACTATCTATTTGTTCGTTACTATATTTCATCTTACTCAACTTTACAATGCTGTCACTAAAAATGAAACAAATAAAAACTATATTATATATAGTGTTCGAACATTTCTAATTAGTGCAGAATTATGAGAACAGATTTATAGGCTTATATGCGAGGATATATTAGAGATATATAAGCATGGTGTCTGCCTCTTATATATATATTAGTTTTAAAGATAAAGTAGATGTCAAAAAAAACATTTGTTAAATGGTCTCAGGAATTAAGGATGATGATGATGATGTCCTCTTCACAGTGTCCGGTGACAGCGACCCAGAATAACTCGCAACTATGAGCTCTAATGCGGCTCGCAAATCCAAATTTGATTTTGAAGATCCGGTCTCATTGTGTAAAGTAAAGCTGCCCGGCGTTATTATATATGTATATGTGGTGTGCTTTGGACGACTTTTTTTAATAGCGCGTTTTTCGTCAAGGCGTTCTAGTCTTCCAGCTTCAAAGCAGGCTGTTGCAGTGTGGGTAGTTGCGCGCCACCTCTGCCTATCTTGGGCCAGGTCTTCCCACTGACTAGATTGTATACCAATGCCGTTTGAGGATGTCTTTGTATCTTAAATGTTGTCCGCCTTGTTTGCGTTTTCCTCAAGCGAGCTCCGAGTAGAAGACGTTTTTAGGCAGTCTACAATTGTCTATGCGTTGAACGTGGCCACACCATCTCAGCTAGGTTTTCATTGGTAGTGCCTCCAACCCCATCATTTCAGTGCGTCGAAGTACCTCTGTGTTAGGAACACGATCTTGCCATTTAATGTTGAGGATGGTGTGTAGACACCAAAGGTGGAAGGTATCAAGCTTTTGAATATCTCGCTTGTAGAGGCACCAAGTTTCTGCAGTTTCTGTAGTTGCCTCTGATTATTATTTGCAGCCTTACCTGTCCCACTGAAGGGCAGAGGCCTCCCTACCCTCTTTCCACTTCTCACTTGCCAGTCTTTATTGTAAAGCTGTAAATCATTACTACATCTGACTTTTGGTCTGCTGCGAGGTCGTTTCCGATTTGGGACCCACAAGGTGGTGATTTTAGCCCATAGATCATCCGACATGCGGCAGATATGTCCAGCCCAGTCATATTTTAGTTTTGCAGCTTTATGGCACACATCCATGATTTGTGTTTTGGAGCGCAGTGTGGTTTTTTTTTATTCGATCTACGCGTCTTACATTCCGGATGCTGCGCTCCATAGCTCGCTGAGTCTGGACTTCTAATCTGCTGTCAAAGACTAGATTTGGGCGCCGTATGTGAGAATGGGGAGGATGCACATGTCCATGAGTCGCCGTTTTACGGCCATAGGCAGGTTTCCTTTCATGAGTTCTTTCATGGACCAATAGCTCCTCCAGGCGTTTTCAGTCCGACATGCGATATCCGCTTCTTGTCTTGCCTGAAAGGAGACTAATTGGCTCAAATAGATATACTCAAGGACATATTCAACCTCTACACCCTCGATGTGGATTTTGCGCTTTGTGCTATATGTCATCAATTTGGTCTTCGACATATTCATCTTCAGTCCAATTCGAGGCTGACTTTGCATAGATCATTCAGTATTTGTCCCAACTCTAGAGCAGATGAAGAGAAAAGCACTATGTCGTCTGCAAACCGGACGTTAATTTGTCTCTTTTCTCCGATAAGAACGCCTTTCTCTTCCCAACCAGCTGCAATTTTCCGGAATACTTTCTCAAGTGTAACAGTGATTAGCTGTCAAAAGCCTTTGAATAGTCTACAAATGCCAGATATAGGAGGATGTTAAATTCAATATTTTTTCTAGAAGCTGGTTGATAGCTTGCAGATGGTCGGTGGTAGAGAGACCTCTGCGGAAACCTGCTTGTTCTGAGGCCTGATGGCTGTCGAGTTAGCCTGATATTCTGCCTTCTATGACGTTGATAAATGCCTTGTATAGACTTGAGACAAGTCTGATTGGTCTATAATTTTCGATGTTTAATTTATCACCTTTCTTGTGGAGAAGTACGATATTTGAATGACAAAATTATTTCGGGAATTTACCTGTCTTTAGAATACAATTAAAAAAGTTTGTAATAATTATATGGAAGTAGCACTGGTTCTGCTTATTTAAGTAATGCGGTAGTTATACTATCGTGCCCTGGAGATTTACTATATCTCATGCAGCTGAGTGCGTGTTGAACTTCTGAATCTGTGATTGGGATTATGTCTTCGCTACAATAGTTGCCTCTAATAAAAATAATCTGTACTAATATTATAAAACTAAAGAGTTTGTTTGTTTGGTCGAACGCGCTAATCTCAGGAACTACTAGTTCGAATTGAAAATTATTTTAGTGCTGGATAGCCTATTTATCGAGGAAGGCTATAGGCTAATAACATCACGCTACGACCCACGAGGGTGGCGTCACATAGTATTCAATTAGAAGCTGCAACCCTAAAATCAATATTTGAAGGCTGCACCTTCTAATTAAATACTATGTGATCTTTTAATAAAAGTTACTTATATTTAGTTGATATTCATATTTTACAGAAAAAGAAACCTAAAATTGAAACACCACTCGATATCTTGAGTAAAGAACGCCTAAAAGAGACAAAAGCTGCGGAAAAGCTTAAAAACCAAATGGAAGAACAAAGAAAGCAGATGTTGATCAAAGCAAACGAAGATGAAGATAGGATTATAAAAAAGTTAGAAAAACAATTGGGACTGAACAAAACTAAAAATAAGAATAAAAATTTTGCAAATGATGGTCTTGACTGTATCCTTTTACTATAAATGTATTGTTACAAATTGATGCTGAAAACTGTTTTCTAAATCTGAAGAAATTAACAAATATACATGTGTTGTAGTATAGTAGTGAGAGTCCGACTTACACTTGACTAGTTTTATACCAAAAAGTGTTTATAAAGTAATGTAACTGAACTGATACAAAAAAGTTACATCTGTTATATCACTTTTTAGTTACAAGTGTATAAAAACGAGATTATTATACACAGGAATAGGATTCCAAAGTAATGGTTCTATTAATTTTTATCTTTCTGTCTATGAGCAAAATGCAAAATTCACTGAATAGATTTTGATTTGATTTGGATGCACCTATCCAATATTGGTAGGTTTGTGCATATTATTCATTGATAATAATTAAATGATTTTACAGCAGTGATCTGAATTGGATGATTTATTAAATTTATGAGATAACATTGACTAAAATTATTTGCTAAATACATATTTTTAAATATTTAGAGACTGCTATTTAAATGACTTTATATCTTAAAGTCTTTGTTAAAACTTTATATATATAATAATAATAATAATATTCTATCACATACACACAACACCATCTAGCCCAAACTAAGCAGAGCTTGTACTATGGGTACTAGACAATGGATAAACATACATATATACTTTTTTTTTGTAAATATATACATATTATACATAGAAACACCCAGACCAAGACAAACATCCATGTTCATACACACAAATGTTTGACTTGTGCGGGAATGGAACCCGCGACCTCAGGCGTTGCAGTCGGTTACACTAACCACTACGCCATCGAGGTCGACAAGTTATTCGAGTAATCTTAATTTCCTAAACTGACAACAATAGATCTCTTAGAAATATGCGATAAATCAACCACAGAGCAAATAGTAGCCGCGGAGAAACATTTAGCCGCAGTTGAAGGTGAATCTGACTTTGAAGAAGATTTAGCTGCAGTCACTGGCAAAGAAATTAAAAACAAAACTACTAAAAAGAAAGGAACTGAAAGTGAAGAAAATAGTGATGGAAATGCCGAGATTGATGACTTTAGTGGAGATGAAATGGGTGATGAAGATATGAGTGGATCTGAAGATGAAAACATGAGTGAAGAAGACGGCGAATTCAGTGATGCCGATGAAATGAGTGAGGAAGAATCAGACGTTGGTAGAGAAGATGGTCTCAGTGAAGAAACTGATGCCTCTGATGATGCACCTGAAGGTAGGATATTGATTTAAGAGAATACGTATGTATATAGTGCGAGTATATTAATCATAACTGCTTTTTACGCATAAAGCACTAATGGTTTCTTATAATTTTTGATTTACTTTTATAAAGTCTTACTATGAAAACAGAGTGCCTATTGCGAGTTGTTTTTACGTTAACGCGATCGAAGCGTTTACCGCGTTTGGTTCTCTGATTGGTTAAGAGCTTGGAGCGGGCCAATCGGAGCGCCGAACGTCATAAACGTGTCAATGGCGTTATCGTAAATGAAACTCGCACTAGGTACTCGGAACAATATAAATAAATTGTTTTTAAACTAACCACATCCTATAATATAATTATGTACCTACTAAATAATAATAGAGTTTTCAAGTTCAATAACATTATGTTTTATCATTGCATTAAATTATCAGAATTCAATTTATTTTACAGAAAAGCCCACAAAATCACAGAAAGCAAACAATAAAAAAACAAAAGAAGAAATTGTCAAAACTACCACAAAGGACGTAAAAAGTACGAAGAAGCCTGAGAAAATTATATCAGAAGATGATTTGAGCAAAGTATTCAGTGATGATGAAGTGTCTCATCTCTCGGGTGATGATGATGATGATGAAATATTAAGTGGAGATGGAGAAGAAAATGATGTTGAAGAGAAACAGGAGAAACCTGATGTGTGGGAAGATATTTATGGAAGGAAGAGAGATAAAGAAGGGAATGTTATTAAGGTATGTACAGCATGTCATTATTATGTATGGCTAGCTACCACTTATTTTGTTATTTTTTTTATGTGGGGGAATCCCTCCGTAAGGAAGGAGTTATGTAGAACTCACCGGAGTAAAAATATCCCGGTAATACCGACTAAACCTACCACGGTGTTCCTCGACGTTACCAGAGTCGGCGGGGCCGCGCAAATCATTTTCACATGTCCCCGCCAAATGGCTAACCGTCACCTGAAGTATCTCTCACATTGTATAGAAAAGCAACGTGTGTTAAAAGATGTCATCTTACCTAGCTTGAATGACTCACCACTTTTTGTAATATATTATTTAGAAGAGAAGCTTATGTGTCTTCATTACTTGTTTCTTTCTATGTATTATTGTCCGCATGTATATCCATTTTGATTTGTACTTACGTGTTTATACTCGAGGAGCGTTTATGAAATGCATGGAAAGTAATAATATAATGATGTCTAAAGCTATGAGATGTCATAGACCTTTGAAATTAAACTACCTACTATATACGGATTTTATCGCGTTATTTATTTGACACTTTATTACAAAATTTTGTACTATACTAAACTATAGTATAGTAATAGTATAAATAGTTTTAATTTAATTAGCTTAAAAATTAGTAAAGTTTAATAGTAATAGTAGTGTAACAGTTTTCAAATATTTGTAATAAAGTGTCAAATAAACAACGCGATAAAATCCGTATATAGTAGTTTAATTCCCATGAATAACATTCGCGTAAACAGAAGACAATATTACGTCATAGACCTTCAGAATTCCATAGGCATTCTAGTTCTGTTTGACCCATCAAGAAGTCCAAATAATTATTTGGACTTCTTATAATTAATTTAATTATAATTAATTTAAACAAAGCGAAATAAGAGTGAACGTCCATGTGAAGAAGTGCAATGTCTTATTACAGGAAGATAAAGGTGTGTATGTCCCGCCGCATCTCAGAAACAAGGATTCTAGTTCAGACAAGCAGTTGATACAGTTGAAACGACAAGTTAAAAGTAAGTGGTCACCTAGTTATTACATAATGAATTTTCAAAGATAATAGTCACTGTACATAGATGTAATATAGAAATATAAGTTATAGGAATTAAAATAACCTGACCAAAATATTCATCAAAATTTTTATTTATCATTTTGTTGCCTATGGATGGAAAAATACCTGTTATTTACGCCGATGCGATGGTCGAATTAACACAGAGCCAAAATGTAAACTCCTGTAATTGGCTGACTGAATTAGTAATACCCAATCAAACCACTTGTCTTGATTTTGGCAGATTGCCGAAATCAAGACAAGATCGCCTCCACCTGATTTTCCTTGCAGGTGTGCTCAACAAGTTGGCCGGCACGAACCTTCACTGGGCTTGCACATCTATAGAGAATTTGTACGCGAGTAACAGCCGGCATGCCGTCAACAGCACCCTGTTGCAGGAGTGGCAGGGCGCGTGCGTCGGCGTCAGTAGCACTCCCGAGCGACTTATGGCGGAGCATGCAGCTGTCGTGTCTGTGCTGCATGCTAATGTTGGCTCTGAGATCGGTAAGTAATTGAGCAACACGATGTAACACGTCTTACACCTGGCTTCCGAAAGGTTTTTCAACACAAAAAAGAAGTTATGGGACATAATGTCCTCCAGACGGAATTTCAGTCACCAAACTCAACGGAGACTGGCTATTGGTGCAAGAGGTATTATAGTGCACAAGTGTATGCGGAAATACAAGTGCTCTATGTTTCCTAATGCTCATAATCCGATGGGGCAATAAGATCAGGCGCAGGATCAACGAGTTTACGTGCTTTTCGAGGAACGATGGCTTATACTGAAAGGAGAATGCCTATTCTCCATAGTGTCTCAGGCCAAAGATGGACATCAACAATTACTATAAAAATTGAGTGTTTTAAGGTCTTAACAGTATTACATATCTAAATAATATATTCAAATTGACGCTACTATTTTAGAAATACCTATAAAAAATGTATTGAGGTTACTTTTCTATACGAAAATGTGTCAGGCTGTGAGATAATTCAAAAACATCTCTTTACTCAATGCTCTATTATTTAATTATGATAGGAGGTGTGTTTGTAATATATTTCTATCCAGTTATATTTAATAGAGTATGAAAAAAAGCAGCTACATTTCTACCATATTCTAAAAAATTTGATCAAATCTCTACAAGCTGAACTATTTTTTTTTAATTCTCGGGACTAAGCCACGGTAGGCAGGCTGACTTTTCTCTACCGAAAAATCGGTACTGAATATGAAATATGCAAGTTTACACAAGTAACAGCTTCTTAAGAGCGTCTTAAAATATTCTTCACTAAATTTTCTCGTAGACCCCCGCTTACGAATTGTGGACCCCCATTTTTTGTCATGCTAACGTAGACCCCTGTCGAGTCTCTCTTGGACCCCTGGGGGTCCACTTGAACCACTTTGGGAACTAATGAGTTAAATCATTACAAGCAAACAAAAAATCAAATCTTTCCTCTTTATAATATTAGTATAGATGTCCTACCTACTACGTGTTGTCTGTTCACAGGTGCTCACTTCCTGCAGGAATTATCGAAGCGCTTCGACGAGATGATGCAGACTCCACAGCCCGTCGAGGACAAGAGACTCGACAATCTGGTCTCGTGTCTCGCATACCTCTATAGCTTTAAGGTATTAGATAATTTGTTTACTACAATATTATTTTTATCATACATTGTTACATGACATACAAAATTTTACGCTTAAAAGTCAAAGTGAAAAATCATTTATTCACTTAGGTTTTCTTATCTTTTTCTGAACGGCCATCAGTTCTACTATAAGACATTGCAAGGTTATCCATTAATTACCGGACACCTGTATATGTATATAAAATTTCAGATTTACCATGCAGCTCTTCTATACGATATTTTAACTCGTCTGCTAGAAGATTTATCAGAGAAGAACATAGATTGTGTATTGGTAGCGCTGCGTGGTGTGGGCGGGGTGTTACGTAAGGAAGAACCACTGGCGTTAAAGAACTTCATACATGACACACAAGATCGAGTGGCGAAAATGAACGAGACAGCTGCTGATGGGTAAGTCTTGACACGCTGGTACTACATACATAACATTTGCACCGACTTCATGTGGCATAGAAGTGCCCAAGCCAATAATATTATTGGAGCGGCTGAGCCTTCCCAATATTTTATCCTGGTCCTTAGATAATTGAAACCTTTTTAAAGTTCGAAAAAACTCTTATACAACAGGTTTGTCCGTCTGTTATACAACTTTCAACTCAAGAACCGTAAGAGCTAGAGACTTGCAGTCAACGCTATTCGACCCAGCATAGTCGATATACCCCGAAATGACTATGACCTCTGACCTCAAGGTCACGTGATACCATCTTTCAACTCAAGAACCGTAAGAGCTAGAGACATGTAACTAGAAAGTTGTATAACAGACAGACGGACGGACAAAGCTGTTGTATAAGCGATTTTTCGAACTCTAAAAAGACAAATCTCGCACTAGAAATAACTCCTGTGTCGCGGGGGACTCCACAAACATTTAAACAAAAGACGCAGAGAACACCCAGACTTGGATTAACCATTTCTGGATTACACAATTTTTCGTCCCGTGCCATCAAACCCACGACACTCGACGCAGTTGCAGTTACAAGCCGACCACTTAAGCCACTACGCCAAATAGTCGTTTCGAATATAAGTATTATTGTGTCCGTTGTTCCAATGTTGGTAGTTTCCTGCGACACAGAAGATTATTACCTTCGAGGGTAAGTATTTCTTTAGAAAAATCGCATAAGCTATAGAGAAGCGGGCGGGATCGTAATTATTGAAGTGAAAACTTCTTTAGGCGCGTTGAGCACTTCTTGGGTGAACAAAAATCATAGAACTCGCGTCAGCGTCACGCTTCCACGCTTTCCATTTTTGAATTATTTTAGAATATTAACAATATCTCAGAAATGGTGCGCCCTACGCAAATAATAACGAAATTTTGATGCCCTTAATAACCGCTAAGAGAGTATCAGGAATCCGACCAGACCCTTTTCTTTTTTGTTCAAGACGTGATGATCAAGGATTAAAGTTTTCACTTCTATCGGCAGTCCCCAAAGACTGTCCCAAATTTTTATTTTAAATAGTATTCATAGCATTGTCCTACGTTTAGGCGAATGTATTGAAAAAAAAACTTTATATACAAATTTAAATGTATTTTAGTTCAATAAAATCTGTATTACAATATATAATATTATTATATATCATTTCCAGAACCCGAATAAAATTCTTGTTAGAAGTTCTAATGGCTGTAAAAAACAACAATCTAACAAAAATACCCAATTACGACCCGACGTACTCAGAGCATCTCAAGAAGATGACCAGGGGCGTCATTAGGAAAGGAAACTATATCACTCCGCTGAACATTCGGTTAGAAGACTTGTTAAAAGGTAAGCAAAATAAGTGGCAAATAAAGCTTGAATCCTTAATCCTAATCCTAACTTCCTAGCTAATATTATAAAAGCGAAAATGAGTATGTTTGTTTATTACCTTTTCACGCCTAAACCACTGAACTGATCATCCTGACATTTTGCATATACGTTGTCAGGTGTACAGAAACGGATATAGGCTACCTTTCATCCCGAAAAAAATTACTGTTCCCGAGGAAAACAATAATAACGTTCTTATGATAATAGATGGCGCCACGTGTCTTTCGAATCAGGATTGAATTATATTACTACAAGCAGAGTACAACCCGAATTGATTGTCAAATTCTAAATTAACGCCAGCGAAGCCGCGGGCAAAGGTAGTAATTATTATAAATGCGAATGTGAGTTTATTTGTTTGTAACGCTTTCACGCTGTAACTTCTTGTCGAACGATCATGAAATTTCGTATACACATTGTCAGGGGTACATAAAAGGACATAGGGTACCTTCACTGAGAAAAAGAATATATTTCCCAAGAGAGCGACGCCGCGGGCAAAAACTAGTTAAAATAAATAACCATTATTATGGTGTCAATCATGCAAACGTAATAAACTAAAATTGTTTTATAAACAATGTCTTAGAACCTATACTAATATTATAAAGCTGAAGTCTGTTTGGTTGGTTGAACGCGCTAATCTCAGGAACTACTGGTCCGAATTGAAAAATTATTTTTATTTGTGTTGGATAGCTCATTAATCGAGGAAGGCTATAGGCTATATAACATCACGCTACGGCCCACGGAGGCGGCGCAGTAATCATATACGCAAGTGAAACCGAGGGCACTTTAGGCCTTCCTCGATAAATGAGTTACCCAACACTAAAATACTTTTTCAATTCGGACCAGTAGTTACTGAGATCAGCGCGTTCAAACAAACAAACTCTTCAGCTTTATAATATTAGTATAGATATCTGCCTAACCAGCACAGATATACAAACATGTTTTTCATATCGAATATGTATTATTTTCTAGCCGACGAACGCGGCAAGTGGTGGGTAGTAGGTTCTGCGTGGGAGGGCAACATCACCCGGCCAGATGTGAAAACTACAGCCAAGATAATGCCGACGGGAGACCAGAAGCTATTGGAGCTAGCCAGGAAACAGAGGATGAACACCGATGTTAGGAGGAGCATATTCTGTACCATTATGTCTGCTGAGGTATGAAATATATATTTTAAGTTATCTAGTTTTGACCAGTGGCGTAGCGTAATGGGGGCGGCCCGCCCCGGGCGGCACTTTTAGGGGGCGGCGAAATTTCACAATAAATAATATTAATATCTTGTAAATTTTTGTAAGTGTACAATACAAAATATTGATAGCTGTTCTTGCCGAAAAGTTCTTCAGAATTACTGAAACTTTTAAACTGAAATAAATAAATAAGAGGGTGGCAAAAAAAATTCCAGCTCAAGCGACTGACACCCAAGATACGCCACTGGTTTTGAAAGAAAGATGTTGGTCTCAAGGTCCTCCAAATGGAATTTCGATCACAACGGTATATATCTGGACAAGAGATGTTATAAGCATATTCTGTACACTAAAATTTGCTGGGATACGAAATATATACATACATACATAGATTCACGCCTGTTTCCCAGAGGGGTAGGCAGAGACTACGGATTTCCATTTGCTACGATCCTGACACACTTCTCTGGCTTCATTCACTTTCATCACATTCCTCATACACGCCCGTCAGTTCAAGGAGCTCTTAACCTGGCCTTTGTCCAGGACGCCTCCGATCTGATCGAGAAACGTTCGCCTAGGTTTTCCTCTTGCGACTGTTCCATTCATACTAGCCTTATAAACGAAATATATGTTTATTATGTAGTCTAGTACTAATAATATAAAGAAGAAAGATTAGATTTTTGTGTGTATTTAACTCAAAAACTACTTCACCGATTTAAAAAATTCTTTTACTATTAGAAATCTGTATTATCATTGAAATTAAACTACTATATTATACGGATTTTATCGCGTTGTTTATTTGACACTTTATTACAAAATTTAGAAACTGTTACACTACTATTACTGTCAACATTACTAATTTTTAAGCTTTATTGAATTATTGAAACTATTAAAACTATTAATGTTTACACTTTCCCCGACGTTTCGGTTGCTTTTCAGCAGCCATGGTCACGGGGAGACTTAGATGGTAGTTGTCTAAGATGGTAGTCTCCCCGTGACCATGGCTGGCAACGTCGGGGAAAGTGTAAACATAAATATAAATAGTTTTAATAGTTTCAATAATTTAATTAGCTTAATAATTAGTAAAGTTTAATAGTAATAGTAGTGTAACAGTTTCTAAATTTTGTAATAAAGTGTCAAATAAACAACGCGATAAAATCCGTACATAGTAGTTTAATTTCAATGAATAACATTCACGTAAACAGAAGACAATGTCTGCATTATCACTGAGTGACATATTATTATGCTATATTTTATTTATAAAAAAGTACTGTTACTGACATAATCTAACCTACTTTTACGCAAGCGAAGCCGCGAGCAAGAGTTCGTATCATATAAATGTGTAAGACAGCTTTAAATTTCTTGATTTCTTCGTGATTTTTCAGGACTTTATGGACGCCTTTGAGAAACTCCAGCACTTAGGTCTTAAAGGTCAACAGGAGCGGGAGATAGTACACGTGTTATTAGCCTGCTGTCTGCAAGAGAAGACCTACAATCCTTACTATGCAGTGCTAGGACAGAAGCTTTGCGATTTTGATCGTAAATACCAGGTAATAAGGATTGTTTTTCCTTTTTATAATTAAGTACGAAACATACAGTTCATGTTTGATGGTTGACGTAGCTAATAACTGCAGAGATGGCGGGTTGCGGGTTCGATCCCCATACGGGGCATAAATTTGTGTGATCCACAAATTGATATGCCGGGTCTGTATGGTCTTTGTGTTTTTGTGTTTGTTGTTTGAATGTTCGTTAACTTCCAACCAACACAAGAATTATACCTAGTTTAGGAGTTGTCTTTTTAAACAGTGAACGTAGACAAAACACGTAAGCAGTTACTAGTACTTTTATAGTATACTAGCTTTTGCGCGCCACTCCGCCCGCGTGGTACCTACATCAATAAAAAGTAGCCTATGTCCTTCCCCAGGTTTTAAACTATATCTGTACCTAATTTCATTTAAATCGGTTGAGTGGTTTAGCCGTGAAAAGGTAACAGACAGACAGATAGTTACTTTTGAATTTATAATATTAGTAAGGATATATAATATCAGCCCTGTATTAAACAGTCCCACTGCTGGGCACGGGCCTCTTCTCAGTGTGAGACGGGTTAAATGTAACAGACAGACAGATAGACCGACAGAGTTACTTTCGAATTTATAATATTAGTAAGGATTATTGATTTATCAGCTACTTACTAAACTACTACTCAAAATTGGATGTTACTCTTAATGTGGCAAGATAGCTGTTATCTGTTCTGTTTTACAGTTTATTTACTTGCCGTTAATATCAAGAATTTCAACCCTATTGATATAATTATACCTTACACCATAGGTAATACCTAATATACCTATCTATATATTAATACGTGAAGCAAAAACTTTGTACCTCTTTTTACGAAAATTGTGCGGACGGAGAAGTATGAAATTTGGCGCAGTTACAGTTTAAATATGCACACAACCATGCATTTGACACAAGCAGTCGAATCGCGTTCGTAGTATTTCGGCATTGTTCGGCTGATGTCGTAGAATTCTTCGTAACTATGGTTACATATGTGGAGTAGGTGACTAAATGAAATGTGATTATTTATTTATTTATTGAGGATTTCCAACAAAGAATATACACTACAGATTACACGGATAAAATCACTTAACTATAAGACAAGTGTAATCCTTCAGTTATAGGAAACCACAGCATGCAAATATATATATTTTTTAAACTAAGTTACCTAATTAAAACATATTGGATAGTTACTTAAACACAAGACAATTTGGATATTTTATCTTAGATAAATTGTAGACTATAAACCTATACAATAAAATATAAGTTATATAATAATATAAACAATGTGAAAATTATAAGGATATTCTAGACAATAAAACCTTAATAACGATCAAACTTAAAATTTAATTTATGATTTGTTTAAATTATTTTATTTACGAGTAGTAGAGCCTCGCTGATTTCAGCATGAATGGGCCGGCTCGACCGGGGAAGGACTACCCTCTCACAGAATATCGACGTGATATACCAGTATTCCTACTGTTGTGTTTCGTTCGGTGAGTGAGAGTGCCGGAAGCCCAATTACCCTCTTTCCCCCTTCCCAATTCCTTTTTTTCCTAAAGGGTCGACAACGTGCAAATGATGCCTCTGGTGTTGCAGGCGTCCATAGGCTACGGTGACCACTTACAATCAGGTGGTGGACAAAAGCTTTTAATTAATATAAACATATATTCCCCAGCTGTCAATCCAGTACTCAATATGGGACAAGATTAAGGAGTTAGACTCCATGTCTAAGCAGTCCACGAGCAACTTGGCGAAGTTCCTCATTCACCTCATCATGGATAAAGGACTACCACTCTCCGTTTTGAAGGTAAGTTGGTGCAAGGTTTGAACTGTGCAGTCAGCGATAAAAGTAAAATAATTTCTAACTACTAATAATAAACTCTATCCCCGTTCCTAATTAACGAAGAATCCCAACTAATATTGTAAATGCGAATGTGTGTTTGTTTGTGACGCTTTTACGGCTTAATTACCCGACCGATCATGGTGAAATCCCATATACACGTATTCAGGGATACATAAAAGGACATAATATACCTTTCACCCAGAAATAAAGTATTGTTCCCGAGCGATAAAAATTTAATTATAAAATCTAGATCACTAGTTCCCAAAGTGGTCTAGGTGGACCCCCAGGGGTCCACGGGAGACCGACGGGGGTCTACGATGGCGTGACAAAAAATGGGGGTTCACAATTCGTAAGCGGGGTCCACGAAAATTTATTTGCGACTTCACCGAATGTTCGACAAGCTCGGCGACTGTTACTTGTAAAAACTTGCATATTCCATATTCAGTACCAGTGGTTTTTCGATTTTTCGGTAGTTAATTACTAAAACCCGCCTACCGTAGTAGGTTCAGTTCCGAGAATTACTAAAAAAAAATAGTTTAGTTTAGCCCGTAGAGATTTGAACAAATTTTTTACTTGCATGAAATTGTTTAGCTACAGGGGGTCCACCGAAACCAGCAAAACTTTGAAAGTGGTCTATGAGAAAGAAAGTCTGGGAACCTCTGATCTAGATTATCGCGAGCGAAGACAAGGGTCAAATCCAGTAAAGTTATACGTGATATAAACAAAATTATTGGTAAGCAAAATTATACCTTAGCGCATTTAATGCAAGGTATAATATTGCAGAACAATGTTTTTGTTTATACCAAGTATAATTTTATTCTTCGTTTATTAGTAACGGAATATTAGTTTATAAATTAAAACTTTATAAATAATTATTATTGCGTATTTATTAACTACTTAACTTTGACCGGGGGCTTCATTTGGGAACAGTACTTATTCCTGGATAAAAGATATCCTTTTATGTACCCCTGACAACGTCTAACCAACCGTTCTTCATTTTGACCTGAACACTTAAATAATTTCTATATACTAAATACCTAGTTTTTTTTCCAGGTAATCCAATTCTCGGAACTAAACAAGCATACTGTACGCTTCATGAGACAAGTTCTTCTCGCGATCATCATGAACGAAAACCTCCAAACATCCCTTGAAGTGTTCCACCGGATATCCCACGCACCTAAACTGCACATGTTCAGGGAAAGCATCAGACTGTTCATACAACACTTCTTGATAAAGAACGCCGGGAAGAAGAGTGATGTACTGAGTGATGAAGAGATGACTACTTTGAGAGAAAGGTCTTTAGAAGTAGAGAAGATATTGACTCTGCATGAGTCTAAGTTGAAGTTTTAATATACGTTTTTGTTTAAATTGTTGTTTTATTTTTCTCTGCTATAAAGATAAAATATAATATAATATTTATATTATATTCTATTCTATCACATACACACAACACCATCTAGTCCAAACTAAGCAAAGCTTGTACTATGGGTACTAGACAATGGATAAATATACATATATACTTTTTTTTTGTAAATACAAACATATTATACATAGAAACACCCAGACCAAGACAAACATCCATGTCCATGCACACAAATGTTTGACTTGTGCGGGAATCGAACTCGCGACCTCAGGAGTGGCAGTCGGTTACACTAACCACTACACCATTGAGGCCGAAAATGTCATATGAAACATTTTGTAATGAGTCCTCAAAATGGGGAAGACTAGCCAACTGCCGCTTGGACTACAGAGCACTGGTTGAAGTGTTAACACCAAAACGTATGAGTTTGAAGAGCGACGTCGTCGGTCTGAGCTTGACACTTGGTATGCTTTTAAGAGCATATACTTAAATGTGAACTTATTTTGACTACATTTTACATTGACTTTTACATTAGACTGATAGAAATAAATTTTATTTGCGTGTTATACGCGATTAAAATTGATTTCTATAAGTCTAAATGTTTTGCAACATAATACTCCAGTAAATTGCACTGTTAGGCTGAGGCTACAGTAGGCAGCGATTCGCGATGCGACTGTGAAAGCGAAACGATATAAACATGGTATGGCTACATTATAAGCGAAAATTTTTAATGAATTCGCTTCAATTTCGCTGACAAGTTGATGTAGCCGATGCCGTGATTACACTAATGTTGTTTCTATCGCATAAACAAATCAAAGATGAATAGCGATATATGGCGTACGGTGTAGCCATAAACGTGAATATGAACTATTTGTTTTTAGTTATTAGTTATTAGTTTCTCAGCCTTATACTTATCGTGGCGATAAATTTATTCAGTCTAAGCGAGGCCAAGCAGAGCCCGATTTGCTAGCTAGCTTATATTACTTTTCGGAGACCGGCGGCATAGGCACAGACATATAATTGTACATTAGTATACAGATTTTTATGTACAGACACGTATATAATAATAAACTCGTATAAAAAATTATTCTTTCTATTTTCTACCAAGAGATGGCGCTACAAGTATATTTTTCCCTGTGTGCTGAATTTCCGTTGCGCACACATACATGGGAAACTCACCAGTTGTTTTCCAAACCAAAACAATCATTTCATATTCTTTTTTGTTTATGCATCGATTGTGGCAAACAAGCATACGGCCCACCTGATGGTAAGTGGTCACCGTAGCCTATGGACGCCTGCAACACCAGAGGCGTCACTTGCGCGTTGTCGACTATGAAAAACTTTTAAACACCCATTTTGAAGAACCCTGTTGTGTTGGGGTCATTAGCTTATTGACACTCGTGTCGGTAGCGGTAGGTATACAATCGACGACTGAATATTATGTTCTAGAAGGCTTGTCCAATGTGACGCGCAATTACACCTACAATACCAAGAAATATGCGTCAGCATTGTAAATATAATCCTATATGCCGATGCCGGCAGGGAGTTCATTCCACAACCTGAGAGTCCGCGGGAGAAAATTCCTATGGAACCGCTTGGTGCGGCACCAATTAGGTTGTAAGGTGTGACTGGTGTGAGAATGAAATCCCTGCCGATGGCAAGCGGTGCGATGATAAAAAGTAGCTGAGGGCATCATCTCAAACAACTCCTCAGAACAATATTACAATATTATTTTAATGTGGCAATGCTTCTAACTTGGTCTGTAATACTGGTAGGTATATAAGACCATAAGGCACGTTACTGGTCTTTCATACTAGAGTTTCAGACCAGGGTTCTATCAGCCCAGAATTGTATGGTGCCTAAACCATAGTTTTGATTTTGATTTGATTTTAATTAGAAATAATAATAATAATATTCTACCACATACACACAACACCATCTAGCCCAAACTAAGCAGAGCTTGTACTATGGTTACTAGACAATGGATAAACATACATATATACTTTTTTTTTTGTAAATACCTACATATATATTATACATAGAAACACCCAGACAAAGACAAACATCCATGTTCATGCACACAAATGTTTGACTTGTGAGGGAATCGAACCTGCGACCTCAGGCGTGGCAGTCGGTTACACTAACCACTACACCATCGATAATGGAGTTAGGTTTACGGGCCACACTAATAAAACACAATACCTACGTGTGTAAGGCCGAGTGGAATGTCTTCCTCTTAAAGGTAGGATATATGTACACATAAAAGTAACGGATTGCATACATGGGCTTTACGCACATATAATTGTTAGGTAAATACCTTTTTGTAATTATTTATCTTATTTTTATTACGTACACGTGTAGATAAATATTTAAACCCGTTATTAGTCAATATAGTATTAGATCAGTACATACTTAGGTATATAATTTTTATTTATTTATTTCAATAAATAAAGAAATTGATATATAGGTACCTATTATGTACTTATATAAAATTTTTAAAATGTAGTTTAATTTTATTGTGTAGGTCGGTAACATTTGTGTTTGATGTAAGCAGGTACCTACCTATATTTGGCTTTTCCACAAAGTTTCGGATTTGGCCATAATATTGCAAAATCCATTCCATATTTATATATTACTAGCTTTTGCCGGCGGCTTCGCTCGCGTTAATTTAGAATTTGACAATCTATTCGGGTTGTACTCTGCTTGTAATAATATAATTCAATCATGATTCGAAAGACACGGCGCCATCTATTGTCATAAGAACGTTATTATTGTTTTCCTCGAGAACAGTCATTTTTTTCGGGATGAAAGGTAGCCTATGTCCGTTTCTGTATACCTGTCAACGTAAATGCAAAATTTCATGATGATCGGTTCAGTGGTTTAAGCATGAAAGGTAACAAACAAACAAACTCATTTTCGCTTTTATAATATTAGTTAGGATATTTAAACATTAACAATAACATTACTAACAAACTAACTGGTTATGATAGTTAAGATAAGTAACAATAAACCGAGGCAACATCCCACGCAATATAACACGCTGATGCTATTTTACGTACCTAGTTATACATTATGAACGACGGCATGTGGCAAGCCGAGGCATTTATGAGTATTTAATTTATGTAATTCGCCTCGTGTAGACACAATACACGTGTAGTTCACGTGTGGGAAATACCATACGTTAGGAGTACGAGATCCTCGTCACCTTATATGGGTATGGAGGTAAATTTTAATTCATGAAGCATGTTTATTATGAAGTTGATGTGCTCCCCTGTTGAATCAGCCCCGCTTTTATCCTAAGGTCAAGCTACAACTAAGTATTAGAAGTGGAAACATAGAAACATTCTCAAAAAATGGATGCAGAAATCGTATCTCTCTCTTAGTTCTAGAGATTAGCGTGTTGAAAATAACAGACAATCTTTATACTTTTATAATATACTAGATGTTCCCGCGTTTTCACCCACGTTTATCGTTACTGCGCCGTCCCCGTAGGTCGTAGAGTGATGTTATATAGCGGCCTTCCTCGATAAGTAGGCTGTCCAACACTAACAGAATTTTTCAAATCGAACTAGTAGTTCCTGAGATTAGCGCGTTCAAACTAACAAACAAACAAACGAATTCTTCAGCTTTATAATATTAGTATAGATAATCTATAACATACACTCGGCTACACATCAAGTTAGACACCCTATATACGCATAACTACGCTACATACAAAATAGAGAATTGTCGGAAAGGGCAGTGCATAGCGGTGTCGATGTAATGGTAAGGATAGAGGGTCGCGTCTCGTTCAGCGTGAATGAGACAAAATAACAAAAATATAACGCACTCTCTCGCAAGATTCGCAGCGTTCAACTTCTAATAGTTCAAAGTGCAAACAGTCTAGGTTGATGTGTCGCTGTGTGTACAATCGACAATATAAACAATGACTGATATGTTATAATCTGCAACTTTATATAAAAAATGGACAGTTTGATAAGGAAGACACCACGTGTAAGAAGTTTTTTTGTTGTCTCGGGAAGATAAACTTTATATTCTTGCACCCAATGCGTCGGTAGGTACCTATGTGTTTGTTTATTTACGTGAAGACCGGTTATCTGATTGATATGGACGTTCCAATATCACATAGACTGCTGTGTACCAACTGAGCAAATATGTATACCTACATATACCTGCAAACTTATCATGGTATTCATCGAACTAAGTATCCGTAGTGTAACCACATTTGAAAGTAAAAAAAAAAGAATTATTTTTTAATCAGGTGTTCATAATTAGGAATAATCTTTGACCTTCATCTTTAATCTGTCAAATCAGGTCTAATCTGGCCACCAGTGTACCGCTGCGACTCATTAGGTTAAGTAGTAGAGCCTCGCTGATTTCAGCATGAATGGGCCGGCTCGACCGGGGAAGGACTACCCTCTCACAGAATATCGATGTGAAATAGCAGTATTCCTACTGTTGTGTTTCGTTTGGTGAGTGAGAGTACCGGAGGCCCAATCACCCCCTTACCCCCTTCCCGCTCCTTCTCCTTCCCACTTCCTTTCCTAAAGGGTCGGCAACGCGCTAGTGATGCCTATGAGCTATGGTGTTGCAGGCGTCCATTGGCTACGGTGACCGCTTACCATCAGGTGGGCCGTATGCTTGTTTGCCAACTTGTATAAAAAAAAAAGTATTAATTGATAAGTCAGTGTGTGTTATTTTATTAACACACATAATTAAAAACCTGTTGTGTCTGACCACCGATCTGCTCCTTCCACTCAATAGGCTAATATAATCTAAGTAAGGCCAAGAAAAGGTACGATATAAAATATGAGATCCTGTAACGTCACCGTGTGCAATTGTAAGATGCTAGCCTCTAAATATGTTCTCAAAGCTCTTCCAGCATCGCAAATAAAGATTGAATGAAATTATCCGTCAAAATTACAGACATTTGATAAATAAGCGAGCTAAACTAAGGCGATTATCACACGGCACCGCGCACCGCCGCGGAGGGCGGTGGAGGTAAAGCGGATTTCGTAGCGGTGCACGGTGCTCCGCGTCCTGCACCAACGATGATCCGCGCGCGGTTATGCGGCGTCGGGCGTCCCGTGTGACCGTGTGTGAGGCGCCGCCCCTCCGCGCGGACGGTATTGCGGAAGGGCGGTGGCGGTGAGAACACCGCTCGACCGCGCGGTCGGGCGGTCTACGTGTGTTAGGTATCAACGGATTTAATAGAGGCCCATGCGACATGAGATCCGCTTCACCGCCTACCGCGGCGGTGCGCGGTGCCGTGTGTTAATCGCTTAAGTAAACATTCTAAGGGCAATAACTATACTAGCTATTGCTAACACAAGTTCTTATCTGTGTCAGCCAAAGGAATGATGGCCAGTCCAAAATCCTACGTACGCCATTGGAAAGAACCATTCTACACACCATGGAGCTTACCACCATCTCTGAAAGCATTGTCTTTGGAAACGCGAGAATGAGACGACAAGTTACAATGTGTTCAGATTTGACTGGCTGCACATGCAATAAATTAGGGATTAAATATAATGACCACTAAAAATAGTAGGTAATTGCGCAGCAAAATATGCTTACTAAAATATATCATAACGAGCACCTATACGCCTCAAATCACTGCATTCCGTCTCGGAAGGGTTAGGTTATGTTAGGTTCCTTCTTAAACCCACTCAAAAATAGGAGGCTCTGTCGACTTATTTTGAACTCTTTAAATATATTTTGCTGTGCAATTTGGTGATCATTTACTATTTTTAACCGACTTCGACGAAGGAGGAGGTTCTCAATTCGACTGTATTTTTTTTTACTTATATTTTACTTTATCTGGTGATAAGTTAAACATAAGCCAATAAATTATATCAATAGCTTTAACAGATACCTAGTGTAAGACCCCAGGTCTGCATTTGCTGACAGGAATACCACATACCTAGGCTTATAGCGAGTGAGATTTCTTTATAACTTCTCAACGGAAACAGTACAATTCTGAGTAATCTGATGGCTAATGGCTTGTCGGCCTCGATGGCGTAGTGGTTAGTGTAACTGACTGCTACGCCTGAGGTCGCGGGTTCAATTTCCGCACAAGTCAAACATTTGTGTGCATGAACATTGATGTTTGTCTTGGTCTGGGTGTTTCTATGTATAATATGTACCTATGTATTTACAAAAAAAAAGAATACATGTATGTTTATCCATTGTCTAGTACCCATAGTACAAGCTCTGCTTAGTTTGGGCTAGATGGTGTTGTGTGTATGTGATAGAATATCCTAATCCTAACTAATATTATAAAAGCGAAAATGAGTTTGTTTGTTATGTTTTCACGCCTTAACTACTCAACCGATCAACATGAAATTTTGCATACACGTTGTCAGGGCTACAGAATAGGACATAGGTTACCTTTCATCCAGAAAAAATAACTGTTGCAAACCTAATCTAACCTACATTTACGCGAGCGAAGCCACGGGTGAAAACTAGTTATATTAATAAATCATTCCCTAAACCTAAGCTTTGTGCTAATGACGAATAGTTGACGAAGAAACAAGCGACAGTACATAACAGCGAGTGACAAGCCTAGATATCTCCCAAACATTTAGGTATCTTACACAATAATAATAAGCAGCAAAAAATCATATTGAGTTGATAAGTAAATACTTCACCTACACGTGTAAGATAAGGTATTTGTTGTCGGGAAGATAAATGTGCAACCGTGTGATCCGGCGTGTGGATGTCGCATCAAAATCATTACAATACTGTTTTAAGAACGGAATTTAGAGTTTATACTAAGTCTATGGTTTTGCCATCTTGTTGAGTATTACTTGGCTGGTAATTTCATTTCATTTCATTTATTTATTCAAGAACAATTTTTACATTGTGTGTGACTATACAATAATAATAGAAGGCCTAGTGGGAAACCGTTGGACTGCCACGCAGAGGTCTCGAGTTCGAACCCAAGGCGCGCATCTCTGTCTTTTCGAAGTTACATGCGTATTAAATAGTTGATTATCGCTTGCTTTAACGGTGAAGGAAAACATCGTGAGGAAACCTCCATGTCTGAAAGTTCTCTAAAATGTTCTCGAAGATATGTGAAGTCCGCCAACCCGCACTAGGCCAGCGTGGTGGACTGTGGCCTAACCCGTCTCACACTGAGAAGAGGCCCGTGCCCAGCAGTGGGACTGTTTAATACAGGGCTGATATTATATATCCTTACTAATATTATAAATTCAAAAGTAACTATCTGTCTGTCTGTTACCTTTTCACGGCTAAACCACTCAACTGATTTAGATGAAATTTGGTATAGATACAGTTTAAAACCTGGGGAAGGACATAGGCTACATTTTATTGATGTAGGTACCACGCTGGCGGAGCCGCGCGCAAAAGCTAGTTATCTATATATTGAAAATATATAATAAATTTTATTTTATCCATATATTGAAAATAAATATACCTAAATGTGTGCCTCGCACGACTAAACTGTGGAATTTATACCCTGCGGTATTTCAGGACTAATACGAGCTACAAACCTTCAAGAAAAGAGAGTACTCCTTTTTAAAAGGCCGGCAACGCACTTGTAACTCCTCTGGTGTTGCGGTTGTCCATGGACGGCGGTAATCGTTTACCATCAGGCGATCCGTCTGTTAGTTTGCCTCATATCTCATTAAAAATATATATTAAAGAGACATTGCAATCCATTCAGTCATCATTAGCTAGTAATGTAATTAATGATAACAATCGCAAATGAATGATATTACTAAAGCAATTGAGATGCGCGATAACGATTACAATGCACCATGTAGATACAAATTGATTAATTGTTTATATTTTTATCTCCGTTCATCATATTTTGTTGCTAACTGGAATAGACGTGTTTTATTATCTAATAATCTAGATATCGGTTATCTTATCACTTGGGAAGGCTATCTGATTGTGGGTTGGAGACAAAACAAGATTAACAAAAATGTTATGTAGGCAAAGGTCTGTGAGGCTCGTGCTGTTCATACGGAGTGCTTAGCGAAAGTAAATATGTCCTAAGAACTCTACCGTTCCTTTCGTTTTTAACCGACTTCAAAAAAGGAGGAGGATTACCTCATAACTTTTTTCTAGGTGAACCGATTTTGATAATTCTTTTTTATTTGATAGCTGGTGCTTTCCATTTGGTCCCATTTAATTTTGATCAAGATTTGACCATCGTTTTCGAGTTATCCTTAATAATGCGTATTTGGTTGACTTCGGCTATATTGATGATGTACTCATTTTTGGCAAGAACAAAATAAACAACTGTGTAGGATGGTTTGGAAGTTCCTCGTAGTGTTTCGAGGTAGCCCCATTCTAATTTGGTGATATTCTGATAAAGATCTTCGCTTTTATACAACGGAATTCTTTGATAAATAATCTATACTAATATTATAAAGCTGAAGAGTTTGTTTGTTTGTTTGCTTGAACGCGCTAATCTCAGTAACTACTGGTCCGACTTGAAAAATTCTTTCAGTGTTAGATAGCTCATTTATCGAGGAAGGCTATAGGCTATATAATATCACGCTAAGATCAATATGAGCTGAGCACCAATGAAGAATGATTCAAAATCGGACGATATTTTTTCCTTTTGAGAGCTTCCGCTGCGTGCGCTGCGTAAACAGTTAAAGTTTCGCAAAAATCATGTAAGACAGAATTGTTCCCCTTTAAAAGTTCTAAAAAAAAGTCCGCGACAGCATATGTCTATCTTTTAAGGTTGGCTCACTATAACCATTTTTATGCTAACCAAATTTGTTCTAAAATAATGCATTATTTGCGGAGGTATTATTATAAACATGATATTAATCCTTATCCAAATAAATACGTTATTCATCACAAGTATTTAATTTAAAACAAAATTGCCCTTTACATCATTCGATTTCAATGAATATCTTAGGAGATATCGCAGTTTTAAAATAACATTGCAGCAAAATAATTACCCATTACAGACATAGTACAAACGATGTTTCTCCTGGTTTATTCTGCGTGATTACTACTGGTTCGATTTGAAAAATTCTTTTAGTGTTGGATAGCCTATTTATCGAGGAAGGCTATAGCCTATATAACATCACGCTACAACCCACGGGGGCGGCGCAGTAACGATAAACGCGGGTGAAACCGCGGGAACATCTAGTATAATAATATAATATAATATTCTACCACATACACACAACACCATCTAGCCCAAACTAAGCAAAGCTTGTACTATGGATACTAGACAATGGATAAACATACATATATACGTTTTTTTTATTTTTGTAAATACATACATATTATACGTAGAAACACCCAGACCAAGACAAACATCCATGTTCATGCACACTAATGTTTGACTTGTGTGGGAATCGAACCCGCGACCTCAGGCGTGGCAGTCGGTTACACATAAATGGCAGCAAACCGTGATTGCTACAATCACATACATAATTATGTACCTATAATAATAATAATAATAAAATCAATTAAAGCAATCAACACTTTTGTCATTCCGGTACTCACTTACTCTTTTGGAGTAATAAATTGGACCAAAACCGAACTCAAGAACCTACAGAGAAAATTAAACACTACAATGTCCAGGTTCCAAGATCATGTTTACAAAGATTGACATTGCCCAGGAAAGAAGGAGGCAGGGGCCTCGTAGACATTTTAAATCTGCATAACAAACAAATAACGATTCTCCGGCAATATTTCTTCGCCAAATCTCAATTATCTACTCTCCACAAATCAATAGCACAAATGGATCAAAAATTAACCCCACTAAACCTCAAGGACACCGCCAAACAAAAAAATGAAATGCTGTCGGATGAAAAATCTAAACTATCAGAATGGCACCAAAAATCTCTGCATGGAAGACATCGCACGGACTTATGCCAACAAAATGTCGACAAAGAGGCGTCGAACGCGTGGCTAAGCCGAGGCGAACTTTTCCCAGAAACCGAAGGATTTATGATTGCAATACAGGACCAAATAATCGAAACCAAAAACTATAGAAAGCATATAATCAAGAACTTAACAACTGACACCTGCCGTAGATGCAATAGTATGCTAGAAACAATCCAACACATCACAGGAGCCTGCAAATCAATTGTTCAAACTGACTACAAATATAGACATGACCAAGTAGCAAATATTATACACCAAAATCTTGCACATCAATATAAACTCATAGAATCAGCTACAGCATATTATAAATATAGCCCTCAAACTGTTTTAGAGAATTCTACTACCAAACTATATTATGACCGAGCTATCCTTACTGATCGAACCATCCATTACAATAGACCAGACATAACCTTAATAAATAAGACAACTAAAACAGGATACTTAATAGACATTGCCGTACCAAACACACACAACCTACAAACTACAATTGCAGAAAAACTAAGCAAATATATAGAATTAAAGGATGAAATTACTCGCCTTTGGCTCCTGCAAAAAGTAACTATCGTTCCTATTGTTCTTTCTACTACAGGCGTCATACCCAAACAAATACACCAATCACTTAAAACTTTAAAACTGCCACCTAAGACCTACTGCCTGTTACAAAAAGCAGTTATACTCAACACCTGTAGAATAGTAAGGAAATGTCTACAATGTGAATCAGAAAACTCACATCCAGTTACACACACAGCCACTCTGTTTACAACTCAATCACAACCTATTGCTGATGTACACTTGGCTTAGGCCCGTGGCATCAGTTCTCTTTCCGGTTAGCCGAGAAAATACAAGAAAATCAAAATAATAATAATAATAATAATACTCTATCACATACACACAACACCATCTAGCCCAAACTAAGCAGAGCTTGTACTATGGGTACTAGACAATGGATAAACATACATATATACTTTTTTTTTTGTAAGTACATACATATTATACATATAAACACCCAGACCAAGACAAACATCCATGTTCATGCACACAAATGTTTGACTTGTGCGGGGATCGAACCCGCATATATGTATTGTTTACACAATTTCAAATTGTTTTTTTTTTTATTTTTTATTTATTTGAACTCAAAGAAAATGTGCTACAATTATCCTTTTACATAACTTCGCCAAACTGTGTAACAGTTTGTTGGCGAATACTGCACTCATTTAACAAATTAAAATTATGTATACACACTTTTAAGACACATTAGTTTAGTATTAGGTACAATATAGTTATTGTTAATGAAATTAAACTTTTCAAAAAAATTAAGAAGAGATACATTTAACAATAGTAAGGCTGTTTAATCTTCAATTTTGATAGCATTTAATAGAGTATAGAGTTTGTGTATAGAGTTATGTGCAACTGTTAAACTCAACAAGGTATATACAAAAAGCTAATAACAAAATTATTTCTGTAATACAACTTTTAATATGACGCTGACGCTGAATATAACATAATTATCATCCTAATCATATTTGGAATTATCATGAGATGCACTATGGCCAAAAATTATTAAAACGCTATATGTATCCCGACTTTTTCTGTCCAAAACATTTTTCATGTAAGACCGTATTTTTGAAAGCCTATTTTTGCGCTCTTCACAAGTATATTTTTAAATGGCTCTGGAGGTTGTTAGTTTTCCTATTTTGAGAGAGAGGTTTCTCCCTTTCCTCGTTTGTCTCATTTAAACGGCGCTGTCTCATATTATTATGAGCAGCGCGTTTAGTAGGTCTAACCATATTCATACATAGATACATAGATTCACGCCTGTTTCCCTTATTCAGACAAATAAAATCAGTTATCAAACTCCAGATTCACATAAAACCGAGAAATAAACAAAATTTTAACAATAACTAGCTGTCCCGACAGACGTTGTCCTGTACAAAATAGAAAAAAAAGCATATCTAGACCATCCTCGAATCCACTTGAACACACACAAAAAGTTTCATTCAAATCGGACCAGCCGTTTAGGAGGAGTTCACTGTCAACACACGTACAGAAGAATTATATATACATATAAAGATTTTATTATTATTATTATATTGTTTTTTTTTCCACATACATACAACACAATCTAGCCCAAACTAAGCAGAGCATTATTCACAAGAATATGCAATTATTTATTAACTTTTTAGTGCATTTTAAGTTTTAAAATATTCTTTATAGCAGTCGGTTTTCTTTTTTGTTAAAATTTTCTTTTATCATTAATTTTTTCTATAAGGTCGGCATCTCGCGGGGGTTACAATCTTCGCGGTCCGACGGTGATTAATTACTATTGAATTAGATACTAGATTATAGTGATGTTCTGCATTTTGGATATCGAATCTTAGAGATAAATCTATACCTACTAATATTAAGAACCTGGAGTTTGTTTGTTTGTTTGTTTGATCGCGCTAATCTCAGGAACTACTTACTGGTTCGATTTGAAATATTCTTTTAGTGTTGAATAGCCTATTTATCGAGGAATTCTATAGGCTATATAGCATCACGCTATGACCCAAGGGGGCGGCGCAGTAACGATAAACGCGGGTGAAACCGCGGGAACATCTAGTATTTAATAATGCCCTCTCTAGCCAAGTCTGTAATAGCCACTGCAGATAAGCATTTTCCAAAATCTAAGGCCATTGACACAATGCAGCGGCAGGCAAGTGAAGACAGATTAATGACACCAATTTATAAAAATAAAATACAATAAATATTGCATCTAAAAACAGACATTGTATGAAACTTGTCACGATTAAAGAGCTTTTTTGTTAATTAATTCCTGGTTTGACGCGGTAGGTAGACGAAATGCGACTGCTTTTATTATGCGGTGTAAGTTATAAGCTAATAGCAAAGTCAATCAAATGATAACGGGCGGCAACACACGTACAATTATTATTATCAGCAATCAGTATACGACTAGGGTTGCCACCCGTACTTTATAATAAAGTATTGTACATTATTTTGGATAAACGTACTTTATATTTTATTAGGAAAATAAAGTACGCGAAAATACTTTATTTTACCTATGTCGACATTTACAGGTTTTATTTAATAGTTTACTAAAAGCAACGTTATAGGTTCCCTAAATTGAATTAAAACAATTGTTTATCTATCTTAATATAGACATATATTGTAAAGATCGGGTTAAGACGTTCCTTGATAATAAATATTTCTTAGATGTTACTAACATCAACAAAAATACGGCAACTAATAAGCTGGTGTAAGAGGCGTATACTGGGTGTAAGGGACAGCGTACCGAAAACTTTAGCAAGACGTCTTTCTATAAGTACTTATCACGACGCAAACTTCAATTAATAAAAAAACGCAAGATTTAAATGTAATGTAGATTAACATTATTACGCGGTACGCAATGCATTGCTACCAATATATCGCACTCGACGAATGAACTCTGCGTTCCGCGCGCATAAATAACAGCTGATCTATTTAAATCACGACCATTTAATTACATTGCTGTATTGTAGAAAAATGTGACAGGCAGAAAAATGAAAAATTGCAGAAAAGGAATTGTGATTGTTGATAAAGATTTTTAACTCAGAATAATGGTCTGTATCTACTATTTCAGTTTTCGGTACACCGTCCCTTACGCCCAGTATAATTGAAACGCACAGATATACAAACAAACTTATAATTTGGGTACATGAGAATGAGAATTGTACAATACACATCGCTTTGCAAGATATCACAATAAAGACAATGTTATGGTTACAAGCATGACGCGTGTTTTACTCTCGACATCGCGCCATTTCTAAACCCGCGAGTCGCTGTGCTGCAGCGCGCGGCCAACGCGCGCTCCTATTGGTCGTTAATACGACACGTCTGGAGTGATAGGCTAACATGCCAAACGATTGCCCGCGCGTTTAAATAATTGGCGTAACGTTAAGGACGCTCTGACGGGATATTAAAACCGGAAGTTCGCCTTACACTGGTTAAATTATAATACTTTATTTTCTGATCTTGTACTTTATTTTTTACCTCAGATAGTAAATGTACTCTATTCGTTCAAAATAAAGGTGGCAACCCTATATACGACTATGTTCCGCATCGATTTCTTTGGATATCTACTTAATTTTTAAAGTCGTTGGTCTTGTATCGTTTTGTGGGTACTAATACTACAGCGTTTTCTTCTGAAATTCTCTATAGCAGCACGAGGTCTAGAAATTTTCTCAGTAGACGGCAATCAAATATCTTCTTTTACGTGGGATATATAATAAAGCTAATCTATAAATTATGTTCGGGTACTTTGAAATAACTACACTGGAAAATTGAGACAACTACCATCTTAGTCTCCCCGTGACCATGGCTGCTGAAAATCAACCGAAACATCGGGGAAAGTGTAAACATAAATATATAAATAGTTTTAATAATTACAATAATTAGCTTAAACATTAGTAAAGTTTAATAGTAAAAGTAGTGTAACAGTTTCAAAATTATGTAATAAAGTGTCAATTAAACAACGCGATAAAATCCGTTTATAGTAGTTTAATTTCAATAAAATAAAGCTGGTAAAAGTATTAAAGGCAATCACATCAAGCGTACAATTTATCAACCAGCTTATAACTTGCACCATAAATAAATAATAAACATACATAAGCAACCGTTATCAAGTTAACTAGATCTTTATTAGGAAACATAAATTCATTGCGCTTTATAATCGCCTCATCAGTTATTTGTCCACCGCCGACTGTGAAAAATAACGCAGTGGGGTACATCGACTTCTTTACAAGTTTAGAGTCTGCATATTATATATTATGACTTCCGGTAGCCATCTTTCATGCTAGCCGGATAATAAACTCGTAGCTAAAGTTCTAAGAGGTAATAAATCATATGAAGTCTTTGTACAGATGTGTTGCGCTGCGATGGGAGGTTCTATAAAACCTCTAGTAGGTAGTACATAAACGATTTAAATACGCAGTTTTGTACGAAGAAAATTGGTAACATTGTGGTTTTGATACTAACTATTTCATTCTTCTCCCTAGCCTTTATTATTCTCAAGTCACTTGGGGTCGGCTTTCTAGTCTAACTGGCTTTGACTGGATATCGGTTTTTACACAGAGCGACTGCCACCTGACCTCCGCAACCCGAAGGCTAACGATATCCTAAGGCTAGACTAGTGTCAGGATATTAGAGGGCACTGACTTCCCAATAACGACTGCGATATATGTTCATGGCAGCCGGGACCGACGTCTTAACGTGCTCTCCGAGGCACGGAGCAGGCGATAATTGTCAATCAATACGCACATAATTTCGAAAAGTCATATAACTGCCGAAAGTCAGAGGTGCGCGACGTGGGTTCGAACCCGAGACCCTCTGCATTGCAGCCTATTGGTCTTCCCACTGAGCTATCGCTGCTTCCTGACCTATGCTGCATCATTGTACATAAGTACATACACAAACTTTAATTTCAGCATTGATGTTACAATTTCGCATTTCAACCTAGAATAACTTCTAGGTTAGGTCAACCTACTTGGATGTTCCAGGTAGATAGGAACATTTTCCCACTGCACCTTTGTCGAGTGTAAGTTTATCTTATCTGAGCATCCGTCTACCTAAGAACTGGCGCTTATCATCCGATGGTAATGTGGACACCTTTTGATAACACGTGATATGCAACAGCTGCTGATAGGGCGTTTATTCAGCCGACTACGCGCGTCTACGGCATATAATCATGTATTTAACTAGCCTTCGGTCCTGTATTCGGTTTGCATGACACAAAAGATTCCACTGGGTCGAAGTGTCGCCGGTCTATACTGACTGGCCCCCACACACAAGATAAGCCTTCGGTCCTGACTCTACCCAGTTGGCTGTTGGTTATCGCAATAACACTTATAATAGCGTATGTCCACGCTTCTTGCGACGAAACACTGACATTGACGGCCTCGATGGCGTAGTGGTTAGTGTAACCGACTGCCACGCCTGAAGTCGCGGGTTCGATTACCGCACAAGTCAAACATTTGTGTGCATGAACATGGATGTTTGTCTTGGTCTGGGTGTTTCTATGTATAATATGTATGTATTTACAAAAAAAATAAAACAGTAGGTATATATGTATGTTTATCCATTGTCTAGTAGGTACTCATAGTACAAGCTCTGCTTAGTTTGGGCTAGATGGTGTTGTGTGTATGTGATAGAATATTACCTATATATATTTTTAAGATTATACTATATTTATGTTAGATGTTTAATTTTTTTCTTTTGAATGAAGCCAGAGAAGTGTATCAGGATCGTAGCAAATGGAAATCCGTAGTCTCTGCCTACCCCTCTGGAAAACAGGCGTGAATCTATGTATGTATGTAAATTTTTATTTGCTTAGTAATAGTTTTATTTATTCTTTTTCAGTTTTTGTCTTGTCGTTGGACTATTACGCCATATATATCGATTTTCGCCTAAGACCTTGAAAAAGCAAAGGTCATGTCATTCCGTTCTCAATTGTCGTCAAACGTTGCGTTCTTCTTGGACAAGGTTCAGTAGTTTTTGCCAGGGGTCATCCAGGATTGCACTACATCTATGCATTTGGCACGGCTGGGTAGGTCGCTGATGTAGTTTCAGTTCCAGCAACCCACCCACCTTACAAAGCAGCGAGGTGGCACATTGTGGTGGTTTTAGTCGATAGGCTCCAAGTCTCGGGAAAGCCCAATATAACCCTCTCGGCTCCCCTTGTGGCAAGGGTGTACGCATAAGGAGACTGTCCCCATGTAAAAAGAAAATTAAAAAAGATATTTCTAAGCAAACGTTCCTTTTCTTTTTGTCAGGCTGATTCTTTCCATTCTTTATTTATTTAAGTATATACTTTTATTTATTAACTAGATGTTCCCGCGGTTTCACCCGCGTTTATCGTTACTGCGCCGCCCCCGTGGGTCGTAGCGTGATGTTATATAGCCTATAGCCTTCCTCGATAAATAGGCTATCCAACACTAAAAGAATTTTTCAAATCGAACCAGTAGTAATCACGCAGAATAAACCAGGAGAAACATCGTTTGTACTATGTCTGTAATGGGTAATTATTTTGCTGCGATGTTATTTTAAAACTGCTATATCTCCTAAGATATTCATTGAAATCGAATGATGTAAAGGACAATTTTGTTTTAAATTAAATACTTGTGATGAATAACGTATTTATTTGGATAAGGATTAATATCATGTTTATAAAAATCTCTTCGCAAATAATGCATTATTTTAGAACAGATTTCGTTAGCATAAAAATGGTTATAGTGAGCCAACCTTAAAAGATAGACATATGCTGTCGCGGACTTTTTTTTAGAACTTTTAAAGGGGAACAATTCTGCCTTACATGATTTTTGCGAAACTTTAACTGTTTACGCAGCGCACGCAGCGGAAGCTCTCAAAAGGAAAAAATACTCTCCGATTTTGAAACATTCTTCATTGGTGCTCCGCTCCTATTGATCTTAGCGTGATGATATATAGCCTATAGCCTTCCTCGATAAATGGGCTATCTAACACTGAAAGAATTTTTCAAATCGGGCCAGTAGTTCCTGAGATTAGCGCGTTCAAGTAAACAAACAAACAAACAAACAAACAAACTCTTCAGCTTTATAATATTAGTATAGATTACTAGCTTTTGCCCGCGGCTTCGCTCGTGTTAATTTAGAATTTGACAATCAATTCGGGTTGTACTCTGCTTGTAATCATATAATTCAATCATGATTCGAAAGACACGTGGCGCCATCTATTATCATAAGAACGTTATTGTTGTTTTCCTTGGGAACAGTAATTTTTTTCGGGATGAAAGGTAGCCTATATCAGTTTCTGTACACCTGACAACGTATATGCAAAATTTCAGGATGATCGGTTCAGTGGTTTAGGCGTGAAAAGGTAACAAATAAACTCATTTCCGCTTTTATAATATTAGTTAGGATTAGGATAGGATTAGGATGTTGTTTATTTGCTGTAAGTAAGTAGATATTGTCAAAATTTTATTAAAATATGCCATCACGTTCATACATACTTAGACATATTAATAGTCGCACATTAGGTAGGTAGATACAGGCCGACTTAATAAAAACGAGTTAAAACAATTACCCATTAATGACACCCGAAGCGGCCCTATCAAACGCAGAAAACCTATAACAATGCCCCATAAAACCAAAGTTAGTATTTTCGTTATAACTATATATTTTAATAGATTTATTTAAGTAACCGTTTTTAGCGCCGCAGTTTGCTCTTAGCAACAAATACAAATATTAAAAAACATCCTCGCATTAGTCATTACACTCATTTTAATGACACTACGCTTGTTGCCATGCACAAAAAACACGTTCAAAAACATGTAACACTAACTATTTTTTATGCTAGTTATTATTCATTTACAAATACTCGCAAAGATGGTATGATAATTGGGTATATAATAATACTAAAATCTTCAGGTGCATCGTTTCAGTCACGTTCTTTACTTACAGTTTTAAAATGATTTGTGAGAGGCGTCTAGAACTTTTGAAGGACTATTTTTTTAAACGTCTCTTTCCAACTTGGTTTAATTTCGATGGCAGGTACTGTACCAAGGACACCATTTAAAATCGGACATAAGGAACACACCTGAGGCGCTCATAGCCAGTTGCACTCACAGATCGGTAAACGATTAGCGAGGTTAAGCAACGTTAGGTGCGGTCAGTCTATAGATGGGTGACCGCTTAGTGGTATTTCATTTGAGCGTCTCCGTGCTTCGGAGGGCACGTAAAAGGTCGGTTCCGGTTGGTGCCAAATTGACAGCAGTCGTTAAGCCATGTCAGAGGCCTACGGGCGGCTTGAACAACTCTTGACAACAGGTTGGCCACTAAAAACAAGAAAAAAAAAAAGAACGAGGAAAGGAACACCCTCACTCGGAAGAACTATTTATGGAGCGCACGAGCTGTTATAGTTTATACGGCGGGGCGCAGTAGGTAACCAGTTGACTACTTAAACCAATTTTGCCATCCAAACAGAATCTACAGTCATAAGATAAATCTATGTACCTACCTTGTAGTCTATAACAGTTTTCCATAGGTACTCGTTGCCCGATAGCAATCTGTAACTGATGTCAAACGACGCCTCCACACATAAGTACGGTTAAGTACCTATCATCTATATCTCAGCCGAAAGACGTCCACAGCTAGACATTGGCCTATATAATACTATCTTTAAATCTGTTGCTTGAAGAACTATTGACAAGATTGGCTGACTAAAAAGCACTCAACACAGAAACAGATTAAAAAGTTATGTGGCTAATGTTCTGTAGAATGGAGATACCTGATGACTTCAGCCGAACTGCTTCGAGTCTGCGTTGGATAAGGATGTGTTGAACGTACCTACTTCAGTACATCCGTCATTATAGCAATTTGCAAGGAGCAGAAATATCCCTGGAGATTATTATCATAAATACATTTTTGTAAATATAAAAATAACGGACCACGGTTCGTCCTAGTGGTATCCCAGAGGTCGATTTTATTATAAATTCATCATGTGAACTTTTAACTATGCCAAATATTACAATTCTCTGTAAGGCCCGGCGCTCATTATCGGCATCGGCACGGCTGAGGATTTTAGGTGATAAAAAGCATTATACATTAACTTTATGGCAATAAAGTAGAAATTTCCATGATATATGGTCGTAGTAACAAAAATACCGCTTCGGTATGCTTGAGGCTACTGCATCGGCAGCTATGAGGATGCTTCGGGATACTTCGGGATCCTTCGGTACGCCGCGCCGTCGCCCGCCGCGCCGCCGCCGCCGGCGCCGAGGCAACACTCGGGGCTTGCAAGCTTGAGGACGGTGCGGCATGCTTATGGACGCCTCGTCATCCCTAAGAACGTTGCAGCATGCCAAGGCATAATTTCCGACAGTGTGCGCTTGCATGTAGGGATGCCGAAGGATCCCTTTCCTTGCCGATGCCGATAATGGGCGCCGGCGTGGGCATGATGTGCTTAGGGGTACTAAGATTCTCTTCACGTTTTAATATCTACATTACAGCTGCGGATTATAACGGACCGCCTTCGAATCCTGGCCAAGAAATAAGTTGAGTACTTATTAGATTTTTTTCTCAAGAACTTCTTAGAACTACCCGAAGTTAGGTAGTAGAGTATGTTTCATACATGCCTCGGAAGGCACATACATACTGTGTTGGCCCAGCGCTGAATTTTTTCGGTCGTGTCGGATTAAGGTCTCTTTGGACTATGAGGGTTAACTAGACTCCTATAAGATTGGCTGCCATGATTGAAATTTGGTCTAGAGTATTATTTCCTTTTTATCATGCCATTTTATTCGTGTTCTGTATTTTAAAGAAAGTCCATAGGTAATTTCGGTTAGACCTATAGAAATTGCCAAAGCGAGCGAGCATGAAACACAAATAATTTAGCAATCTGCTATCGTAGAGCAATCGATCTACACTAAACATATAACTATGTAATGAAGTCTATTTCTTAGAAACGCTCTAAAACGGCCAACATACTTGTTCCATAAAGTTAAATATTACAAAGGAACCGACGCGACGCGTGTTTGGCGATCTTCGAAAATACGCCAAGCGAATCGGCATTCTATATGAGACAGAAAAACAGGCAGAAGTGATATAATAATATATATATATATATCGACCCGTCGCGCGTCGCAGATAAAATCTAGTTAGTAAAAGCCAAAATACTACTTTCCAGAAGAATCAATAAGCAAAACCTCAGTGATTCACTTCATTCTATTTCTCTTAACTTTTTTGTTTTGAATGTCTTAATAAAACAACTAAAATAGGTGAATATAGTTTTTTAGAAATTATATATTTTACAGCATAAATATGTGGCGAGTTGAATGTGCTAGATTATTTTTTAAATAAAAGTGTTTATGTTGCGGTATGTTCTGGAAAGTAAAAACCATTTATTTTTTGCGAATATCATTATATACACAGTTCCTAACTGTAGAATAGTAGAGCCTCGCTGATTTCAGCATGAATGGGCCGGCTCGACCGGGGAATGACTACCCTCTCACAGAATATCGATGTAAAATTTCAGTATTCCTACTGTTGTGTTTCGTTCGGTGAGTGAGAGTACCGGAGGCCCAATCACCCCTTTTCCACCATCTAGCTCCTTTTCCTTCCCACTACCTTTCCTAAAGGGTTGGCAACGCGCAAGTGATGCCTCTGGTGTTGCAGGCGTCTATAGGCTACGGTGACCACTTACCATCAGGTGAGCCGTATGCTTGTAAGCCACATAAGTAGTATAAAAAAAAGAATAAGATTACATCATTAACAAATTTTTGCCGAGATTATTTTTACAACATTTCATTCTCGAAGGGTCGATATCCTTTCTCACTGACACATCGGCCACAGTAATCATGGTTACATCTAGAGATACTTCATCCAACAGTCTGACGGTTTGACAGCCTTCACACACCTTTGAGAACATTAGGCTATTCATATATCTATTGTCTATTATTATATCTTGTACAGTATGTTTTATAAATACCTATACCTACTTATATAAGCAGATTATTTGATTGTTAACACTAAAAGAAAGTAGGTACGTGTTATATCACGTATTCGATAAGAAGAAATTCACTTTGATATGCATATCAAATAAAATGTTTTGATAAACGCCGAAACTTTAGCATTCGACGTCTGAGGGATATAAACATTTGATTAGGTACCTATATTTGGTGACTGATAAAAACTTAAAGAGATGCTTGGTAATGGTTGGCTTGATATACGATGCTTAATATGTCTCATAGATAAAGATGCTCTTTAAGACGTTGGCCGTATGATCAAGACTAGCGAAACGTGGGTGTAATAGCCCACTGCTTACCCCATCGGGGATATAGACAAAGTGGAAAGTTTGAATTTTAATTAACCCCAGTTTTTTAAAGAATTGCTTTATTTCATCCAAAATCTAAGGGTCTGAACTGGCAACCGACAGTCAAATCTTTAGACATAAGTTTGATTTTAACACGTGGTTGTTAAGCTTTTTAGAAACCGGCGTTAATTATAAAAAACAAGCAACATTAATTAGGGTTAGCAAATTTCTTAGGGTTAGCACGTTAAGCCGTCGGTCCCGGCTGCCATAAACATCTATGGCAGTCGTTATTGCGAAGTCAGTGACCTCTAATATCCTGACACTGGTCTAGCCATAGGGTATCGTTAGTGTACGGGTTGCGGAGGTCAGATGGCAGTCGCTCCGTGTAAAAACTGATATCCAGTCAAATCCGGTTAGACTAGAAAGCCGACCCCAAGTGACTTGGGAATAATAAAGGCTAAGGAGAAGAAAAACAAATTTCTTAGGGTTACCTTTAGGATAATTAATCTTATTATCTAAGCACCTTGTTAACGAGACTGTCTCCATTACTATCAATCAGTCTCTACGCACGGTACTTGCATCTCGCACGGAATACTGCGCGCCGTCAGCTAGCATGTACCATGCTCTGAAAAGTATAGCTTTACTGTAGAGTTTAATTTTGCCTGCACGAGTGGCGTAGCGCTTTAAGTTGATGGCTTTGCCACTGACCGAGTCTATTGCCGTCTGCCGAGCACAGATTCAGACTCCGTGCTGCTATTGATAACAACAGGACGCAAAAACCCAATAACACATTTGTACGAAGTACAGTTCATTGACTCGCCGTACGCGCTGTCAGCACATAAGCATGACCTACATTACTTACTTTATATTATTTTAATTAAGTTCAGTTCACGTACAATCACCATTCGCGTCGTGTGCTCTCACTACCATTTTTTAACATTTTACCAATTTTAATAAATTACATTTAGAATTAAATTTAGTGTATTACATTCTTTTAATTTGTTGGATTTACACCCGACAAATTTGGTCCTTCGAGCCGGGAATCCAACCCGAGACAGCTGTCGCATTTACGCGCGAACTACAACAGCGCCGAGGCAATCTCTTCTACGACCACGTTCTATACCATTAGTTCCCATAGTGGACCGTGGACCCCCAGGGGTCCACGGAAGACTCGACGGGGTCTACGTTGGCGTGACAAAAAATGGGGTCCACAATTCGTAAGCGGGGTCCACGAGAAAATTTATTTGCTATCGATAAAATGTAGGTAGATAATATTTTAAGAAGCTCTAAGCTTGTAAAAACTTGTTTAGAATATAGTAGAAATGTAGCTGCAGGGGGTCCACCGGAACCAGCTAAATTTTGAAAGTGGTCTATGAAAAAAAATGTCTGGGAACCTCTGTTCTATACAAACCTACTGGTTGTATATGACAGTAATCGGCTTACTATGACTGATTGCAGTGCAACTTGCGCGTGCATAACCTATTGATAAAGTTTTCCGTTACCTGATAAACGACTCTGTGACTATATTAACATATTATTATATTGCGCTGTATTTTGATTAGGATGTCGTGCCCAAAGATGACCAACGAGAACTTATAAATAACGCTTACGACTGCTGTCTATAGGTACTTTCCTAGTTTAAATGGACTCTATATTTTAACTGTTTATAAGGCTAATGTGAATGGAACAGTCGCAAGAGGAAAACCTAGGCGAACGTTTCTCGATCAGATCGGAGGCGTTCTGGACAAAGGCCAGGTTAAGAGCTCCTCGAACTGACGGGCGGGTAAGAGGAATGTGATGAAAGTGAATGAAGCCAGACAAGTGTGTCAGGATCGTAGCAAATGGACATCCGTAGTCTCTGCCTACCCCTCTGGAAAACAGGCGTGAATCTATGTATGTATGTAGGATAATAGAGCGCCAGTTTTTACTAATTTTGGTAACTTAAAAAGTACTTTTATTATTAATTAATTGTTGTCGTTATTGAGAGTGGGTGTCATGCTAAGTATATAGAGTGTGTATTCTATGGAAGACAAGCTAAACCAACCAAAGTCGAGTGATTTCGACGCTTTAGCGAGTTTGTCGTTAAATCGAGTGATGTTATATGGAGTTTACACTACATACATAGGCAGGTATAACATATACCTACCTATGTATATAGTGTTAACTCTAACCAAGAAAATAAATAATTGAGTGCACAAAACTCTTATGCCGAAATGATCAAAAGAATTAAAGCTATTTCGACATCCATTACGCTGTAAACTGTAATGCCTACAGCGAATGATGAATTATTCCACTCCGTTACTCACAAGGTCATCATTAATTGCTTAGGCAATAGGCATATATGAATCATCTGTCACCGGCTATATTTTATATATAATCTGTATGATTGTAACTATACCTACACACTTCGATATCGACAAGGTGCGACCAACTGCGGCCTAGGGCTGCCAAAACTTATACCTATCGTATAATAAGGATTTTAAAAAAGGTTTGTCTCAATCAAATATTTCAATTATAGAAGGGTACTGTTATCCTATCCTAACTATCCTAATCCTAACTAATATTATAAAAGCGAAAATGAGTTTGTTTGTTTGTTACCTTTTCACGCCTAAACCACTGAACCGACCATCCTGAAATTTTGCGTATACGTTGACAGGTGTACAGAGACGGACATAGGTTACCTTTCATCCCGAAAAAAATTGCTGTTCCCGAGGAAAACAATAATAACGTTCTTATGATAATAGATGGCGCCACGTGTCTTTAGAATCATGATTGAATTGTATTATTACAAGCAGAGTACAACCCGAATTGATTGTGAAATTCTAAATTAAGGCGAGCGAAGCCGCGGGCAAAAGCTAGTATATTATAGTTTTAAATATTGTCACCTTTCTGAACGCTAACGATGACATCGGTATTATAAAATATATAGTACCTGTTAACACGCTCATTCATATTGAAACCTGTAGGTACACTATCGTTCTCTTTTGTGCAATCTAAGAACGATGAGGGCATATCAATGATATTAATCTTTGGCCATAATGATATTCAGTTTGACTAGAGAAAATAAGGATTGATGACGTCACGATTAAAAGATAAGTAACTCTTAAAGTTAGAAGCATTGTTCTTTTTGTGGTACTTAAGCCTGGCCACGACCTTCTTGTAAATTATTCGTTCCGCTCACGTTGAAACTTTGACAACTGTCAAAATTGTATTAGTGTGCATTTGATCCGTGATTGGTTCGTCTTCTTGACATTGTTACATTTAATTTTGGTTTTCTTTAGATTACTTTGTCTGGAGATTTTTCGTATCTTCTTGCTGTGGAGTCCATTCAGAAATACATGTAAGGCATTAGGAGCATCTGTCTCAAGTATCTGTATTGTTTCCATTTTTAAGGGTTACCGATTATTCTCTAACTAAAAGAAGATGGCATATACTTACTACGTAGGTGGTAATCAATAGAAATAAAGAAGAGTCTTAGTGGATTATCAAGTTTTAAATTGTGTTGACCAAGTTGGCCTGTCCAACCAGACTCCCATTACAGGGTACCCTATAATATAAGTTTGAGGATGTGCATGTACCATAGCCATACGTCGACCCGGGTATCGATGCGGAGATTTGATGCACGTTAATTACATTCACCACCGCTGCATCACCATACTGAAGATATTTCTGCAAAATTTTAAATTAATGTAGGTAGTTTGAAAGGGATCTGAAGACAAATATTTCTAATTTTTATTTTCCTGTCTGTCTTCCTGAATAAAGATTGTTTGTATTGAAAGTAGTTTGATGGCTTTGACAGTGGCAAAAATCAAGCAATGCTTTTAAAGTCGAACTGGAGATATAATGCATAGCATAGTGTGATCCACTTAATGACGTAGCCGGCGACCTGTAATCTGTGGACAAAGTCGCGAACAAACGCTAGTGTTTAATATTCTTATGCAACGCCGGATTGGCGTCATGAAATGTAATGTATGAGTATGTGGTGTAACAAATAAGTCATATTTTCCTGCACTCCAGACAACATTTAAATAATTCGGCCATCATAACGTATAGCAAAAAGCGTTTTGGTGTGCTAGCTTGTGTCTGTATTTTTTTGAGTAGTAGAGCATCGCTGATTTCAGCATGAATGGGCCGGCTCGACCGGGGAAGGACTACCCTCTCACAGAATATCGACGTGGAATAGCAGTAGTACTACTGTTGTGTTTCGTTCGGTGAGTGAGAGTACCGGAGGCCCAATCACCCCTTTTCCCCCATCCAGATCCTTTTCCTTCCCACGTCCTTTCCTAAAGGGTCGGCAACGCGCAAGTGATGCCTCTGGTGTTGCAGGCGTCCATAGGCTACAGTGACCACTTACCATCAGGCTTGTTCGCCGTTTGCCACCTTAGGCGAATAAAAAAAAAAATATAATTGTGATTATACTATTTATTTGCTGCTTTTCGCTTTAAACCGGTAGAACGATCTGCAAGGTTAAACATAGCTATTGCAACTAGGTTTTTGATGAGTGCCCATTCGGACTTCTTTTTAAATTTTACAAGCATTTTGGATTACAAATTAGGTACTAGTATACTTTCTAGCTAAGCTTGGATGCTTTACCTTTTGATATTTACCTTCAACATTAAATGGTTCGAAATATTATGATCTTCTTTATATATAAAAAATTAGCGTCCATATCAATATATGTATCTGTAAAACTCGAAAAGTAGACGATGACTGGATTAGTTTGACATTTTTACACAACATTACATTTCTATATAAGCATGTTTATAAATATTTGTATACCAATGTTGCCACGAGAATGGACATTTAAAAATATCAGTTTGAGCCACAGCGAAGTGTGGCCGGTTTAGCTAACGTCTATACACGTATGTAAAAATCGTCCGAAAAATTCAGAGGTGCGTGCTGTTGCAGTCCAAGGATAAGATTATTATTTAATTCGGTATGAAATCTGCACTTAAAATTTACTTCCAACAGCATAATTACCAATGGCAAATTTAACAATCTGACAAATACTGAGATAGCTTTGTAGTCATGTATTAGTACTTATGTGTCGGTTACCATATGCTGTAAGCATGATCTATACATGGTGTAAATATAAACCTATTATAAAAGGAAAACCTAAGCATTTGAAGTAACACTAACCTACTTTTATAACAATGGATGTACGATCAGGTACCATAGATCCTACTTTTATAATAGCTCATTAAAATTATCGACGTCAACGTCTAAATTACAATAATTCAAAATCCTTAATAAATACCGATGTCATTATAATTCTGTACGTGCTTTGCATTATAGCTGTCAAAAAACTTATCAGGGTCTTTCATTTGTATAACAATGCGTTCCCGAACGTGTGCCAGCCCTATAAGTATCGTCAAACATCGTGCGGTGCGTGCGCGCAGGCCGGGTGGCAACAAGCTGTCTACTCGCCACCAATTATCTATGCCACTATAATTGATACAATAAATTTATAATACTGATATTATTATGTGTATGTGGGTAATATAACAATAGGTAAATATTTAAAATTGGGTAATACGTCAATGCTCTCAAACTTATCGACTAGATAATTATGATACTTACATATTTAAATTACTAGTGCACTACTCTAGCGATACGACTTGTGTAGTTTCTTAGAATTATATCCTAAACCATCATCACTTAAATTGCGTAACGAACTTACCTGCTTGAAGCCGCGCTGTGGAATTTCCGTCAGAATGACAAAGTTAAAAAATTATTAATTCTATAAATAAACGGTCCGGTGTTAACGGAAGCTGGTCATCCAATTAGCAAAGCATTTTATTTATGCGTCTGTTCATCTAAATGGGATATTTAAAACTACTGAGCCGTGATGCGGTTTGAAGATTATAAATTAATAGCGTTGCACCTAATTAGACTGGACGTGAAATATTATATGGTATCATAATTTTATCATTATGGGCAACTTCATTGCATATGTCGTAAGAAATAAAACAATTAGTAAAGTTGCCCCAAAATTGCATATCTAATTATGATCAGTGCGCCATGATCATAATCTACAAAAGTACTGCGAATTGACATGAAATCACAAAATAAGTAAATAGTTAAGTAGGCGAGTAGTGTCTTATATTATTTGCATAGCTGCACAATGAATAAATACTTATGTAAATTAGTAACACTAGTCACAATAATTTATTATACCTCGTGTTGCAGTCAATAACACGTTCTCAGAAATGTAGCTTTTTTTCTATTGAATACTAAACTGTTTTCTTTTAAATAATAAATACAACAACGAATCAATTGCCTATTTTATGTATTGGTTGTATTAAACAACCTTAAAAAAATATTGAATTCCCTGACTAAATTGTTTAATAAATCCCCAATCTAAGTGATTATTTAGATCACAGTTAGGTTAAATATGTTTTTTTTTAAGATATTCACTTTAATTATAAAAGTTTTATGAGCTATATCCAAAGTTGTGTCTAGTTATCTTTTTAAAATTGCCGCGTAGTAAATGAATATAGTCTGTGGTTCCACGCAATATTACTGCCATCTACAGCGGTAACTATTGAACTTGCGAAGGAACTAGGTAAATGCTGTTATTTTACAAACTGTATTTAAACTTAATTGATATATTTTTAATGTTCTAATAGTGTTAATTTAAAAAAACAACAGTGTTTTAAATCATTGTTCATAAAATTTGATAAGATGTTTTCGTTTGAAAACTCGCGGTAATTGATGTACGTTTAGCGCCACCTCGCGAGTTTACACTGTAACTATAATGAACAAAGAGAGCTAGCTAGTAGCTAGCCACCACTAGAAAATTAAGGTTGTGTGTTATCTTTTTCTAACAAACGCGAAGTGTAATGGTTTGAAAGAGACATGCGATACACTTTCGGCCATCATAACCATCTTTCTTTCTTGTGCAACTGTTTCTCTTCGGCCGTGTACTAGTGCAAACGCAGGATGGACGCCATTCGCGCGAGATAATTTTTCACCGCTCGTGAAGCGAGATTTGTACGCGTTCGGTGCCGGGCGTGGAGCTATGCTATAGTGTATTTAGTGTAAGGTGCTGTCGGTCTGGCGGTGCGGTGTGGAAGTGGTTGGTGCTGGTCGGAGCTCAGGCTCGGCTGGAGCGAGGCAGGTCAGGCAGGCGCGTGCAGCGCTGGGTATGGCGGGCGCGAGCTGAGCGCCGGTGGCGGCCTCGGTCTGACCGCTCGAGCTCCGCCGCCGGCCCAATGAGCGGGGCACGTTCTGCGCGGCGGAGGTTATTTTATGGGTATTTGCGTGAGCTGCCGGCGCCGCGAGCGGAAGGCACCAGAGAAGCGGTCGGTGCCAGGAGCGGGCGGGCCCGCTAAGGGCACTGCGGCAGCGGAGCTGCTGCCGCGGCCAGTCAACCACCTGACAGCCATGGCCAACTCTATGTCCAACATAAAGATGACAAACCCTATCAAGGGCATCGTCAGCAAGCGCCGGAAGCGCTACATCAAGGACGGATTCAACCTGGACTTAGCCTGTATCCTTTTATGTGCGATATAGTGTTGTTACCTTGTGCTTCGGCCTGAGATCGATGTAGTGTCGGTGAGTCTATAACTTTGGTCTGGGTCTCGAGCCTTCATTACACCAATATGATCCCTAAAAAATCGTTTATTCTCATAAAATCACACAGGTATTAGCATGATAACCTGGCTTGACCATCCTTTTAGTTTTGTCAAGGGCACTCAATTTATAACCTATAAATTATGTTCATATAACTCTGCTGCTTAAAAATTACGGTTTATTCGGTTTATAGGCTTGATATGAATGAAAATTGTACAATTTACATTAAAATTTAGAGTCATTAATGTCTAAAATAAAGTCATCTGACAAGTCTTATTAGGGTTACAAGGTCTCGTACAAGTACGCACGCACAAAACGCTCATTTTCCACTTTATTTGGTGATAATATTGCACTTAAATCTCAAAAAAATATTGGATACGTGATTATTGATGCAGCCACGACATAATTTTCGCGTGTAACATCACATTTATCTGGCAAAAGAGCAATGAAATCTCGCATGGCAACAAGATATATAACCTATAACTTTGTATATATAGGCTTATAGTACATGCCTATTATATCTGTGTACTTAAAAACTAACTGATAATCACTGAAGTGGAGTTGTGTGTTGTAAACTATAATATCTATAGGATTTAATCTTGATTACTTTGATGTGTGAAAATATAATTAATTGTGCCTTCACATACCTTTACATATTTTAGTGGTTATAGTAGTCGGAGATACCTGAGTTTATGCTTTGCAGAAAACTAAACAGTATAACATTATAATGCAAATTACTGAACTTATATGCAGGTAATAGACACAACAGTCTTGTAGAGCAGTTTTTATTTATACCTATAACATGAAAACTTATGTGTGCCGTTACCATTCCTTAGTATAGTTATGTAGCAAAACAATCATTAACACTGGTATCTACAGTTTAGTAACAGGTTAGTAACAAAATCAACAATATTAAATAATTATTTATAAATTTGTACCAAGATTTACAGAATAATGTAGGTTATGTACTATATATTTACCATAATATTGAATACACAGACACATCTTTATTAGCAATATTAACCTGGTTTTACTATGTATACAAATTGTAGCCTATCTCAAATAGAAACTAAACAATACAATGTTGTCTTTGAAATACACTCTCATGTATGAGAAAACAGTATTTTACCTATATATATATAAGTTATATTACACACATTTTACTAGTTGTAGATCTAAACTTTTGTGTCCAAATTGAGAATAAGTGGAAATCTTGCCTGTTTTAGTAAAAACATCTCATTTTCTCGCTTATACTTTTGTAATTTGAGTTTTCATCAATCAAAATTAATTTTATTTGTGTCCGGAGACTGTTTGTGAGGTACTTATTTAGTACTAGTATCTTTCTGGAGCCCTTAATATGGTTGACAGAGACAGTAGTGCCAGTACAATTGCAAGCCTCCTTTTATGGCTATTAGTATAGATATTTTATATATCATCATCATCAGGCTATAATAGTCCACTATATTTTATATATACCAGTAAGTAATTCAAATTGAGAAAGACTTCTATCTCCCCTATACTTCATGTCCATTAGCTGGCTAGATATTAATGACTAGCTGTACAAATATGGATTGAATAGTGCTATTATTACCCACAATGTGACATACATTCCTTGTGTTCTATGTTCATTTGAATATAATTATATGTATGAGCTATACCTAATATTGATTAAATATCAATATTAGGTATAACTCATTCAGAGGCTAGTAAAGCTAAAATAAGTTTTATGTCAGCCACATGATAAGTTTTATTGTTTTAATAGTAAATATCTGAAATAATCATTTGGAGTAGCAACAAAAAGTATTGTATGTCCTTCTGCAGCTTTCTTAATAGCATTATAAACATTTTGGCATTATTAAATATTAAGGTACTCTATAACAAACTTATAAGTTTAGTATCTCCCAAAAATTATGACAGAACAAACCCCAAAAATTACCACCTTGTTAACCTAATTTGATGAATTATGTTGTAAGCAAATTGTTGTACTATTCAATTACTTTTGATACTCTCACCAGCCCCTTCAGCAGAAAAACATCTAGCTGCATTAGTACAAGTGCAGTTTGTAAATGAACTTCTAATTTAATTTTATATCAAAATCATTAGGCTCTTTAAATAAGCTGTATTGAATTCACATTAACTAACAAAGAGTGCAATCAACAAGATTCATAAATAAAATAAATAATTTAAAAGTAGTTATAATATTTCTTTAGGTGAAAGCCAATTTGTAGTAGAGTGTAGCATATTTTGAGGCACCTATCATTTAGATGTAAATCATGATGCAGCCTTATCATATACTTTTTATTTTAAAAATATGAATTAAGTAACTACTCTGTAATATTATGGTGTAATATTTTAATACTATCTGTATTTATTATATTTGGCACTATTAGATCTAAATCATATCATAAATTTACATACACATAGGTAAACTTACAAATGTCTAAAGATATTATAAGTTAATCATAAATGATTGCACTAAAATTAAGTCTTCCAATGTCCTCAGTCAATAATGCTATGATTTAGTTGTTTATAGATAAAAAATTACAATTATAAGCTAATGAATATATAAACATATATTAAGTATATTAAACATATAAAATATGAATATAATCATACATTTAAAATTACAATATGTAAATTTTCAACTTAACATCATATTTAACTGAATATTTTCACTACAAATCGAATTAAATGCCTTTTTATATATGAAGTTATAATAATATTTTACTCTAAAGATTCATGATGCCACAAGATTTGCATATTTTTTTATAGACACTTAAGAGAACAATAGGTTGAAACATTAAGGATAAGTGGAATAAACCACATCTTTACAATTAAAAAAAAAACATAGAATGTGTGTTTATAGATGATGTTAGAGATATGAGTTATCATGTATGTATATAGATTTTCATACTATATAGGCAACCTCATTGTTGTCCTTGTGCTTTCTATTGAATCATTAAAAAATCAAGTAGCATTTGCTATCCATATCTTTATGATTTTTTAATCACTATAATTTTGTTAGATTCATAAGCAAGTTTTGATTTAGTACAATGTTGTTTTATATTAGTTTACTTGACTTTGTAGCATGTGCTTAAATATCTTATGGGTTTTTGTGTATTCTAAAAATTCAGTTCAATATACAGTATCCAAGTAGTCTTTGTGTTGTATAGTAATGGATACCTTCAATTTTCCTTTTGCACAAAAGTCTGTCATATTACAGATTCATGAGTGCAACTGGGTGTGTCCCTATCAAACTAGGGTTGTCTTTCTTAAAAGCTTTTGACATTACTGCAGTATTTTTATTGATGTTATCATAACCTACTTATATAATATACTGAGTTATTTGTTTGTCTTGTGGCATTAATTTGCGACTGGCAAATGCTATATAGGTTTTATATAAAGAAATTGTATTAGCATAGCTGCCCTCTTTCGGGTTTATACGGGTGTGAATACGTGTATATAAAATACCCACCAGTTTAATTTTATTCCTAAAACGCGTTCCTCGTTGATCTAAATTTTATACTTGGATGGTAAGTATCTTAGAAAAACCATTCGTGCGATATCTGTCATAGAACTTTACAAACAATACTCATGTATTCATAGTACACGCGAACGTATCAAGCACTGAAAGCACCAAACTAGCACTAAATCCTAACATCCTATCTAATAATATAATTATATAAAATCGTTTGTTTGTTCTATGGGATTTATGGTTACGTTTCAAAAGAGTTACGAGAGAATTTTGGACGGAGATAACTAAATGAACGGACTATCCGTTCATTTCACATCGACAATTTTTTAATTTTGGCAATAATATTAAAAATTAACGAGAATAAACAACGATGACATAGGATTAGATCGCGCCAGATTTGTAAATCATATATTATTCGATGTCGGTAGTTAATACAGTGCCAGAAAGCTGGCACGTTTTTAAATAAATAACTAAATCCAGAGAGAACATTATACTTGAATGTTACACATTTCCGTTCAATCTTCAAAGGCTGTAAAGTAAACAAAAAATTAAATTACTTACAAATTTTTAGAACAAATCGCCTGTATAATGATGACAAACAGTCATCATTAAACAGGCGATTTTATTCGTGTAAAATGCGCCGCAAATGTCACAGGTTCGATACTCGTCATGTGTGTTAAGGTTCTTCAGTAGAGAAACTATGGATTTTAACGCGGGTCTAATCATTACTGTTAAAACATAGGTGTATTTTTACCCAACACTCTGATGACTTGACATGATATAATAAATTATTATGTTTAGTAATCACAAATAATATAAGCATGCTAATATTTTAAAAAGAAAGAACCATAATATTGAATAAAAACTCTCGTATAGCGCGTTGTTAGAACGACTTCATAAACGACCTTCGACCGCCACTCCGGTTGGCAACAGCATAATACTCAATTGATTCCAAAAGGTATCATTAAACCGTTCTTAATTTAGAAGTTACCTTGTGCGCTGAGCTTAAAAAAAACTTGACAAGCATCTATGCTCATAATCATGTGGGTTCTGCATAAAAAATGGCCGCCGAAATTTACGCGCGAAATGTTTATTTCTTTTCGTTTGTAAACGTATGTAATCTTTGTTTATTATTATTTTTACCTAGTCGTAGAATTATTTCAACGTTAGCCTAGTGCAACTGCTTGTCACGGTACTTCCTTTTGACAAATTTATTGTATTTTCGTGACAGTAAATTCTCCGTAATACCATGGAATCAGACGGCAATTGGTTACCCCCTATTACATAGAACTTTTAGCTGTTGAAATGTTCATGCGACACACCTCTGCCTAGCTGTTTGCTCTGCTATGGGCGTAAAGTTATAAATTACGAATAATTATTTATGGGATTAAATATAATGATCATCAAAAATACTAATTGGTCAGCAAATATTGCACAGCATAACGAGCATCTATGTGCCTCAAATCACTGCATTCCGTCTCGGAAGTGTCAGGTTATGTTAGGTTCCTTTTTTTAAACCTACCCAAAAATAGGAGCCCCCTGAACCGGGGCTCCGTCGACTCAGTTTGATCTCTTTAAAGTTTGCTGGCCGTGAGTTGCTGATCAATTAGCTATTTCTGCTCACAGATTATATTTTTCTGCTCACAAAAATACCAATACTATGCTAACCATTTAAATAACACCCATTATTTATTCAGACAGAGAATACCTGACATTAAATGCCGTATCACGCGCGTTATGTTATGATATTAAACATTGCATTACATAATTAATTTAAATAGCTTAAATTCAGGCAAGTTCTATAATAGTAGTGTTAGAGTTTCAAAATGATGTAATAAAAGTGTTTTAAAGTAAACAACGCGACAAAATCCCTATAAAGTAGTTTAATTTCAATGTATTTACATTCGCGTAAACATAAGACAATATTGTTGCGCCCATAATATTTCACAGAGCTAAGTAGATAACTTGTTGGTCTCTAAAGACGTACTAAGCAAAGTTCTTCTTAATTCTTCTACATTTTGTGCAAACATGTATATTAGTGACAGCATTATTTATTTTCTTTATTAAAAACAATCCTGCTGTAGAAGTAATCCTAGTATCTTAGAGGACAAATATGGAACATAAAACATCACTCATTTTTTTATCCTGCGTGGGCTACGAAGTACGAATCCCGAGCATACAACAATACGATTAGAAAGTGACTGCTGTATGTACTTCTAACATTTTTTCTTTTGTATAATGTCTTTTTATCTGTAAATACAGCTTTTTATCTGTAAATATATTCACTGCTTTTATGTTTTTAATTACTTATTAGATTGCCTAAAAATCTGCAATACTTGACGTATTGGCAATTGCGAGGTGATCACTAAAAGCACTCCACTATCAGTGCAGTTAGCTGTTAAATTGTTTTTATAATATACACATGGAAACATAAATTTAAGATATGATTGGATAATAGTGAATTAATTACAGAAATGTAAATTTAAGTGGTTATAAAACAATAGAAAATATATTAAGGTGTAATGGCAGGGAATCCTAAAACTGAAGTAGTGAAACCAAGGCTATGCACATAATTACTAATTACGTGCAATTAAATACAAATTACAACAAAACACCAGTAACTAACCACTTACTTAATTTAGTTATATCTGATCTGAAACAACTGCTTTATTACCTGTGTCCAGACATTGTGCATCATTTTATGTCTAACTTTTTAGAACCAGCACGTGCTCATGCCCATCTGGTTTCGCTTTCTGCTGTGATTTTTTTATACTGTGGGTAAACTGCGCGAATCGAGGCGATAGTCAGCTGCAAATGATATTCGACATCATATAGGTTATTTGCCTGACCATAGTCACGTAGGCACTGATAGTCTTATTATAAATCCTGGGCTTTACTCCCACTTTGAGACTATTTGTAAACAAATTCACATCATTTGAACTCACGCCTGTAAACCCTCGAAAAGGTAAGCAAAGGTTAATCACACCAAACAATACGCTAACTATGGTTTTAAAACCCACGTAACAAAAGAAGGCTAGCCTCACACCATATACTACCGCTATGAAAACTTCTTAGCAGAAAATTTATATTATACGCTGCGTTTGTAATGATCAAATACACTTCTATTGTTGGCATACATAGTGAAATAATTGCAACAATTTTCCTATAAATAACCCCGTGTTATAATAATATAGAAAGCTCTTGTAATGTTAGCGATAAGTCTACTTATAGATTGCGATGACGCGTTACGTGCTTATCAACTAGCATGACTCGTGGCTTTGTTTGCCAGGAATAATAAATATTACATATCTTACCTCTACACAGCCAGATTCTCGCTTAATCCAGAAGCAGACCTTACCACCTTCTCTTAAAGAATTGTCATTGCATGCGCGTGAATGAGACAGCGCGTTACATCTTGTATAGCTTTTTCTGGTTCTCACAAGACGTTGGTAAGATTTTAGAATCTTCAGCAATGAACTAGACAAATCAACAACGCTTATATATTTGAAGCATGCTAATAAAATAACAACGCTTTTATAATAATTGAATAAAATGTCAATATAATTAATCCGAGTCAAATAAACTTACGATGTGTTCCTGATTAGAGTAGGGTTTTCAGTTCCATACGGAAGCGTTGTGGTGACAGCAAAGCGCGAACAAGCTTTGTCAGCGTATTGTTTATGTTACCGGATCGATAATACCTAAAGTTTTCACATGATATGGTAACTGCTTAACAACAGGCAGGCTGTATGCTAGTTACCTCCTCAGTTCTGCTGTATAAAAACTGGAGTATGTATCCAGTCAGGTTGCTGCAGATATAAACAATATCATCTTATGCTCAAGTATCTTATTGTGCCCAACTTGCAATGTCTGTTAAAATCGCTAAACAGATTTCTGTAAATATTGGTAGGTGTTGAGGAAACTAGGAAAGATGTCTGACATTGCAGGTACTTCATATATACTTATTTGCATACCGACTTATATGCCTTTTGTATGTGGAGTAGGTAGTAGCATATTTCATCCACACATCGCCAGACATCTTTTAAACTCCATGCAAAAGGAGCGACCATATGCCCGTACACTGCACACATTTCTTTACAAATTTTACTATAAATTGTATTTATTGTGGTTTGCATATGGCGCTCCGTCTCCGTTAATTACCAATTATATTCATAGTTATCAGCGTTCATCATGTGACTAAGTAGACTCGCGACGCTACATTGTAAATAGTCATAACAACTTATAGTAAACGTCCTATATTTTTTATCAATCCGACCTATCTTCTATCGGTACGCAATTTATTATCATCTGATTTGTTTATAAAAATAGTTTGTGATACAAAAGTTTGTTTAATATGTTATCTATAGTGTTGTTGTTCATTTGACTGAATGACATAGATGTGATGAGGGTTCGTTAACTGTTCGTTCGTTGTCTTAAATTTGACCGTACGTGGTATCAACTAAGTAATGTTAAAGTGAAATTGGTTATGTGCAAGTCAGACTCGCATACGAAGTGTTTCATTCTTTGAAATTCGCTATCATCACGGTTCGTGAGATACAGCCCTCTGACAGACAGAAATAAGGACAGCGGAGGCTTAGTAATAGGGTTCCGTTGTCACCCTTTTAAACCTTTCTATCCTTCGGGCTCAGTCCTTTTTTTCTAGATGAAAAGTATAATTAATTGTTATTTTCTGTAACAATGTCACATTCGCATTTAAAATATTAGTTAGGATTGTTAGGTAGAGATGGTGGATGTACCTGGTTGGTTTTAATACTACTACCGTCGTAAGCTTGGTGAGCATGAGCACCGCCTGGTGGTCAGCGATTATCATGACCTATGGGCGCTTGCAATATATGTAGGTATAAAGAGCTTGGATACCTTGCAGGAACACAATGCAAGGTTTGTTTGTGATCTTGGTAAAAGTGGAGGTACTCCTTCAGTCTCCGTTTTAAGAGATATCCTAGATTGAACATTGAACTCGCTGTCTCAAAATCGCAATAACACTAATCATAGTAATACAGCACAACCCGTGCATCAAACCTCACTATTCGCAATAAAGATAACCGCAAACATGCCACTGGATCAACGAGCCGTTTAATATATTCAGCTTGATTATTCAAAGACATTAATGGTTACAAATATTGAAATTAAAAAACGTGCGCTTCGCATCTGCGGGGTCGTTGACCTATAATGTGCAATTGTAAAAAATCAATGTAACTACCTAATCTACAGCGTCAGCATACAACAAAGGCCCTGCATTATTAACAATGGGTTTTAACAATAAAAAAAAAGGTTTTTAACCGCTCGATTGTTTCAACGGTTCGTACTTGACATTATAAGTAATAGCTGCGTCGTAAAAACAATATTGCACGTGATTGGATGCACTAAAATGTCTTTTGTCTTTTAGATAACTACGGCTGTGAGGATAATTGCTGTATTGCTATCGGCTTCATTAACTTTGATTGTTTGTTTTTTAAAAGACAACTCCCGCTCTAGGAATATTTCATATGTCGCAAATATTTTAACAAAGAACACTCGAACTTGGACCAACCATTTGTGGAACACGCAAATGTTTGTCCAGTGTGTGATTCAAACTCATAACAATTAGCGTAGTGGCAGAGGCTTTTCAAACTCTTTGGCGTAATATAATTATAGTAAAAAGACGTATACAAAATAAACCAAATTCAGAACAACTATCTTTAGCTACCAACACACAACAACACTTTTAAAACGATCTACTCAAAGTACACTATCGCTCGAAATAACTAATTATAATCAATCATATATGAATAATGAATAATAATATTAGTAATAATATTCTATCACAAACGCACAGCACCATCAAGCCCAAACTAAGCAGTGTTTGTACTATGGGTACTAGACAATGGATAAACATACATATATACTTTTTTTTGTAAATACACACATATTATACATAGAAACTCCCAGACTAAGACAAACATCCATGTTCATGCACACAAATGTTTGACTTGTGCGGGAATCGAACCCGCGACCTTAGGCGTGGCAATCGGTTACACTAACCACTACGCCAAAGTAAAATTTATATTTTTAAATCTAAGCCTTTTAGATTAGATTACATTGATAATTAATATCGGCCGCTAGTCTAGAACGACTATCTCTAGATTACAGTATAACATTACCGAACCTAGAGATAAAATCATTTGTCGCTAGGGACTACAGGCATTTAGACAACTAATGCTCAGTTTAACTAATTTTTAAGTAATCTGTAGATTACTTAAAAAGATGAAAGCCGCTGAAGTAGATTGCTGTGTTGTGAGGGCTTTCAGAAAGAATACTTAATACAAATGATACCTGGTCACAATAGAATCTATCTCTAGATTACACCATTTAATATCCGGCTTCTGTAAAGAAGAAAGGGATTATATAGGACTCTCATACAAACTATGTATATTGAAAAAGGGAGTTCTGAAAAGCATATGAATACAAAATAGTTAACAGACGTCAAATGCATGTAAGCTGCGGTGATTAGCCGACTGATTTAGCCAATCAAATCACTTGCCAAAAGTTTGTTTTTGACATCATTAAAAAGCAAGACTTAGGCCCTTCGTACACAAGCCTACGCAAATCTTCGATACCCGACGATTTTGGTCTCTAAGCGACTAGCGCAATACAAATTCATAGAGGTTCGTACACAGGCACGCGTCGCCGACATTTGTACCTGTGTACGAACCTCTATGAATTTGTATTGCGGTAGTCGCTTAGAGGCCAAAATCGTCGGGTATCGAAGATTTGCGTAGGCTTGTGTACGAAGGGCCTTAGGTCAGCGCCGACGGACGGAGTGGCGGCGAAGAGAATAATTCAGTAACAATTTAAATTCAACCTAAAGTGCTTCAGAATACGACTGTATTTGGTACAACGAAATAAAATGACTGCGCTTTGAGTCGCTCGCCGTCATTTTATTTCGTTGTATAAAATACAGTCGTATTCTGAAGCATTTTAGGTTGAATTTAAATTGTTACTGAATGAGTCTCTTCGCCGCCACTCCGTCCGTCGGCGCTGACCCTTAAGCCCCGGTTTCTTTACTCCTTCCCATAAGAAGAGGAAGAACCACATAGCACGAGAGAGTCGGAGACGAGAAGGGAAAAATATACCTTTAATCTAAATTGATAGGCGTATATATTATCATGATGAACATTAATTAAACGAGAGTATACCTCTCGTATACCCTTATGTTAAATAGAAAGCTTTATTGGCTGCCTATCCGTTTAGGGAGCAGGCGTGATTTATATCTCTACCCCCAGATAGAACTCTCAATGTATTAACAATAGCGAGGTGACTTCTTTAACTACTGCGTCATCCGTGCACAATTGGCTCGTGCCACCGTGCAGTAATGTCTGAAGTTAATCCACTGAGCGTTTGGGATATAAACATACATTCGCGATCATTTCGCACTGAATATGCATGCACGTAATAAAACTGTAATTATGTTGACTATTAATAGTACATTAAATTCGATAATGTTTGCTTTTTTAAATGAGTTGACATTTTTATTTTATTTACATACAGTTTGTGAAAACAGTGGAGTAGTTTGTATTGGAGTAATCCATTGTATTGTGTACGCGGCTAGCTACGTTTGTAAGAAGTATGCAATTCTAGTCTATTGTATTTGGAAAATCCAACCCGGGGACTCACGATCGCCATTGTGACTGGAGAAAGGTGCAGCCTGAAACTCGTAATTTTGTATTATTAACACCTAGAATATATAATTAGATTTCCAAAAATCTATTGTATGAACTGAACTGCGATGCACACTTGAATAAAACCTCAAAGAAACATGGTGTTGAAAAATAAACGTCTTCATTTTCCGTATTCAAATTTTAGCTTTTTAAACATAATAAAATTCTCGTTTAGTGATCACGGCGCTAGCAATTGAGTCCAGTTTTGTGAATAGGCGCATATAACTAATTATAACTGTTCTTTATAACCGACACGTGTAAGCTTGCTCTACAAACCTTTTTGGTTTAAATATAATAGGTTTTATACTACTACACGACTTCATTAAGACACTCCAAACCACGTATGTCTTGAATTATAAATTAGTATAACCTACTTTTTTCTTTATGATTAATAAAAGTATTCCTTTACGAGGACCAACATTTGTTTTGTGATTTAGCTGCTAACAGACAGAGTTACTTTCTCATTTATAAATTACTAGCTTTTGCCCGCGGCTTCGCTCGCGTTAATTTAGAATGTGACAATCAATTTGGGTTGTACTCTGCTTGTAATAATATAATTCAATCATGATTCGAAAGACACATGGCGCCATCTATTATCATAAGAACGTTATTATTGTTTTCCTCGGGAACAGTAATTTTTTTCGGGATGAAAGTTAGCCTATGTCCGTTTCTGTACACCTGTCAACGTATATGCAAAATTTCAGGATGATCGGTTCAGTGGTTTAGGCGTGAAAAGGTAACAAACAAACAAACTCATTTTCGCTTTTATAATATTATAGTTAGGATTTGGATAACATTTATAACACTGGTGTGAATATCATCTTTGTGTCTACTTACTGGTGAAAATATATTTAGCCATAAATGGCTTACTTTGACGTATATGCACCCGTGTTTGCTATTATTGTATCTATCTTACGTACATATTCACATTGCCGCTAATTACGCGTGATTTGTTTACGTATTCCAAAAACTACTAAGTACTAACAATTATTTGATTTAAAAAACCTTTTTGAATAGTATCATCGCTTTCTAACAATGGTTGTATGTATATGCATATGTACATAATACGTATTGATTATTAATATTTTGAACGATTTCTCTATAAAAATGGGGATCAAGTTAAAGATATATTGTTTTCAGTTCCAATTAAGGGTACTTATAGAAACAGGTTTTAATTCAAATTATACCATAAAAAAGCATAAATACCATAAAAAAGGCTCTTGAGTGACGAGCCAAGATCCGTTTTACGTGTAGGTACTCCACGTGTAAGAAAATAAACCGTGTTTGTCTGTTAGCCGTCACCTATTCAAGGACTGTCGTATTTAATTTTATGTTCTCGTCATTCTTCCCCCTCTACATGGGCATCACCAGAATAAAATCAAGGACTAAAAAGCTTAAACGTTGCCTGACTTCGCTCTTTTTCACATACACCACGAAGTTACTTGTCAGCATTTGTCGTAATACCCGACTAGAAAAAGCAATTGCCATTCACCAAAATAACAAGAAACCGAACCCATTGTCCCATATTCAAATTATTGTAAAAAATAAATGCAATTCGTTCGTTTCAATACAAAGCATCACATTTAAGTTGTTCATCTCAAGGTCGTCACTCTGAGATGTGGCAGGGAAATTATATTACAGAGTTAAACGTGCATAGCAACAATGGTTCATTTACATAATAACTCCGTTCCGAACCTCTTTTTAATTAACTTTTAGGCTGTAGACAGCTCGACGTTAGCTTCATAACGTTTTTTTGTTACAAAACGTGATTTAAAAATGTATTGTCTTGTTGGTTCACTGAGCGTGATCGTTTGCGCAATTGAAGATCGTGAGGTCACGTGTTTGATGCCCGAGTCGCGTAATGTTATTGGATTTTTGTATCAGGAAATTGGCAGTTGACGACCGAAAACCTCACGATTGTAGGAAGTGCAGGCTATGTCTCTGAAACACTGAGGTACCTGTACTGATTAAAAAAAAAGTTTTGAAACTATAAAACCTTGTTTTACCGCCCATTACTTAAAACAAAAAGGTCTATTAGCTTAAAAGTGGGATATGTTACTATGGTTAGAGTAAGCATCGTTACCTATAGATGTTTATCGTAGAAGTACTATTCAGAGGTCATGGGAACTCTATGCGTGACATCGTTATCTCGTTTAAAAAGTAAAGGGAATCCCTACCACTGACTATAGAACGAGAACGTGAGCTATGAAAAAAATATCATAATTGGCACGCACTCATAAACAATCAACATTTTAATCTGATTTTATTACGAAAATATGTCTATAACAAATACCTATTACACCATATTTTGTCTATCAAAAGCCAAACTATTCACATTTAACTCTGTGCTGTTACTAAAACTACTTAAAATCAAATCCTAAAATTACTAAGCCGGAAATCGACTACCGTCGGCATAAACTATGTGCTCACGTCTATACCACTGAATCAACACGACTGCCCTGTTACTTATAGTATTATTACATGCAATGACGATAAATTGCTTTTAACGAGATTATCTGCTCGACAGAACCGTTTATACGTAATTGAAATCAAGAATCGAGGTGATTGCAGGTCAAAGTTTAAACAGAACTAAAACTAAATAACCGAGCTCTGTTAAGTATCTGGACGTCCAATGTTCAAAATGCAAATTTGCCTTAGCAACAAGACAAAGTGATTAAATAACTACCCACCTACTTATATCGAAGAGCTTCCTCGATGCTTATACAAAAACTTGCTTAGCAACAAACAAAAAAGAAAGAATAAATTACAGAAGTTGTACAGGATAGGCAATCTAGTTTGTCCGTCGAAAAGATTGACCAAACTCGCTGTGTGTGTTAGGGGGAGCTAATAATGAATCACATTGTTGATGAAAACTACCAAAAGGTTACTCGAATATTTAACGAAATAATTCCCTTTGATTGGTGGATTCTGGATAAAGGCCAGGTTAAGAGTACCTTAAACCGGCGAGCGTGCATGAGGAATGTTATGAAAGTGAATGAAGCCAGAGAAGTGTGTCAGGATCGTAGCAAATGGAAATCCGTAGTCTCTGCCTACTCCTCTAGGAAACAAGCGTGAATCTATGTATGTATGATTGGTGGATTCAGTATTCCGTATGTATCCTATTTTCCCGTTAATTAAATACGATGACAATTTCTAAAGGCAAAGTCGCCGTATTCTAGCATTGACCACTCATCCGTATTATTCACTTCATTTCAGGAAAACGTGGGCTATTGTCTAGTTCGCTACTGTTAGTTATTTGATGCCAGAACTATCTATTGTAGAGGTATCGCATTAACGTACTCAATTATATTATATACAAATCCAGGTCAATTATTAGCATTAATTACAGTTATATTACGAAATTTGAACTCGTCCTTAATAATAGTATATTTGATCCAACTTAAGTCATCAATGTTGTGCATAACAGAATCGACCAGCAAACACATTTGCTCAAATGTTTGTCCACTTTCAGAAACGCTAGTCTCGTATGAGTCTTTATTTATTCTTATATCATAATTCTAGTCCGGCTGCGGATCCAGTAGCACAATTTAATGGCTTAATTGAAATGTAATCTTGCCTTTTGGGCGCTTCATTTTCATGTTAGAACGGCGGCCATGGCATTTTAAGCATGATTTTACGGCGGGGTTATGGCACGAATCCTTACATTGCTCCCGAAGGATGCGACTCGTGTTACGAGCAAGTAATGACGCAAAATGAAACTGATTATGGCTGAACGTTTCGATTTGAAATACCGACTTGGGAAAGGACGGTTTAAGGCATTCACTTTAAGAAAATGGCACACGATTTCACGTCTCTTATTGCTACCCTGTCCGTGCTTTGTTGTTTTTGTAACTCGAATAATATTTTAGCGTTCCAAAAATGGTTTTGTACAGGCGAATACATAAAGCTTATTTCTATATTCAGTACGTTCATAACACAAATCTTTAAAGGGAATTAACAGTTGTCTATCCTGAATATACTTGAAATAATTTGCAAGACAAAGGTGTGGAATGCAAAAGTGTTGTGGCCAGAGGATCGATTGAAATTTCCGCATTTGTCGACAAACGACCGTCTTCGATCGCATTATTTAAACACTTATTGAGCTGTCTATATGTAGGTCACCTGGAGTGATTCATATGCACGCTATGGCTACTTGCATGCATAATACAGAGTGCACTCCACAAATGGTTGATAATATTTTTTCACATGACGTGTCAGCGTTGAACTCCTTTGTGTAATTGGATTTCTTTAGGTTATTGCTCCGTAAGCCGGTTCAATAGTAGAAGCTTATTCGAAAAGGGGGATTTATATAAGAACCTATGTACATGTTAGGAGCATGTTTTCTATACAAATGATACGGTGCGTTAGATCAAATGTTTGAACTCAATTGCGCTGTTGTACACTGCCATGGCAACAAGCAATTACGTAAATGATTCTTGTTTTTTTATTTCATCCGTCGACCATATCGCTTCGTTCGTTTTCACTCGTTTGCTTTTTGTTTTATTTTGAATATTCCTTCTTTTTTTCGTAATGACCATCATCTTCAGTGACTGTAACAATGTATGCAATTATTGCTATCAGTGTATGTTATTATGGTAATTATTCAGATGTTTCTTCTCTTTTTCTCTGCCGTAATTTCACTTAGGTGATGCAAGTTTTGATGAAGGAACAATTAGTACATTTTATACCTCTTAGCATTCGTACAGTGCACCTGCGCAATTACCTCTTTAAATAAATCATTCGCGCGTTGAAATGCATATACATCTGTATTCTGTCGTATAGCCCGTTCATATTCAAAGCGTAATATTTTACACATTTTTTTATTGATGTGACATCGGTTGAGTTCTACAAACCGAGTAGGTAACTACTACCAATTGTTACGTTAAGTTTGCGGTAAAATATTTGGTGTGGCTTTGCCAAAGTCTGGTTTGGGCCGACCCAGACTTGCGATTGGACTCGAGCGTTTAGTTTGTTATGATGAAACTTTAAATATCGTAATCGAAATCGTCCGTGGCACAACATAATAATTGGTACTAAGTCTACTCTTGACAGGTTTAAAGCCAAATTCAGATTTAGGAAAGCTTCTTTAGCGAATAGCCATGTATTACTTGTATTGTTTTATTTCTAATTGTAGTAATACTTATTTCCTTTGGAAGTATCATACTTATTTTGTTTGTCGTAGATATCGATGTGGGATATACGATTAAATGTTTTTTTTATTTTCTACTGCACATCCTGTTTTCTATCGATACGTTTTGAAATCGATCTTATTAGTTGCGATACATAAAAAGGTCGCATTTTTTAAAGTGTAATAAATTATTCGAGGTATTGCCGCTCTACAATTAGGCCTGATTAATATCCGTTGTATATGACTAGCCTCTACTCGCGACTTCATTCTCGGTCTTTTAACTGTAGCGATACTGTATCGGTCAAACGAGGCTCGAATCTTACAGTGGACGACTATTTGTCAGATACACAAATCATTGATCTGAGCCTAGTGTACTTTGTGTCCGTGCTAAGAATGTTGTACATAAAAAGAAAATACATGTCCATAGAAGTTCTAATGTAATCTAATTTTTGGTAGGACAAACAATAGAATATGGTTATTTATAGGAAAGAAAAGAAAAGCTTTTTAAATTTTGCCCGCGATTATGCGAGATTTTGATAATTTTCTATATCTTGAGAACAGTACCTTTTACTGTATCAAACTTACCCTATATCCTTTTCAGTACCCCTGGCAACAGGTATATGTATTTTTATGATGATCAGTCGAGTAGTTAAGGCGTGAAAGCGTATCAAACAAACTCACATGCGTATTTATAACTAGATTATATGTATATAGACACTTTAATTCAAGTAATACATCATATCCCTTATCCTAACTAATATTATAAAAGCGAAAATGAGTTAAAATAATATTATAAAACCTTGGGGGAGGCCTATGTCCAGCAGTGGACGTCTTTTGGCGTACATGATGATGAAAATGAGTTTGTTTGTTTGTTACCTTTTCACGCCTAAACCACTGAACCGAACATCCTGACATGCATATACGTTGTCAAGTGCACAGAAACGGACATAGGCTACCTTCCATCCCGAAAAAAATTTACTGTTCCCGAGGAAAACAACAATAACGTTCTTATGATAATAGATGGCGCCACGTGTCTTTCGAATCATGATTGAATTATACTATTATTACAAGCTGAGTACAACCCGAATTGATTGTCAAATTCTAAATTAACGCGTGCGAAGCCGCTGGCAAGAGCTAGTACTTTATAAGTCTACCAAACAAACATCTCCAAAACTACGATAGCAGTTAAAAATATAATTATTTAGTGTACTAAATCAAGTTGAAGTTATTAAAGGTTATAATATGTTAAAGTCGGCGCGGAAGCGTCGCTCGCAGCAGGTCCGTCCTTGATTCGACGATGACGCGCATTGTTAGTACGCCACGCCTTCAAAAACTACACTCCTCAAGCAAATGCATGACGTGAAGTAACACTACTATGTGTGCCATATTTGTTCTTTGTATTTACATTGCTCGGACTTCTTTGCTTTTAAACTTTACTTCTATTTAAATTAAGCAATGAAAATTAAACAATTCGATGGAATAAATATATTTTACTATCCTTAGGAGCTTTACCAAAATTTCTTGTAACTTTGTCGTTCCATGGGCAAGAACGAGATAGATACGCGGTGTCTTCATTCTCATACATGCTATAACAGTGCATTAGCATGACTTAATGGGAAATTTTTAGTAGCAATATATAACAGGCTACGTATCCTGTAGACGGTATTAGACTGACCTCCTATGGTTGTATTTAACGACGTAAGGCAAAATCTGGAAAGTACCAATGGCAAAATCTGGGTTTATGCTTCTGTCTTTGACTCCGGAGATGTAATGGTGTGCGTTCACGTTATGGTCATCTAAATTCTCTGTTGGTATCTGGAGTCTGCAGCTACACAGTAATTTACGAAAGTCATACCGTCTATTACATATATTACTTACACTTAGCTGGTGAAATGTGGTTATAGCACCCACAGCTTAACCTTTTAGCGATATACCATCACGGCTGTGATGGTATATTCTGTTATTGTATTCTGCATAGCTTGTGAATTTTTAAAAGCTGTGTTTGCTACCGCCTCGGAACAAAGATATGACGAGATAGAATCAGTTGACATTGTCTTGTCACAATGCTCGCGCTAGGAGTTATCTTGTGTCCCAAAGGACCTTATAGAGATTACAACATGTAAACTTGGACCATCCTTCACATAATATTTTGTTCTATGCGAAAATCGAGTCCGTAATATTCATTATTTATTAGACTGAGTTGTATGCGATCACCACGGCAAACATACTTTATTTCATCTTTTAAACAATTTATGTTAGCCTATAATTTAATTAAGCCCTGTTTCAACAAAAGCATACTACTAGTAGAACAAACCTTGCTTTGAAAATAATTATTTTTTAATAAATCTCTCGTACTAGTTGAAAACCCGTGACTTCAGAACATTCAAGCAAACAACACAAAGAACATCTAGACTCGGCAAAAGCATTTGTGGATCATACAGAGTTGTGTGCGTCTGGGGATCGAACCCATAATACTCAGTGCGTGGCAAGTGGCGAAATCATATCGCTTTACAATATACCTACTATTCTGCACACATAATAGTTGTTATATTACAGCTCACAAGGTCCTATTTAGTAAAACAGTCGATTTATAGCTGCATAGTCACACACTATTACGGTAGCCGTGAAAAATTGCAACCCGATTTAATATTTTTGGCGCGTACGCACAGAACATTTTGTAATCGGCTCGCGCGTTTATAAGTTACAATAGTTGTCTATTACCACCTAGCGTTATCAGTGTTGTAATCCAATATTACATAGTTTTTAGGCGTCTTGTCGTTTAGAAGTCACTCAACGGACTTACGGTTCTGCGCTGTAGCCTGTTGCTATGCCGTTCTTATGACATAAATGACGTCACATTAAAAAGGTAGAGATACTCTGAGGTTTGTAGGGTGTTTTTATGATGCTTGGACTGGCCGTAAAAGGCATCGAGGTGTTGTAAGCTACTTATTTGTATCTGTTAGCCATTGTGTGGTTTTATGTTTAGATTTTCATTATCATAACTGGTTTTTTATAACTTAACTAACCTGATTGTTACTAAGTTGGTTTGAGGATTAGGAACCTTTTAGATGTGCAAACAGGAGGTATGCTTAAGGGTGTTAATTTATTGAGAGTTGGTTTGAGAGGATAATTTGACTGCAAGCGTGACGTAATAGTTCAAGTGGTCTCTTCGCTACTATGCTGCAGTTCGGTTCTCGCACGTCTAATATTTTTTAAATAACACTATATTATAGAACTAGCTGACTCGCGCAACTTCGTCTGCTTCACATAAGATAAATTTTCCCGTTTTTGCAACATTTTTCATTTATCCTCTGCTACTTTTGGACGTAGCATGATGTTATATAGCCTATATAGCCTTCCTCGATAAATGGACTATCCAACACTGAAATAATTTTTCAATTGGAATCAGTAGTTCCTGAGATTAGCGCGTTCAACCAAACAAACAAACTTTCAGCTTTATAATATCTATATATTAATACGTGAAGCGAAAACTTTGGATCCCTTTTTACGAAAATTGGGAGGACGGAGGAGTATGAAATTTCGCATACTTATAGTTTATACAGAGAAGAAATGACGAATGCTAATATTTTTTTTAAATTATGCGTAAAAATACATTAAATTAATGAAAAAACACTACACGCACACAACCATGCATTTGACACACGCAGTTGAAACGCGTAACTATGGTTACATATATCAATATATGAGTATAATGACATATTTCAGCAATATCTTACAGGCTAACTTTGGTCGAATTTCGAGCACTAGGCGACCGCTAGTTAGTATAGATAGGCATTATTTTATGAGAAAAAGGGCACATTAGTATCCTCATCTGGAGCGTACCTGAGGCTGAACCTCTTTTTCACGAAAACCATTGCTAACAATTTGGGTTATAAATGACTAGTATTCTTGTTTACACCCAGCTAAGTCAATATGCCTGTGTTAGGACTCTGTTAACGTCGGTAGTGCTATGGTTGTGATTGAAACCACGACCTCTCGATAGCAAGTCCAATGTAGGTTAGACGTACATGTTGCAACCTACAGGAGATCGCATTTAAATAACTTCATATAGGTGTCATGAGCAAAGATTTTAGAACTCCTTATAGAAGATTTGGGCTGTCAACATGGGTACGAGTCTTTTGCATTGGTCACGCAGCTCCATCCTTGTGATACTGAAAGCTTAAGCATAACATATTACCAAATCTAATTTAATCACTAGTGTCACGATCAGCAGTTATGCATATACCAGGGCATTAAACACAATATTTCGCAAAGCAATACATTTTTATCTTTCTGGAATACTCTCAATTTATTTTAGGGTATTCTCGGTCATCGTCCAGTAAAGTATCATATCTCATTTTAACGATCTCTAGGTTGAAAGTTGGAACCACTTACCGCGCGGCCAGGCCATCTCAATTTGAATAATATTCATGAAAGTTAATATTGTGTGCGTCCAAATTATTATTTAATTTGATTATGGCGTCCGACATTTTGATTAAGGTGCGAGATTTACTTTGTTAAATTTTGAATGTATTCTGTTTCCAATGTCAGATTAACATCAATTAAACTTATACTCAGAGGCAGATGTTGGACGTCGATAAACACCCTAAATATACCACACACATAACTTATTTAATATGTTTCTTCGTACATACAACGTGCAAAGTTCTCAGTGGTTAAATACTTTATCATTACTCTAAGGCTGAGCAAAGGGTATGAGTCCTGCCTGGGACAAAAAAGATGTGATGGATAGTTGTTTGAAACCTGCGTGTCTGAGAGTTCTCCATAAAATTCTCTGGCACGGGCCTCTTCTCAGTGTGAGAAGGGTCAAGTTGCCTAATCTATTGACCATTGTAACGTTAGTTGCATCACTAGCGCTCTTATTGATACCACTGATTCTCACATAGAGCCTTCTAGAATACTTTGTCACTCACAAACAGAATGTAAGGTCACTCGCCTGCCCAAATTTTCCAGTTGGTGTATATTATTTGGTTTTCGAGCCAAATTGATAAGGAGTAGCTACTTCTATATATATAGGTACTCTCTTCTATGGAGAGAGAAACAGCTTGCTCTCAATATTCCATACTGATAACATATATGCGCAAGAACTGATACCTTTTGTAACGTTTTCTCGACCAAATCGCTTGACCGAATTTGTTGTTGAAAATTATAATTGGAGAAGGTCTTATATGTCTTTGTGAAGACAAGCGAAGCCGCGGGCATCACCTATGTATATATAACCCGTACGTAAATAAACCGTACATGAATAACAAGTAGTTTTATAATTAAATCTTAGAAGTTGGACACAGACTTCGTCCATTCTAACATCGGCATTGAGCACAGGTCGTATTATGTTCTGCCCTTGCATCTTTTGCTCTGGTCTGCATTAATGTTGCCTTACTTTGCAATTAGCGTGCACCTGCTTTATTTGACCTTTGGCTTAAGTCACGATATTCACATTTTCTCCTTAAAATATTTTATTGACCGATAAATGAAGGAAAAATACTTTTTGTACTACACATGTTTACGTAAATTGGTAACAGTTATGCTAAAATGTGCCAAACCATTATAATAATATTATCATAATAATATATTACTAGCTAATCAGATAGAATCAAATAGAATTGTAACGAAGCTATGATTTTTGGAAATATACATGTTCTCATAAAAGTGATTGGTAATGGACTATTTAGAGGTCTAAACCTCAAAGCATCGATCAAATATACCATTGATGCACGATCGTCGCTCGAAAAACGGCCCCAACAAAACTGTGCATAAATCAGTCGTATGCGCTATATTGTGCACCTATCCCACTCACTCTTGCGTGCGCTGCCCGTAAGCGAGAGCGAATCGACACTACTACTACGGTGGAGACCGTACCATATACTTAGTACGCTTGCGTATCGCGAGTAACACACTTAGGACGCTTTACATTGACGTGTTTTAACTAAACTATTACAAAATGTTTCTCAGTGGGCGTTCAATGGTTATTCCGGTTTATTTCCTGGATTGCATAATAAATGCAGACACTTTTAAGTAAGTAGTACTGGTCAGTGCCACATATTGTCGCGGTTTTTGTATGAGAATGTGCATCTATGGTATATTTGATCGAAGCCTCGAACATTAAAACTAGCTTTTTTTTTAAATCTCTTCTATACTACTGAACTATCCAATAATAGTATAATTGACTGCATGGATGGCGTTGCCGTTTAAGTGGTCGCATCACCACTGCCAGTGCGCCAACTGTACAACAGTCGGCATTTCCATTCCCAGAAGACACAAACATTTATGTGGTCCACAAATAGACGTTCTAGGTTTGAAAGTTCTTTTTATCCGTTATTTGAATGTTTTTAAAGTCCAGGAGTAGTCTTATTTTTATTACAAACTAGCTGATCCGCGCAACTTCGTCTGCTTAATATAAGAGAATTTTACCCGTTTTTACAACATTTTTCATTGCTGCTCCGCTCCTATTGGTCGTAGCGTGATTTTATATAGCTATAGCCTTCCTCGATAAATAGGCTATCCAACACTAAAAGAATTTTTCAATTCGACCCAGTAGTTCCTGAGATTAGCGCGTTCAAACAAACAAACAAACTCTTCAGCTTTATAATATTAGTATAGATTACAAAATTACCGCTCGCTGTGTTTCCTATATTCTACTTTACTAAGTCAATGTAATGTAGTTTGGCGCTTTTACGTATAACTAAGACCAATAATGTTCGTGTGAATAAAACTATCTGAATCGATTGAATTCGTTCATTATTTAAATTTTATTTTAATTTTCGACCACAAGTTACTGGTAAAATGGTGAGGTCAAAGGAACAATAATAAATACTGGTATTAACAAAGTAACGGGGCTTATTCTGGTGTTGCCAACTACGTTCGGTTTATCGCGCTAATTTCCGAAATGTCACATAGCAACTTGGTTTGACTTTTCGCTCTTATATTTTATTTTTGCCGTCTTGCTGTCCTCGTGGTATAAGTGTGAGAGCTCTGATTTGATGCCGGTTCGGGCAGTGTTATTAGGTTTTCCCGTTAAAAAATTCTAAGTAACAATACTGAACCTCTAACCAAAATATGAGAGGCTGATTCCAGCAATTTTTCAACAGGCAATTGTTGGATTATATTAGTATGAGTTTGTTTTGAAATTTTATTATTTGACTTGTTAACTGTAAAGACAAAAACGTTATTTATATTCGATTACTTTTATTCACCAAAACCTGTCTCAGATAATGATGAAATAAAAATAAAAACAAAAACATTTTACGTCTTCTACTTTTGTAGGTAAGGAAATGAGTTTAATTCTATTACAGACGTTTCCAGACACGTGTTTTTAAAAGTAGCGTGATTGATTGATCATGGTGAGAAAATCATTAGTTTGTATTCATACCTTTGTAGGTACACACAATCGTTACGAAATAATAGTCAAGTTACTCGCAGCGCATTCTTTTGTCAGAACCATATATACATAAGATAAGTAAAATCATCATATTAGGTAAAATATTTTCGTCTCCCCTTATGCTCGATTTAAATAAATGTATTGCCAAATGTTTAATATTATATTTGTCACAGTGTTATTGTACAGCTAGAAATTCAGGTCACCCAAACATTAAACGCAGCTCTTTTAAATTCAAGTATGTAATTACTAAAATTGTTCTTAATAAGTGGCTGTTTCAGGTTTTCAATAACCACAACTTTTAATTTATATGTACAATTACCCTTTGATGTAAACTTATTGATTTAGATTGACTGCCTTGGTGGCTCAGTGGTGAATACGATTGACCCTGTGCATGAAGTGAGTTCGAGCTTTTCTGTCTTAGTATCGGGCTCTATTCCGACTTCGTGCGAGCTAGAATTGTGTCCGCTAGACTCACTCTAATTCCTATATAGCAGCGATAGCCTAGTGGGAAACCGTTGGACTGCCACGCATTTAATTATGGTTCGCTTTACCGGTGAAGGAAAACATCGTGAGGAAACCTGCATGTCCGAGAGTTCTCCATAATGGCTTAATCCTTCTCACACTGAGAAGAGGTCCGTGCCCAGCAGTGGGACAGTTAAATACAGGGCTGATATTATTATTATTTAAATGTATAAATACTAAGTTAGCGAAATTTGAGTGTAATACATTTCTGCCTACCTCTTGTATGTGTGTAAAGTCTCTCCCAATTGACTTTTTTGAAGACAGTAATACTTAAATGCTGATTCAAGCGGTTACTCAAGTGCATCAACGAAAATGTAAAGTTAAGACGCTTGTCAACTGCTGGGATTGGCTGAGTAAATAATAATATCCAATCGAATCATTTGACAGATTGATTTTAATACATCGTTAATGACACGTTCAGAAAGCAGTACCAGTAATTTAGCAAGCCTTATATTACAATAATTTTAAATACGACACAAACATTTGTCACCTGACATTTGCAACGTAATTGACACCTACCGTAGTATCAATTAGTATTATTATTCTGTATAAATATGCGACATGCTGTCTGCGCAATTGTATACGTTCGCGGCACCGATATATGCATGTTTAGGAAGGAAATTGTACGGAATTACGCACATTTTACGTTAATCATTTTAGGTATTACTATAAACAAACGGTTTGCCTGCTCGTGGCATCAAAAAACAATACGCCTGTACGATGACGGCACGGTTTCATGTTTCCTGTATGATTTTAACTTTGACTTTTGACGTTAATTTATTGAACTTAAGCTATTATACCGATAATTTGGTATTCTGCAGATATAATACCTGTAACAAATGTACAAATAGCTGTATTTCCCCTAAGGAGTATGATCAGATGCGTGTGTCTGCAAATAGCTGGCGTTATGTGGTGCACCCACATTTTCAGACATACCAAACTTATGGACATAGAGAACAAGGGTAACATTTATGCAAATATGCACCACAATTTAATTTTCGCGCTTTCCGATTTTGTAATTCGGCATTTATAGTGATTGATATTTCCTATCAATATGCAGATTTTCACATCCGTACAATGCGCTAGGCTACTAGTTATTATATAAATACACGGTTCTGTGTAGCCAGCCTCGAAACAGTTCTGCAACAACCTTTTTAAAACGCATTGCAACAGATGCCGCTCTATGATAGTGTATTATTGCATTACCATAGTACGTTGGCCCTCAGTTGTTGTGTTGCCATGGTGACGATACCGTTAGCCGCCGGCGATTCGAACTTCGAATAATGTTTTGTGACGTCATCACTGGTTATACTTTTTATTACACAAGACAATCTTTCGCCCAGGAAGGTTTATAAACATCTAATTGGCTTGTGTAGAGGAGACACAGATTCGGATTAAATTATATATAATTATATAAAAATATAATATGCATTATTCATTCCCCCCGACCATACTATTCATTCGATTGCGATGATGATGATCTTTGGTGAGTCGTAAAGCACCCGTGCGCGAAGTATTCTCAGAAAGAATTAAAAAGAACGCTTTACGAGAATTAGCTAGCTTATTAATTATCATTATTTAAGTATTTTTAATAACACACTGCATAGTACTTTACCTCTCAGCTATTGTGTGTTGCCATGTCGACAATACGTCAGACGGAAACGATTTGAATTGCGAATAGTGTTTTGTGACATCTTTTTAATTATCACGCACATCAATTTAGTTGTCACAAAATGCAAGTGCATGCACCGCTCATACCAAAATATTTACTTATTATAATAAATAAGCATAGACAAAAATAACGATAAAATTTTTATAAATGACATTGTTTTGTTCAAGGGATTGGGATATCACCTCACCTTTCTGTGACACACTGCACATATATGAATTAATAGATGTTCCCGCGGTTTCACCCGCGTTAATTGTTACTGCGCCGCCCCCGTGGGTCGTAGCGTGATGTTATATAGCCTTCCTCAATAAATAGGCTACCCAACACTAAAATAATTTATCAAATCGAACCAGTAGTTCCTGAGATTAGCGCGTTCAAACAAACAAACAAACTCTTCAGCTTTATAAAATCTATATATTAATACGTGAAGCAAAAACTTTGTACCCCTTTTTACGAAAATTGCGCAGACGGAAGAGTATGAAATTTGGCACAGTTAAAGTTTATATGGAGAAGGAGGGGTGAATCCTAATATTTTTATAAAATATGCATTAGAAATACATTAAATTAACGAAAAATACTAGACGCACACAACCATGCATTTGACATACGCAGTCGAAGCGCATAACTATGGTTACATATATCAATATATAATGACATAATACTTATATCAGCAATATCTTACAGGCAAACTTTGGTCGAATTTCGAGCACTAGGCGACCGCTACTAGTTAGTATATAGATATACAATTTCGGAGTATTTAGATATGTAAGTCTAGTGTAATTACAGTCACATGTCAGTTTCCTCTTAACATATTAAATGCCGTTAAGGCGATCTTAATCAAATGAATACTTAGTGACCTAGAAGCTGTATCACGTGGTCATGCACACCTTATGATAAGTACCCAGTCTAGTCCTTACTTGCGCGGATGCAGTGGTTAAACTGATCACCATGAATGTATGGTTGTGGTTCCAGTCAGGTATGTGTGTTATTAATGTCTCCACAGACACAAATTCAAATTCAATTATTAATGCGAACAGTCTTAAAGCTATTCTCTAGCGTGGTATTTTAATTGTTTTTTTATATTGACACGGCAAAGTGATTGTAACGGACCTGATAGAAAGTCCAGAGACAGTGACGACGAGGAGAAGATAGATGTCTTCTAGCCGTCGTCAGTGTCAAGCCAATCTGACCAGTGCTTCTTCACACTACGTTTGAAGGACCCAATGTCGTAGATGAGAGGGAACACATGTGCCGGAAGACCATTCCAAAGTTGTATGGTACGGCATAAGAAGGAATTGCTGAACCTTTTGGTGCGAAACGGGATTGTGCTAACCGTCCATTCGTGGTTACGAAGACATGCACGTGTGGTTCTCAAAAGGAAGGTGGGATGAAGTCAAATAACTCTTCGGAGCATTCGCCATGATAGGCTGAGGGACGCAATGTCTCTACGAAGTTGTAGCGGTTCGGTGTCCTTCGTGACCTCCTGGCTGTCGATTATACGTACGGCATGACGCTGCAGTTTGCTGGATGTTGTCATTTTGCCAATAAAGAACATGAGTAAAGACAGGTTACAATCAGGAGTTTATAATGCCCAGGATTCATTGTATGTTTCTTTTCACGACGGTTTTTTAAACAAGATAGCAAACAAAGATATTGAAAGGGAGAAATGAGATGAGAGTAGATTGTAAATGGATGGCATAAGCTATTTTGTTGCCATGAGTCGTGTCGGTGTTTAACAAAAACGTTTTTACTCAACAACTTAATCAGGGTATCTCCGGTAATCTCCGTGCTTCGGAGGGCACGTAAAAAGTCGGTCCCGGTTGTTGTCAAATTGACAGCAGTCGTTAAGCCATGTCAGAGGCCTGCGAAAGCGGCTTGAACAACTCTTGACAACAGGTTGGCCACTAACTACACGAAAAGAAGAAGACCAAATCAGGGGTCTAGTCCTGGATGAAAACCTAATCGAATCCGAAACTTCGGTGCATTGATCACTTCAGCTCCTATGCCAGTCGTGCAGCCATGTAAATAAATAGGTTTAAGCAAGCGCTAGGCGCATTTGACGGCTACTGTAGTAGTTAACTTGAAGTATGTAGGCTAATGTCTCTTTGTTATACGTTAAACGTTGCCTGACAGGCTCATATTATATACTATTCTTATGTATATATACCACTGTAAATATATATGCCTACTCTAGTTGTTTTACTCGATGCCTCTTTCATACGGAGAGCGTTACAAACTAGGATTTTTGTATTTGTCTTAATTAGTTTGTAAATATTGCATTCTTTTTGTCTGAAGACCCATTTTTCTTTCTATCTTTTTAAAAAGACAGCTCCCTTACTTGGTATATGTCCTGTGTCACGGGAATCTCGACAACTATTTAAACAACGTATGTTAAGAACATCCAGACTCGTTGGATACTCGCGCACACACAGTTTAGAGCGATTATATCGTACCCATACCACTTAAAAGCATATACTCATATCTTTCCTAATAGCTTTATATGTATTTAGCCATTATGAAATACTAGCTTTTGCCCGCGGTTTCGCTCGCGTTAATTTAGAATTTGACAATCAATACGGGTTGTACTCTGCTTGTAATAATATAATTCAATCATGATTCGAAAGAAATGTGGCGCCATCTATTATCATAAAAACATTATTGTTGTTTTCCTCGGAAACAGTACTTTTTTTCGGGATGAAAGGTCAGTTTCTGTACACCTGTCAACGTATATGCAAAATTTCAGGATGATAGGTTCTGTGGTTTTGGCGTGAAAAGGTAACAAACAAACTCATTTTCGCTTTTATAATATTAGTTAGGATTATGTCAACCAAATAAAAAGGTTTGTGTTACTTGGCGTCGATTTGACTTATAGAAGCCCTAGATGACAGTAGGCACCAAAATTATTCTGACAGCCTAACTATATGGAGATATAATGACGATGAAGAAGCCTTGAGTTGATTGATGGGATGGGTGTGGTGTTGCCAGTGAGCAGAAAGTTTTTTTAGTTAAGTACGTATTGTTCTGCATTTTATTTTATTTTATTTCTTCATGTTTTGGGTGTGCTCTTTTGTGTGCCAAAATAAAAAATATTTCTTTCTTTCTTTCTTTCTTTCTATGAAGGACGCCAGCGTCCAGACGCTATCCTTCTAGACAGCGTTTGGACGCTGGCGTCCGTTCGCCAATTGACGAATTAACAGTTTAAACACAAAACTGCGAATTCTTGTAATCCGAATTGACAGCTTCGAGGGATCTCAAATCGTGCGGTGCTGATTATAAAACATAAATTCCCATCGCAGGTCTGCAATGTGACGTCGCAACGCACGAATTCGGATTTTTGTTTATTCACCCTAAGGTACGAACGTACTTAGTACTGTATGACGTAGTTCAATTAACCTAATGGTGTACGTGCCGATAATCCCGACTACACATAACATCTGATTTGACTGACGTACTTTGACAAGCAATTAAATGCAAAATTGCATAGTGTAACCTTGTTCTGACATTGTTTTATATGTAGGCAAATAAATGGCTGGCTATAACATATTTTATTCACGTCTGTTGAGCCGGGTGCAATGACTGTTGCATACTGTTAGAGTACACATGACAAACTCGGATAGAGAAAGAATAATTAGCTTGTGACGAAAGGGGAAAACGGACTGCCATTATGAGAACATAAATTCGCATTACCATAAATAAATAATTAGTAATAATATGTATAGAGGAAATTATGTGTAATTTGTGTCCGTTGTTTGAGTGCTTGTCCTTCGCGACACAGTAATTATTCCTAATGCCAAATGTCTTAGACAAAAAAAAAATTTATATACAAGTAAATATTATTCTATCACACAAAATAAGAATAGTAAAAAATAAATAGGTATATGAGCAATGTGCTAGAAATGGTCACCTCATGAGGTATTTGTGGCATAAGCCTGTTTGACGGCGGAAAATCACACTATCCTTTTTAATTTTTCAGTTCATTAACGCGAGAATACTCATATTCGACTACATGACAATTTTTAAGAAGCTCGATATTATTTTAAATTCATTCTTTTATTAGTTGTATAGTCATCAGTTCTAAACACGTTTGCAACATTACAGATTATTTGGTCGTCTGAAAATTAGCAAAATTTTAATTTAGACATTTCATAACATACATACATAGTTACTTACATACGATCATATACAGATTAAGTTAATGAAAGATGAAAACAAAGATGTTTTGCCTAAAACCTCTGTCATCCATGGGAAAGTCTACTATTTAAATCTTGAAATGCTAAAACTATTGCTTACGAGTAAAAAATAACATCTACGTCAGCATTCAATCCTAAACCTAATCCTAACTATCCTAATTAGGATTAGGATAGTTAAGATTAGATTTATTTATCCTAACTTCCTAATCCTAACTAATATTATAAAAGCGAAAATGAGTTTGTTTGTTTGTTACTTTTTCACGCCTAAACCACTGAACCGATTATCCTGAAATTTTGCATATACGTTGACAGGTGTACAAAAACGGACATAGGCTACCTTTCATCCCGAAAAAAATTACTGTTCCCGAGGAAAACAATAATAACGTTCTTATGATAATAGATGGCGCCACGTGTCTTTCGAATCATGATTGAATTATATTATTACAAGCAGAGTACAACCCGAATTGATTGTCAAATTCTAAATTAATGCGAGCGAAGCCGCGGGCAAAAGCTAATATTAACTAATACAAACATTTTAAATCAGGTTTTCATTCTATATCTAGTATATTCTACGATATTTTCTTCATACTATGACAATATTATCATACACAATACACGTTCAATTGTTTTGTGCTATTTGTATTAAATCGATCAGGTTTTCTCGATTGATATTCCGCACACATCGATCTCTGTTTTATAAGGTTTATGCAAGTTCAAAGCTATGTATATTATGGTTACTACTTTTTATTTTCTCGTATTATCTTTCTCGTATTATTTTCTTAACAATATTGGTTCAGATATCACAGACAGGCTGATAGCAATGGGCTTCCCCGCCGAGAAGTTAGAAGGAGTATACAGGAATCACATAGACGAAGTGTACAGGTTTCTAGAGAAGATGCACAAGGACCACTACAAGATATACAATTTATGCTCTGAGAGATCGTACGACTCGAGCAAATTTCACGAAAGGGTAAGTAAAATTTTGTTTTTGATCACTTTAAAAACGTGTATTTATGTGTATCACAATTGCATTTGATTAACTATTTCTGTATTCGAATTTTATTCGAATACAATTATGCGCATCGTTATTTTTACGTAATGACGTACTTAATATACTTTTCGGTGTAAAACATATGTTCGGTATATTTTTTATTACCGAATGAAAAATGTAATTCTATAAATGTATGTAATCTTGACTACGTCAACGTCAATTATAGAACAACTATTGCGTTACGTCACTATTGCCCTAAGAATGCATTCTCTGTCAAACATAAGTAATGAACACATAACGCCATTTTCCAGGAAATTTTAATTCATTAGTATGAAGTCATTCCTGCATTTATTAAATAGGTTTATATTATTGTATTGTATTCACTTTCATGCAGTAAATGCAAAAAATCTATTGTTTGCGGTCACCGGTGACACCGAATATTAAGGAAAACGATCATATAATAGGAATAAGAGGATCTAGCCGGTTAAGCATATGAAAACTGCACTTGTGTCGTATGTAGGGTCCTTACCTTATTTTTATTGTTCCAAATTAAAATAGCAATACAAATAATCTAATATCCCTAACTTTTTTACATGGGTGACAACCCTTAACTAAAAAAGTTTTATTTCAGTACTTATTCTGTACATCACTGTCCATAAACTTATTGTAATATACTTTTTAGAATGTGTGAGATATTGGAAACTGTAAGACCGAGAAGTATATTTTTGGGATGTTGTTATACTTTTCTCCAAAATGACATCTACCAAAAATAAATCTTATTTGTTCAATAGTTGCCTATTACATTTAAAATCACAAAAGGGTCGAATTCGTGAAACATAGCTTTAAAAACAAAAATATGCTAGACTTAAACACAGATTTAGTTAAAAGACAGCTAAACGTATCAACTGCTGTGATTGGCTGACTTAAATAGCATTGACGTGATATTGATTTTGACACGTCGTTGATTATCGTCATTTGTCGTCGACTTACTGAAATCGGGTGTAAGTAATACTAATTTGTGTTAAGGTTGACGAATATAAACAGATGCCATGACGACCAGATTTTGGCTTGCTTACAAAACAATTCGGAGTTAATGATGTGTAGTGCCGTTTACGTGCCACATAACGAAATGTGCTGGGTCAGTGTTTCTCAATCTGTGGAACGCGTACCCCCAGGCAATGGAGTAGCTAAGCTTAAGATAGCCTAGCCTGCAAGAATCTAAACGAAATGAGAGCCTTTATATACTTTAATGAGCTCACTAAAGCATACCATGTACTAGTGCTAGATTAGAAGGAAGTATTTTGGAGCCATGGTTTTAGTAAGACAAGCAAGGTTTTGGACTTCTTATGAAGATCCCGTCTCTGCCCCAGGGACGTACCACTGGGGTAGTCTCGGCATCAAGAGGTAAGGTTGCTTAATGAGGCACGTACAACAATTCTAGCAATGATAAATTAATCTGCATCGTCAATTACTTTAACATTACTATCTATTAGGGTAGGCAAATTTAAACACTTTCTTGAAAGGTGTACTCAACTGAAGCAATAGAGAACCACTGTTCTATGTTTATACTAATGAAGTAGATCAACCTTTATATCTCTTTTCAAATAATATTCCATGGATATAAAATAAAATTATATTCAATTAAATATACTTAATATAAACATATTCAATTATATCATATGAATACCTTTGAGTAATTGCTCTTAAAGGCAAATTTGAAACGTAATTTCTATATATAATTTATTTTAATATAATTCAAACGTGTATACAATAAGCCAGAGTATTTATAGACATATACGTATTTACTTATTATATTGTAGATGTGTCATTAATTAAATCGATCGTTGTAGATATCACCTAGACTTATATCGCGTTAGTGTAGTTGGCCAAAGTACAGTAATAGTTATCGTATATCCCTATTACTGCTGACATGTCTGTTACAAAAACTTTAATACACAAAGTAATTGTCGCAAAGGCACGGTTGTCTGTTCCTATATTTTAAAGAGGATTTGTATTTTTGTTTGTAATGAATGTAAACTTAAAAACAACTAAACTGATTTTAATGATTCTTTTCCCATTAGTAAGCTACCTTACCCTGAAGTAACTAGGCTATATAACATCACGCCACGGTAGCGGAACAGTAATTATAAATGTGAGTGAATCCGCGGGGGATGGCTTGTATATCAGTGATAAAACTTATTGTTGTGATATTTCCATGGGGTAAAATACATGTATTGAGATGGTGCCACGTGCGTGGAGCGATCTCGGATCAAGTCCGCTATCGGTAATTGACAGTCGCCGAAAGCCGAAATCGATTTTAGCACGTGTGAGTGCCCCAGGTTTTACGCTTTGTATTACGGCCTTCTGAATCTATCTACGTTGAGTGTGAATCCACTGCTTTACTTGAACATTAACCATTAAATTTAGTCTAGTCTCTAGATAAAATGTTATAAATCTAATATAACGAAGAGATAATAAATAGTCATAATAAATAATTTTATTCCGATTTTATTTTCGACATGGGTTCTGGTCAAGAAGTATACTTATATTTAACGCTGATCGTTTTAATTTAACTCTAACATAATCAAGTAGTTAAAAAGGAACAGGATGGAGTTCACACTATTTACTATTAAATTTATCGGGATTTCCTTATTCTAAAACTCTACGCAGCACGGAGTGTGGATTTAGTTTTAGGAGATGCCATTAAATTGAATTCGCATGGTAACTGAATAAAGTTAATCGGTCTATAATACAATTGTGTAACCCGGAACTCCCAGGTTGAAACTAGAACCACGTCATTTAAAACGACTTGATAACCTATGGCGTAACTCATGACTCAAGGAACGACCATTCGTCATTTGAACTCTCCTCTTTTCAACTTAATAAAATTATTTATAAGGTATAATTGAAGGATGTTTTGCTTTTGTGTGCCTATACTAATCTTCGTTTAAGTGATTTGAGGCGTGCCCATGTAATTTGTCATTTGTATTGTTACAATTTAATGACATTTTACATCGACTATTTCGGGCAGTGATACTTCATTAGGTTTGACGTCACTGTGCGATATAAATGTTGCGATACAGTACAACTAGTATTATAGATGCGAATGTGTGTTTGTTACACTTTCACGCATTAACTTCTCGATTCTCTTCGCATACATGTTGTGAGGGGAGCAAAGAAGGACATAGGGTACATTTTATCCAATAAAAATTACTGTTACTAAACTAACTTAACCTACATTTACGCGAGAGAAGCCACAGGCAAATTCTAGTCTATACATCTAATAAAATCGTAGGAAACTCAAAACTGTACATTGAATATTTTTTTAAAAGAAATCTTGGGGCGTGATCTACAATCGATATCGAAGCCAAAAATATAGTTTTTAGAGTTTTTGTCTGTTTGTCTGTATGTATGTCCGGGCTAAACTCAAAAAGTACTGCATGGATTTACTTCAAATTTTGCATGAATATTACTAACAGGTCGGGTCAACATATAGGCTACATATTATCACGCTATCACCTAGGGGGAGGAGCTGTGAATCTTTATTTTTCTTACGCATTCTGTGACAGCGCGTAATCTAACGACGCATATTTAAATGTTGTTTTTGAGTAAGCCATGCTATTATCTAGCTTTACACTATAAAAACTACGCCATTTAAGTAACTTGGGCAGACAAATATAGTTGGGTTCCGCGGCGACAAACACTTTTTAGTTAAAATCTACGCGGACGAAGTCGTAGGTAACAGCTAGTATAAAATAAAAGGAAAATTCGCATGTAGTATGACGTATCGTGAGTTGCTTTAAACTTGCTTGTTGTATAAAGTAAATAATATGAATTGCATATATTGCAATATATGCAATAGCTAACGACAAACGCGATTTTTAACGGGCAGGGAGAGAGTAGCGAGTTTTACCTACTCGTATAGAAAATTATGATTTATGCGCGGGTATACTTTCTGGCGAAAGGCTTTAAACTTGCAAGCATGCATGAATAATGTGACCAGATTGAATCTGCAATAGAGGTTTGTCGGGATCCGTTAGTAAGTTCAGAGACACCGGAGCATCTCTGTTGCGTATCAGAATAGGTCCTAGCAGACTGCATAATATGTGTGTATGTATGTGATAAGACGCTGAAGACATCAAATTTGATTATAAGATCAGTTCAATTAGAGTTATCATTCTACAGATGTTACGTCAGTAATAAATGGGAGATCTGAAAAGTACACACGTTGTTATAATATGGGGTTCAATGGACATTGCAAATGGGACCCATCGTTAATACCTAAAAAATGGGATCCAAAACTGGGATCCAATGAACAGAAATCGTTCCCACGGGTTGACAAGTTTCAATTTTGAACGAGAAGTGACAGTAGTGACAGTAAAATAGATACTATTGATGAGCTATTCGAATATTCCGTAATGCTGAACTAATTTGCACGTATTCGAATAATATTAATTGTTATTCGATTGCTTGATTATGTTATTGTACGTAAAGCAATGCACAGACGAACATGGAGGCGATTTCTAGTACATAAAACTAAAATAGTGTCGTTCAGTTACTTTACTTACTCTTACCAGCTTGTACCACAAACACCTTGCTATCAATATTTAATTGAAGTGCGTCGAAAATTGTATCGTTATTCGAATAATAAATCGTAACAACGTATTAGTCGACCTTACAACATGTAACTAAAAAATCTAATCATTAGATAATTTTCGGTGAGAATTTCTCTTCACCTACTTGATATAGTTAGGTACAACAAGTAGACTCAGTTTTATATGAAGCAGATACGTGATTCGTTAATATGGTTACGTATCAGCGATGATGAATCAGTCAGTCGGCACATGTCATTTTATATATAGATGCATTAAATGTCAATATAATTTTAGTACTTAACATAAACGCTTTTATACAATCATTTCCCTATGGTTTGACGCAACAGATGACGGTTCTCTCTTGGTAATGCGTCTTTACCGTTTTATGAATGGATTATATAGTCATGATTAAAACTTTAGTGTATTGGCAACTGTACTAAATAATGTCTATCTTTAGTCAAATATTTAAAAAAAGAGTGTAATATTAGTAAGTTCGTGTGTATGTAGAAGATAATCTCCGGAATTACTACACCTGTTTGAAAAAAAACTCCATTTAAGTACATTATTCCAGATGGACATAGTCTATAATGTCCCCCAGACCAACTTTCGGTCACGGCGGCCAATCTTAACAGAGATTGGCCATCTGCGCAGGAGATATTATAGTGCACAAGTATGTGCGCAAACACAAGTGCACTCTCTGTTCCCTAACCCTCATGATCCGATGGGACGGATAAGCCGACACGACCGGAGAGAGATCAGGCGCTGGACCAACGACTTTACGTGCTTTCCGAGACACGGGGGTGTCTAACACCGCCAACTTCCTAACTCCGGGCTCGATTTGAGATTTCTTAAAATAGAAAAACTCAATATGTTTTGTCGACCCGACCCGGGATTCGAACCCGAGACCTCATGCACAGCAGTCGCATTCACTACCGCTGCGCTACGGAGGCAGTTACATACATTATTATAGTCTATACGTTATGTTCAACCTGGGAAAATCAGGACGGTCCGCTTGTATGTACTACTAAAGAATCAATGCAAATTTAACTCAGGTTCTAAGGTTTATGTATGTTTATTCAAGCTTCATGCAAAAACAACTAAACCAAATTTGGTGCAGCTCTTACTTTCTCTATTCTTCAAGTCTGGGACTGCAAGTGTCCATAGTCTACTGTAACAGCCTAACATCAGGCGGGCTATATGATAGCTGACCTTTACTGGTTGTATAAAAATCAGAATTAAACCACTCATCTATACATCTATACTACAAATAAATAATATTGATGTGTCTGTTTGTAATGTCAAAATACCAGCTTTTTATCTAATGCATATGAAAGTATATAAGGTCCCTATACGAAAATACCTATTTTTAAAATTTTTGTCTGTCTGTCTGTTTGTTCCGGCTAATCTCCGAAACGGCTGCGCCTATTTTGACGGGACTTTCACTGGCAGATAGCTGATATTATAAGGAGTAACTTGGCTACTTTGATTTTAGAAAAAAAATTGGGTTCCGCGGTGACAAACACTTTTTAGTTAAAATGTACGCGGACGAAGTCGCAAGTAACAGCTAGTTTAAAATAAACAATCACATTTTGTGCTTCATACAACAAATTTAGTACTAACTTAGGTTAAATTATAATCTCCATCCCGAAGTTCATAACACACAACAGATAATACACAGCCTTAGCACAAATGACCAAATAAGTTGACATCGAACTTGCTACACGCGGCGTACTGACAGATCCGAGGTGAACGTTTAAATACTTGAATCATTACGCCATGCGAGCAATTAAACGCTCCTCATTAGCATAGATAAATAATTATCACCTAACTAACGTGGCGAGTACAAATCAGTGGTCGCTATCTTGCAGCAATTAATTTATATCGACTAGGCTGCCTTGTTCGTATAGTCGCGTAAGCGGTGTGCGCATGCGCAACTACTGGTCGTGGGCTGACGGATGAGATTGCCGGATCAGTTAGTATTATTGAGGTTTGCCGCCTAAGCGCTATTTACTGTCAGGATTTTTTTGTGGCAGTACGCGGTGGCGACCTTCTTGCTAGTCCCAAAGACAGGGTTGCATTACTAAGTTATTAATCCTATTTAGCACTGGCATACCTTCAGTTTGCTTTGGTGACCTCATCGGCGACATGCAAGAGAAATTCAACTAGTATTCTAAATGTGAAAGTTTCTTGAGATGTTTGTTGGAGGTTTGGATGTTTGTCACTCAATCACGCGTAAACTGTTGTACGGATTTGGATGAAACATGGTACACAGATAGACGATGTCCTGGATTAAAACATTGTATATGTTTTATGTTGTTATGTGTGTTAACTGTGCTCTGTTAACAGCAAGTCTCACCACGTAGAACCTAAAACATAAGTAGCTGGCCGTATGCCCTTTATTCATTACTAGCTATGCCCGCGGTTTCACCCGCGTTTAACGTTACTGCGCCGCTCCCGTGGCTTGTATCTTGATGTTATATAGCCTTCCCCAAAAATTGGGCTATAAAATGCAAAAAAAGAAAATTAGTTTCCGACTTGTATTACCGAAGATTAGATAGTGCAAACAAACAAACTCCTTAGCATTATTATAATTTAGTTGATAGCTATATAATTCTACTTGAATGTGATACTTTTTATCTTATAAATAATTAAAGGATTTTACCTTTTTGATAACAGACCTTAAGGTGGCACAATATCAATGCAATCATCCCGGTAAATGTTTAAATTAACCCTTTTTAATTAATTAATTGACTTTTACGAGGCAACGATGAAAATCTCCATAATTTATATTAGGTTTCTCTCCTCAACAATTTTTCTTTTTTACTCTCTCTCTCGAAGGAGTTCGTGAAGATTTTCCTCTTCATCATGTCATCTTTGATAATTGCATTATTTTGTTAAGGTAAAGAAATTATATACATACATTTGTTTTTTGTTAACGATACAAACGCGTGTCTAATGAACGCATGTGGATTGATGATGGACTGGTGAATCCTACACAATTAAATCTAGGATTTTTGTTTTGAGATCGCACAGTGATTGTAGATTTTTCTATCAAGGTATTCTCAATAGCAGCACCGCAACCGAGTCTCGTCTATAGCTTGTTTCTTTGCCGTAAGCTTAGATTTATGCTTGCGTGTGGTTATGAGAGCCTAGAACTCATGATTGTGTATCGCTGTTGTAAGTTGTAGGCAGTAGTTTATTTCACCCACCTTTCGCGGCTATGTTGAGCCTATCTATTCTAGAGCCTATTATTCCTGGAATTTCCTGAAAGAAACATTCAATAACTTTTCTACCGAATTAAATGGAACTCAGAATTAATAGCAAACATAAGTGCAAGCATATACCAAGGATCGGACGAGGCAGACAGTTCAGTTATAGGGCCGAATCATCATCTCTTAAAGCATTGTTAAGACATGCGAGAACGATACAATATATTACGTGTTGTCTCGTTTTCACACACAATAACAATGCTTCAAGATACGACAGTAAGGCCCGGGATCAGTAATGTGTAAAAAATTATAACATTATTATGTATTTTATTACACGAATAACTCGTATTAATAATATAGGTATATCAAATGAGCAATATACACAGTCTTTATATCTGGGTTATCAATAATAGCGCACAACTGTTATTTCTGTTAAATATCCTTTATGTACGGAAGCGAGTGTACGTTGTTATGCACTATTATTATCGCCGCAATACTCTAAATATATACTTATGTAGTATTCTCAAAATATCTGGTCTTTTAGAGGATATTTGTAGTTATCGAAAACAGCAGAAAAATCATTATGATGATAGTGTGACAACTATAGGGTTAGGCCATAGTCCAACACGTTAGACTGGTGAGGGGTGATAGTCTTCACATATTTTCGACAATATTATGGGGAAGTCTCAGAAAAGTAGGTTTCCTCGTGAAGTTTTCCTTCACTGTTAAAGCAAGCGATAATTAACTAATTAATACGCACATAACTTTGAAAAGTCAAAGGTGCCTTGGATCGAACCCCAGATCTCTGCGTGGCAATCCAACGGTGTCCCACTACTCGCTGCTATTTTGTTTACCACCGTTTAAAAGCAGGTTTATTTCTACTACTAATATAATATATGAATTTTTGTGATGATATTTGGTAAATAATAATAATTTTGGTTGTGGAACTTAGGATACTTTCTATACCTGTGTGGGTCCCTGAATGGTTCATACGGACGGATCCATGGGTAGAAACTAGCAACTAGATAAAGGCGAAGACAGGTGTAATCTTACGTGTTTAATATGATAGTCTATTCACAATCTCTAGTACGATCAAGTGCCTATTAATTCCTTGTCAGTAAAGTAGTTTAGTTATGAAGTTTTGCAACTTTAGGTCATTTGTATCTACATTAGCCAAGAACTGGACATTGGTAGTCGCTCCATGTGTAAGCAATCAAACGCACCGGGCTAAGATTGGCAACAAACCTCAATCTACATGATAATAAGTCCCTAAACTTATTACAAGCAAGCTACCCTGCTATGCAAGGGGCTTTTCGAGGTCACGGGGAGCATTACAAGGTTAGGGTTGCAATGTTGCATAAATTCGGAGCGCATGCAATAGCTATAGTCTCTTTAGGGATGGGGTTAGTGATAAATAATTTCACTGTGAAAAATAACAGTTACTTTGTAGTACATAATTGATTTTTTGATTAAAACTCACTGACAATGGGCATACTGGCTAAGTATGTACTAACTTGAATATTATAAATATCTACAGTACTTATATTATTTACATAAACTCGTGAAATATTATTTTGATACATCACAAAATGCACAAAGAATTTACGACTCGCTTCTAATTTAAATTTCTTATTTAATAGGCAATAAGTCGTGATCAGAAATGATGAACAACTTACGGGAAGCGCAAATCTAAACGATGACATTGCGTGCGGAGGAGGTGGTGCCGATCATAATTATATAACTACAAGTAGACACTTTTGTTTGCTGATATAGGCACATATCTAAGCCATGCAACTTAATCCCCGCCATCGCAAACGGCGTAACCATTTCGCTTCTAATTAAATTTCCATCAAAAGCTGTGACATGCAACTGATTTTGCAAATAGCGTACCGTCGTCAGTAACAGTGATAACGAAATAACACTTTTACTCATCTCTAGTAACTATACTTACTCTCCCTCCATTGTTAACCCTTACAATTTAATGGACAAGCTAGGGTGTTAACCGTTATCCAAGGGCACCGGTTTCGTATCTGAACCCGTTGAACTATTGACCGTTTTTAAACGAGCTGGTTAGATTCAGAATCGGAGGGTCAACTAGAATCAATAAGTTATGAAATGCTTAATATTGTCTTCTGTTTACGCGAATGTTATTCATTGAAATTAAACTACTATATACGGATTTTATCGCGTTGTTTATTTGACACTTTATTACAAAATTTTGAAAACTGTTACACTACTATTAAACTTTACTAATTTTTAAGCTAATTAGATTATTGAAACTATTAAAACTATTAATACTATTCTATTATACTATTTAATTTCAATTATGAAATGCTATTAGCATATATATGTAGTATTCCTGATATTTTGCAAACAAGATAAGTGCTACTAATATTATAAATTTAATGTGAAAGTACTTGACGATGTTTGGTTATTTGTTTCTAAATATGATGTAAACCGGTTGAATCTTGGTATACAGATAATCCTGGATATATACGATAGCTTTTATCCCGGCATTCATGTAGGGTTCACGCAAGCGAAGTCGCTAACAGAAATTAATGATTACCAACCATTTTTGTAAATTGCTGAGCTAATTAATATTTATTTTAAGTCGCAATCCTAGTGTTGTTAAGTTCTGGTCCGAAGGTCTTTGGCTTGTTGGTCAGTATTAAACGTTTCCGATAACGTTTATTTATTTACGAACATCTTGCTAACAGTTTGCAAAGGGTAAATTAATACTTAAGACTGCGCCGAGCGTAAGACAGATAATGACAGAGCTCGTGCGGCGCATATTCAAAACGGCGCGCGGCCGCCATAATAAAATGTATGGAGGATTTGAAGTGCTTTTTTGATAAATATGTATCTTTATTGTTAACCAATAAGTTAAATAATTGGGACGGACAAATTGTAATATAACTATTTATGTTTCGTTTAAGCTGTAATATAGAATAGATTTCTACTGTTATAATCTAAAAATCACGTAACACGAGCTTACGTTTTTGTATTTTTTGTGCAAATTTACGTAAGTGTTTTACACGGAGTAATTGTAAACACATTCATTGTTATGGTAAATGTATATTTTATATTTGTATAGACTGTTACCGCCTGTTTTGGCACATTTCGTTTGGCGCAGTCTTAAGGCATTTTTTCGAAATAGTTTGAAATTGTGGTTATTTTGATCCTAGATAAGGTTTCAATGACGTATGAGTGTCATATATAACTTAAAATTGTTTTATCGCTGCTAAAATATAGCATTGGAAATGTCATATTTTTGCGGCAATAAACTAAACCTCTTATTTTTTTCATTATCCATTTGGTATGTCCCAGTTCTAGTCAAGCCTGTCCCTAGGATTTTGAAGTCACTCTGCTCTTAGATATCCCCGCCTCCCCCTGAGAGTCCTTTTCAAAGGCGTCCAAGTCATCGCGCAAATCTTTAAGTCATTGGCATTACGATAGAATGTGTCAGATCTCACGTACACACTATACACATCTACTTCTACCGCGAGTATTTCCCTCACTAGAGGGGTTAAAACGACCCATAAGTACATGCAACAAATATAATCTATAAAGAAAGTGATCCTCAAATATTTAGATAGAATATCCCACAACGTATTGAATTTGATGCATTCCTCATAGCTGTCAAGATAACGTCCAGTTGTCTTGCCTTTCGGTGTTTCGGCTATCGTGGTGTGCAAACATTTCAAGTTTTAGGACACGAGTGTCACAGTGAGGGGTTAACTTGCCTTACATAATTGTTGATTGTGTCATTATCTGCACCAAGCTGTGACAACACAAATATAATGAGTGGGTGACTCACACCTTGCGTTCGGGTATGTGTATGTGTGTGTGTGTACGTGTACGTGTACGTGAGTGTGTGTGTGTGTAAGTTACATGTGCCGCACACTAGATTCTTTCAAAATTATATACAGGTTGCTCGCAATTCGCGCACGCAAGGGATGAAGTTTCAAGGACATCTCTAGTAATAAAGTTAAGATTAAAAATATTTTTAAAATACTACTAATTGGATTCTTTCCTAAATAAGCGAAACAGTAAATAGCTAAAATGATTATGGCCTGTGTTTAAACAACGTCATGTTTTTTTTGTCGTAATAATTGTGACGCACATACGTCATATTTAATACGACAAAATACTATAAAACCATCGGTATCAACAAAACTGTAGGTAGTTTCTTAAAATTCTACTGTTTTACCCGGGTAGACGGCAATATAAATTTTACCTACGTGGAGCTACACAACTGACAAAATGGAGGTGTCATTGATCCCAACCTTATCCTCAGAAGAGAAACGTACGTGGTAACATAAATGCTACATTCTAGGTCTCCTTGATGTGTTGGAACAGCTTTAAACTCACATGTAAACATCTGGTATTTCACTACACGTCGTTTATTTAATATAGAAACACCCTATACACATAAGAGACAACTGTGTGCCATATAAAGTTGACAATTCCTTAAAATATATATCATACACACCGACATCTGTACCAACCGAACTATAGCAAAGTGGCATCGAACAAATGTTATTTTTATATAACACTTTTGTCACGAAATATAATTTATTTAACACATGTATGTATCAGCTGTTTTAACACATATGGTGCGGTTTAAATAATTCAGATGGTTTGTTGAAGAATTAATATCTAACAATTCGCGGAAGATTAGTCCGCGGATTGTAAATGGTGCGCAATTATAAAGGGGCTATTGTGTGTGCCTGTGTTTGATCAATTTTGGCATACAACATTCATTAGCGTGTAATGTGTGTATGTGTGTGTACACGCACACTAGTACAGCTATGTTGAACAAGCACTTTGAATGTGCTTTGAGCTTCTCGATATCTGAATATAATTATGTTATCCTAATTAGGATTATGTATGTTCGTTTGTGTCCTGTATATTACAAAATACCTGGTTTCATACAGTCTGAAGGGGTGGTTAGTAGCATGTCACTGTTTACTTTTCTTGTGACGGTATCTCAAACTCGATATATGTTAATGAATTTAATCAATCGCAAAAGTTTCTGACTAATAAAAAATGGCCATTGAAGTTGTAAGAATGTTGGCTAATATATTCCATGGGAATGAATAGTTAAAATATGACGATAGGTTTTAAAACAGATCTCGATCGTTGATATTAACTGTTTAAATTAATAATTTTAAAAACACACGAGTTTACTCATTTTCTACAAAACGACGATTTTAGGCTTAAAATCTATAATATTTTATACTCGTTTTAAATAAGATTGTAGCGCTAGATGAATGTGAATGTTTTTCACAAAAAACGTAAATTAGTCTAATAAAACACGTGATTCGGGGCTATTTTCTAAGGTACTTAATATGTGGCTATCTGACGCACAGATTTAATCTATACTAATATTATAAAGCTGAAGAGTTTGTTTGTTTGTTTGAACGTGCTATTCTCAGGAACTACTGGTTCGATTTGAAAAATTCTTTTAGTGTTGGATAGCCTATTTATCGAGGAAGGCTATAGGCTATATAACATCACGCTACGACTCATGGGGGCGGCGCAGTAACGATAACCGTAGGTTAAACCGCGGGAACGTCTAGTTTTAAATAAGATTGTAGCGCTAGATGAATGTGAATGTGTATCACAAAAAACGTAAATAATTCTAATAAAAAGCGTGATTGGTGGCTATTTTCTAAGATACTTACATACATACATATATTCACGCCTGTTTCCCAGAGGGGTAGGCAGAGACTAAGGTACTTAATATGTGGCTATCTGACGCTCACATTTAATTCAATATATAATAACTTTATTACCCATAGGAAGGAAGGAAGTATAATATGCCATAATATTGTGAAATATATTTACTATTAGTCATTATTCTCGTGGTCGCAGACACGATTCACAATAGTAATAATAAGCAAGACACGTACGAAAGTTTCCAACGAAATTATCGAGACGATTTAATTTATTATGACGAATTTTATTTCTAGGTTTCACTAGATTTTTCTCATGGCTTCGCTTACGTTAATGTAGATTTTAAAATAAATTTCTTTCCCTTTGAAACAGTAATTTATTTCTAGTTGAGAGACTTGTCTTTTTCTGTACCCCTAAGTGGTATATTAGTTAGGATTTATACACAATACATTCTTAGTTCCTCTGAGTCTTCTTCGAAGAGGTTAATGAAAACACTATGTGGGTCTCTGTGTCTGTCTGTTAGTGACAGGCATAACTCTGGAACCACTGGACTGATTGACTTGTAACTTGGTGTGCAGTGCAGACACCTTGGGGTCATACCGGTAATTTATTTTCATTACTTTTACATTTAAGACAAAGAGATTGAATCCTGGGTTTTACACCCATCTCGTTCTCTTTTCTTTTTATATCAATAGTTAAGTAAATTTTCGAGTTAAGACAAGCTATTAATAATTACATTTTAATAAGCACATTTTTAAAGCCAAAAATCGAATTATATGTTATATATTAAATATCTCTACGGTAGGCCAAATAAGATTTTCATTTTGCCCTTTAATGTGATTAGTGGGTGTATTTGAACCTAAGAAAAGAAAAAGAAAATGTAAGGTATATTTTTTGCCAACGCTAGCAATGACTAATTAAATATTGAGTATACGCTCTGCCAATTCCTAGTTGTGGGTGTGACACGAGTATACTAAAATAAACGTGTAGTAATTACTTTTCCTTATATTTATTTTATTTATTATATTTACTGTTGTCTGCGTCTTTATTTACAACTAGCTGTCCCGCGCAACTTCGTCTGCTTCAAATTAGATAATTATTGCCCGTTAAAAAAAACTGTCCTATCTTTTAAGTTGGACCAAATTACAGATGGTTACGAAGTTCGATTGATTGGTTCAGTAATTTAGGATTCCATAGCGGACAAACAACGTGACACGTAATTTATATATATTAAGATTAGATTTGATCCGCGGCTTCGCTCGTGTAAATGTAGGTTAGGTTAGGAACAATACTTTTTCTGGATGAAAGGTACCCTATGTCTTTTTCTGCTCCCCTGACAATTCATGATGATCGGTCGAGTAGTGAAGACGTGAAAGCGTAACAAACAAACTTGACATTCGCATTTATAATACTAGTTAGGATAAAGTCATAGTTAAATACCTGCCTTTTTTATCTTTTTACAAATCTATCTTCTAATCGGTTCAGTGGTATGTATAGTCGTGAATACTTAGACTGATAGTCATTCGGTTTATTATATCCATACTCATGTATGGATATAATAAACCTTGACTCCTTGCTCCAGTGACGTATGTGCCGCGTGTATATCTGCCGATTAATTTGTCTCAAGTTGTAACGTAGGTTCGAACAATCTTAGTTTTCTCAAGAATCTATCGTAGCGTCAAGAATTTTGCTTTTTCCCTAGAAGACAGCAAAAAGATTCCCTTATTAATAAATCACGCCTGTTTATCCATGAGGAAAGCAGAGGCTCTGATTTCCAGTTGCTACAAAAATATAACCTGTAACAAAGGACATCGAAATAGAACAAGATAATTATCATTTAGATGCAACAGTGCAAAATTAAATGTAACTTCACTTGTATAAACGAGTGATCTGACTGCTTTTAACTTAAATATCTCTTTTCCTAAAGGATTTGATAGAAGTGTATCATACCCACTTTTCGCTACGTTTAGGTGACATATAGAAAAGTTAGGGTCTAATCTCAATTAGACAACATCTTAAGCAGATACTGAGAATTTCAAAACCATACAATCTCATCTGGTCTCTGTAATTGTCGATTCGCTTATTTCAATCGTAACAATATGAATGATTCGATTACTATAAAGTTGGTTGGTCACAGCTGACTGTTAGGATTCTAGATACCGAATGACCTCCAGAAACACCTGTGCATAACTACTAGCCGGTTCTTAAGGCTACTTGTGAATCGGCATAACTGCTATATCTATGCGTATTGTTTCTTGTTCATGACGAATGTACTGAGGATAAATTGAACTATTGGTTTATATAGGTGTGTCTGCGTCGTCGGTCCTGTGGAATACACGATACGCTTTGTGCCGTCTCAGTTTCGATTCTCAGATCGAGCAAAATGTTATTCGATGATTTTCGTATGAGTTTTTCAGTAGCGGTTTAGCGCAGAATAGAGTTGTGTTAGATTTTTATTTCAGTTCACGGCACGGCGTCTGAAAGTCACAATAGCTTCGACCATTATCGCAAAGAACTAAATACCGGTAAAATGTGATGTACAATGTACTATCGACTCAGGCGACGGATGACCACTCCTAAGGTTAAAATTGCATAGCAGGCCAACACTTGTTACCCGTACCCGTGATACGCCCCTTTCTTTGTTTGAGTTTTTTTACACTTTACATTTGTTTACTGATTCTAAGGCGATACAAACGCAACTGGTCAACATGTGCAAACGAAAATTTTTCTAAAATGGTCATCCGTCGCTGGAGCCGATAGTACATGTCTGTCTTTAATATATTATACTACTACGAGGATAGTCAAACATGAGAGTGTGAATAGTTAATAGCACAATGGTTTGAACATCGTAACTTTGAAAGTTAAATGTATTAAAAATAACTTATTGTTTCGATGACATGGTTTCCTTTGCAAGCTCCTTCATAGGGTGGTAACATTTTGCCAACATTACGGTCACGATTTACGGCTTGAAAACTTTCAAGAGTTATTATTCTTTTTTATTATTTAACTTTATATTATTTTTGTTTTATTAATTTAGTTTAGAACTCTCTCCCCATGCAAGTTAAAGATACAACTGTAATAAAAGTGTCGTAAAGTTAATATTATATTATCGTCAAAAGAATCAAATAATATCGCAACTCTAAAATATTTAAATTGTTTGCTGCTTTTGAGCCTACGACGGTCCTATTAATGGTAAGTGATTACTTTAACCTACGAACATGCAACGCCAGATATATTGTGTGTCTCACTCTGATCTTTAAAGGGCAGCAGGTGCAGAAGTGAATTTCCTTTCCTAAAGGGTCGGCAACACGCAAGTGATGCCCCTGGTGTCGCAGGCGTCTATAGGCTACGGTGACCACTTACCATCGGGTGGGCCGTATGCTTGTTTGCCACCTTAGTTGTATATAAAAAAAAGAATTATCCACATTTCGCTAAATATGTTTTAGGTTCCACATGAACCTATTATCATCTCCCGAGTATTTCCAGACTCCGTGCTACCAGCTACCTCTGAGCATTTACTAACACAAAGCACCTACTAGTTAGCAATGCATATAATTCAATAATCAACACGATTACGTACTTTGCATAGTCAAGGACACACCGCGCATGTGCGTATGTAATGTTGTTAATACATTCGAAAGTTATTCGAATGCAATAAATCGTGTTCGTTGACACTAATTAACAATTTAAATGCACGGATGGCGTATATATTGGTTTTAGTAGACGCCTCGACACTGCCGGCGCGCTGAACGTTGAGGGTTCGATCCCCACACGGGACAAACATTAATGTGATCCACAAATGGTTGTTAAGAGTCTGGTTGTTCTTTGTGTCCGTTGTTGGATGTTTGTAAAGTCCCCCGCGATACAGGAATTATTCCTGGCGGTGGAGAGATCTTAAAAAAAAATTGGGGCAGTCTTTGGGGACTGCCGATAGAAGTGAAAACTTTAATCCTTGATCATAAACATTTATTTATAAACAAACAAACAAGAAAAAACAGGGGCGGGTCGGATTCCGGATACTCTCTTAGCAGTTATTAAGGGGGTCAAAATTTCGTTATTTTTTGCGTAGGATGCACCATTTCTGAGATATTCTTAATATTCTAAAATAATTCTAAAATGGAAAGCGAGGAAGCGTGACGATGTCGAAGCGTGACGATGAGGCGAGTTCTATGATTTTTGTTCACCCAAGAAGTGCTCAACGCGTCTAAAGAAGTTTTCACTTCAATAAGATTCATCTCTTTAAATGTAGGAAAAGTATTTTCTCATTCTTCTAAAACGACGCTTTTTGAGTTACGTAATATGTAATATTTGATTATCGTCGATATTATTATTGTAGCCGTCAACGTTTTGCGCGCGCAGTAAATGCTCTAGGGTCGCTATGCACGAGGGATTTGGCAGCTATACGGGTCAAATGACGTCATACACACACGTTTTATGTATACACGTCTAAAAATGTCACAGACGGTGTTAACGTGATCCTAAGTTCAATACGTTATTAATTACTAGTTGTTACTCGCGGCGTCGCTCGCGATATTTTCTGTCTTTGTATATCAAAAAACTGTTAAGCGGTTAACAGGAAAACACGCCTGTTTCCCAGAGGAAACAGGCGAATCTATGTATGTATGTATGTTAAGCGCTATCGATATGATAAAGAATCAATTATTTTTACATATCGTTAATCACTGTATCTGTCTGTTCGTCCGTTTGTACGGTTATAATTCTAGAACAACTTCAAAACTATTATATTTCGCGTTGCATGAATTTAAGCACCTAATAGGAAACCTGGCCGTAACGTAGAACGTTTCAAATTGGAACCTATATTCCTGACATGATCGCGTTAATTCCCTTAATCTATTACATAAATCTAAAATTATTTCTCTCCGTTTTACATAATATTTTTTTTAACATGGAAGTGCGTTATCTGGCCTGGTTCAGTATACATTTGGGTAAGCAGAGGTTTTAGAAGTTACGATTTTTGTGCTTCATATCGATAGAGGAACCGTGCCGCGAACAAGCTGCTGCAATATGTACGTAGCCCATTATCCTGTAACATCTACCATTATCTTATCTTATCTTATGTGGAGGCCAGTCAGGGCAGACCGGCGACATTTCTACCCAGTGGGATCTTTTGTGTCGACACTCTCCCAATAACGACTGCCATAGATGTTCATGGCAGCCGGGACCGACGGCTTAACGTCTTTCCGAGGCACGGAGCAGGCGATAATTGTCGATCAATACGCACATAATTTCGAAAAGTCATAACTTCCGAAAGTCCGAGGTGCGCGACTTGGGTTCGAACCCGAGACCCTCTGCATTGCAGTCTGTTGGTCTCCCCACTGAGCTATCGCTGCTCTAACATCTACCATTAAAAACATTTTTGATTATATAATAAGAATGTATTATTCATAGTGACCTAAAGCTAGGGTTGCCATCCGTCTAGGTTTTCCCGGATTTGTCGTAGTTTAGAGGGCATCCGGGGAGCGTCCGGGCGGGCCTTCATTTGTAGTCCGGGTTTAAAAATTTAAAGTCTTGGTCCGCCCGCGACACACGCACTGCGCCCGCACGCCGCGATCAACCGACGAACCGCTCGCTAAATTCACCGTCACGTAACTGTTTTTTATTACACTGACTATGTTTAAAAAAACCTGTTGACATGAACGGGTTCTGGGCTCTAAAATCCGGGGTTTTCACGCGTCTTGTCCTGGTTGCCAAATTTTAGAGATGGCAACCCTACCTAAAGCCAGCTTGTTAGAGTTTTGTCTGTCTTATTTTGTATCAGCGAGGTGCCATGCAAAATTTTAAGAATTTATATCGTTTTGGTAGATTGGAGTACAGCATAAAATTGAAGAGTCATTTCTTCTTATATCTTTCTAGTTTGTGTGGTTTGATCTAAGTCGCTGCTGACGCGTGCGCGCATGTACTCTGTGTGGTGTCCAAAAGAGTAGACATATTTTCGTGTTCACTGAGTGAGTTCATATAGGCTACTTATTCTTTCTTGTGTTCAGAATAATAGGAAATAATTAGTATTACATACATACATACATAGATTCACGCCTGTTTCCCAGAGGGGTAGGCAGAGACTAAGGATTTCCATTTGCTACGATCCTGACACACTTCTCTGGCTTCATTCACTAATTAGTATTAAGGAATATATTAATAATAATAATAATATAAAAATGTATCACCAGGGTAAATAAAAGCGCACAAACCGCAGGGCAGCTTGTGGCGAGCTGAATGTGAGTGGCGACACTGCGGTCCTGAATGCCTCAGAGAGTCGGTGAGAGCCTTGTCCTCAGCTTGCCGTTACTGGTTGGCTGGGGTGGAACTTCAAGAGCGCCCGTAGCACTCTCAACTCTGGCTTGCCTTGATCGGCCGGTCAGAGGGGGGCCGCTAGAGCTACATGCTTGGGGGTGGAAGTGTCATTTTCAAGGGCATAACTACGGGGAAACCCGCTCCGGGTCTCCGTTTTCACGAGAACCGTGATGGTGAAACCGGCGCCGCACCGCTCGACACCCCTAGCCGCTCGCACCGGTATTGCCCCCTGCTGCTGGCTTGTATGCCTATCGTGGCTATTCAGGGGGCCCATCTAGTGAGTTGGCAAGTCACCGTCTGTCCATTCGATTGATGCTATTAGAGTATTCAGGGCAGACGCCGTTTTATCATCCATAGTTACCAATATACCAGTCCATCAAACACCCATACCCATAGCGCATATATTAGAATCCAAACGTAGCAATAGTCCTACGCCTGCTGCGGCTAGTGCCGCTGTACGTGTTCCATCCCACCTTTGATTAAAACTCTCGAAGGGCCTCTTCACGTTGGACCTATGTCTCCGTGTAAGCCTCCCAAAGGGCCGGGTATTTTCCTAACGTATTAGGAATATACACGTGAAAGAGAAACATATAATAATAATATAATAATATTCTACCACATACATACAACACCATCTAGCCCAAACTAAGCAGAGCTTGTACTATGCGTACTAGACAATGGATAAACACACAACACACTTTTTTTATAAATACATAGATATTATACATAGAAACACCCAGACCAAGACAAACATCCATGTTCATGCACACAAATGTTTGACTTGTGCGGGAATGGAACCCGCGACCTCAGGCGTGGCAGTCGGTTACACTAACCATTACGCCATCGAGGCATAACATAAGTAGGTACATTGCAATTGCAAGCCATTGTAGTTTGTAGTCCACGCGGTACAACGATTAAAACCTAGCTTATAATAATACTAGCTTTTGCGCGCGGCTCCGCCCGCGTGGTACCTACATGAATAAAAAGTAGCCTATGTCCTTCCCCAGGTTTTAAACTATATCTGTACCAAATTTTATCTAAATCGGTTAAGTGGTTTAGCCGTGAAAAGGTAACAGGCAGACAGAGAGACAGATAGACAGACAAAGTTACTTTCGAATTTATAATATTAAGTAAGGATGAGCAGCGTGGAATTATGTGTCGATATAGACGTGTTGAAGCGCCAGATGCGTCACTCTCGCGTTTTAAAGCCAGTTACGTCAAGTTAATGTCGTTCGTCATACGTACTACATATTATTATGTAGCAGTTACCGATTGCCTAGGGTAAATGGGTCACCTATATTTATCCTGTTTAATATTTTATGCGTACATTTCTGGCAATTGTAATGGACTTGAAAAAGCGCGTAAAGAATTTTTGGCAGATGGTTGATTGACATTTGGATTGTACATCAAAAGGAAAATTTACGTAGGTGTTTAAAAATAGCGTTTTCATTTTGTTAAGTACGATATTTGGCCCGAAGGAGATGTATTTCTATTTATGATTCACACTCGCCAAATGAGTCCTTTTTATCGGAATCTGTTATGGTTGTGCATTCTATCTACGCCTTCAACTGATGCTGTTTGATATTATATCCACGTACAACCTCTAGAATACTTACAAAAATATGTACATTAAAAAATACGTAGCAATGACACGAAACGTACAATTAGACTCAATAAATATCTAGCTAAAGCATAGCTATTTCAAGTTCGCTATACTTATCGTAAAATAGCTTCTGTATTTCCGTTGCAATACCAGCCAAGTTTATAAGGAAATTCTCCGCGTAATGATTAAAAGCATTATTTTAATTGAGACCGTAATTAATCTGAAATACAACACTAATGAGGGGCGGTGACCCGACGGTGGTGTGAGATAACGAATAACTTTGTACCCCCGTGCTCTTACTCCATCTGATAACGGGTACCCGCTTACTTCTAATTCTTATACTGAATACTGTACCTAATCTTTTTGAATTACTGTGACTTGACTCTGGTATTTTTTATAGGGATTAAATATAATGACCACCAAAAATACTAATTACGCAACAAAATATGCTTACTAAAATATATCATAACGAGCACCTATACGCCTCAAATCACTGGACGCCGTCTCGGAAGGGTTACCTAGGTTATGTTACGTTCCTTCTTAAACCCACCCAAAAATCGGAGCCCCGCGAAATGGGGCTCCGTCGACTTAGTTTGATTTCTTTAAATATATTTTGGTGTGCAATTAGTATTTTTGGTAAGCATATTTTGCTGTGCAATTAGTATTTTTTTTGCTGTGCAGTTTAATACTACCCTTTTTTATACTACTTAGGTGGTAGTCAAAAATAACTTACCGCTTAACACCGATAGCGGTTACCGTAACTCCAAAGCTTGAATCAGAGTAATCGCCCGAATGGTGCCGAACCTTCAAAATAGCAATTGCTGTTAAGATCCAAAAATGTTTTACGAAAGTGTCTACGTGTAATTAAGCATGTTTCCATGTGTATTGAACCAATCAACTGTATCGATATATTATATAATGTGAGTCATTGCAGCTTGATAAACTCTGCTGTATAGTTAGCTTGTAAAACAAGAAAAATGATTATACCTGAAATGTCGACACCGCAAAGTGCACGGTTCTTTGTTATAAAAGTTTTGTGATGTTGGACTTTGAATCTCGACGGCGCGCTACGTGAAGAACTTTACTATCAGGAGCTATCGCGACCTCTACCCTCTGAATGTGCGGTTTCTCGTAACTTGGTGAGTAATTCTCATTTACTGGCTCGGGGATTTACTAATACTTCTTAGGATTAAAATTTTACTACCTGATATTAAAGGATTTAAACACGATGAAAGCCGTTTTCATGTGTAATTTTCGCGTTCATGAGAGACTTACTATGCCTTATGATACGGGTGTTTGATATGATTAGGCAAATGTGTTTATTCCCATGTTTAGTGTACTACGTTTGAATTCCACAAAAATAAAAATAAATTTATAATATCCCTAATTTTTGATTGATTTTGTGTTGCTACTGATAATTGTCTGACTGAAAAATATTATAATACTACTCCATCAGTGATTGACCCACCTTATAGATGTAAAACTAAGTGCAAACTTATGCCCAACATCGTAAAGCAAAAAAAGGTTTGCGTAATATTAATTTGTTTTCCATCTATCAATCTATTTTGTTTAAGCTTAGTATGCTTCGATGGCCAAACTGCTTAGGCCAAAAAGGGAGGCAAGTGTATATAATCTTGATTAATGGTACGTAATTAGGGCCATCTAAAGATGGCGGCTGACATTTTCTTCGTTGTTGTAGTGTTTTAACTATTGACGTCAACTAATAAAGTGTTATGTTATACTTCGACATGCTTTCGGAGCTAAGTACTGTCGTGTCTGTTTGTTTTAAATAAGACGTCAATAGTACTGTAACGCGTCATACATCAAGCGAAAAGCGTGCGCAAACTATTTAGAACTTGGCCTTAGCTCAAACTACCAAATATGAATAATCGCTCATTATTTAAGACAAATTTGACACCTGTAAACTCTCAAACAAATATTAGCATCGCTGTAAATGGAACATTCCATTAGTATATAGCAATACTATATTTGGACGACGCTATCATTATCGCGCGTGTGATTGTGTCAATCAGTGTTAGATAAACATCGCGTAGGTAGAATGTGTCTCACCATCTGCGGGTTGGTCTTTGTCGGCGTGCCGTGTCTCGTGTGTGCTAGACTAGATGTCGCCAGTGACGCCCTCCCTACACTCGCTATCAGTTGTTCACTGATAACGCGTATCAAGTATAATGGGCCAAACAGTTTTCCACTAAAACAGTTTCGTTTTCTAGGAAATAGAAATGTTTATTTATCGTCCCATAAAATTTGTACTGTTCTTTTTTATCAGATTTTGTTATGATTCTAGATTTTTTAATTGTTGTTCTTTGTTGTTGCTATACGAGATGAGTTCAATTATTCCATTTTGCCGTTAGACGACTATACAAACACAGGAAATACAGCAGTTGTATTAGCTATACCTATTGCTGGTTGTAATGTTTGAGAATTTTGTTTTTCCACAATTAAGGTGGCAAAAAAATACGGTCCACCTGGCGGTAAGTGGTCACCGTAGCCTATGGACGCCTGCAACACCAGAGGCATCACTAGCGCATTGCCATCCCTTTAGTAATGGAAGTGGGAAGAACAAGGATCTGGAAGGGGGTAAAGGGGTGATTGGGCCTCCGGTACTCTCACTCACCGAACGAAACACAACAGTAGGAATACTGGTATTTCACGTCGATATTCTGTGAGAGGGTAGTCCTTCCCCGGTCGAGCCGGCCCATTCATGCTGAAATCAGCGAGACTCTATTACTGCAGGTATGATTATGGTTTAAAGATTTTCAGAAGTATAACATGGCACTGTAGAGTAGTTTGCATTAATTTGCGCCCGATCATGAGGTCTCGAAGTCAGGTAGTGTAATTGCGCTTAACAATTAAGGAATTTTGCTTAGTAAAAATTCAGAAATACTGGACATAATCGCGGCAGCAGCTAGCAAGTGGTCTCATAGCCGCTGCTGTCACGTTGAGAGTTCGAACTGGTTAGAACTCACAAATGATTGTACATAGTGTCCGTAGTTTGAATGTTTTGCAAAGGATTTATTCGTAGTGCGGGAGCTACAATTTTTAGAAAAAGAAAAGAAAAAGCTGTATTTGCTCTAGCATCAATACTTGACGATAGATTAATTACAGCCATAGATGTCCTGCATCGTTTCTTGACTTGCTACTCGTCCTTGGCTAATACATTCTACACACATCAGTGTTGTGTGATTCGAATGGCAAAGCAAGTTTGCGAAATTGTCATTACGATCTAAAGCATTAGTGTGAATATATTGCGATCGTATGCGTGTAACTGCTAGACACAAAAAATAAAGGTACACAAGACGAGACAGAAAGAAAATAAAGAAGAAGTAACTAAGAACTGAGAGTAGTAGAGCCTCGCTGATTTCAGCATGAATGGGCCGGCTCGACCGGGGACGGACTACCCTCTCACAGAATGTCGACGTGAAATACCAGTATTCCTACTGTTGTGTTTCGTTCGGTGAGTGAGAGTACCGGATGCCCAATCACCCTCTTTCCCTCATCCCAATCCTTCTCCTTCGCACTTCCTTTCCTAAAGGGTCGGCAACGCGCAAGTGATGCCTCTGGTGTCGCAGGCGTCCATAGGATACGGTGACCACTTACCATCAGGTTGGCCGTATGCTTGTTTGCCAACTTAGCTGTACAATAAAATAAAAAAATTGTTGTTACACTCATACGTGCGAGAGGAGGTTTTTTAATGAAGCATAAGGTTCCACCGAGGATATACTGCCATCTCACATAAATATCGACGTGTAGTATCAGTATACGATTACGTACTGTTGCATTTCATTTGATGAATAGCTGTGCTGGAGACCTGGTCACTTCCTCGGTCCCTACTTTATAGGCTCCGGCAACAGCTTACTATCAAGATGCAGTTTGTATGTTTGTTTGTCACTTATGTGGTTTACGGTAGCAGCTTGGTTATTCCTTGGCATCACTTGCACTGCACAGAAAACATAACCCATGCATGGGCATGGGCGGCTGTTACCGCATACCATAAAATGTTTTCTTTGTCCCCGTTATTCTAATGTTTGTGAGGCCCACGTTCTAGACTCGGGCCGGTTCTAATTCCAGCAAAGGATATCATAGGAGCACCTTGTACTAAGGTACGAAGTACGTATACCTATAATTTTCACTCGCGTTGGTCAAATAATGCACGAACTACCTATAGGCTTATCTAATATCGAGAATGATAACAAATCACATAAGATCATTGACTTTTCGGTCGATGCGATAAAATAAAGAGTATCATTAGCGCATTTCATGCATCGTATATCCAATACCCACGTGCAACTTTTGAGTTACCTCACGGGGAGTATAGTATTGGCGCTCATATTGGAGCAAACCGGCTGAAAAAGTAGCTCTACGCTACATACGACGACAGTCAAAAACTTGTATTGTGTTTTTCTAGTTAGTAGGTTTTTCAGGTTACAAGAAAAGCTTCGTTAAACACTGTTCTATATTTCTCTCCTTCTTTGAAAAGTGTAGCAAGCTTACTTTTACGCGGATCGCATGCTATGCGAAGCTGTGCTGAGTTTGGCGTTCTGTGTTTTCCTAGTAGAAGCAGATTACCCGAATACATCACAGATGCAGCATGCTAAAATATGTTCGCGTTTAAGCTTGACTAGTTTATCTTTTAATATACAATTAGCGGACTGCCTATTTTAAATCACTCTTTAATTTTGACACGTCCGAAAAATATATTAAGCTATTTTATGGAAAGAAGCTTGAATTTTTTATGCAGTCTTATTAGTTATCCTAAGAAGGTACTTGACCTTCTGTTGATTAAAATTAAATCTGCTGGTTATGGGATTTCGCTAAACAAAACAGATAACAAACATTATTTGAGTCCGCACTTGTATCAAATAATGAGATTTGTTTCGAGTTAGCTGTTACTTGTTTTGTGGTACTCAATCTCATCAGTAACAAATGTTTGTTTATAAAATAGACCTGAATTTGCATTTTAAGTGCCTTTTTTGTAAATAGTATTCAGCGCGTATTATAAAAACGAAAATCACAATGATGGCAAATTGCATTAATATTCGGGATTATACTCCGCAATTGAACCAAATAATTTATGCGAATTCGAACGCAAATTACTGCCAATCGTGGGCTTCCTGTATTGAGCAAATATGTTTTATTCGGTTTTTCGGTATGCTGAACATTCTCTGTAGCAGCATAAATAGAATAATTGTGCCTGATTTCCAAATAAAAGGTAGTTACTAGTATTCGTTCAATTTCGCTTTTATATAGAATCTTAAAAATACAACGGAATGTGGATGTGATATGAGTATTTGAGTTTCAAAATCCTCTAAAATACTTCTCACTAAAAATAAAATGGTAAATCTCAAAAAACCATTTAAAGACATAATATAAATGGACCCTTTTAGCGGTGTTTGCAACAAACTGTTACTTTTGTGAGCTGATTTAATAGAATTTTAGTGGGTTTTGTTGAAAACTATCAGTGCAATGCGATAGAAGCACCGAAGGAGCTTAATATTGAAACATTATTTTTGTTCTGATATCGTTTCGGCGGGTTTTGAAACTATACTCCTCATTCACTTGTCTAATATTCATCTTTTTGGATATCAATTATCATAGGGAGTAGGTCATCGACAGTACGGATGGCGTAGTGGTTTAAGTGGTCGCCTCGCCGCTGCCACTGCGCCGAGTGTTGTGGGTTTGATTTCTCATTCTGGATGTTCTTTGCGTCCGTTGCTTGTATGTTTGTAAAATCGCCCGCGGTACAGGAGTTATTCCTAGCGCGGCAGTTGTCTTTTCAAATAATATCATCTATAATTTTTCATTTCTCCAGCCCGAGGTTCGAATCCGTGACCTCATCAGGCGCATTTATTACCGCTGTGCCATCAAAGCAGCTTAAAGTTTGTGACAGTTAAGGAATTAATGAATTTAAATCTCGTAAACGTTGGATGAATAGATTATTAATTCCACTCATTAACTGTCCACGAAACAAGGTTTAAATTTTATTCAAAGCAAACCTTGTTCCGTCCAATTATTTTCTAAAGCAAAGCACTTAATTATAATATATTAATTCAGTAAGTAATATTAATTTTTAATGATTTCTCGCGGCCAAATAACACGTATTCCATTTTCCTAAGTCGTTGCCGCTCGAAATTCTGTTCGATGAGTAACGCGGGATAAATGAATAAATGAATTGACAGCTGATTGACATTATATGCCACTCGATACAAAAGTAAGCTATACAATCGATATCTGTAGTGGCGATGGAAGTAAAATTAAGTGCACATATGAATCACTAATGAGGCTTACGTGGGCACAGCATGTGTGCTATTAATTTGTCTTAATGCTATCTGACATGTTTCAGCTTCTTGACAGCGGTTTGTACCTACAACGATTATATATATTGTAAGATTACGTATTATAAATGATTGTGTGTCTGTTTGTATGTTTTTTGTTCACGTTTAAAAGGAACAACGGGACGATTTTTCTTCTATTTAGCGTAAGATTAGTGTATTAAGGGATAATAATTATGAGCACCAAAAATCATGACGTATTATTAATACATACGTCATAATGTTGTTTTGTTAATACATATAAAGATTTACGTCTATATTAAATACATCAAAGTCTATATTAATACACCAGCTTGCTTTTTTAGATCCCACGTATGTACGATTGGTATTTTATAAACCACATATTTGCCATTCACTACGTGATTGAAACCGTGGTGGGAGTTAGTTAAATTGAAGGGATTAAATATAATGACCATCAAAAATAGGTACTAATTGCACAGCAAATATTGCACAGCATAACGAGCACCTATACGCCTCAAATCACTGCATTTCGTCTCGGAAGGGTTAGGTTATGTTAGTCCGTCGACTTAGTTTGAACTCTTTAAACATATTTTGCTGTGTAATTAGTATTTTTGATAAGCATATTTTACTGTGCAATTAGTATTTTTTTGCTGTGCAGTTAAATACTACCCAAATGTAAATGCAAATTTGTCACCAAACACGCTTTTGGCAAGTGATATAAGCTACTTTTTATCTCGGACAGCTGTCGCAGGGATAAATACTTTATCATTGAATTCACTGATGAGTACATTGGTTTAAATGATTACCTCATTACTATCCACTTATACCATAGTCTGACTAAAGATAATACAGTGTGTTAACGATCGTGACGTAGGTACCGACTAATCAACATTTAGCCGGGACGTACATATCTCGACTATTTTGGCTCGCACGATTCTGTGCTTTCGTTAGTACATTGTTTTGAATGATCACATCTTTACTATCTACTTATACCATAATCTAGCTAAATCTAATACGGTCTGTAAACGATCGTTGACAAATGAAGTAGGTACCAACTAGTCAATAAATATTGACTAGTTGGTACCTACTTCATACACGATTCCTGCCGTGCCAGGGTTGCCAACCTTAAGAACTTTATTTCTCGTACAGAAACAGGCAAAAACCTTGTAATTTGGATCTCAATGCTATCTTTCGATAGAAAATTACTAAAAAAAGAAGTTGAGCCCGCCTACCGTACAAGGTTCAGTTCCGAGAATTTTTAAAAAAGAAAAAGTCCAGTCCGTATAGGTTTGATCAAATTTTTTCATTGTCTGCGTATTATTGCCTCCCATTTATGCTACATAATGTTGTCTGCAATGTGAAATCACTGTTATTATTTTCACTATATCAAAATGTCGTACATAAACTGTAGGAGGCTGCCAGTGTCCTCGTACCTCATACGGGATACTGCAAATCTCGTATTTGTACGAGGAACCTCGTATGGTGGGCAACCTTGTGCCATGCGTTCGTTAGACATAATACGCAGAGTGGCGTGCTTCCAATTCGATATAGACATGTTGCAATAATTTTTACTTCGCTCTTTGCATTGCATTATATTATATATATTTTTTATAACACATAAAGCCACTGTCAGCAGCTAGTCTAGACGTGTAATTGCTACAATTATTTCTTGATACCTACTAGACACGCGTATGTATTGCAGTAATTAAATTTGTTGTAATGACTTTTAGATAAAATATGTCATTGTGATTTTTTGTCCATCCGCCTTATAATTGATACATGGTACAATTTTAGTTTGATGCATAGGTATAGGTATGTGTGTTGCTGTGTATTTTTTATTTCTAGATGGTGTAATAAACGACGTTTTGTTACTAAATGATCGATGTCTGGACGAGATAGATGCAATTTGTGTAGAGATACTAATGATACTTATTTACGAATATTGTCCTGTGTCTTTTTATGAAAATTGTTTCTGTTCTTGTTCTTGTTGTAGAATTTAATTGTAAAGAAACTTTTAAATGGAATATTTTCTTATCTATACTAATATTATAAAGCTGAAGAGTTTGTTTTTTTGTTTGAACGCGCTAATCTCGGGAACTACTGGTTCGAATGGAAAAATTATTTTAGTGTTGGATAGCCCATTTATCGAGGAAGGCTATAGGTTATATAACATCACGCTACGACCAATAGGAGCGGAGCAGCAATGAAAAATGTTGCAAAAACGGGGAAAATTCTCTTATATTACGCAGACGAAGTTGCGCGGGTCAGCTAGTATAGAATATAGTATATCGGCTTATACATCTCGGCTGTTTTGACTTCCTCAACTAAATATTCTTTATACATTAATTCCTATTGAGTGCACAGCTCCAGTGGTGGTTTAAGTAACCTAGCCCCCCTCCCGCCCCAAGTCAGGCGGAGTATTATGCTGCGATTTTCAGGTTCCGATTGGCGAGTGACCGTTTCATCTCATGTCTGACATAGCATGTTCAAAATTGACCCCGGATTTAAACTGTGTAGGCGAATTATATTAAACGAATAAATATATTTTGATATTATCACCCATTTTTATCTTAATTTAGTTCAGTAAGATCTAATTTATGTATTTTTTATAATATAAAATGTATCTGTAGCAAAAATCAGACAATAGATATAATAATATAACTTAAAGTGACGCAATATATAATAACAATATTCATATTTTGCGTGTTTTTCTACAACGCGAAATGGATTGGCTAACCGTTTATTGCTGTGTTTATAATAAAATTAACATAATTTGTATATAACGACATCATAATTTTGCGTCTTTGTATTATACATAACGCTAAATAGCGATGAAATAATGATTATTATATACAAAAATTCATTTAGCCGACCAATTTCTTTGGTTAAAATGAATATTTTTTCTATGTTTATTTCCATTTATTTCTATGTCTCATATAACGGTAATATTATTTATATTAAATACATATTTATAAGCCGATTGTAATGATTACTTCCTTTCATAAGTTGTGTTACTAGCACGCTAACGGAACAAGTGTATCACGCACACACTTTTGTTGAGAAATAAGGTAAAAGATAGAAAACTGGGCAATGTTATTATTCTGTCTTTATTCAATGTTACACAACTTTCTTTATCCTTCATTTTAAAATAGTGGCTCCTTTGAGTGTGAAATTAAAATGAGGGAGGCAAATTGGAGATCAACCATTTATGTGCAATGATGCTTAGTGGAATAATTTCACTTCTATGCAACGCACTTGTAACTCCTCTGGTGTTGCAGGTGTCCATGGGTGGCGGGTAATCGCTTACCATCAGGCGATCCGTCTGCTCGTTTGGCCCTTTAGTCATTAAAAAAATCATACATACATAACCTCATGCTGTTATACATCGATCAAATATACCATAGATGCATGAATGTCGCTCGAAAAACGACCTCAACAAAACTGTGCATAAATCAGTCGTATGCGCTATATTATGCACCTGTCCCACTCACTCTTGCGTGCGCTGCCCGTAAGCGAGAGCGAATCGACACCACTACTACGGTGGAGAGACCGTACCATATACTTAGTACGCTTGCGTATCGCGAGTAACACACAGAATCACAGAACACTTTACATTGACGCGTTTTAAGTAAACTATTACAAATTTTTTCTCAGTGGGCGTCAATGGTTATTCCGGTTTATTTCCTGGATTGCATAATAAATGCAGACACTTATAAGTAAGTAGTACTGGTCAGTGCCACATATTGACGCGGTTTTTGTATGAGAATGTGCATCTATGGTATATTTGACGAAGCTGTTATAGCCCTCCGGTGATCTGATTTATGCATTTTTATGTAATTACACCCCTGCCTATCCCTTCGGGTATGCAGGGGTGTACCTACAGTATTACGTCCAACAATGATTTTAGGTTCCACTCATTAGGAACTGAGCCAATTGCTATCTAGGTAGCACGATAGGTGGGACTGGACGATAACCGCCTAAGTCGAAATCGCGTAAGTCGGGGTATAGTTTAGCATATAAATACATATTGGATTTTACAAATATAAAACCGTCAACTGCCGTTATTGTGATGTAGAAGACTTCATAAAATCTAAGAAAGTTTGATGACGCATTATCCCCTCAATTCCTGAACAATAGTGTAGGGACAGTAGGTCTTATTTGATATTTGAGAGTTGTGCGATGACCAAACAAAATACGAATCGAAGAGATTTGAAAATAGCGTAACTACGAGCTCGCGTATGTCGGGGTAGCGTAAGTCGAGGTATTACTGTACTGTACATTTCTTGACAGAACAACTTACTCAGATTATATTCTTGCGAGACCTGTCAATAGTATAGTGTTACACGCTGGCTCAGTGCAGGTTGTCAGACTTCACATATCTTCGAGAACTTGCAGACATGCAGATTTCCTCACGATGTTTTCCTTCACCGGATTAACAATTTACATACATACATAGATTCACGCCTGTTTCTCAGAGGGGTAGGCAGAGACTACGGATTTCCATTTGCTACGATCCTGACACAATTAACAATTTAAAACGCTCATAACTTTGAAAAGTCAGAGTCGGCCTTGGAACCGAACTTGAGAGTCTTGAGACCTCTGCGTGGCAGTCTAACACATAACGGTATTTCAATAAGCTATAGCCGCTAATTAAAAATACGATAAGTCAATATAACTTAACAATCTTGCCCAAAATAGGTCTCATGATACCCCGCTTTTGGATCTTCATTCAAGTTTTTAATACTTTGCCTACTTATGTTGTAGGCAAAGTATTAAAAACTCGACTAATGATGTCATAACCTCATGCATATGTATGAATAACATTTGTATGTATGTTTATCATATAAACATCAATTACATCCATTAATATTAAGTAATTGCATCATTAAATACGCCTTATATAATATGAATTTCACTGATAATACAACCTGATAAAAGCTAGTCTGCGACTTCATTTTGATAAAATCATATCACTCGAGTCTTAGTGTCTCTATCATCACGCTTAGTGGCAGTGGGTGTGGTTGGATTATCAGTGATACTATTCATATATTCTTACTAATATTATAAACTAGCTGTTACCTGCGACTTCGTCCGCGTAGATTTTAACTAAAAGTGTTTGTCACCGCGGAATCAAACTATATTTCCATGCCCAAGTTACTTAAATGACGTTGTTTTTATAGTGTAAAGCTAGATAATAGCATGGCTTACTCAAAAACAACATTTAAATATGCGTCGTTAGATTACACGCTGTCACAGAATGCGTAACAAAAATAAAGATTCACAGCTCCTCCCCCGTAGGTGATAGCGTAATAATATGTAGCCTATATGTTGACCCGACCTGTTAGTAATATTCATGCAAAATTTGAAGTAAATCCATGCAGTACTTTTTGAGTTTAGCCCGGACATACATACAGACAAACAGACAAAAATTCTAAAAACTATATTTTTGGCTTCGATATCAATTGTAGATCACGCCCCAAGTATTCTTTTAAAAAATATTCAATGTACAGTTTTGACTTTCCTACGATTTTATTATAATTATGTATAGATACGAATGTAGGTAAGTTTGTTTGTTTTTTGCGCTATAACACCCTAACTACTTGACCTAATATGATGAAATTTCGCATATAGATGCATGTACGTTGTCAAGGGTTTAGAAAAAGACATACGGTACATCTGGAAAATAAGTATTGGTCCCGCTATCCCTCGCGAGCAGTACTTATTTTCTAGTTGAATAGGTAGACTTTCGTGCATCGCGACTGATCAAAGTCAAAGTTAAAAATCATTTATTCACTTAGGTCACAAAGTAACACATGAACGTCAAAAGGGTTAGTGACTTTGTTACATTTACTGAATTTACATTTATGTTAGTTGCAAGGTTCAGGCAAAAAGTTGCCTATGAGAAGATACCTGCAAGAAACTCAAGGCCACTCTTTTAAATCACCATCAAATTATGATTTCAGTATTTTACATTTCATTTATGTAATAGGCGTTGCAGTCATTATGTCATAATAATATGTCACTGTCCATACAAAACTAAATTCTAAAAATAAAGGAAAAGTTAATAATATTAGTCAAGGGTCAGTTCACACCGAGACGCGACGCGACGACACTCGAAGAGGCCAATGATTTCGCGCTGCGCCGCACGCCGCCGCCGCGAGACACATCGCAACGTATTCTGAATTCTCACAATGAAATGTGTATCTCTTCGTGTAGTAAATAAAGTATATTTTGAGTCGCTCTATTAAAATGTGCGCACAGCGTCGCGCCGCGTCGCGTCTCGGTGTGAACTGACCCTAAGAAGCATTTCAGCATCGTAGCAGCACGTGGTCGTACTCGCTGCCCGACAATACTCGCACTAACTACCTTTGCTCAGATTCTATAAAAGGGAAATACGCATATCCTGATCATGATAACTTACTATACTTTATTATAGATATACCTACTGTCAAATGACAAATGTGATGAGGAAAATAGGTCATCGATGACGTCAGAAGTAGTACCTACTCCATTTAGTTTACAGTGATATGTTACAAACATCCACAATTTCTGGTGTCACGATTTTCTTTAAAATTTAACTTTCTTTTTAGGTATTTTACATAGATGCTCAATCACCCTCTTTCCTCCTTCCCGCTCTTTATCCTACCCACTTCCTTTCCTAAAGGGTCGGCAACGCGCAAATGATGCCTCTGGTGTTGCAGGCATGCATAGGCTACGGTGACCACTTACCATCAGGTGGGCCTTATGCTTGTTTGCCACATCAGAGGTTAAAAAAAAAATGATGGAATTATTAAGACGCGAAAACGTAATAAACAAACTCTCATTCGCATTTATAATAGAAGCTAGGATCAAACAACAGACAAAATACATCGAGATTTCAAGTATTTGTAGATCATACAAATGTTTGTCCCGTGTGAGGATCGAACCCACTACACTCGGCGCAGTGACTATGATGAGACGACCATTTAAACCATCATAATAATTAAAGTACCTTTTAGTAGGTAGAGTAATCAAGGCTTTTGGATTTATTTGATATCATCGCCATAGTCGTTAGCTTCCATACCTACAGTAGTACATACTTGCATACCGACTGCCACGCCTGAGGTCGCGGGTTCGATTCCCGCACAAGTCAAACATTTGTGTGCATGAAAATGGATGTTTGTCTTGGTCTGGGTGTTTCTATGTATAATATGTATTTATTTACAAAAAAAAAGTATGTATGTATGTTTATCCATTGTCTAGTACACATAGTACAAGCTCTGCTTAGTTTGGGCTATATGGTGTTGTGTGTATGTGATAGAATATTATTATTATTATTGAATCCTTTTCTATCAAAGCTAAGATATGCAAATTAAACGATAATATAAATCGGTACTAAATACATCCGTCGCACACACCTATGGTGAAAAGGCACCCAAGACCTGGCCTCCGAAAACCGTACCTTTATATATCGGGCTGTAAGTTGATAGTAATTGGCTATCCACATAGAAACGAGCGTACGCCTGCGTCAGGGAAGCCGTACGCAGAGGAAATAATTGCTTTTAACATTATTACTAATGGCCTGGAATAAAATCACTTGTAATACCTTACGTGCTTGATTGAAGTTCGTGTTAGTTCCGAATAAAAATGTACGTATACGTAAAAGCTTGACAGTTGTGGGCCCTCCAAGTCTTTGTTTATTTTTGGTTTCGATCTATATTGTTTAGTCGACTAGATGGCTAGATGATAAGTTTAGGTGATGCGCATATTTTTTTCTAAATATTGTCTTCATAAACCTGTTCGACACTACTATGAATTTTTTTTAGGGACCATCTACGTCGATTAAATCACCATCTCTTTGAGAATGAGATGATACCAGGCTTTCGTAACGCGCTGTCTATCTACCATTCGTAATAAGTATTTTATAAAAGTACAAGATATATACTCTATATATAAGTTTATGTTGACACTCGTAATTTGAGAGTTATATCTAGACTATACTAATATTACGATACGATAATATACGGGCGCTCATAGCCAGTTGCACTCACTGATCGGTAAACGATTAGCGAGGTTAAGTAACGTTGGGTGCGGTCAATCTATAGATGGGTGACCGCTTAGTGGTATTTCATCTGAGCGTCTCCGTGCTTCAGAGGGCACATAAAAGTCGGTCCCGGTTGTTGCAAAATTGACAGCAGTCGTTAAGCCATGTCAGAGGCCTACGGACGGCTTGAACAACTCTTGACAACACTAACCACACGAAAAGAGAAGAAAAGAAAATGACTAATATTATAAAGCTGAAGAGTTTGTTTGTTTGGTTGAACGCGCTTATCTTAGGAACTATTGGTTCGATTTGAAAATATATTTTGTGTTGGATAGCCTATTTACCGAGGAAGGTTATAGGCTACATAACATCACGCTACGACCCACGGGGGCGGCGCAATAATCATAAACACGGGTGAAACCGCGAGCATATCTAGTAATTAATAAAGCATAATATGAATTTTATTAATATCAGTAGCAATAGAAAATGAATCGTCAGTCCTAAATATTGCACTATAGAAATAAACCCGAAAGCTTGTGTGTTAGAGGTTAGAAGACTAGCTCAGCTGATCAACACTACACTCATTATAACTTGTAAGCCAAATTACTAGAAGTCCTTAAACTCGTACTACGCAATTCAATATTTCTAATAGTCACATCGAATAAAGTATTGACTATGAGGAGTTTATGTAAATAGCTTTACATCAGAATGCAGTAAGTACGTGAATTTGTACCGTTTTAATACCACTTTGGATAATAATGTCCATATACATCAGTGAGATACGCACACTCATTGCATACATATTATTTCAAGGTTTGGAGCTGTTCCAAGCATATTTTCATGACAGCACCAGCAGTCCATCAAAATGCCGTTGCATTAACTGGCCGCATGAACAGTTTGGGAATTATTCTCATTTCTATACATAAATGGTATCGGCAGTGATTTCAACACTTTAGGAACATATTTTATTTTAGAACATTTTTGTTCGGAGCTACGCATCTGAACAGCTCAGCGCGTTACATTTGTGCACTGCATGCACATTTGAGACGCGTTAATTTTATCATTTTTTTCGACTTTCTAAGTTAGTTCGCAATCGAGCAGCGACAGAGCTCAACTACCATTAAACCATTAAGTTTACCATTTATTTTCCATTTTTAATATTAATTTACCATTTAGTAACCAGTTGTTAAGTGTTAAGTGTTTTTACCAATAATAACTTTAGAATAAATATTCTCTCTTAACATACCATTCGTAGTATGTATTTAACGCAGAGTTACTTACCCCTTAAAACTACTCTACTAAACATAAAAAGAGCTCGCTCCGCTACAATTTTATTTGCCGTTGTTTGGATACATAAAGAATTCCACTGTGTGAAACCAAATGTTGGACTAAAATAACATATTCTTCTTTCTTCTTAACAGCATATTAATATGACATTAATATAATGCCGATTATATTTCGTGCCATTAAAGTTTCATAAGCGTGTAAATTCTATCAAATCCCCGTGGCCGGTATGGTAGACTAGACTAATTACTTACAGCATATCCTGTGCTTGAAAAGAGATTCATCATAAGTAGTGGCAATAGCAAGAGTCTCCTGCACATTCTGCTAGTCAAAAAAAAACATCCAACTATCGCGCTTAAACTGCGGAAGCATTAGTCCAACGACAAAGCGAAATAAAAACAAATCAACATCTTATTCTTTCCTATATAATTATATGAGTTTGTTTTCATGTAGTCGCCGGCGTCCCCGTCGTTTTACCAGTTCGGCTTCCGTTTCAGTCTGTCTAATGATGGTTCGCAATATGCTTTCAACTGTAGTTTTTCGTACAAGTGATAAGAATTTTAGATAATTCGTATAGAGCTTAAGTCTTATTTACATACATAGTAATTAAAACTTCAGATTGGTGGGAACAGCTTTTTGGGAACCATCATAAGACGATGAGTTGAATTCCACCGAATGCCGGTGCCTGTCTACTTCTGCCTTTGCATTCTGCAGACATATCGTACATACATATTCTACTCATAATCTGGATTATAATCTTCTACTCATAATCTGGATTATAATCCTAACTAATATTATAAATGCAAAAATGAGTTTGTTTGTTTGTTACGGTTTCACGCCTTAACTACTCAACCGATCAACATGAAATTTTGCATACACGTTGTCAGGGGTACAGAATAGGATATAGGGTACCTTTCATCCAGAAAAAATAACTGTTGCAAACCTAACCTAACCTAACCTACATTTACGCGAGCGAAGCCGCGGGTGAAAACTAGTTATACATATATTTAAATCCTCATCATCGTTTCCAGGTGGCGAGATACGCGTTAGAAGACCACACGCCACCGAACATGGAGCTGATACAGCCGTTTTGTGAAGACGTGCACAACTGGCTATCAGAGGACGCCAGAAACGTCGCCGCTGTACATTGTAAAGCGGGAAAGGGACGGACGGGTAAGTTGCATATCCTTTACAGATAGAATGGATTATCAAATAACCCTTGTAGGATGGAATAGTAATACCAAAATTATATAATGCGAGATAGGTTTATTTAAAAATTACTTATACATATAGTGGTATTTTCGTAGATTACGCGAAGGTCTCGCCAACTGATATAGGTAGATGGCATTACACATGACGATGAAATAAATACTCAACTAACGTCATCCGCACTTCCATCACTGTAAAACCTGTGTTGCTAGGTTCTGCAGTGGTGACAATACCTACTGAGATTTGATGCTCGTCAAGTCCAAGGGATGGGTAAACTTCTGTCTTGATACCGGCAACGAATTTAATAAGAAGTTTATAAGAGATTTGGAAAAAGAAAGAATAGATACCTGAGAACAGTCATAGGTTTGTAGCGTGCTACAACCTGCACTGTCGATCGATCAAAGGGCAAATCCAGAGCGCCTTTTGTTTGGCCGCAAACACAAATATTCGTCGGCTCGTTGAGAGCAGTGCGAACACAGCGCGTTCCCTTTGCAGTAGACTTGCAAACCACAGTACGATTTTTGGCAAAGTAACGTGCATCGGGTACAGCTCGATAGTGATTAACCGGCTTTACAGATGTACCTGTTGATTAGTAGATTAGTGTGGCTACTATTTTATACTAGATGTTCCCGCGGTTTCACCCGCGTTTATCGTTACTGCGCTGCCCCCATGGATCGTAGCGTGATGTTATATAGCCAATAGTCTTCCTCGATAAATGAGCTATCCAACACTAAAAGAATTTTTCAATTCGGACCAGTATAGTTCCTGGATTAGCGCGTTCAAACAAACAAACTCTTCAGCTTTTTAATATTAGTATAGATGATTTATTTACCAGATAAAAGTGAAACACGAGGGCTATTATTAACGCGCGAAAAATTCTAAAATTCTGTATGTTTATTTCATTTATTTCAATTATGTCTATAAAATAAAAACTACAGTTTGAGATCTGCTCGATTTTCGACCAATATGACAGCACTAGCGTAGAATATTATGACGATTTGAAATTGTCACGCAATTGTGATAAATAGTTGAAGCTTTGCCTGTCATTATCTTTTGTTTTGTCACTCGGGTGTCAGCCTTGTTGTTTATCAAAATGAGATTGAGTGTGAATTAATATAATTAATTGTAGTTATTAACTAGGTACTACCAAAAGAGAATTTAAAATGATTGCTTACTCACGCCAATTTATCGTCAAAGGGTGACAGGGACATATTACATTTATATTTTGCAATTGTAGGTCCCACGTACTATTGTAGTCGGAAGACATTTTCAGAATAAGTGCCGATGCTAAAATATTTTTAAAACCCAATATCAATACTTTGTCCAACTAAAGTATTGAACTAAGCATCTCACAATAGATCGGAATTTTATTTCACTAGACCTAAGAGGTTACTTATGAGTATTTGCTCCTTATTATATCCAAAGAAGGAAACTACTAAACTATAAGCACTTTGCATCGCTGAGAGCCACGCAAACATTGAACGACTAAGATAAAGAACATTCTAACGCTATTCTATTTATGTATCACACAATCTTTGGTGCCTGCAAAGATCAAACTCGACAAGCTCCTTTAAGTGACCAGCCCCGACAGTTAAACTACGTGCGGCCATAAACTGAAAGAATACTGTCCTCATCGGTCCCATATCGGCAAACTTTATACAGAGCAATAAAATTATACATAGGCCGAAGAAAAGCGTCATGGTCCAGGTGGGCCCAGTAAAACTGACACTGTTCAATCCCTTCTTTGTACTCTCTTTAATAACATCCGCTATAAACCTTGACAAACGGAGAATGCCTGCTGTGTATTCCAACGCGTCGTCCTGACACTTTCTCCTGTCCCGCTCGTAAACTTTAAAGCAAAAACTTGTAAAGGGCTCTATGTACAATTTTAGCATTACAACGACATTAAAACTCCTTGGCAGACGCGACCTCTTTTTACGTGCACTTCATTTGTTAATGTGTATTGCCATAGCGTATTAAAATATCAAAAGAATAAATTATAACGTACTAATATCATTCCAGACAGATAAAAGTTAGCATAATAGGTCCCAGAACGTTTTCGGTAACAAAGGTTAAAGCAACAAATTACACGTGCCACGACGTTATTGCCTATAGAAACGAACGGCCGGCGCGCCATTGTTGCGCGAACAAAAATGAGACGAAACCTTAAAGGCGTAATTGCGAAATTTCTTTACACGCCATAATTGGTCGTATTACCACCGTACCGGCTTTCACGCCGAAGTCGTAAATTAAAAAAAGGTCCTTTTCAAACCGCCTCCTTTTTTTGTTAGCAGCCGCGAAGGGATATAAAAAGTGTAGGATTGCTGCGTGGACGTTATACGAGCCGTGTTTGCACCACTAACTACACTTGTGCCGAACGATTTGATTTTCCATTGACTTATGAGTTATGACGAAGGAAACTACATTGTGTATTCTACCTATGAGATATTTTTGAGAACTCCGATGTTATCTGACTCGAGCCCAGACATAACGTATAACATTAACATATGAACATGGCAATATTTTTTATTTATTATGGCAATTCTCTACCAAAGAGTCTGTTCGAGTCTAAGTTTCACATTATGGTAAAGTTATGAAATATATTTCTTTCTTATGAGGTTACCTCTATGCTCTTATGTTCGCGTGCAATATGAGGTTCGGTTCCCTAGTCAGGCAAAGTACTTCTGGGTTTTTCTGTTAACAACTTTTCAATAGCAGCAAAAGTTTGACTACGTTGGCACATCGACTAAAAGGGGGACGTAGCGCATAACAGGTCAAATGTGGGTGTACCACATCTCTGTCCTCCCCTTGGGGGATACAAGAGATTGAGTCAATGTATGTAAAAGTTAACGGTGGCCGTAACTAAAGGTCCTCGCCCCCGAGACATTCAAAAGGAAAGAAAGTTTCTGAATTTTACTGCAGAACAGATTTTTTGTGTTGTGGTCAATAGGTGTATAAGAGACTAATTAGGTACACTTATTCAGCTCCGTTCGCGTTTTGCTGAACGATTTTGGTCACACTTATGAAGTTTTGCTTCTATCAGCTGCGTACAGCGTCGTAAGAATGAGAAAAGCCGTCGCGTCGGGAACCATCCGCGTACAGCGCTGTTCCGCCGCGTTCGGCGCTGAACGCGGACGTCCTCGTCGACAAGTTACGACCGCGTATAGAGCCGTACAGCCCTGAATGCGGCGGAACAGCGCTGAACGCGGTAGAACAGCGTAGAATTCTATCTATAGCATTCGCATGATAAAAACACATTTGTCCTCATTTTATGCCTATTTGCCGCGAAAGCTGTATAGACGCGGAAAGCTGAACGAATGCGTACGCGTCTCTATACAAAATCGTTGTTTTCTATGGACAAAAGCTGAATAGAGCTGAATAAATGTGTGTAGTCCCTAAAGCTTTGTTATAGATGTAATGTTTTTATGTATTTTCATTGCAGGCACAATGGTGTGTTGCTACCTACTGTACAGCGGGCAGAAGGCGACCGCCGACGAGGCGCTCAAGTTCTATGGGACGAAAAGAACCCACGACGAAAAAGGTATTTTTACAAGACAAGCTTTTTATTTTGTTCCGGTCAAAGAATGCGTTTTTAAGTGCATCGTAAAAACAAACTACTGAAAGTCGTTAGACGAAAATACCGTGATGTAATACTATAGTGAAAGAAATAAAAGTATACACAACACAATAACTTGATAGCTATTTTCAGTCGACGTTAATGGTGAGCTTCTAAGGACTTATTTGTATGTGATTGAGTATGTATAATGTGTTGGGCTAAAGAAGCAAATTTTTTTAAATGCTTTTTATATACACTAGCCTTATCACAAAGTTGTTTAAACTTAATGTACAACTAATAATGATTAAATTACTTGCTTTTGCCCGCGGCTTCGCACGCGTTAATTTAGAATTTGACAATCAATTCGGGTTGTACTCTGCTTGTAATAATATAATTCAATCATGATTCGAAAGACACGTGGCGCCATCTATTATCATAAGAATTTTATTGTTGTTTTCCTCGGGAACAGTAATTTTTCTCGGGATGAAAGGTAGCCTATGTCCGTTTCTGTACACTTGACATCGTAATTATATGCAAAATTTCAAGATGATCGGTTCAGTGGTTTAGGCGTGAAAAGGTAACAAACAAACAAACAAACTCATTTTCGCTTTTATAATATTAGTTAGGATTAGGATTAGAATTAAAGGGTAAAGTATTATGAATGATAAAATGAGAAGAAATTCAACTTGCCCTGGCGAGTATACTTGATAATAAATAAATAAATAATATTTTTAACAAGTATTGAAATATCTTTACAAATTTTCCCATTTATAATATTACTAGTTTGCCTTGTTTTGTGGATGAGGCTGATGCACCTAAACTGTTGTTGGTCATTCAAGGTTGTTCACCGTGCGGTGACTGAAACCCAATCAAGACATCGGTAGTGACTCGATAACAGCAAACTTATCTGACAAATTATGTATGATTCATAGATGTTCTTGCCAATGTTTATGAAGTCCGCACAGGCGACACCGCGATTATCCAGAAGATCTGACAGTTACAAAGTAGCGTTGTAACCTTAACATACAGGCGATTAAAATATGACTGCTTACATTCTGCAACCTGTACCATACGCAGTCGTCTATGAACTAGACAGGTGACAAAGTATGGAATATTCCAACGGTTCGTCAATACTTACTTTGGACTGTCTTGTAACCTTCCGCACAATAAGATGATCTATGTTTGATTTTATATAATATTTGGTGCAATTAATATTTTGTATGCCTTTCGGCGGGACATAGATGGTTGCTATTTTTATAACATAACACCTTGTAAAACCTATGGACACAAAATAAAGAACTTGAACAAGCCATCGTCTACGGAAAGTCTAAAATAATTTTGATTCATAAAAAATTTATTAGCTATTAGCTTGATGTTTTCAGTACGTAATCAATTATAATAGAATCAAATAATAATAGAATTTTATACATAGATATATCATACATAGATTCACGCCTTTTTCCCAGAGGGGTAGGTTGAGACTATTAGTGCCCACACTTATGTATGGAAGTGAAAGCTGGGTGTAGCAAAAGGAGCATGAGAGCAGAATAAATGCTGTAAAAATGAGAGCGCTGAGAAGCATATGTGGTGTGACTCTGAAAGATAGATGTTTGATTTTGTGCTATATTTTATACGTGATAGCTAAAAAAATACAAAATGTTTGGTGAAACAACATTAAAATGGTTGCAAAATGAAACGGCAATCAGAATTTTCATTTGTATTTGAAATAGTGGTGGAATAATCGGGATATCTCGCTATCTTCCTCGCAAGCCAGTATAGCGGTTACGATATATTTTGTATTGTGCATCCCTTTTCTATCACTTGATAATTGCTTTTATTACCAGATTTAAAAGACTGCATTCTATCTGTGTGTAAGCTTGAAAAATATTCGAAGTTAGAAGTTAGGTATAATAATAATAACGTTAAAGTAAAAAAAAAATGTAAATTAGCTATAACTACACTATACTAATAGGTAATCATAGGCAGACTAATTGAATGACTCACAAAGACTTGCAGGTACAAATTATCATATCAACATACTCGTAAAGCCACTTTGTATATTTCATACCAGTGTCAGTATAGTGAAGTAATTTTTATTGATTTGCGTGTTATCGATTGTTGGCCGCCTGGTGCGTTGCTGTCTCTTAACTATTTGATGCGATAGAGACAGGTGCATTGGACTTCGTCATTGTGTACATTAATATTTTAAATGCCATAAGGTCAACTGAGGTGAATGCCCTCATTTTGTCTATAGATATTTTTATAATGATAAGTTTCACAATAATGGAGGTGAAACTAAGTTGGAATAATGGATTTCTGAGTACAGTACTTGTTGTGAAACTAAAACCTTGAAAGCTCCCACAAGAACAATTACCCTTTTTGGTAGTTAATTTGGCTTGCTTGAATATTTTAGGTTATCCATTTATATTAGTTAAGTATTACCGAGGACGAGGACTGACTGCTGTTCATCTGTCTAAGGACAAAAACTTCACTTCAACTTCATTATCTCAGTAGTATGATGTCCACTACTGAACTCCTGATAGGAGATCCTTGTTTAGCAGTGGGCACCAGACAGATACAGATCATAGCAAAATCAACCTGTGCAGATGCACAGCATGTTTCTGCTGTTTAATTTTAATTTAATCAAGTCATGTATTTGGCGGGCTTATAGGGAAACACTCATCTAACATAACTGATAATCAGTTTTAATTAAGATTTAACTTAGAATACTAGACATAATTAAAAACCTCTTGTGTCTGGCCGACGGTGTGCCGCTGCGCCTCAATAGCTTAATATATATTTTATTTTACTGGTTACTAAGGTTGTTAGGTCCGAAAGCTTAAGTTCCTTCATGAGACGACATATGTGGGGAAGATCGCTAGACATCAAAACAATATTCTGGAAAGTATAAATGTTTTAATGTAGGTATGCACTTTTAAATTGCAGGTGTAACGATACCGTCACAGCGCCGGTACGTGGAGTACTACGCGTCGTTAATACGATCCGGGCTCCAGTACACCGCGACGAAGGTTCACATACGAGAACTGGTGATGTCACCGCCGCCAATGTTAAACGGAGGACAGTGTTCGCCGGAGCTCACGGTGTCACAGGCTCAACCGTCGTTCAAAGTAATTATTTTTATTTAATTCATATGTGCCCACCTTTGACATTATATTCACTTTAATTGCTGACACAATCTGTAGTCTATGCTTGGGATTGATTCATCTCAATAACTTACTGCCACAACTTTTAGGCAGAAGAACTAGCTATATGCTTCAAATCATTATAAAAATTATAACGATCTGAATATATAGTAAATTTGTTTGCATTGGCAAATTTTATCTCATTTAATAACTATTTTCTTGGTTTTGGCGAATAAAATTTTCTGGTTATATACTTTCTGGGCGAGTACTTACTAGAAGTAAGTAGTAACGGTCCTTAAAGATTACCTTGAGGTACTCCAAACTTAATCAATCTATGTCTATCTAGACTTGCCTCTTATGTCATCTGTAGAATTTATACTGATTCACTTTGATATAGCTACTGGTGCTTTGATACGATTAGTTAGTCAAAGGCCTTCGACAGATCTATATAAACACTAAATTGTTGTTGATGTATGGGCTAAAGATGTATGCGTGTTTGCAGACACCGCCGGGGTACGAGGTGCACAAGGACGGGTCGTGTATCCGCGTGTACCTGACGCAGTGCACGCCGCTGCACGGCGACGTGCGCGTCGACGTGTTCAACAAGCCCAAGATGAAGATGCGCAAGGAGAAGCTCTTCCACTTCTGGTTTAACACCTTCTTCGTGGCCGCCGAGCTCGGCGCGCAGCGACTGCAGCCGCTCGCCGACAGTCAGTAGCCATGACCTCTACACTTTACAGACACTACAGACTCTCTCGACACGTTACAAAGTCTCTCCACACATTCCACACTTCCGCCACATAAATTAAACACTCTTTCCACACGCACTCTACTGCTACTTGGCTCTCGGCCTTGCACCTCACTCTGTTAACACAGTGACTCGTTTTATGCTGGGTCACCACCATGCTTAGAGAAGTTGTGTGCAGAGGTTCTGCTAGGGAATTCATTCAAAGACTAGCAATGGCTGACTATCTGGCGAAAAGTATAGTTATAAGCTCTAGGCTACATTGCTAATACATAATATAAGTAGCAAGTAAATATATTGCATGAACTGTCACACAACTTTAAATAAAAGCACAAAATATGTTATTTGGCAGCTATATATCGTTATTTAATGTATTCTACAGGGTGATTTTGAAATCGTGTAATTCCTTTTAACCACGCATTCTACTGGTGATATAAAATAACCCTGACCATAAGTATTTTTTTTATTAGAATTATATTTTTGGAGAAATTAATGTATCGATTTTTTTCGTTAAATGGTTCCAGATAGTCATATGCATAAACCATTTCACGAAAAAAAACTACATTAATTTTTTCAAAAAAAAATTTCTAATAAAAGAAAAACATGGTCAGGGTCAGGTCATTATTCTATACCACCAGTAGAATGCGTGGTTAAAAGGGATTACACGATTTCAAAATCAACCTGTATACAGTTTTGTATTTAACGACATTTTTTTTTTAATATGGTTTAAAATATTTGTCCGTGTACAGGTCCGACGCTGGAGGCGTTTAAGCTGACGTTAAACAAGTGGCAACTGGATGAGGCACACAAGGACAAGCAGCATAAACACTACAGCCAAGACTTTAAGGTAATATTACAGTGTAGAAATTCTTTAATATAAGGTACTGCCACCAATTGGCACGATGGTATAAAAGGCCTATATTTTTCAGTTGAGCAGATATGACATCTAACAGTGAAAACTTGACGTCCTTTGTTCAATGGCCGTAAACTCAATTCTCGAGGCGCATAGAGTGATGTTGGAATTTTTGTTGGGAGCTGAGTGTAAAGTCTGGTAGGAGGAGTTCCTTGCTCCCCTGTTTAGCAGAGTCGTGACATCCTCGGTCCAGATTGTGTTTGAACGTTAACCAAGAATAATGAAGAGTCAATACATCCACGCAGCTGGTCATAGCATTATTATATGTTCAAAGTCAAAATCATTTATTCATTTAGGTCATAAAGTAACACTTATGAACTTCAAAATATATAGGTTAGTGAGTTTACTAAGTTACTGAAGCTACATTTAGGTTAGTTGCTAGGTTCAGGCGAAGGGTTGAGCCTATGAGAAGAAAATTGCAAATTTTTTTTAAAGACTGTATATGCCTTCGGGCCTTAGAAATTTAGATGGTATATTTTTTTCATGGTAATAAAAGAACAAGCGCTGTCTCAGTTTGTGCTGGAGCTCTGGCTAAAACCAAATAGAAACGCCGTTTAAATTAAATTTATAATAAATGGCAATAATATTAATATTTCTATTCTGATTTACAAATTTAGGTTTTATAAATCGAAAGCATCAGTGTGATTTGATTTGTAAACATTCGCGTTACATAATTATACAAGTCCCCATTTACTCGTTGTCATAATACCCTGATACACGCACCACTAATGAGGTCACGTTTGGTACATTACAGGTGGAACTAATAGTACAGAAGATGCCGTCGACGTCAACGTTCGCGGGCGCGGGGGTCCGTGCGGCGTCGCCCGCCTCGTCGTCGTCGTCGTGCTGCAGCGAGCCCGACACCGAGCCCGACGGACACTGGGACTCCGGTGAGAGACGCGTCACTAGCCGCGCGCGCCCCGCACTCGGGGACGTGCGCGCCTCCTGGCGGGACTTCAGCGGCCGCTTCGCCCTCGAGCGGAGGAAGGATAGGGACCACTAGTGCTGTGCCTCTTGTATCATCGAATACTTAAGTGCGCCGTATCAATCATGCTAGGGAGCATAGGAAACACGGCGGCAGCATTCTACCTCGATTCCAAATTTTACACCACATCTAGAACATTTAATTACTTGTGGAAAATGAAATGTCTGGTAGCATATCAGACTAAGGTGTAAGCCAAAATATGGAATTGGTATCGAAAGTGGTTCGCCTTCCCGCTCTAAATAATTCCCGTAGTTACAACAGATCGTATAATATATTATCTGATAGCAAATGTGTGCTATATAAAATAATTTATGGACTCGAAAGCGACCATTACTTGGTCCGCTCATAAGACATTAGTGTTTGTGGTGAATAAAGTTGTGTGTATAAATAGTACGCGATATGTTGAGTTGCTGTTCACAGCGAGGTATATAGATATGATCGAGCATGATAAAGGGTTGTGTTCAGTAATTACTGAATTGATAGTAGTCAATAGGTTTTCTATATCACTCTTTAACTTATACATATAGACTGGAAATAAATACCTATAGTATCTTTATTAAAATATTTACGTTAACATATAAAGAATAGTTGAATTTAACTTGTAGATAACTTTTTAATACAGGTTCATGTAATTGTGCTAAAATATAAAAAAGTTTGTAGTAAAATATATTGTTGCATAGTTAGATTCAGTTTTTACTGTACAATCAATATAGCTCGACCATCTTTGTTAGTGATAAATGGTTTCATAGTTTGTATAATTAACAGTTACGTTTAATAAATAAATATAATATATGTTTAGGGAGGCGAGTTAGTCCTACCGACGCGTTGATCTCTTTTACCGATAACGAATTTCTTTGTGTCGCTACCCTTATTTCACGTTGTTTTTTTAATAAAATATATCATTTTTGTTAAATGAATTTTCTTTAGAAAGTCGAGTGCTTTTCTAATAGACTAGGTACGAATAGGCTATAGCTACTCTCTTAAGATCCATAGATCAATATCTAACCTGTTTTATAAAGGTTTTCATTGCTTTATTTATATGAGAAATTAAAAAAATGTCCTTTGTGCTAGTGGCGCCATCTACAAAGCCCGATTACATTGTGACTTTATATTTCAATACTGGCATAGTATTTTATTAACACGGTTGTCTATATATTCATGACTGAGGATAGAAAGTTTCTCAGTTCTACATAAACAATACTTTTAAAATCATGGCATGTTACAATCAGTCAAGTTCTGGCTATAGGTTTTCACTCGTAGTCGTATAAGCACTTACGATATATTAGTAATATATATTATAAATAATTTCTTGTTACTATTTACATTTAGGTATTGCGGAGGTTAGTTATATGTTCGTAAGTTCTCCGCAAAAGCTGGTGCTTCTAGTAAATTATACAAATTAAAATGTACTGCCCAGCCACGTCTTGTGATTTTATCGACTAGGTAACGTCAGTAAGAGTATACAATGTAAAATTATTACTAAGGCGTCACTAAGTAAACGATAGATGTCTCTGACTGCAGCGGGTAAAGTGCGCCGTACCTAAACACACTCGGGTTTTGATTAGTGTCCGATCGGAGAGTCATTCATGTTGTTTTTTGTTCGGTGAAGGCTATCATACAGAATAATATTGATGTCGACAGATTCTTCATGTCAATTACTAGTTAGTAGCGATAGGCACAATTGCATTCGTACATGTAGAGTACTGAACACATTCGAATATCGTTATTCGAATGTGTTGAGTACTCTACACATATTATTATATACGTGCGCTTCGTCATTGATCATACAAAGTAGAAAGCGTGTTGTATTCGAATATCATTCGAAAACAAAGACATGTACTGTTAGTCGGATTACCTTTGGGTGCAAACTGAAGTCTCGTAAGATGACTCCATTTAAACAGTAATTATATCATGTAATATGAATTACTTTCTATAGATATTCTTGAATAATCACCAGAGATCGGAATAGGTAGAGCTGTTTTATGTACTTGCCATAGGTTAGAATAATATGGATATTCCCTGAGTCCCGGGATTTTGTTTTTAAGTAGTAAAATCATAAAAAACTATTCTCGCCTTCGGGACTAATGAAAGAGTACACTTCCTTTCTGACGGGTAAATATAAGGACGGGATTAAGGATAGTATAATAAATAGATAAACTTGATTCATTAGACCCACATCTATTTTTTACGTAACAATTCCTTATTCAAGAATCAACAATCATTTAAACATTTTTATTCTGAAGTTGTACAAAAACATATTACCATACAAATTATTTGTTCCTCAGAAAATCAAAACATTATCAAATAGAACAATATGTATTTACAATAAAATCTTAATTAAAATAATCAATACGCTTCAACAATAATTCACTTATTTAAACAAAAAATGTCATTGGTCTGGTTTGTCTTCAGCTTCACTAGAAGACCGAGTATGACCAGAGTTAAAAGAAATCACCATTATTTTTTCTAAATTATCTAATTTTAATCTATTTCTTTTTACGTCTAACGCCCATTTATATGTGGAAAACGAGCGTTCGACATCTGTTGATGTTAGTGAAGCGAATTTATATGACAAAATTTCGTCATTAACATCATTTTTCGATAATTTTCCTTCATATTCTCTGAGGATGTCAATGTTATAAAGTGTAATTTTATAGCGTGCTGTTGACGTAAAATTTACAACGTCGCTCATGCGCTTATTGGCTTACATAAACCATTTATATACATATTGACAAAAAGAATGAAATTCAATAAAGTCCCGTAGTATCAGTCGGAATCCCGTGGAATATCCCTATTAACATCAATGTTCGCGGTCAATGAACCTAAATAGCTCTACCTATTCCGATCACTGGTCATCACACTAGTTTTTTACGAAATTGATATAATTTCGATAAATATCGTAAAGTGAGTTATCTATCGACATCGATGAATCATGTTCTGTTATGTGGGTACCTGTTGCTTTTTTATCGATAACAGGATCATTTAATTACAACGATTTGTTGTTATTGTTTAAATATTCAAGAACGATAAAAATCTCATGTGATATTGGGTTTATATAATTCTCAATATAAGTGTAAGTACCCCTGAACATGGTACTACGCTCAAAACAAAAGGAGATTCATTCTATAGTTTTATATTTCATTAAAATGACTGAAGAAGTCAGTACTAATGAAATAATAGCAAATTTAATACTCGCGCACTTTCCTCAAATGCAACTAACTTTACCGCTACCCAGTAATCACAGTTGAAAAATGACGTCACACCTAGTGTTTGTACACTCGTTCACCGCGGGCGAACTAATACTGGGGATCTATGCATGTCGATTTGAATCAATCGCACACTTAAAGTATTGTAGCAAGACGCATGAAGTATAACAGTGGGCAGTTGTAAGGCTGGTTACGTTTAGGATGAGCAGTGGGTGACGTGTATCGTTAGTGTACGTGAGGGTGACGTGTGTGGTGTGGGTCGCAGGTGCGGTGTGTGAGCGCGTCGGCCGCTACCGCCCGCTGTCGCCCGAGCGCGCGCCGCACGCCTAGCACTCGCCCGCGACCGCGACACGGTACTGTGCGCTGACCGCTGACCGGTGACGCAGCTTGTGACCTTCCCCCCTCCCCCTTCCGACGACTTTCCCGCCCCTCCACTACCCCGGGAATACGATACACGCGACGCGAACTTAGTCTTTGTAAGCGCGAAACACATGCAGTGTTTGGATATTTATTGCCAGATGACCGATTCTAAATTAGACATAAGCCGTTAAATTTTGTTTTCAAGTGTGCACAGTGTTTTGTTGAGTATTCGGCTAGAATTTTGCACTGGCAGTTTTATGTAGAAAATTCAGCTAAAACACTGTGCTCATAATTTCGAGTAGTGTTTTTGTTTTCGTGTATTTGATTAGAAATATGACTATAATAAGTTTCTGCGGACGGTATAATTAGTAGTGTTTACGTTTAAATGAAAATAATTTGATATTCTTTTCGAACCTTCGTCTATCTTTTTCCGTTTATTTCAAACATCTATCTCACTACGTATCATAAACTGCGTCATCGTTATTATTTTGCTCTCTAGCACGTTCTGTAACTGACAATGCTCGGCTTGCCACAACTAAAAATTCGCTTGAACACGATTTTTTTACGTTTTCGTTCATCGCTTACACCTCTTGTATTACTAGCAGCGAAATTTATATAGCAACAGATAGTGAATCAGAGCTTCTTGCATTTTATGTAATAGACAATATTTAAAAAAAATGTTTTTGTATTATTCGCTTGTCCTTGCCGTTTAGATTTCGCTGCTGTGTCCAATAAGAAATTTATGTTTCTTAACGTCACCGTAACTCGTCATATTTTTTGTTTGTTTTAGGCTCGTGTTTTCTCATTTGTGCATATGTTTCTTGTTTAATACCTACATTTCTTTTTGTGATTGTCTTTTTTATATTCATTGACGTTTTGAACACCGATTTATTATTTGTTACCTTTTTATAAATAATCTTGTGATGTGATGATCTATTACATGAATTTCTTGTACTATCAGTGCTCAAAGCGTTTCTCAATTTTGCCTAATTTTATGTGCATGCTTTATAATTTGTATGATAATGCTGTATACTTCTAAACCTATTCTTTAATGCTATAAATGTTATGCTCTTCTTGCCACTAAGAATATGCGTAAATACAGCATTATTATCATAATACTTTGTACGATTAAACTGACCTTTTTTACTACTACTAATTTTTGTTTATTTTATTGTCTATGGTCATTCTAATCGTTTCTCCCTCTGTGTGGATTGTGTTATGTGTACATATCGCGAACGAATTCACAAATATTCTTTCATACAAAACCATTCATGTACAGTACAATTACATAAATATTGCCAATCGCTTACTTTCTACTATTTTAAACAATAGAGAGTGCAAGAATAGCATCGCCAGTGAGAGTGAGTGAGACAAATATATTTCCGAGTAGCACTATGTATTTAGTTGTACTGTCGTATCTAACATTTCATTCGCTGTACATTGCTCGCTTTGCACAGTTTGAACGCATCACACACGCCACATACGGATTTTTTTAAACGCCTATTTTTATTTTGTTATTTTATTTTTCCTGATTATATTACAAGGCGTTTAGAAATTATAATCTATCATTTGTTTGAATTTTTGGGCTGATATTTGTAAATAATTATCACTTGGGAAATGTTACAAATAATTTATGTATTTTTACTAATGCTTTTCAAATATAATGAATTTAAAATTTAATTTATCATTGCTGAAACAGCTTATCTAGTAATACTTAAATATTGAACAACGCAAAGCCTAGATATTCAAACAAGTAAAAATCTGTTGGTGGCAAATGTAATCGTTCAAATGCTTATATGGGTTTCTTACATTTTCAGGTGAATCCACATACTTGTGAGGTTGGCACGTGGGATCGGTGACCTCTCCACACTTCTATAAATAAACCCCCGCTTTCACCCCCATCCCAGGCAAGGCTTGACTCTAACACGGTGCCGAAAAGACTATAACCCAGAAAATAGTGATGTTTACTGAAAAAGTAGTGCTATTATGTGTGTCTAAAATGTGTAGATGTTTAACAAAACGAGCGGGTTGTGCCATTGCCGCGTACCGACGAACATACGTACGGTTTAGATAAACAAACAAGTTTTTGTGATAATGAGAGTGTGCCGAGTGCAGTCGCCGGCGACGCCGGTCGCGTCGCGGTCGCGTCGCCATCGCGTCGTCGTCGCGTCGCCATCGCGTCGCCGGTCGCGTGGACATTTCCTTTACTTTCACCCGTTTACAAGTCGTCGAAGATTCGACATTAAATTCTATGGTCACAAGGTATGTTTCTCGTTATAACTCTTATGACTGATAAGTACATTTTCGGTATTTTTTTTAATCGTAAGCTTTGGCCATTGTCATAGATGTGTTTCAGTGAATAGACATTTTGTACTTTTTAAATGTCAATCACTAGACGAGGAGGTTTATACTGTATTCTGCCGAATTTTTAAACAGACTGAAAATTATTACCGATGAATCAGATCGTTAATAATGTTTCTTACGCCGAATATCAGTTGAGAATGGATTTATTATGTCAAGGGACAGAAATGTGACTCGCTTGAATAGTTTGAAACAAGTATCGTCTGTTGAATTTATGTATTTAGAATTCATTGTCAATGTGAACGTAAAATGGTGGTGTTTGTTTTCTTCCAAGATGGCGGACAATGCGTCATTCAGTAAATTTTGGATTGATGATAGTATTTTTGTTTTCGTCTTGTCGAAATAATCGCTACCATTTTATCGTATTAGACGTACCTAGTCAATGTCTTTAATAAGACTTGAAAACGTGTTAAAAATTAAGGAACCAATTTCTAGGTGCTTTTAATTTCGATAAAGAAATCATCTTGGTTGACCGGCTTAACGTTAGATGACCATCGCTAAGGGATATCTTGTCTGTTTTTATTTTTCATAATTTATCGAAAACCAGCTACACTTATTTATAGTTATTTTTAATTGATAATAATTAACTACATGCCGTGAGTGCGAGGCAGATTTTCCCACCATTTTCGACTAAGTCCACTGACGGACAGGTTTTTTTAAACGTTTTTGTATACTTTCGAAAGATCTCACTAACTGCCGTCATAATTGTAAAAAAATTGTTAGGCTCACGTGTCTACTGTGGGATTTTTGTTAAAACAAATTGGTTTTAAAATAATATGGAAGTAAAACGTAATGGAAAATGTTGTAGGTTTCTTTTTAATTTTGAATGCAATGTTGAATCGGGGTTGAGTCCCAGACACAACGCAGACTTAACATATTGAGAGTAGAAATTGTTTGCGCTCTGTTTAAATTGAGATCTGATACTTTTCCAAGAGTTATCTATACATAAATGTCTAAACATTGGCCAAGAGACGATTGGCAGTATGATAACCTAGCCAAAGCCTGGATGTTGACAGAGCGCTGCTAAGGAAATAGTGCCCATTAATATTTAGTATCCAGGGCTAACTGCCCGGGAATGTTAAAGGCACTATTCTTATTTTATATTTTATATGTACATTAAACAATGAGAGCAGCGATAGCTCAGTGGGGAAAAGCAGCGATAGCTCAATGGGGAGACCAACAGACTGCAATGCAGAGGGTCTCGGGTTCGAACCCACGTCACGCACCTCTGACTTTCGGAAGTTATATGACTTTTCGAAATTATGTGCGTATTGATTGACAATTATCGCCTGCTCCGTGCCTCGGAGAGCACGTTAAGCCGTTGGTCCCGGCTGCCATGAACATCTATTGCAGTCGTTATTGGGAGAGTGTCGACACAAAAGATCCCACTAGGTCGAAGTGTCGCCGGCGCCGGTCTGCACTGACTGGCCCCCACATAAGATAAGATAAGATAAAACAATGTAAAAATAATTAAAAACCAATCTTTCGACATAAATACCACAGTAGCCACTTCGTTAGTAGAAAAAACTTCCAAAAACAAGTTTGATACTTGATACAATTTATGAAAGGAACTGAAGGCCTAGTAACATTAAAAATTATGACATTTGCCTATACCATAAACATTACAAATGAACATACATTGTTTAATCATATTTTACAATACATTTTACCGTTACTACAACACCATTATCGAATGTTATCGAAACTGACCGTTGAAAAAACGCAATGGAACGAAGAAATAAAGTTTTAATTTTCATTATTGCAATGTTTTGTTGTGTAGTGCTAGGGATTGTCAAAACAGTACAAAAATGGCTGCGAGTGCTAGGTCTTCTAAGAGAATGGTCCTCCATGTAAGTGCGAGGGAGACAATACGAGTTTCGTGCGTTCGTTTATTTCGATGTGGCCTTTCAATGCTTGAAAACATTAACATAGAATTTTTGGCGGATATATTATGATAGTAATAACATAACAATATTTCACTTTCGAGAAAATTTATTGTGGTAGTTGTTAAAACATTTGGTTGAAGTACAAAACATTCAACTATAGTATTAACAAGTTTTATCAATTGTAATGTACTATGCATTTTGTGTTGTACAAAAGTATTGCTTAACGTTGGCACCTTTAAAGAAAATAAGTACCTACTGATTATGTAGGTACCTACTACAATTCACTAAATAAATTGAACTGAAATATTATCTCTTTCATACACAAAAAGGGATAGGAATTTATTAGTGTACTAGCTGTGACCGCGGTTTCACCCGCGTTTATGGTTACTGCACCGCCCCCGTGGGTCGTAGCGTGATGTTATATAGCCTATAGCCTTCCTCGATAAATAGGCTATCCAACACAAAAATATTTTTTCAATTCGAACCAGTAATTCCTGAGATTAGCGCGTTCAAACAAACAAATTTTCCAACTTTGTAATATTAGTAAGTATAGAAGTATAGATGCATACATACATACATACATGCATACATACATACATACATACATACATACATACATACATACATACATACATAGATAGATTCACGCCTGTTTCCCAGAGGGGTAGGCAGAGACTTAGGATTTCCATTTGCTACGATCCTGACACAGATTCATGGATCAAAATTAGACTCGCGGTCCGCTACTAGGGATTAAAAAACTTTGGAAGTATTCAGGCATTAAAAGGCACTTGAAATATCGAAACGGAGTTGTTGATATGCAATGTGTTCTTGTGTTTTGCAATTGAAAGGTGTTTACAAATAACAAACATGTTGGGACTTGAAAGAACAGTTTAACTTTCTAGTATTATATCATCAAATTATTGTTTAGTTCAGCGATTCGCACAATTTCATTCGAATGATATTCTTAGTAATCTAGTTACAACACAGAGTTTTAAAAGGATAGTGTCAAATGTTACTAAGTCGCAAAAGCGGTGCTAGTTGTCTATGATTAATTGTGTTGCCATCACCTTAGTTTTAAAATGGCTATTAAGAAGTTACATCGCTGTTACTCATACCTTATTTATACCTTGTTATTACTGATACCTAATTCAATGGTTATGACAGCAATCGAATTAACTCTGTTGTTGTGATCTTACAATGAGTATAGCCTTTTTTACATTTAATCCAGCTATGTTAACTCCTACAAAAAAAGGAATGATTAGATAGTTGTATGATCTTATTTTTGAATGTTTTCGATTCATTGTCGCTGATTGTTATGCAAATTCTAATCGATTATTAGAAACTCACAATATAATCGTAATACAATGCTAATGAAAAAAAAAAACCGACGGCAGTAAAGATTCTTAGCTTCTTTACAGACTTATTACCAAGGTTCCAGTAGATTCATGTTAACATATTACTAATAATATAATAAACCAACATCAATAACTAAAGCATTCGAATATTATCAATTTTTCGAATCAATCGAATACGTTCTACGATACGTTTTATATATTTTTGTAATATTTTTATATTTTACAAGAAAGTTAAACTTTGATTCAAGCTACAGAATGACTAACTGTACCTAAAAGTTCGATGCAAAGCCGTTTTTTATTTAATTGTAAATATTATTGTTATGATACATTAGTGGTTAATCGAGATCTGTTTTTAAATAAGTAGGTTGTATCACAACCTAGCCTTACGTTTTATCATTTGACAATAGCATGAGCATTGTCTATGGCTGGTCCATTTGCAATGGAGGGAAATTAAAATGTCTAATTTTGTGCTACTGTCATTCTGTTATTTACTTTGATACATAATATTTTATATGTTTTCATTTAAATACTGGTAACACTAATAATTTAATTTATGTACTGGTTGCAGCATGTACACACAAATAATAATTAATCTAAGACATTATTTATGATTTGTAAATATCAGATTTGTATTATAATCAAGGATATTCTAATTACAAAACAAGTCGTCACATAATATAGATTCAGCTTTAGGGGAGCTGCTCTATCGAGATGCTTTCAAGTCCTCCTGTATTCTATTTTTCATGTAAAATTATAACGCAAGTCTGTGTGACTGAAGTAATTCTGCTACATTTGAAACAATCTAAGTAATAGATAAGCAACAGCATACTAATTGTTTAATGCAGTGATACTATCCCATACTATTGGTATTGAGAATAAAACAGTCTGAAACAGTCAAATCAATAATATTGCAGTCAATATACGTATATATGTAGATATACATGAAATAATAAGCATAAGTATCTATATGTACTAGATGTGCCCGCGGTTTCATCCGCGTTTATGATTACTGCGCCGCCCCCGTGGGTCGTAGCGTGATGTTATGTAGCCTATAACCTTCCTCGGTAAATAGGCTATCCAACACAAGAAGAATTTTTCAAATCGAACCAGTAATTCCTGAGATTAGCGCGTTCAAACAAACAAACTCTTCAGCTTTATAATATTAATATTGATTGATAGAGAAGTTTTAAGTTTTAATGGGCTCGAGCCTATCAAAACTTAAAAAGAGTTTCCATAGCTTTATTTAAATCTTTTTCCTTACTTAAATGTAGTAGTTGTGTACTGTATATGTTCAGAATCCGTTTTCTTATTCCAATATCAGCAGTATGGATAAGAATGGGCTTAAACAGTCACTATGCTGAGCACATATTCGAAGCTTAATAACAGAATGACAAGAACACGATTTCTCGTTTATGTTTCTATGACGTTTAGGAGAGTTCATGGTTATTGTGATATAGGGCTTGTAGGTGGACGATGGCTCAAATCTATTGTACGGGATGGGAATCGATGGTAATTGTTTTGTTATTTTCAGAATATATTTAGAGGTTGCCACAAAAGATTTGAGCCATTCCGAAGTTGTTATTACGACGGGTTTATCGTGAATGTCAGATGAGTTGGTTATTGTGGTACTACTACAGTACAGTATGAGGGTGTATTTTGGACGGTAGCGACATGCGCGGTGGAAGTTGGAATTAATCGTAGGAGAATGTGACCGAGTTTTGGTTGTACATTTGCTGAGATGATGAGCAGTTGCAGTGTCGCGTGTAGAATGGGGACGACCACGTGTTGCATGTACTCTTATGTGTATTCACGGCCTATGAGAGTTTACGGCGTAAGATTACAATGTGTGGAACGGATGGCATTTTGGACAAACTCGCTGAAGTTTAATGTAGCAAGTAAGCAATGGTTATTGTAGATAGGTTAGATCGTGTCTAGATAGGTTTATATAACGTCATAGAAACGAACAGAGCTGCGAACAGTTCGAGAAAATGACAAAAAAAATTCTTTTAAGCATTACGATTTTAATTTCTTAATACGGCTAAGACGGAGTCACGTGAAGCTTCCAGTTTAAAAGTTTTTATTAAGTGTCATGAATTTGTTTTTTTTCATTAATTAGTTTGTAATTTTTTAATTGTATTGCTTCAGATTTCTAGTTATCTGTTAAGTATATATGTATGTATTTGGCTCAGTAATTTTTTTATTCTGAAATTTCTATGCGTCATTTTAACTTCCGATTTGTAAATAAGGATGGTGAAATTCTAAATTACTGTTTTTTTTTGCTAAATTTGATATAAGCAGCGAATTACAATCTATTTGGCGTCCGGAGGTTAATATACGCGTATATATCATCAAGTACAAATTTAGGAGTCGTTAGTTTGTGCCGTCTTAGACAGACGGAGTGGACTAAGTCATTAACTTATTCTCCAAAAAATATTTTTAATGAAAATATTTGAATAAACAGCCACCTCTAGTATTAAAATAACCCCCATTCCAGGAAAGTGGTAGACGTTCGAATTTTGTTTTTATTGTATTCGCACGAAAATTCGTTATCGGTTAACCGCTCGACCTCCCCACTCCCTTCATCAAAGGTTTAGCTTTAAAGATTGTTGTTTGCCTTATAAAAAAATGTGATCTTATGAGGATTATACTTAAAGGATGTCGCTGTTCGTTGCGGGCGGAGGCGTTGCGTTTGGATCAAACATTTGGCACGTTTTTACAATCTCATCTTCTTACTAAAAAGCCTACAACACGTTTTGATTGAAAGATCAGATTTTTATACTCCAGAGTAAAATTAAAAATTAATTTCATACGCTATACTTAGGCACCATTCACACTGTACCTTGACACTGTATTATTTTGAACAGAAATGTGATTAGTGTAAATGATGCCTAATAATAAATACAAACGCTCCTGCGCCCGCAACAAGTATGAAAGAATAATGCCTTGTTTGTATAATGAATATGGTAACATATAAAAAAATAATGAATTATCTAATGTAAGACTTTGACAATGTTCGATAGGCTCAGTAAAGATGACTGTCAATTGGAAACAGAGGCGAAAAGGGCTTTATTGGTTAAAAAGTTTATAAATCAAACATTCTCGTTGCGACTGACGTTTAAATCTATGGAAGCTATCAAAAATCTGTCATATTCTATATTGTCTATTGCCACTGTAGAACTGTCATAATAACAATGTATACCGTACGTACCTGTATTGTAGTCTATGGGCGCGTTCGTCGCAACGCGAATGTCGTGTAGTATGAAAGCTAGTTGGCATGCGAAATGTTCTACGAATGATATGAACACGATGTCACGGATAAATGTTTAGTATTCTAATGTAATGTTTAATCAATCTATGTTCGAGAACTAAGACCAACTGTTGGTACGATTTGTCGTAGCGTGCATAGAGGGCTTTAAGTGATTGATTCTTATTTCACATACATAGGTACTGGTAAAGCCCTCTCCGCTAAGAAACTAAAAGGAATATAATTTTTTTATAAATCTTAAGAAGTTGTTAGTTTCACAGTAAAGTAATACACTGTAAATTATTTCTTATCTTAGTAAAAAGATCTCATCACCTTATTTTTTTTGTTTTGTCTTTTTATAATTATTTTGAAGAAGCAGATTAGTTGATTTAAAGACAATCAATGTAAAATAAAACTTATGGATGTATATACTTTGTTTGTTTTATTTAAAACTGTATTTTAAATTGTGGTCACAGCGCCACTGCTAATACTACATGTATTGCAGATAGCATCTCCATACATAGTATATCATGACTTTTCAAAACTCTTAACGCAACTCCATACATTTAATCGCTGGCATGATTATTATCAATACATTTTTAAAAGCGCCCTAGCGGTAAAATCGATGAACTAATCATGGCAACGTTCATGTGTCGACCTGTGTCAAGAGCTATGAAACCGCATGGTCTACTCTTAGAAAGCAAATATAAATTTGTCCATAGATCGATTTCCAGGTTTGCCTTAGATGGCCTTTGTAAGGCTAAGCGTATGCTAAGATGCAGGTGACGCAGCAGAGCGCAGTACAGATTTTGCAGGGCAGGCGAGGCAGACATAGGCCACGAGCGCATACTGCGACACAGCAAGACACATACGTGTTCAAGTTGACGAGTGTTAATGTCTTTTTTTAATAGTCTGGAAGATTAGTATCATACAAATAAGGTTCACAACGCACTAATTAAATTAAATGTTCTGTCATTGCAACAAAATTAAGAATTAGCGGTAAAAAAACATGTGTCGACATGCACGCGTCGCGCAGAAATGGGTGCCGGCACTACAACGAAGCGCAGAGCAGGACAGACGCATGTCTGCATCGCACGTGGCTACGCCGCAGCGTACGCAGCTCTTAGTACGTTCATGCACTGCGTGGAGCTGCGTCTCAGCATACGTTTAGCGTAAACGTTGTTGCCGTGTTTGTGACACAGGGATACGTTTGTACGATTGGCACGGAGTTAAACTTACTCCGTTGGCTTAGCTGTTTAAATGTGGCCTCTACAAGATACAGCCTAGGTAAGTTTTTGTAAGTTACAAGCAAGTTATGTTCCAGAAATCACGCACGACTGCAGTGAGTAGCGCAAGCAAACAAGTAATAGGTATTTTGGTATTGAAGAATGTTATTTTACATTAAATGTCTTGGTTACACGATGACACGATCGGAGGGAGGTCAGATCCAGGACCAACGTCGTTGCGTGCTTTCCGAGATACTGGGATATACAACACCTCCAACTTCCTAACTCGCGGACTGCTATTGAGAATTCCTAGGAAAAACCTAATACTTTTTTGTTGCCTCGATCCAAGATCTTGAGTTTGCGAACCACATTGTTGTACTTGTGTAATGTAATGTAACGGCATCTTTAGTCTTTATGTATGATATGTAAGGTTATTTGGCTATGACCAAAGACAAAAAAGCTTTTGGACCTTCTAATCAAAGATATTGTTTCTATTATACAATATCTTTGCTTCTGATGATCATGCTCAAGTAGAGTGCTCTGAGTTGTGACAAGGATCTATGATTTTTAGAGTTCGAAAAAACTTTTAGTGTCAATTCAGATCAGGCGGAAAAATGCTCGAGCATTTTTCAAATGGTAATAAATATCAACCTTATTCCATTTAGATAACGCTTAAAACTGTTTATTGGATAAGATTTTAATGTTGCATGCTATTTTTAGGTATATCTAAATGGAATAAGGTTGATATTGCATTACCACTTAAAAGATGCTCGAGCATATTCCCGCCTGATCTCAATTGGCCCATATACAACAGCTTTGTCCGTCCGTCTGTCTGTTATACAACTTTCAGCTCAAGAACCGTAAGAGCTAGAGACTCGCCGTCAACGCCATTCGACTCAGCATAGTCGATATACCCCGAAATGACTATGACCTTTGACCTCAAGGTCACGTGATACCATTTTTTCGAACTGAGATTTACGGCAATTCATTGCCGTTTCTCACTTATTGTATTAATTAACAGGTTATTTAGCTAGTCTCGTAGGGTAAACAAACTGGCGTAAGTAAAGTGCTTTAAGTATTTTTATATCACCAACGTCCAAGCATACAACTCGCTTAGTGAGTGAATGAATAATCTGTTTGTTTGCAATACTTTGGGTAATATTCGTGCATACCACCAAAAAGCACCAGGCATTAGACATGAGATGAATATTCACCAGTCGAAAAGCAGTAACTATGTTATCTTATGTGGGGGCCAGTCAGTCCAGACCGGCGACATTTCGATCCAGTGGGATCTTTTGTGTCGACACTCTCCCAATAACGACTGCCATAGATGTTCATGGCAGCCGGGACCAACGGCTTAACGTGCTCTCAGAGGCACGGAGCAGGCGATAATCGTCAATCAATACGCACATAATTTCGAAAAGTCATATAACTTCCGAAAGTCAGAGGTGCGCAACGTGGGTTCGAACCCGAGACCCTCTGCATTCTGTCTGTCTGTAAGTCTGTTGGTGTCCCCACTAAGCTATCGCTGCTCTTAGTAACTATGTTAAGTAACTAAAGTAAGTAAATATTTTATTTTTCAAAATATAATACACATTCTTATACAGATAATATTACAGCAAAAGAAAAAGTACATATATAAAAAAAAACGAGGTTACCACTCAGGTTTGTTGTTGGTTTGCGGTTTATACCTCAAACCAACCCTGATTATTAAGTTTCCGCCGATCATCTGTGAAACAATGGTAGATACTTATACGGCTAGGCAGACTCATTCTTCTCTCGAAAGTTCATAAGCATAAGATTTTCATCTATAGGATCGAATTGAGCGTTACTTGGCGGATATGTAGTATAATAAAATTATGGGGAAGAAAGGAATCCGCCACACATGACACAGCTTACCCCAACTATTGCAATAGACAAATGTTGACAATATTGAACTCCTTTGAAAAGGGACAACCGCGTTGTGGGATCCCACGCCGCAGGGTGTAGTTTGTGGTAGTCAATCCGAGAGCGATTAGCGTGTTCCTCTTTCTAAATAATTAAATAACATTTCTTTGTTTATTTTATCTATCTCTCTCATAATATTGTCTTCTGTTTACGCGAATGTACGAATGAACGGATTTTATCGCGTTGTTTATTTGACACTGTTACAAAATTTTTTGAAAAACTGTTACACTACTATAATCACTATTAAACTTTACAAATTTTTAAGCTAATTAAATTATTGAAACTATTATAACTAGTAATAGTATAAATAGTTTTAATAGTTTCAATAATTTAATTAGCTTAAAAATTTGTAAAGTTTAATAGTGATTATAGTAGTGTAACAGTTTTTCAAAAAATTTTGTAACAGTGTCAAATAAACAACGCGATAAAATCCGTATATAGTAGTTTAATTTCAATATCTCTCTCATGTAACGAAAGTGAATGAAGCCAGAGAAGTGTGTCAGGATCGTAGCAAATGGAAATCCGTAGTCTGCCTACCCCTCTGGGAAACAGGCGTGGATCTATGTATGTATGTACTCTCTCATCGTAACTAATATTATAAATGCGAAAATGAGTTTGTTTGTTTGTTACGCTTTCACGCCTTAACTACTCAACCGATCAACATGAAATTTTGCATACACGGTGTCAGGGGTACAGAATAGGACATAGGGTACCTTTCATCCAGAAAAAATAACTGTTGCAAACCTAACCAAACCTAACCTTTTTACCTACATTTACGCGAGCGAAGCCGCGGGTGAAAACTAGTTAAGAATATTTTTTAAGATAGTACCTTCTTCTGCTAAAAAGTTTGTATAACTATGTATGTGAAGAACATTAAACTAAAGTACTCTCAATTCAGAAATAAATACAACACATATCGCAAAACATGTTTATTATGTTACAATACACAAAATACTCATTGTAATCCTTATAACTATTACATTATCATTTTATTGAAACACCCTGATACAAACGTTAGTACATTATAAAATCATCAACAGCTGTAATTGTAACAACAACTCGTTTAAATCACTAATTTATTTATTTAACAATTATAGCACGTCCACACTTACGAAGTCACGCATCGATTTACTCGATACAGATTTCGGTGGTGTACGAACAACAGACATCATATCCTAATCCTAACTAATATTAAAAAAGCGAAAATGAGTTTGTTTGTTTGTTACCTTTTCACGCCTAAACCACTGAACCGATCATCATGAAATTTTGCATATACGTTGTCAGGTGTACAGAAACGGACATAGGCAACCTTTCATCCCGAAAAAAATTACTGTTCCCGAGGAAAACAGTAATAACGTTCTTATGATAATAGATGGTGTCTTTTGAATCATGATTGAATTATATTATTACAAGCAGAGTACAACCCGAATTGATTGTCAAATTCTAAATTAACGCGAGCGAAGCCGCAGGCAAAAGCTAGTCAAACTATATAGCGACGAATAATCAAATAATAATAATAATATTCTATCACATACACACAACACCATCTAGCGCAAACTAAGCAGAGCTTGTACTATGGGTACTAGATAATGGATTAACATAAGTACATATATACTTTTTTTTTGTAAATATTATACATAGAAACACCAAGAACAAGACAAACATCCATGTTCATACACACAAATGTTTGACTTGTGCAGGAATCGACCCCGCGACCTCAGGCGTGGCAGTCGGTTATACTAACCACTACGCCATCGAGGCCGTCAAAAATAGTAATAACTCCTGTACAGCGAGGAACTTTACAAACATTCAAACAATGGACGCAAAAACATATAGTCAAGACAACCACTTGCAGAACACAGAAATACTTGTCAGGAGGATCGAACTCATAATATACGTCATTCGTACGCCAGTCAAGACTTGTTCATTGTATCAGCAAACCGATTCGTGAAAACGCAACAACGTGGACATACACAGTCATGAAAAACATTTAAATAAACGCTATTTCTAACCTTATTGTGAGTGGTTCCTCACACTGGTAACTCAAGTTGATATAACACAAAAGTTTATCCGTTTTCCCATTAGCATATCAAAAAAACTGCAGTAACCATATTCTGTAAGTTCTGGAGCTAATGGTTTTAACAATAAGATTACCAGCCTGAGGTCTGTTAATAGAATAGGTACTTCGTTTGAAGTGTGAGCGTTATATAAAATCTTAATTAGTTACTTTATAACGCAACCATAAAAGTCGGTATATCATACGAAGAGTTTGAAATGTCCTTGTTTTTTCCGACCGTTTCCAACCGGATAAGTGAGAACCGAATAAAAGATTTGATATACGGTTTCGGTTTACCGGTTTTTGAACGCATCTATACAGGGTGATTTTGAAATCGTGTAATTCCTTTTAACCACGCATTCTACTGGTAGTAAAGAATAAACCTGACCGTATATTTTTTCATTAGAATTAGGTTTTTGGAGAAATTAATGTACCGATTTTTTTCGTGAACTGGTTTCAGATAGTCATATGTTAACCACCCGACACAATTTTAATTTTTACTAATAAAAAAAAAAAAACATATCAATAACTGATGTCGTAAATAATAAGGGACAATAAAAAGGACCGCCCGTTATTATTTACGACATCAGTTATTGTTAGGTAATTTTTTTTAATTAGTAAAAATTAAAATTGTGTCAGGTGGTTAACATATGACTATCTGAAACCATTTCACGAAAAAAATCGGTACTTACATTAATTTTTCCAAAAAAACAATTCCAATTAAAAAAAAATTTGGTCAGGGTCAGGTCCATTATTCTATACCACCAGTAGAATGCATGGTTAAAAGGAATTACACGATTTCAAAATCACCTGTATATAGAAGCGTTTGTCTGAACCGGTTATCTATATCTAAGTGTGTTCAAGATTGATTGTAACATAGTTCCATCACGTCACTCACGCGTTTAAGCAAAATTAATTGACCAATCGTAGTTCGTAACAAGCTTACGTCATATAAATCTGATAATGTCTATTTAATGTCTAAGTTACACGCGCCATCTATTTCTAGCTTTGCGTATTATCAACACAAATTCAGATCACAGGCACTGTTTAACAATACGTATTCGCCATCATATGCCAGTGATTCCGTAGTCTTAAAACGTGGTCTTCTGGCTGTGGTCAGGGCCGAACAGTGCGAGGCCCTAGGTGTCTCATCCGCCCCTATATAGCCCCTCGTCCTCTCCCCCTCCCTCTGAAACCGCCTCGTCCTCTAGGCCTCTGCCCCTTGCTTGTATTAGGAGGGCTCTTGGGCCGCAATGCCTCTATCCTCTCGGTACAGCCGGTGCTCTCTCGCCCCTCACTAAAGTACGAAGAATAGAGCTCCGCGTTGAAGTTAGAGTTGGTGAGCTCATGGCCGATGGTTACCCAGCCCGGCCGTATCGTCGAGTCGCGCCCGAACAGATGGACTCTGAAATAATAGATAAATCATCATGACAAATATAGACAACTAGATGTTCTCGCGCTTTCACCCGCGTTTATCGTTACTGCGCCGCCCCCGTGGTTCGTAGCGTGATGTTATATAGCCTATAGCCTTCCTCGATAAATAGGCTATCCAACACTAAAAGAATTTTTCAAATCGAACCAGTAGTTCTTGAGATTAGCGCGTTCAAACAAACAAACTCTTCAGCTTTATAATATTAGTATAGATTAGATATTTTCAATGATAAAGACACTTAATTTACGAAACGTAGCTAATATAATGAAAAGCTGTTTTCTGTGACGGGAAGAGTGCAAATTAAATACAATCGCATGAGAGAAATCATTTATAATCCTAACTAATATTATAAATAGGAATGTGAGTTTGTTTGTTACGCTTTCAGGCCTTAACTATTTGACTGATCATCGTGATAATTCGCATACTCCTCAGGGGCACAGAAAAGGATATGGTGTACCTTTCATCCAGAAAAAAGTAGTTACTAATCCAACCTACATTTACGCAAACGATGCGTAAAAGCGTAAAACAAACAAATTCGCATTTATACTTAATATTAGTTAGGATTGTCACGAAATAAATACTTATAGTCCAGCAGCTACCGCCTGTTTTTTTAGTGAGTAATAACAGGCTGAATCTTCGTGAGCAGGTTCGGGTCGACGAGACGCCCAAGCTTTTCCTTTGAAAAATTCTCGATAGAGGTAACTAATGTAATGCGCAGGTATAAAACATGTCGGTTTGATGGGGTGTCGAAATTGTCTGAATAACAGTAAGATTTTTTTTCGAATATTGACGTAATTGGACGATAAACTCGGAAAAATAATTGTCCTACAGAATGGATGGTTTGACTGAAGCGTCCTACACTCCGATTATGTCCAAATAACGAGGTCATCAAAATTATTGAAAACAAGCTGATTTTTCTTAGTTTTGAATGAGTAACTAACTACAAGTAGATAATTAATTTATAATATCTAACCTTCTTCTTCCCAAACAAAAATGCTCCATGATATGAAATATCTCAATCGGCTTCTCAGTACTTCCAAACTCTGGATCTTCAGATATGATCAGGTCTATATCAACATTCGCATGAATGAAGTCACCGTCTACAGACCGCCGCACCGTTCCCTTGATGCCCATGAGACAGTGTTCCTTGGTCCTTTGGAACACAGCATTGTGTTCGAGGTTCTTGGAGTGTCCAGGGTTTTTAATGTTGGTTTTTATCCAGCAGATGTCTTCGCAGCGACGGAAGCCCCATTTCTTGAGACATTCTCTACCCATATCTAAACCTGAAAAGATAAAATGTACCTTATGTTCACAAAGTCTTATCTAGGGAATTCTTATCTTTTGTACCTAGATGATGTAACTATTCTGGTAACCTCAATTTAGACGAATATCCTCTTTTATGTAAATTCATTAACGGGACTCTAATGCAAGTAATATATAATTAATTTAAAAACATGTATAATCAATATTATTCATATACATTTGAATCACTTAAACACGTCAGAAAATTAAATGTTTAATTCGAATTGCACAAAGCTAAGTAAAATATTTACCCTGTAAGTTTAATTTGTCACAGTTTCACAGACTATTTCACAGACATTTGTTTCCCCGTATTTTACCCAGATTACAGTACACACAGAAAATAAATAAAATTTTATATTATAAATTTAGCCAAATAATTATCTGGTTAACCCTTTTTTCGACAGCTGAATTTAGTCGAATATTGATCATAGCTTTTGTGTAAACATTTAACCTATTGAGTCCCAGCAGCACACCAGCGGGTAGACCCAATAGATTTTTAATTATGTCTGGCGTTCTAAAACATGACAGTAGAGGCCAGGGATGTTGCGAATATTCGCATTCGCATCCGTAATTGCGGAGATTCCGAATCGATTTAGACATCTGCATCCGCATACGCAATAATCATCCGCGGATGTTAATGCGGATCCAGACATAGCGCAGCTTGCGACAAGAAAGAAAATGGGTGGGCCGATAAATGGCGCGATGAGTCTTCAAGTGAAGATGAGAAACAAGAAACACTAGAAAATCGTATAGCTACATTTATGAACGTTTGCAAAACAGGTTTGAACCTGCAGAGGTGATATTCGATACTTTTTATTAAATAAGATGCACAATTTTCATCAACATCCGCATCCGCAATTGCGGAGCTACCGCATCGATTTGGACATCCGCATTTGCGGATGTGAGCCTTTAAATATCCGTATCCGTATCCGCATTCGCGGATGTCAAAAAATCTGCATCTGTAACATCCCTGGTACAGGCCTTTACCAATCAAGGTTAAACAAAAATAATAAATATAATTATGATATACCTTCCGAGGAGAAACTCTACAACGATATCTTGAACTGGCGCAGGATAGAAGCTAATGGAGACAAGTCGTATATGGTCACGATCCTCATTAGTGAGGGAACGACAAAGAAGAAGAAAAAGTTACCTTCGGAGGAGCCGCACCACAGGAATATGAAGGAGCGTGCTTGGGCTATCTGCTGCAGGTCAAGTGCGAGCACATCCTGCCAGCGCCAGCCTGCGCCCAGCGGCGGCTCCACCAGCATCACGTCGAATTTGTTCCCCATTTGCTTCAGGTCAAACGTCTGAAAATATATCAAACCAGCTGTGCTCTGCGGTGTCACCCGCGTTAAATAATGTTTATAGTTACTGTTCACTGCTCACTCAACAAACACCTATTCAACATCCGCATCACTGACAGGCCCTTATGTAGAGGCTGAATGGAGACCGAGGAGACACTGGCTCACGTACTGCTGCATTGCGAAAGCGTGTGCGACCAACGGGCAAGACTACTAAACAGTCCAGAAACGATGAAGGAAGTACTGCGCAACAACGGTCCCCTATTGTCTTTCTGGACGGAGCTGCAGGGCTGGGATGGTATGAGTAACCGAACAACTTTCCGCGTCGGTCACTTACGCACAATGGTCCAATTGTGGGGCTAAGTACGATAACACACGTCCAACTAATTAACTAACTATAGTTACTGTTCAGCGCCTTTGTTTCTTAGCGGGATACTATTTTTATAACCTGCCTCAAAAACATCTATGGAATTATAAAATGAATATCTTTTTTACTTTAAACAGAAAAACTTTTTATTTCTTTGGGATAACAAACAATTGTGTAATAAAGCTTAATACTACTACATAAATCTTATAACAATTTAAGTAATCATACAACCAGCACCAGTATCCACAAAATAATAAATAATTGTAATATATCAAACTGCAGCTGTATATGACAACAAGCTGAAATGTATGAATGGCCATGATCAATGCATTTTCCCAGACTTACTTGTGCAACATGCCCAAAGGATGATTTATAGGTTTTACTGTGCTCATTTAGGTAGTTCTTACGATAAACACAATGCAGTTTGTCCGATCTGGGAAACATGCTCAGAATTCAACATCTGGAAGTAAACAAATACATAATATTTACCATTAAACCAAATATTGAATTACCTTCAAATCACATTTCAAGTACATAGGAGGTGTTGCAGTTTGTGCGATCAAATCATCCTTCAACTTGATCAGCTCTCGTAACTTGGGGTACTCTTCAAACCGGTCTGCCAGGCCAACATCACGGATGAAGTTCTGTGGCCGCTGTCCAGTATCTACAAAGTGCTGGCAGTAGTCATTGTGTGGGTTTGATGATTGTGTGCCCTGGAAAGTAATTTTAGCGTGTTTAAGAGTTTGCAGTACTGTAAATAGACTGCCTTAGCTTAGTAGTAGTACTACTAGTAATTAAGAACATCATTGAAATATAATTTACAAATTACAGACTATCAAAATTACAAATGATCATACAATACAGGCACTTGATTGCTATTTATCAACAGAATTATTAAAGGTGCCAACATTATGCCATTGAAAATAAATGACATGTAGTTTTTATGATCTTAAAAAAAGAATCTTTACTTTATAGAAGTTGGATTTATATGTAATATAATCCTTATCATTACTAATATTATAAATTCGAAAGTAACTCTGTCTATCTGTCTGTCTGTCTGCCTGTTACCTTTTCACGGCTAAACCACTCAACCGATTTAGATTAAATTTGGTACAGATATAGTTTAAAACCTGGGGAAGGACATAGGCTACTTTTTATTGATGTAGGTACCACTGGGGCGGCGCCGCGCGCAAAAGCTAGTAATATATATTATATTATAAATAAATGTATATCACCATTGTAACTATGGTAACTAAGGTCACAAACAACTAATAACCACAGGAATGATGTTTGTAAGTGTTACTTTGTCACCTAAAAGAATATATTTCTAACAATATATTCTCTGTCTTGAATAAATTCCTAATGTTAAATGCTTGGTAATTATTGCTTATTGAGAACTGGAATGCAAACGGTTGAAAAAAGGTTGTAATCTTCTGTAAGGTAGCCTCATTCAGTCAAGCCTTTGATCAAAGTTATAGTAGGAGTCGGAGTGTGCTCTCCTCATTGTAAAACATGTCACAATCAAAGTCACATCTATAAAAATATGAAGTAACTTCATATTTTATAGATGTGAGACTAATAATTACAAACATTGATACTGAAAAAGCTGAAAGTTAACTTTTTAATGCATTCGGAAATTTATTCCATTCATTCTGCAAAGTTTATTGATATGTTTTATTACAAATAATAAAATTTACAACTTCTCTATATTTATATTAAACTCTTATTCACTACCCACCTTCAAGAACGTGGATGAATCTGTGTAAACGAGTCCATCAGGTTGTTCCTTCGTTGTCGGTTTGTCATTCCCTTCTGTTCCAACGCCAGGGACCGCCTGCTTTTTCGGCGGCACGTCCAATGTCGCGCCCAGGGCATGTCTAAGCTCACTTACACTCGAAACGCCAAGCTAAAGCATAAAATTATCACACGAACGCTGCATAAAGTTGACGACAAAGTTATAGGTTATGTTGAATGATAGTAAACTTACGGTCTGTGCCAGTAATTTCTTTCTTTTTTGAGATCTTTCTCTCAATTCTTTTAGCTTTTCACTCATTATTTATCTAATTTTGGTCTAGAACCGAATATGCTTGTAATTTATAAACAACTCAGCATTGACAAATTGAAGTTCGTTGAGAAACCGAAAGAGACGCTTTATTCCGGTTTATCAATTCACCATATTTCGAATATTAGTTAATTAATTATGAATAAAAGTGTACTTTAAACAGATAATATAAAATACTATTTAACATTTGTAATTTGTTTTATTATATTCTAAGCTAATAAATGCTATAATTACTGAACGAAATTATTGTGAATTCCAATTGTAATCATATATTTCAACATCTACTACAACATCTTCGGTAGTATAGTGGTCAGTATCCCCGCCTGTCACGCGGGAGACCGGGGTTCGATTCCCCGCCGGAGAGACTCTTTTTGTAATTTTTCTATGTAATTTAATTTTAATTTATAGCATACAAAAGTGCCATGTACATTTTTGCTTTTTATACTTAAAATATTTAATTTTAATTTATAGCATACAAAAGTGCCATGTACATTTTTGCTTTTTATACTTAAAATGTTATATTTACACAAACATTAAAATTAATCAACATGACCTTAGCAGTTTTAGACCATCTGACATGATTAGTTAATTCTAGGAAAATTTAAAGGACACGGATGACGGATATATTATTTAGCCTAGTTATACGTTTTAGAAATTTTATTGCTGTTTTGAAATTGCAGTGCCACATTGGCAGGTAATCTCCAGTAACTAACTTTTTAAATTTAAATCCATTAATTATTAACAGTCGCAATCCAGCAAGTTCAGATACAGTATAATTTCATCGTTCTAATGAATTATCACTTAAGTATTTAGGGTTTTTACTGTACATTTCTTTAGTCTCTTTATTTCACTTCGAGTTGGATTAACATCATCGAATCCGCATACTGTAGGCAGCTCCGGATCTAGGATTAAGGAACAGAGCAAAAGCTTGAAAGGGGAAAAGAAAGCACTTCTTGCTTAGAGTTTGAGATAAATTATTTTGATTAGCTTCGTTACCAATTATAATAACGCTGATTACTTGCATATCGAACCACGTCTAGTACCTTTAACGTTTATATGGCACGCGAATATAGCATAATATTTGATAAATATACAGCTATATGTTGCAGGAAGAATGGAAACAGATTGTCCATTCTTCGTGGCCTGGAGGCTGGATGCGACTGCATGTGGCGTGATTATGTAATTAATTATAAATATAATAACTCTTTCTGTATGGACTGTATTTTTGTTTGGACTGAAATAAATAATTTATTATTATTATTAAGTATAATAATCCTAATCCTAACTAATATTATAAAAGCGAAAATGAGTTTGTTTGTTACCTTTTCACGCCTGAACCACTGAACCGATCATCCTGAAATTTTGCATATATGTTGTCAGGTGTACAGAAACGGACATAGGCTACCTTTCATCCCGAAAAAAAATTACTGTTCCCGAGGAAAACAACAAAAACGTTCTTGTGATAATAGATGGCGCCACATTTCTTTCGAATTATGACTGAATTATATTATTACAAGCAGAGTACAACCCGAATTGATTGTCAAATTCTAAATTAACGCGAGCGGAGCCGCGGGCAAAAGCTAGTATGTAATAAAACGTAGCCATAACATATTAACGTATTTGTGTCAGAGACATTCGCGGGCGCACCCACGGCAACTCACCAAAGCTTATTCGCAACCGGCTGATTTGTATTTTAACTTTATTTATGCATTTTGCCATATTATGTTTTAAGAACGAATTTATTATAAACAAACAATAAATAGATAATTATTCATTTTCAAGTAAATGTCAGACATAAGAACTTGTCTTTCTTTTTTATTATGCATCGTTACCTAAGTTTCTGTTTGTTTTTTTAACTGTAATAGCCTTGCGTTTGACCGCGATTTCTCCTGATGATAAGTGACGACGGAGCACGCTTGCCTAGAAGATATCTATATTCACTCGCGACTTGAAGACACCCAGTTTGTACTCATCGGGAAACATAGACTTAGGTAGTGAGTTCCACTCCTTTGCGGTACGCATTATAAAAGTGGAAGCAAAGCGCTTCGTGCGTAAATGTGGGATATCCACCATGTACCTGTGGCGCTGGTCTGATTGTCTGCTCGTCCGATAGTAGAATGGGGAATGAAGAATCAAGTTATGCATTATTATGCATTATGGGCCGGCTCGACCGGGGAAGACCCTCTCACAGAAAATCGTGAAACAGCAGTGTTCCACTGCTGTGTTTCGTTCGGTGAATGAGAGCCTCGGAGGCCTAAGCATGAGGTGACGATTCTCGCAGCTTATGAGGGACCTGCAGAGTATCCGTAGAGTCATTGTGTGGGTAGCGCGAGTCGACCCGGCGGCCAGGGAGAGCCGTAGAAACGGTGCTCTGCTGGCCGCCCGCGGTATAGTCCAGAGGCCCAACCGAGTCTAACCAACTAGATTGGCTGCCTTATCAAGCCGCGCATAATCTCGAGGTGGCTCGTCGTGCCGGATGGTGACCGGAGGGTGGGTCCCGGCGACCACTTTCGGGAGGGTACGGGGGTCCTTCCGTCCGTCGGATCGGCTATCGCCATACCATACAGTTATATGACAAAACTTGCTCTGCGCTTTGACCCACTTTGCTGCGAGAATAGCCGCCTCTTATTATTTTTCACGTTTCCCCTTCCATGAACTCTATGGCAGTACGAACAAAGCATTGTCGTTGAACAGCAGCCAATCGCCGTAACCCCACTGCTGCTTCCTGTGTCGTGGAGTTTATTAACATCAGAGGACTCCACGCTAACCTTAATGCCGTCCATCACCACCTGGAGACGGCTCGGCCGCCAATGCTTTTTCTAACGGAGACACAAATACGCCGTCCTGCAGACACGAACTACCTGCAATATCCCGGCTACGTGCTAGAGGAGTGTTTCCTCGCGAAAGCCGGGGTATGCTTGCTTGTCAGAGCGGATATTTGCTGTTGCCGTCTACAATGCCTAGAGGACCCTTCCTTCTCTGTCCTTTGGGTACACGTAGATCATGGCTCTTTCAGCAAAATCTACATGTGCCTCTACCGACCCCATTCAGGAGACGCTGAGACAACTCGACTCTTCAACTACCTGAGTCAGGAGGCAGACGACGCGCAGGAGCGGTTTCTGAACGCTGAATTGGTGTTCTTGGGAGATTTCAATGTCCACCATGAGACCTGGTTGGGTTCTCCCAAAACAGACCACGCGGGACGAACTGCCCATGCGTTCGCTCTCACGCATGACCTGTCTCAACTGGTACTCCAGCCCACCCGGATACCAGACATTGCACGTCAGGCGCCCTCTCTGCTCAATCTGCTGCTGACGAGTAACCCGAACCGGTACAGTGTTCTCGTGCTCCTTTGGGCGCCTCAGACCACTGTCTGGTTTGTGCCACAGCAGTTGTTGTTACGCCCCCACGACCCAAGGAGGTAAGACGACGACTGTGGCACTACTCGTCAGCAGACTGGGATGGAATGCGGGAGTACTTCGCATCCATCCCTTGTGCTCAACGCTGCTTTGAGAACAGGGATCCATCAGAGAGCGCTCCTGCTGTCGCTGGTGAAATCATCCTGGGTATGGAATATTATATTCCATACAGTGATGTCACGAGCGGCGGCAGGAAAAGGCCCTGGTTCGGTCGTGAATGCGCTGATGCTGTTCAACGCAAACAGACAGCGTACCGCGCTTGGACCAGGGCTCGCACTCTCCACGACCCTAACCTGGATCACCTGAAGGCAGCGTTCAACCAAGCCACAAAGGTCTGCAAGAGGGCATACTTAAGAGCGAATGGCCAGCGCGTCGCACGGTTCGGCCAGGAACTCATGGCGCATCCTACGGGCAGCCGTAGCTATTGGCGCCTGGCCAAAGCCGTGCAGTCCAGCTTTTGCCAGACCTTGCTGCCCTCACTGAGATATCCGAATGGATCACTGGCTCATCGGCCGCAGGAGAAAGCAGATCTGCTTGCAAATCTCTTTGCGGCCAACTCCCGAATCGATGACTGCAGTTCGCAGTCATCGATTGCCAACTGAGACTACACCATGTTTATGTTATATGTTTATGATATATGTATCAGGCAACGAACCGTTCGTGCGATACTGCAGTCTCTCGATGTTCGGAAAGGCAGTGGACCTGACGGCATCCCAGCTGTGGTCCTTAAAAAATGTGCAGCGGAGTTGTCTCCCACGTTTACGCGCCTATACCGGACGTCTTACGCCGCAGGCATTGTACCTGAGGCTTGGAAGGAGGCGAACGTTCAACCGATTCCCAAAAAGGGGGACCGTTCCGAGCCAAGCAACTATCGACCCATAGCTATCACCTCGGTGCTCTCCAAGGTGTTCGAGCGGATTATAAACACCCAAATTGTCCGCTAACTGGAGGATCAATCGTTGATCAATGATCGCCAATACAGCTTTCGGTCTAAACGATCAACGGGTGATCTTCTAGCGTTCGTCACGCGCCTCTGTAGTGAGGCTATGGACAAGCACGGCGAGTCTTTGGCTATCAGCCTTGACATAGCCAAAGCTTTCGACAGAGTCTGGCACCGGTCTCTTCTTTCCAAGCTTCCGGCCCATGGCTTGCCCCCTCAACTATGCACCTGGATTGCAAGTTTCCTGCAGAAGCGTCGTATTCGAGTCCTTTGCGACGGTCGCGCTTCCAAATTTATGCAGGTCAATGCAGGAGTGCCTCAGGGGTCTGTCTTATCCCCTACGCTCTTTGTTCTGCATATCAATGATATATTGAATCTCGGCAACATACATTGTTATGCGGACGATAGTACCGTGCATGGGCGATATCTCGGGCATCCTGGGGCCAAACAGGCTGAGGTTGAGGGGAAAAGGCAGAATCTTGTCGTTGAACTTGACCAGACCTTGGACTGCATCTATAAATGGGGTGCCAAGAACTTGGTCGAGTTCAACGCCACGAAGACCCAGGCATGCGCGTTCTCAACAAAAAGGTCTCCGTTCCTTCACCTCCCTTCTCTGAAGAACACTCCACTGGTGATACGTGACAGCCTCTCCATCTTAGGTATGGATCTTTGCCGCTCCCTTAATCAGAAAACCTACATCGAGAGCGTCATTAAGCAAGCTTCGCGAAAACTCGGAGTTTTGAACAGGGTGAGGCGGTTCTACACGCCTGGGCAACTGTGCCTATTGTATAAGGCACAAGTGCGCCCTTGCGTGGAGTACTGTTCTCATGTTTGGGATGGCTCCGCGCAGTACTTGCTGGACGCTCTCGACCGGTTACAGCGGCGGGCTGTCCGTATCATCGGAGATCCAGAGGTCACGAGTTCACTGGAACCTCTGCAACTCCGTAGGGACATTGCCTCATTGGCATGTTTCTACAGAATATACCATGGGGAGTGCTCTGAAGAGTTATTCCACCTTATCCCGCCCTCCCCTTTCCTATCCAGAACAACGCGTGCTGGGCTCAGATGCCATCCTTACACGGTAGAGTCATTTTACACGATTACAGCGCGTACCAAAAAGTTTGGGTCGTCATACCTCTGCCGAACGACCAAGGCATGGAATTCTCTGCCAAGGCACGTGTTTCCTTCTTCCTTCAATCCTGGGTCCTTTAAGCGGCGCGTGAAAAAGCATCTTCTTAGGCCGTCAAAGTAGATACGTCAACATCGCCACGGCTGCTATAAGGGCGGTGTGGAGGCCACTGCTCTTAGACCACACGACTGCTTACCATCAGGTGGAGTGTGGTCATTTTGACGAGCAAAATAATAAATAAAAAAATAAATTAAAAAAATCCTATTATTCTAAGATATTATCCTAAGACTGATAGCATATTTTGTCTCACTTTTCATTACCTATTGATCAAGAATCGTGAATAAACTGCGTCGCTGCGCCTAGTAGTGGCATAGGTACGTTTGCATGTATGTTCAATTTACGGGTCCAGATGTTACTGGGTTTACCTATTTCTTAGAAAATTATCTCACGTAATAGAAGGCGGGCCTATTACAGTCTACCTGTCCTAAAAACAGACTTTATGCAATGTAGGTGTAATGTGTATACGTTTAAATCTGTAGACATAGCCTACGTCACGCGTGGGACCAATATGTACATTTTACAAAATAAAAATAATAATATGAAACCGAATCTTGAAAAAAGGACAATTCAAATAATTGCAAAGAGAGGAACCCACCGCGCATCCTTGTATTGCTCACCCCAGCTATTTATTACAATAGTAAAATATTGACAGTGCCGAACTTCTGTAGCGATGACGTCTTGAAGTTAGAGTAGGAGGTACAACCGCATCCAAAATCCGGCTATTTTCAAAAGACAAATGAAAAATTCCACTTTCTAATGTATAATATTTTATTTAGCGATAACTAATTGTCTTTTACTGAGAATAACAAACGGAGGCATAAACTAAAATTGACAAATAAAACGAACTCGTAAATTCACACAACTTATATTTATATATAAATAGGTACTTACAAACAAAATAATTGGTAATAATGATCTAATAAATAAAGGAACATTGACAACATTAGAATCACACACATTTTACTCTAAGGTAACTAACAATTACTGCTACAAGTAGTATCATATTTTCATCCAAAATCACTAAGCGCAACTTTTTGACACACGTAACTTTTTGTTATGAAACATTTTGCAATGCAACTTTTAATTACCTATAAGTACAGCACATAATGAGGGCTATCGCGCTTGGATTAACCGCTAGAGGTGCTAGTGGATGGTAAGGTCTAGACACTTCACTTTATAGTCACTTCAACAGTAACCATAGAAACCGTCAATTATTACGGCGAAATACGGCTTTTGACAGCAACTGTGACAGTGTTGACAGGACCTTACTCGCTAGTGGCGCCGCCTGGTGAGCACAAAAACGATAGCCCCCATTGGCAAGATATAGGCAAACTAAGGCAAAAACGCATTTTTTAATATTGGCGGAAGTTTGGAACGTTTTGCAATAAAACAAAAATTCTCGGATTTATTTGCGGCCATCGCTTGAATAAATATTTATTAATATCATGGGTATGAATGGTATTATGTAAGTATCCCAAACTTTACTAGAAAATCTCTTACCTACTAGTGCGGTAGCTACCAAATTATAAAACCATTTTTAGGCCAATTAGGCTTTCCCAGATAGTTATATTAGTTATACTAAAACCGCCGATACTTATACACTAGGTATGTTAAACACACTAATACCAGAATTGCTAGGTACATCGGATACAATGCACTGGTCTTTGGTAACGCAGAAGCCGGACACACCATCGCGGAACAGCCCCTTCTTGCAGTGGCAGCCGAGCACACATCTTCGGGTGTTCAGTGTGCACAACAAGCGCGTCTGGCAGCGAGGCTCACAGCCGAAGCGACAGACAAACTCTTCGTTAGGATGATTGCATTTCTCTGCAAAAAGATAAACGTTTTTTAAATTTTAATTTCCTCTTTAATTTGATGGATTTTAGTGCCGATCATTGGCGTAGCTTATTTTTTGGGCTGGGTTATTTTCTAGTGGAGCCCGGAGCTTAATATGGCTACAATTCATGCCAATACTTCACCACGTCCGCAAATGCCAATAAACAAAATTAGGTTCGGCAATTCCGGCGTTTACCTATTTATTTCTACCGCAGTGACTAGAAAGACCAATGTTTAACCTCCAATCTGAAAACTGCAAGTGAAATGATATTTTTTAATTTGAAACATGGCATGTTACGCTAACAAAAGGTTAGGAGATGGTCTACTTTTCTCATTCACGGGAAGTACTCTCATACACAATCTTGTCCCGTAATGCGCGTGCCCTGTTTTCATCATTTAAAAAAAGTCTTTTTGTATCTTCTAAATAAAACTTTTCTCCATTGTTGTGTAAAAATATTCTGTATTTTGTTCCATATTTGGTGAAAAAGAATTCATTTCAAAACAAATTCTATTGAATATACACTTACATGTTGCACGTAAACTTTTTAAAAATAAAATACAATTGACTTTAATAATTCCGTCGCATTTGGCAGCCATTTTGATTTCAATCCTTTTTGAAATGACAATATTTAAAAGCTTAGGCGAAACTGCGTTCAGCCAGCTTTGCTAAATTGTTCATTCAAAACGGATTTAGTTAATAATCGTTTTCATTTAGACTTCCGAATTGAATTTTGGAATCAATCCTCTGACTTTTTACAAGAAAAGATATTGAAGAATAATTACAGTGGACTTATAACACTTAAATAAAAATATAAAAGCTAAAAGGAATTCATTGTTGGAAACAAAGCTCCAATTTAGGAGTTCAGCTGATTTGGTAATGAACAATATAAGCGGATAAAAATTTACGACGGCTACACAACACACTTTGGCTCTTAAATCGCATATTAACAATTTTACGAGGTAGCTGCCATGAAACTTTCTCGTTTATCCCTAAAACAATTGCGATATAAAATGTGGGAGTACGGTACCTATACTAAAGTATGGATATATTGAATCATCGGATCAATTTAGTACAAAACGCTGTTCTTTATTTGTCTCTCGTAAGCTCTCAATTGTTTAAGGGTCAAGGATTATCTCATAAAATATCTGTTTATATTGGTGAAATGGTTAATAAATGTCGTATGTAATAAAATTCAAATCTATTTAATAACATAAGGTACCTTTAAAATAAAGTATAAGTTTGAAAAAGTAAATCACTCTCATTCAATGTTTAGTCTTAGTTAGAGACGAGAATTTGTAGAGCTCATGTAGACCTCAGTCCATAATGATGTTTTTTGTGATAGCTTTACTTGGCTACCTCCGTCGTGCAGCGGTAGTGAAGCTCGATTGCCGAGTCAGGAAAACTTTTATTGAGATAATGTAACAAGACATTTTCAGTAGCGGCACATAATTAGGGGCTCAAGTCTGCTATTACAATAGTGTCACAATCGATAGACCATTGACTTAATAATAGGATTAAATATAATGACCAGCAAAAATACTAATTGCGCAGCAAAATATGGTTACTAAAATATATCATAACAAGCACCTATACGCTTCAAATCACTGCATTCCGTCTCGGAAGGGTTAGGTTATGTTAGGTTCCTTCTTAAACCCACCCAAAAATAGGAGCCCCGCAAAGCGGGGCTCCTTTGAAATGTTTGCTGGCCATGAGTTGCCGATCAATTAGCTATTTCTGCTCACAGATTATATTTTTCTGCTCACAATAATTCCAATACTATGCTAACCATTTAAATAACACCCTTTCATAATTGTTGATTTTGATAAGTTTGGTAATCTATACTTATATTATAAAGCTGAAGAGTTTGTTTGTTTGAACGCGCTAATCTCAGGAACTACTGGTTCGATTTAAAAATTATTTTAGTGTTGGATAGCCTATTTATCGAGGAAGGCTATAGAATAACCGCGGGAACATCTAGTCTACTAATATAATGGTGTCATTATGACTTTCCGATGATCAACCACTGACCCTCCATTGAAAAAAGGATTAAATATAATGATCATCAAAAATACTAATTGGTCAGCAAATATTGCACAGCATAACGAGCATCTATACGCCTCAAATCACTGCATTCCGTCTCGGAAGTGTTAGGTTATGTTAAGTTCCTTTTTTAAACCCACCCAAAAATAGGAGCCCCGCGAAGCGGGCCTCCATCGACTTAGTTTGATCTCTTTAAAGTTTGCTGGCCATGAGTTGCTGATCAATTACCTATTTCTGCTCACAGATTATATTTTTCTGCTCACAAAAATACTAATACTATGCTAACCATTTAAATAACACACTTGAAAACTGGCATAGAAGTAAAAAAAATAAAAAGGATTGACTCATCAAACTACAAACGATTTTTTTAAAAACTGTTTTAGTTTTGAAATCGCGGTATTATTTTGGGGTATTTTTTTACATCAAAAAAAAATCTTGTAAGTTTGACCGACAGCACAACATAATTATTTTATTTTATCACATTTCGCGCTAATCACACCTAAACCTTAAAGGTTTACCAACAGTAGGTAGCAGAAGGTATTCAATAAATTTATAAAACCGATAAGTATAATTTATTAAGCTCGTTACAAAACAAGCTATTAACCTATTGAGCCACAGCGGTACACCGGCAGCCAGTCACATTAGATTTTTAGTTATGTCTGGTATTCTAGCCTTGACAGATTAATAACACGAGACCCTAAACAAATGAGTATCTGTTAATAAACGTTTCTAGAACTATTTATATCCATACATCAAGTTCAAGAGCGGCCACAGGAGTATGCAGGCGTGATGGATGGAGCTATGCACAATGGAGTCAAGTTTACGGCCTGTCACATAAATAAGGCACCCACATGCCGCTACTGAGAAACGTCACACATTACTTATGCATGTACTATGTACTGTTTAAGTAGTATGTCAGCAGGAGCGAACTGGATAAATGGTATTACCCTCACATTAAAATGTTTGACAGTTAACATTGAAAGAAATACCAACATTCTTTGTAGCATTATTTTATTGTATATATTTACATAATATTTAAAATAGGAATAAAGTATGTCAAACCCAAGAAGTAGCAAACCACAGCTAGACTTCATGATACTGTGAGCTCATTCTGCGTAAATAGAAACACCCATGATTAAATTATGTTCGGGTACTTTAAAATAACTACACTGGAACATTGAGACAACTGCCATCTTAGTCTCCCCGTGACCATGGCTGCTGAAAAGCAACCGAAACGTCGGGGAAAGTGTAAACACAAATATTATTATTTCACCGGATTATTTCACCCGATGCCGAAAGTTTCACTTACTTCCTCTCCAACAGCGAAGGCAAATAGCGGATATTTCCTTTTTATTTAAAATTGTAAATGGGTCGACGGATGTAGCCGAGCTGGTGAACAAAATTGGCCTGCGCGTACCATCTGCGCTGTTACGAAGGCATAACCTTCTTTATACTCCTGCCATCCCTAGCACCTACAGGCAGAATTCATTTACGATCAGGGCTTGTCGTATGTTCAATACAGCATGCCGGAGAGTCGATATTGATCTCTTTAACACGAGTGTCAATAAATTAAAAAGGGTTATGTGTAATGACTTTTTTGAACATCGAAGGTAATTAATTTGTTTGAGGAGTGGCGAATGGATGTGTATGTTTTTCTTGTTTGCACTACTGTCGCATGTATGCATATATTACCTATAGTTTTTATATTACATAATGTTAGTTATTTTTATGGTGAACTATGTAGTCGTGTTACTGTTATTAAATTTTGCATGTACTATTGTTAGATGTGAAAGCTTGTAATTGGCCATAGCTTAATCATATTATCCTACTTATACTGTTAACTAGCTGTAAGTTTTCTAAATTTGAAAATAAAATAAAATAGATAGTATAATAGTATAGTAATAGTATAAATAGTTTTAATAGTTTCAATAATTTAATTAGCTTAAAAATTAGTAAAGTTTAATAGTGATTATAGTAGTGTAACAGTTTTTCAAAATTTTGTAATAAAGTGTCAAATAAACAACGCGATAAAATCCGTATATAGTAGTTTAATTTCAATGAATAACATTCGCGTAAACAGAAGACAATATTAGGTATAAGTGCTCAGTGGGGAGACCAATAGACTGCAATGCAGAGGGTCTCGGGTTCAAACCCACGTCGCGCACCTCTGACTTTCGGAAGTTATATGACTTTTCCAAATTATGTGCGTATTGATTGACAATTATCGCCTGCTCCGCGCCTCGGAGAGCACGTTAAGCCGTCGGTCCCGGCTGCCATGAACATCTATGGCAGTCTTTATTGGGAAGTCAGTGCCCTCTAATATCCTGACACTGGTCTAGCCTTAGAGTATCGTTAGCCTTCGGGTTGCGGAGTTCAGATGGCAGTCGCTCCGTGTCAAAACTGATATCCAGTCAAATACGGTTAGACCAGAAAAGCCGACCCCAAGTGACTTGGGAATAATAAAGGCTAGGGAGAAGAAGGAGAAGAAGGTATAAGTGCTGGATATGTTGATAAAAGTGTAAGGCAAAAACAAGCTGATCTAGATGACGCGGTCGCTACCGCTGTATGGTCGGGATGGTTACTGTTTCATACTGTATATTACATTTACATATTTTAAGATAAATGTGGCAGGCGAATATACTACCAATCTCATGGTAAGCCGTTACAGACTATGGACACTTTTAATATTAGTATCACACGAAAATAGACTGACAATAATAATCCTCCAGACCGAATTTCGGCCACGGTGGCTAGTCTTAACGGAGACTGGCCATCTGCGCAGGAGTTATTATAGTGCACAAGTGTGTGCGCAAACACAAGTGCACTCTCTGTTCTCTAACTCTCATGATCCGATGAGACGGTAATCCGACACGACCGGAGAGAGATCAGGCGCAGGACCAACGGCTTTACGTGCTTTCCGAGGCACGGGGGTGTCGTACACCGCCAACTTCCTAACTCCGGGCTGCTATTGAGATTTCTTAACTGAAAAACCCAATAACTTTTTGTTGGACCGACCCGGGATTCGAACCCGAGACCTCATGCACGGCAGTCGCATTCAGTACCGCTGCGCCACGGAAGCAGTTGAAAGGCTGGCAACACAGCAATCCCCTTTTTGAAGGCATAGCTGACAGTGTAGTGCACAGTGCGGGTAACTTGGAAACCCCACTGCAATTATCCTTAATTTTCAACAGGATAGAGATATTATACAAATTTAAGCGACTTCCTCGCTGTTACTTAAGTTCCACTCTTTGCTCTATCAATGTCTCTTTTTCGGCCTCGGCCATTCCAAACATATTCCTTGGATAGCCACATGTCAAATATTATGGCGTATTCAGCTCTTATTATTGCAGCCACGCATAATGCCCGTTTAAAAGCCCCTTTAGACACTGACATTCATGAAACCGACTCCATTTTAGATTTAAATTTGATGAATAAGTATTTAGTAGTAAATACCTACTTATTTATTTCATGGAGTTGGAACTTGTATTGTTTCCAACTTTCTCCATTTAGTGTGGATGTATGAGAGGTATGGTTCACATTAGCGGAATTCGTCGTCCGATGTAACCCTGAACTAGTTTGTGGTAGAATTAGAAGCTTTAGTATGTCAAGTATACCCAAACTTGCACGAATCGTGTTACTCTGGGTAGATTAGTAGTGACTTACTTCTGCACACAGTATCTGCATAGAAAGCATACCGGTTTAAAAAGTATCCTATGCGTTAAACCAGCTTATAGTGTACCCAATTTGCATCCAAATACGTTTAACTGTTTTGTTGTGACTGAGTAACAAACATTCAAACATCATCATAAACTTTTACAGTTGTAATATTAGTAAAATTTGTTGCTCGGAGTTGATTTATTTCTAGTTATTATATTTTGGCATAACAGTTTGTAGATTACACTTTTTTGAAGTGAAAACTTCTTTAGCGGCGTTGTGCACTTTTTTGTGATGGGTAAAAAATGTTAAACTCGCGTCAGGACACGTGATCTGATCGAAAATTCGTAAGACGAAGGGAGAATTGTCATGTTTGTGTACGATAGCGCAATAAATGAATATTGTATTTTACCACATAAATGATAGTACTTTTATACTGATCATTAAAGCAATTCGTGCAAAATTATTCCCTAACCATTCCAAAATATCAAAAATGCACGTTAATATTCAAGTTTTCACTTCTGCCGGCACTCCCGGAGTGCAACTCGTTGTTTTTTTATCTCGTGCCATAACCGATACATGTTTATAATAAAACCTAGATACGCCAATCCACCCCGTATTGGCGTATCTAGGTTTTATCCAGAAGGCAACCATAAGCTGTGATGGCCTACATAAAGCCCAATTTGAGGTTAAACCTAGCATCCTGAGGTGGACACCAGACATTTCTGGGGTTGGCATAGCCCACCTGACTGACATTGTGGCGAGGTCGTCACCTAAATCACTGTACCATTCGTGCAGTCAAGATATTAGGATATATACTTACTGGCTAAGTTAGTGCCTTCGTAGGTACATAGTAACGAACTACTCAATACGTACGAAGAAAGCAGTCGTTCTTGTCCACACAGTGTCCAGTATGATGACGCAGTAGCGGCGGCCGGCACAGACACCCCGTGATGCACACCTTGTTGGGGCAATCCGGCACCGGCTGGGAACAGCTCGGCTCGCACCAGCCGCACGTGAAGTATTCCTCGTTCGGCGCGCAGTCCTCGATGGCAGGCGACCCCGAGTGGTCTATTCTTACCTCAGCTAAAGGGAACAGATAATGAGTCCTGAGTTGGTTTTAAAGTCCTCTCTACCTCTAAAGAGGAGCTTTCTTAACAGTCTAATTTAAGTGTAACAGAATGTCAAATTTGAAGATTGTGATGGAAACGTCACCCTACAGAAACTATCATCCAAATAACGTTTTGGGTGATTGATTTGCACAGTGCTTTTTGTAGAACAGATGTGTGAATGAATCATAATACTCCTTTTTTTGATAGTAATATATTTTTGTATTTCTATGGATGTTTTCAGTAATTGACATTCATCCGTAGCTGACTATTGGAGTAGCTGTGCTGCCAAAGCAATGGCAAAAGATTACTATCGTAAATCAGTATGAGCAGGTGACATCATATTATTCTGCTCAAGTGAGTTGGGTGGATCCCTGAAGTAGTTTCAGATCCAGCTATCAACCCGCCATTAAAGGCAGGGAGCCAACTTTCTGCTTTGAATGGCGGGTGTGCCAACACAACGTGGTTAGTTTATTCAGTTTATTAGATTTGGAGGTTTATTCGAAGCAAGTAGGATGTATCGGTTCCAATGCGTGACTTCGTATTTGCTCCGGGTCAGCCCGCCATACCTTCTCCGCTCACCTTTTCCTGCGGAGAGCAATGTGTAGGTATATGGCATTCCTCTCCGCATTAAAAAGAAGGCTCATCTAGTGCACACGCACAAAACGAGCATTTGACTGCGATCTTCTGTAGGAGGTACATTCACGACCAAGCTACTCAATTTTTTTCATTTCCATTTCAGGTTTGAACTCGGAGCCCGCTGTCCCCGTTGGTTTGAACTAGGAAATCCTTGCGGTACGCAATATATTTGTTATCAAACTAAGGCGTGTTACAATTATCTATACAAATAAATAAAATTGAAGTGTCTGTTTGTAATGTCAAAATAACAGCTTTTTATCTAATGCATATGAAAGTATATAAGATACCTATAAGAAAACATCAATTTTTTAAATTTTTGTCTGTCTGTTTGTTCCGGCTAATCTCCGAAACGGCTGACCCGATTTTGACGGGACTTTCACTGACAGATAGCTGATGTTATAAGGAGTAACATAGGCTACTTTGATTTTAGAAAAAAAAAATGGTTCCGCGGAGACAAACACTTTTTAATTAAAATCTACGCGGACGAAGTCGCAGGTAACAGCTAGTTATAACATATAACACGTATTGAGTAATGATGGACTTATTTAGCGAGTTATGTGTTACTAGCATCGCGGAACGGCATTATGAAACCAATTAATATTTTGCTGCAAATTGATCTAATTAACGATTGTAACATTCTACTTTATCATATCCCACTGTCTCATTGGTGGCGTGGCATTAGTTTGCGTGTATCTTTAGTCTCGGGTTTGATTTAAGGGTCGAGCAGTGTTATTGGGATGTAATTTGGCAATTCTATGGCACTCTCATCAGGTCAGGGTCTGGGAATATGCCCAGTAGACAGTAATAGGCAATTCTATAGCCTAAAAACGTAGCTCTTAGCGAAATCTGGGTGTCATAGTGATGTCTATCTCTATTTTTCGAGATATATCGGCGTAAGATATATCTAGATATATGTACGCATTGCGTTTTATTAGGTCATCATTATTATTGTATTCATCATCATCATCAGGCTATGATAGTCCACTGCTGGACATAGCCATTATTGTATTCAAAAGAATGTTATTGTTGTTGATAGAGTGAGCTCCCAGACAAGCCAGACTTATTTAATTTTAGCAAAGCTTTGATTACCATGGTATCCGTGCGTACTCGTCAGGTTGAAATTGGAGGAACCGACATTTACTTGGAGCTGATAGGCATTGAACAATTAAAGGAAAGAGAGGAGGAGTGTTTTTATCCAACAAGGGAAGGAAAAGTGGGAGTCGAGTCGTATCAAAGATAAAGCAAAGAAGAAGACAGAGATATGGCTATATACATTATTTGTATACTTATAGCATTTAATTTTTTTATGTTCGAGAGATAAATTAAAGTGAACCGACGTATCGATTTACTTTCTTTCACACTAGTCATGTCGAGTCATCAAACGTTATTATCATGCTAACTAAATTAAAATATGTAACTAGACAAACAATGACGAATTTAAAATTTAAAAACGAGTATAGAGATCATTGCTATAAAGAGTATCTCTCAGGCATAAATGCATGAAATTATTAGTATTAAACATAACCCCTAGTATTTTTACAGCTGGTAACATAATAATACAAAATAACAACTTAGTTCTTTCTTCTTCTTTATACTTCAGAGCTTTTCTCTTGTCGGTGAGTATACGCCATCTTTCGAGGTTTTATGAACTTTGTTACAAATTAATAATTTATACAATAGCTCGTTTTGGTCCATACGATATCTATGTACGAAGTACTAGGACCTCAAGTAACGTAGGAGGTGTTTCAATAAAATTGCCTAAGTAATACATTTATAAAATTCTCTTTAATTAAGATATCGTCGACATCTCTTATTTAATTTTTTTTAAATTATTATACGGAAACATTTACTAGGTAAGTAGGATTTTTAAAATAATGATTATTTGTTGTTAATTAAGAAAAGTTCTTATTAAAAAGGTTAAATCTAAGAAGTGGCAACATATACAGCACAGTCGTCATTTTTGTTGAGTATTTAGTACTAGTATAGTATTATATTATCTGTGGTGTAGATACGTTTTAAATTAGAAATAGGGATAAAGTTACATTTAGACAATATTATTGATTTTACGTGATAATTACCTATCTCTGTTGAAACAACTGTGGTGTATAATAAGCATTGTCTGATTGTTTCAATTAACTTAACAATGAGGTAAAGACATTTTATTTATGTTTCATTTAAATAAATAAAAGACATAACGCTTTCGTGTGCGTATTTTGTTAACTTTTTGCCTAAATTGTTATTAATCCATCTAAATGCAAAGCATTTTAAATCATAAACAAGTGCAAGTGATTATGATAAAACTGCTTGATTCCATTATTCTCATCTAAGAATCGTCGAGAGCGTGCGCCATAAGTACCTATTCAAAACTAAGAATCAAGTAGGTACCAGGGTAATAGAAAACTACGTAGAGGTGAGTGAAATTTACTTTATCCGTGTAATATCAGTGTTCTTTTTACTAAGAAAGCAGAGACGCTAAGAGATTCTGGATGGGATATTGAATTTTAGTTGAGATTTGAAATTAAAACATTTATAGTGATGTAATACCTACGTTAGTTTCAATTTTAAATAATATCATTTCTCAGTTTTAAATTGACATGAAATTTAAAATAATTTGTTTTGATTGGGGGATATTTATCACATTGACATGGATTATGTATCAGATGTATGTATATTACGACCATCAAATTCGACCATACCTTTCTGTTATATAAAATTCAAGCTTATATACTGCTATAAAATACCAAACTTGCCCAATTGATTAAATCTTATTATTTAGATTTTTATCAGAACAGCAAACATACTTGATTAATTATATTATCGAATAGCAAGTACGTATATTAATGTATTTAGGAACCTCTGTTTCAATAGGATGGCAAAAAATCTTTGTCTCAAATTTAACTGCAAATTCTTGAAAAAAGATACAGTTTAAAAGGCCTAAGAGCCATAGCACACGATAACATGCTATTTTAATACAACAAAACGTAGCATATTATGTGCTATAGCCCTAAGTCATTAAATAAGGAAGAGGAAGAAGAAATCAAAAGAGATAAATGTTCAACAATATTTAATTTGTCTAAATCTGACAATAAATAATACCTTCTTAACAAAATAATAATACTAAATAAAAACAGCCGAACATAATTTTAGTCACAATTATAAACATAATAATATCTACATAAAGATGTGCATTAGCTTATATATTGTGTATTCAAGATAGTAAGTAAATATTACAACAATAATAATACTTTAGGCTCGGATACACTGTAGGTACATGCGCAAGTTGAGGCAATGGCGAGTTGTATACATCGTATAACCAACAGTTGCAAGCTACCCGCGCAAGTTATCCGCATGACTAAAAGCGAAAATATACTACGTGTTGTGGCGTGTCGTGACGTGCCAGAAGCATATCGGTTTTATACATTTAATATGGTTAGGGACATATTTGCAATTTTGCATGTCGTGTCGTGTCGCGACGCATTCTATAAGTACACGTAAGTATGTTTCCGCCTTAAGTCGTGAATGTAACTAGCTTGCGCATGTAGCGCGCGTGAATAGCTTGCGAATGTAAGCCGCGCGAGTGGTTTGAGCATGTAGCCTGCGCAACTAGCTTGGGAATGTAACCCGCGCGAGCAGCTTACGCATGTAGTCCGCGCGCAAGTGACTTGCGCATGTTGCCTGCGCAGCTAGCTTGTGCATGTGATTGCACGAGTAGCTTGCGCATGAATCCTAGATACTTGCGTTGGTTACAAACCCCATAATACAACACAAATGTTAATATTGAAATCTAAATACAGACAGTAGTAACATAATATACAAAATCAATGGCAAGAACAAGAATTATATTGAATAGTCAAACAAATATTTTCAGGAAGCAAGAGTTATCTAGGTTAACATTAGAACCTGTGTGTTTCAGCAGTGCATAAAGGATAATATTGTCTTCTGTTTAAACTACTATATACGGATTTTATCGCGTTGTTTATTTGACACTTTATTACAAAATTTAGAAACTGTTACACTACTATTGCTATTAAACTTTACAAATTTTTAAGCTAATTAAATTATTGAAACTATTAAACACCCATGATTAAATTATGTTCGGGTACTCTGAAATAACTACACTGGAACATTGAGACAACTGCCATCTTAGTCTCCCCGTGACCATGGCTGCTGAAAAGCAACCGAAACGTCGGGGAAAGTGTAAATATAAATATAAATAGTATAATAGTATAGTAATAGTATAAATAGTTTCAATAATTTAATTAGCTTAAAAATTAGTAAAGTTTTATAGTAACAGTAGTGCAACAGTTTCTAAATTTTGTAATAAAGTGTCAAATAAACAACGCGATAAAATCCGTATATAGTACTTTAATTATTTCAATGTATTGGATTTTCTGCTGCAATGAGAATGCACACACATGAAATAACACAGTTTCGTGCTTGCGTGATATTTCTCTATGCGTTTAAGTCGAGATTCAGTGCTGTGTGTATACATACAAGAAACCATAAAGGTCTCTAATGAGAATAAGAATAATACAAACACAGAAAGAAGACCACATTACACTAGCAATGCACAATTGTTATCAAACCATAAACGTACCCCGTTTTTCTACCTCGATAATTAGCGTTTTGGCAGTAATCGCAGTGCTAAGAGAACACAGCCAAGCCTATGAGCGGTGGTTACTGCTTACTGTCACGTAGGATGACTTGTCTACCCACTCAATGCATTAGAATCAAATAATTCGGCGATAGTACAATTCTGCATTCGAATGTTCGTCCCTAACATTGAAATAATAACACAGGCCTGCAAAATGAAGGTCATAACTTCCTCTCTGGAATTTGATAGCTGATTCTGGAGTATTTTGATGCGCTGATTACGAATATGTACTTAGTTTTTCTCCATCACCTCCTGATTTTTCAAAAAAGCTACAGATAGAAAATTGAGAAAAAAGACAAGTTTTCACTTAAAAAATTATATATTTAAAAAAGTACTTAATTTTTAACTTAAAAAACTATTAACACGTAATAACAACTTATTGCTGGGTTAAAATACACTTAAATTTTATTTGTGGAACCTGGTCCTTTTTTCCTGGAAGCTTCTGTTGTGCGATTTTCGCTTATATTTCCGGTTTGGATCATCACGCTTCAACAACCAACAATAGTCCGCCATCATGCTGACATTCCATCTTCCTTGATACCGGACTTCAAGCTCTTTTAAATCTTGGTGAAATCTTTCACCTTGTTCTTCGCTAACGGCTCCTAGATTTTCTGGGAAGTAATCAATGTGCGAATTCAGAAAATGAAGTTTAACGCTCATATTACAACCCATTACACCAAAATTCGTTATTAACAACAAAAGTAGCAATCTTCAACATGGTTGTTAGGCTCTCTCCATAGCATGGGCGAAACGATTTTGAAGCTATTTTTCTGTCCTTTTGACCACTTGCGAAGTTCAAGTAAACAAGTCGAACAAACTTTTTGAGGTGTCCAAGTTTTGTCTTGGTTACTTATAGAATGTCCAAAATAACTTTTGTAAATATTTTTCACATAGTCTGTAATGTTGTTTCGTTGTTTTATCACCATGAATTTCCCGCAAATATAACAAAAACAATTCGAAGAGTTTAAACAACTTCGCGACGACATTTTAAAGTTTAGGTTGCAAGATGCGCACTTCGACTGTTAGTTTTCTAATTCAGAGTAGGTACTTATACAAAAAAAACCTTTTGTTTTCTTCATTATACCCTTTTTGAACAACATTAACAACAATTAGGCAATATCACCTAAACATCGTGTATTAATGAGCTCATTACTAAATGAAGCCAAAATGACCCGTTTTCGAAATGGTTAATGCGAATTACTTACACTTATTATGTAGTAATTAACAAATTACTGATTTGCATTCATTTCTATGTCGTCTTAAACTAATTAAATGCAATAAAAATTAAGCTGAAGTAATTAAGTGACGTTTTATAGATTTTAAAATGTATGCGCTCAGACATTTTTAGTTAAAATCTTAAATATTCAATATCAAAGAATCCTGACGTGATAGAATTTTTTTATTATTTTTCTCGTAATCAGCACATTAGAAACTATAGAAAACGTTAATCAGATCTCAGAGAGGAAAACCATTGCAGACCTGTGTAATCAAATCATTGTAGTACAATTTAATTCTGATTTGATCTTTAAACCTTATTGAACTCATTGTCATCTATTTTTAAATCATATGTTCATAACAAAAAAACAAAACTTTTGAAAACCACTAATAAAGTTTGCAATTATGAAGGTATTGAAATTAGAGGTGGTCGTTAAATCAATAAACTGTTTTTATTAACGGCTTTTTGTTCTTTAACGAATCAACTGTTTTTCTTCAATGAAAAAACCTGTTGAAAATATTAACCTAATATATTCTATCAACGTCTTCGCAACGCAAGTCGCTAGTCGCAACTTGCGATAATGTATAAATAATTTTCATCTCATAAAATAATCTAATAAAATAACGAAAGCAGTTTTGTTCTAATACAGTTAGTAGCTACAAAACGGTTTTCTAAGTTGCGATCGAAAACATTGACATAATATGCAATAATTTAACTTTATACAGTCATTATAATCAGTTCATTGAAAAACCAGTTGACGATTTAACAGTTTTTTTAACCTGTTGACCATTGACGAAAAACAGTTACATTAAATTAATTAAAAAACCGTCAATGACACATCTCTAATTGAAATATAGATTCTGATATCAAATGAAAATAAGTGGAGGTATTTAACGCCAGTCCAGTTATCGGTACAATTTTACTAAGCGACACGGGATACACACATAATAATTAATTAATTTACCGGCATCCAGATACAATTAGGCATTGTATGTAAACCTCGGGGTCCGTTGGCTAGGAGATTAAAGTATTGTTATTGCATGTGCGAAAACGAAATAAAGCTATACACTTTGTACAGCGCTATAACAATGTAAGCATTGTTAAAAATCAGATGGTAACTTTGCCCACTGTCAAATGTTTGAATAACAATCGCACTTTGCTGTTTGACAATACTCGTCGGCCTTACACTGTTATGACATTGTAATAAAAATCATAATCAGTATTACCTTTAGGACAGTCCTCTAACTTCACACATTGTCCGTCTGGAGCCATAACATATTCCGGCTCACAGAAGCATCCAGTCATACAAGGCGTAGGGCACCTGGGATTCGGGTTGCTACAGGTTCTTTCACAGGTCTCACACTTCTTGTAAATCTGGTGTGAGTTACAGGTCATCTGGTATTCTATTGGCTGGTGTGTGGTTGTTGCTGGAAGGTTGACATGTGTTACAAAAAATATGTGTATTAGTATATTGCTGATGTGACTTTTCATTAGTTTTTCACGACTTGCCTGATTATAGGCAGTGAATGTAAGCTTGCAAAACCAAGGGCAAGTAGACGTTTAGTTAACTAATAGAACGATCTGCTATTCAATTGAATAAATTCTCTACACTGCCAATCAAACTTTCGAGTCTACAATTAGGGTTGCCAACTTATTTGTCAAAAAAACGTATAAAATGTTTTGAATAGGAAAAAAATTAAGTATTTGGAAGAAAAAAAGTATTTTTAAAATTTTATGTTTTTATTTCTTTAATAACGTATTTTTGTGTGCTTTTAGCACAAGCTAACAATTTTTGCTATCTTTAAATTTTTCAAAGCTTGTTCGACAATCAAAATTTAAATTTGAATAAATAAACAATTCGTTTTGAATTAAATTTATTGACGCTCTATTTTTTTCTTCTCGCCACTTTAGATTCATCACTGATAAAAGTAAGTAAAAGCATCACAGTAAAGATTGGAAATAAAGTATTCTCATATACTTTATTTGTATGCCAAAGTATAAAGTATAATTACCAAAAATAAAGTAGGATATGTTATTATAAAGTATGGTAGACAACCCTATCTACAATACATATGGGAGAACAGTTGGTTATATGGCCAGTACTTAAGTGAAAATCGAGTTCGAGATGAATTATTTTACAGAATAGCACGGTAGATACGCATTTGACATCGCCCTGTTGGCATCTTTACAAGCTATTTAGTACATTCAACCATAATATTCGATGCAGTTATAGATTAAGTTCGTATTTATGGTATTTAGTACTATATAACATAATTATCTGAATTAGCGTATAACTTACATATCTGTGATATCGTTTATACTATTTAATGCGATATTCTATCTGTGTACCAAGTTTCGTAAGTTATTCCGTAGAACGGTTCACGCGACATTGAGTAAGACACGTCCAAATATATACATATAATAAAATCGTAGGAAAGTCAAAACTGTACATTGACTATTTTTTTAAAGAATACTTGGGGCGTGACTAGAATCGATATCGAAGCCAAAAATATAGTTTTTAGAATTTTTGTCTGTTTGTCTGTATGTATGTTCGGGCTAAACTCAAAAAGTACTGCATATTACTAACAGGTCGGGTCAACATATATGCTACATATTATCACGCTATCACCTACGGGGGAGGAGCTGTGAATCTTTATTTTTCTTACGCATTCTGTGACAGCGTGTAATCTAACGACGCATATTTAAATGTTGTTTTTGAGTAAGCCATGCTATTATCTAGCTTTACACTATAAAAACTACGCTATTTAAGTAACTTGGGCAGAGAAATATAGTTGGGTTCCGCGGCGACAAACACTTTTTAGTTAAAATCTACGCGGACGAAGTCGCAGGTAACAGCTAGTATCTTTATAAACTTACACATATGAAGTGGGATTATAATATGTATGTATGACATCAAATCGATCGACAACTAAGTAAACATGGTTTCGAATAGCCCTTTTCGTAACACTGCCAGTTCGGCAACAACTCAATTGTAAGTAGCAAGGCTATCCTAGTCTGGATGGTATTTATAACCCGAATTAAAATAAATCAACAAATAAGGTTATAGATTTGATTTTTATTTTACAAATTATTTATTGGTATACTTTCTCTGGTATTTGATAACAGCTTATTACAAATAATATAGCTACTTAATCAAATGAATAATATTTACAATATAATTAAATTATCTTTATAAATAAATAAAATTAAGTAAACAATAAAGGTAGATAATTGTTTTCTTGGCAAGAAGTCAGAAATAAATCGAAGTGTAGTTTTCTTGGCAAGATGAGCAGAAAGCGAAGAAGAAGAAGCACAGCATAACTTTAGAAGTAGAAAGAAGCAGAAGTTGACCGCCGAGAGGACAGATCACTTAGTATTTGGAGTCTGTCAACAAAATCATTTAATTAGTATAAATTAGATTATAGCTAGTACTCAAAACTGTGGCATGAGGGCCATTAGTATTTATATCCCTACACACACCTCATCACGTTTGGTCGTAGTCATATCTTTCAATAAACATAATATGTGTATGATCGATCATACCCACAATACGTTTTAAAGGGAACATTAATAAGATATAATATTGTCTTCTGTTTACGCGAATGTTATTCATTGAAATTAAACTACTATAATAATATACGGATTTTATCGCGTTGTTTATTTGACACTTTATTACAAAATTTTGAAAACTGTTAAATCAAATCAAATCAAATCAAAAGTCTTTATTTGCTAAATACAGGTTAGAGATGATGGTACATAAAGCAAAATAGTCCACTGTATTTTACCGTAATTGGCATGCAAATGTTACACTTAATTATTAAAAATAACAATAAATAAATAACTAATCAAAATATGTCAAAAAAACCCTTTACATTACTTTTTAATCCATTTAGTGTATTTGTCAATAATAAATAAAGAATGCTTAATTGTCAATGAAATTTGTCTGTATCAAAAAATCGTATATTATTATTTAATAGCAATATTATAATAGGCTTTACTAATCAAAAAATCGCGTAGTATGATTTTAAATGTGGCAATATTTTCTGATTCTTTCACTGCCGTGGGTAACTTATTGTATATCTTCACAGCCATACAAAAGACACTGCTATGTAAGAGAGCAGTCCGAGAGGGTACTATGCATAAACGTGTTTTATTGCGATTTCTTGTTGTTTTCATGAAAAGATTAGTGTTAGTCCTTACAAACATGGCAACTTCATATATGTAAATCGAAGGAAATGTGAGTAGTTTCAAGTTAATGAAATGAAATTTGCAAGAGTCAGTTTTTTGTAGATGGCATATTGCCCTAATGCATCTCTTTTGCGCCAGGAACACCTGTTCCTTGCCTGTAGAGTTTCCCCAGAAAATAACTCCATATTTTAATATTGATACAACATACCCATGATATGCAGATATAACCGCTTTTTGATTGACTTTTTTACTCAACATGTAAAGGGAATATGAAAATCTCAGTACTTTATTAGTAATGTCATAGATGTGTGTGTTAAATGTAAGATTATTGTCAATATGAATTCCGAGAAATTTCGTAGTGTGTGTTTCGTCAATTTGCTGTCCATCAAAATTTATATTAATATTATTATTAGATTTTTTATTCCTACTGTGCTTAAAATGCATAATGTTAGTTTTCTTAATGTTAAGTTTTAAATTATTATTTTGTAACCAAGTTACTGTCATGCATAGTGTTATTAATTTCTGTTTCGTAGTTTTTTATTTTATGTCCCTCGAATGTAATTGTACTGTCATCCGCAAATAGGATTGTTTGTTGATTGATAGCTCTTGGCATGTCATTTATGTAAACCAGGAATAAGAGTGGCCCCATAACTGAACCTTGTGGCACGCCATATAGTATTCTCTTAGGACTTGATATATATGTAATTTCTGATTTAGATGCTGTGTCAATTTTAGTAATTTGTGTTACTTGTTGTCTGTCATTAAGATATGACGCCATTAATTCATAGGCATTACCCCTAATACCATATGTATATAATTTTTTCATTAATATACTATGATCCACAAAGTCAAAGGCTTTACTTAGATCCATGTACATGGCTGAGACAGGTACTTTTTTATCAATATTAGTCATAACCTTGTGTAGCATATTATAAATTGCAATGTTTATATTTTTATTTTTCCTGAACCCATATTGTTCACTTGCCAAAATATTATGTTTCTCAAAGTATTCATAAAGAGACTTATGAATTACCTTTTCAATTATCTTAGCAAATACAGGTATTATGGCTATAGGTCTGTAATTTTCCATTAAATCTTTGTCTCCTTTTTTAAATATTGGTTTAATGATTGATGTCTTTAATTGGGAAGGAAAGACTCCACATTCTATTGATAAGTTGATAATGAAACTTAAGACTGGACTTACTAATTTTTAAGCTAATTAAATTATTGAAACTTTTATAATACTACAGTAATAGTATAAATAGTTTTAAAAGTTTCAATAATTTAATTAGCTTAAAAATTAGTTAAGTTTTATAGTAATAGTAGTGTAACAGTTTTCAAAATTTTGTAATAAAGTGTCAAATAAACAACGCGATAAAATTCGTATATAGTAGTTTAATTTCAATTAATAAGATAATCAGAATGTACGGTAAAATATGTCGACGATCAACCTTTTTGAGATCATTCAAATGATATTAAAACTTATGATAGGCAGTCTGGTTGCAAAATGATACTTTCATTCGGATTTTCGTACCAATGTTGAGCAATAGTTTTCTCTCTATGTTTGTGTTACTAAATATGGTTAAGTCTCTTTAGATTCTAAATACGCTTGTGACCAAATTCACCGCAAAAAAAACTATCTCTAACTATATTCATATGGTAAAGCTAAAAAGTAAAAAAATACTAATTGCACAGCAAAATATGCTTACCAAAAATACTAATTGCACACCAAAATATATTGAAAGAGATCAAACTAAGTCGACGGAGCCCCGCTTCGCGGCGCTCCTATTTTTGGGTGGGTTTAAGAGGGAACTTAACATAACCAAACCCTTCCGAGACGCAATGCAGTGATTTGAGGCGTATAGGTGCTCGTTATGATATATTTTAATTATAGTAGTGTAACAGTTTTTCAAAATTTTGTAATAGTGTCAAATAAACAACGCGATAAAATCCGTATATATAGTAGTTTAATTTCAAAGCATATTTTGCTGCGCAATTAGTATTTTTGGTGGTCATTATATTTAATCCCAATTAAAAGTTGGTGAAATTATATTTTCATTTATCTCTGTACACGTCCCCGAAATAAATGCATACACACGCACACCACAATATTATCTTAAATATTGACAATTAAGTAAAAATAAATCCTTATAAGACGGAACAACAATGTTATTTAGTTATTTATTTCTGGTTTAGGCCATAACTCTCTCTGTGACTTCCTTTTAGGTTAGTCAAAGACAAGTACGTCTTAATTTGCGGGCCTTGACCTCGTCGCGTTTGCACTCGGAAGTGAGTCAAGATCGCGACGATAAGAATGTATTGTTTATGTTTTAATTTAGGATTTACTCGCAGAAAGTATTGTGTTTTTGGTAATATGATGATATCTAGACCCAATTTTATTTAATTGCATGGCCAGTATTTCTTGTTTTAAGCGATTTAGGTATGGTAAAGAGGTTGGTGGACGATTATAAAAGATTTTATATTTGTCTTACTCATTTTGAACTAGCTTTTGCCCGCGGCCTCGCTCGCGTTAATTTAGAATTTGACAATCAATTCGGGTTGTACTCTGCTTGTAATAATATAATTCAATCATGATTCGAAAGACACGTGGCGCCATCTATTATCATAAGAACGTTATTGTTGTTTTCAACAGTAATTTTTTTCGGGATGAAAGGTAGCCTATGTCCGTTTCTGTACACTTGACAACGCATGGCAACAATCTATGGCAACAATTCAGGATGATCGGTTCAATGGTTTAGGCGTGAAAAGGTAACAAACAAACTCATTTTCGCTTTTATAATATTAGTTAGGATATAATATGTGAGTATAAGAGAGAGAGTATAAGTGAGAACGCAGTGTATTTAGGATATTCTTAAAAGAACAAAAATAAAAATAAATAAAAAATATATATACCTATAGCTGAGTAGGTTCATAATGTAGCTTTTAGATTTTAGAGTTTTGTTTGAATAAAGTGATTTCTATAAAATCTTATGGAAAGAAACAGTAAGTAAATATACCGCTGACAAAATGTTAATCCTATTTTTAAAGACTTGTCTAACTTCGAGTCACAGGTCTTCTGTAACAATGAGATAGACAAGACTCCAGTCTACCAGTGTGAAAACAAGTGGAGTGGTAGATGTTATGCAGACTTGAGAACGCTGTAATAAAAGATCTCTATTCTAGGCTTTTATTTTTCTTTCAACATTTTGGTAATAGCAGTTGTATGTACCTGAATACAGAAATGTCTACCTTCTTTAGACTTTGGGCCACGGTCAATAAAATCATGCAGAAAACTGACTATGAATACAAATCTATAATTTTTCTAGCTTACCTAATTCATTAATCCTAGAATAATAACTATTCGCAAAACTCTACTTACAATTTTTACATTCATCTGGCTTTACACACTGTCCTTTCTGGTTTCTCAGAAGTCCTTCAACACAGAAGCACCCTCTCATGCACTGCGCTGGACATATAGGGTTTGGGTTCTCACAACTCTTCGCACAAGGTTCGCAGAAGCGGTACTCTTCATTTGGTGGACATTCACTGTTGTTGGCTCGCGGTTCTGTCGTTTCTAGTAAGTGTGCTGACTCTGTACAGAATAAAGTTAATTTGTAAATTGCTACAGGTAAATGGAGGATGGTTGATGGATGGATGGCGAATAGATGGAATGGTGGTCAAGTAAATAATTATAAGAGAGGTAAGGACTGTCACTGATGTCTGGAGCAGTGCACAACTAGGGAAGTGCCACCATTCTGCAGAAGATTCTAGCCGAATGTGTTAGTGCTATATTCCTACAGGGTTTTCAGGGCTTCCGAGAAAGGAGGCGCTTTCAATAGAGATACGGCGTGTATTCCTTGTGTTTCTTCTCTTTATGTGATAAAGTTGGCAAAAGGTCGGCCTGTATTTCCAGAGGAAGAAGTACAGGCCATCTATGGTCTTTAGTTTTACATAATAGTGAGCGAGTCTATTGTCATCAACTTGGCGTAATTCCAGAGTCCTTGCTAATACTAAGTATTTCCTAACAGAAAAGTATAATATTACTTTTTTGGGATTCGAGAAACAAACGATCAGCCGCCGTAATAATTAAGCGCAAACTTCTGCTACGGGACCAAGGAGGCTGTCTGATTTACCGTAAGGAATAATATTATTCCCTTGCCTCTCGTAATGATTTGTTTGATCTTAATATTGAGTTGAACAAACCAAGTATTTAAATAATGATGATTCTTCAAAAGTTACAATGTATAAAGTCATCCTTTGCAGAAATTGATTCAGCATTTAATAAATTACATATTTAAAGTCATTCCGTCTTATTTCAGGTTTGTATTTATTATTAAAATGCTTGTAAGCAAGTTTGGATTGATCATCGTACTTCATTTTTGACAACCGTTCTTATAAGCACTTATGAAATACTTATGCTGCGTCGATGGTCGTGGCATAAGTTTGCACTAATATTTGCTTACGATCGTAAGGTTTTAGGTTTGGTCCTCGGGTCGGGCAGCGATGTTGTTTTTTTTAGTTAAAAAAATTTTAGTAGCACCGTATCTGGTCTGTTCTCATTTCATTCATTATTGTGTGTGATCATTGGATCATTATATTATCTTCATAACTAACGAACAACTTAAATATTTTATGCGTTGGGTGATTTTGTTGTACTAATGGCAATAAATCGGTCTGCTTATAATTATGGGTCTATCTAGCCAAAAAGTACAAGCATTTCACGCTTCGCGGCATGTTTCCATCTCAAAAGGGTTATCCTATGATTTTAGGTCAAGGTTCAGTTTAGGTACAGCTAACACCTAGAAATCGCAGACTTCGTGCTGTTACTAACAAAGGAAAAAGACAATTCATAAAGCAGGACTTGTACCTGTGACCTCGACAATAGTGTCGTCGCTTTGCTAACTTCGCTATTCGTGGTTCTGCATCAGGAACTTGTGTGTGTCGTGCGTTTTGCATCTAAGGCGATGCTTGCTTTATTCCTGTAACTTATTAGTTGACTGCCTCCGTGGCGCAGCGGTAGTGAATGCGACTGCTGTGCATGGTGTGGTTTCGGGATCAAAACCCGGGTCGGGTCAACAAAAAGTCATTGGGTTTTTCTGTTAAGAAATCTCAATACGAGCCCGGAGTTAGTAAGTTGGCGGTACTAGATAGTGCCTTGGAAAGTATGTAAAGCCGTTGATCCTGTGTCTCATATCTCACCGGTCGTGTCGGATTATCCGTCCCATCGGATCATGAGGTGAGGGAACAGAGAATGCACTTGTGTTTGCGCTCATACTTGTGCATTATAATATCTCCTACACAGCTGGCCAGTCTCCGTTAAGATGAAAAATTCGGTCTGGAGGACGCATTATTATTAGGGCTTATGTTTAACTTATCACTAGATATAGGTGAAATAAGTCAAAAATAGTAAATGATCACCAAATTGCGCAGCAAAATATATTTAAAGAGATCAAAATAAGTCGACGGAGGCCCGCTTCGCGGGGCTCATATTTTTGAGTGGGTTTCAGAAGGAACCTAACGTAACCTAACCCTTCCGAGACGGAATGCAGTGATTTGAGGCGTATTGGTGCTCGTTATGATATATTTTAGTAAGCATATTTTGCTGCGCAATTAGTTTTTTTGGTGGTAATTATATTTAATCCCTATTTAATTCAGGGAGAGAGATGGTAAGATACTCACTGATAGGTGGACAATCAGCTAACTTGACGCAGATCCCTTCTTCATTCCTAACTTGGCCTTCCTCGCAGAAGCAGCCGGTACGGCAGACGCCCTTGCAGTTAGGTACTGGATCATTGCAGGTCTTCGGACAGCCGCACGAGAGCAGCCGCTCGTTAGGACGACATAGCGAGCCTACTTGAGCTGAAACAAGGCCAAAGACAAAGTCAAAATGCCATTCTATCGTTGCGAATTAGGTGACGGTACTATTGAGCCGACTTGCCGAGTAAGGTATCACTCTTACAGAAAATCGGCGTTAGAGTATTGTTACTACTTTAAGTTTGTTGAATAAGAGTTCGAGGGTCACATAGGTACCTACCTACCCGTACAGTTACCCTTAAAAAGATGTGTACGAAACAGTTCCATAAAAATATCTACATCCAAAGTGCCAACATTTTGTATTCATCTATTGTGGCAAAAACATGATATTTACTGTAACATGTTAATTTTATGTAAACATCTGTTCCAAAACTTTCTCATTATTTTGTTGCATATTGTTTATAGATGATATACAAGACTTAGTGAGTCTCTAGTTGCCAAAACGACTACACAGATCGTCAGTCGTAAGTTCAAATCCTGCTTCATGGATTTTTTCCCTGGTTATAATATGCGTTCTAACTTAACATGAGAAATGCTTATAAATCAATATTAATATACTTAATATTCTTAGGTTTGGGAAAACATCCGAATATCTATTAGCAATCCCACGGGAACGCATACCACTGCAATCCAGGACATAGGCTACCTGAGAGCAATGTTTCATCCGAACCTTCTACGGTATATACGTAACTAGATGTTTCCGCGGTTTTACCCGCGTTTATCGTTACTGTGCCGCCCCCGTGGGTCGTAGTGTGATGTTATATAGCCTATAGCCTTCCTCGATAAATAGGCTATCCAACACTTTAAGAATTGTTCAAATCGAACCAGCAGTTGCTGAGATTAGCGCGTTCAAACAAACAAACAAACTCTCTAGCTTTATAATATTAGTATAGATAGAGTAACAGAAGTCTAACCTTTTACTCTGTCTCACACTTTCACATTTATAATCCTTAACTAATATTATAAATGCGAAAATGAGTTTATTTGTTTGTTACGCTTTTACGCCTTAACTACTCAACTGATCAACATGAAATTTTGCATACACGTTGTCAGGGGTACAGAATAGGACATAGGGCACCTTTCATCCAGAAAAAATAACTGTTGCAAACCTAACCTTTTTTTCTTCTTTTTGGTACCCAGGAAAAATGCTTGCAAACCTAACCTAACCTAACCTACATTTACGCGAGCGAAGCCGCTGGTGAAAACTAGTATTAGTATAATGTAAATCCCTTTCAGCTTGTGCAACCTTTCTATTTAACTTTGTAAAGTAACATCTCAACTGTTGGCCAATAAAACAACTCTATTACAACTCAATAAAAGCCATTTTATCTTCGCAAGTTATGTAAGTAACTCTCGAACTAATATTTCTTAGTACGAAGCTGGCCTTGACTTGACACCGATGATACAATACACTAGATATGTTACATTTATAGTAATGGACGTTGAAAATATATTTACATTAGAGCGAGTTGTCTGTCTTCGCATTTGAGAACATTATGTAGAACTATCAGACATCCTATTTTGTTTTTTTTTTACGTCGGGAAATGGTGCTTATACTCTCTCGCCACAAGGGGTTATGTCGGGCGAGAGGGTTATGTCGGGCTCTCCCGAGTCTGCGGGCCTACCCAATAAAACCACCATGATGTGCCAGCTCGCTGCTTCGTATGGCGGGCAGGTCGCTGGAACTGAAACTACATCAGCGACCTACTCAGCCGTGCTCAATGTAGAGATGTTGTGTCTGCGGGCGACGACTCCTGGACGACGCGACGCGACGCCCTGGCACAACAGAGGACGTCGGCGTCGCTCTGACTCAATGGCTGGCGGGTGGGAGATCCTCGTTCTCACTTCTTCTTCACTATGGCGGCATAAGGCGCTCGTATGCGCGCCTTCGCCGCCCGGTACGCCGGATACTCTCAGACATCCTACCCTAATGATGCTTTCCTTCACTCTTAAAGCGAGCAGCTATTAATTATTTAATACGCACATAAGTTTAAAATATCAGTGTACCTTGAGATCGAACTGAAAACTTCTGTCTGGCAGTTCAGCACTCCACCAGCTAGGCTATCGATGCTACTTTATGTCATTGGCAGCGAAAATTGTATGCTTAGAACTCCCTTAACTTTCAAACTAATGTTTCTTTGCAGAAACTGGCCTTGATTTAATACACTGTATCATTCTGAGTACCGTCAAACGGCTTATTGTTCGACATGAGTGCTGTCAGTGTTGTCATTCAATATGTTTGGTAAACTTGTTCTACCGGTGCGGTGGCACTGTGCGCCGTGTCAGACTGTGATGCCGATGATTGATGATGTTCGAGCTACAGTTCTGTTATATCTATGTCATACGTTTTATTAACATGCTTTTATTTTGTTGACCTGTATACTACAACTTGTAAGAGCAGGCTGTAGACACGTGCTGTGCCCGACAGGGTCCTTAGCGATCTAATTTATTTATACATAAGTGCACCTTTTATGAGATGCAGTAAAATATTGAGTATTTTAAGGTTTTATAGTACATCCTTTGGCTTACATAAAACTCACAAAATGCTATGCAACATTATAGATTTTAATAGAATCATTATTTTGAAAATGAGAATCTGGTATCCGAAATATGCTGAAACAATGAATTTCTTATCACTTAGATAAACCTATTTGATTTATTATATTATATTTATTGACTGTAGGCCATGACTCAATGGTGCTGATTGCATGTCCGAATATGTCATGGAATGATGAAGAAAAAGATTTAGGCAGCTTAACTACCTAATTATAATATTTTACCATCGTAAGAAAATGAAACATTGAAAATATTATATCATATATTTTCTTGGACAAGCAATTATTTTGTACTGTATCTTATATACTGCGGCTTGCAGTTTCGTCAGTTTCTATAACTAATCATCTAATCATCAAAAGATTGTAACACTTACTTAGACCGGAGGCATTTTAATATTACTGTCAAATCATAGACAATGATTTATTCGTCTGTTGATCGTGAAAGTTCTAAATATTGATCATAGACAATCTAACTGACCTCCTTGGTAGACGTATCTTTATAGTCTATTACAGCCGTAATTACAAACATTACTTTAATTTGACTTTTACTAATACTGTTTAATAATAGAGTATTATAGTTTTTACAACCTGAAGTCACTGCATGCGGTTTAAAAACTAGCTATACTTCAAATATCCTAAGATATGTGAGACCTGGGGTAAACTATGGACTTAATATTTCTGATAATTTTTTTCTTAAAATTATTTTTGATGCACTCTAAATAATAATATAATAGTGCAACTTTATCTATGTTATGTAGACATGACCACCGCACACACATATGTATGCAAACACACACACAAAAACACATACACACACAAACACGTACACATACACACACCAACATCACACTACTAACTACTCATACTTTCGCATTTACTGTAAGACGCCATGTATTAATTAAATATTTTTTTATTATATCTTTTGAACCACAATAAAAGAGGATGGCCTCCGCGACACAGGGAATCCTAGTGTAGAGATCAGTGATTTATCTGTTTTAGCTATGTATATTTTTTCTGAACAATAAAGATTATTATTGTTACTATTATCTTTTAGGCAAAATTGTAAATAAATGCATTTTGTGGCTATTATTATATTACAAATAGTAGAGTGATAACGATGATCAGAAACTGCTAAGCCGAAAACGGTTCGTAGCGTTCATACTTTATTTATTCGCGCTTTAAACTTTATTATGTAGGAACCTATACTTTAAGGTAATGATACTTAAATTTTATTAACCTCAAGGTGGATCCCAAAGGCTAAAAATAAAACCCTTTAACTGCACATTAATAAAACATAAACTCTATTTTTAAATTTATAAAATTGAATAATGCAATAATGAAGTCATAATTTACAACGAAATTCGCCTGTAAATGGTATACGATCAATAAATTTGTCCTATCATAATGAAGATCGGGTCGTAAAGTCAGCTGACAGCATGGCTCAATTAATTTGGATTGATTGACTTATACATGAGTTCGTGCCGACGCGACGGCTTCTCTTAATATCGAGCTTTTTAATTAAGATATCGTTGCCATGCCTTTTTGAATGCACATTCTATTAAAAAAGTAGGTTACTAGATAAGTTTAACTAGCTGGTCATAATGCTCTAATTTAAAAAGATTTATTTTCTTTATGCCTGATTTCAAATATGGAACGTTATATTGCAAATTTGAAAACAGAAGTTTAATTTTCAATTAGCAACTGTTTGGCACTTATATATTCGACGTTTTTAATAATTTGGCCGGTTTTTTGTAATTCTTAACCTTTTGAGCCCCCCAGTGCCAACCTATAAATTCATAACAGTTGAAAAATTTTGGCTAATTCAATTTTGCTGTTATTAAAATAAACGAAGACATAATTATTAATATAAAAATGTAAAAGTAGAGTTGCAGGCAATAAACAAATAAATAAAATTGAAGTGTCTGTTTGTAATATCAAAATAACAGCTTTTTATCTAATGCATATGAAAGTATATAAGGTACTTATACGAAAACATCTATTTTAAAATTTTTGTCTGTCTGTATGTCTGTTTGTTCCGGGTAATCTCCGAAACGGCTCAACCGATTTTGACGGGACTTTCACTGGCAGATAGCTGAGCTAGCTGATGTTATAAGGAGTAACTTAGGCTACTTTGATTTTAGAAAAAAATTGGGTTCAGCGGAGACAAACACTTTTAAGTTAAAATCTACGCGGACGAAGTCGCAGGTAACAGCTAGTATGAAATAAAAATGTAAAAGTAGAGTTTTAGGCAATAGTAAAATTACGCATAAAAACTTGGTTGTCTGTAAAGTCGCTTTACGGACGATAGTTTAACGTGACAACGTCATAACGTGCCTTTCGCCCGTGTAACGCTCTCGCTCCGATCGTAACGTTATAAAGAGCGTAACGGGACAATGAGTCATCCTTTTTCGTGCGTGCAGCCGGCGTTCATCGATTTATTAGACGTTGTTACGTCAAAAAAACAAACTTTTTTCGACTTCGTCCGTAAAGCGACTTTACAGACAACCAATTTTTTTTAATGAATGTTACGATTAGACATTGTCTTCTAATAAAGACGTGGCGTGGAGGGCACGGAAACTTATGTCTTCTATACTAGACCGTGGTGCTCAAAAGGTTTAATATAAACTTTAGTGTGAGAGAGATTTGGGGAACAAACATGGTTATGATCACAGATAATGTTATATACCTTATACGATTTGATCCAGGATATGTTTATCTGTATGCCAAGTTTTATTCAAATCCGTTCATCTGTTTGATTGACTAACAACATTCAAACGTCTGTACAAACTTTCACATTTATTATACTAGTAACTAGCTTTTGCCCGCGGCTTCGCTCGCGTTAATTTAAAATTTGACAATCAATTCGGGTTGTACTCTGCTTGTAATAATATAATTCAATCATGATTCGAAAGACACGTGGCGCCATCTATTATCATAAGAACATTATTGTTGTTTTCCTCGGGAACAGTATTTTTTTTCGGGATGAAGGGTAGCCTATGTCCTTTTCTGTACACCTGACAACGCATATGCAAAATTTCAGGATTATCAGTTCAGTGGTTTAGACGTGAAAAGGTAACAAACAAACAAACGAACTCATTTTCGCTTTTATAATATTAGTTAGGAAGTTAGGATTAGGATTAGGATTTTCACATATCGACTGCACAGATGACACAGTAGTTTAAGCAGTTGTAACTGCCTCTACGCCGAGTGTTGGAGGTTTGATTTCCAAACGGAACAATAATTATTGGTACTATTGTTTAAATCCAACGGCATTTGTAACATACCATCATGTGTATTACGGTACTGCATCTTGATATTGTACTTTAACGTGTCTTTCCAGTAATCACTTACGATTAGCTCAGATTAAGTATGTTAGGCGGTTAAAATTACACGAGATGTCTCTTCTAGCACATAGTAATTATAATATAATAATATCCTATCACATACACACAACACCATCTAGCCCAAACTAAGCAGAGCTAGTACTATGCGTACTAGACAATGGATAAACATAAATATATATCTACTTTTCTTATTTTGTAAATACATACATATTATACATAGAAACACCCAGATCAAGACAAACATCAATGTTCATGCACACAAATGTTTGACTTGTGCGGGAATCGAACCCGCGCCCTCAGGCGTGGTAGTCGGTTACACTAACCACTACGCCATCGAGGCAAAAGTGCAAAAATAGTTGGGTTATTGATAATTTAAAAATCAAATCTTATTTTTTTAAATAACTTGCGAACTGGTTTAGTACCCTGATGCCAGCTGTCTTAAAAACAAGAAATAAAATTAAAAGTATTTGATTTACAATGGCGGGTAACGAAAGCCCTCAATGTAATAATAATATCAAGCTAATACCCCAAATTTCCTTAACTGAACCTAATGAACTTCAGAGATTAATTTGCGTTCATTAAATTAATTTTACGTTGTCATAATTTGTTGCTCTCGAGTGAGCTGATAAATGGCGCCAAATATTGTAAGCTTGACGTCAACCATTTTGATTAAAATTATTTTTGATGTTTTAGAAAAACATTATTAGCTTCCTAGCTACTGTATTATTTCTAGTCATATTATTCAATTAATTATGAATATAAGTTGCCGTGGATATAGTGGATATAGTGACAAGAATAGAAAAGGGTATGTTAAGCTGGTTTGGACATGTAGAAAGAATGGACGAGGAAAGACTGACTAAGAAAATTTATAAGGCTAGTGTGAATGGAACAGTCGCAAGAGGAAAACCTAGGCGAACGTTTCTCGATCAGATCGGAGACGTTCTGAAGCTACTTGAACCGACGGGCGTGTATGAGGAATGTGATGAAAGTGAATGTAGCCAGAGAAGTGTGTCAGGATAGTAGCAAATGGAAATCCCTAATCTCTGCCTACCCCTCTGGGAAACAGGCGTGAATCTATGTATGTTCCCGTGATTAATACTTTATTTTTTATTAGACTTTGCCCGCGACTTTGCTTGCGTTAATCTCTTTTTGTACCATATGTACTTTTCTGTACCCCTGACAGTGTGTATGCGTAACAAACAAACTCACATTCGCATTAATAATATAAGTCAGGATTAATATGGATCTCAGATTTGCGAATCCATGTATGTTTAAACCAGAAAATAAACCTGAAAATGCTTTTTGTGTATGATTATCTCATTTAGAACCCACGTAATCCCTAAATACGATGGGTCCCAAATAATAATATGCAAGACTTTTGTCGTTTATCAGACACAGTTCTCAACCTCGTTTCTTGATAGAAAATCTTTTTATGGTATTGGTGGCAAACGAGCAGACGGATCGCCTGATGGTAAGCGATTACCGCCGTCCATGGACACCCGCAACACCAGAAGAGTCACAAGTGCCTTGGCGGCCTTTTAAATTTACCAGCTCCCCCAGACAGAGGTTTTGGGCCTCGTACCCTCACTCACTCGACGAAACACAACGCAAGCGATATTTCACGCCAGTTTTCTGTGAGGCCGTGGTATCACTCCGGTCGAGCCGGCCCATTCGTGCCAAAGCGTGGCTCTCCCACGGTGTAAAGACTATTTGGAATCGAACCCGATTTATGCAGAGCAGTCGCATTAATTGTATATGTAAATATTAAATAATTTCGTTCCAAACACCAGGCTGCGGCAGGTTCAAAGGGCGCGGGTTTTCGATGTCCCGGTGGCTCGCACTAATATTGGCAAGTTTGCCCCGGTTACAATAGCCATAACTTTAATAAATAGCGTCTCACAAAGGCTTGACATTTTTAATTGTACGTTGGCGGAATTCGTGAGAGTGAACCTCGAGTTACTAGCAAAGTAATTTTAATTACATTATAGCATTGGGTGTAAACCTGTAATGATGGTGTAAGATTGTACATATATAAATAACTAAAATAAAAAAAATAAATTTGAATTCCCCTTAAAGCATTTCTTATACTGAAAAGAGGTGCAGCAATGGGACAGTACCAATATACAAGGCTGGTATTATGACTATATTATTACTAGATGTTCCCGCGGTTTCACCTGCGTTTATCGATACTACACCATGGGTCGTAGCGTGATATTATATTATAGCCTATAGCCTTCCTCGATAAATAGGCTATCCAATACTAAAAGAATTTTTCAAATCGAACCGGTAGTTCCTGAGATTAGCGCGTTCAAATAAACAAACAAACTCTTCAGCTTTATAATATTAGTATAGATTTAACTTAAAATGGGCAAGTATGTTTGTTGGGTTCTCCTTTTTAACGCAGCAATGGAACAATAGATTGATTAACGAATTAACAATAGATATCTTATAAACGCCGAAAAGTGACAACAAGATTTCTGAAAAAAAATATCGCGGTGGCTTGGGGCTTTTTGGGGGTAATTAAATGGCATGCAGATACATAAATTATTTAAATACCCCAATTAAACGCATATTGCGTAACCATAAACGTTTAAAACTAATAAAATAAACGTTAAGGATATTGATTAGTGCAAGATTATCTCATTTATGTGCAAGCGTTTATTATAGACAAACAGGTTTTCAAGGAAACAAGGTTTATTGTTTCTGCATTAAAATACAAATATCTTGTACTAAGTAGGTGCGTTGCTATGTGTACGCTGTTTAGGGTTGCTAGTGCAAAAAAATATATTGCCGTTTTATGATTACTTTTTGATAATTGGACGTACTTTCTGAAAAACGTTCCAACCCACAAAGTTAACATTTTGAGATAACCGTGATTGAAGTTCAATCCCGTAGTGCTTCTTCATATATGTGGGTTGGGCTACTAAGTCATGATTTCATATTTAGAGTGATAGTAGAGCTACCAAATTTGTCCAGCTAGTAAATAGTAACCCCGTGACTAATTTGCTAATAATAACTCGATTTTGACCCGAGTGTGGGTTGGAACGTTTTTCAGAAAGTACGTCCAATTATGGTGGTATAAGTTTGCATTTAGTTCGCGGTCGATCTTGAGGCCCTGAGTTCACTTACTGCGTTAGGTGCTGTTTTCGTCTTTTTTGTTAGGATATTTGCTGTATCAATTGTAGTGTGGTTTAATTGTCAGTCCGACTTTGGTGATTGATAATTCGCCTACTGTAAAATGTGTATTAAAATATTTGTTTAATGTCCTTGGGTTTAAATCATACTTGGCGAAATTTATGACTAATGTTTTTAAGAATTTTTAACTGAATTGCCTTTAATTTTGTCAAATCTCGGTATCCAACCCGAAACCACTCTAGCATCTGCAAACATAAGTGTAAAGGTATGTTACATACTTCGCCTGTCTAAGAATTTACCTAATCTCGATATGCCTATAGCAGTGGCGTAGCGTGGACTAATATAGACGTGGGTAAAGTCGCATCAGCGAGGCCCCTTTTCTTTCGTTCCCAAGATCTACCCAATAAATCTATCTTACTAAACACGCTTTGACACGATACTTACTTATGATAGTGAAAAATATAAATGCGCGATGGGAGAATATTGAAAAGCATATAGATTTGAAAAAGGGTTTATTTTGTAATGTAAGTTATTTAATTTTTTACTAAAGTAAAGATCTTCGGCTTTTTGCTTTACAGAAGTCCTCTAGTAAGGATTTTATTTTAAGTCTGGTGGCTTCGCATTTAAAGAGGCCTCGCGAGGGCCCTTTAAGTACGAGGCTGTGGGCGAGGGCCCACTTCGCCCATGCCTAGCTACGCCATTGGCCTATAGTTTATTATGTTTTTAATATCTGCCACAATCCTGTGCCATAGGTGAAGAGTTAAACAATTGTACATGGAATCATAATTGTGACATTGATTTGCAAATCGACCGCGGAACGACTACCTTGCACAGAATATCGACGAGAAATACCAGTATTCCTACTGTTGTGTTTCGTCCGGTGAGTGAGAGTGCCGGAGGCCCAATCATCCCCTTTCCCCCATCCCGCTCCTTTTCCTTCCCACTACCTTTCCTAAAGAGTCGGCAACGCGCAATTGATGCCTCTGGTATCGCAGGCGTTCATAGGCTACGGTGACCACTTACCATCAAATCGACCGTATGCTTGTATGCCACATAAGGAGTATAAAAAAAAATCTCGTTGGTTCACAAAACCAACATTGACAAAAAGTAATATTTTGTAACATGATGCAACGTTTCTCATAATGATGATGAACAATTATGATCTTTGACCTCGGATTTTGACACACATATAGGATTTACATATGACTAACAATGGTTAGTCATATGTAAATCCTATATGTGTCAAAATTCGAGGTCAAAGATCATAATTGTTGGATATTCGACATTTTTGGACATTGATGACCAATAATGATTCAATTATAACGGTTTATGACGCAAGAAAATGTACAACAAATTTTTTATACAACTTGATTTCATACTCAATTTCATCAGCATGTGATGTTAATTACGTGGACAACTTATAACTTATATTTTTTATTTTATTTTATAAAATGGCATCACTCGCACTGAGAATAATTCCTGTGTCGCGAGGGACTTTACAAACATTTAAACTACAGACACAAGGAACACCCAGAGTCGGAACAATCATACCTTCAGTAGTACTATATACTATATAGTATACTATATTATACTATATAGTATACTATATTATACTATATAGTATACTATATTATACTATACTGTATAGTAATCTACTATAGAACCCTTAACGTAAACTGCAAAAATTGATCTGTTCTATGGTCAACATACACCTGGTTTTATTCGCTCTTTGGAAAGATTATCAACGGCGTCTCAAAATGATGAGTTTGATTTTGAGACGCCGTTCAAGCGATTTTTATGGCTGTTGCCAATTCGGTTAATAATAGCAGTTGACATGCGTTGGGCCGTCTGTTAACTAATTTTGTGTTGATCTGCTTTATAAAGCTAAAATTCTAACTAATATTAAAAATCGCATACACGTCAGGGGTACAGAAAAGGACATAGAGAAACCGTGCACCCAGAAAAAAGGTATTATTCCCGAGGAAGGCCGCGGGCGAAATCTAGTATTTCTATAATGCATCGAGTTAATACGTACCTACTACGTATTAGAAAATTTAACTAGATTGTAATACACATTAGAGTGCATGCTCTCTAATGTAATACACATTAGAGTGCATGCTCTCTAAATTACTTAGACTGAGCTACACGGTTACTGCAATGACACGTTTAAGCGCGAGAGCAATCCTGCTCATTCGTACTGTCTCCACATAATTAGCAATTACTCTTCAACACATATTTTACCCGACGCGGAAATTGAATCCAGTACAGCATGATCAGCAGATGCTCACTCGCAATTATACAGCTGGACTAACGAGTAAAAAAAGTAAAGTTAACCTTGATATGACTGGATATACAGGTAACGAAGCGCCATCTGAGTTGTTTAAAGTATTTTCTTTACATTATTTTTATTGTTACTATCATCGATCGTCTTGATAGTGGAGTGGCAAGTGCGTTTGCTTGTGGATTATGAGATAGTGGATCCGAATCTCAGAACGGATCAACAAAAAATAATAAAAAATAAAAATTATAATAAATAAAAAATAAATTACGATTTTTTTAAGACATCTCTCACGCTAATACCTGTGTTGTGGAGAATTTTACTAATATTTAAACAACGGACACACGAAGAACAACCAGACGCCGAATAACTATTCGTGCATACCGCAAATAGTTTGTTCCATGTGGGGATTGAACCCACAACACGTGTCTCGGTGTTACTGACACTTAAAACACTGCGCCATTCCTTCAGTTAAAGTTTTGAAGTGTTTAATAATAACACGAAGTGCTTGCCCCGGCAAGCATGTAAAGCTCAACAGATTTACGAGTACATGCTTTTCGAGACAACGTACGCAACGCCTAAAAGTGATCAAACGCGGGACCAATGTCCTGCGTGTGCGCCTCTTTCCGCTTGTGATGGTTAGCTGATCTATCAAATAGAAAATAGAGAGTGCACTTGTTTTTGCGCACACACTTGTGCACTATAATATCTTATACGCCCATCGTTCTCGTAAGGCTAATCTCGCCGCCGTGACCGTAATTCGATTTGCAGACGATTATATAAAAACATATGTAGGTACATTCACTCCTGCATATTGCCGATACAATTAGACTACACGAATGACATAGTGGTTTAACGTACGCCGAGTGTTGTGGGTTCGAATCCCACAGCAGACAAAACTTTGTGTGGGTATTCTTCGTGTCCGTTATTTGAACGTTTGTAAAGTTCCCCGCGACTCAGGAATTATTCCTAGCGCGGGAGATGTCTTTAAAAAAAATCGAATTTACATTCCGCCATCTGTTTTTTAATTCCACAAAATAAGACTGTATGATCGTTGTCCATCGGACGGATTACCAGAGTCTGTGCTGCAACGGAGAATTTCGTAACAAAAAATACCCAATGTCACTTTGTTATTGATACTTCTGTTAAGTAACTCCTCGTTGAAGGTTCAATGCAGATGCGAGAGATCGAAAGTTTTTAGTAAAATCCCGGGGAAATCCGTTTTATTGGCAACACTGACGCACAATGTTACGTCATGGCAAGCGATTTATGACAATAGATTAATCCTTCTACATATTGTAATTCTAAATCTGATTTATAGTTGCAGAATATTATGTTGAAACTAGTTCTCTCTCGCGGTATCACTTCCTTTTATGATTACTGCGCCGCTTCTGTGGCTCGTAGCAATCCATACTAATAATAATATTAAAAATAGGAAACGTTTGTTTTTTGTTTGTTTGTTTGTAAGGATTTATATCAAAAACTAATCAACCGATTTAAAAAATTCTTTCACCATTAGGAAGCTGTATTATCATCGAGTAACATAGGCTATATTTTAATTAATAAAAAAGTACGGTTACTATCATAACCTAACCTTATTTTTACGCGAGCGAAGCTGCGGGCAAAAGCTAGTAGCCTATAACCTTCCTCAAGTATTGCGCATCTAATCTATACTTATATTATAAAGCTGAAGAGTTTGTTTGTTTGAACGCGCTAATCTCAGGAAATACTGGTTTGAATTGAAAAATTATTTCAGTGTTGGATAGCCGATTTCTCGGGGAAGGCTATAATAGGCTATATAAGATCACGCTACGACCAATAGGAGCAGAGCATAAATGAAAAATGTTGCAAAAACGGAGAAAATTCTCTTATGAGAAGCAGGCGAAGTTGCGCGGGTCAGCAGGTGCAAAAATAATTTTCAAATCCGATTAGTGGTTGAGGGATTAGGGCGTTCAAACAAACTATCCAGTTTATTATATTAGTGTAGATTTGTATGGCTCTCGTAATATATAATGTGCAATGATATGGCACACTAAGCAGGCGGATGTAAATATCTAATGATATTCAAAAACCCAAGATTCATCCATTGAAAAACGTCCTTAGAAAATTTGCGTCACGTGCATTTGTTTGAAAAGCTACTTTATGATGTGTACATAAGATCGTATTTCTGTATGGTTAATTAATATGAATTTGTGATTCTTTTGTTTTTGCGTTTTGTATAATCTTTTGATGATACTTCTTGAATTGAGTGGAACTTTGCACTGTGTAATTTGGGGATTTTATAATATAATAATTCTTCAGTTATATAATATTAGTATGCGCCATCATGCCATCCTACTGTCTATTTTAGATTTATATTAAATAATATATCTTAGCTCAAATTATTTCCTCTCCATAATATTATTAAATTATTATTGTTATTATCTTTAGTTTTTCATAGTCAGTAGTATATGGCATAATGGCTGTAACACCTTGTTAATCTGAGTTGTAAAATGAGTTTCTTGCAGGTTTCTTCTCATAGGCTCTACCCTTTGCCTGAACCTAGCAACTAACCTAAATGTAGCTTCAGTAACTTAGTAAACTCACTAACCTATATACTTTGACGTTCATAAGTGTTACTTTGTGACCTAAATGAATAAATGATTTTAAACTTTGACTTTGAAAAACATGCATATAATTACATATTATATTTATATGACTTTTTCGATTTAACATGATAAGATTCCGTCTAAAACTGTTGCCTACTTGGTCGTAAAAATCCTATTGCCAATTTTTTTAATGCCTTTGATTGTCTTTAATCAATCTGTCAACTCTTAAAATACCAGTCATAATTGAAAACCATTAGTGTCTTGTCGCCGGTGTGCCGCTGAAACTCAATACATGTTCAGGACACCACTGACAAGGTTTTTATTCAAATATATTTTATAGTTAAATAACGGTAATGTTTAACAATCGTCATGGGTTTCAATGTTTATAATGTAGGCAACGGTTACATATGTATAAGAGAAACTATATTATCTTTGTTAAGAAAAATTCTGTGAATAGGTACATGTAATGGCAATGAATTCTATATACTTAGTTATGGTGCTAAAGACGGGTTATTCCACATAGTTCACAGATTCCCATGGATGGGGATACTCAATGGGGATCTGGGAACTTTTTGTTCACAAATCCCCATTGACCAATCACCTACTTAGCAATGAGCAATAAGCAGCGTTGGTTGCAGTCAGTCTATAGAGGGGTGACCGCTTAGTGGTATTTTATCTGAGCGTCTCCGTGCTTCGGGGGCCACGTAAAAAGTCGGTCCCGATTGTTGTCAAATTGATAGCAGTCGTTAATCCATGTCAAAGGCCTACACGCGGCTTGAACAACTCTTGATAACAGGTTGGCCACTAACCACACGAAAAGAAAGAAAAGAAGATGGACATAAACCAACATAAAGTTCACAAATCCCCATTGAGTTGTCTCATCAATGGGGATATGTGGAAATACTGGCTTCCTCTGTATTGAGATGATGGTAGTCTCGTGTTCGATTCTTAGGCCAGGTGAAGTATTATTGGGATAGTAAATAGTTTGGAAAAGTGTTCGGTATACGGGAATAGGCTTGCCCTCTTTGCCGTGACACCTATAAACCTAGTTAGCAAAATGTGGGTGTAATTCGCTGTCTTTTTTTTAACAACTAAGTGGCCATCAAGCATACGGCTCACCTGATGGTAAGTGGTCACCGTAGCCTATGAACGCCTGCAACACCAGAGGCATCACTTGCGCGTTGCCAACCCTTTAGGAAAGAAAGTGGGAAGGAGAAGGAGCGGGAAGAGGGAAAGAGGATGATTGGGCCTCCGGCACTCTCACTCACCGAACGAAACACAACAGTAGGAATACTGCTATTTCACGTCGATATTCTATGAGAGGGTAGTCCTTCCCCGGTCAAGCCGGCCCATTCATGCTGAAATCAGCGACGCTGTACTATTCCGTCTTTTGAAATATTATGTTGTATGCTGCTATCATTTTTACTAAAACTTTACTACTTTAAATAGAGGTTTCATTGTTACTATTAGGCTACAATAATTTTAAATACAATGTATATTATTACAAAATTATATCAATATATAATGACATATATCAGCAATATCTTACAGGCAAACTATGGTCGAATTTCGAGCACTAGGCGATCGCTAGTTATAATAATTATAGTCTTATTAAAATTCTAGCTATGCAGTTACACTCAAAGGTTTAATTAAGACTTGTGATCTAAAATATTATGCATGTCGGAATCACATATTGAAATTAAACTACTTTATACGGACTTTGTCGCGTTGTTTTAAAAGCTTTTATTACATAATTTTGAGCTATAAGATTACTATTACTGAACTTAAGCTAATTAAATTAATTATAATAATATAATATTCTATCACATACACACAACACCATTTAGCCCAAACTAAGCACAGCTTGTACTATGCGTACTAGACAATGGATAAACATACATATATACTTTATTTTTTGTAAATACATACATATTATACATACATACATTTTGTACATTTAGTTACTAAGTACTATCATAGTAATGTTTAATACGCTGCTGTTTGTTATCCCTAAATAAATAAATAAATAAATACCTAGTATGATTTAAATCCTTCTTGAAAATATAAGATGTATATACTAATATTATAAATGCGAATGTAAGTTTGTTTGTTTGTTACGCTTTTATGCCTTAACTACTTGAACGTTCATCATGAAATTTCACATACACGTTCTCTGGAGTACAGGAAAGGGTCCCTGGTACTAACCTAGCCTATATTTACACAAACAAATTCGTGAGCAAATTCTAGTATTTCTATAAGTATCTTACTATATTTGATAGATTTTTGTGAACACATTCACAAAGTAAACTCAAACACTATAAGAACACATTGATGTTACACATTGAAAACGAAAACCGTATGTGTATCATGTAATGTTTTTCAAACATCGTGATATCTAATAAGTATGTATACAAAACGTATTAACTGAAACACTAAAATTTGAAGGAAATCCGTAAAGTCACTAACGAAATATGAATATTTCAAGAAATATAATGAAATGCACTAAATTATTTTAGTTTAAATAATTTATAGTTATTATTATTGAAACATGAATATAACTTATATGGTTTTTAATACAATTGCTTTTATCTATATAAAAAATATTTTAACGGAGATAATTATCACCGTAAAAAATATATTATAAGTAAATCATAAAGTCACTTTTACGGAGAGCCGTTTACATTTTAAATAAATTAAAACGCACATAAACGTAAAAAAAGCTTAGTAAAAAGCTAAATAATAATAAATAAAAAAAATATTTTGAAATTTAATCGTTTAGTAATTTAAGTAACAACTTATTAGTAGGTACAAAAATTGGTTTAGTTTAACAAATGTTAAACTAAACCAAAACCAACCAACCAAAGCTGATACGGTTACTAAGAGCGGGTTCACGTCGATATTGCATAAGTAATAATATAATTAAATAAATTTTTCTCACTTATCTAATTTGATAAATAAACAATTCATTATAAAATCATTTAATTACTGCTTTAACTAAAGATAAATAACAAACGTGTTACACATTACAATTTTGATTCTGCTAGAACATTGTTGTTGTATTTTATTTAAAACATACTGATACTGGTCCCCCAAACTAGGCAAGTGCCTGTATTTTGGGGGTCAGTGTTCAGCCCTAGAAAATATGCAGTTTAATACAAAACATGTTTTATAAATAAATATGGGTCTCTATTGGTCTGTAACTACCAGTACACTAAATTAATTTACTAAGCCAAGCAAAAAAATGGTCTATATAAAAGTACCATGAATTAAATGTTCATACATACCATAAGCAGTGCACAAACACACAAGCACGAACAAACTAACTATCACTCGTTGTTCCATCACGTACGACATCCGCGTTCACACTGAGGTAAGAGCGCCGTACGTGGCGCTATATGTTACACCTTATATGCAATGGCGGGGTGCGCACTGCGCCGGCGCATATGCTCAATACTCAATATACTCAATACTTTATTTGCATTCCACAATGTTAATTTGGTGTTATAAAAATAATACATGGTATCATCATGGACCCTGTCAGGCACAGCAAATGTAGAAGGGAGGAAGAGGGCTTTAGCTGCATTGTTCTAGATTTATTCTGTTTCATGTTAATTATAATTATATTAATTTTGCATTATTTCTAATATAACATGACAGTTGTATTACTTATAGCAATGCATATATACCGTATTTTAATTAATTTTTAACATCTTTTCATTTTATTATAATGAACATTCCTTTATATATAATTATTCTATGTGTATTTGTAGGTATAGTGGATATAATATTAATTTTATATATTGATATTACATAATTTGATGATGATGTATATAATATGTCTGCAACTTATTGGTTATGTTTGTAGTTTTAATACTATTTTTAAAGATACTTTTATTATATTAATATAATTTGCGAGTTATGTCAATAATTATATGTTTATCTTTATTTATATTGCTAATATTAATGTAATTTGTCAGTTATGTCAGTGATTTTATTATTATTTTTGCAGGTATTATTATTATTTATATTATTGTAATTTGTCAGTCAAGTAATCATTTAAATTGTAATAACATTTGTTTAATAGTAGTGTTTTTAATTTATTTATAAATGGGTTAAATTTAGGTTCGTTTTTAATTTCATCCGACAGTTTATTATAAATTTTTATAGACATCACATATGTGCTGTCTGTGTGTTGTTTTAAACGTGAGGTGGGCAGTTTAAGCCTTTCCCTATGGCGTAGTGCGTACCTACATTGGGTGTCTTCTCTCTTAGTAAACATGTTTAGATTTTTTCTTACAAATTTACACATTTCCAAGATATATATGGAGGGTAAAGTTAAGATATTGAGTTCTTTAAAATGGGGTTTGCAACTATCTGTATCGTCGATGTTCACTAAAATTCTAACCAGCTTTTTTTGAAGTGTAAAGAGAGTTGGTGCATCTGTGCTATTGCCCCACAGTATTATGCCGTAGCTAAACCATGCATAAGCATATGCATAGTATGTAGCAAGGGCAGTTTGCAGGTCTGTTGTCTTTTTAACTTCACTAAGGGCGTATGTAAATTTTGAAATCTTTGCTCTCATTTTCTTAATGTGTGATTTCCAGTTTATGTTAGTGTCTATGGATAATCCTAGTAGTGTAAATTCTGGTACGGTTTCTATTTTTATATTATTGTAAATAAAATTTATTTCTAGTGGAGGTTTTTGGTAGGGATGGAAGGACATTATTTTGGTTTTTGAGAAGTTAATTTCGAGATTGTGTTCGTCCATCCAGGTTACTGCTTTGTCAAGCGTTACTGTTAATTTTTCATTTAATTTATTATTATTTTGGCAGGTTGTTAGGAGTGAGATGTCGTCTGCAAATAGAACACACGGTCCATCTATTGTTTTGGGCAGATCATTGATATAAATGAGAAACAAAAGACACCCAATTACGCTACCTTGTGGAATTGACGCATTGATTATTTTTTTACTTGATCTAACGTGTTGTACTTCATTCGTGGAATGGTTGAAGTATTCTATTTCTACTAGATGTTCTCTATTTCTTAAATATGACTGAAACCACTCGTGAGCTTTGCCGCGAATTCCTATATCCTGTAATTTTCTAAGGAGTATGCTGTATTGGACTTTATCATAGGCCTTAGTCATGTCTAATAGAATTCCAACCGCGTATTTTTTGTCGTTAATAATGTTTTGGGCTTCTTGTATAAATTTATAAATGGCTAATATTGTTGATTTGTTTTTTCTAAATCCATTTTGACATTCATTGAATATTTCATATTTCTCACAAAAATTGTAAACGCGATTACACATTGCCTTTTCGAATATCTTCGAGGCGGTAGGTAGCAGAGCGATAGGACGATAGTTACTGGGGTCGTTGTGTGAATTTTTCTTATAAATTGGTTTAAGTATAGCTTTCTTCAAGTAATCAGGGAATTGGCCTTCTTCAAAAGATTGATTTATTAATAAGTAAAATGGCAAAGTTAATTCTTCTGCACATTGTCTTATTAGCATAGGTGGTAATTCGTCGAAGCCATGGCTTTGTTTGTTTTTTAAGCTTTTTATTAAAGTGTAAATTTCATAGGGTTCTACAGGACTTAGGTACATGGTATTTTCGGTAGGTGATATCACATAAGAGCCACACTGCCTGTCATTTTTTATGTGGTTTGTATTTTCTCCAATTGATGCGAAGAAATCATTAAGCTATGATTTGAGGGTCGGTGACATTATTATTATTTATTTTTAATTTTATGTTAGACTTTTCCTTTTTTCTTTTTTTGTTGGTACGTTCATTTATAATATTCCACATTGTTTTTACCTTATTTTCTGAATTTTTAAGTCTTTTTATGTAATTTAATTTTTTTGCTGTCACTACTACGTTTTTTAATATTTTTTCATAACTTTTGTAATTCTTTTTCAGTGTTTCATTATTATTTTTTAATGTTAATATTTTAAGGAGACGTTTGTTTCTACAAGAAATTTTTATACCCGTAGTTAGCCAGTGTTTTGTGTAGTTTTGTTTTAATTTAATTGTTTGTTGTGGTATACTTTTATTTAATGTATTTTGTAAAGTAATATTAAATGCTTCATAGTTTTCATTTATATTTTTGTCCTTAATTATTATTTCATTCCATTTAATTTCCTTTAGTTCGGCTTTAAAAAATTCTGTTTTTTTTATTAAAAAATCTTTTTTTTGTGTACCAAATTATTTGTTTGGTCTGATGAGCCGGAGTCATTTGTATTATTGCAGCGCAGTGGTCCGAGAAACCTAACTCTTCAACTGTTGTGTATATGTGTTTGTTACTAAAATTTATTAACCTCTTGTTATTAACCGTCATTGATGAATAATTGTACACATAGCAACACATCAACCTAGACGGTTTGGATTCGCTGATTTCAGCATGAATGGCCCGGCTCGAACGGGGAAGGACTACCCTCTCACAGAATATCGACGTGAAATAGCAGTATTCCTACTGTTGTGTTTCGTTCGGTGAGTGAGAGTACCGGAAGCCCAATCACCCTCTTACCCACTTCCTTTCCTAAAGGGTCGGCAACGCGCAAGTGATGCCTCTGGTGTTGCAGGCGTCCATAGGCTACGGTGACCACTTACCATCAGGTGGGCTGTATGTTTGTTTGCCACCTTAGCCGTATAAAAAAAAAACTTTGAACTATTAGAAGTTGAACGCTGCGAATCGTGCGAGAGAGTGCGTTGTATTTTTGTTATTTTGTCTCATTCACGCTGAACGGGACGCGACGCTCTGTCCTTACCATTACATCGACACCACTATGCACTGTCCCTTTCCGACAATTCTCTATTTTGTATGTAGCGTAGTTATACGTATATAGGGTGTGTCTAACTTGATGTGTACTCGTGTGTACCATGTTTTTGACTGCATAGATAGTGTAGTGCTTTAATTCTCCTTACTGCACTGCGCTGAGTGTTGTGGATTCGATTCCTACAGGAATTGTCTTTTTTGGGACTTTTTGAGTCAGTGCTCTCTAATGTCCTGACACTGGTCTAGCCTTAGGGTATCGTTAGCCTTCGGGTTGCGAAGGTCAGATGGCAGTCGCTCCGTGTAAAAATTGATATCCAGTCAAATCCGGTTAGACAAGAAAGCCGACCCAAGTGATTTGGGAATAATAAAGGCTACGGAGAAGACATAATTTTTTCCCGTGTGAGGATCGAACACTCGACGCAGTGGCGGTGGAGATTTCATTGTCCGATTCACTAATCATTGAACAAACACTAAGAGCCACTTGTACAACAACTCACAAAATACGATTACCACTAAATAGATTAAAAACATCGTGGCATCTCAGTCACCTTCACACGGATGACTGCGACAGCACGATGTTTTAAATCTATGCAGTGCTAATCGTATTTTGTGAGTTGTCGTGCAAGTGGCCCTCAAACTATAAACAGAGCTTTATCTAACGCCAAGGACTTCATCTTTGGCATTATAGGAGTCGCTCTAGCCTAGGCGTGATCTTAATGAAACATAACATGTAGTCACGCAAAATCCCAAAGAATCACGAGACTATCACGATTGGACACATCAATACATAGACTCACGTATACCTGCTTGAAGAAGGGAAAGGCAGATGTGTATATTCACCCATATCTAACGCCTATGACTTAGGTCTCCAGATAGAGCAGCGATAGCTCAGTGGGGAGACCAACAGACTACAATGCAGAGGGTCTCGGGTTCGAACCCACGTCGCGTACCTCTGACTTTCGGAAGTTATATGACTTTTCGAAATTATGTGCGTATTGATTGACAATTATCGCCTGCTCCGTGCCTCGGAGAGTACGTTAAGCCGTCGGTCCCGGCTGCCATGAACGCCTATGGCAGTCGTTATTGGGAGAGTGTCGACACAAAAGGTCCCACTGGGTTGAAGTGTTGCCGGTCTGCACTGATTGGCCCCCAAATAAGATAAGATAAGATAGGTCTCCAGATAGTTCCAAAGATCGTGTCCAAATCCAAAATAATTAATGTCAAGGTTACCATTTTGTAATTTAAATTTACATCTGCAAATTTTTTTTAATTTTTTTTTTATTTTGCTCGTCAAAATGACCACACTCCCCCTGATGGTAAGCAGTCGTGTAGTCTAAGAGCAGTGGCCTCCACATCAAAATTATGGAACAAAGCAGTAGTTTATGAATAGATGCCTATACGAAGTTCACGGACACACTTTTAAGACTGTCATTTTGTTGCTCTTGCATATACAGGTAGTCCAGTAATTAATGGATAACCTTCAAATGTCTTATAGTAGAACTGATGTCCGTTCAGAAAAAAATAATGAATGAATATAATGGTACTGAAAGTTTAAGACTTTTGAAAAGATCCGTCGGCAGTGTATACGCTTTTATTACACGGTACCATCAAGCCAACTGTAATATTACTTTATAATGAAATCATCTGTCAATCTACGTACTATCTACTTTTGTAATGCAGTAATATCTTACATCTTCACGCTATTTACGCTGATGGAGAGTACCGATGGCTATATGAAGTGCATTGACATTGCCACGTAATATACGTCATTTATTAAGTGCTGCAATTTGGCTTTTACGTGAACAAAAGATAAAATATAAAAAGACTAGCTTTTGCGCGCGGCTCCGCCCGCGTAATACCTACATCAATAAAAAGTAGCCTATGTTCTTCTCCAGGTTTTAAACTATATCTGTACCAAATTTCATCTAAATCGGTTGAGTGGTTTAGCCGTGAAAAGGTAACAGACAGACAGATAGACAGAGCTACTTTCGAATTTATAATATTAAGTAAGGATGTTGGTAGTTTTATTACTTTTCTTTTAATACTGGATGCGGCCGCGGTTTCCCCTGCGTTTATCGTTACTGCGCCACCCCCGTGGGTCGTAGCGTGATGTTATATAGCCTATAGCCTTCCTCGATAAATAGACTATCCAACACTAAAATAATTTTTAATTCGAACGAGTAGTTCCTGAGATTAGCGCGTTCAACCAAACAAACAAACTCTTCAGCTTTATAATATTAGTATAGATTGTATTATTGTTACATTTTGTAAGTGAACTATAAATCTATACTATAATATTATAAAGAGGAAAGATTAGATTTTCTGTTTCTTTATTTGTTTGTAAGGATTTAACTCGGAAACTCCTTCACCATAAGAAAGCTTTATTATCGCCATGTAATTATAAGCTATATTTTATTTAAAAAAAACATAACCTTATCTACTTTTAGGCGAACGAAGCCGCGGGCAAAAGCTGATGGATGTTAGTTTATAATCAAAAGAAATGTTAGCAGAAGTATATTACAGCTGCATTTATTTCTCATAACACTTTGGCCGATCAAGGAATCGAAACCGAGACTTCGCGGCAATTGCAACGAAGTATGAGTAGTAGAGCCTCGCTGATTTCAGCATGAATAGGCTCTGGCTCGACCGTGGAAGGACTACCCTCTCACAGAATATCGACGTGAAATAACAGTATTCCTACTGTTGTGTTTCGTCCGGTGAGTGAGAGTGCCGGAGGCCCAATCACCCTCTTACCCACTTCCCGGTCTTTTTCCTTCCCACTTCCTTTTCCAAAAGGGTCGCCAACGCGCAAGTGATGCCTCTAGTGTCGCAGGCGTCCATAGGCTACGGTGACCACTTACCATCGGGTGGGCCGTAAACTTGTTTGCCACCTTAGTTGTAAAAAAAAAGGAAAGGAGGATTTTTTTCTGTGATGGGCCTTTGGCCCATACTGTCACAAGGTCCTATTGGGTAAGACCACCCGATCTCTTACGCGTCATGTACCTTAAATAAGGCTGAGTATAACTATAGTATAACTGAAAAATAATGTTTAGCCATAGTATTTGGTACTAAAACTTTGAGACCATACATTTACGGTCGCCGTTATACAATCCTAACAGACCATAAACCTTTACAGTTGTTATTTAACTGTAAAGACCCAGGGTCTCGTCTCGTCCGTTGGAGATTAAAACTCGAGGAATTCGAATACGATATCCAGGATAAAAAAAGCAAAGTGAACGCAAACGCCGATGCGTTGTCTAGATATCCTGTCAACCCTATCTAACCAGACGACCAACCAAGCACTAGTGCACCTAACTTACAACATTCTAATCCTAATATGCAACCCTAACAGTTAGAAGAATCCCTTCTACAATCGCAAAATTTAGATAGAGACCTATTTGACTTATTAACGTAACCACTCTCAATTCCGTCAGAGGATTTAAACCCTGACTTCCTTCTAGAATGTCCTACACCAGAGCTCATAAATAACGAACTACTCATTCCTCCCTTACCTGATGTACCACTGCATTCCCCATCCACAGGTGACACACCTCAAACTGAACCTGCAACAAATCACAACCTTAATTTATTCACAAGTGTTTACTCAACCTTTAACTCGAAATGTGGAATTTAAGCAATTTAAATTCTTATACGTGTTAGTTAGAGTTCAAATTGCCCAACTTCCAAGTTTATTTATTTATTTTTGAAACAAATGTCCGATAAAAGTAGTTCCTTTAACATAAACATTGTCGAACATAATCAGAGGCTACTAAAAAGCCCTAATCAAATTATTATTATCCCAACGTCCATTGACCTTGACGAATCAAACCCGCACATCTATGAAATCCTGGGCAATCTACCAAACAGAGATGAAATTTTCAATCAAGAAAAACATTTATACAAATATTCTAAAATATCTTTAAACAATAAAGATTACTACTTACTTTATATAAAGGTACATCATTTTGATCAGTCATCCATTATATCAAGAAGTATATGATTCTCTAAAATCAATTCGTAACAAGCTCATTACAGAAACTATTGAGCGAATTAGTATATATCAGATTTCCATAATCCTTTTGAAAAGCATAGTTTTATTAAAATACACAACATATTTAATTACCTTTTCCATAATACCAATATACCATAATAATGTAACTTATCCATCACCGAATAAGGTGAAGAAAATATTACATGATAATCATGATATCCCTGTAGCTGGCCACTTAGTTGTCAGTCGTATGTATAGCCGTTAAAAGATTTGTACTATTGGAAAGGTATGCGTAGTGACGTAGAGTCCTATGTGAAAAAATTTAAGCTATGTCAAGAGAACAAAGCTCTGCGCCGAACAAACCACGCACCTATGCAAATTACCAGCACGTCAACAAAACCATGTGAAGGCATTACCTTAGACATCGTAGGTCCTCTCCCAGAATATGGCCCTGCGAAACTTAAATTCATATTAACACTACAAGATGAGCAGCGATAGCTCAGTGGGGAGACCAACAGACTGCAATGCAGAGGGTCTCGGGTTTGAACCCACATCGCGCAACTATGACTTTCGGAAGTTATATGACTTTTCGAAATTATGTGCGTATTGATTGACAATTATCGCCTGCTCCGTGCCTCGGAGAGCACGTTAAGCCGTTGGTCCCGGTTGCCATGAACATCTATGGCAGTCGTTATTGGGAGAGTGTCGACACGAAAGATCCCACTGGGTCGAAGTGTCGCCGGTCTTCACTGACTGGCCCCCACATATGATAACACTACAAGATGATTTTACGAAGTTTTCTACCGCATATCCAATACGCAATACAACCGCCGAGGAAACTAGCGAGTGCTTATTACATTTTATTTCTATATTCGGCATACCAAAAATGATTCTTACCGACCAAGGTACCAATTTCACGTCCGAGTTATTTAAAAGAACTTGCGACCTTTTAAAAATTAAACAATTATGGTCATCACCGTATCACCCACAGACGCAAGGCGCCCTAGAGCGCAGCCACTCCACTCTTAAAGAGTATCTTAAATCTTTCGTAAACGAAGAACAAACAAACTGGCCCCGATATGTATACACAGCTATGCTTACATATAATACAAGCGTGCACTCCACAACTCATTATACCCCTTACGAGTTAATGTTAGGAAACAAACCTTTTATTCCCAATTCTATATGTGATGAGCCCATAGAAATATAATGGGATAATTTAAATAATTGCTACATCCTTTATTTAACATATGTTTGAAGTTACAACTAAATTAGATAAATTAAGTAAATATGTAGCAATTATTGACGCAATACATTTCGGGAAACTGCATGCTTGACTTTAAACTAGGAGGTGACCTGCCAACCAAACGTCAGGATTGCTGGTCATAAAAAATATTTTATTTCTTAATATATATCCTATGTAGCAATTATTTATTATATGTAGCAAATATAAGCAATTATGTAGCAATTTTTGAATCAACTCTCATAGACCAACGCCACAGACAACCAGCTATTCTGACGCACACCCGAAATATAACTATAAATTTAAACACCTTAGAGTTACGATTAAATTTAGATTATGTCCTGAATTATTTAGAAATCTCTATAATCACCCTATCATTCCAACTTGAAGACATTATCAATGCAATAATGTTCTGTAGTCAAAACATCCTGCATCCGGTGGTTATGTCTCCGACGACTATATACCGAGAGTTAGCTGATAACGTTAGACACCTACCTAATGATTTAAACTTACCTTTGCAATTAGATATAAGCTTGGTACACAACATTGTTAAAGTGTCGATATTGATATGCTATTATTTTAATGGTAAATTAGTTTTTCTTTTACGTGTACCCTTGGTATCCTATCCACCCAAGAATATATATTACTAGCTTTTGCCCGCAGCTTCGCTCGCGTTAATTTAGAATTTGACAATCAATTCGGGTTGTACTCTGCATATAATTCAATCATGATTCGAAAGACACGTGGCGCCATCTATCATCATAAGAACGTTATTGTTGTTTTTCTCGGGAACAGTAATTTTTTTCGGGATGAAAGGTAGCCTATGTCCGTTTATGTACACCTGACAACGTATATGCAAAATTTCAGGATGATCGGTTCAGTGGTTTAGGCGTGAAAAGGTAACAAACAAACTCATTTTCGCTTTTATAATATTAGTTAGGAAGTTAGGATTAGGATTTAACAACATAGCATTACCAAGACCACAGGCAAACCAGTCTAACATGTATAACCTTATTGTACGTAGTAGTAAGTATATGGCTATCACGAAAGATAAATCCAGTTATTGCGGTTTGGAAACATTAGAAAACTGCAAAATTGTAAACTGCAGAATATGTGTGTGACATCCCAGTGACCTATAAAACCGATTCAAAACCAAATTGTGAAAGCGAATTAATGTCTAAAACAGTAGTTGATATCCCAAAACAATGCAACCATAAATTCATTTATGGTAAATTAAACACTTTTAAATCTTTGGTTAACAATAAATACCTTTACATACAAGCCGAATCGGTCAAACTGTCTTTAGATTGTCAAGGTTTCAACCGAATATAAGAAACAAATTTCTCTGGCATTTGCGTACTTAATATACCAAACCATTGTATAGCCTATTGCAAAGGAACTACATTGTTGCCCAAGTACAATAATATTCTAAACTTAGCATTGCGTAGCTGGTTGTTACAGGAATGTTATTATACGTTTGAAGAGTTTTTGCAAAAAAATCCATGCAAGTTTATAATTTGGAATGTTAATTGAGGTATAAGCACAACTAATGAATCAACAGTCGTGTTTTTAAATTTAAGATAATGTATCAATTTAGAACTTTATTGTTGCATGCTGTATAACGGCCAAATATGTGATACAAAATAATTGTAATTAGTACCTTTATACCATACCATATTTGACGCAATAAATTATATTATTATTATTATTAACTTCACCAATTAACATGTCAGATTTCAACATTCACTCTAGTACTTGCAGCAAAATGAATATAATTAAAAATGTAACAAACAACTTGTGCCCTATTCATCTAGAAAACATCGACCTAAGCGATATACACTTGATTGATAAATTATCAACCAAACTTTTATCAGACGCGGAAACAATAAACCCAACTCCACATCTAATTGAATATGGGACAAACTATTCGATAGCCATAAACATGATTATTTGTATTATTTTAATTTTTCTAATATATAAGTTTGGAATGTTCTTTTGTAAGCCTAGCAGCAACCTACGTAAGTTCCGTATATATAAATTACGCGAATCAAATGAACCACATTCAAAATCTGTAGAACTGGAAAAAGATCAAGAAATTCCAGCTCCAGTTTTGACAACCTCATTTTAAAAGTTAACTTCGGTATTATCCCCGAAGTTCACACTTAAGGGGGAGGTGTTATAATCCTATATTGAACCCTAACTTGATGACATGGCCCTCAGTCATACGCCTCAGCATTTATGCTAGGTCAGCAGTTTGACCATTGACGAGACAGCTAGTCCGTATCTATACTAATATTATAAAGCTGAAGAGTTTGTTTGTTTGTTTGTTTGTATGTATGTTTGTTTGTTTGTTTGCTTGAACGCGCTAATCTCAGGAACTACTGGTCCGATTTGAAAAATTCTTCCAGTGTTAGATAGCCCATTTATCGAGGAAGGCTATAGGCTATATATCATCACGTTAAGATCAATAGGAGCTGAGCACCAATGAAGAATGTTTCAAAATCGGAGTGTATTTTTTCCTTTTGAGAGCTTCCGCTGCGTGCGCTGCGTAAACAGTTAAAGTTTCGCAAAAATCATGTATGACAGAATTGTTCCCCTTTAAAAGTTCTTAAAAAAAGTATGCGACAGTATAATATGTCTATCTTTTAAGGTTGGCTCACTATAATCATTTTTATGCTAACCAAATTTGTTCTAAAATAATGCATTATTTGCGAAGGTATTTTTATAAACATGATATTAATCCTTATCCAAATAAATACGTTATTCATCACAAATATTTAGTCATCCGCGCGCAGAAGTTATGTAGGAGAACTATTGTTCTCTATGGCAACGTCATTAATTGTTGCGGGTTTAGTGGGCGTCATCTGGGTAATATGCGAGCACAAAAAACAACGATGCCGGTTTTACACTCTTTTTATTTCGAATAAACAATATTTTTACTTCACACTAATGTCGAATGAAAAATAACAGTTAAGACCGAGCAGTGGGTTCAGGGCACTGATCTTATTTTTTTTTACACAACTCAGAACTCAACGTTCCGACTCGATCAGTCGCTGTCGCTCAAATGTGTCTCAATAACTGTCGACCTTCCTAAAGTAAAGATGGCGCCTCGACCCCACTCAAGCACGCGCTCTGCTCTGATTGGTCGTTACGTGAACTTTTATTAGATTAATAATGTTTTTGAGCTATAGAATAATTTAACAAATCAAATAAAATAAAATTAAGAATTTTAAAAGTAATTAAAATGTAGACAAATTATATTGTGAATTATACGTGCAAACAACAATGACTTAATGGCTTCCTCCGACATATATATTCAAAGAAAACATAAAAAAAAACAAGAATATTATCGCCATAGTACCCGTGTAAAGTGATGACGTCAGTTCTACGTCTTTGCTCATCAGCAATCGTCATCGACATCCTTCTATTATCGATACGATACGATGCCGGTATATTGCAAATGGCGGATACATTCCGCGCACGTTTTATCATATTTTTATCACAATGTCACATGTCTGCGTCAGCGCGTAGGATATAGAAGCGTTACAAGGATAGCCTGGGTAATTTTACGAGGCTATTAATGAAAACCAGGCTAGTGGCCAAACCAGTACTCTGGGTTATTAAACCTTATGGTGCAGATAACACATTTCTAATTAAATATGACTGATATATATTTTGTAATTTAGGTCATAACGTAAAACTTTTGAACGCCAAACATTATTTTTCTTTATCACTGTTCAAAGTTACGGCCCACTCCTTAAATTTGAAATTCTTGTGTCGTGGGGGACGATACAAACATTACCACTTCTAGGCGTGAGACTGTACGTATGCCTTATTTCAGACAATATTGTCTTACTGAAGCCTCTTTCATCCTTTGCTACTTAGCTAATTTAAGCCAATCCGTCCTATAGTCGTCTAGTTCGTCCTGTCATTGTCTCTTACCACGTTTTAGTCAGACACCTCGGTAGCCTAGATATTTAAGAAAAAAACGATTATATCCATAATGTCGGGTATTTTCCACCAATTTATTTTTTACTTAGAAACTAACATAATATTACGTTTACACGAATCTTATATATTGATATTAAATTAGTTTAACTGTACTCTTGTACAATGAGGTACCAACTACATTTATAAGATGAAGAGATCTATAACATATATTGTTACTGTAATTTTAAAAGATACATGGGCACCTGTGCAATAATTTAAAAAAACATAATATAATTCTTTATTTGTTCTCTCACACAGAAATTACAGAGTATTGCATAGTTTAATACATTAGTGTGTCAAATTAACTATGTGAGAGACTGGTATCTATACTAGGAGACCCTGTGTGACAGATTACCAGCCTCTCCAGACTCTGGACAAGGATACAGTTTTATACTAATTTATCAATCAAAGCATATTATTTCTCTTATGTGTGTGAGTTAAAATAGTGTGTGTGTGATTGTGTGTGTATGTGAGGGTGTGTGTGTGTGTGAGTGTGCGAAATTTTATGTGTATTCATAAGTGTAATTAGGGACCTACATGAAGTAATTTTTCTGTATCATCGTAGCTCAAGGACTTGAGCCACGTTGTGAGAACTTCTCTGTATTTAAGTTTTGTTAGGGGGTAGATTTCAATTGCTTTATTGATTTTATTGTATGAAAGAACTCATAGCTTATGTTAGACAACGCTTGATGAAATCTGAAGTACCTACTGTGTGTGAACACGTGCATCAGGTCACCAACAATTACTTGAGATTGGAAAAACCACAGATACTCGTAAAAGAACACTGATTCTTACCGAGGATGCTTCGCAAGGCTGTTGAAATTAAGATACAACCAAATTTTACAAGAAAATATGTTTGGGATGGGCCACCAGCTTAGGATCCAGTGATTCAGTTATTCAAACCCAAGAAGAAGCAAAATACAGCAATCTAAAAGAGTAGTATCACCGCGAGGCGCTCATAGCTACTTGCAGTCACTGATCGGTAAACGATTAGCGAGGTTAAGCAACGTTGGGTGCGGTCAGTCTATGGGTGTCAGTGTATGGTCAGTGGATGGGTGACCGCTTAGTGGTATTTCATCTGAGCGTCTTAGTGCTTCGGAGGGCACGTAAAAAGTCGGTCCCGGTTGTTGTCAAATTGACAGCAGTCGTTAAGCCATGCCAGAGGCCTACGGGCGGCTTGAACAACTCTTGACAACAGGTCGGCCACTAACCACACGAAAAAACAAAACTAAAACTGAGACTGGTTGCCTGAGCTTCTCAGGTTTTGGTAATCACTTACCATCAAGAGGATCGGCGACTTGTATACCATTTTTAAATGTTTGGTATATAAACTATATATTATATTCATTAATCTATTGAGTCTCAGCGGTACACCGGCGGCCAGTCACAAAAGATTTTCAATGAAACCTGGTTGGATTAGATGTTTGTATAATTATAATGTTGGAACCATAGACTAGTATATACTATGTTAGAACTTTGATATTAGATGTTGTTCAAGTCAAAGTGAATATTTCAGTCGTATCAAGTCACGCTTGCCTAATTTGGGCCACAGGTTATTATGAAACATTTTTAGGGTTCCGTACCCAAAGGGTAAAACGGGACCCTATTACTAAGACTCCGCTGTCCGTCTGTCACCAGCCTGTATCTCATGAACCGTGATAATTAGACAGTTAAAATTTTCACAGATAATGTATTTCTGTTGCCGCTATAACAACAAATACTAAAAAACAGAATAAAATAAATATTTAAGGGGGCTCCCATACAACAAATGTGATTTTTTTGCTCGATATTGATAACGGCAACAGGTAGACGCTTGAAATATTCACAAAATATTTTGTTATATATTCACTTTAAGAATAAATAATGAAATCAAAATAAAACAAATATTTAAGGGGGCTCCCATACAGACATGATTTTTTTGCCGTTTTTATAGATAATGGTACCGAACCCTTCGTGCGCGAGTCCGACTCGCACTTGGCCGCTTTTTAACATTACTTGGTAATAAATATTTTATGATATAAGTAACCCGTGCGCAGCCCTAGGCACCATTTTAGTCACTTCTCATAACACAACATTAACCCTATTGTGGTTTTTACAAAGCCAGTGTAAGTTATCCCTCCGCCCGAAATGCTCCATCACGACCATCACTAATTGAAAATCCACGTTCATACAATTAGGGTTAAAAGTTTATGAAGTAGGTTAGTTCAGACCCTAAACTTGTTTACGGATTATCCTTAAAACTGCAAATTACAATTAAGCAAAGTGTAGAATGACTAAATTGTGTGAAGTTAGAGTGAATACCTATAATATATATAGTTTTTGGGATTCGAATCCACACATACACATACATATACACATACACTTACACAGCATGCACTAACATATTATTTTATTTTATTGATAGTTACATAATTATGATTTTCCTGGGGAAGACACTGTTTCCTGTAACACAGGCCTCGACCTAGCTCAGGAGTCAGGGCTCCATTTTTATTGTACTGTACTTTTATTATCAATAAAAATTTATTATTATTATTATTAATACCCAGCTCAGCGAGACCGACGAGACAATCGTTGGCTCTTAATTATTCATCAGCCATTTTTATATAAAAAGTTACTGTTTGAGAATCGATTCTTTCAGTTTTTTTTCAGTTCACGTACGTATTTAAATATCGGTTAACATGTCCATTCCGTCCAATCGCATATTGCTATTCTCATAATAGATAAATAAAGTACATATATGTACATGTATACTCCACGTGAGACTATGTGTGTATGTATTAATCTTTACGGCATGTAACTGTTATATAATTATTGAATAGCACTATAAGTTACACAAATGAATATTATACAGAAGAATAGCCCCTTACGAAAAACAAATAGCAATATCACAGACTAGATGTTCCCGCGGTTTCACCCGGCGGCGGTGGCGACGGTAAGCGGTTATCGCGGCCTATAACCACTTGCAGCTTGCAAGTGGTACTAAGGACGCTAGGGTAAAAGATTATGATGATCAGGAAAGAAATGGGACTATTAGGTTTGGATGTATCTGGAACCCTTACTGAGTGAAATGCAATTACAATGTGACTGCTCTTACAACGAAGGTTGCTGATAAGCTTCTTCTTATTGAAAACCGTCGGCGTCCGTTATGTCACTAAATATATATTACAGATGTTCCCGCGGTTTCACCCGCGTTTATCGTTATTGCGCCGCCCCCGTGGGTCGTAGCGTAATGTTATGTAGCCTATAGCCTTCCTCGATAAATAGGCTATCTAACACTAAAATAATTTTTCAAATCGAACCTGTAGTTCCTGAGATTAGCGCGTTCAAACAAACAAACAAACTCTTCAGCTTTAGAAATTAGTATAGATTTAGCAAATTCAAATAATATTTACCACTTCGCCCGTATTATACCGTATAATTAACTTTTATATTAAATACCTAATTAAGCAATATCTAGTATTTCTTAGCAGGTATTGAAAATAAATGGACTGCGAAAAAGGGACGGACTGGCAGGCAAAATATCTTTTTTTAGACAGTAAGTACCCTAAAAATTTGGGGCAGTCTTTAGGTACTACCGATAGAAGCGAAAACTTTAATCCTTGATCATAAACACTTCTTTATAAACCAAAAATAATTCAAAAATGGAAAGCGTTCGGTGACGCGAGTTCCATAATTTTTGTTCTCCCAAGAAGTGCTCAACACGCCTAAAGAAGTTTTCACTTCAATAAGAATCTTAAAATAAAATCATTATGAAACAGCCTACTAAATTGGTGGATCTGTAATTACGCTATGCATTATATTGCAAAATTATCGAAAACTCGATCAAATCATGCTTTTTAATATCCATTTTTAAACTATTGAGTTGCAATGGCACTACCGCGGGCATGGGTTTTGTTATGTTATGACATTCCAAGACTTGACAGGCTTAGACAACTTTAGAACTAGGTGTCAATCAGGATTTATACCTAATGCTGAAATTGTCTTAGCCTGTCAAGTTATTATTTGCCTTGCTTGTAGACCCTCGCGAGACAGGTGTCGTGTCAGGGTCTACAAACATTCAAACAAATGACTCAAAAATCCCTCAGACTCGGAACATCCATTTGTGGACCATACATTTTTTGGCCTCTGGTGGGAATCCAACCCACGACATTCGGTGCTTTGTCAGAGGCGAGATGACCCTTATACCATCTGTGCATTCAGTTCCCGCTCAATTCGCGCTATCGAAACAAACACCTGAACATCTTAAGCCTTGGATTCCGCGATACGTACATACATTACCCGACACGTGAGCCGAAAGAACAGTAATGTGTTTTGTTTAGCCCTTAGATCTGTTGTGCGAAGGGTCCTCTTATCTCAAAGCGCTTATGTGATACACACGGTCGTGGGGAGAATGGACAACTAATATAAATAGAGTTGCCAACTTTTTTTGCCAAAAAAAACGTATAAAATAAAATTTTAATAGGAAAAAAATAAAGTATTTGGAAAAAAAATATTTTTTAAATTTGATGTTTTTTTTTCTTTAAAAACGTATTTTGTGTGCTTTTAACACATGCTAACAATTTTTTGCGCTCTTTAAATTTTTCAAAGCTTGTTTGACAATCAAAATTTATATTTAAATAAATAAACAATTCGTGTTTAATTAAATTTATTGACGCTCTATTTCTTTCTTCTCGCCACTTTAGATTCATCACTGAAAAAAGTAAGTAAAAGCATCACAGTAAAGGTTGGAAATAAAGTATTTTCATATAGGTAGGTACTTTATTTGTATGCCAAAGTATAAAGTATAATTACCAAAAATAAAGTAGGATACGTTATTATAAAGTATGGTTGGCAACCCTAAATGTAAAGGTAATGTGCATAGTAAAAATTGTACGGATGGCGTTGTGGTTTAAATGTTCGCCTTGCCACTGCACTGGATGTTGTGGGTTCGAAACACGGGACAAAAATTTGTTTAATCCACTAATAGTTGTTTCGAATCTGGATGTTTATTATATCCGTTGTTTGAATGTTCGTTAAGTCCCCCGCGATCCAGGAATTATTTCTAATGCGTGGCGAGTGGTCTTATTAAAAAGAAAAAAGAATAAAAAGGAAGTCCATATGTTTATATTATTTTATTCTTTCTTTAAGACTGCGCCAAGCGTAAGACAGATAATGACAGAGCTCGTGCTGCGCATATTCAAATCGGCGCGCGGCCGCCATAGTAAAATTGTATGGAGGATTTCAAGTGATTTTTTGATAAATATGTAGCTTTATTGTCAACCAATAACTTAAATATTTGGGACGGACAAATTGTAATATAACTATTTATGTTTCGTTTAAGCTGTAAAATAGGATAGATTTCTACTGTTATAATCTAAAAATCACGTAACACGAGCTTACGTTTTTGCAAATTTACCTAATTTTGAAGGCGAAAATATTAATTATTTTAAGTTTTTTACACGGAGTAATTGCAAACACATTCATTGTTATGGTAAATGTATATTTTATATTTGTATTTAACAAAAAGTGTTGATTTTATTCACTTAACTGTGACCGCCAGTTTTGGCACATTTCGCTCGGCGCAGTCAGAATGTCCATAGTTCGAGTATTCAAATAATAGTTTAACCAACGATTATTTATAAATGACTAGTTGAATAATGCATTGCTCCTACTTCTTGTGAAATTAAGTAGCTTTTCCTTAGGATTGAAGTTATCACTATTTCAGATTCCATCACTATTGGTCCAGATCAGACTCAGGTTACAGTAATTTCATTGTGTAATATTAGACTAGGCATGTCTTTTAGCCTCAAGCTCCTAACTGAAGATCACGGACAGTATGTTGTCTGTCTGCAAATTGTAGGCGTTTCAGAGCTCTTTGCCTTAAAAAATATTCTAAAAGATTCCTATTGAGTCGCAGCAGTACACCGGCAGCTAGATACGACAGGGTTTTAATGATGTCTACCATTCAAAGAAATTATAAGTTAAAAAAGACATACATACAATTAATAATAATTTGTCAGAAAAAAATCTAGGCAAAGTATTTAAGAGCTTAAACTAGGCTTTAATGCATTCTTATTTTACCTACAAGTGCGTGCTATGCTTACGAATACTAAAATTATAGAAACTGCAGATAGCGCCATGTATTACCAAATTTTGTAAACAAAAGAAACATCCAATACTTATAGGTTTATTTAAGTTCAATAAAGCTAACAAATGGCTCTCCAAGCTATACTAATATTATAAAGCTGAAAAGTTTGTTTATTTGTTTGAATGCGCTAATCTAAGGAACTACTGGTTCGATTTCAAAAATTCTTTTAGTGATGGTTAGCCTATTTATCGAGGAAGGCTAGGTTATATAACATCACGCTACGATCCAGGGGGGCGGCGCATTAATGATAAACGCGGGTGAAACCGCGGGAACATCTAGTCAAATATAATTTATACGTAACTTAGTTCGTTCTTCGGTATTCCAGTAAGTCCGTGTCGGATAAAATCCCTGTTTTGTCCGAACGTTTTGGGGTTCAGATTAAATCGTCCGCAGGGACCCTAGCTTAGGGGACGGTATTGCGTTTACACAGTTCAATTGATTTCACTAATCACTTAATATTATATTAATGTATGTATATCGACTGGTTTTAGACCTGTAACGTTTTTAAGGAGTTTGTTATTTATAGTGCGGTTTATATTTGTTTTTCAGCAATTTTTAATGTGGTTTTAGAAAAAAAAACATTGTCTTTTTTACTTTGTTTTCTTAGACGAGTGAAGTTTTCTGTAATTTGAATTTAGCGGGCTGTAATGCAGGTTCGAAAATGAGCTACGTTTTTAACAAATTTAAAAAGTATCTCGTTGATTAAATAAAAATACTTATTATATTATTATATTTAAAAATGTTTAAGGAAACTATTAACTATTATTACATGTAAATAACAATCAGATATCACTAAGTAAGCCATTAAAAGTTTATATTTCTTAAAAATAATTAAAACAACTATATTTTAATTATTACTGCAATAAAAACTAGCATAGCAAATGCTAGTTTTTTAATTTAGAAAGATCGATGCTATTGAAATCTCGTAAGTAAGTATTGATTAATGTCGCTGACTGTACGAACGCGGTAGGCGGCAATGCATAACGAAATAGTGCGGCATAAGGCGACACAAATATTGTTAAATGAAATCGTAGAACAGCGCGGCTTCTCAGGAAACTTAGCCTAACTTATATGTTTAGTAATATTGTCTTCTGTTTACGCGAATGTTATTCATTGAAATTAAACTACTATATACGGATTTTATCGCGTTGTTTATTTGACACTTCATTACAAAATTTTGAAAACTGTTACACTACTATTACTATTAAACTTTTCTAATTTTTAAGCTACTTAAATTATTGAAACTATTAAAACTATTTATACTATTATACTATTTATATTTATGTTCACACTTTCTCCGACGTTTCGGTTGCTTTTCACCAGCCATGGCATGACATTAAAGTGTCAAATAAACAACGCGATAAAATCCGTATATAGTAGTTTAATTTGTATATGTTCAGTTCAGTTTTACCTTAAATATGAGAAACGTAAAGAGAAGCCATGAAGTAGTTTATAGTCGTACTCGTGAACGGTTGCTACTTATAATGACGGATTGGCCTTAGATTTGTCACGGTAATGTTTGTTTTATTTTTTTTGTAAGGGACTTTTACACATTGTGCACATCAGTTCCATCGTACCCTAATTACATTTTTGCGTAAACAGTTTACAAATATTATTTATTTAAAAGTAACAAATACACACATTTACCTACTGTAGAGTCATCAGCCTAAACAGATTCTTCGCTGCTTCGGAATTAGGTTGAGCTAAAATGCTGTTAAAGCTATCAACATCGAGTCTGTTTAAGCCAAAATCCCTCATCTGTATTCTCGTAGACTCATACCGAACACACTCCATCAACAAATGATATATATCCTCATATACACCACAATCCTCACAGTAAGGTGAAACAGTCTTTCTCATCAAGAAATAAAATTTGTTGCATGGAATGTGTCCTGATCTAAGTCTATGAGCTGTAATAACTAATCTCCTGTTTAAATCAGTATATGCACACCAGGGCGTTCGAAGAGGCTGAGACTGTATGGTTTTATACCATATACCTTTTTCTAAAGATCGCAGATTAAAATACTCCTTCCAGTTATTATAACAAATTTGTTTATATTTAGGTAAAAACTCTGAATAGTCCGGTGTAATATTAATATTTCTCCCGTGTGCAACTGCATATTTTGCCAATTTATCAGCCTCTTCATTACCCCGTAACCCTACATAAGACGGAACCCATTGCAATTTCAGTTGCACTACATTTTGGCTAAGTTGATCTATCTTAGATAGAATAAGCTAGCGATGCACCTCTGCAACCAGAGGCGTTTGCCAAACTTCTTGGCAGTATATGATTAGGTATAAATGAGACAAAGTTGTAGTATAGTCTGGTTATAATTATCCAAAGGTGCATCTTATATACTAACGACTACGTGTTGATCACGGATAGTAGAAACATTTAATAGATATTGAACGTGCGATAAAGATCATAAGATTGCGATGTAGATTGTAGATACAGCACAAAGATATTGTACTGTAACAGTACACCCCCCTTTAAAAAAAAAAAATATTATTATGGTAATAGTGTTTACAATATAAATTTGACCTAGACCTTACTAGTTATTTGCTGATGTATATAAATAATAATGCTATTGTACGCGGTGGAATTTGATGACGCCTGTTGTTACTAGTTATTTGCTGATGTATATAAATAATAATGCTATTGTACGCGGTGGAATTTGATGACGCCTGTTGTGGTGTGATTTGCTGACGTATGTAATTGACTTAGCTGTTGCACGAGTGTTTATTATTTTTTTCCGTTAAACTCTTCATTCTTCTGTCCAGTGTTTTCATTATGCCGTAAAGTAGGATCACGCCGATTGTTAAAATAATCTGTCCCATTGCAACATTTCTTGTCCACCGTAAGTCCTCCTGGATCAGGTTACGGAGTTTGTCCGCTTCGTTTTGATTGAGGCAACTGTCCGTATTGTATGTTATCTGGTCCTTAGAACTTTGATTTCCCATTTTAGATGTCTTGTTGTTACGAGTAGTTGTGAATTAATGGTATATGTTAAGATCTATGTTAATATATATACGAATAGCTTGCTTATATCAGCGATTTTTTATAGACGTACTACTGGCTTTACTTTACGTCCTGATCGTGTAGTGTACGTGTGTGAATGTCTGTAGAAATCCTTTGAATCTGGCACGTAGTTTGATTCGTCATTGATCATGAATGCTGGTTTCAATCTATCAATTGATATCACTGTCTCTTTATCCCTAATTCTAATGCAAAATGTTTTATCTGTTTTACTAATTACTGGGTAGGGTCCTTCATACGGCGGTGTCAGGGCTTTCTTAATTCTATCACACCGAACAAATACGTGTGAGCATTCTTTGAGTTCGGGATGCACAAATATAGCTTGGTTGTGGTTTTTTCTTTTCGGAATTGATGTCATTTGTGTGATGTCCTTTTGAATTTGTTTTACAAACTCTTCGTACGTTGATAACTGTGCTGCTGATGACTCAAAAAATCCTCCAGGGAGTCGTATTGGCGTTCCATATGTCATCTCTGCTGAACTATAACCTGTGTCTTCTCGCAAGCTACTCCGCAACCCGAGTAAAACTGTTGGAATTTCTTTTAACCAATTTTCGTTGGATTCTCTTGTCATTAACGCCACCTTTAAAGTTCTATGAAATCTCTCTATCATTCCATTGGATTGCGGATGATAAGGTGTTGTCCTAATTTTATGTATTCCCAAAAATTGTGAGAGTGACTCAAATATTCTTGATTCAAACTGTCGGCCTTGATCCGTAGTAATGCGCAATGGACATCCAAAACGAGTAATCCATCCTTCGAAAAGTGTCTTGGCTACTGTTTCTGCAGTTATATCTTCTACCGGAAATATTTCGGGCCATGACGTACAACGATCTATGATTGTGATTAAATATCTCTTCCCTTGTGAAATCGGAAGTGGTCCGACGATGTCAATATGTAAATGTTCAAAACGTTGCGCTGTCATAAATGTACCAGGAGGTGATATCGTATGTCGTTGTATTTTTGATTTTTGGCAGGCTATACATGATTTACACCAATTATTGATATCTTTGTTCATATACGGCCATAAATACCTTTGGGTTATCATTTTTCTCGTAGTTCTTTTTCCTGGATGGCTCATACCATGAATGGTATCGAAAATTTGTTTGCGAAATTGCTTTGGTAAGGCTTTTTCCAGTAGACGTGTCGCAGGTGATGTTTATTGTGGAACCCGGAAGCGTAATGTTTTTGAATTTTAATCTTTTATTGTCACGTAATTTACTTAGTTCATTATCTGTTGATTGACATTTTTCCAATTCAGCGTAATCGATAGGTGATGGCACGTATATTTCCTCTATTCGAGATAAGGCATCGGCGGTAATATTGTCACGTCCGCTTATGTGTTGAATGTTGGTACTGTATTGTGAAATGAAATCTAACTGCCGGACCCGTCGCGGTGTATCGTTTGATGATGGTTTTTGGGAGAATGCGTATGTCAAAGGTCGGTGATCCGTAAATATTGTAAATTCTCTTCCCTCGATTAATCTGTGAAAATGTTTGACGGCCATGTATATTCCTAACAGCTCTCTGTCAAACGTAGAATATTTTTGTTGAGTTTCGCTCAATTTTTGTGAAAAAAAACCTAATGGTTCCCAATTGCGTCCGGATTTTTGTTGTAAAACTCCACCAACGCAAGTAGCACTAGCGTCGGTCATGAGCGCTAGTGATGCGTTGCGGGAAGGATGCGCTGTTAACACTGCGTTTTTCATGCTTTCCTTGCATTTTTCGTAAGCTTTGTCTGCTTCCGTTGTCCAAGGAACAGGTGAATTATCGTTCTTTTTTGAACCATGTAGATATTCGTTTAAAATTCTTTGATTTTCCGCTGCGCGTGGAATATTACTTCTGTAGAAATTGACCATGCCCAAAAATCGTCTTAATTCTTGAATTGTTTTCGGTTTGGGAAATTCCATGATTGCTTTGTAATTTTCTTCGGTAGGTTGTATTCCTTGGCTCGTTATATGATAACCTAAGAAATCTATTTCCCTTCTGAGAAATTCGCATTTTTCGAGATTAATGGTTATTCCATTCTCGTGTAAACGTTTGAAAACCGTTTCTAAATGCTGATAATGCAAATCTTCGTTGTCCGATGCGATGAGACAGTCGTCTACAAATATAAATATGAAGTTTAAATCTCTAAATAAGGAATCCATGAATCGTTGAAATGTTTGTGCCGCATTGCGTAATCCGAAAGGCATTCTTAAGTACTCAAAAAGTCCGAAAGGTGTGATGATGGCTGTTTTTTCTATATCTTTAACAGGAATACAGTGGTATGCTTTGCGTATATCTATCTTGCTTAGTATCTTCTTATTTTCTAATATGTATGTAAAGTCAGTTAATCTTGGTAGTGGGTATTTGTCCGGTACTGTCGTGCTATTGAGCATTCGATAGTCTCCGCACGGTCTCCATTCGCCATTTTTCTTTTTTACCATATGTAATGGGCTTGCCCATGGGCTATCTGACGGTCGGCAAATTCCGAGCTCTATCATATTTTGAAATTCCTTTTTGGCTATGTCGTATTTTTCTGGAGGTAATGGTCTTGCCCGAGCTGCGACGGGTGGTCCTGTAGTGATAATGTGGTGTTCAATCTTATGTTTGGGCGCATTGCGTAGAGAGGACTCTTTCGTGATGTCTTCGTATTTGTTTAAAAGTTGCGTAATACGTGAATTCGTTCCCACTGCGATAGTACGAATTGTTTGTTGTGTCGCTTTTTCTGAAGTTACATGCGTTGTCAGCTCTGTAACTTTGTCGATAAGTTTGCGACCTGCTATGTCGACTAATAGTTTATAGTGCTCTAGAAAATCTGCTCCAATTATTGTTTGTGTAACATCGGCGATTATAAAATTCCATTTATAACATCGTTGTAGTCCTAAATTCAAGGTAAGCGTCTTCTCGCCGTAAGTCCTAATTTTAGTCCCATTTGCAGCGTATAGTGTGTATTGTTCATTTTGTAAAATTGAATATCTCTGTTGCTTGCTAATGACTGAAATATTTGCGCCCGTGTCAATCAAAAACTTCATACCACTTTTTCGGTCGGTAATGGTGAGGCGATTGGATGGGTGGATTGCACAGAGTTTCGCCGTTGTCTGTGCTCTTATTCGTTTCCCTGGTTCCGTACGTAAGTCATTGGTTTCCAACCGCATGGTTTAATGCAGTTCCTTGCATATTTTCCGAATCTTTCGTGGTAGTAACAAAATCGATTTGCTCCTCTATAGTTTGTTCTCGGCCTCATAATCGGGAATTGTTGACGTTTCTTGAAATGATTGTGCGTGCTGGGTCGATAGCCATATTGACCTTGCTGAATTGCGTCAATATCTATCTGTAATTTTGCTAGCTGGGCTAAAATGCATGCTGTATTGTTGTCGTTTGAAGTGTCGTTGCTAACAGCTGATATTTCGGTTACTTTTGAATTCATTATTATTTTGTCTGCAATTTGGCTCAGTTTGTCAATTTCCATGTCTTCCGTAACTGCTAGAACCGTAGTAACTGATGTTGGTAAAAGCCTGAACCATAGTAGTTTAATTGTTTCGTCACTGATTTTTCCTCTCCCGAGGACTCGCATTTGACGTAATAACTGCGAAGGTTTTTGTTCACCGAGTTCTGTCTCTGATATTAATTTTTGAAACTGTCGCTGTTCTGTTTCTTCGTAACAATCAATTAAACGTTCCTTGATGTTTTTATATTTATCTGTAGTCGGTGGTGAAGTGATTAGGTCACTAACTTGTAGTATTTCTTCCTTGGATAATTTTGCTATTACTGTACAGTATTTGTATTCGTCTCCTTGCTTCTGTGGTGCTAATATGGCTTCTAGTTGCGTGAACCATAATCTTGGTTGGTCTTTCCAAAATTCCGGAATGCGAGATAAAACCGAGGTGCCAGCAGCTACTTCAAGTGTTCCTTGCTGATTTATGTTCGCCTTGCATGGTGATTGTGCCATGTTTCTTGCTGCGTATTCGTTCGTCGGGGTCACCAATTTGCCATACTTCTTGGCAGTATATGATTAGGTATAAATGAGACAAAGTTGTAGTATAGTCTGGTTATAATTATCCAAAGGTGCATCTTATATACTAACGACTACGTGTTGATCACGGATAGTAGAAACATTTAATAGATATTGAACGTGCGATAAAGATCATAAGATTGCGATGTAGATTGTAGATACAGCACAAAGATATTGTACTGTAACAAGGCGCATCGAGTTATATGTTGTAAACAACTTGTGCTATCCGTCAAAACAACCACTTTCTTATGTTGTGAATAACTATTTATAACGTACGACAGTGCTACTGAAATTGCAATGAGTTCTAACATCATAATACATACTTCTTCTCTGATTTTGAAACAATTAGCCTGATTTCATACTGATGTTTTTGAAATGTAAAACGCAGCTCCCTGACCATTTCTGCTTTTTGAACCATCAGTAAAAATAAATAACCAGTCTTTATACTTACTATACAAATGTTGAATTATTAAATTATGTAATAAATTTATGTCATACGATTTTTTTGACTATGTTATACTATCTAGGTCCAAAATAATAAACTCATTAGTATTTAAATTAGTTACCCACGTTCCTAAAGAAAACATCTGTAATGGATTGCTTGATGCAACCTGTTCTTGTTTAACTTCATTATAAGATGATACAACTAAAGGAATTGTTTTACTTTTCCAATAATGACTAGTACGTAAGATGTAAAGGTCACATAGTAGATTATGTATAACATTGTTTTCTATAGATTTAGCTTTAAGACAATATTTGTATGTTAAGTACTTTCTTCGTAATTGCAGCGGAGGCGCACAGAGCTCACTCTCCATGACATGGATAGGAGTGGATTTGATAAATCCCCCTATTATTCTTAATGCCTGATTTTGAACTTTGTTTATTTTATCTAAATGACTTTTGGCGCTACAGTCGTATAGGATAGAAGCGTAGTCCAGACGACTTCTAAACAAAGCTATATGAATATGCCTTAAATGTTTGGGGTGCAATCCCCAAGACGAACCTGCCAAAATTTTAAGTAAATTAAGATTTCTCTGTGCTTTTTCCACAACAACGTTTATATGCTTAGACCAACGCAAACATCTGTCTAACCAAACACCTAAATATTTATAACTTTCTACCAAATCCAATGTACAATTGTTTAATTTTAAATTAATTTCTAACTTTTTGAACCGTCTAGTAAAAATGCATACTTTTGATTTAGCTGCAGATAGCTCTAAACCAATATTACTTAAAACATTACATATTTGATCTACAGCCGCCTGAACATAACACTTACCTTGCATCAGATTCCTAGAAGTACAATATAACACGAAGTCATCCGCATATTGACACATTATAACACCTTGTGAAAACATTTTATTGATATGATATTAAAAAAAATAGGTGAGATCGTCCCGGCGCGATGGAACGCAGTAACAAGCTGCAACCCTTAAAACACTTACCACTCAAACAATCCTTACTAATATTATAAATTCGAAAGTAACTCTGTCTGTTGTTCTGTCTATTTGTCTGTTACCTTTTCACGGCTAAACCACTCAACTGATTTAGATGAAATTTGGTACAGATATAGTTTAAAATCTAGGGAAGAACATAGGCTTTCACTTTTTATTGATGTAGGTACCACGCGGGCGGAGCCGCGCGCGAAAGCTAGTAAGTAATAATTAAAAGTTAGCATTTAATAATAATTTATTATAGAATAGGAGCATCCACTTACGTGTATATACAAACATAATATGTAGATTCACGCCTGTTTCCCAGAGGGGTATGCAGAGACTACGGATTTCCATTTGCTACGATCCTGACACACTTCTCTGGCTTCATTCACTTTCATCACATTCCTCATACACGCCCGTTGGTTCAAGGTGCTCTTAACCTGGCTTTTTCCTTACGTGACACGTACACAGAATAATAATGTCCTCCAGACCGATTTTCGGTCACGGCAGCCAATCTTAACAGAGACCGGCCATCTGCGCAGGATATATTATAGTGCACAAGTGTGTGCGCAAACACAAGTGCACTCTCTGTTCCCTAACTCTCATGATCCGAGGGGACGGATAATCCGACACGACCGGAGAGAGATCAGGCGCAGGACCAACGGCTTTACGTGATTTCCGAGGCACGGGGGTGTCTAACACCGCCAACTTCCTAACTCCGGGCTCATATTGAGATTTAACAAAAAACCCAATAACTTTTTGTTTTTGTTGGCCCGACCCGGGATTCGAACCCTAGACCTCATGCACAGCAGTCGCATTCACTACCGCTGCCCCACGGAGGCAGGTACACACAATAAAAATAACGCGAACCCAATATGGGTTGGGTAGTTAGAGAGTATTTTAAATAAAGACCACCTTACGTGTAATTCCTGTGTCGCGGAGGACTTCACAAACATTCAAACAACGGACACAAAGAACATCCAGACTCGCAGCAACCATTTGTGGAGCACACAAATGTTTGTCGCTTGTGGGGATCGAACCCACAATACTTGACGCAGTGGCAGCGGCGAGCCGACCACTTACGACTGCACCATCCGTGCAAGCTAACAATCTAATGGATTGAGTTGCGACCAGAGAGACGAGACCTAGTAGATTCTGTTGGAAGACGGAACTCCCCTTGGCGACTCATCGCCGGATAATGATGTTTACTCATCAAATTATAATTACTAGCGGTTGTCTAGTGGTCGAATTTTGACCATAATTGATTTAAATTTTAAGTTTGATAGTACCCTTGTAATCACATTTCATTTTGATTTCGATCTATACAGGTTAATTTACCTATCTTTGTGATATACGTAACCATAGTAACGAAGAACAGTACTACATCAGCCGAACAATGCCGAAATACTACGAACACCATTCGACTGCGTGTGTCAAATGCATTGTTGTGTGCGTGTAGTTTATTTTCATTAATTTAATGTATTTCTAATGCATATTTTATAATTTTGGCTATTCATAGAGGACTATTACCCACACTTATGTATGGAAGTGAAAGTTAGGTATGGCAAAAGAAGCATGAGAGCAGAATAAATGCTGACTCTGAAAGATAGAATAAGAAATAGTGTGATTAGAGAGAGATGCGGCATGAAAGTGGATATAGTTACAAGAATAGAAAAGGGTATGTTAAGCTGGTTTGGACATGTAGAAAGAATGGACGAGGAAAGACTGACTATGAAAGTTTATAAGGCTAGTGTGAATGGAACAGTCGCAAGAGGAAAACCTAGGCGAACGTTTTTCGATCAGATCGGAGGCGTTCTGGACAAAGGCCAGGTTAAGAGCTCCAGAGGCGTGTATGAGGAATGTGAGTAGTTTCTGCCTACCCCTCTGGGAAACAGTGGACTATGACTTAACCATAGATATAATAAACTAAAGGTTTATTATATCTATGGACCTAACCCTTCTCACACTGAAGCCTCCCGTGCCCGACAGTAAGACACTTTATTTATACTATTATTATTTATTATTACGTGCAAACGTAAGTATTGCAATGGATCTGCAATCTAGAGTCCGTAGAGTATTAATTATTCTTCATTGACAGAAAATATTATTACTTTATACAATATGTAATAATATTTTATATATCTATACTAATATTTTAAAGCTGAAGACTTTGTTCGTTTGTTTGTTTGAATGCGCTAATCTCATGAACTACTGGTTCGATTTGAAAAATTCGTTTTAGTGTTGGATAGCCTATTTATCGAGGAAGGCTATATAATAGGCTATATAACATCACGCTACGACCCACGGGGGTGGCGCAGTAACGATAAACGCGAGTGAAACCGCGGGAACATCTAGTTGGATATATTTATGATGGATAACAACAAAATTTAAATATACAATATAACCATAGAAAAGCAAAACAAAATAGCTAATATAAAGCTATAATTTAATTCTTGATTTTTAATAATCCAACAATTATAAATTAAAACACGTTATCAATTCCAATCATCAGGATCCCCACATGGATTGTTTGAGAACCAATAACCTAAATTACTGTAAGCTGTATTACCATTTGATGCGAAATGTCTCTCAATTGTCCCAAATCCAGTTGGTCTTGTGGAGGATCTCAGGTCATATGCAACGAGCACTTGAAAGTCAACGGAACCTCCACCTTGGACCCAATTTTGTAAACTTCTCTCCGTGTCTCTCCAAAGCGATCGTGATTCAACATCAGTGTTAGTAGCGGTCCCTATATTTATTCGTTGTGTTTGAGGTACAATATTATACCAGTCTGATGATCCGCCAAGGATATATGGTATCAAGTGTCCACATTGATCATTGTTCCCGTTTAACAAACATCTATTCATGCCCATTGTATTACAATTTCTACGAGCTGCTGAAGAAACATCACCAGAAGTACGAGTGCCCGTTCCTCGAAGATGTCGAGGTAAAATTCTAGCTCGTACTCTGACTGGTAGCTTGACGTTGTTACTGGTTATACGATACGTATAATCTAGTATTGGGTTGGCATTAGGATTATTCACAGTGCTAAGTGTTACCGTGATTAAGGTAGGGTCGTTGTCAATATCTTGGTTATATTCAGCGACTGTTCTTCTGGGAGGAGATCGCCGACGACGCATTTTTCCCTGTTCGCGCACGGCAGACGATGCACATTGTACAACCGTTCTGTTTTCATCGTAGCACCAGTAATTTAGTTTGTCATTAGTCCAACAATCTCCGTGACACATTTTCCCATCTGTTGTCTGCGCTTGTTCACGATAGTAAAGAGTTTCATTGCAATAATCCCAACTGTTCTTGTACGTATGACACCACAAATAATAAGTACCATCACGTCTTGTGCATTCGTCCTTGCATCTTCCATTGTTTAAACTGAATTGATACCATTTAAGGATGCCTTTCGTGGTAGTGCTACAATAGTCCCAATCGTAATTCTGGTTAATGTAGCACCACGAGTAATTGTAGCTGGCAAACACACACTTACTGAGACATGTTGAAATTGAAGGGAATCTGTAGCGAGCTGTGTAGTAATTTGCGGCTTTCCGCCACCCAACGGTGCAGGGTTCATGGTCACTGAATGATGTCCAACATAATCCAGTACTATCGCAATCGGTCATGCATGTATGGCCACTTAATGCATTTGATTTTATAGTGTGTGCGAGATTCGATGAATCGGCATTACTGATGAGAAAAATACTGAGCAGAATCACGACTGTTGTATACGCCATTTTGGTCTGACTGCACATAAAATCGAGTGAGACGTATTATTTACATACTGTTTGCTTTTATCATCACGGGTCATGGGTTAATTAGTAACAATGTGACAACACACAATTTTATTTTAAATCAGAGTCGTTTTATTTTTTGTTTAGTCCAGATATATTTTAACAGAAAATCTTTATGATATTATTATCTGGGCCCGCAATGTGTAGGTACAACAAGGTAATTTGTGCAAGTAGCGAGGGTAAGTAAAAATGAGGAATACATGCGCAAGCGGTACTAGCAGGAGGAAGAATCGATACAATACGACAACATCCATAAATGAGATAAGATAAGATAAAACTTCATTCATAGATAAATTTTGTCTAGATTTACAATGGGAACACCATGTTTTAATATATGTTCTAAATATGTGTACACATCATGTTTAAAACAGATACAATACAGTACAGTTAAACATATTTGACTATATGTATTAACTTAGAACATTAGCAAATTAATGTATAATGTATGAGAAGAAATATTCTGTTTAACTTCAACATATAAAATTGGCGTGCTTGTCAAATGACTGTGTTACGGCAAGATAAGGATTCTCGCTCAAGAAATACCAACTGTAAGTTAATTGAATAAGGACAGTTTTGTATTAATTAGGCTCCTATTTTTGGGTGGGTTTAAGAAGGAACCTAACATAATCTAACCCTTCCGAGATGGAATGCCGTGATTTGAGGCGTATAGGTGCTCGTTATGATATATTTTAGTAAGCGTATTTTGCTGCGCAATTACTATTTTTGGTGGTCATTATATTTAATCCCTATAATATATTACATAATATGCATTTATTTATTTAATACGTATGTGATATTGTACTAACATATTTTATACATATAAATATGATGAAACAATTGAATTGATGATTCAGGTGACAACATATGGCTACTCTCTTTAATCGCCAATGGGAACATTCAAATATTTCGAAATCGGATATGCCGATGTTCCAAAAGCCGAATATCATAATATATTAGAAATAATATTACAATCATTGAAAAGTACGCAATTTATTTGTCCGTGCATTATAAATCCATTTTTTTATCATCACGTAAAATTAAATACCCTATATTTTCTTAGTCCGAAAAATGGCAAACCGAGTTTAAATTTGCCGATAACAATAAACATCTTAAAAAATCAATTGACCAAGTGTAGAGATTCTATATACTGCTGAAATTAAAAGCTGTATATAAATTACTAGCTTTAATTAAAATTATGATTAGACTTAAGAGGAGAGAGACTTTCCGAATCCAGCTAAATATAATAACACTAGCTTTTGTCCGCGGCTTCGCTCGCGTTAATTCAGAATTTGACAATCAATTCGAGTTGTACTCTGCTTGTAATACCTAATATATAATAATATATAATTCGATCATGATTCGAAAGACACGTGGCGCCATCTATTATCATAAGAACGTTATTATTGTTTTTCTCAGGAACAGTAATTTTTTCGGTATGAAAGGTAGCCTATGTCCGCTTCTGTACACCTGACAACATATGCAAAATTTCAGGATGATTGGTTCAGTGGTGTAGGCGTGAAAAGGTAACAAACAAACAAACTCATTTTCGCTTTTATAATATTAGGAAGGATAGGAACGATAGCCCGGCCGACTATGCATCGGCCATCCAAAATATGATATTCGACTAGTCATTTACAGAATATGGATATGTATTCTTTAATACATCTGTTATTGAAGGCAATATGCCGATTGTAGTCATACATTGCAGTAAGACAATGCCCGTTCAGAAGCCCCTTTACGAAACAGACTGTCCTCCAGACCAAATTTCGGTCACGGCGGCCAATCTTAACGACGACTGGCCATCTGCGCAAGAGATATTATAGTGCACAAGTATGTGCGCAAACACAAGTGCACTCTCTGTTCCCTTACTCTCATGATCCGATGGGTCGAATAATCCGACACGACCGGAAAGAGATCAGCCGCAGGACCAACGGCTTTACGTGCTTTCCGAGGCACGGGGGTGTCTAACACCGCCAACTTCCTAACTCCGGGCTCGTATTGAGATTTCTTAATAGAAAAACCCAATACGTTCTATCTTGGCCCGACCCGGGATTCGAACCCGAGACCTCATGCACAGCAGTCGCATTCACTACTGCGCTACGCTTCTACATTTTTTGTGCATTAAGGGTTCACCATAATATTTCATAGTTCTCGATGTGCCTTAACAAGCCATTATTATAATATCTTGTCAAACATTCTGATTAGTTCATCAATGTTGCCGCTACGATGCTTCAGGAAAATGTACAGAATAATATGTTGACAAGTTAAAGGGTTGAGATGCTTCGAGACCTATGAAGATTCATGGTAGACTCTATGTGGTGTGACTCACCGACGGAGATCCCATCACATTATTGGTCTCGTATTGGTAAATGGATTCATGCAAATCGACCACCATAGACACAAGATAATAAAACAATTTTAGCTGATGTAGATTGTATTTTAGACAATATAAGAATATATGAATTTTACATTTACAACAGCAGTGTACAAAGATTTTTGCAATATTTAAATAATAATAGGCACTCCGTAATTAATTATTAAGTATCAACGATTACGATAACGAAAGGCACAGCAGATAAAAATATATTAAAAAAGTATTAATATGACTAAAATAAGTTGGACTTCGTAGACAATAATAATAAAACAAGCGTAACTATTTCAATGGACGAAATGTCTAGAAATACTAATGATAATAAATCTCCTATATTGAGAAAAGAGGACGTAGTATAAGGAAATAATAAGGAAAAATTCATTGTAAATATTATAATGATAACCTGAAAATATAAACGTATAAGATTGTAGATACTCAAAACACGTATTAAATTATTGTTTCCAAAAACAAAATTAAAACTTTTTTTCTGGTTGCTTTTTAATCCAATAATTATGAACTAATTCGTTCATCGGCGTATGGATGCCGGCGCCCAGAAGCAATGCTTTTTACATGTTGTCTGATATAGGCAAGGATCAAAAATGTTAATAATTCCAAACATCTGGATCCGCACATGGATCGTTTGAGAACCAATAACCTGTATTCGTTTAAACTGTTTTATCATTTGATGCGAAATGTCGCTCAATTATTCCAAATCCAGTTGGTCTTGTGGAAGATTTAAGGTCATATGCAACGAGCACTTGAAAGTCAACGGAACCTCCATTTTCGACCAAATGTTGTAAAGTTCTCTCCGTGTCTCTCCAAAGCGATCGTGATTCAACATCAGTATTAGTAACGGTCCCTATATTTATTCGTTGTGTTTGAGGTACAATATTGTACCAGTCTGCTGGTCCGCCAAGGATATATGGTATTAAGTGTCCACATTGATCATTGTTCCCGTTTGCCGCACATGTTTTCATGCCCATCGTTTTACAATTAGTGCGAGCTCCTGAAGAAACATCACTAGATTTACGAGTGCCCGATCCTCGAAGATGTCGAGGTAGAATTCTGGCTCGTACTCTGACTGGTAGCTTGACGTTTTTACTAGTTATACGATACGTATAATCCAGTACTGGATTGGATTTAGGATTATTAACAGTGCTTAGTGGTACCGTGGTTAAGGTAGGGTCGTTGTTAATATCTTGGTTATATTCAGCGACTGTTTTTCTGGGAGGTCTGCTAGGAGGAGATCGGCGACGACGCATTTTTCCCTGTTCGCGCACGGCAGACGATGCACATTGTACAACCGTTCTGTTTTCATTGTAGCACCAGTAATTTAGTTTGTCATTAGTCCAACAATCTCCGTGACATTTTTTCCATCCAGGTGTGCAGGGTTCTTGGTCATTATGTGATGTCCAACACATTCCATTATCGTCACAATCGTTAATACATGTACGTCCACTTAATGCGTTTGATTCTATGGTGTATCCAAGATTCGTTGAATCGACATTACTGATCAGAAAAGCACCGAGCACAAGCACGATTCTCGTATTTGCCATTGCCGCCTGACTGAGTTTAAATTCGACTAAGACGTATTTTCTACAGACTCCTTCCTTTTATCATCACGGGTCTTATGTGTCAGTTTATTACAAAATTGGCGATAGTGAATTTAGTAATCAACAACGAATAAATTTATTAATAAATTGGGCAATTTATCCATATATGAAAATGGGTCAATATGTTACTTACACTTAATTTAAATTTTTTAAGGGGAGGATTTCTGAGCGCTCAAAGCTTCTGAGGCCCCCCCCGCTTCCCCCGTTGGCGCGTACGCCGACGTCCATAATTACGATGAGTCGCGCGCTATGCTACTCGCGAGTGCCGGCGATCGCGCGACCGCGACGCCCCTGGCCGCCACGTGGGTATAGTATAACATTTTCACGCCATAGCATAGAAAATTCAAGCAGTCTATCAATTGAAATATAAACTAACTTATCGAGTATAAAACTATAAATAATTCGCAATGTTTCTGTTTTGAATAAACCTTTATGGAATTCGAAAGTAGTTTTACAAAATCGCTGTTTATAGTGACAATATGTAATCAGTAATATTATGAACATTATCTTTGTTATTAATATTAACGGTTAAGAAGGGTACATATTCGCGTAATTACTATTTTAAACTTATCAGCATAATCTTTTTACACTCTCACACGTCCACTTAGCCGAATTTCGGTCACGGCGGCCAGTCTCAACGGACAGTGTGCCGACACGAGTGCACTCTCTATTCCCTCACTCTCATAGTCCGATGGGACGGCATATCCGACACGACCGGAGAGAGATTGGGCGCAGGACCAACAATATTTGTGTTTTTAAAACGTCTGCCACATATCATTTGGGGAATCAATAGTAGATACTTTCAAATTAATTTCAATATTTGTTTTACTACTAAAAACGTCATGAGAATATATTGAAGTGTCTTTGTGTTGTATTACACAATCCTGACCTAGGGCAAGGAGCGCCCCGCCTTTGTTATGACAGTCGACGTTATTTGATTCTCACATATGAGGCAGTGGTCCGACCGCCAACGATGAACGAGAAACGAGTAAAACTAGAAACTATAAACGAGTTGACGATCAGTGGGAAGCGAGTGTGTAGTTTCGATAGTTTTGTCGCCGGGCTATAAGCGAGTGTGCAAGTGCGACGAGCGATTACTCGCGCCACTCGCCCGCGGTCGCTCAGTCCTGTGCAAACCTCCGCGCGGTGACGAGCGAGCATCGCTGAACGAGTATCGCTGAGCGAGTTTATTTTTGAAAGCTCTTGTCGCTCAGCGACAAAACTAGTAAAGCGAGTCGTCGCCGGCAGTGTGAACAGTCAGCGAGCAACTTTTAATATATGCATTTCTTTCGTTTACACGGAATGTATATTATTTGTGCGTTTCTTGAGAGAGAAAATCGCCGATAGTTAGTCGTTTTCTCGCCGGCGCGGCGGTCGGACCACTGCATTATACGGGTTGTACATTCACCGACACAATTATATGTATAACCATATTATTATGTCGCAGACCTAGAGGCAGATCCAAGACAAGGTGGAAAGATGTAGTGCTAAAGGACAGGAGGGAATGTAATGTTACTGACGATGATGTCGAAGACAGAGCGAAGTGGAGGAGAAAAATAAGGAAAGCTGACCCCACCACCATGTGGGATACATAGCTAGGAAGAGAGAGAGATTATGTTCGGTCTTTGTAATTTAGTCTATTGGTCAGAACATTGTTGTAGTATCCAATCGCATGTGATGTTATTTACATATTGACTCAGCATTTTCGCTTCGCAAGATGCTGTGGCTCCGTGCAAGTTGTTTATGGGAGTGTAGGCGTGGCATATATAGTCATTCGCCGTCATTCTTGTACGTTGCTGTAGATCAACTTCTTCCAATTGTATGTAGGTGTTCTTTACGAAGTTCGCTCTTATATACTTTGTTGTTATCGCTATCACTTCACATTGGTCAGCCTTGAGGCGTTTAGGTATAGGTATATAATATAACGTGTATTCGTCATCGCTCATCCATAGGTCGCTGGTTGATATCCGGCTCGAAGGACCATAAGATGTTGGAGTTTTCTCGTCGTTAACGGTACCCCGGTTGTAGTTAAGTTTGTTATAGGTAGTACAAACGATATATCAAACCACTAGATAAGTTTATGAGTTTATTAGATATAGTTCACAATAGTTCTTAATGTTAAGTTAGAGCCAACGGAGACCAACAGACTGCAATGCAGAGGGGTTCGAACCCACGTCGCGCACCTCTGATTTTCGGAAGTTATATGACTTTTCGAAATTATGTGCGTATTGATTGACAATTATCGCCTGCTCCATGCCTCGGAGAGCACGTTAAGCCGTTGGTCCCGGCTGCCATGAACATCTATGGCAGTCGTTATTGGGAGAGTGTCGACACAAAAGATCCCACTGGGTTGAAGTGTCGCCGGTCTGCACTGACTGGCCCCCACATAAGATAAGATAAGATAATGTTAAGTTATCTGAGTCGCACTTTACGTAAAGTTATTGATTCGACACATACACAATAGAGTGTGAGTTTTAGTAACGACTAATTAATTAATTGAATTGAATTGCTCGAATTGAAGATTAAACAGCCTTACTATTGTTAAATGTATCTCTTCTAAATTTCTAAAAAGTTTAAATGCATTAGCAATAACTATATTGTATCTAATACTAAACTAATGTGTCTTAAAGGTGTGTATACACAATTTTAATTTGTTAAGTGAGTGCAGTGTTCGCCAATGTTATTTATTGATTAACGGTAGGTACATGAACGACACTGTCAAATGCCTTGTAAAATCAATGAATATACCTGAGGCAACTAAAGTTTTAGTTTAGCTGTGAAGCGATACCTTATATAACGAAATTGCTTACTAGCTAGTAATATATTAATGTTGAAAATAGTATGATAAACAAGTACACGATCCAAGAAACTGGCGCGAGCAAACTATATGTGAGCTACACTGAGCGCTGGTTGTACGCTTGTTTTACCTGACCTGTGCCGCGCTTACGTCAGCCTATAAACATCGGTCGGCCGGGCCGGATGTTTACATTATCGCCCGTTATCGCCGCGTGCCACTTGAGATTTTGTTATTGTTAATTACGACCCACTCATAGCCCGTAGAATCAAAAAAATGGTACTACAGAATTCGTTATGATGTCAGCTACGTAGTAAAATATAAACAAGAGCATTTGTGTTCAATTGTTTATATTATTAGACCGGTTGAAATGAGATAATGTAAACAAATGACGACTCATATGATACGTGTGCATTGTGTGCTTGATATAAATAAAATTATGATATTTAACCTATCTTATTTATATTTTCGTAATACCTTATGATATTTCCTTTACAAAAACATAAAATAGTGACTAGACTTGCCTAAAAAAATGTTATAATTTCAGCGTTTGAAAATTACAGTACAACCGCCATTATTTAAAAAAATGCTGCGTTGCGTTTATGTTTTAAAAAAATCATCCTAAGCGAATTAAAGCGTGGATATAGTTAATTTTACGTTTTTATTGTATGAAATCTACTCAACTATGATAATCAAATAAATAAATAAAGAAATACAACTTATTATTCTATCTAAAAAGGCATTTTATGAAAATAGGCAAATAATTATGAAAAAATCAATGGTATTATTCTCTTCGTTTTATATATCTAGAAAGAATACAATTTACTATTAGTTATATTGTTTCTAAAAGTAGAAAAATATACCTTTCTAACAATGTATAGCACATATATCATCCTTAGGCAAAATAAAATGAAAAAAGCGTGTCAAACTACGGGTCAAGGGTCCGTTTTTTGTTTAGAGAGGGTCCGTTTTTTTAGAGTCAAATTATTCATATTTCTTGATATATTTTATAATATTACTTACAAATTATTACTTACAAATATCTTAATCTTATTAGAATTGTAATAAGAATACATAATAATCTTATTAGTTTAGCATAAATATAGTTTAAATATGACACGGAGAAAAAAACAAAAGCAGGCGCCGCCTCCCATCTTGTATTAAGTTTTATACAATGTTAACATTATTAAAACATTGCTATTGCTACTAGAATCATTACAATAGTAAATAGAACAACAATTACTTACGTTTTAATGTACTTCCAAGCACTGAAATCCATTACACAGACACTTATTCACAACACTCACGACATAAAAACTCGCACAGCCGCCATTACGGGCGTTCCGCGTCAACTAAAAACATTCTAGAATATTTTAATATTATTTTTCTGTCTAGAGGCGTTCTTATTGGTTCGTGGCGTAGCGTCATTCATGCCTAATCCATCCGTAGCCAATAGGCAATCAGTTTCGAACGAGAAGTTTGTTAAAATGCGATATTGAGCGCTGGCGTCGGGCGACGTTTTCGCGCGCTTTTGCTGGCTCGCATGCGAGCCACTGGCCGACGACGGGTACAAATGTACCGACTCGCATGCGAGCCGCTGGCCCACTAGAGGTTTATAAAAGTATTTATACGTGGTGCGAGGATTTTGAATAAGTTAAAGGGTGCGCAAGGTGCTCGCACGGGCTACATGGACATGACAGTTACTGGGGAAACATCCGCGCATTTAAGCAGTCTCTGATAACGAAAGTAACAGTCTCTAACGAAAGTAGAAAACAGCATAAGCACGCGCATTTTTTATATTTTAGGAGGGCTCGCAGCCCTAAATGTGTGATGGCTGCCAATGACAGGGCTGACAATAAAAACAATAAAACTAGACAATAAAAACAACTGGGGCGGTATGTATACCGCCCCAGTTGTTTTTATTGTTACATTCTTGTGAAGTCATGGAGCACCTGGTTATACATATAATGCCTCTCCATAACGATATTTAGGTAAATAATGTCCTCCAGACCGAATTTCGGTCACGGCGGCCAATCTTAACGGAGACTGGCCATCTGCGCAGGAGATAATATTATAGTGCACAAGTGTGTGCGCAAACACAAGTGCACTCTCTGTTTCCTAACCCTCATGATCCGATGGGACAGTAATCCAACACGACCGGAGAGAGATCAGGCGCAGGACCAACGGTGTTACGTGCTTTCTGAGGCACGGGGGTGTCTAACACCGCCAACTTCCTAACTCCGAGCTCATATTGAGATTTCTTAACAGAAAAACCCAATTCGTTTTTGTTGGCTCGACCCGGCATTCGAACCCGAGACCTCATGCACAGCAGTCGCATTCACTACCGCTGCGCCACAGAGAAGCTAATAATATAAAGGCATGGTTGTCGCTCCGATTTCACGTCTTTATCAGTAACCCGCGCAAGTATGGCCGTAGCATTACACTGACCGCGGTCAGCAACACACGAGTGATTGCTCTGGTAATACCAGCTTCCATAAACTGTTACTATCAGGCGATTCCGTAGGTATACTTATTTGTTTATCTACCAGGAAAATGTAAGGAATTTCCAAGTATCGTTTACCTACTGAATACGATATAAATCAAGACAAGTTCATGTATAACAACTTTTATCTTGTACGGGGTCAAGATGATTGTTCATCATACAGTTATAGCAGCTTGTCGTAACTTAACCGTATCAGTTACAAAATTAATGATAATTTGAGCTTATCTGTAAATAAATAAATCTGTACTAAAAGGCGGCAACGTATACATATGGTAAGTAGTTATCGAATTTTAGGATCTTTTGCAATAGCAGGTGTGGCCCACCACCCGTTCAGCTCCAGTTTCGAAAGGCGGCGTGCGTGTTCTTACGCGCGTCTCTCAGTGGTTTGTCGTCGTCGTCCCTTATGGGGAAAAGTAACAGCAACATTTAGAATAGGCAACATTTAGAATTTATTTTTGGGTAGGGTAGTTTTGTGTAGAGGCCTGTCGTTTTTCACAGCGGGCAGAAACCTCGGCGGGGCCGCGATTGCATGTGAAATTTATTCGCGCGGCCTCGCCGTCTCTAATTATGTTAAGAAAGACCGTGGTAGTCGGTATTACCGGGATGTCGCCATCTTTCCCCGGGTGATTACGACATAATGCGTCAAAACATTCCCCAAGTAAAAAAATAAAAAAGCCGGTCTATTGCTGGCGTGTTGGCGACCCTAACGGCTAAACGATTATAGGATCACCCTTCTGTTCGCTCAGAGATCAGGAGGAAAACTTTAGATCTACTGAGTTCAAACTCAACTATTGATTTGTTTGTAGATGGATGGGCGATGATTTTGTTAGCGTGTTTGAGATTTTGTCAAAAGGCTTATGATCGGTTTTATCTTGTTTCTTTTTTATTGTTGTAGATATTTTGATATCTACAATTATAAAAAAGTTGGTCTCGCTTTCTGCCCATAGGTTCTGCGAGCTATGTGCCCCCTGCCAGCTTGCCTATAACCGTTCAATTTAATTAAACAAATAGCTGATATTATTGACGTATATTATATAAATATTATTATTATATCTATACTAAAATTATAAAGCTGAAGAGTTTGTTTGTTTGAACGCGCTATTCTCAGGAACTACAGGTTCGATTTGAAAAATTATTTTAGTGTTGGATAGCCTATTTATCGAGGAAGGCTATAGGCTATATAACATCACGCTACGACCCACGGGAGCGGCGCAGTAACTATAAACGCGGGTGAAACCTTGGGAACATCTATATATAATATATGTCAATAAGATAAGTATGTCGTTAATTTTAATTGTCATTGAGAATATGTTGCTATCACAATGGCATATCTCGCTGATAGTACCTATATGCAGAATGGTAACTAATATACTCAGTAAGTATATAAATAGAACACATGTGATATTTAGTGACGTCAATAATAATAATTAATTATTGATAGGGAATCCCAACGGTTCTGCTTATCTAGTACTAGATGTTCCCGCGGTTTCAACCGCGTTTATTGTTACTGCGCCGCCCTCGTGGGTCGTAGCGTGATGTTATATAGCCTATAGCCTTCCTCGATAAACTGGCTATTCAAAACTAAAATAATTTTTCAAATCAAACCAGTTGTCCCTGAGATTAGCGCGTTCAAACAAACAAACAAACTCTTCAGCTTTATAATATTAGTATAGATAAGTAGTAACATTATTCACGCTTCCTTGCTCTTAGTTATTTCAGACTATTCGTGATAACAAAATTAGAAAATATTACAAATAAATGATTGCTTTTTAACCGACTTCCAAAAAAGGAGGAGGTTCTCAATTCGGATGTTTGTATGTATTTTTTTTATGTATGTTCGGGCATAACTCCGTCAAATATAGACGGTTTTGCAAAATTATTTTTTTATTCGAAAGTGGTTTATTCCGAAATGGTCCTATTTAAATTTCATATAGATCTGATGATGGGTTTCGGAGACAGACAAAGGAACTCTTAAAAAAATGACAGCAAATCAAACGTAATCGCTGCTTTCGCATAAATATGCATTGTTTACGCAATCACACATAATAACATCACGTCTGTACACTCGAAAGGGTTACGCAAAATGTTTCAGTATATCAGGGTACCCGCGACTAGAAGCTAGTTGTAGCACATAGTACTCGTATTCAAGTTTGATTTATACATAAATGTATTATTTCATTAGAAGCCGCGCTGGTCGACCGATCAAACGTTAAGTTAAAATGCTTAAAGATTTTCTTTCCTTATTTGCTTTTAAGCGTTTTCCTCTTTCAGCCTTGGTTTCAGTTTGGCGCTGTTTTCTCATACGAGCAGCGTCTTTAGTAGGTCTAACCATATTTTATAATACTTACGTATAAAATTTTATCCCTAAAAATACAAAAATAAAAAACTTTTAACAAAAAAGAAACCAACTTCCAAAAACTCCCTATTAGCCCTAAAAGGTATAAAATAATACTAAATCGAATCTACTTAATCTTGAAAATCTAACCTATATAACCTAACCTACCTAACCTATAACAAAATTTAACAAAATGGAGTCGGTGCCAATCCTAGTATCTCCAATCTGAGCATAAAATCATTCTGCTAACTTGATGAGCATTAATTTTGACACCGTTGACAGTTCTAACGATGCAAATTCTTCTCTAAGCTATTTTATTACGTCACTGCGGCATGCGATAATACCCCGAACTTACGATAGGTGGGACTGAGCGATAACCGCGTAAGTCGAAATCGCGGAAGTTGGGGTATAGTTTAGCATATATAGATACATATTAGATTTAACAAAATATATAAAATCACCAACTGCCGTTATGGTGATGTAGAAGGTTTCATAAAATCTAAAAAAGTAGATTGACGACTCAAAGATTTTTTCTCCCGCAATATTCCCTCAATTCCTAAACATGGACAGTAAATCTAAAATCGATCTTCGAGAGTTGTGCGATGATCAAACAAAAGATGAATCGACGAGATTTGAAAATCGCTTAGGTAACTCCGAGTTCGCGTACGCCGGGGTAGCGTAAGTCGGAGTAGCGTAAGTCGAGGTATTACTGTATTGAAAAGCACATCGATAGTAAAAGTGTCTAATAAATATAGAAATATTAAGCCTTGGATAAAACCGGGCCTCGCGCGTTGTGTGTATATATATATATATATATATATATATATATATATATATATATATATATATATATATATATATATATATATATATATATATATATATATATATATATATGTCGGAGATGTATTGTTCTCTATGGCAACGTCAGTAGTGGTTGCGGGTTTAGTGGGCGTTATCTGGGTAATATGCGAGCACAAAATACAACGATGCCGGTTTTACACTATTTGTATTTAGAATAAACAGTATTTTCACTTCACAATAATGTCGAATGAAAAATAACAGTTAAGACCGAGCAGTGGGTTCAGGGCACTGATCTTACTTCTTTTTACACAACTCACAACTCAACGTTCCGACTCGATCAGTCGCTATCGCTCAAATGTGTCTCAACAACTGTCGGCCCTCCTAAAGTAAAGATGGCGCCTCGACCCCACTCAAGCACGCGCTCTGCTCTGATTGGTCGTTACGTGAATTACAATATTCATAACTTTTATTAGATTAATAATGTTTATGAGCTATAGAATAATTTAACAAATCAAATTAAATTAAATTAAGAATATTAAAAGTAATTAAGATGTAGACAATTTATATTGTGAACTATACGTGTAAATAACAATCAACCCGACTCATAGCTTCCTCCGACATATATATACCTGCCAATAATTCGTAATAAAATCGATAGTCCCCGAATACTAGAGCGAGTTCGTATTTTGGTCCCCGTGAACATATCAACGGACTCGAAGGGTCAGGTAGCGCCGCGCCGATGCACAGTGTGTTATTTGATCATAGTTGCGGACATCTTGTGTTTATGTGTGTATTGGATAGATATAATCCTACTAAAGCTTCTATTAAAACTTTCCCGGCGTTATCTATTACATTTTAAAGTTATTTAGAAAATGTACATAGAAACCATAGAAACGCATTTTCTTCTTCCCAGTAGTTGTTAATTTGTTAAAAAAAATATGGTATGATCGAAAACCGCGAAACGCATCAATATATCCACAGAAATTCAAATAATCAAGCACTTCTAGATGACAATAAAATATTTTCTATTATTTTTTTCTGAGAATCTCCACAGATTAGCATTTTCCAAGACGTATTTGTTAAATACGGTAACAACTACTACAATAAAAAATCAGGCGCAACAAGCATAGGAGTACAGAAATATAGAGTTCTAATGTTTTGAGTTAGGGTTTTCACTAACCTACTTACTCGAAAAAAATATCGCACTCCATAACGTTACTGTTTTCAACATTAAAGTTTTAACATCTTAATAGATATCATAGACACTAATCATCGTGTATAAAGTCTGCCTGCGGATGCGGATGATAGTTAATGATAGTTAAAAGCAGGCGAATCCAGGAACAAGTACTGGCGGTATGATCGAGAGCATCACACCAGGAAATTGGATCGTAAAATAACAATCACAGATTTGTTTCATCGTGCCCTGGAATCGTCTGATCCATATACCTCACTTTCACTCAGCACACGGCAAAAACACAAGAATCCTTTGCCGATACCTGAAAAAGTTCTCCGTCTTTTAAGAGTGACAAACGAAAATTTTACTCATTACCCGGTTTCTAATAGTGAGGAAGCTACCGAACTCATTCTTACCACAAATGAAACGTTAATAGGATCAGACGACGAATTATTCTGAACAGAATATTTAGTTGATACTTCTAACGATTCATTGTATTAATTGCAATACATGTACATTGTACACATAAATGTTTTTGTAGACCACACATCATAAATAAGGGTAAGGGTAAAAAACAGACATCATAAATAAGGGTTTTGTGTCCAATATTTAATTGTAAATGTTTTCCTTTACATAATATTGTCTTCTGTTTACGCGAATGTTATTCATTGAAATTAAACTACTATATATGGATTTTATCGCGTTGTTTATTTGACACTTTATTATAAAATTTTGAAAACGTTTACACTACTATTATTATAATTATAATTAGCTTAAAATTGGTAAAATTTATAAAACATATAGAAAAAAATATAGTAAAGTTTAATAGTAATAGTAGTGTAACAGTTTTCAAAAATTTTGTAATAAAGTGTCAAATAAACAACGCGATAAAATCCATATATAGTAGTTTAATTTCAATGCTTTCCTTTACATTTAATATATGTTTAATGTAAATTTAATACATTGAGTAGCCTGTTATGCGTTTTGCAAAACCTTTTATATTTTATTGAATATAAAAAATGTATATCCTTATTATATTATACGTTCCAACTATCTGGATCATCATTTGGATCGTTTGAATACCAAAAACCAGGACACTCATAAGCTAGAGCGCCATTTGGTGCGAAACTTCGGTCAATTGTCCCAAACCCAGTAGGTCTTGTTGAAGAACTGAGATCATATGCAACAAGCACTTGAAACTCGACGGAGCCCCCACTTTGCACCTGATGGTGCATAGTTCTCTCCATGTCTCTCCAAAGCGATCGTGCCTGAACATCAGTATTAGTCATTGTCCCTACATTTATACGTCGAGTTTGAGGTACAATATTATACCAGTCTGATGGTCCTCCGAGAATATATGGGATCAAGTGTCCACATTGATCATTATTCCCGTTTGGCAAACATACATTCATACCCATTGCATTACAATTAGTTCGAGCTGCTGAAGAAATATCACTAGAAGTACGAGTATTGCGTCCTCGAACATGTTGAGGTAGAATTCTAGCTCGTATTCTGACTGGTAGCCTGACGGTGCTACTGACGATACGATACGTATAATCCAGTATTGGGTGGTTGGCATCAGGACTATTAACAGTGCTTAGTGTTACCGTGATTAAGGTAGGGTCGTTGTCAATATCTTGGTTATATTCAGCGACTGTTCTTCTGGGTGCACTGTGGTCAGACCGACGGCTTCGCTTTGCCGGACACTCATAACGCACTGCAGTCGGTGCACATATCTGTTTCGATTCGGTTTCATCATAACACTGAAAATACTCCTTGTCAGTAATTGAACAATCTTCATAACACCATTTGCCGTATATTGTTTGCGCTTCTTCACGGTAGTGAAGAGTTTGATCGCAATAATCCCAACTGTTCCAGTATGTATAACACCACAAATAAGAAGTACCACTACCTTTTGCACACTCGTCCTTGCATCTTCGATCACTTGGAGTGAGCTGATACCATTTGGTGATGCCATTCGTGGCGGTGCTACAATAATCCCAATTGAAATCCTCGTCGATGTAGCACCACGAGTAATCATAGCCGTCAAACACACACTTACTGAGACATTTTGTGATTTTAGGGTATCTATTACGAGACGTGTAGTAAGTAGCGGCTTTTCTCCATCCAGGGGTGCAGGATTCGTGATCTGAATGTGATGTCCAACACAGTCTATCCTCACCACAATCAGTCATGCATGTATTGCCATTAGTTGCTGTTGATTCTATGGTGTACGCGACATTTGCTGAATCGCCATAACTGATTAGAAAAATACTGAGCATAAACGCGACTATCGTATTCGACATGTTAGACTGACTGATTGATGATTTTTATTCCAGTGAGACATATTTTATACATAATCTTTGCTGTTATCATGGTAGGTCGTGGGTCAATTCTAAGTAAATAATTGTAAGATCAGTTGTGTTAATACTGCTATCAATTCATCAAATTAATTTGAAAACAAACAAAAACTTCCTTGATAAGATTTCTTCTCTGGGGAAATCCACATTAACAATAGAGTACAGAAACACCACATACCAGGTAATTTTGATAATGTTTTAATGTTGATCCCTTCACCGTTAAATACTAACGGGAATTAAAGTGATCTTGATCGTTCTAGGTACTCGTATATAGACACTTTTAGGGACGCTTGACGTTTCAGGCAGATTGCACCACGTACGGCATCGTGGCTAATCATAAGCAGGCTAATTAGTTAGCTGCTGATATACATATTATTATGTATACATGGTGACATTAACTTCCTTCTTAGTAATTTCAGCACCGAAATGTGATTTGTTTCTTACGAGATATAAGTCGATGATGATGAGGATATGTGAAGTCTGCCCACCCCCAGCGGGCCTGATTATGGCCTTATAGTAAGAAGAGGTCCATGTCCAATAGTGGGACAGTTTAATACAGGGCTGATATTATTATTATATTTATTATGATGAGGATATAGCATGTCGTGATTTTTTAAGTTTCTGCGGGATAAGATTTTTTTTAAAAAAAATTTTTTATTGATCAGGTGGCAAACGAGCTTACGGATCACCTGATGGTAAGCGATCACCGCCACCATTTATTTATTTATAACTAATCTGAATCCGAAACCGCTGAAATGAGTAAATAACAAGTACCTAATAGTTCAAAGGTTGTTCAATCAGTACTGTCGTGTAAACTTATAAGTTTATCTTTTTCAAAGTAATGTCCTTGATTATTTATATCATACGCTTAAACCAGGTCTGGGAATTAATTCTAGTTCTTCTTCGAACGCGCCTCTCAGCCGCTCCTTTGCCAAGAACTTGCAACCCTTCATGCACGTTATCTATACATCTATACAAATAAATAAAATTGAAGTGTCTGTTTGTAATGTCAAAATAACAGCTTTTTATCTAATGCATATGAAAGTATATAAGGTACCTATACGAAAAACTCTATTTTTAAAATTTTTGCCTGTCTGTCTGTCTGTTTGTTCCGGATAATCTCCGAAACGGCAGAACCGATTTTAACGGGACTTTCACTGGCAGATAGCTGATGTTATAAGGAGTAACATAGGCTACTTCAATTTTAGAATAAAAATAGGGTTCCGCGGAGGCAGACACTTTTTAGTTAAAATCTACGCGGACGAAGTCGCAGGTAACAGCTAGTTATATATATATATATATATCCACAATTAGCTATGGTCTCACTAATAATAATATCAAACAAAACAATGCGAATAGCCTACCCAGTCAACAACGCCTGAGGTCGATCACTTTGTTTACGTTTCACTCTGCGCATAATATTGTGTTATCAGTACCTATTATGCAATGACCTTTTTATTTTTTATTTGTACCCACTTCCTGTAATTTTATTTATTTGATGGTGACGTATTTTATTTTTACCCCTGTTCTCGTATTTTTGAAATGTACCTAATTTATAAACATAATTTAATATGCCCTATACGTTTTCCTTGTGTATGTATGTAGCAGAACCACATTTATTATATTTTTGTTGTAATGTTAAACATTTGCCTCCGTCCGTTCACCACGGTATCGGGTGACCAACTGAAAACCAGCGCTGGTGCATTCAATTTGGGTGCCCAGCTAATGCTGAGGTTGTGACCCTTTTCGGCGAGGGTATACACATTTTCTTTTATAATATGTATAATATGTTTGTTTATCTTGTTTTAATTAATTGTGTGTGCTCTGTACGAAATAAACAAATTTCTTTCTTTCTTTATTATATTATAACCGAAGTCACAGGGAACAAGGTCAGGGCTGTGGCAGGATGCTCTAACACCTTGATACTCGGAGCCGTCATATAGTCTGTGGTAGCCAGCTCTGTGAGCAGGTGTTTTGTTGCGTACGGGAACCAGACACCGAGTCTCGAGTTTGCTCTGTGATTCGACAATTCCTCAAACAACTGAGTCAAACAGGTTTAAGCGTAAAATAATTAATCTTCTGTCAAGCGAGCATAACTTTAATCATTTTTCTTATTATCATTTTAATGACAATGTTAAACGAATAAGTATTTGCAATGAAGCTTTTAAAAAATGAATTGTAAAGCGTTTAAATAGGATAAAACAGCAGCGATAGCTCAGTGGGGAGACCAACAGACTGCAATGCAGAGTATCTCGGGTTCGAACCCACGTCGCGCACCTCTGACTTTCGGAAGTTATATGACTTTTCGAAATTATGTGCGTATTGATTGACAATTATCGCCTGCTCCGTGCCTCAGAGAGCACGTTAAGCCGTTGGTCCCGGCTGCTATGAACATCTATGGCAGTCGTTATTGGGAGAGTGTCGACACAAAAGATCCCACTGGGTCGAATTGTCGCCGGTCTGCACTGACTGGCCCCCACATAAGATAAGATAATAATAAATAACATAAAAGTTTGTATGAGCCTTCTGCCCATTTTGAAGTTACGTTTATGAATGTCGGTATCCTTTCAATTAAAACAAACACTTATGACAATGTTTTTGAGATTTTGAACTTAGAGTGGTATAATAGGGGATGAATGTTTGTATAGATAAAGTACAAAACAACTATTAATTGCTTTAAAATTTATTGATATTTGAACAAATGACCATACCTAGCTAAATGTGAGCATTCTGTAGTTACTAGTCTTTGGTACGGCATCGGTAAGCGACCCCGACTCACACTTGACCGGTTTATATTATGTAGCGTAATGGCGTCTGTTATTATTGCTACTTTATTATCATTTATGTTCAGGCAGTTTTAGTTTCTAATCAGAGGCCACATTAGCAGCTATGCCGATTAACCTTACACTAACAAATTGACCCATGATCTGTGGTGATCATTTGATGTTATCATTACTTACTTATAGATTACTTGCACATAAAATGTCTCACTCCTGTGTCAAAACATCAGTCAGTCTAAAATGTCATGTACAAGAGTCGCGGTTGTACTCAGTATTTTTCTGATCAATCTTGCCGATTCGGCAAAAGTGGCATACACCATAGAATCAAATACGACAGGCGTAAATGTTTAACCGATTGTGGTGACGATGGACTAAGTTGGACAACAAGCCGTGACCATGAAGCCTGCCGTCCTGGAAGTTATAAAGCCATTCTTCTTCTTTTCGTGTGGTTAGTGGTTAACCTGTTATCAAGAGTTGTTCAAGCCGCCCGTAGGCCTTTGACATGGCTTAACGACTGCTATCAATTTGACAACAACCGGGACCGACTTTTTACGTGCCCTCCGAAGCACGGAGACGCTCAGATGAAATACCACTAAGCGATCACCCATCTATACAGCTCGATACAGATACCCTGGAATTTCAACATGTTGTAGTAGGTGTGTATTTGACGATAAAGATTACTCGTGGTGCTACGTCGACGATGAATTTAATTGGGACTATTGTAGTACCAATACAGATGGTATCACCAATTGGTATCAATACACTGCAGAGTATGGAAGATGCCGTAATGAATGCACGCAATGTGATGGCACTTCTTATTTGTGGTGTCATACATTCTGGGATAGTTGGGATCAGGGATGTTGCGAATATTCGCATCCGCATCCGCAATAGCGGAGTTTCCGCATCGATTTGGACATCTGCATCCGCTCAACGCCGATGTTAATGTGGATCCAGATATAGCGTAGGTTACGATAAGAAAGAAATCAGTTGTTCAGTAGTACGTGTTTAATTTATGAACCTTTGCAAAACAGGCTTGAACCTGCGAAGGCGATGATATTAGATATTTTTTTTTAAATAAGATGTACAATTTTAATCAAGATCCGCATGCGCAATTGCGGAGCTGCCGCATCGATTTGGATATCCGCATCCGTATCCGCATTTGCGGATGTGAGTCTTCAGATATCCGTATCCGCATCCGCGGATCTCAAAAATCTGCATTCGCAACATCCCTAGTTGGGATTATTGCTACGAAATGTCTTACTACGAGGATGAAACTCAAACAATATACGGCACAAACTGTTACGGCCCTTGAGGGACTCACGAGGGACCGTCTTATTACTGATGTTATGATGAAACCCAAACGAAAGAGACGTGTGCACCGAGTGCAATGCGTTATAAGTGTCCGAAAGCCAGAAGATGTCAATCTGACCAGAGTAAGTCTCCTCCTAGCGGACTTACCAGAAGAACAGTCGCTGAATATAACCAAGAGATTGACGACGACCCTAACTTAATCTCGGTATCACTAAGCTCTGTTAATAGTTCTAATGACACCCACTCAGTACTGGATTATACTTATCGTATATCTGATAACAACGTCATGCTACCATACAGAGTACGAGCTAGAATTCTACCTTGACATGTTCAAGAACGCAACACTCGTGCTTCTAGTGATGTTTCCTCAGCAGCTCGAAGAAATTGTAATGCGATGGGTATGAACAGAAATATGCTTAACGGCAATGATGATCGATGTGGTCACTTGGTGCCATATACCATCAGCTTGGTTCAATATCGTACCTCAAATACGACGTTTAAATACAGGGACCACTACTCATACTGATATGATTACACCATCCCTTCGGAGAATTTCGGAGAGAACCATGCATGATTGCGCTCAACGTGGAGGCACTATTAATTTTCAAGTGCTCATTACGTATGACCTGGCTACTTCCACCAGTCCCACCGGCTTCGGGACCATTGAGCGACGTTACTATGCGAACGGTGCGTAAATTTCGACTGTTTAGGTTACTGGTATTCAAATCATCCAGATTCTTGTCCAGAAATGTGGCATGATTAATAGTTTATCCATATACCTACTTACATTACATACTTAGCATTAAATTCAATAATAATAATTATATCACCGTACCACTCGACAACGAAGCAGGGTTCATCCATATCACCTGGAAGCGTTCAATTCTAAGACGGTACGCTTTCAGCGATCATTTCTCCCATGTACGTGCAAGCTCTGGAATGAACTGCCTGCTTCGGTGTTTCCCGAGCGCTATGATATGTCCTTCTTCAAACGAGGTTTAAAGCGAGTTCTTCTTTCACGGTAGGCAGCGGCTTTGCTGTGTCCTGACAATGCTGAAGTCCATGAGCAGCGGTTACCACTTTCCATCAGGTGGGCCACGTGCTCGTTTGCCACCAAAGGCAATAAAAAATACCATAAGGAAATTAATGATACGCTAACGGCAATATTCAAATGGTTAAATTGTATTAATTTACAGATAAATGTAAACAAAACAAAAATGATAAACTTTCAAACCTATAAGTAACTAGCGACACGCCCCGACTTCGCATGGTTAGTAGAAAACCTTAACAAATTATACACCTAAACATTCTTCAACAATTACTCTATCTATTAATGAAAACGGCATGAAATTCCGTTCAGTAGTATTTGAGTTTATCGCGAACAGACAGACGGACGCGGCGGGGGACTTCATTTTATAATATGTAATGATACGAATACGATCCGAATGCACGCGTGCAAATCGTTAGTTGTAAAGGTTATCCGAATGCACTCGTGCAAATCGTTAGTTGTAAAGGTTATTCGAATGCACGCCTGCAAATCGTTAGTTGTAAAGGTTATCCGAATGCACTCGTGCAAATCGTTAGTTGTAAAGGTTATTCGAATGCACGCGTGCAAATCGTTAGTTGTAAAGGTTATCCGAATGCACTCGTGCAAATCGTTAGTTGTAAAGGTTATTCGAATGCACGCGTGCAAATCGTTAGTTGTAAAGGTTATTCGAATGCACGCGTGCAAATCGTTAGTTGTAAAGGTTATTCGAATGCACGCGTGCAAATCGTTAGTTGTAAAGGTTATTCGAATGCACGCGTGCAAATCGTTAGTTGTAAAGGTTATCCGAATGCACGCGTGCAAATCGTTAGTTGTAAAGGTTATTCGAATGCACGCGTGCAAATCGTTAGTTGTAAAGGTTATTCGAATGCACGCGTGCAAATCGTTACGTGTAAGGCTGGTTTCACAGTCGCGCCGTCGAGCGGCGCCGTCCAGACGCGCGCACTTGTAAATTCACTAGTAGCGTTTTATAGTCACGCTGTTGAAGCGCGCCGCGATTCTCATAAGTCCGCCTTGCGTCAAGCGCGTGCTGTTGAAACGCGCTGTTCGACGGCGCGACTGTGAAACCAGCCTAAAGCTGATTCGAATGCACGCGTGCAAATCGTTAGGTGTAAAGGTGACAAAATAAAATACACAAATTTATTCAAAATTCACTATATTATATATATTCAGTTGCTATGTAATATTACAAACTTATGTAATTAATACAATATGCAACATAAATCTCTTAAGAAAATATGTTTTTACACAAAATTAACTTAAAGGTACTTATGTATTATGTGTACAATGACGTCATATGTAGGTATATAGTGCTATTTACTTTCATTCTGTGCAAAAATAAACACCTTACTAACTGCTGACCACAATAACTTGTAAATATATACTAAAGTGATGAAGACCGGCTGATGGTAATCGGTCACAAGAGCTTTTTAGACGTCTTTCGGCTGAGATGATGAAATAGTTATGTAAGCCGTTTTCTAAAATATATTTTACTAAAATTATATATGTGTGTTTGTGAACATCTTCGAATATGTGTTTTAAGTAAATCGTTGAACGAATTTGGCACATAGATAGGACATCTACTAAACAGTTCAGAAACGATGAAGGAAGTACTGCGAGCTGAGGTGGTATGAGTAACCGACCAAGTTTGTCGCGTCGGTCACTTTCGCACAATGGCCCAATTACGGGGCTAAGTGCGAACAACACACATCCACTATTTATAGATAGGCCTGGATTAGTACTAAAGATTTATTTGTCCAGAAGTGGTCTAGTGGGCAAATCCAGGTATGCTACGGAGAGAATAATAATATCAGCTTTGATATAAATTGTCCCATTGCTGGGTGGGCTTCTTCTCTGTGTTAGAAGGGTTAGACTATAGTCAACTATACTGGCCCACTGCGGTTTGGTAGGCTTCACATACGGCTGCAGGATGAATGCGCGAGTGATCTCTGCGCCCAGCCATAGATTGTGAGAAGGAACACCGTGTTAGGTTTAGTCGGTATTACCGGGATATCTCCATCTTCTCCCGGGTGAGTCCGACATAACCCCTCCGCCCGTCCCCACGGAAAGGCACCACTGTATTCCGCAAAGTTAAAAAAAATTGTCTTCTCTTACGAGAACATTATGGAGAACTTTCAAACGTGCAGGTTTGCTCACGATGTTTCCGTTCACCGTTAAAGCGAGCGATAATTAATTATTTCATACATAACTTCGAAAATAAATAAGGGCGTGCCTCGGATCGAACTCGCCACCTCAGCGTGGCAGTCCAACGGGCTCCCATTAGGCTATCGCTGCCATACTCACAGAAGCTAGTTAGTGCATTTTAGTTTTCAATTTGAAAGGTCTATATTTTTAGCGGGTTTACATTGAATCAAATCAAAGACCTATCTATCGCAAAGGCGGTACCAGAGTATTAATATTTAACTTGTCATTTAAAATTAGTTTAAATTCTTCATTAAAAATGACACAAACATTACCTTTTATTTATCTTAGTAGAAACCAGTGTGCAAAACATCTCAGCTTTATATATATATATTTTTTAATATGGATTAGGGGACAAACGACAGACGGATCGCCTGATGGTAAGCGATTACCGCCACCCATGGACACCTGCAACACCACAGGAGTTACAAGTGTGTTGCCAGCCTTTAAATATTTATACATACATACATAGATTCACGCCTGTTTCCCAGAGGGGTAGGCAGAGACTACGGATTTCCATTTGCTTCTGACACACTTCTCACTTCACTTCACTTCTAAATATTTATATGTAGGTTAAAAGTCTGTGTGTTGAATTTCAGTGGACTAAAGTTACCAAAATGTTCCACATAACATTAAAATTCCTGCAGAATAGTTATATCATCAAACTTAGCGAGCGAGCGGCGTTACAGAGTTATTGTGGTCACCCTCATCCGTTGACTAGACGAAATATACGACTCCCTAAACTTCAAACCACTGACAAACTTTGATAAACACTTAATATTTTACACGTTTTGTAAAAGCACTCTGAAACATATGCTGAAAAATAACAATAATAAATTTTATTGTTAGTTTGTTATTTCAAAAATAATAATAGTCTTTTACTTCGTGTTATTTTATGTATTAGATGCATAAAATAGGTAATAAAAAATGTCCAGTGGACATTGTGATTAGGTGTAACCTTTTTAAATGTTTTGATCGTGAATAGAATGTATCTTTATTGTTATCTTTTATTGAATAACTTAATAAATGTGTAAATTGAACTTCACTCCGTAAAAAGTATGTTTCGACAGATATGATGTCCCAATTAAACAATAAATAAATTAAATGTAACCTTAATTTGTAGGTTTAATAAAGTAAATATTAATAATTGTTTTGGCAGGATTATGTTTGTATGTGTTAGTATATAATATATTTACGGTTTCATTGCTTATACGTTCCAAATAGGCGAAATATTAACTTTATAATAATATATTATATTATGAATATTCACATTTTATACTGTTTTATGTAACTACATAATAATTTTGTGTATATAAGTAACTAAATAAAGAAAATACTTAATAATTTATATTAACGTTAATAATATTAAGGTTACAAATAAATGAAACACAATTATTTTTAGCAACACATGTATAAGTAAAGGCACAAATAATTTAAGTACCTAACACATTAAATGAAGTCTATAAACTAACAAACTTACATTTAAAATATACACGGTTACATTTAACATGAAACACAAAATTCTAACTAAAGTTATAAGAAATTTAATTTTATTTGAAACACTATTTTATAATTAAATGAAGTACATTTTATTTTATACTTTACAATACCCAAACCCAGTTTATAGCCAGCTATAATATTTTTGGCACGCTACTAAATACCTAAATTCGTCCATAACTGCATTATATACCTTAAAACTATGTACATAGGAACAAATGTATGAACTGTATGTACTTATATGTACACTTTATTTACAAGTTTCATTTTGAATGACTTCGATCACTAATCTTTTTCATTTAAATGAAGTACCTACTATTCCTAAAATGGACTTAAACTATCCATACAATTTATCATCTATGGTAAAATACCTTTTATAATCAAAATGGTAAAAGCAAAAATTTTGTTGCGTTTCAAAATAGAACTCTAGGATTAGGGAATATCGCCTAAATCGCGGTGAGCTTTATAAACATTAAAATCACGGATAAAATTAAACCCAGTATCGAATCAATGCATGGACCATACACATTTTTGTTCCGTTTGGGGATTATATCCGACATACGCCAGTGTTCCATTCTTTGTACAAAGGGAATGAAAACAAAGGCCTTGACCTTTGGGATATTTTCCATGGCAATATGGCGTCGGCCAACGTTGTACAAACTAATAATTTGGATGAGTGTTTGACAAACTCATCAATCTCTCTCCGTAACAAGTAACTACGTCATTAGGGGACAATATTTGGTCTGTGTTTTGTGTTCGTGTAATGAAGAGCGATTAGGTTTTCAGATTTTGATTAAGCACAGTTTGAACACAATTTGAACATATTGCTTGACACGATACACTTTTAAAATTAATTTTTTGTCTGTCATTTTGGTTTAATAACGCAAGAGATGTCTCAGAGTTATTAACAGTTGGGTGGTACCGGCTTCAATTGCTGTTTGAAGCAATTCGCTGTATTTTTTTGTGCAGCTTTATAATATATATTTTTAATTTATTGGTGGTCACCCGTGACCACGGTGTTTTTGTGGAGGGTTAAGCATAACCGGCCGAGTGTGGTAATAGATACATCTGTCTTACACTACAGGGAGAAAAAGGATGTCAACAAGTAACGTCTACGATACAAAAATTGTAAATCTATATGAAGATCAAGTTTTTAGACATTAAGTACAAAATATTAAAGGTACAAAAACCAACACTGGCCAACATTTTCACCAACACGCCAACTCTACGCACTAGTACATGTTCCATTGGTTCAAACATTGGAGCCGACATCGCAAACACTGGCTAGGGCTGCTCTGTCGATACTCGCGTACTCCTTGCCGGAGCGAGGTCTGGTGACGTGGCGGTCGGCGGAGACATCACACGAGCTGAACGAGGATACGGAGAGGGATTCCATGTAGTCCGACGTGTCAGAGGCCCCGCTGGAGGTGGACTTTGTCGTCATCTGGCTGTGGCGAGCTGTGACATCCTGGTCCACTGGAGAAGAGCAAATTTGAGGTTAGAATTCTGGTAATCGTATAAGATGAGAATGTTTTCGTAAATTTTGGCAGAATATGTATATTGAATTACAATAATTAGAAATTTAATTTAATATTATTTCAATTTAAATGCTTACGTATTATGGCAAAATTAATAACTGTTATTAGAGTTACAACAATTATCATCATCATCATCTCGGGTGTTAATACTAGCTTAGAATCCATTGGAAATTATGCCAGCCATACAGGCAATTCAAACTTGCGGATATTAGCTTAACCGTTACTCAATCTCCAGGATCTACATAACAATAGATTTTTTATTGTGTCTATAAAATGACAGACTTAATTAATAGTTATACATTCGCAATTCAAATAAAGTACCTAAATACATTTATTTAAAATTTCACCAAATGTTTAAATAATTTTTTTCGGTCAGGGAACATACGAATGACTTGCACAAACATTTGAAACGCATAATTCTTCACGAATGAAGGGAACGCATTGATACCCGATAGTAACCGAGAAGGTTTACATTTTTAAATGATCGCAATGAAACTCACCAGGTCTTTTCTTCCTCCTCGTGAGCGTATCAACTTCGCACGAATTTGCCTTCGTCAAAGTCGCGACCTCCTCAAACTGAAACGTCAAATTCTTCAGCGGGTCCGACGAATTCGACTTCGTGAATGCGTGCACCGGCGTCAGAGACTTGCGAATCTGCTTATTATTCTTTATATGCTTCTTCATCGACTTTGAATTCGTAATGGGCATTTCGAATTCATTAAAGTCACCTTTATGATGCTTCAAAGACCCTGTGGAGACTCCAGAATCATTAGAACTGGAAGAATCCCTATTCTTGTCAGATTTACTCGGGACGCTTGATGAACGCCTTATTTTTACAGCGTCTCTGAATTTAGTCATCAACAAATTTTCTGTTTTAGACTCTGGTATCTTAAATTTGTGTTCAGGCTCAATGATTTCAAGGCTTATCTGCATCCCTTCGTTGATTCTATCACTTTTGATAGCCTTTCGTAAAACGGTAGGCGTGAAACAAATTTGACTGTGAATTCCATATTCGTCATCATGTCTTTTGGTAAAGTCTGCTGAGCTTGATCTACGTGTGCTTATAGTGTCAGATTCGGAATGCTGCGTTGGATCTGACACGTGAGAGATCCTACTGAGGTTATCTGAATAGTTTTTGTTGCTGTTACTAGAAACACTGATCTCTAACGGTTCCATGTGCATATAGTTTAGATGATCATTACAGCATTCTGTTGAAGGATGTACTGTGTTGGTCGTAGCTGTGGATATATCATCATCGTGTTCTGGTATGTCTTCTAACGCATCTAATTCTTCTTGACTGAAGCCCGCACTTCTTAGAATCTGCAGAGAATTTTCGAATTTCTCCAACGTACTCAGGTCTATGTTAGCATAGTTAGCAAAATCAATTTCAGGTATCGGTTTCTTGGTTACTGGGGTCACGTTGACGTAGTTAGAATGGTCTTCGTTGTTATTAATGCTAGTATCACTTGGTTTGTCATCGTCTGCTTTCGGTTCGGTGCTAGTTTCGGTTGTGGTACACGAGCACGGTTGGCCGTTCAGCAGACATTTCAGTTTCTTTGGTGTGTCGTATATGCTTGATGCGTCTGTGTGTGTGTCGATTGGATGTTCCTGTGGAAGAAAATTGGTTTTAAAACATCTAAATGGTTTTGTTATTAAATATTTTGGTGTAGATTAATTGCATATTAGAGACATCACATCTAAATAAAGTGAAGATTCAATGACACTTGGGTTATTAGATTGAAAAGCGGTTATCGTCTTCACCAATATAGGGATACAAATACGTGTTTGTTCGCTATTTCGCTCTAAGTTATTATTTTTTCGTTGCCTTGTCATAAATTTTAATATTCACTTATCACTATTCTCGTACATATCTAAAGACTATGTAAAGCTTGTTGGATACATAAAATGTAAACTGGAAACATTAATGCATACAAATGTTATACTGTGTCTGCCTACTTTTAAGCTAAAAAACAACTTTTTGTATAATAGCAGGGTCGAAGCTTTCAACCAATTGTTGTATCATAATAATTGGACTTACCAATATACCTATATTTTTGATACAAATAGGCATCTAACCAATACTTATGAGATGTTCAAGAAACTTACTGGGTACATAAATTACAAAGCTCTAAGATGTATTTTTCAAGATTTAAAGTTGTTTATACAGGCAAAAGTTAATATACCTCATGATAATGATCATTTTAAGTCTCCAAGTACACAAAAAAATAATGAGAAAGATAGGCTAAAACCTGGCACTATACCATATTATTTCAAACAAAAAACAATTGACAAGGTAGGGTTTTTTCGCTAGTAAAGATGAATCAGCTGTACTAAATCTAAGCGCTGAAGAAAATGTATATGGAAATGAGCTTAATATCTTTCACCAAAATGTATGCGGTCTTAATAATAAGCAGGATGAATTGGAACTATATTTGGACAGTTTGAGTTATCCCTTACATTATTTATGCATTAGTGAACATTTTCTAAACAACAACCTTGTATTGTTACTTAATTTCTGTAAATATCAAATTGCTTCATACAACACTAGAGTAAACAAGCAAAGGGGAGGTACACTCATTCTAGCAAACAGAGACAGAGAATATGAAGAATTAAAAATAGCTAAAACATTATACATGGTTGAAAGTTTTGAAATATGCTGCGTAAAAGATGTGCAAACAAATGTGTGTATATGTTGCTGCTATCGCACTCCTAATGACAAAAATGTAGATGTATTTCTACAAAGACTAGAGAAATTATTAGAATACTTTATTGACAAGAACTGTATGATATGTGGTGATTTCAACATTGACTTATTGACTGAGAGTAAAAAGAGAAATGAATTACTTAATTTATTGACTTGCTATAATTTTAGGCCTTTAATAAACACAACAACATTTATTCGTAATGATTCTCAATCATGTATAGACAATATATTTTCAAATTTGACTAATTATAAACTTAGAAAATGCGAAGTAGACCATAACGGTTTAGCAGATGGCCATGCAGGATTGTTGTGCTGTACAGTAATAAAGAGTTCCGCACCAGACATAGGTAAACAAAATACTTTTGTAGAAGTCATGAAAAGGAAATTCACTGAGAAAAATAAATCTTTATTTCGTCAACTATTGTTAGAACAAAATTGGTGTAGTATGGGCATAAATTCATTTATCAAAGTGTTTAACGAAATCTTCACACACTGTTTTAAGAAAAAGAAAATAAAAATAAATCTGTCACGTCCTACACAATTGCAATGGATATCAAAGGGTATAAAAGTGTCAAGCAATATGAAAAGGTTCTTGTGTGTGGGCAAAAGATATCAACAAAATGACACTATTGTAAATTACAGGAAAAGGTATCTCACATTATACAGAAAAGTAATAAAAACCTCTAAAAAATTAACTGCACAGTCAATGATAGTGAAGTCAACAAATTTGTCAAAAGATGTCTGGAAACTGATTAATAAACATAGAAATAAGAGACATAAAAATGTAAGTAAATTGATCTTAAAAAGTGCAAATAAGCTTATAGCAGAACCATCAGAAGTAGCCAATATTTTTTTAAAGCAGTTTGAGCTGTGCTCAAAGGTTAGTTCGACAAATACAAAAGATGCTATGGATATCTTACGCAATACTGCAGACAAAGTAAAAAGCATTCTTATATTAGATCATTCAACTCCACGAGAGATACAGAAAATGGTACAGAAAATGGAGAGTAAGAAATCAACTGGTTATGATGACGTACCAATAACAATGATAAAAGAAAATATAGATATACTAGCAGAACCACTTAGTAGTTTATTTAATAAATGTTTTGATGAAGGCATTTTTCCAGAACAATTCAAGATAGCCAAAATAATACCTATTCACAAGAAAGGATCGAGACTTGATCCGAATATGTACAGGCCTATCTCATTGTTAACTACTACTTCAAAAATTCTGGAGAAGCTAATTAAAGACAGGTTATTGACGCATCTGAATCGAAACAAAGTACTCAGTAGTAGACAATTTGGGTACCAAAAGTTTGTAGGGACACAAGATGCAATTTACACACTTATAACGGATGTCGTGGGTAGAATGAACAATAAGAAGAAAGTAGCAGCACTCTTTTTGGACTTAAGCTCAGCATTTGACACAGTAAGCCATTCGTTACTATTAGAAAAACTAGACTACTATGGAGTACAGGGTAAGTCTCTGGAACTTCTGACATCATATCTTAAAAATAGAAAAATGTTTGTAGAAATAAAATCTTGCACTAAAGAACCAGATTCTTCACATGATAATGCACTTTATGAGAAAACACATAAGTCACACATATCTCAAATAAATGCCGGTGTACCCCAAGGTTCTATATTAGGACCAATATTCTTTCTAACATTCATTAATGATCTTATACAATATGTAACTAAAATAATTGGCGACTCTACTCAGTTGGTTATGTTTGCTGATGACACAAATGCAGTAGTATCCGCCGATGACATAAACACTTTGAATGTTAAGGTTAATGAGACATTAGACACTTTTTACAAATGGTTTACTGTGAACAGCCTTAAAGTTAATATTAGCAAAACAAACGTAATACAGTTTCGTTCAACTGCCAAAAATAATGAAAGGTTGAATAGTAAAATTGACGGTGAAAGCGTCACCCAAACCTCGGTAGTTAAGTTTCTAGGAGTATACATAGACGATAGACTAAATTGGAAGTCAGAATTAACACATATAGAAAATTCAATTAGTTCAGCCTGTTATGTACTCAGAAGTCTTAGAAATGAAATTAGTATAGAACATTTAAAAAAGGTATACTTCGCGCTAATTGAGTCCAAATTAAGATATAGCATACTTTTTTGGGGAGGAAGTTATGAGTACAATATTCATAAGGCGTTTGTTGCCCAAAAAAGAGCAATCAGAACAATTGTAAGGATTCAGCAACTAGAATCATGCAGACCACATTTTAAAGAGCTTAGAATATTGACAGTTCCATGTTTATACATGCTAGTACTATTCACTCATTTGAGAAAATATGTTCATGAGCATGAAAGTCGAGAAGAAGGAGAAATAAGGGAGAGTACAAGAAGGAAAGACCTGCAAACTAACTATATACCTAGTCTTGATATTGTGAAACATAGCGCCTTTTATAGATCGGTTAAGCTTTTTAATAAATTGCCTGTCGATATAAAATCATTATTGTACAAAAGGGACTTTGAAACTGAGCTCAAGCGGCACCTGTTAAAAGAATGCTATTACTCCATAAATGACATGTAAAAATTATAATTTATTTTTAACTTGACATGATATATTATGGACTGATTCTGACATTCTTATTTATATTTTATTTTGACATGGCAATTAATTTATTAATTTATTTTTAATTAGATAAATATGTAATTTTGATCACAATTGAATTAGTTATTTGATGTAATGTTAATTTTATTGAAATAATTATTTGATTATATTAGTATTATAATTATTGTTGTATGTTCACACACAATGTAAAATTGTTATTGAATAAATAAATATGAAAATATGAAATATATAATAAAAAAAATATGGCGTTGCAATAATTTTAATGTAAATAATGTTGAATCTTGAAGATATAAAATTCGACCTAACTTTAAAATATTTTTACCTGTATTAAAGGCATAGGCGTCTTCGGAACATCGTAATTCTCATAGGGGCCGCTGAAAGACTTCTTTCTGCAGCAGCACGGCTTCTGCTGCCAACATTGGCAGTTGCCGCCAGTCTTGGCCGGCACTGTTGGCGTGCAGCAAGCCACGGGGCTTGCTCGCTTCGAGGACTCAAAACTCTTGTCGAGTAGGCAGGAACTGCGTGGTACACTGTACTCTGAGGCGCTGCCACTCGAACGAGAGTAGATGGATGCGCGGTCAGAATCTGAGCGCTTTTCCATAATGTTGTCCATCGTCCATACTGGGGACATTATAGAGCCAGGAGTGCCCATTGTTGATGACCTGGAAAGTATTAAAGTCACGGTTGGTGGTGATTCTACAAAACCATGTTTAATCAGATTTCAGATAACAGAATATATTTCAAGTAAAATTCATCTCAAGATTTTTACGACCACACGTTCAGTAATATGATAAAATTAATTATTCTGTATTTTTTTTTGTTTGGTTTGTCCAAGATTGTTAGAAAATATTCAGATGCAATGAAAATCCCATATTATGATGGTGGCAGATAAGCACGTAGTCCCCTTTACAGCAAACGGTTGTCGTAGTTTATGAACGCTTGCAACACCAGAGATATCATTAGCAGTATGTCGGCCTTTTAACAGTCGCTGTGCTATCAGCGCAAGGGACAAAGATACCCAATGGAAAAGAAGAAGGTCCCGTTGTTTATTTAAAAATCTACCAAATTCTCAAAAAGCCATTTTTTATTGATATTTATGATTTGGGCGTTAAAATTAGACTATTCATATTTCAAACTCTCTTGCTTTCTACTCACCTAGTCAAATGACTAATTTTGCCAATACAGCTGGAGCAACGAGGCAAAGACGTTGGTCTCCGGAACTTGTCTTCGTTGCTGTCCATGCTGGAGTCGAGGTCTGACAGACAGTGCATGGTCTGACTGGCCGGTCCAGCCCAGGACGGAGACACTGAACGCATAGACGGGTGAAAACACTCATCCATGCAGGAGCTTGCGTCGGAGAACCGCTTTTCTAGGACTGGAGATATAATTCAAATTAGTTTATATGGCGAAAGGATAGGCAGAGATGTATTATGCCTACATTTTGCCAGCTATACAAAGTCAAACGTAATTAGAGGCATAACTAATGGAGTCTACCGGACATAATTTCAGACTTCGTGCTACAGCAAAGTTCCACACAGTCGATTCAAATAACAAATTGTAAGTCCTGGGTATTGAACCCAAGAAATCAGGTAGGACCGTATTATTAGTAAAGAATTAGGTAATTAAGGTTCCATACCCAAAGGGTAAAACGGGACCCTATTACTAAGACTCCGCTGTCTGTCCGTCTGTCACCAGGCTGTATCTCATGAACCGTGATAGTTAGATAGTTGAAATTTTCACAGATGATGTATGTCTGTTGCCGCTATAACAACAAATACTAAAAAACAGAATAAAATTAATATTTAAGGGAGCTCCCATACAAAAAACGTGATTTTTTTGCTCGTTTTTGCTCGATATTGATAACGGCAACTAGACGCTTGACATATTTACACAATATTTAGTTATATATTCACTTTAAAATTAAATAATTAAATTAAAATGGAAAAAATATTTAGGGGGGCTCCCATACAACAAACGTGATTATTTTGCCGTTTTTATAGATAATGGTACGGAACCCTTCGTGCGCGAGTTCGACTCGCACCTGGCCGGTCTATTTTATTTTCGTATCATATTGAAAAACATTTTAAAAATATTGGATTAGCGTTAGCTAGCGGTAAACCCATTTGTTTCTCACCGGAACCACTCCTGGACGCTATGCTGAGCCTGGACTGAGCTTCATGGCTGTATATGTTGAGAAGTTCTGTGAGCTCCCGTCCACCTTCAGCTGCGAAGATGAACAGGCCTTCGCCCTTCCCGCACCTGGAGCCGCCTTCCACGCAAAACCGTTTGTCCACCACGCCGTAGCGTCTGGGGAAGAAAAAGAGAATTAATTGAAGTGGCCTTGCAAAATTGGTGGTGTCTCGTTTTGATCAGCTTTTTTGTGTCGTGAAGAAAAGGGATAACACCGTTTATAAATATATCTTTCAAAACTAGAGTGTCTTTTTATTAGCTGCCTCGTTCAATAAAGTAAGGTTTCTTTCTTGAACTTGATATAAATATTCAATACTTGAAACAACTTTCTCCTGCAACTGTTTATAAAACATAGTAGTTTAGTTGCATCTTACATTTAAAAAAATCGAGCATCTAAAGAACATACAATTTTCTTTTACCCTATCCGACTATCAAACCTGGGTCCTCACGCCTATCTAGTTACATAATATGCCCTGATGGGATTGGCATATCCAAACCCTGAAGACTTCAGGCTTCTCCCTCTGAATTGTACACTGCGGCTAGTGCAGTACATTCATAAGGAGATAGCTAAGGGATGAATCTTGGGGCCGACACAAAAGATCCCCCTGGGTCGAAGTGTCGCCGGTCTATACTGACTAGCCCCACACACAAGATAAGATAAGATACATAATATGCCAAGAGATCAGCGGGGCAATTAATACGATATTCTCATCCATTTTATAATCAGTTGTAATGTATTCCTTCTTTCTAAAAGAAAATGGATTAGTTTAGCATCAAGTGGTTGTGCTTTTGATCAGATAAAGAGTAATTAGATTTAATAAATAAACCTGATATCGAGTAGCGTTTCGATGTGATTTATTAACGCCACTGAAAACCCAAAACAACGAGAACTTAATTGAGTTAAGTAATTACTCAAACTTTCAAATTGATTTCGATAGTTTTATCGTGAGGCGGAGCAACCATCTTGGTTGGTGGGGCCACCCGCATGCTTTTAATTAACGACTAAGTGGTAATTATGTTTAATTATCAACGTGATGAATTGTGATTGATTGTGGACCACCGATGGTGTTTTATCTCCAATATTTTCTTTACTTGCTCAAGTGTTGGCAATTTTTGTGACTATTCCCACCTCTAGTGCTGTACCCACCTCCGTAGGCAGGTCCAGCAGTGCTGATATAAAGTTGAGTTTCGACACTCGGGCAGTTTCAGTAAAAGATAAACTGTGTTGAAACCCGCAACGAATTTAATCAGAGCTAGAAAAATCCACTTATTATTTTGCGCTATGGAATGCGCAATAGCTCAGTGGGGAGACCAACAGACTGCAATGCCCTCTGCATTGGGTCTCGGGTTTGAACCCACGTCGCGCACCTCTGACTTTCGGAGGTTATATGACTTTTCGAAATGATGTGCGTATTGATTGACAATTATCGCCTGCTCCGCGCCTTGGAGAGCACGTTAAGTCAGAGGTGCGCGACGTGGGTTCGAACCCGAGACCCTCTGCATTGCAGTCTGTTGGTCTCCCCACTGAGCTATCGCTGCTCATACACATATCTTAATACGACTGAAATACAAACAAAGGCATGCAATTGGTGTCGCATAAAGTAAAGTAGTTATTTGTAAAGTAAATATCGTATCGTGAGAATATCTTTAGAGTCTTAACCGTCTGTTATCGCAGGCGGCTAGACATCGCCCACTTTTGACACACATTTAATAAATGATTCACAAATTGTGAAGACCGACTTTCGCTTGCATTGCAAATATTTGCACATGTGTTTTGGGAATTGGTAGACATGCACATGACAACAGAAATATACGTTAAATATTACATTTTCGTTATCTCTCTATCCGTAATTTTATCAGGATAGTTACCTGTCTGCTTCTTTACATTGTTTTACACGAACATGTGAATAGCAGTCGAAAATTTTTTTTTATTGCAAACCGTATCAAACTTGGTTGCAAAATAAGAAAGTAATTATAATTTGGATATCTCGCTATCTCTCTCAGACAGCAGCGTTTATATAGAAGTTACGTCACAGTTTGTATCGTGCATCCTTTTTCTGCCATTTGATATAATTATCAAATGGCGAGTACTTACTTACAGATTACTGGTAATCCTCTACCACCTGATTTAAGACGCTTGTGTCGTATTTATGAGAAGATTTAAAGAGTTGTTGTATTTAAAGGTTTTGATAATGTTACTTCTTAACCTAAATAATAAAAAGTCTGAGTCGACTGCCCTATTATCCTATGAATCCTATAGGATATACCTATAATAAAACCCTAATGAGTCAATTATAAAATAACTAGCTTTTGCCCGCGGCTTCGCTCGCGTTATTTAGAATTTGACAATCAATTCGGGTTGTACTCTGCTTGTAATAACATAATTCAATCATGATTCGAAAGACACGTGGCGCCATCTATTATCATAAGAACGTTATTGTTGTTTTCTTTGGGAACAGTAATTTTTATCGGGATGCAAGGTAGCCTATGTCCGTTTCTGTACACCTGACAATGTATATGCAAAATTTCAGAATGATCGGTTAAGTGGTTTAGGCGTGAAAAGGTAACAAACAAACAAACTCATTTTCGCTTTTATAATATTAGTTAGGATTGCGATGTCGCCACACGGTACAACCCATATGGCGTAAATATTCTTGTATCAAGCACTTTTCTTTAGGTGCTAATGGTAGAAACTACATATCTACATCATTTTTACGGACTCAGTGCGCAAGCTACTCGCACAAGCTCCATGAGCCGATGGCTAACATCGCGTCTATTGGCCCCATGTATACAACCAAACACATTCAAATATTATATCCTTACTTAATATTATAAATGCGAATGTGAGTTTGTTTGTTTATTACGCTTTCACGCCTTAATTCGACCGATCATCATGAAATTTCGCATACACAATGTCGGGAGGACAGGAAAAATTTATGTGCCTAAGGGTAAAAAATTGACATTGGTTACAAATACGCGAGCAAAGCAGCGAGCAAAACCTAGTACTTAATATTTGTATACAACCTGCGCTAATGTCAAAATTTGCGCATTTTACGCGAACAAAAAGCCATAAAGGTTGATATGATGCTGATTGATGAAATGTTGATTAATATGAATGTTTGTTTGTTACATTTGCGTGCCTGTAACATTCTTTCCATTGTAATAACATTTTGATGAGTTGTTGAGCGCACGTTTGCGAAGCAGTCTGTCAGAAAAATTCCGGAGAATTGAGAGAGGTATTGCAATACATGCTGGTATGTTAACTGGTTATATATGTAAATAGACTAGCGATTCGTCCTGGCTTCTCACAGCTTCGCCTCGAAAATCTCGTCACGCTAACAAGTTAATATTTTTTGGTGTGTGGGTAGTGTTAAAAATGCGATATCGTTTTTGTATTAATTTAATTGTGTTCAAATTACTGGTCATCTTGTTAATTCCTCCAGCTTAGCTAGAATGCTCGTGTTAGAAATGGATTTACGACAGTAGTGCGTTATATGGGATTCGAACCTGCGTTCTCTCGATCGCAAGTTCAATGCCTTATCCATTGGGCTACCACCGCTAGAAAATCATTTAAAAGTATGCGTGAGTGTCGTATATATCTTTTTAAGGTTTGTTCCGCATTCGTTCCTCATGTTTCGTCCCAAGCGGAGAAATACGCATTCGTCCCAATAAATATTCCTTACATGCCCCTAAATTTAAATAAATATTAATTTATTAATGTAATGCCGCTTTCGTCCCAAATTATGTTCCGGTTTTGTGCTTGTTTTATTGTATAGAACTTTTGTTGTACCGTCAGGTGAAATATATTTTGTAATACCTCGTTGATCTCTCAGCAAAACTATGGGCTAAAGATTGCTCGACATCGAGCCCGACAACAACAAAAGATATAAAATATTTTTTACCATGTTTTGTTTTGTTAACCATAAGCACAAAAATGTAGGACGAAAAAGGAATAATTTGTAAAACAGGGCGAATGAGGAACATTTTAGAATGTGGGACGTAATGTAGGAAAAAATGCGGAACAAACCCTTTTTAAAGTATCTATACATATTTTAAAAAGACATTAAACAAATGCATATAAGATAGTCCAATAGACATTGAATGCTTATCACAGATTCATTACCTCTTACAAAGTACAAGTAGAATGTAGAAAACACTTCGAGACTGGTCGATCTTGCCAAATGGACGAACGTTCCCGGTTTACGGTACATTGAGTCTCAGTATCTACACATATTTGGACGCTCGCCATTTTTAACCAGTATCCAACTTTATATAGACCTAGAGTTCGAAGTATCTACTTGAGGGGACAGCGAGATATACTTGAATGAAAAACTGAACTATGATACTGTATCGCTTAGTAAGCCATGCAGAGGTCTCGGGTTCGAACCCAAGGCGCGCATCTCTGACTTTTCGAAGTTATATGCGTATTAAATAATTAACCCGTCAATTGTCGAGCGGACATACGTCTGTCCGATTAATCCTAACTAATATTACAAATGCGAATGCGAGTATGTTTGTTTGTTTGTAACGCTTCCACGCCTCAACTGCTCAACCGATCATCGTGAAATTTCGCACACATGTTGTCAGGGGAAGAGGACATACAACAGGAAAAATATATGGTAACTTAAATCTAGAAAAAAGTAAGTACTGTTCTTAACCTAACCTACTTACGTGAGCTAAGTAGCGGGTAAAATCTAGTTAGATATAAAAAGTAAGTATGCGACAATGGATGAGGTTCGATTCCCGGACAAGACAGTTTTATTGAGTATTATTATCAACTAGCTGTTACCTGCGACTTCGTCCGCGTAGATTTTAACTAAAAGTGTTGGTCTCCGCGGAACCCTATTTTTTTCTAAAATCAAAGTAGACTATGTTACTCCTTATAATATCAGCTATATGCCAGTGAAAGTCTCGTCAAAATCGGTTCAGCCGTTTCGGAGATTAGCCGGAACAAACAGACAGACAGACAGATCAAAATTTAAAAAATAGGTGTTTTCTTATAGGTACCTTATATACTGTCATATGCATTAGATAAAAAGATATTTTGACTTTACAAACAGACACTTCAATTTTATTTATTTGTATAGATAAATTCTTAGTTGCAACACGGAGCCTGGCATTAGGCCTGGGAAGCTGCAATAGGCTCGTTACCTACATGCGACCATATAAGCATAGCTATTCTTTTTTCAGAGTCGGTAAAGTACTAGCAAGTCTTGTAAAAACCATCGTATTCGTGATGCTTTTAAACAGCATCAATGAGTTCCATTATGCCGGACAGATTTATAGGTTACTCAAGAAAACCACTGGAAATTTCTTTAGAATTTTTTTTTTAAATTATCGACTCCCGCACTGATATTTATTCCTGTGTCGCGGGATACTTTACAAACATTCAAACGGACACAAAGAACACCTAGATTCGGCACAACCGAACGTCATTAAGCAAGCTTCGCGAAAACTCGGAGTTCTGAACAGGGTGAGGCGGTTCTTCACGCCTGGGCAACTGTGCCTATTGTATAAGGCACAAGTGCGCCCTTGCGTGGAGTACTGTTCTCATCTTTGGGATGGCTCCGCGCAGTACTTGCTGAACGCTCTCGACCGGTTACAGCGGCGGGCTGTCCGTATCATCGGAGATCCAGAGGTCACGAGTTCACTGGAACCACTGCAACTCCGTAGGGACATTGCCTCATTGGCATGTTTCTACAGAATATACCACGGGGAGTGCTCTGAAGAGTTATTCCACCTTATCCCGCCCTCCCCTTTCCTATCCAGAACAACGCGTGCTGGGCTCAGATGCCATCCTTACACGGTAGAGTCGATTAGAGCGCGTACCAAAAAGTTTGGGTCCTCATACCTCTGCCGAATGATCAAGGCATAGAATTCTCTGCCAAGGCACGTGTTTCCTTCTTCCTTCAATCCTGGGTTCTTTAAGCGGGGCGTGAAAAAGCATCTTCTCAGGCCGTCAAAGTAGAGACCTCAACATCGCCTCGGCTACTGTGGAGGCGATGTGGAGGCCACTGCTCTTAGACCACACGACTGCTTACCATCAGGTGGAGTGTGGTCATTTTGACGAGCAAAATAATAATAAAAAAAAATAACCATTTATGGATCACATTTTTTGTCCCGCGTGGAGATCGAACCCACAACACTCGACGCAGTGGCGAGGCGACCACTTAAACCTTCGCAATCGTGCAGTCAAATAAAAGTGCACTCTACGTATCCTTCAAAGATATATGTGATACTATGATGAATATTACGAAAGCCTAAAAATCGCCCAAAAGCTTTCACAGTCTAGAACTGAGACCTTAATTAGAATGGATGACAAGTAATCTATACCTAAATGCTCTCTCCAAAATTTTACAAAATGATTTCGTTACAACTAGGCTGGCAAAGGAATTAGATTTCCATTTCTGTCTAGTAATTAAAATCGTCTGCCTCCGAATATTTCATAAACGGTACAGTTGGTTTTCAAGCTCAATTTTAGTAATCGGGCACTGTCTCAATTCCAATTTGTTTTTATTAAAGCCTCTTTGTCCATGTCGATTCATTTAAAGACTCAAAATCACAATTTTACAATAGAGGTAAAGGCTTTTGAAATAAAATAATGAAAGTGAATGGAGTAAAAAAAAATATAAGTGGAAATCTGTAGGTAAGTATCTGTCCAAAAATGTATCTATGTAACTTATATAAGTAGTATCCGATTGCATTGTTTTATAAAGTATCATAATTTGTTATCTGTATAATATTTGAATCCGGAACACAGTTTTTAATCTGAGTCAATCGGAATAAAAGAGCTCGCGCTCTAATAATGGCTGCTAATAGAGTATCTTCTGGGTGCGTTCCGGATTTGAAATATTAAAAAAGAAACAGATTTTATATGTTTCTAAGACAGATCTACGAGCGATGTCTTAAAAGTTGATTTTCATTTGCTCATTCATACCACATGTATGCATATCGTGTATGTTCATAAATTGTAACACGAGCATAAAAGTTGAGAATAGCATGAAGAACTTTAAGGATGCCTTTACTAAACCTCTTTTGCTATTAAAACTATTATATTTAACTATTAATTAGATGTTCAAAACAGCAACTCTTTGGCAGTCGCAAGCTCAAATCATTGCGCATTCCGTGTTTTAAAAAAAATCTATTAAATATGGAGATATTCTGTTATGTATTTATATTTAATCTCGTTTAATACAAGATCATCCACCGCAGTCAAAACACGTCGACGATTTACCAAGTGCCGGGAAACCGTTTAAATATTAATGTGTTCGCGGAAAAGTTTTAATTTAATCTGGACTTAAGGCTGAACTTTTCTAGCCAAAGTTGATTACTTGTTTGACCAAAAGGAAATTTAATTCCGACTCACTTCGCTTATGTATTTAGTTTATGGTTTTAGTTTAAATGTAAAATTTATTTTTGATTGTTTGAAAAATTTCTTGACTGATACGACCATATTGAAATAGGCTAAAAAAACATTAACTAAACACAACACACTAGTGATGAGATTTTATCATTAATTAATAAAAGAAGAATTTAAAATTGGCATGTCAGTTTTTTTTTATTTTGTGTATGTATTAGAAAGTCAATACTTCCATGCCTGCATTGATGGTGTTGTTTAAATGGTCGCCTTGCCATTGCCGCCATGCTGAGTGTAGGTGGTTCGATTTCCAACCCACACGTGAAGAAATTTCTGTAATACACAAATAGCTGTTCCGGCTGTGGGTGTTTCTTGTCATAGAAAAGTTACATCAATCTTCATTTTCAACAACAGCAAAACAGACAAACCAACATTTCATCGCACCACAATTATCAGTTGTACTGATAATTGTGGTGCGATGAATAATTTATGCATTCTGTTCTTAAATAAACAGCAGAATAAACCCTCGGAGAACAATTCCAAAATGTCTGCATTTAAAATTCGAACGAGCTCGTTGAAATTTCGTTCATCTTAGGAACTTCGTCTTAATCCTGAACGGAAGTTTTTAGTTAGAAAGACAGTACTCGACCACTGCGGAATTTAATTTTGACAGCGAATGCCTTCGATGGACGGGCGCTGGCAAATTTCATGGATGCCTGCAACGAGCCGTGGAGCGAGAACGCGCCAGAGATATACTGGATGAGACAGATCATATATTTGTTGAGAATTGAATATAAACCTATAAACATATTGGACTGAGTGACATATACATTAATGCCAATATACAAAAACTAAGACTACTAGTCTATGGGTATTAGATACCCACAGACAAAGAACTTTTACTTCATAAATAATTTTAATTTTAAAATATTTATTTTTGCTATATAAAAGTACCAGATATTAAATAATAAGTAAGTACCGAAAAATATTTAAATCGATCACGCTCCAATAAAGAAACGTCTTTTTGTTAGCAAACTTTGTATGAAGTTCAGAAAATTAAGCTGTTGTGCCATTATAAATAATGGCGCTTGTCCTAATATCGTACATCTTGGGAGCAGTCCGTCTTACACCGCAAAGGACGTCTGCGGAGGCTGCATCAGACAGATCGCCTTTGAATTATTTTGATTCGCCCTTTTCTTTGTGCTACTGGAAATTGAACGGTACCTCCATTTTATTTTCTGCTATTGCCATGTCATTTCGTTTGTTGTATTTGAAATACCTATGCGCTCTGAATATTTAGATCCCTTTGTGTTATGAAAAAAAAAAATATTTTGATGTAATAGGCGAAATATTCGAGCCCTCCATTGTAAGAATCCGCGTATAATGGTATGTAAATATGTCTCGTAATAAAACGCATTTAAAAAGAAACAAACATTATCTTGATAAACGCAGCCATTACGCTTTTACGAACAACAATAGCTATAATAAAATCCTTAAATATGTGTCCTGTGTTCTGCTCATAAAGTATAACCGCACACAAAAGAATTTCTCTATTTAAAACTTTTATATCCGAATAAAACTAACACGCAACTTCCTGGCTTAATGGTGACACGTGTCGGCGTCATTAAAAAAGTAGAAACGTCAAAATCGGTTCGCGCCAGAAAATATTCGAATGGAATCCAAGTTCAAAAAGCGTTTGAATTCAAAATGTTATGCAACTAAATTCAAAAGGCAGTCGTGCAGTTTATTTTGAGCAAAGTTGGAACATTCACGTTCGGCCGGTTAACGTAATAACATGGAGACCATGGAGTTTTGTAATTCAGTCACGTAGGTCTTACTAGGGAGCTCATCGTATGAATAAGGAAGTCGGCCGAGTGTGTTTTTAAATGGTATTAAAATTATGACTTCGATTAATGGAAACGTTTACATAGCATTTTATGCGCGGAAGCTGTTTCCCTTTTTTCGGTAGCTGGTTTGGATTCATGCCTCGTTTAGGAATAAATAATTTTAAAGGCCTGACTCTATTAAACAGTTTGTTTCTATATGATGAATTCTTTAGGTGTAAAATAGAAGAGTGTGATTCACATAAACATTTTACTTTTATAATCAAAACGAAACAACATCGATTGATCACATTTACTTGACCAGGTTTATTTCAAGAATTGTTTAGGTATTAAGTACGAAATGTATTGTGACCAATGACTGTTTCTATTTCCAACATTGTTATCAAATATTGTAATTTATACAATAGTATTATATACAGAAAAGTACCACAGGTGATACTAGCGCTCAAAAAGTGAAGACTCAATTAGGACCTTTTTCTATTGTTCTTAAAACAAAATGGGATCAACAAAATCCCTTGCAAAACAATTGAAGCGCAATTATTGTTCGAACGATAGCTATCTCTTTCACGTAAGCTCTTCTGTTATCTTTTGCACTAGGTACTTAATTATTATTTTAAATTCAGTCTTATTTTTAAATAAACTTATTTATTTAAAAATCACGACTTACTTTACTAGGACAGTGACATGTCTAGTGTGTAATATCACTGAATTAATAACATTTAAGCGATCGCCTTGGCACTACCATCACGCCGAGTGTTGTGAGTTCGAATCCCACACGGGACAAAAATTTGTGTGATTCGCAAATTATTGTTTCGAGTCTGCGTGTTCTTTGTGTCCGTTGTTTGAATGTTTGTAAGGTCGCCCGCGACACAGGAATTATACCTAGTGAGGTCGTAGTCTTTTTAACAAATCATAAAATCAATAAAAATTATTATATTCTAAATGAAACCCTATTTTCTAGTTCATTAGTATTTTCAATTTCAATTTCAATGCTTTATTGCTCTCCATATGTAATTACATGTTGTTACAAATAATAATATAAAAGACCAAATATGGACCCTGTCGGGCACGGCAACATAGATAGAAGAGAAGAAAGGAGGAAGCCACTAGTATAATTTTTAAAAAATTGCAACAATAAATAAATTAAAATTAATTAAATGGAAATAAGTAATCAAAAATTTAAGTAGGTACCTAAATTCTATTCTTCAATTTGTTTATTTAAAAACTATGTTTTAAATTATTGTAGGTATTAAATTAGTTTGTAATTAAAGTTTGTCATTTAGATATTCATTTATGTTGTAATAAGTATATATTTGTATAAGGAAATAGGTGTGAATCTATGTATGTATGTAAATTTGTATAATATACAATAACATTTCCTGTTCGTTTAAGCGTGAAAACTACTTGGGATTGCTGGAATTGTAACAGCACCAGCGTTCAGAAAATAAATTTAACGATAAAATCAAAGTAACGTGCTTTCATTTCAATGAGTTAGTTTCTTGGAAAGCTGTTAAGGGAGGTTCAAATTATCCTTTTTATTTAACGTTTTCGTTTAGTTATTGAATGTTGTAATTATATTTATAATTTATTAGCTTTTGCCCGCGGATTCGCTCGTGATCAGTTCTTTTTTTCTAGATGAAAGGTGCCCTGTATCTTTTCTGTACACCTCACATCATATAAGCGAACTTTCATGATGATCGGTTGAGTAAAAATTCACATTCGTGAATGTGAGTTTGTTTGTTGAAATAAAATTTTGCACACACGTTCTCAGAGTACAGAAATGGATATAGGGTACCTATCGTCCAGAAAAAAGTACCGTTCCCGAGGGATAGCTAGCAATTTGAACAAAAAACAAAGTGTCAGTATGTATTGCATGTCATCTATATACAACAAAATTATAAACGTCATTCAGCCGTTCGCAAGAAAAGCGTTTCAAACAAGCAGACACTAGTGACGTGCCTTACTCATTTAACGTCATAAGAAAGCGTCACTTCCCTTTGATATTAACAAAGCAGGGGTGTAAATATAGCGTTATTTATACGGTAACCCGGGGCAATATACAAATACTAGTTTCGGATGACGACAAATACAGAGCAAGATAATCTCCGGCCCTTTACTGTTCAGATCATGGGGTGGCCTTCACGCCGTGGAACAGGGTGTCGTGTTGCGATCATTGACAAATAACAGAGCAGTTATATTTCACGGTTAAAAGTTTAATTTGCAAGGTGGTAGACATATTGGATTTTAGTAAAACATTTTTTCGCGGTCTATGATTTTAGGCCCTACGTAGCAGGCGTGAACCTATTGATTTCTACTGGGCAAAGTACTAGACTCTTCAAAGATACTTAGGTAATATGAGTTTGCTCAACTTAGCAATCGAATCGAGAAACTCGTCGATTGTACGATAACATAAGTGCAAAATTAAGCCACGACACTTAGAGACATTAGATACCTAAGAATAAATAATAAAAATGTTAACATATCAATATTTAATATGCAAGTATGTACAAATTTTGAATTGCACAGCTTAAAATAATTTTTTGAACGTCGTATAAGTGTAAGTCAATATCAATCAAAGCAAAATAAAACCCAATAATACCGTAAATCGTTTAAATCCACAAATTTAACCCGTCAAGTGTCGAGCGGACATACGCTGTCCGCAAAAATGAGTCATCAAAATTAAAAATAAAAAAAACTACTAATGCATGTCCGCTGCACACTTGACTCGTTAATGAGTCAAGTGTCGAGCGCACATACATTTGTCCGTTTGTGTATTGTTTGCACAATGAATTTTTAATTATTTTTTATGTATTTCCACTCGACATTCAAGAAGTTAATTAACTAAAAACAGATTCATTAGGCTTTATTTAAATCGTCATGCCCCTGCCCACCACCAGATTGCACAGCGTGAAGTAACTTCATCTTGCATAAAACATCAGGTATTCGGTAACAAAGCCGCGCCCTTTCTGCTAAGCCTACTTATTTATGTAAGGGATCCCATTCAATAAGTTAAAGTAACTCTATAAGTAAGGAGCTGACGACCTCTACGACCTTAAAAGATAAGGGGTAGGCAGACAACTGGTAATAACGCCGCGGACTTTTTGTCCGCCGAAATCCGAGCCAATAGTATTAATGTGAAAGTTGCTGTTTTCCATTTTGAATGTAAAAAGGAGTCAGGAGTTGTCTTGATTTGTTGTGAAGATCGTTGTGAGAATGTTGATTGTGGATGTACGCTGTTTATTAGGTCAGTAAAATATCTGAAAAATTATTATAGAAGGCAATGCAGTGTCATCTATTCATAATATTAGTAAGGAAGTAAGGATTACCTCCTATTAAATCCGAAAGTAACTCTGTCTGTCTGTCTGTTACCTTTTCACGGCTAAACCACTCAACCACTTTAGATGAAATTTGGTACAGATATATTTTAAAACCTGGGGAAGGACATAGGCTCCTTTTTATTCATGTAGGTACCAAGCGGGCGGAGCCGCGCGCAAAAGCTAGTAAACCATATGCTTGACAACTTAGATCTACATAATATAGTTGTTAAACAATACAAACAAGCACGGACGATTAAAAAAAAATGGGTTATTAAAAATTTAACACAAAATAATTAACCTATATTAATGGACATTATTAATTGCTGATATCTATCCATAGTTTTCGGTGTAATTACCACACGGGCAAAATTAAAAGTGAAAACTAATTCAAAATATGTAAGTAATTCTCTCAAATCATATACTGAACTAGATGTTCTCCGGTTTCATCAGCGTTTATAGTTACTGCGCGGCCTTCGTGGGTCGTAGCTTGATGTTATATAGCCTATAGCCTTCCTCGATAAATAGGCTATCCAACACTAAAATAATTTTTCAAATCGAACTAGTAGTTCCTGAGATTAGCGCGTTCAAACAAACAAACCTACTCTTCAGCTTTATAATATTAATATTGATTAGAAAACAGTGCTAGTTTCGTGTACTCTGCAGACAGGCAAATTGCGTCTGTCAGTAGTTTCATACTATCTATTGTATTAAAAACAAATATGCAGAGTTAACTGCCAACCTTTGCTAGTCAGAGATACACATTAAGAAAAAAAAATACTATTTTGTCCATGCCAGTCAGCCTACCCCTAAGAAACACAATTTGAAATTCCCGCCTTTTGAAATTGCATTTGGTCATTGTAAAGGCAATTTTTTCAAGTGTTTAAACGTTTCAATTTAGATTATGATGAGATGATAATGTTGGCTATTTAACGTCGTTTTTTTTAAAGTTTGATGTCGAATTTGGAATTCAATTTTGCAAATTATGTTGGCAATCGTGATTGTCAATTTTCTTAGCGAATCAAAGTGAAACGTCTGAAGTTATTAGAATAAATTTCAAGATAAAATTGTTTTATCAAAAATACTTCACTTTACTATTCTAACTCGAGACAATGGGGTATTTTGAGTGACAAAGATTGAAAACATTCAACGGGCAGCTAAGCAACGATTACAAATTGACATATGTAAAAAAAAAAGTTTTGTTTGTTTTTTGTTTTATTCTAATTATTGTATTTTGTGTTAAATTTTAATTGTTTATATTTTTTGTGTATTTTCAATGAGTTTGTATTTAGTATTGCATGCAAGTAATCTCTCTTAAAAAAGAAAATGTGTACAATGCTATGCATACCTATTATCTGTGTAATTACAATTCATTTAGAAATAAGGAAGCCTTTACTAAAATTTGTGTAATTATACTGTTGGTGTGCTTATTCAATAAAATAAAAATAAAATAAAATATGTAAATTTCTAGTCATTGCCTACCTTCCCATAAAATTTGATCTATCTTTGACACTTCATATACCCCATTCTTCTTTACACGACTTTATTTGTTTTTTACAAAAACATACATACATCGCTCTGCCTCTACTATGAAACTCTAAGCAAGCTAATTAACCTGACCTTTCTCGTTTATCAACAATAGATTTATGATAATAATGACATAACACCATTAAACTATAGACGGCCTCGATGGCGTAGTGGTTAGTGTAACCGACTGCCACGCCCGAGGTCGCGGGTTCGATTCCCGCACAGGTTAAACATTTGTGTGCATGAACATGGATGTTTGTCTTGGTCTGGGTGTTTCTATATATAATATGTATGTATTTACATAAAAAAGGTATATATGTATGTTTATCCATTGTCTAGTACCCATAGTACAAGCTCTGCTTAGTTTGGGCTAGATGGTGTTGTGTGTATGTGGTAGAATATTATTATATTATATTATTATAGAGAACAGATAATATTTCAACAGCAAGTTAGGAAATTGAGGCACGAAACTAAGCAGCCGCTCGCATTTGTAACTAAAATACTCACAAACAAAGTTGTCGAGTATCTCCCGAACTACAAGCAACAGTCTATACATCAACTAACTAAATTAAGTAATCCGTTAATCTTTGTTTAGTCAACTATTAGTGAGCGAGGGTTGAAACGCAGTTTAACTGCTGGTTAAATCTTTATAGTGATTGTCGGGGCGGCCATTAAGTAATTGAATGCGCTGCACAACGCGGGTGTTCTTGTTCATCGCTTTACCGAAGATATATTTACGAGATGTTTTCGTTTAAATTGTTTTTTTTTTCTATGCGTCATGTTCGAAAACTAGTATATAGTATTCTTAAGCAGGGTTCGAATCGTGGTGCGTTCTGAATTAGTTATTGATGCGTTCTGAAGTCGCTACTAGAACGTTTGAAGTCGTCACCAATGCGTTCACAATTTATCACTAGCGCGGTAGGTCGTCTTGAATGGTGCGTTCTGAATTCGTTAGTGGTACGTTTTGAAGTCGTCACTAGCGCGTTTGAAGTCGTCACCAGTGCGTTTAGTGTGTTCTGAATTCGGCACTGGCACGTTTTAGCCGTTATCAGTGATGACTTTACACGGGACCTGGTACCACCGATACATGGCGAAATGTGAGAGTAATACTTCTATGTGTACCTTATCGAGTATAAACTCGTGAAGTCTATTGTATATATGTAGCAATTATATAAATACACAGGGTTTGTCATTAAATTAGTCACCGAAGGATTAGATAGATATGATTCAAGAAGAATTAAATCTTCAATAAATTCTGTGTCGCACAACGGTAGAAAATATTCCATCCATCCATTTTGACATCCATTTTTTTCCATCTTGACACAAGTAAGTAAGTAAGTATTTTTCTTTTTCAAAATATAGGTACACAAAATACAGACAAATATTATAACAGAGCAAAAAAAAAGTACATATATAATGAAAAACGAGGTTACCACTCAGATTTATTGTTGGTTTGCGGTTAATACCTCAAACCAACCCTGATGTTATGTGCTAACCCCAAGTGACGCCCGGACGTACATCAGCTACTCTTTAAAACGTTCCAAATTCAAAAAATAAAATGAATAAAAAATACATACGTAAGATATACAAAAATCAAATACAATTGTACTACCTAATGTGGTCATTAAACCCGAGACTATACAACGCAGGTACGTCCATCGAACGACCGTCAGTGCATCCATTCACACAATTGTAAATTAAACCCATCCTTATTTAGTCAAAAGCGTCGGAGTACGTACAATGACAAAAATGCATCAATATTTCACTGCTACGGAAATTGGGAGTCCTGCTACAAATAGCTACAATGCTATCTGATGCTACGCCAACCGGGCGTGCTACGGGGCTTGTACACAGGCCGGCTACGATAACTACCGGTTAGACAAAATATAGATGACTAGAGTTTGCTCCCTTAAATGTAAGTAAGATTAGGTTAGTAACAGTTATTTTTTCTAGATGAAATGTACCCTATTTCCTTTTATATACCTTTGACAACGTGTATGGCAAATTTCATATTGATCGATCGAGTAGTTAAGCCGTGAAAGCGTAACAAACAAACTCACATTCGCATTTATAAAATTAGTTAGGTTAGATGAATATGGATAGCGTAATTGATGAAGTAATGACGTGGTTTGTCGAGGTCAGGGTTTAAGTTCTGTCTACAAGGGTATAGTGAGTATAGCATATATTAACATCTTACTATCGGGTATAGTTGTTTTAGGCTTATGTTTAACTTATCACCAGATATAGTAAAATATAACAGTCAAAAATAGTAAATGATCCCCAAATTGCACAGCAAAATATATTTAAAGAGATCAAACTAAGTCGACGATCAAACTAAGTCCTATTTTTGGGTGGGTTTAAGAAGGAACCTAACATAACCTAACCCTTCCGAGACGGAATGCAGTGATTTGAGGCGTATAGGTGCTCGATATGATATATTTTGGTAAGCATATTTTGGTGTGCAATTAGTATTTTTGGTGGTCATTATATTTAATCCCATTGTTTTATATGCAACTATTTATAATAATATAAGATCGGCCCTGTACATAAACATCCCAGTTTTTAGTTCGAGACGGTCTAGGCCAGACGTTCCCAGACCTTTTTTCTCATAGACCACTTTCAAAATTTAGCTGGTTCCCCCCTGCAGCGAAACAAGTTCATGTAAATAATTGTGGACCCCCGCTTACGAATTGTGCTCACCCATTTTTTTGTCACGCCAACGTAGATCTCCGTGGAGTCTCTATGTCCTGGGGGTCCACCTGGACCACTTTGGAAACTAATGGCATCCCGCTGGCCCAGCCGGGCCACATTCGCATTTATAACTAATATTATGACATGTAGAAAGAATGGACGAGGAAAGACTGACTAAGAAAGTTTATAAGGCTAGTGTGAATGGAACAGTCGCAAGAGGAAAACCTAGGCGAACGTTTCTCGACCAGATCGGAGGCGTCCTGGACAAAGGCCAGGTTAAGAGCTCCTTGAACCGACGGGCGTGTATGAGGAATGTGATGAAAGTGAATGAAGCCAAAGAAGTGTGTCAGGATCGTAGCAAATGGAAATCCGTAGTCTCTGCCTACCCCTCTGGGAAACAGGCGTGAATCTATGTATGTATGTATAACTGCGAATGTGAGTTTGTTTGTTTGTTACGCTTTCACGCCTTAACTACTGAAACGATCATAATGAAATTTCGCATACACGTTGTCAGGGGTACAGAAAAGGAGACAGGGTACCTTTCATCCAGAAAAAAGTACTGTTACTAACCTATCCTAAGCCGCGGGCAAAAACTAGTCTAAAAATAAATGTTACCTAAGTTACTGCTTATAACATCAGCTATCTGCCAGTGAAAGTCCCGTCAAAATCGGTCCAGCCGTTTCCGAGTTTAGTCGGAACAAACAGACAGAAAGACAAAAATTTCTAAAATTAGTTTATATAATTTCAGACACATTTAGTAAAAAGTTATTATTTTGACAATACAAACAGACACTTAAATTTTATTTATTTGTATATATACATAATATAAAATATGTATAAGATAACTAACAATTTAATGTAACTAATTACTGGACGTAAATAAAGGTGTTGCCACATCAAAGTGTAGCTATCGCAACGGATCGCTTGTATTATTTCCCATTGGCAAGCTCATTAGAGTCCTGTTTGTTCAGTTAAGGAATATCGCTTCGGGCTGTAGTTGTGGTGTGTGGTGCAAGTGGAAACTTATGGCGATTAAGCTTTAAGAAAAGATTGTATTATTTATGTTGAACATCAACGGTTTTTATTAATGTTTTGTCGTATTTGCTAATTTCCAAATATAAATTTAAAAACAATAGTTAATTAAAACTGTCTGGTATCGGAACTTTATTAAATAGATCGATTATTGTACAAAAGACGTCCTACTGATAGGATTATAATGTAAAAAGATGTGAACCCAACATGACTAATATATAGGGAGGTACAACTTGCTTTAAAAATAGGAAGTATTACACTTCCTATTTTAGAGCTTAGTACAACAGTATATATGTATAATAATAGTTTGAAATCCATTTCATCAATTAGAAGATACCCATGTCCGTCTGATAGTCCGGCAAATAAACACAAAATATCATGATATATTTTGTGCGATTAAAGAGCTTTTTTGCGTAAACTTTTCTTTTGTAATTTTAACAAAATCTTGGATCACGCCATAGATACATCAAATAGTACTACTACGAATTAATAACTGTTAACAGAAAATCCACAACAAAACGTTACGTTAGACCGATTAATATTTTGAACGTTAATCAGCTTATAACATGAAGGCGTTGCACCGTTGCCGCGATATAATCCACAAGGAATTGTTACAGGCACGCGTGTGTACAGGGCTTAATAATGAAATTAGCCAACGCCCGCGTTCACCGGTAGCCAAATATTGGCCAAATTATTGGCCAAACGTGTATAGCTTCGGGGCACCGTTTAAATTAAAATGAAATGAAAGTTTGTTCCATGTTCAAATTTCATGTTTGGAACGTTCGGTAATATACTGGCTGGTTTATTGAGTTAAGTGTGTCTATAAAAATAAAAGTTTTACAACAAATTTAATTTTTTACGTGTAACCTTGTTTTACGTTGAATTTTGAGAGATTTTTTTTAATAGATTTTGCTCTTATAGTTTGGGTGGTTTGTTATAAATCTAAATTCTACAATAGATAATATATCTTCATAGCGTTAATGTGCGTTTATAATAATGATAAAGAAATAACCATGTTTTAGCATTTCTGATAGGTGCTAAGTAATACAGAATGAGGCTAAGGCGAGGCAAGACTAGAAATTAATATGATAGTATTTAATTACCATAAGTTAAGTGCTAAACTATAAATTATTTTTAATATAAGCTGTATCGCAGGCGAGCTAACACCTCTATGTTGGCTCGCCTGCCTAACCATAATACCATAATTATCTTTCTAAATACAGGCCGCGTTCTAGTTTAAATTATTTTATATACTTGATTTTCTATATACATACATAATATAGACTTATTTTACCAAAACTTAGGTAGAGGTGATAACACTCAACATTTAACCATCTATGTTTTAAAGTAGTACCAAGGGGCTAGCCTATTGCCTTCTATTGAGCTCATTGCGAAACTACGTGAAGGTCCTAAATATACCTACCCAATGACACTTTTCCCGATTTAGTTGTTAAATCAGGGACATTAGGATCGGCTATAAATATTATCAGAAACTTTTGTTTTTTTATTGTTATGAATGAGTATTCACGCCATGCGATAACTGTAGTCGAAACTCGCCATAAGCATGTGCATAAATGTTCCACTTTCCCGATACATCAAACATACAAATTTAAGTACATTGTCTCACGCCGCAGGAGGTAAGCAGAAGAGTATAACACTCATAGACACACGGAGTCTAGTCATAGCTGATGTACGTTACGGCTAGGGTTGCCAATCGTACTTTATAATAAAGTATTGTACGTTTTTTCGGGTAAACATACTTTCTACTTTATTAGGAAAATAAATTACGTGAAAATACTTTATTTTACCTATGTCAACTTTTACTTACTAATTTTATTTAAATTGTTTACATAAAGCAACGCTATAGAGATTCCCTAAATTGAATAAAATCAATTGTTTATATATCTTAATATAGACATATATTGTAGAGATCCGGTTAAGACGTTCCTTGATAATAAATATTTGCTAGATGTCACTAGCATCAACAAATATATGGTAACAAAAGGCAGGTTTTTTTTTTAGAACTTGTCCTTTATTTTTTAGTCCTGAGATAGTGAAATACCCTATTCGTTCAAAATAAAGGTGGCAACCTTAATTACGGCTATGGTTTTGAACTTCTACCGCCTATAAAGCAGGCAGACAATCAAACATGCTTACTTATTGTATGATATTAAAGCTGTATTTAACTTGTAAGTAACATACTATGATACTTTATTGCTTGGCTAACGTTTTCAGACAAGCGTTTCTCTCTGAGTTAAGCTCCATTTATTTTTATGGAGTCCCTTTTATAACGAACGATAAGGAAAAATAATACTACGCTGTAATATTTATTTATATATAAATATTTTGTTATTAATATGAATCTTGGTTGGTTGCATGGCATAAGTTATATTTGCAGTGTGATATGTTAGGTACCGCGTTCAATTTACACTTCTTAGACAAGTCAATAAAATAATTAATTAATTAATAAAAAAATATTAAAAAGGAAATAAAAATGTATTGAAAAAGTTTGTTTATTAGCGTGGTATTTTTACGTTACCTAATTTTCAGTAGTTGTACTAGCAACACAGAATCTCGGATTGTGCGCGGTAGAAGCCATTAGAATTACTCTTTATTACACAAGACCTAAAGTAAAGCTGATGAAATGTGGTGCTATAACAGAATTATCAAAACCGCTAACGCAGTACTTAATATATCACTATATTGAACCAGAAAGGTTAGTTCTTATTTTATTATTAGCAAAATGAAAAGAGAAAACACGACTCGCCTCCACGGATTAGACCATAAACACAGAAAGTATAAACGTACCAGAAACACTAAAACGGCGGGCCGGCACGTGAAAATAACTTTGTTCAGTAATTTTATAAAAGAAAAGATCGACCGAACACTTCCTGATATTTACCGAACATTTGCTGAAATGAAAACCAGTTGCGCTGAGTTCCACAGAGTAAGGTTTCGCTAAAGGGAAAAATAAGTTTCTTTACTTTCATAACTCAAACCCTTGTAGCCATTTCTATTACAGAGATGTTGGTCAATAACATTTTATGGTTTACTTTTGCATTTAAGATGGCTGTTTTGTTGATTTTTAATGCGAACTCAGTTTAGTTAGAACGCTTTTAAGATTTCTTATCAAAAAAGTCATAAAAGAATTGAAATGTCTATTGTAATTGTCAATTTTATTAAGACAGATATATTATACAGCTCACAACTGGGCTTGAAAATTATCCAAAAGGATGTAACAATTTGGCTTTGCTTTTACTATGTGTAGGACAGGCTGTTGGTTTTATTACTCCCCTTTTTAACACAGACAAGCCTATTCTAAAGGCAAACATTTAACTAATCTATAGAGATTAATAAGATAAGTAAGAGCAACCCATTTTTGAAATTATTAATGTCTTCTCCCGCTCTTCATACTGAATCGCGGGGGACTTTACAAACATAAAAAAAAATGCTTTATTTAAACAACGGTCACAATGAACATTTATAATTTGTGGATCATTAAATGTCTCAAATGAGGATCGAACCCGCAATACTCGGTACAATGTAAGTGTCGAGGCCACCATTAAAACCACTACGCCAATACTATTAATAATAATTACAATTACAATAAAATAAAAAGGAAATCGACCTAACAATAAAACTCCTAGCGAAACATACAATGCAAGTCGCAAGTTCTAGATATTTTATAAAGTCTAAGAGAAATTTCATTACTTATAATAGTTGTCCTCTAATATGATCGAGAAGCAATTTATTTTTGCCTCGATACAATAAAATACCCTGTCGTCGTTTACACACTATTGCGATTAATTCCCCTGTTATTAGTGGCGCCGTCAGGTTATTATGGCGAATGATTTGTAGTGCCCGCCAAAATGTGCTATCGTTTTAATGCTATGCCGGGCGATGCGCGGTCTTAAGTGTGGCCGTAACTTTATTTTGATATGTTCAGTGTTGTAAGCTGAGAATGATAATAATAATATATATACATATATATATGTATATATATTCGCCAAGAAAAATAATCATTGGAATGTAATTTATTTTTCTAATTTAATTCATAAAGCGCCATCTATTGGTTTGTTTCGGAACGTAAAGTGTAAGCTTGAGTGAGGTCGTCACAGAGCCAATGTGTCAGTTGGAGTGACAGTTATAACGGTCAGTGTCATATTGACGTTATATAAGCGCCGGCGACTCGTGCGTGGACACATTCGGGTGACGAAGTCGATCAAATCGGAGATAATCACAGTGAACCTTTATTGTTTTATTTCTCTTGTATTTGCCTATCATTAGTATACGTACGAAGTATAATACCCCGCCTATATTTTGTTGCTTTATCATGTGAAAAGCGAGTTGCCGTCCTATTCTCCGACATCCTAATCCTAACTAATATTATAAAAGCGAAAATGAGTTTGTTTGTTTGTTACCTTTTCACGCTTAAACCACTGAACCGATCATCCTGAAATTTTGCATATACGTTGTCAGGTGTACAGAAACGGACATAGGCTACCTTTCATCCCGAAAAAAATTACTGTTCCCGAGGAAAACAACAATAACATTCTTATGATAATAGATGGCGCCACGTGTCTTTTGAATCATGATTGAATTATATTATTACAAGCAGAATACAACCCGAATTGATTGTCAAATTCTAAATTAACGCGAGCAAAGCCGCGGGCAAAAGCTATTATATATATATAAAGTAAAGAAGGTAGGTAAATAATAATACTCGAGGTTAGCAATTGTATGTGTTCTTTTATGTATTGTGTAATGATTTGTTTGTTAGCTGCATACAGATCATTGCTTTGTTTATATGTTTTAAAAGGAGATACGCTAGTCATATGCAACTTAATTAAACTTCTGCTAAAAACAAAAGCATAAAATACACTTGAATTGGACAGTCGAAAGAGAAGGCGAACATTCTTTGACCAGAGATATTTTATGGAAGGCCCGATTAAAAATTAACCGATGTGCTTTAATAAATGTCATTAACGTGAATGAAGGAAGTGGTTTAGGCAAAGACCGTAGCTAGAGTAAAGTCGAAATTTTTGCCTACTCCTAGAAAATATATTTAGAATTTTCTGTTTCTTTTTAAAAAAGAAAGCCAGAAAAGTAGGCGTAAGTGAATGTATGAAAATAAACAATAATACTTAACGATCCGCTTCAAATCATAGATTATCTGCTTAAAATAAAAATATTTAAAATTCGAACATATTGACGGTTAAATTCGTATACACAACTATATTATACTACATGTCAACAATGCACGCTATTGTTTCCATGCGTTAATGAACGTTTCCATAGAAAAATCATCTCGATATATCACATTTTCTTGACCCCATAACAGTTATTTATGTCATACTTCAAGCTAACGGCCGTCATCGATACGTCGTTTAGTCTCTCCAATAACTCACATATATATCATTAAAACCCGCCACATTAACCTTAATATATTTGAAAAAGGAACATATTGTTTTTAAACGCAAAGATTAAAAACCTTTTTGGTATTCTTTTATAATAAAAATCTTAAAATTCTAAATCTAAACGAAAACTTTGTGAAGTCGTTAAAAATGTCGAAATGGTGGGAATATCCGTAAAAATGGCGGCGCGGTGCCTCGCTTGTAATTGTCGGAATTGTTCAGTTAAATACGACTTTTAATAACTTATAATAGCTTATCATAATGTTAAGTTACTTTTTGTGCTCCTGCCTTTGTTTCTTGCTCTCCCTGCATTTCGTGGATATCTTTGAACAAGATTTTTCGGTTATCTTTGCCACTTTTAATTTTATAGACGTTAACGGACTTAAGTAAGATCTTTTTAGAAGATTTTATCCTCTCTCTCTTACTTCTTTAAGCGTATAATCAGTAGGATTGATCTTTTAGGGAGGCTAGGATCTTCAAGATGCTTATGGCAAATTATTCTGTTCCACGATGTTTCAAACCCTATTTGATTAAATGTAAAAAAAGATGTGTAATAGAGCGGTTTTATTATCTAAACAGATTCAGCTGAGTGACAGTTTTCCAAAGAGAAAATACCATCTGATCTCCGCAACCTAAATTAATAATTTAAAGTTAGACAAGACGTTGAAATTAAACTACTATATACGGATTTTATCGCGTTGTCAAATAAACAACGCGATAAAATCCGTATATAGTAGTTTAATTTCAATGAATAACATTCGCGTAAACAGAAGACAACATTAGACAAGACGTAATTATGACTTATTATTACATAAACGAAAACAACCTAACACGTTAAATATTTAAAATTCGAACAAGATGACATTTTGCAACATAACGTTCCTAAACGCACACACACAAACATAGCACGCACACATATAAACAATAATTGTAATTACTACATCTATTCAAATTTCGAATACGGTTAGCAATAAAATTTAAATACCCGCGCTTTTGTGTACGTATTAATAGTATCATTTGCGAAGTTAATTAGAACCGCGGCGAGAGAATAATGTACTCTATTAAATAAGCTATTACTGCAGCGCTGTTACATAAATAATAGTGATATTAGTACGCGTATAGAAATCATACGAGTATGAATTGTATGATATACTTTATGAGACACGTTTGTTTTAGAAAGTGTACTAAAAAATTTACTAACGAGTGTACTGTTTTGTCTGTTCGTTTGCTTTTAGTTGGTATTACGGTGATGAGCGAATCTGACGGTATGTGGCCATATAATAAATTATGTAACTATTTTACGATATGTTTTGTCAACCTCATTGCTCTAGCCAGACCATATTATTATCATGATGTGGGCAGCTGGTATTTGACCACGTTCATACAGCCGACATACAACAGGTACAAGAATCAGTGGGTTATGAAATCTTAAATAGTAAAAACTCAGTGCAATTACTAAATGTAATTTGTGCCAGCGAAAGTTACAGACAATTTTGTCGGACATTAACTTTAGGTACATGACAAATTATGATTACTTCAAGGTATACATACGCAGAAATTGGATAGCAAAAATACTCACCTTTTCACTTTTCCAATAGGAAAACAACTAAAGTATTTTTCGTAACATTCCCAACGGAATCGAAAATCAACAGCGACCGTTTTTTCTGCAACTTTTAACCCTAAATCCGCAATACGTATGTGTTTTGAACTGTTTTTAACCCTTAACCAACCGTGTGTTTTTCTTGTGGAATCCCAAATGTTCTGTCCTAACAGTCACCTGGTTGTTTCACACGATTAACTTACGAATCTAAGGCTTAGCCAATTTAAACGCGACGAAGTAGGTCAAACTACGCACACAACCGACCAGAGTAAATGGGCGCTACCTGCCTGCAGTCACCAAACATCCAATGTATCATCGGATATGTCTGATTTATTCTTGGTGCGATGCGACATTTTTGTGAAATTTGCGAGTTCTCTGGTACTAAGTTTTGCAGTATTTGCTTTTTAATTACTGTGGCTTAAAAATAGTTTAAAAATTATATTCGTAATAATAATCTATATTTTGGTAACTGTGGCTGACATAGCAATCAGTACGCAGGTCATAGAAAGTGTAAATATATTTACATAGTAACAAAATCTTGTAAATAAAACAAAAGCGACTAAACCGTTATATTTCGTTCAATATCAGCCTTTTGAAACACTGATTTTCAAGGCATATTTCGGCTAATTTATCTAATGAAGCCTCTAGCTTAGACCTGCGTATTTATTCCTTGTTAGCAGCGCACTAGTTCTTTCTTTTCCACAATCCTCAAGCCTACAGTGTCATCTCGGTTATTGGAATCTTCCACAAACCACTAACCACTTATATACAACACATTATTTTAATACCTTAATAAAATAAAAACTTTCACTAATGTCCGGCTTTTTCGTCTACATATTTGAATATGGTGACCCTATTACCCGGCTGAATGATGGAGGACATTTTTCAAGGAGCCACGCCAAGAGATTAGTGGTCCACCGAACTTTGCAGGCGTACCTGTTAAACGATTTTAACTTACGGATGATATTTCCAACAACTTTTTTCGGAGAAAAGTTGGTTAATTTTTTTGCGTGTTCCGATTAAATTTTACGAGACTTATTTGTTTGTTTGACATCTGAAATGTTTGTACTTTAGAGTGTATTGGATTAATTTACGTAAAATTAAAAAATATGCAATCATTATTTTAAAAATTTTCCCGATAAGGTTATTGTTAGTACACTATGGTAATTTGCTTAGCAACAGTAAAAAAAACTCAACGTAACTTTTTATAGATGATGATTCGATGAAGCATTGTCTGGGCACTTTGCAATATTTTCTGGTAAAGAGGTATATTATTTGTATTCGAATCGAAACATTGCAAGGAAATCGCACGGATCCCATGAGAATGCTGTTCACTATCAAAGGAATTCGGTATTGTAACTTATTTTTATTGTAATAAAAATCAGCAACTCAAGGGTGCATGGTAACATAGTAAGTATCTTTCTTCCTTATCATTATCTATATATTAATACGTGAAGCGAAAACTTTGGATCCCTTTTTACGAAAATTGGGCGGACGGAGGAGTATGAAATTTCGCACACTTATAGTTTATACAAAGAAGAAGTGACGAATACTAATATTTTTTTAAAATGATGCGTAAAATACATTATTTTCAATAAATAACACGTTACACACAACCATGCATTTGACACATGCAGTCGAAGCGCGTAACTATGGTTACACATATCAATATATAATGACATATATCAGCAATATCTTACAGGCAAACTTTGGTCGAATTTCGAGCTCTAGGCGACCGCTAGTTTTAGTTATTATTTGAATGCTTTTCGAATCACTGCACTTTGCTAATTTTTCACCTAGATGTAAAAACAAATAAAATAGCTGTAAGACTGACCTGAGCAGTTTGACGTCCCACAGTGCCAGCACCTCAGGAGGTCTGGACGCACAGAGTGCAAGTCTGGGCCCGCAGGCGTGCAGCCTTACTGGTCCAGCGCGAATATTAGCGGCAGTTGGCGCGGAGATGATCACCGCTGCGAACTCCTTGCTGCTGCCGAGGTTGTGTTGAACCTGGGTTAATAGAATCATGGTTAGTCTCCTTACATTGAAGAAAAGTATAAACATTTAGAGACATAGTGCCAAAAAGCATTGTGTCTGGACACCGGCGTTTATACATTTATGGATGAATCGGTATTCTGCTTTGTAGACAAAAAAAAATCGAAACATATCGCATAGGTTGTGTACTTGACAAAATCGTTCCACAAAAGCTTACGATACGTTCACACAAAAGGAAGGAAAGATCTTCTCCGTAAATGAGGCAGGACATTGCTTTTTGTTGATCGTAAATATCGCATCATGTCTCTATGTGATGTACGAAAGTCTAGGCAGAAGAGTATAATCGCCGAAATTTTGTCAGGTTCTACTTAATTATAGCTGATATTGCGACGTCTGTCAGGCGCATTTCAAGATATAATAAAATTATAAACTAATGACAATTCTCATATATTAAAAATCATCAATATTTTTCTCCATCGCACCTCACGATCAGCAATAAACCTAAGACCAAACCTACCCATAACCAACTTCCACTAATGCAAACTTTAACCAACAGGGTAATAAAAATTGGTACAATACCTTAACCCTCCACTGGATAAGACCCTCCCTGGTATCAAAAGCGAGGACTGGAACCACGTCCTCACACAATATAGCCAGGGTATTGGACTCCTTGTCTAGCGTGAACCCTGATTCCGTGCCCAGGTACTGCTGCAGGGATAACGACGCCTTCGTCTGTCCGTTCTTCTGCCGTTCCTTCAGGTCTTTGTAAAGTTGCAGGTGGACGCAGTCTGTGAAAGAAGAAAGAAGACATTGTGTAAACGAGAATAATAATATCAGCCCTATATTAGCTGCGGACAGTTTAATTTTGAAACATTTTTCATATAAAATGCCTCAAGAATGAACTGTCTGTTGATAAAACGAACTGTTTTTTGTTAAAGAACCGGGCCATGGTATACCTCCTACACTCAGACACTCCTGACCACTTGTCTATCAAAACTCCAGCATTAAAGAAAACAAGCAACCAACTTCAATGAACCCCGTAAAAATAAAAACTTAATACAAAATCTAAAAATACAAACCATCGCGTCAATTATTTTCGAACAACACAATTTAATAACAAGAAAAGAATGGAACGTAAAATGAATATAAAAAAATACATCCATGAATTCGCCACACTTTCCTGAACGAAGGAATTTCTTGACAGAAATTGGACGCTCGCGTTCAGTAATCAAGAAAATGAGTGTAGCTCGGTAGGAACGGGCATCAACAAAAATTCCTTTGCCAAGAAAATGTCGTACCGCCTAATGAACGAGTGTACCTGCTTTGTTCCACTCGATACCCTTTAATGATGCGACGCGAATGTCCTTGGTTTCAGACGTTAAATTTTCTCAAAAATGCTTGTGCGCATAGAACGTAAGAATAGTTTTAGTATTGTATATGTTTAAATGAAATTTCACTAGTTTACTTACAAATTGAAATGGAACTACTTATTACGTTTTTAATGCGTTTTTCAATAGTTACCTACAGATTTTCGGTATTTCAAGTTCGTCCGTGACCATGGCAAAAGAAAAGGCCTCACATATATATTTATAATAAATTAAAAGTTAAAATTCCTTTGGACAAAAAGAGATTTGATTATTCTGTGGTCTTTTCATTTGCAAATACAAAAGGTGCCAGCTAGCGCTTATAATTTAAGTCTATATTTAAACAGATATTTATCTTATGTAAAAGCAGCATATGATAGCTCATGATACATAATTTAGTTCATACACACACTTCATGATTGTTGAACAAATAAACGCACTTTTGTATTAAGTTAGGAAACTAGGCTTATGTGAAGTCAATGCTCTAAATAAAATGGATAGAAATTAAAAGATATTCGAGGGCCATTAATCTTACATAGAAAGTCGGTGAACACGAACCTTGTCTAGATTTATTGCAGATAACTTTTCTAAGAGATTTATAAACACAGCCCTCGAAGACCGGCGACAAAGTAATTTTTCCGTTACATTGTCTTTACCTCCACAAAAATATTTGATCAAAGTCTACAAAGGAGGTTTCTTATAAAAATAATAAATATCATGAAATGACACTGAACGACATTTTATAAATTGGCTATTAGAACAAGATATCGTACAAATTCGCCCCAAGTAGAACGCATTTACTAATTACATAACTGCCGGAACGAAGAAAATTCAACCTTATGTTACATTTTTAAAGTACAAAATTTATAAACAGAATAAGCTGTGAATGACATTCAGTCTTTCACCTATTATCTCATGAGTTTGAATGAAATCATAACATAGCGAAATAAACTCTAAGTAGTTGTCATTAGTTTGATATTTGCGTGTGTTATCAAACAAAGCCCGCAACGACAGATTCCACTATATCAAAATCGAGTGTTCCATTTTCAAATTAATTCGGGACCGTTTTCTAATTGGCGCGACGTGACTCGGCTCTGTTCGGTTCTAATCAGTGTGTGTTTGAATTTGGAATGTAATTTGTGTTTAGTGCTTTTGTGATTGTTCGCGCGCTTTGTACGAAGTTGCGTTACTAAATTTACATCACACACAATAGATAGAAGTTCTATGGCGGATTTAAATTTTACGCCTCACAGAAATTGTTTAGTGGGTTTATTTTAGTTTCCGATTTAGAAACGGAATTGTTCATTCGTATTCAGTCTTCTATTTTCATAGGAATATGGAATACTCTTTTCGAATGAACAATTTCGAATACTATGTTCACGTGTTGTTTGGAAAAGTCCATAATGTTTGACTTTGTTTTCATCTAAAATGGCGTTTGTTTACTCCAAGTCGAAGTGATTTATTGTTGACGGCTATTCGCGTACGTGTCAATACCTGTGCGCGTTCAACCATGTGTCGTAAAACAAAACGACGGTAATATACTTTGCAAAACATCACAAACGCACTTTCTGTAGACGTACCAGGTTTTCTAGACATGAGGGCTGGTAACAATCTTTGAGTGTTCAGAGATTTTGGTCAGACCTTAGAAAGACCTTGAGGAAATTCTCCACATTGAGGGCGGTAGTGGAACAACTACTATGTCTATTCCACCATCCGTGCAGTAAACAATGTTCCCTTATATACCGTAAGAAAATAATCACAGCGAAAAAATGGCGCGAATCGGCATCTGTCATTTATGTCAAAATTAATTATCCTATTATCCGCTGTGTCACTAGTAATACCGACGCCATATTAATAATTTGTTGTTATACTAGTATTAGCTTTTGCTCGCGGCTTCGTTCGCGTAAAAGTAGGTTAGGTTATGTTAGTAGATACTTTAAAAAGATATATAGCTTATGTTTCTCGCTGATAATATAGCTTTCTAAAGGTGAAAGAATTTTTAAAATCGGTCGGGTAGTTTTTGAGATTAACTCTTACAAACAAACAATCAAATCTTTCCTGTTTCTAATATTCGTATAGATATGTGTTACAGTACAATATCTTTGTGCTGTATCTACAATCTACATCGCAATCTTATGATCTTTATCGCACGTTCAATATCTATTAAATGTTTCTACTATCCGTGATCAACACGTAGTCGTTAGTATATAAGATGCACCTTTGGATAATTATAACTAGACTATACTACAACTTTGTCTCATTTATACCTAATCATATACTGCCAAGAAGTTTGGCAAATTGGTGACCCCGACGAACGAATACGCAGCAAGAAACATGGCACAATCACCATGCAAGGCGAACATAAATCAGCAAGGAACACTTGAAGTAGCTGCTGGCACCTCGGTTTTATCTCGCATTCCGGAATTTTGGAAAGACCAACCAAGATTATGGTTCACGCAACTAGAAGCCATATTAGCACCACAGAAGCAAGGAGACGAATACAAATACTGTACAGTAATAGCAAAATTATCCAAGGAAGAAATACTACAAGTTAGTGACCTAATCACTTCACCACCGACTACAGATAAATATAAAAACATCAAGGAACGTTTAATTGATTGTTACGAAGAAACAGAACAGCGACAGTTTCAAAAATTAATATCAGAGACAGAACTCGGTGATCAAAAACCTTCGCAGTTATTACGTCAAATGCGAGTCCTCGGGAGAGGAAAAATCAGTGACGAAACAATTAAACTACTATGGTTCAGGCTTTTACCAACATCAGTTACTACGGTTCTAGCAGTTACGGAAGACATGGAAATTGACAAACTGAGCCAAATTGCAGACAAAATAATAATGAATTCAAAAGTAACCGAAATATCAGCTGTTAGCAAAGACACTTCAAACGACAACAATACAGCATGCATTTTAGCCCAGCTAGCAAAATTACAGATAGATATTGACGCAATTCAGCAAGGTCAATATGGCTATCGACCCAGCACGCACAATCATTTCAAGAAACGTCAACAATTCCCGATTATGAGGCCGAGAACAAACTATAGAGGAGCAAATCGATTTTGTTACTACCACGAAAGATTCGGAAAATATGCAAGGAACTGCATTAAACCATGCGGTTGGAAACCAATGACTTACGTACGGAACCAGGGAAACGAATAAGAGCACAGACAACGGCGAAACTCTGTGCAATCCACCCATCCAATCGCCTCACCATTACCGACCGAAAAAGTGGTATGAAGTTTTTGATTGACACGGGCGCAAATATTTCAGTCATTAGCAAGCAACAGAGATATTCAATTTTACAAAATGAACAATACACACTATACGCTGCAAATGGGACTAAAATTAGGACTTACGGCGAGAAGACGCTTACCTTGAATTTAGGACTACAACGATGTTATAAATGGAATTTTATAATCGCCGATGTTACACAACCAATAATTGGAGCAGATTTTCTAGAGCACTATAAACTATTAGTCGACATAGCAGGTCGCAAACTTATCGACAAAGTTACAGAGCTGACAACGCATGTAACTTCAGAAAAAGCGACACAACAAACAATTCGTACTATCGCAGTGGGAACGAATTCACGTATTACGCAACTTTTAAACAAATACGAAGACATCACGAAAGAGTCCTCTCTACGCAATGCGCCCAAACATAAGATTGAACACCACATTATCACTACAGGACCACCCGTCGCAGCTCGGGCAAGACCATTACCTCCAGAAAAATACGACATAGCCAAAAAGGAATTTCAAAATATGATAGAGCTCGGAATTTGCCGACCGTCAGATAGCCCATGGGCAAGCCCATTACATATGGTAAAAAAGAAAAATGGCGAATGGAGACCGTGCGGAGACTATCGAATGCTCAATAGCACGACAGTACCGGACAAATACCCACTACCAAGATTAACTGACTTTACATACATATTAGAAAATAAGAAGATACTAAGCAAGATAGATATACGCAAAGCATACCACTGTATTCCTGTTAAAGATATAGAAAAAACAGCCATCATCACACCTTTCGGACTTTTTGAGTACTTAAGAATGCCTTTCGGATTACGCAATGCGGCACAAACATTTCAACGATTCATGGATTCCTTATTTAGAGATTTAAACTTCGTATTTATATTTGTAGACGACTGTCTCATCGCATCGGACAACGAAGATTTGCATTATCAGCATTTAGAAACGGTTTTCAAACGTTTACACGAGAATGGAATAACCATTAATCTCGAAAAATGCGAATTTCTCAGAAGGGAAATAGATTTCTTAGGTTATCATATAACGAGCCAAGGAATACAACCTACCGAAGAAAATTACAAAGCAATCATGGAATTTCCCAAACCGAAAACAATTCAAGAATTAAGACGATTTTTGGGCATGGTCAATTTCTACAGAAGTAATATTCCACGCGCAGCGGAAAATCAAAGAATTTTAAACGAATATCTACATGGTTCAAAAAAGAACGATAATTCACCTGTTCCTTGGACAACGGAAGCAGACAAAGCTTACGAAAAATGCAAGGAAAGCATGAAAAACGCAGTGTTAACAGCGCATCCTTCCCGCAACGCATCACTAGCGCTCATGACCGACGCTAGTGCTACTTGCGTTGGTGGAGTTTAACAACAAAAATCCGGACGCAATTGGGAACCATTAGGTTTTTTTTCACAAAAATTGAGCGAAACTCAACAAAAATATTCTACGTTTGACAGAGAGCTGTTAGGAATATACATGGCCGTCAAACATTTTCACAGATTAATCGAGGGAAGAGAATTTACAATATTTACGGATCACCGACCTTTGACATACGCATTCTCCCAAAAACCATCATCAAACGATACACCGCGACGGGTCCGGCAGTTAGATTTCATTTCACAATACAGTACCAACATTCAACACATAAGCGGACATGACAATATTACCGCCGATGCCTTATCTCGAATAGAGGAAATATACGTGCCATCACCTATCGATTACGCGGAATTGGAAAAATGTCAATCAACAGATAATGAACTAAGTAAATTACGTGACAATAAAAGATTAAAATTCAAAAACATTACGCTTCCGGGTTCCACAATAAACATCACCTGCGACACGTCTACTGGAAAAAGCCGCCCCTACTTACCAAAGCAATTTCGCAAACAAATTTTCGATACCATTCATGGTATGAGCCATCCAGGAAAAAGAACTACGAGAAAAATGATAACCCAAAGGTATTTATGGCCGTATATGAACAAAGATATCAATAATTGGTGTAGATCATGTATAGCCTGCCAAAAATCAAAAATACAACGACATACGATATCACCTCCTGGTACATTTATGACAGCGCAACGTTTTGAACATTTACATATTGACATCGTCGGACCACTTCCGATTTCACAAGGGAAGAGATATTTAATCACAATCATAGATCGTTGTACGTCATGGCCCGAAATATTTCCGGTAGAAGATATAACTGCAGAAACAGTAGCCAAGACACTTTTCGAAGGATGGATTACTCGTTTTGGATGTCCATTGCGCATTACTACGGATCAAGGCCGACAGTTTGAATCAAGAATATTTGAGTCACTCTCACAATTTTTGGGAATACATAAAATTAGGACAACACCTTATCATCCGCAATCCAATGGAATGATAGAGAGATTTCATAGAACTTTAAAGGTGGCGTTAATGACAAGAGAATCCAACGAAAATTGGTTAAAAGAAATTCCAACAGTTTTACTCGGGTTGCGGAGTAGCTTGCGAGAAGACACAGGTTATAGTTCAGCAGAGATGACATATGGAACGCCAATACGACTCCCTGGAGGATTTTTTGAGTCATCAGCAGCACAGTTATCAACGTACGAAGAGTTTGTAAAACAAATTCAAAAGGACATCACACAAATGACATCAATTCCGAAAAGAAAAAACCACAACCAAGCTATATTTGTGCATCCCGAACTCAAAGAATGCTCACACGTATTTGTTCGGTGTGATAGAATTAAGAAAGCCCTGACACCGCCGTATGAAGGACCCTACCCAGTAATTAGTAAAACAGATAAAACATTTTGCATTAGAATTAGGGATAAAGAGACAGTGATATCAATTGATAGATTGAAACCAGCATTCATGATCAATGACGAATCAAACTACGTGCCAGATTCAAAGGATTTCTACAGACATTCACACACGTACACTACACGATCGGGACGTAAAGTAAAGCCAGTAGTACGTCTATAAAAAATCGCTGATATAAGCAAGCTATTCGTATATATATTAACATAGATCTTAACATATACCATTAATTCACAACTACTCGTAACAACAAGACATCTAAAATGGGAAATCAAAGTTCTAAGGACCAGATAACATACAATACGGACAGTTGCCTCAATCAAAACGAAGCGGACAAACTCCGTAACCTGATCCAGGAGGACTTACGGTGGACAAGAAATGTTGCAATGGGACAGATTATTTTAACAATCGGCGTGATCCTACTTTACGGCATAATGAAAACACTGGACAGAAGAATGAAGAGTTTAACGGAAAAAAATAATAAACACTCGTGCAACAGCTAAGTCAAAATTACATACGTCAGCAAATCACACCACAACAGGCGTCATCAAATTCCACCGCGTACAATAGCATTATTATTTATATACATCAGCAAATAACTAGTAAGGTCTAGGTCAAATTTATATTGTAAACACTATTACCATAATAATTTTTCTTTAAAGGGGGGTGTACTGTTACAGTACAATATCTTTGTGCTGTATCTACAATCTACATCGCAATCTTATGATCTTTATCGCACGTTCAATATCTATTAAATGTTTCTACTATCCGTGATCAACACGTAGTCGTTAGTATATAAGATGCACCTTTGGATAATTATAACTAGACTATACTACAACTTTGTCTCATTTATACCTAATCATATACTGCCAAGAAGTTTGGCAAAATATGCATACTGTGGTCTCCTATAACTGAAGGATTAATACAAAACGTATGTTCATTTGTTTGTGCAATGTTGTATATATTCTTTGTAGAAGATCCTTCTTTCTTACTTTTTTTTTTTACTAATGACATTTCCCGCATTAAGAATAATCTATGTGTCATGGAGGCTTTACTAACATTCAAAAAACGAACACAGAGAACACCCAGACTCGGAACACCCATTTGTGGATCACACAAAGTTTTGTCCCGTGTGGGGATCGAACACTTGGCGTAGTATTGGCGAGGCGACCACTTTAACAACACACACCATCCGTGCGTCCAAATAACCTGCAATTCTAGGTCATCCTACAATCCTGTTACTTTGTATGTTTCTTTAGAGGCACACCCGCGGGTCAATCGTGACCCCTAAACGTAGACTTCAAGCACACATACATCAAGCATTGTAAGTTACGATTTCACTTTTTATAGTGTCGTGACTGACTGATCTCAGATCGTTAGTAACTATAGTACATTTAGGTCGCTGTGCTGCCTATAGTTATATGAATAGTACATTTAAATGATGTAATATATAAATGTAAGTGCGTAATATGTAATATATAAATGACTAGCTTTTGCCCGCGTCTTCGCTCGCGTTAATTTAGAATTTGATAATCAATTCGGGTTGTACTCTGCTTGTAATAATATAATTCAATCATGATTCGAAAGACACGTGGCGCCATCTATTATCATAAGAACGTTATTGTTGTTTTCCTCGGGAACAGTAATTTTATTCGGGATGAAAGGTAGTCTATGTCCGTTTCTGTACACCTGTCAACGTATATGCAAAATTTCAGAATGATCGGTTCAGTGGTCTAGGCGTGAAAAGGTAACAAACAAACAAACTCATTTTCGCTTTTATAATATTAGTTAGGATTAGGATGTAATATATAAATGTAATGCGCTCTATTAGGTACCTATGCTTATGATTTGCTATTCGGTATTCGACCGAATAGCGAATAGTGAAAAATGTGGCCGAATAGCCGAATACCGAATAGTTGCCGAATATTCATGGCATCTCTATTATATACCGTCACTTTAAATTTATATTCTGACATAATACCTCTCTGCCTACTCTATAAAGACTGTCAAGCGTGAAGTCATACTATTACATCTAATAAAGCACCTCGAAGCATAATTACATAGATTCTTATCAAGAATCACGACCTATAAACATGCAAAATAGATCATAGGTATGTTCCTCACGTCCCTTCTCCATGTCCTACGTTGTAGGTACCTTGTAGGGTACCTAGACAGCTGCATAGCTTCAGTATTACGAATAATATACGCGGTGATCATATTAAGTGCTTTATGGTAATGGTGAGATGCATGGTTTGTTGGTTTTATTAGTGTAGTATGTTTAGTTGGTATGTTGTCGTATTGGTCAGGTTGTGTAAGGTGACAGAATTGTGGTGTGAGGTTTGGTTCCTGGTTCAGGTAAAGGCGTTTCCTTTAAAAAACTGTAAAGTTTATACATCAAAATTACATGACTAAAGACTTCAACATAGGTGGCGAAATGGCTCTTTATATTTACTTAAGCTTAGAGGATGAGCAGACTTTATAATAAGAATTGATTATGCTTATAAAGATGGTTTGGACGTGAAAAACTTAAAAGTATTGACTACGCAAGGGTAAAAAAAAAAAAAAAATGTATATTATAATTCTGGGTGGGAAATCTGGAGGCCTGGATAAATATTCTGCTACCAAATGGAGACATTCTGGAGTGGTCGTAGAACAAAAGCCAGGTAAAGATACCTAATCCTTCAACCAATAAGAAAATACTTATATTTAATTTTTATCTATATTATATCGCTGGCACCCTATTACAAGGTTCTATGTTATTTAACTTTGAGGAAATGTGGTTTAAAATTTGCATATCAGTAAAAATAACTAAAAAAGTAACTTAGTATTATTTGCTATTTAATATTGTGAGGGGTGGTAAGTGCTTCTATCTATAACTATATTAGTCTAAACAGGAATGACATAATTATAGAACCATGCAATATTCATAACACATTTTTGTCAAAAATGTAACATATACCCGTACTTGCCATCAAGCCTTCTGTCGCAAAGGACTTTACAAACATACAATTAACGGATAAAAAGTAAGTACAACCCAATAACAAAACTTTGTGTATCGCACAAATAATTTCTACTGCACTAGCTATTACGCCTTGTGTCATGGTAGACACGAGACACATTTTACAACACAATAATAATTTGTTAATCACACTAATAACTGCCCCATGTCGGATTCGATTGTAATAAGCACATCCAGACTCCACAATAACTTGTGGAGCTCATAAATAACTGTCCTGTATAATTTTCAAAGTAATTGTAATAATCATCACAACAACGCAGCCGAAAAATTATATAATAATAAACTTTTATTTCAGACCAGCTTTTGCGCGCGGCTCCGCCCGCGTGGTACCTACACCTACATCAATAAAAATTAGCCTATTTCCCTCCCCAGGTTTTAAACTATATCTGTGCCAAATTTCATCTAAATCGGTTGAGTGGTTTAGCCGTGAAAAGGTAACAGACAGACAGACAGACAGATAGACAGACAGTTACTTTTGAATTTATAATATTCAGTAAGGATATTGTCCATAAATGTATGTCATACAAATTACTTAAAACTATGTTAGTAACAAATATAAACTTGGTTTAGAAATCTGCGCCCTCGTGGTGCACTCGATCCATACCTACATAGATTCACGCCTGTTTCCCAGAGGGGTAGGCAGAGACTACGGATTTCCATTTGCTACGATCCTGACACACTTCTCTGGCTTCATTCACTTTCATCACATTCCTCATACACGCCCGTCGGTTCAAGGAGCTCTTAACCTGGCCTTTGTCCAGGACGCCTCCGATCTGGTTGAGACACGTTCGCCTAGGTTTTCCTCTTGCGACTGTTCCATTCACACTAGCCTTATAAACTTTCTTAGTCAGTCTTTCCTCGTCCATTCTTTCTACATGTCCAAACCAACTTAACATACCCTTTTCTACTCTTGTAACTATATCCACTTTCATGCCGCATCTCTCTCTAATCACACTATTTCTTATTCTATCTTTCAGAGTCACACCACATATGATCCACCACTCGATCCAGACATGTGCATGCCGTCCAGTGCCACAGGAACAGAGCTGTCCAGGATAAAATTATCAATCAAGCAACAAATATACCAGGCTAGAGCAGCGATAGCTCAGTGGGGAGACCAACAGACTGCAATGCAGAGGGTCTCAGGTTCGAACCCACGTCGCGCACCTCTGACTTTCGGAAGTTATATGACTTTTCAAAATTATGTGCGTATTGATTGACAACTATCGCCTGCTCCGTGCTTCGGAAAGCACGTTAAGCCGTTGGTCCCGGCTGCCATGAACATCTACGGCAGTCGTTATTGGGAGAGTGTCGACACAAAAGATCCCACTGGGTCGAAGTGTCGCCGGTCTGCACTGACTGGCCCCCCGCATAAGATAAGATAATATACCAGGCTCCTACCAAGATAAAATCCACCGTCTCTGCTTACCCTCGGGGTACAGACATGAATCTTCACAATATTAACATGTCTAAGCTGTTTACAGCTGATTTCAGCGTCGTTTTGCGTACGGGACGCGTTTCGTCCTCATAATACACAATAAGTTCTCCGCTCGTGTCAATTTACCTAAATCTTTTGCTGACATTGCACCCCGAATCCCTCGGTAAACGTACAAGGAGACATACGGGAATATATTTTGCGCGTACACTTTATCGTGCAAGATCGATATCCGAACTAATATTATAAATGCGAATGTGAATTTATTTACTTATTTAGTAGGCACATGCATGACGGCCTCGATAGCGTAGTGGTTAGTGTAACCGACTGCCACGCATGAGGTCGCGGGTTCGATTCCCGCACACGTCGAACATTTGTGTGCATGAACATGGATGTTTGTCTTGGTCTGGGTGTTTCTAAGTATAATATGTACCCAAGTATTTACAAAAAAAAAGTATATATGTATGTTTATCCATCGTCTAGTACCCATAGTTTAAGCTCTGCTTAGTTTGGGCTAGATGGTGTTGTGTGTATGTGATAGAAAATTATATTATATTATTATATTACATCTACGATTACAGTAACAGCATAGTACAGTTTGTTTGTTTGTTACGCTTTCACTCCTTAATTACTCGACCAATCATAATGAAATTTCGCATACACGTTGTAAGGGAAAAAAAGGACATAGGGTAGCTGTCATCCACATAAAAGTACAGTTACTAACATTACCTAAACTACATTGACGCGAGCGAAGCCGCGGGCAAAAGCTAGTCTGAAAATAAATTTCCCCTAAGTTACTCCTTATAACATCAGCCATCTGCCAGTGAAAGTCCCGTCAAAATCGGTCCAGCCGTTTTAGAGCTTAGTCGGAACAAACAGACAGAAAGAAAAAAATTTTGAAAATTAGTTTTTTTATATAAGTGCTTGTATATAATTTAAGGGAGGGATAGAAAATTCACGTAACTTATATTTACGTGTGGAGATGCGAAAAATAAATGTAGTAATAATAAATTGTTAGATTTTGGTTCAATTTATGTTAAATATATTTTAGTAAGTGAGAAATGTGTCTACGTAGTAAGTAGCAATCGAAATATTCGAATGAATTATTTTTTGATATTGTTTGCTTATTTATAAGTATCAGCTAGGCGTTATGGTACTGTTCACGCGATATGAGAGCAAGAGGGTATATAAATATAAGGTTTAAAAAAATATCATCTGTGTTGACAGATGCCATATTATCTACATTTAGTAATATCGACCGACGAATCACGAGCACTTATCATTCGTACCTTAAGTTTCGAATATTCGATTATAGTTCGAATTACCATAATAACGAATTGATCAAGATATGAATGCAGGGTGATATAATTTTTTGATTTATAAGAAGGGTTTTATTCTAACTACCCTTTTTAGAAAATCGTAGCGTTTACGTACGTAATATATTTCCGTACGTTATTAAATTCTGTTACCGAGGCGAGGCGCTTCAACGAGACGCCGAATTTTATTTACCCAAGGGACCTTTATGTAGCACAATATTATATTATGTATATAATGTTATACATACGTTTAAATTTAAAATTATTTTACTTATTGATATAAAATATTATGTTGTAATCTAAAAATTGAGTAGTAGAGCCTCGCTGAGTTTAGCATGAGTGGGCCAGCTCGACCGGAGAAAGAAAGAAAGAAAGAAAATACATTTATAAACATATATAACATGGATCAAATTGACGAAGTCAAAAATAGTTCTTCGGTGATTCGCACCATGGTGCGAAACGACTAATTCAAAATGGGTCCTTCTGCGATTCACACCGTGGTGCGAATAACCCGTGGTGTGAATCGACGAAAGACCCGGAAAGACTACACTCTCACAGAATATCGACGTGAAATACCAGTATTCCTACTGTTGTGTTTCGTTCGATGAGTGAGAGTGCCAGAGATTCAATCACCAAATTCCCGCTCTTTCTCCTTCCCACTTCCTTTCCTAAAGGGTCGCCAAGGCGCTAGTGATGTCTCTGGTGTTGCAGGCGTCCATAGGCTATGGTGACTACTTACCATCAGGTGGACCGTATGCTTGTTTGCCATCTTAAATGTATTAAAAAAAAAGACTGCCTGCCTTTCCAAGCACCATGCGTATGTATATCAGATGACATTGTAATTTAACGAAAATGGTATAGTCTGATATCTTTGTTATTCATCGATTACCTAGTTGGTCCAGTGCCAAAAGTACGCATAGGCATCAGCGTGATCCCAGGTTCGATTCCCGGATCTGTCAGTGTTACTGGAAGTTTATAACACTGTGTGAAGATGAAATGTGCTCGGTAGATAGACTGGCTCCTTTTGATATGGTATTTAAAACCTAGGCGAGATGTGGGTATACTATACTTCTGCTTTTCCTTTCGAGAGATACAGGCGTGAAGTTATGTTATGAAGAACATGTTAAGCAACAGAATAATTGTTCTCTAATGAATACGAACGTAATTTCATCTAGAAAACGTAGATACAAATGATTGAATCAATATAAAACCAGGTAACGAGATTAGAGAAAACGAAATTATGTGCGTATTGATTGACAATTATCGCCTGCTCCGTGCCTCTGAGAGCACGTTAAGCCGTCGGTCCCAGCTACCATAAACATCTATGGCAGGCGTTATTGGGAAGGCAGTGCCTGACAGTGGTCTAGCCTAAGGATATCGTTAGCCTTCGGTTTGCTTCGGCAGTCGCTCCGTGTAAAAACTGATATCCAGTCAAATCCGGTTAGACTAGAAAGTCGACCCCAAGTGACTTGGGAATAATAAAGGCAAGGGAGAAGAAGAATGACATTAGAGAAACGATTTTTAAAATGCAGCACTGGCAGGTTATAATTACTAGATACTTAAAATAAAATGATGTATTAAAAATAAACATATTCTAAATTCAAATATTTGTCTACTTTTTTATATGAAAAATATTGTCTCACTGAAAATGGACCTGTAGCGAAAACATATCGGGCGATGTTTGTACTATTTCAAGTAACGACTAAAACCAGAAGAATATATTAATAGACTTCGGCTTCTTTTAAGAGTGCGCCGAGCGAACTGTAGGTACCAAAACAGGCGGTCACAGTTAAGTAAATAAAATCAACACTTTTTGTTTAATACGAATATAAAATATACATTTACCATAACAATGAATGTGTTTACAATAACTCCGTGTAAAAACTTAAAATAATTAATATGTTCGTCTACAAAATTAGGTAAGTTTGCACGAAAAATGCAAAAACGTAAACGTTTCAAATCGAACCAGTAGTTCCTGAAATTAGCGCGTTCAAACAAACAAACAAACAAACTCTTCAGCTTTATAATATTAGTATAGATTTAGAAACTGTTGCACTACTATTACTATACTATTATACTATTTATATTTAGGTTTACACTTTCCCCGACGTTTCGGTTGCTTTTCAGCAGCCATGGTCACGGTGAGACTAAGATGGTAGTTGTCTCAATGTTCCAAAAATGAGTAAAGTTTAATAGTAATAGTAGTGTAACAGTTTACAAAATGTTGTTATAAAGTGTCAAATAAACAACGCGATAAAATCCGTATATAGTAGTTTAATTTCAATGAATAACACTCGCGTAAACAGAAGACAATATTATGTAATCTGTGTAATTATTATAACGTTTGGTGAAGCCTATTAAGGGATTTTGTTCACGGTTGAGCAATACCATGTTTGTAACAGTACGCGCTATTCTAGGCATTATTGTTTGAGGTTGTGAGTGAAAACGGAATTAATGTCGTCGGTACTTTATTGTATGGTTATGTGCGTATACGTAATATGTTTTGATTAAGTAGGTGTATATTTAGTGACTCGTTGGTGGGTAACGTCCGATTACGATGTCCATGGTTCGATATCAGAGTCGAGCAAAAAGCTATGTAATGAAATTCGCAATTACTACACGGGTACTGAAAATGTTCCTGATAGTAATAAGTTCACCACTTTTGTGTATTCACGAGGTTTCTAGTTCGGTCCCCAGGTGGGGCATTTTGTTGCAGCACAGAGATAAAAATTGCGAACGGACTAGTAATAACCTCGCCATATTTGGGGTCCCAGGTTCATTTGCCAGGTCGGTCAGTGCTATTGGATTTTAACTATTAAGAAAATCTTAGTAGTAATACGGAGTCTGCCATTATGCGCTGTATTATGTGTGATCTAAAAACTGAGCTGTTGAAATATCACAACCCGGCAATCGAACTCGTGATGCAGAGCTTCCAATTCACAATTGCTACGTCATTGCGGCATTATCTATACATCCTAACTAATATTACAAGTGCGCATGTGGCTTGTTTGTTTGTTTGTTACGCTTTCACGCCATAACTACTCGACCGATCATTATAAAATTTCGCGTACGTTGTCAGGGAAAGAAAAGGACATAGAGTACATTTAATCTAAAAGAAAGCACTGTTCCTAACCTAAGCTATATCTACGCAAACGAAGTCGCGGGCGATGTCGGCCTCAATGGCGTAGTGGTTAGTGTAACCGACTGCCACGCCTGAGATCGCGGGTTCGATTCCCGCACAAGTCAAACATTTGTGTGCATGAACATGGATGTTTGTCTTCGTCTGGTTGTTTATATGTATAATATGTATGTATTTATAAAAAAAGTAGATATTATGTATGTTTATCCATTGTCTAGTACCCATAGTACAAGCTCTGCTTAGTTTGGGCTAGATGGTGTTGTGTGTATGTGATAGAATATTATTATTATCTATTATATAAGAATATTATAATATATTTAGACATATTCTTTGTTAGAAACTTTCAAGTATCACATAACAACCATGGTTATCCCATAGTTCCTCCATAACACTTCAAGCCACAAATATATTAGTTTTCTCAACTTTTTTCATAACAGTTGTATATTCTGAACATGTTGTATCAACAATAATCAATCATAACAAAATCTTTTGTCTTCTTCTTTGTAAGTTTTGGATGTCAATATTGAAATATGAAGCTACTTATATCTTTTACCCGGGGTTTCTTTATTTTCCTTTCTTTTTTAAGTTTGCTCAACACTTGTATAGGTACAGTAATAATGCATGCAAGATGTTACATTTTTGCTTGTAAACAGTACTTTTTCCTGGATGAAAGGAACCCTATGTCATTTTCTGTACCCCTGTCAACGTGTATGCAAAATTCCACGATGATCGGTCAAGCTGTTAAGGCGTGAAAGCGCAACAAACGAACTCACATTCGCATTTTTAATATTAGTTAGGATTGTGCAGTACTTTCTATAGCGTGATGTTATATAGCCTATAGCCTTACTCGATAAATAGGCTATCCAAGACTAAAATAATTTTTCAATTCGAACCAGTAGTTCCTGAGATTAGCGCGTTCAAACAAACAAACTCTTCAGCTTTATAATATTAGTATAGATTTACTAAGTTAGTAATGCTTCACCTGCACTCTATTGTTCTGCATTACATGTGACTGCAGTGTTTATGTCTTGGATTCGATGTTCGGTAACATTGTTTGCTTTGTGTCTAGATCAGTAGCTATGAATAAATAAATAAATAGTTTAAAAGTTTACATGTTAAATAAATCTATACAAATAAATAAAATTGAAGTGTCTGTTTGTAATGTCAAAATAACAGCTTTTTATCTAATGCATATGAAAGTATATAAGGTACCTATACGAAAACATCTGTTTTTAAAATTCTTGTCTGTCTGTTTGTTCCGTGTAATCTCGGAAACGGCAGAACCGATTTTGACGGGACTTTCACTGGCAGATAGCTGATGTTATGAGGAGTAACATAGGCTACTTTGATTTTAGAAAAAAATAGGGTTCCGCGGAGACAAACACTTTTTAGTTAAAATCTATGCGGTAGAAGTCGCAGGCAACATGTTAAATAAATCTTCCATATTTTTATGAACGATTCCCGCGTATTTCGCAAGATGGCGCCCGATTCGCTTCAAACGAGTCACAAAGTAACAACACTTGGAATATCAAATTGAATATCACCCCTGCCCCCTATAAATGTTTCACGGGTTATTTTTCTTTGTTCTGCCTACCCTTGACTCGGTATTGAATAATATTGAATACATCTGAAGACAGACATTTTAAATAAGTTTACGGTACCTTCTCTTGTTTTGATATCTGCAGAATTGTAATGCTTTGTAGTAAAATGCTGATATTAATAATGCAGGGATGGGTATCTTTGTTCCTTGTTTGTGAATTTAGTTTTTCCTAGATTTTTATTATAAGGTTATCTGTGTTTTTATATGAAAACCAGCTTTTGCCCGCGGCTTCGCTTGCGTTAATTTAGAACACGATAGCCTAGTAGGAGTCAGTTGGACTGCTACACAGAGGTCTCAAGGTGCAGACCTCTGACATTTTAAAGTTATATGCGTACTAGCTTTTGCCCGCGGCTTCGCTCGCGTTAATTTAGAATTTGACAATAAATTCGGGTTGTACTCTGCTTGTAATAATATAATTCAATCATGAATCGAAAGACACGTGGCGCCATCTATTATCATAAGAACGTCATTGTTGTTTTCCTCGGGAACAGTAATTATTTTCGGGATGAAAGGGAGCCTATGTCCGTTTCTGTACATCTGACAACGTATATACAAAATTTCAGGTTGATCGGTTCAGTGGTGTAGGCGTGAAAAGGTAACAAACAAACAAACTCATTTTCGCTTTTATAATATTAGTTAGGAGTTAGGATATTATAATAATAGGTAATTATCGCTATTTTATTACAAAGCAATTTTAATATGAGTTACCGTGTATAATACTGAACATACTGAAACTTTTACAGCCTTACGCTACGTTCACACGGAGTCACGTTTTGCCGAATCTTATTTTCATCGGATCTGGAAAAACCGAATGTTGTGTTCACACGGCACATCTTGCGTTGCTGTATCCGACGGAATCCTACACTTTGCAGTTCGGCCGGATCGGTTTGTAGTCGCCAAATCGGATGTCAACTTCAGCAAGATTCGGTTTTTTTGCCTTGTCTTAAAGCTGAATGCATGTGTGAACTCATGTATTGACATACTGTTGCCACTAAACCGAATCCTGCAAAAAACCGATTCGGTAAGGAAACACACGACGACGTGTGAACGTAGCGTTACTTGTGAAATTATCGCTAACTTACTAATTAACTAATACTTAGCTACTGAATATCTCTCAAGAGTTAAGATCAAGACAGTAAATGTAATGATTAAAAAAAATTTTGATCATCAGCCCGCCGCTATTGTTTTACTACTAGATGTTCCCACGTTTATCGTTACTACGCCGCCCCCGTGGGTCGTAGCGTGATGTTATATAGCCTATAGCCTTCCTCGATAAATAGGCTACCCAACACTAAAATATTTTTTTCAAATCGAACCAGTAGGTCCTGAGATTAACGCGTTCAAACAAACAAACTAACTCTTCAGCTTTATACATAATATTAGTATAGATTGTTTAACGACTACTCAACGTTGAATAATGTTTATTGTAGAATATTTTTCAGATTTTTACTAGTTCATGCTTAGAAAGTATGTACTTTGTATATAATTTTTAATGCATTGTGAATAGGTAAAAAAAAAATACTTTTACATGCATATGTACATATATATCAGTCTCGTATATAAACGTTCCACTACTGGACACGGGCTTTTCTCAGTGTGAAAAGCGTTAGGCCATAGTCCACCACGCTGGCCCAGTGCGGGGTGGCAGACTTCACATATCTTCGAGAACATATAGGGAACAGTCAGACATGGAGATTTCCTCACAATGTTCTCCTTCACCGTTAAAATTTTAACAAAAAAGAAAACCGACTTCAGAAAAGAATATTCTAAAACTTAAAATGCACTAAAAAGTTAATAAATAATTACATATTCTTGTGAATAATTAGATTATTGTTATTTTTGGAGTCGGTGTCAGCCGCCCGCGCCGCGTGCTGCGTCTATGTGTATAATTGTGCATACCAATGTTATGTTATGATTATAGTAAGACATCTCATGTTTCATTAGTTACAAACCTACCTTGGCTGACACCAACTCCAATAATAACAATAATTTAATTATTCACAAGAATATGCAATTATTTATTAACTTTTTAGTGCGTTTTAAGTTTTAGAATATTGTTTTCTGAAGTCGGTATCCTTTTTTGTTAAAATTTTGTTTATTTCTCGGTTTTTAGTGAACCTTGCCAAATATGAGAAAATCATCAATGTAGCCAAATACGCATTATTAAGGATAACTCGAAAACGAATGGTCAAATCTTGATTAAAATTAAATGGGACCACATGGGAAGCACCAGCTTTCAAATAAAAAAAGAATCATCAAAATCGGTTCACCCAGTATAAAGTAACGAGGTAAAAAAAAAAAAAAAACAATACAGGCGTATTGAGTACCTCCTCCTTTTTTTGAAGTCGGTTAAAAACTAGCGATACTCAACTATTTACTACGCACATAACTTCGAAACATCAAAGGAAGCTTTGGGATGGAACTGGCGACCTCGACATGGCACGATCATCCACTAAGCTAACTATATTTTTGTAAATAAATAATAATTATATGTAACTAGCTTTTGCGCGCGGCTCCGCCCGCGTGGTACCTACATCAATAAATAGTGGCCTGTCCTTCCCCAGGTTTTAAACTATATCTGTACCAAATTTCATCTAAATCGGTTGAGTGGTTTAGCCTTGAAGAGGTAACAGACAGACAAACAGACAGACAAACAGACAGACAAACAAATAGACAGACAGATAGACAGACAGACTTTCGAATTTATAATATTAAAGTAAGGATAAGTAAGGATTAGAAAGCCGAAACAGGTACCATTCTTTGCCAATGATATGAAACAAAAAGTAATATTACGCGTGTATGTAACATGGCTCGGAGCGGTACCTACCGTCGGGTGCAGTGGTCACAACAGTGAAAGTCCCCTCAGCAAGTTTATTTTTAAAGGTTAAGGCTCGAGCTTTCGTTTTATTATGCCGGATTATGTTTGATTGTAGGTTTATATGCATATAGACTTATGCCTGAGATTCCCCGAAGGGTAAGCAGATGTTAAATACATTCCTATTTTTTTTTAGCTCCTACTTAATAATGTACTCCAGACCGAATTTTGGTCACGGCGGCCAGTCTTAACGGAGACCGGCCATCTGCGCAGGAGATGTTATAATGCACAAGTGTGTGCGCAAACACAAGTGCACTCTCTGTTCCAAACGGCAACCATTATTATATGTTTAAACTATTTGTTACCTGCGACTTCGTCCGCGTAGATTTTAACTAAAAGTATTTGTCTCCGCGGAAGCCTATTTTTTTTCTAAAATCAAAGTAGCCTATGTTACTCCTTATAACATCAGCTATCTGCCAGTGAAAGTCCCGTCAAAATCGGTTCAGCCGTTGCGGAGATTACCCGGAACAAACAGACAGACAGACAGACAGACAAAAACCTTGTTATACTTTCATATGTATTAGATAAAAAGGTGTTATTTTGACATTACAAACAGACACTTCAATTTTATTTATTTGTATAGATAAAATCACTAAATTATATAACTTAACCCCGCAGTTCTGTTCAGGAAATATAATAATTTTGTATATGTTAAACATCAGCATATCCCAGGGGCGCATATGTTCAGGAGGGCGAACATAAAAATATGTTAGTATATTATTTAGAGTGGGTTTCCATGTTGATCTCAGTGAGGTATGGTGTAACATATGACCCGCTTGTCACATGTGACGTGTAGAGATTTGTACTGTTTTGTATTACAACAAATGCTTTGACACAAATTCTAATCCCAAAATTTTATTTCTATAAAAACAGAAATTCGACAATATTTTGTTGTTGTGATTATAATTATTTTCTCGGTGAAGTCTCGAGTTCTATTTCTGCGTTGAGCAAAAGATATGTACAATCACTTCCTGGACATCAACAAACTTAATCTATACTAATATTATAAAGCTGAAGAGTTTGTTTGTTTGTTTGTTTACTTGAACGCGCTAATCTCAGGAACTACTGGCCCGATTTGAAAAATTCTTTCAGCGTTAGATAGCCCATTTATCGAGGAAGGCTATAGGCTATATATCATCACGCTAAGATCTATAGGAGCGGAGCACCAATGAAGAATGTTTCAAAATCGGAGAGTATTTTTTCCTTTTGAGAGCTTCCGCTGCGTGCGCTGCGTAAACAGTTAAAGTTTCGCAAAAATCATGTATGACAGAAGTGTTCCCCTTTAAAAGTTCTAAAAAAAAGTCCGCGACAGCATATGTCTATCTTTTAAGGTTGGCTCACTATAACCATTTTTATGCTAACGAAATTTGTTCTAAAATAATGCATTATTTGCGAAGGTATTTTTATAAACATGATATTAATCCTTATCCAAATAAATACGTTATTCATCACAAGTATTTAATTTAAAACAAAATTGCCCTTTACATCATTCGATTTCAATGAATATCTTAGGAGATATAGCAGTTTTAAAATAACATTGCAGCAAAATAATTACCCATTACAGACATAGTACAGACGATGTTTCTCCTGGTTTATTCTGCGTGATTACTACTGGTTCGATTTTAAAAATTCTTTTAGTGTTGGATAGCCTATTTATCGAGGAAGGCTATAGGCTATATAACATCACGCTACGACCCACGGGGGCGGCGCAGTAACGATAAACGCGGGTGAAACCGCGGGAACATCTAGTTAAGTATATAGCGGAGGCGTTCTGGACATCCTTGAACCGACGGGCGTGTATGAGGAATGTGATGAAAGTGAATAAAGCCATAGAAGTGTGTCAGGATCGTAGCAAATGGAAATCCGTTGTCTCTGCCTACCCCTCTGGGAAACAGGTGTGAATATATATTACTATCATAATAATAGAAATATAATAAGGGAAATAAAAATATGTTATTTAAAAACCGATTCGAGGAGGTTCATAGAAAGAAACTCATGGTCACTTTTTCAACAATACATTTCTACTTCAGACCTTGTTGGTCTCAAATTGCGTTTAGGTCTAATCAGGTACGATTCCCGAGTCGGTTAAAATGTTACTTGATTTAATGTTAAGCTTAAAGTATCATGATTTTTACTAAAGTAAAGGTAAAAGTAAAATATTCGCGGTAATCGGTTACCATGTGGCGGAATGTGCCAAAATGTCGTAATAAATAACTGTCTATTCCTTCGGGGATATCAGTGTCAGACTATGTTCCCGATGGAGCAGCGGTAGTGTATGCGACCGTTGTACATGAGATCTCGGGTACGATTCCCGGGTCGCGTAAGAATTATTGTATTTTTCTGTGAAAAAATTTTCAGTCGTAGCACCGAATGAAAATTTCACTATGCCCAGTAGACTGCAATGGCCTATTGCAATCCAATTCAACAAATTCTGTATTAACTTGTCTCATGATATATTATGTACGGTATTCATGCTATCTTATCTTATGTGGGGGCCAGTCAGTGCAGACCGGCGATACTTCGACCCAGTGGGATCTTTTGTGTCGTGTTTTGTGTGTGTATTCATGCTAAAAGTAACTAAAAAAAAATATACCATTAGTATAAGGAAAAACTATATAAATTCAGCTCACGGCTACATGTTAAAGCCAAAACGTGGGGAAACAATACTGAACAAGGGTAACTAGATAAGTGATACACAAAGGAATCGAACTAGCGACCCTACAATTGAGTTGTTACATCGTTTTGTACACACACATAACGTTTATATCCGGATATACTTGTAATTGGATAAAGAGTTTTTGGAAAAGGGCAAAATTGTCTTTAGCTTTGCTCTTTCTACAACAATTTTACATTTAGTTAAAGTTCCTGTATTTTTTCAGGACTAGGACTTTATAATTCGTTGCGACCTTATTTTATGATTCAGCTAGTATTTAATCTATCTATACTAATATTACAAAGCTGAAGAGTTTGTTTGTTTGAACGCGTTAATCTCAGAACCTACTAGTTCGATTTGAAAAAATATTTTAGTGTTGGGTAGCCTATTTATCGAGGAAGGCTATAGGTTATATAACATCACGCTACGACCCACGGGGGCAGCGCAGTAACGATAAACGCGGGTAAAACCGCGGGAACATCTAGTACCTATGTATATAAATATGCAAAAACAAAGATGTTTAGTACATTTCCCTTTGCTGTTTGTCAAACGGTTTGCTTGTTTTTTGTTGGCATCTCATCGTATAATTTTGGTGTTATCAATAAAAAAATGAAGACAGTTTTTTTTTTAATGTATGTGTAATAAAAATCTATACTAATATTTTAAGAGGAAAGGTTTGATTTTTTGTTTGTTTGTTTGTAACGATTTAACTCAAAAGTTACTCAACCGATGTTAAAAATCCTTTTGCTATTTTACAAGTATATTATCACCGAGTAATATAGGCTATATTTTATTTTTAAAAAGTACTGTTAATAACATAACTTAATCCACTTTTACGCGAGCGAAGCCGCGGGCAAAACCTAGTAGAAAATATTGGGATAAGGGAAACGGCTTGGTAGCCATTTTTATCGGGAAGTGTCCGTTTTAATGGGGTCTCGTCCAGAGATATTACATCGAAACTTGCTTTTCTCAGCAGAGATAGACGCTCTGCAGAATTAAGTGGTAGAGTATGGATACAGGCAGAATAGACTTAAGTAAAGGTTAAAGAATTGCACGCTGCGGTACTGAAGTCACATTTGAACCGGCAGTAGCTCAATGAACAGGACATTAGACTTGCGATGAGAGGTCGTGGTTTCGAATCTCACCCGTTACACTGACCATGTAAACCCACTACCAATATTAGCATTTTCTAAGTCACGACCTTCTTAATCAAAACTTTTTACTAAGAGACCAAAGAAGCAGTTTTCCATGGAATCCCGAGAATCGAACCTGGCACTTCAAGACCGTTATTTATTAGTTGCTACTATCGGTGTGAAGTAACGGTTCGGCACGTGTTAGCTCATAAATATAGTTTAAGTTGCCTAAGTGTGAAGTTAACGACTCCACTCGTGCGCACAATATCATCTAATTATCGCCCGTAGGCCCGAACACCACTACCGAGTTAATTTATAGAAGTACCATAAACTATCGCAACGTAGACCAGTGTCGCCATCTTTCTTAATTTCCGATGTTTTTTAAATACATCTCCCGTGATTTGTGTAAGTCCTGTTTTATGAGGGACTTTTATATTTATACATCTAAGGTGGCAAACAAGCATACAGCCCACATGATGGTAAGTGGTCACTGTAGCCTATGGACGCCTCCAACACCAGAGGCATCACTTGCGCGTTGCCGACCCTTTAGGAAAGGAAGTGGGAAGGAGAAGGAGCGGGAAGGAGGAAAGAGGGTGATTGGGCCTCCGGCACTCTCACTCACCGAACGAATTACAACATTAGGAATGCTGCTATTTCACGTCGATATAATGTGAGAGCGTAGTACTTCTCCGGTTGAGCCGGCACATTAATGCTGAAATGAACGAGGCTCTACTACTCAAAAGGGCTTTACAAACATTCAAACAACGAAGACAAAGAACACACAGGCTTTAAACAAAGAACGGCGTGGGAAACATGGAAATATGTTATTTTAATTACTCATACATATAGGCCGTCAACTGTCGATCGACCTCCTAGAAGTCTATGTCAAAATACGAGCATCTGTCGAGACGCCTCTAGGAGGCGTCCGATCGACCTCTAAAAGGCGTCTAAACAGATGCGTATATTTAGCATGTTTAAATTATGACTGATTTATCTAACCTTAACAAAAGGGTATGGCAAAGACAAAGGATGGCATAAAATCACATGCTACGTATATTAAACAAATGAATATCTGTTCCTTGAAGTGACAGTTGCGCAAATTTGCGGCCATACGTTCGAGCGGATAGGTAGCCTAATAAATGTAAAAACATTATATTTATTTATATATGTATATATACTCATCGTTTATAATGTATGTGTAGCTGATGAACGTCTGACGTCACTTGGGGTTACCAAATAATATCAGGTTTGGTTTGAGGCATAAGCCGCACTACGGGTTGGTACTGTGAAGTCCTCAACAGAAAAAGCAATAGGACTACTTAACCTGGTATTCCAACCTAGGACGATGAACGACCGCAAATATAAGCGCAAAGCATTTTAATGTAAGTTAAAAATGCAGACAAAGTCACGATTAATTAATAGCTTATCTTTATAAATTAAAATTGTGCTTCTGTATGTTTGTATCTGCAAATCTCGAAAAATATTGGATGGATGAGCTTGAACTTTTTACACAGGTTCCCATTTCTCTTTAGGAGTGTTGTTATATTCTTTTATCCCGAAGCGCCCACGGGAACGTCAAATAGAATTGTTTTATTTACTAATATCAGACTGTGCTACAGCAAAGCAAGGTCGGATTTAGTTTTGTACCGACATTGCTCACGCTTTAGTTTTATAAGGAGGCGCTCATAGCCAGTTGCACTCACTGATCGGTAAACGATTAGCGAGGTTAAGTAACGCTGGGTGTCGGTCAGTCTATAGATGGGTGACGGCTTAGTTGTATTTCATCTGAGTGTCTCCGTGCTTCGGAGGGCACGTAAAAAGTCGGTCCCGGTTGTTGCCAAATTGACAGCAGTCGTTAACCCATGTCAGAGGCCTACGGGCGGCTTGAACAACTCTTGACAACAGGTTGGCCACTAACCACACGAAAAGAAGGAAGAAGTTTTATAAATATAGTCAGGCGCAAGTAAGCGATATAGTCGCGTGGCAGTCGCCTCTCCGTAACCTCTCAGTTAGGTCTTAACTCTTAGCTCATTATCTATTTATATTATATGTAATTGATACTATACATATATCCATATTTACCAATAAACATTTCATTTGAAAACCCACAACAAGAACACTTCTGATCCTCTATAGGACTACAACCAGCTAAATTTTGAAAGTGGTTTATGAGTAAATAAGTTTGGGGACCTCTGTTCTACAGTTTCATAGAAATTTGTTTCAAACTTAACCTACTGCAATAAAACTGTAACTCAGTGAGTGGTAACGAATTACCGCGCGTATATTATTACGCATGGACGACAATCGCACCAAATATGTCAGGGACTGTGTTTACAGTCGAGTCGTGAGCCGCGATGGGCGCGCGGTCCGCTGCGCACGCGACGGTAATAGGAGATTGCGTAATACGATTCATAATAATTACTGCTAGGGCTGTTAGGAATTAACTACTAGGTTGATATGCACGCCTGTATGTCTGGGGTAAGCAGTATAACACCCATATTTGAAGTTTAGCTTTTAACTTAGTCTGTTGTTTTATGTTTAGGTATAATGCTCGCTCTTTATTACGTGGGATGTTAAATGATAGCTGGTGAAATATCGACGTAAGTAACATCGCCGTACCTCTTTGCTGTTATAAACATGTAATAATAATGTCCTCCAGACCGATTTCGGTGACGGCGGCCAATCTTAACAGAGGCTGGCCATCTGCGCAAGAGATATTATAGTGTACAAGCGTGTGCGCAAACACAAGTGCACACTCTGTTCCCTAGCTCTCATGATCTGATGGGACGGTAATCAGGCGCAGGACCAACGTCTTTACGTGCTTTCCGAGACACGGGGGTTTCCAACACCGGCAACCTCCTAACTCCGGGCTCTTATTGAGATTTATTAACAGAAAACCCAATAACTTTTTGTTGGCCCGACCCGGGCTTCGAACCCGAGACCTCATGCACAGCAGTCGCATTCACTACCGCTGCGCCACCGGAGGCAGTTTATACCTATTTATATTATACTAGATGTGCCCGCGGTTTCACCCGCGTTTATGATTACTGCGCCGCCCCCGTGGGTCGTAGCTTGATGAATTATAGCCTATAGCCTTCCTCGATAAATGGGCTATCCAACACTAAAATATTTTTTTAATTCGAACCAGTAGTTCCTGAGATTAGCGCGTTGAAGCAAACAAACAAACAAACTCTTCAGCTTTATAATATTGGTATAGATATAAATTTCTGAAGATGTTTAGATTTTTGTAAATCAATCACTCGTAAACCGCTTAACGAAGCTGGATAAGACATGACTCATAGATAGCCCATGTCCGGCATTAGCCCGAGGTATAGGTACTTACTATGCCGGGGTGCATCCCGTGAGAAGCATACGGGCGAAACTTAGCAAAAACTAAATCGTTTCTGAAACAGTTATACACTTATGACGGCCTCAACCCCCGACCTCTGACGGCCTCGATGGCGTAGTGGTTAGTGTAACCGACTGCCACGCCTGAGGTCGCGGGTTCGATTCCCGCACAAGTCAAACATTTGTGTGCATGAACATGGATGTTTGTCTTGGTCTGGGTGATTCTATGTATAATATGTATGTATTTACAAACCAAAAAGTCTATATATTATGTATGTTTATCCATTGTCTAGTACCCATAGTACAAGCTCTGCTTAGTTTGGGCTAGATGGTGTTGTGTGTATATGGTAGAATATTATTATTATTACTTATAACAGCCCTATTCGCAACTAAGTATGGCAGGTATTACTTACCAGTTTGTAGAATGTCTAAATCTGTAGTGTAAACTTATCGGAACGCCTGCGACTTTGTTGCTAATGTTTTGTTAATGACTCAGATGTTGTTACTGTTTAATATACCCTGAGTGTGAATAGCTAGCCAATAATCCTAACTAATATTATAAATGTGAATGTGAGTTTGTTTGTTACGCTTTCACGCCTTAACTATTCGACCGATCATTATAAAATTTAGCATATATAAAATAATATATAATAATATAATATTCTATCACATACACACAACACCATCTAGCCCACACTAAGCAGAGCTTGTACTATGGGTACTAGACAATTGATAAACATACATATATACTTTTTTTTTGTAAATACATACATATCATACATAGAAAAACCCAGACCAAGACAAACATCCATGTTCATGCACACAAATGTTTGACTTGTGCGGGAATCGAATCCGCCACCTCAGGCGTGGCAGTCGGTTACACTAACCACTACGCCATCGAGGCCGACATGTATATGTATATTTATGATGATCGGTCGAGCAGTTAAGGCGTGAAGGCATAACAAACAAACAAAATTACATTCGCATTTATAATATTAGTTAGGATTAGGATTTTTAATCTTCACTTTGCGTGCATTAGTAATATATCTGTGTGTTTTCTGTACATGATATGATTGCACGGCAGTTTTCCTTGTGTTGTTTCCAAAACCTAGAGTCGGTCTCACACTTGACTCTTAAAATGAAAAGAAACGTTTCACCCAAAGAGCTGAATGTCAACAGGTCAGTTACCAAGTAAAATGGCTGCCAAATTGTCGCACTCATTTGTCCTAAGGATAATTATATACGGAGAAATTGTCGAGGAAAAAGGTGCTTGCTGTTAGAGCCGACCTAATTAGACGGTAGCCATTTTTACTCGGCTTTTTCTTATGCTACATATCATCCTTTCTCTTAATTGTGTGGGGTCTGCTACCGGGATGATTACTGGTGCTTAGGAGATCTTGGGAGATATAATTGGTGGATGTATTTTTGAATTAAAAGGTTTAGGTTGGGTATTAAGATTGATAACATGGTACTGTACTCAGGAAATGTTAAATATTGTAAAGTGTTTTGTGGTTTTTGGTAAAGTTAATAAATAATTTGATTAAAACAGATTTTCGCCAAGTAACGCCTAATTCTATTCAATCCTTACTAATATTATAAATGCGAAAATGAGTTTGTTTGTTTCTTTGTTACGCTTTCACGCCTTAACTACTCAACCGATCAACATGAAATTTTGCATACACGTTGTCAGGGGTACAGAATAGGACATAGGGTACCTTTCATCCAGAAAAAAATACTGTTGCAAACCTAACCTTACCTACATTTACGCGAGCGAAGCCGCGGGTGAAAACTAGTATATAATATTATATCCTCTTCTCTTTACGACTAGTCCAGTTTATGATATAGCGTTCCCCTACACCAACCTTCAAGGTTATATTAGGTGGAGCCGCTGTAACTTCCAGTACCCGATAGCACCTTTCGGGATCAGTTATAGACAGGTCTTGTCCCCAAATCTCGACGTTCATTCCTAAACTCAGAGATCCGGTTCTCGTAAGCGAGCTACAGATCGCCTAATCTATGATGGCCGGACTGAACATAGCATCTCTGAATTGTTGCGCACGTACAGTCGCTAAGAGGCGTCCCGCTCCCGCCCCCTGTCACCAAAGAGACCTAAAACTTGTAACTGCGACGCCACTCGCGCAATGTTCAGACCGCTCATCATACAGTGCGTGGTCTGTACCTCGTGCCCAAAATATATAGTACAGTACCTACTGCTTTGTTAGTCTGGTGGTATAAATCAGATGTAAGGCTTATTGGTGTTCATGAGGTTTCAGGATTGATTACATTGTGCTAGCCTAAGTGTTATTGAGCTTTTCTGAATATAAATTCTAATTAGCACTCTGACGTCTAGATTTGACTAACGTTTCACTCGGCGTCACCCCTAACTATCATAGTCATAAAATATCTACCTATATACATATTAAGAATCATAACTAATATTACAAAAGCGAAAATGAGTTTGTTTGTTTGTTACCTTTTCACGCCTAGACCACTGAACCGATCATTCTGAATTTTTGCATATACGTTGACAGGTGTACAGAAACGGATATAGGCTACCTTTCATTCCGAAAAAAAATACTGTTCCCGAGGAAAACAACAATCACGTTCTTATGATAATAGATGGCGCCACGTTTCTTTCGAATCATTATTGAATTATATTATTTGAAGCAGAGTACAATCCGAATTTATTCTCAAATTCTAAATTAACGCGAGCGAAGCCGCGGGCAAAAGCTAGTATAAAATAAAGCCATAAAGTTTGCTGGCTAGATAAGACGATAATCAATATGTTATTGGTTAATATTGATATACGAATTACGTATTTATATTGTCTACCGAGCAAAGACAATAAAATTTTAGCTAGCATTGAAATTAAGAAATAATTAAATGCTTTCTTAAAACTACGCGTCAATAATCACAAACCAGAAAATTCGAATCTCACTCCACCATAATCCTCGAAAACAAACACGCGCACACTTTCAAACATTCTTTTTTGAAAACAACTTAATAAGTTTATAACAGTTACATCGTCCTAGGACAGGTTTCAATGCCAACATTAAGAAAAAAACACACGCGATCGCATTCCTTAACAGTATAATAGGATTATCTCGTTCGTTCCCGTGTCGAATGACATAATTGACGTGTTAATAACTATATAATACGAGAATCGTGAGCAAGTGATCGAAGGATTGACGGCCATCTTTAAATTCAGTGCAGGGCTGTCCTAAATCCGTAATTTTATACTCACATACTAACATAGTCCGACGCAAAGATTTAAATCAAAGATGCGCCCGGTTAATTATAGTCACCTTTCGCCAACATGACATCTGAATTATAAAAAAATACTGGCAGTCTTTGGGGACTGCCGATAGGAGCTTTAATCCTTGATCATAAACACTTCTTTATGAACCAACAATAATTCAAAAATGGAAAGCGTTCGGTGACGATGACGCGAGTTCTATGATTTTTGTTCACCCAAGAAGTGCTCAACGCGCCTAAAGAAGTTTTCACTTCAATAATATACTGTAAGGCCTGGTTTCGCACGGGTAGCACAAAACCTTAACAAATTATACACCTAAACCTTCCTTCCTCCACTCTTCCACTCTGTCTATTGGCACCGGAAGACGCAGCGGGGGAAGGCCTCCTACATGGTGGACCGACGACCTGGTAAAGGTCGCGGGAAGCAGTTGGATTCGGTATGTGGAAGACCTTTTTTTTTTTATTCTTATATTTATTAGGAACTTTTGAACGCAGGTCATGCCAGTTCCATCGTAAACTAAACTAAATATAACTTATAATTTTCATGTACAAACTACATATATATAGGTTTTACAAAAATCTTACTGTACCTAATAGTACAAGCAATTGTAATATTAAAAATTAACAAAGGCATAAATCATCCTAGCCTCGCGAGACAAAGGCTAAGCTAGAAATATATTAAATGTTCCTATATCTAATATATTTATATTTAACAATTGTATTATATTATTTCTTTCGGACTCGTTCCGGACACATTCCATTAAAACATGTTGTTCCATTAAAACAGTTGGATCCGGTATGTGGAAGACCTTGGGGGAGGCCTACGTCCAGCAGTGGACGTCTTTCGGCTGAGATGATGATGAGACATAACTAACTTCGTGCAGCTACTGAGAATTCCGTACCAGAATATACTCAAGTAAACAGTAAGTATAGATAGATTTACATCATTATATTTTTCCCGGAAAATCGTATTTCGAGGGTAGATATCCTCCATAAATCCAAAACTTTGTAAATTAACTCGCAGTTAGATTGTCGCTCATCTAACTCTCAGTTATTTGCTATCCAAATAAACGTTGTCGTTGTGGATTTATAGCAAGCATTAAATATCTGTGCTACTAAGTTTTGGATAATAAATATTTGGATGGCGATATGGGTGTAACTTTGAGTGAATCTAAGTATATGACGTTATATTTTGGTTTGACATAGTTACTTATAAATATCGATTAACATTAATACTTATATATGATTCTTTCTTATTGTTCGATATTGTTTACTGTAAGATTGATCAAATTTTTATGAGATCCATATGTACGTTTGGTCAAGATTCAGGCACTTTATTCCGCTTTTTCTAGATGAGATTGAAAGCTTAATTACACTGTAAGGATGATTTCTTTTTCATAGTGTTTTAAAGTAAGATCGGATTTCTTTCTTTTCGTGTAGCTAGTGACCAACCTGTTGTCAAGAGTTGTTCAAGCCGCCCGTAGGCCTCTGACATGGCTTAACAACTGCTGTCAATTTGACAACAACCGGGACCGACTTTTTACGTGTCCTCCGAAGCACGGAGACGCCCAGATGAAAAACCACTAAGCGGTCACCCATCTATAGACTGACCGCACCTAGCGTTGCTTAACCTCGCTAATCGTTTACCGATCAGTGAGTGCAACTGGCTATAAGATCGGATTGGAATCCTGTTAAAGGCTACATAATAATCTATTGCCACAGAGTTTGTTATGTCGTTTCATATATATTGTTAAAATAGAAGTTACAGTATTAATCTATACATATAAATATAAATAAAGAAGTACAATTAAGATGTCTTAGTCTAAGAGTATTTTCAGCAAATACTTAAGTCATTATGAAATTTCGCTTAACTAAAAAAAGGGTTACGCTATGACATTTACATTACATTTGATAAATTTAATAAATCGTAAGACTAGATCGCGGTTGTTATTATTAAACCTATGCTACAAGAAATATAGCAACTACTCTCGTTAACGCATATTATATAATTTGCAATTGTATATGCTATTTTATATGCTTTTTCCATAAGTACTCGTTATAACAATTCGTCAACAATAAACACATAATCTATTGTTTATTAAAACTGCGCCGAGCGTAAGACGCGGTTGGACTGAATGGCAGAGCTCGATATTCGAATCGGCGCGCGACCGTCATAGTAAAATTGTATGGAGGATTTTAAGTGCTTTTTTGATAAAATTAAAATCATAAATCATAACTTTATTTGCAAGAATATGGTCAAGTTTAAATATGTATCTTTATGTCAACCAATAACTTAAATATTTGGGACGGATAAATTGTAATATAACTATTTATGTTTCGTTTAAGCTGTACAATAGGATAGATTTCTACTGTTATAATCTAAAAAATCACTTAATACGAGCTTACATTTCTGCATTTTTCGTGCAAATTTGCGTAATTTTGTAGGCGAAAATATTAGTTATTTAAAGTTTTTAACACGGAGTAATTGTAAACACATTAATTGTTATGGTAAATGTATATTTTATATTTATATTAAACAAAAAGTGTTGATTTTGTCAACTTAACGGTGACCGCCTTTTGGCACATTTCACTCGGCGCAGTCTTAACACCAAACGACAAAACAAAACTTCACACAATTATCATCATTATAACCAACGACAGATGACAGCCGCAACGAGATAATAACGATATTGTTAACGGGAGTTATCGTTACTCGTTACAACGATAAGTGACAACAGTTGTTATAACTGCGACATTGTTATAACGTTATAGATGAATGATAATAATGTAGGGGGGTAAATGAAGGTAATGTGTTATAACGAAGGCATGTCCACTGAGTGACGTAGATAACGATTGAGGAACAGTCTGCCGTATTGGGGTTAAACAAATTGGAGTTTTGACATTGTCTTTTAGTTACAACTTAGGTTTGTTTTAACACAAAGAACATAGGTGTACCTACTTCAGAATTTTTGTGATCTTTAGTAGTTTTTTGATAAATTTATATGGTAGAACTGGTTAAACTAAGGCCATATTGAAAAATGTCTATATTCTCGAAGGGCCATATATCGTCGGCTATGGTTTAATAATAATAATATAATATAATATAATAATATTTTTATTTCAGACCAATGATCCATATAGTGTTAGTATCACCTTAGCCTATTGTTAGTAATAAATAATAAATTAAATAAACTAATAAAAGACAGGTATGTTAAGATCCCAAGTCACAGGACAAAAAAATACACTAATACTTTGCACTGTCCCGGCATCGAATCTAAGACCTCGTGCACAGCAGTCGTTTTCACCACCGAGGCTGTTCTAACTTTACTAGTTATTACTATATTAAATGATATTAAAATAAACATTGGAAGCATTTTTATTATTATAAAACGAAAGAGATTACTGTGCCGATTGACGAGACCCAAAAACAATATATTCACACTTACATAAACATTTCCACTTTAAAAACATTACTTAAGCTTAATTTGAATTGAAAACGGCATTAAATGCATCGCACGGGTAACAAACCTTGGACCTTGACCTCGTACATTAGCATACAATGGCGGCGTAGGTCGGGGTAACACTTTCGAAGTATTGACAACTTGAAAACTAAACTGGTATTATAATGTATGGGAAAGTTGTTGACAGATATAGACGTCTGATATTGGGTTCAATGAAAGTGGACCCTTTGGGCATAAATATCCGAAGGATTTAGTTAGTTATGGTGCCAGACTTGCGAGAGATCATGGTTTTGATCACCATTTGCTTAAGCTTAGCTGTAGAGTTTAACAAGAATAGGTACTAGTAAACTATACAAATAAATAAAATTTAAGTGTCTGTTTGTAATGTCAAAATAACAGCTTTTTATCTAATGCATATGAAAGTATATAAGGTAACTATACGAAATCATCTATTTTTAAAATTTTTGTCTGTCTGTCTGTCTGTTTGTTCCGGGTAATCTCCGAAACGGCTGAACCGATTTTGACGGGACTTTCACTGGCAGATAGCTGATGTTATAAGGAGTTACATAGGCTACTTCGATTTTAGAAAAAATATAGGGTTCCGCGGAGACAAACACCTTTTAGTTAAAATCTACGCAGACGAAGTCGCAGGTAACAGCTAGTTAATTATAAAATATATAAAATAATTATAAAATATATATCGTTTGTAATATTTGACTATCAAACTTAAGACTTGATCATTGATGATAAAGTCTCAAGTACGCTTTCCATGTCGGGTTTTTCAGCGCACAAAGTCTCAATAGCAGCACGTATTCTGCAAATGTACCCGGTAGATACCAATAGGCTCGCTTGCTTTGACGTGGAACCTAAATAATAGATTCTGCGGAAATATAGGTGACTGTGAGATTGGATTAATTGGGTTTTACTTTAAACCAGATGTTCCCGCGGTTTCACCCGCGTTTATCGTTACTGCGCCGCCCCCGTGGGTCGTAGCGTGATGTTATATAGCCTATAGCGTTCCTCGATAAATAGGCTATCCAACACTAAAATAATTTTTCAAATCGAACCAGAAGTTCCTGACATTAGCGCGTTCAAACAAACAAAAAATCTCTTCAGCTTTATAATATTAGTGTAGATAATGCGTTTCAACCTGAAACAATGGATTTTATAATTTACTAAAGTCTGCCCACTATGCCTTGGCAATTCTTTTTTAGATGCAGCTTTCTCTATGTCATTTACTTTTTTCCTGACAACGTGTATGTAAAATTTCACGATGATCGGTCGAGCAGTTAGGGCGTGAAAGCGTCACCAACAAACGAACTCACATTTACATTCATATTTTAGTTAGGATGTATCTAAGGACTATGAAAAATCTGATTCCCCTCTCCAGGTTATTTAGAACACACTATTCCTTGCAATCATTAGAACACGTCCAAAATCCCAAAGTTTACTAAGTACAACTAAAGCCTGACGGTAATTTCCTCTTAGATCGTATCAAACAGTGCTTATCACACAGCGGTTGAGTCGTGAACATAAAATATCCCCTCTGGCGGGCCCCTAAGTATCCAATATTAAGGCGTGACACAGCACATTGGGCTTCCTCTTACCCGAGGGCCACGAAACATACGTTCCAAGCGAATTCGCTAAATGCGCCAACGGGTTTCAAAAGTTAGATACAGATTCTACGAATGGGAAAGCTTGTTTCCAATTAACTCAATTATATCGGTAGCCCAATGGATAAGGCACTGATCTTGTGGCCGAAAGGTAGCAGCGACAAGTATTCCAGTTTAGCTAGAGGAGCAAAGGAAGAATATTAGTAATTTATATCACACATTGTAAGTAATCTTTAAAAATCTATACTAATATTACAAAACTGAAGAATTTGTTTGTTTGTTTGAACGCGCTAATCTCAGGAACTACTGGTTCGATTTGAAAAATTATTTTAGTGTTGGATAGCCTATTTATCGAGGAAGGCTATAGGCTATATAACATCACGCTACGACCCACGGGAGCGGGCAGTAATGATAAACGCGCGTGAAACCGCGGGAACATCTATAATATCTATTTAGTGACATAACGGAAGACGACGGTTTCCAATAAGAAGATGCTTACCAGCAACCTTCGTCGTAAGAACAGTCACATTGTAATTGCATTTCACTCGGTAAGGGTTCCAGATACATCCAAACATAATATTCTCATTTCTTTCCTCATCATCATAATCCTTTTGCCCTAGCGTCCTTAGTACCACTTGCAACTTGCAATATATTGTTATAGGCCGCGATAACCGCTTACTATCAGGCAGATCTTATAACGTTTGGCATTTGTCACCTTTCTTGTAAACAAAACAAACATACGACGCGAAGCAACCGTATCCGCTTAGAGCGTTTGTTTCATGGCCCTCAGGTTACGCTGCGATTTTTGTCCGCATCATGCAGCCCGGCCTTAACTTCTTCTAAAGACTTATTTATGACATTAGACCTCGGACATATGATGAGCTTAAAGTTGCTTATTGTTAAACGATTTGAAGAAAATTGGGGAAACTTACGTTCGATCTTTTGAACATTATTGGATTTTGATATTTTGTGTGAGAGTTTGAGTGCTCTTTTATTTTATTTAAGATCGTTTTAATATACTTTTAAGTTTAGGACAAAGTGTTTTTTTGGCTTTGTCCTTATATAACAGTAACAATACGGATTTTGGCACTGTAGACTAGCAAAATGGCAATAGCTTTGCTGTTAAGTAAAAAAAATGGAGTAAATATAATAACCTTTTAATAGGAAAATCAAAAAAAATAGAAGTACACGCAAGCGTAAATCCTCAACTAAAACTTATCTTCACAGTCTAACGCTCTCCCAACAAGACTATCGTAACTTCAATTATGTACCTTAATATACAAATAACATATGAATACTAATTACAAAACTCGGGCCAAACTAACCCGCACATGTAAAGGAGTAGTCTAACTTTGTCAAGCGAACTGACGCGATGGAATATTTAGCTGTATTTGCAGAATTTTGCAATGCTAATAACTACCTATTTGACGATTCAAATCCTGTGTGCCATGTAGTGATGTCCCTAAAATCCCGTTATCCCGGGACTTTATAGGGGATCGCGTACGCCGTAAAAGCGGGCACAGCAAAATCTGGATTTGCAATTTTGAAGAGCGTGTAGTCGTTTGAGGACGTTCCGATTTATACTGTATTTTTGTTCAGTGATAAATATTTTTGTGTATCTTAGTTATTATTATTTTGTTTAACCGTCATAATAAAAAGCGATATACTTTGTTATATCTATAGCAAATAAAAGGAATATAATAATATTTGTGCTTTACGCTTAACTTATAAGTATGTTCAATAATATTATCTGGTATTAATAAGGTCAAAGTCATAGTTCAAAATCATTTATTCATTTAGGTCGCAAAGCAACACTTATGAACCTCAAAATATATAGGTTAGTGAGTTACTAAGTTACTGAAGCTACGTCAACGCGGCGCTGCCCAACTCAATTTGATTACAACGAGTATAATCAAATTACCGCTTTGTGGCTAACTATAAGAAGCATCTATTCTTAAGTTAGTTGTTCTAATTCTACACATAATATTTCGAAGCCTATACATAATAACTCGATTTAAAGTAAATCTACAAAGCGCATCCAAAAATTCAAGAGCCATTTAGAATAGCCTCAATTCCACGCCCGCCGTCTATTAAAGTAATCTTTCAACGACCGTCCGCCAACCACAATCCCGCGAACAGTCCCGCGTTTCCCACGCTAACGCACAGCACTATCCAATACTTACATTGTTATATCGCAGATTCGTTTTGTCTGCGTCATTGTTCGTTGTTTTGATTTTAAATGACTTTTTGACGCAAAATATGTCATAAATATTCTAGCGTGCAACGGGTCTAAATACGTTTAGCTGGATAAATTTTTGCGCTCGTATTTCGCTCTATGCTTTGGCTTTTATATGGCAGTGTTATATTTGGACAGTTCAATTACATGCTGCAATATTCAAATTATTTATTTTGGATAAAGAAGCATTATTCAACATACATAAATTGTATACACTCAAGTCTGAATATCTCTGAAAGGATAGGCAGATTTGTATTACACCAACCGAATTATGTAAAGACCCTAGTAAGTATTTAAGTATACAGAGTCCAGACTATTGCCGTCAACCGACATTTCCTGAGTCAGTGCAACTAATTCAGAATTTCCTAAAATCAAATATTGCCTAACCCGGGGATCGTATTCGGGATCACACAATCTCACTCAACCATAAGTGCAGACTTAGCAAAACTCTGCACCAACGAAATCGTTAATAATATAAATACGAAATATAGCATTCTCATTCATTGTGATTCTGAAATATGTTTGTTATTTTTTTTACAAACTGCTAGACGCCAATCAGCTTCTCAGAGGCTGAAGTGGCACCAGCCAATCAAATCACTAGGCATAACCTTTTTAGCTTTTTTTTTAACTTTATTTTAACACACCGTTGATCATCCTTTCAGAAACCGAATGTTAACCATTACACCGAAAATAAGTCGTTCATATTTGGTGCAAAGATAACTTGCTAGAAAAATCTGACTATTTTAACAGAAAAGTGACTTAATTCGCGGATAACAGCCAGAATACATATATATTTATTAGAACAGCCATTATGTCCGTTGCAGTAATACGTTTAAACATCTCTAAAGCCATTACGCCGATCCTCCAAAAGGGTAGGATTAGACAGCTTATATGAGACCATTCGTTTTGAAACTGTCCCTCGACGTAAAAAAGTTTAGTACCAAAAACCCTATTATTTAATGGAATTATTCTGACGTCACACAGATGTAGTGATAATTTAAAATGTCAATTGTTAGAATACCAGATATAATTGAAAAGATATTGTTTCTGGTCGCCGGTGCCGGTGTACAGCTGCCGCTCAAAGTGACTCTTTATAGGAAAAAGTTTTTAAAAGTTGCACGGACTAGAAACCTACAAAGACCTTTTAAAAACTTGTTTTTTCTTTGTAGAATTTGTACGTCAGTTATTGGCAAACAGTGGACTTAAACCGTACCTATAACCAACTCTGTATTTACCTATGTTTACAAATAAATATAGAAATTGGAAGACCAAGAGTTGCAGAGGTTTACCAAGATGAAAGAAAGTAAGTATTGAGTCGCCAAAATTCTTATTTAATAGACTAAACGTAATATTTATTGTAACATTCATAATTTTACTATGTTTAGCCAGAAAACTAGAATATTTCGTGGTATTTAAACATTGTGTGTGTCTTAGGTATTTTGTCAATAACTTTTGTTCCTTAGAAACAGTTTTTCTCTGAATGAAACCCTATGTCCTTTTGGACATCGGGTTTAATTCAGAGAAAAACTGTCATGAAATTCCGCATTTGACTTGACGTTTATGCGGAATTTCATGATGATCGGACGAGTATTTAAAGCGTGAAAGCGTAACGAACAAACTCACATTGGCATTCATAATATTAGTTAGGAAGTAAGGGTTCGTTCCGCTATACATACAGATGGACATCTATACCTATATTGCCACTAGCTACCAGTACGCTATATAGGTATATGTACTAGATGTTCCCGCGGTTTCTCCCGCGTTTATCGTTACTGCGCGGCCCCCGTGGGTCGTAGCATGATTTTATATAGCCTTATATAGCCTATAGATTATATATCCAAAACTAAAATAATTTTTCAAATCGAACAAGTAGTTTCTGAGATTAGAGCGTTCAAACAAACTCTTCAGCTTTATAATATTAGTATAGATCTACAAAATAAAACAAATAAGAAAGAGACTACGCACGCATAATTTAGAATTTCATTTCTACAGTAAATTTCGCTAATCGATGTCAATAACCTAATATCACCAAATGATAATCACCATCAATCATATAAGCTCTAGTTTTAAGGTGACTAATCCCAGTCCCACACAATACAATTACCTTCGCTGTATGCACCTAATCGCGGTCGCAAGGTGTTACGTCAAAAGGTCGTTCACCCCGCACGCGACAATTATTTTGCGTACGAGTGACGAGTGACTCATGCGCAGTTAAGGGCGTCGCACATATATACGATTAGTCGTTGTCGGTAAGCGCGGAAGTCGTAATGTTTGTTTATTGCTTTATTTAGATTGGTTATCGATGTAGTTGGGTGGGTGACTGTGTTGTTCGCTTGATACAAAAACAAACCTATAGTTTAAACTACACGTTAGAACTATAAGTTTTATTTTTGTAATTTTTCACTTGCGCACGTTGTTCTTTAAAGCCTCAGCTGCTGTTCGCGCTAACGGTTGTGTCAACTGATTTGTTGTAATTCAAGGTGAATCAATATTGTAATGCTATCTTGTAGCAGGCATTGGTGGCCCATCACGGAGACGGCCGAGGTACGACAGAGACACCTTTTGAGTGAACTCTGCACGCAGACATCATTGAGCTTCAGACGAATGTGTCGAGATTGATTTGTTGTAATGTTGAGTAAGAGTGACTCCTGTTGAGTAAATTGCACTGATTAAGGCTTAGCCTCAATTAACATAACCTGACATCACCTTAATAGATGTAACTCGTGTGGAGCACGCTTAAAAATATGAAAGTAACAGGCACAAGAACCATCTATCCAGAGTATTTTTAGACTTATGTTTAACTTATCACCAGATATAGTAAAATATAACGGTCAAAAATAGTAAATGATCACCAAATTGCACAGCAAAATATATGTACAGAGATCAAAATAACTTTGGGTGGGTTTAAGAAGGAACATAACATAACCTAACCCTTCCGAGGCGGAATGCAGTGATTTGAGGCGTATAGGTGCTCGTTATGATATATTTAAGTAAGCATATTTTGCTGCGCAATTACTATTTTTGGTGGTCATTATATTTAAGTCCGTTTTTTTATGAGCCTTCAAATTTTTGTCTTGTACAAACATCGAATTTGTAACAAACTGCCATGCCAGCAGCAAGTTAACTTATTTTACTTCGCTATGAGTGTAAAATAAATCGTCAAAAAATATACACAGTTTTACATTAAAATGTATTTAAACTCATATACCTTTCCTTTCCTTCTGAACTTAAAACATAGCTAGCGAAAAGTGGTAGTAATACCTTTCGAGGATATAAACTTGTGTGTATGCGTATGCAATCCGTCGCAGTTTCTAAGAGAGAGAGAGTTAAAAGGAAATTATACGATTTTATTTAATCTCATATAGTTAAAATATTCTATGAGCATGAAAGTAGACGTAATTCATTCCATTACAATGTAGAATATTTCTAGAAAATACATAAACTTCAGCAGTTTAATTAGCGTGAAATGCGTAAATTATTTAATTACCCGTAGTACCTCGCACCAAGCTTATACAGAACATGTAGCTACAGAAGACTAGATTGCCTTAATTCAATGCGAAAACCGAAACTTCGCACTTCTTCTAGAGACGGAGTCATCCTATCTTAATCCTAACTAATATTATAAAAGCGAAAATGAGTTTGTTTGTTTGTTACCTTTTCACGCCTAAACCACTGAACCGATCATCCTGAAATTTTGCATATACGTTGACAGGTATACAGGAACGGACATAGGCTCCCTTTCATCCCGAAAATAATTACTGTTCCCGAGGAAAACAACAATGACGTTCTTATGATAATAGATGGCGCCACGTGTCTTTCGATTCATGATTGAATTATATTATTACAAGAAGAGTACAACCCGAATTGATTGTCAAATTCTAAATTAACGTGAGTAAAGCTGCGGGCAAAAGCTAGTACTTAATATTCTTGCTAAGTGAGGACGACGCCTTTAATACGATAATATAAATGTCATATTTTGTAGTATATAGTTGTCACTACAGGTCGTACACGTCACAAGTATGTGGCGCAGCCTGGATGCGCAAGATGCTTGCACGGGCTGCATATGCCAGTTAATTATACGTGTACGTAGCTTGCGTCAGTCGTTTGCACGGCATTTCGCGCGTTATTCGCCTCGACTTCCAGACATGCATTACACGTTTGGATTATGGCAAGTAGAGGGTAGTCGGAAGGTGTGGTGTTGCCAGTGAGCAGAAATTAAATTATAGTGTTAGTTTTATTATTTTAGTTTTATTATTGTTCTGTTTTTTATTTTTATTTTGTAATTTGTATACTTTTTGTTTTTTTTGTTATTTCTTCGTGTTTTGCGTGTGCCCTTGTGTGCCAAAATAAATATCTTACTTTATTTCTTTTCTAGGAAGCTAATGTAAGTAACGTATACCGGAATCTGTAGTTCACTCGCATCTCTATGTGTGAGTAAGTAATTTTTCATGCGTTACACCAGTGTTCTGTAACAGTGTGTTTTGTGGATTATTTCAGTATCCGTTTCGTTACGACTGATTAGTTACCATCATTACTGCCTGACTTTCTACTTCCTTATTTTCAACCATGTAACGGTAATATTATGACTTAGCTGTTAGCTAGAAATCAAATTGCTAAAACACGCATAGCGGTTAATTATGGGGTTGTAATTTTGTATATACTAGTAATGACTTTTGAAAAACAATTGGTTTTAAATTATTACCTATAAACCTATAAGAGTTGTATGAAATGTATGTTTATAATAATAATATAAAACGACTACTTAACAACTGCACACTCGGTTTACTAAGGGGATTAACTATAATGATCAACAAACATACTAATTGCGCAGCAAAATATGCTTACTAACATATATCATAACGATCACCTATACGCCTCAAATCACTGCGTTCCGTCTCGGAAGGGTTAGGTTATGTTAGGTTCCTACTTAAACCCACCCAAAAATACTTTACTATATCTGGTTTGACTGTTATATTTTACTATATCTGGTGATAAATTAAATATAAGCCATTAGTAAGTGTGCTTACAGCTCAATTACTAGATATTTGCCATTATCAAGATCAGAAATCGGAAGTATTATTTGCGTAAAATATAAAAGTTCATGACTTCATACTTGCTTATACGGTAAACCCACACTTGTATATTTCCAATAATAATAAAGATCAGGTTAAGCTATTTTACCGTATTGCTTTCAATACAAGTCGTGGGCGAAACAGCGGGCATCAACTAGTAACTTCAGCCATATTTTATTTATATGATCTAACGCTGCTCAATAAAAATGCTTTACAAGACAATACTGTGAGAAATCCCATAAAGAATATATTCAATGTATCGAATACATAAATAGTTACAAATAAACAAACAAATCCCATTCATTATATACGTACGATCTACTCTGTTACATTTCGTTACACAAAATTGACTAAATGTGTGATATCCTTTATCATCCAGCACATTCAAATTTCTACTTTAATTTTCATATTCAAGGTTGATAATAGTGTGGAATTTTATATAGTATATGCAAAATATTTAAATGATACGAAAATATAGCACTTGATTATTTGGGTAGACAGATCAGCTAGAAGACTGCAAAACTGTGAACATCGATCGTAGACTGTGTGCATAGCATATGGTCATATCGCATTATGAAGCTTTGCAATGTCACAATACATTGCTAGTATATTGTATACTGGGACGCATAGCATTGCTTTGACATTCGTCGATCCTAAAATAACCGTACAATCAAAATTGAAACGTATTTCAACAAGTTAAGGTAGAAAACTGATCGTCATACGTAATGTAGTAAGCTTTGCAATGTCACAATGCATTGCTAGTATATTCTATTCTGCGTCGCGAAGCATAGCTTTGATATGCGTCGAAGCTAAAATTAGTATACAGTGAAAATTGAAACGTATTTCAAGAAGTGAAGGCTTAAAATCGATCGTCAAACGTATAGTATATGCAAAGTAAGTACATACTGTTGTCAATTGTTTTAAGCGTGTTAGTTGAATGTTAATTTGTTTAATAGAGTGTTTTGCGAGTTAATAATTAAAGTTTCGGTAATTGGAAACAGGATGCAGTTATTTCCATAAATGTACTACATAACAGGGGAAATAGTTTGAACATGGAGTTTTAATGTGTGTTGTTATACATGTCAAACGATAATTTTGTGTCGTATAAATGTAGACGTGCGTCTTAAATGTTGAAACAACAGGCAATATATGTGTATAAGGAAAATAATCTCTACATAGATGCATAGTCTCACGCCTGTAAGATTTCAAAATGGTATGTAGAAATATACCTATAGGCTACTTAGCGCCGGCGATAACTAAAATTGACTTTTGATCTAAAGCTATAATAATAATATTCTATCACATACACACAACACCATCTAGCCCAAACTAAGCAGAGCTTGTACTATGGGTACTAGACAATGGATAAACATACATATATACTTTTTTTTGTAAATACAGTCGAAACCGAATATAACAACATCGTTTATAACGACGGATCGGTTATTACGACCGAATGGCAAGGATCGCTCGAATCCCTATATAAACAATTAAGTAATCATATCGCCTATAACAACATGGGATACAGCAACATATCGCTTAAAACGACGAAGCTTTATCGATATTCATCGGCTTTAGCGACCAACCGTTTTACTTGTTCCAGCAAAACAAAAAACGAATAATTTAATTTTAAAAAGTTTTACTTATTCCAATCTATGAAGATATATTTTAAGCTGAGTATAGACTACACTTAGTATATTGTATATAAGTTTTTGGAACGAAGTTCCTTATCGCGCGTTGCGAAAAGGGGCTAGACGGAAAAAATTAAGATCAAAAGTTGTAACGACACTTTTTGTAACGACACTTTTTGCTATAGTTGTAAGTTTAAGGTCATTTCTTAATATGTATGTATTGTTAATGTCCACAAGCCAATTATTACTAAAATTGAGCCTACTGATTAAGTTTATATTACATTATATTTGTTAATAATAAAAAAAATATTATTATAACTTAAAAAAAAAACAATTTTTACAATTCCTTCACTAATTAATCGAAAGGAACTTCGTTCCATCCGGGTGTCCCTTGACACCTCTCAAGTTTTTCCGAATAACATTTTTATTTCTTTTTTTGACGTTTATTTGAAATCAAGTATATTATACATAGAAACACCCAGACCAAGACAAACGAACAGAACGACACATCGTCTCTTCAGACAATTCTTCCAACAAAAGTTACTTCTGCATCGAGAAAGACGAGATATTCATAACACAGAATACGGCTGGCAAAAATGAAGCAACGTAGACAATAACTTGAGACTTACTGTTAGGGAGCATACTTATTTGTTAATATAATGGAGCATATATACACTACACTACACTAATACCGATAAGTTTACAAGTCGATAATGCATTCTAAACGCGTATCATTTAACGCGGCGGGTGGCGCCTCTTGTCACGAGGAGTGGAGTGATGTCAAACATTCCGAAGTCAACTCTGCAATAACTATTCGCTAACTTGGATTGTATAACAGTACTGTTGCCAATGGATGAGGAACTGTGTTGGTATGCTGTTCTGTAGATGGTAATGTAAGAAAATGTTTCTATTAGTCTATTGAGCCGCAGTGGCACACCGGCGGCTGATACAATAGGTTTTTCAATAATGTCTGGTATTGTAACAGTGGACAGACCATTTTTAAAGACAATTCCGGTTTTTGGTATAGCGAGAGTAGTCTTAAAAAAAGATAGCTCTGTGTCGCGAGTGACTTTGCAAATATACAGGATGTCGGTAATTAATGGATAACCTTGAAATGTCTTATAGTAGAAACTTATGACCGTTCAGAAAAAAATATGGAAAGAAATCTATCCTAACTATTACCTGAGATATGATTTTTTTTTATTTACCATGTTTAACTTTCTTGTACACTATGACCATAAATTAATGAATTTTATCGGTTTTTTGTTGTTTTATTATTAAACACTAATTATGCTAATAGATAGACAGTCAAAAGTATGACTAGCTATTGCACTGAATTTTTTTTTTTAATTAATTTTTTTTTGTTTTCTTTCTTTCTTCTGAACGGCCATCAGTTTTACTATAAGACATTTCAAGGTTATCCATTAATTACCGGACATCCTGTATAATTGGCGAATACAAAGTATAATCAGGCTTAAAATAATCATTCGTGAATCACACAAATAATTGTAACGTGTGGGGTTCGAACCCACAATAGCGTAGAGGCAGAGCGGTCTGGTACCGGAAATCAATGTACACCTATGATATCTACTCACGGTAATCCCACAGGAACTTCAAGCAGGATAAAAATGTTTATCCAGTTCATGGTCTATCTATATGGCAATAATTTAACCGATTTGGATAAAATTTCTTATAGCTATACTTGAGCAGCTATAGCTCAGTGGGAAGACCAACAGACTGCAATGCAGAAGGTCTCGGGTTCGAACCCACGTGCGCACCTCTGACTTTCGGAAGTGATATGACTTTTCGAAATTATGTGCGTATTGATTGACAATAACGCCTGCTCCGTGCCTCGGAAAGCACGTTAAGACGTCGGTCCCGGCTGCCATGAACATCTATGGCAGTCGTTATTGGGAGAGTGTCGACACAAAAGATCCCACTGGGTCGAAGTGTCGCCGGTCTGCACTGATTGGCCCCCACATAAGATAAGATAAGATATAGCTATACTTAGATATATAGGTTAGAAACACCATACGCTACTATTACAAATGTACGATTTCTTACGTTCACACGAATTAAATAAAAAATTAACAACATAATTAAATACTGACATGAATTAGTCGCCACCTGAATTTTTTAAACCTCATTTATTAAACTGCGAGTCTTCTTCGAAGAGGTTAATTAAAACACTTTGTGGGTCTGTGTGTCTGTCTGTTAGTGACAGGCATAGCTCCGGAACCACTGGACCGATCGACTTCTAACTTGGTGTGCAGACACCTTGGGGTAATACCTCGGTCGAGTTTGAATATGGGCCCGAGATATAGGGTCACAAGTTCACATGAAGACGAAGAGGTTGAATCCTGGGTTTTTACACCCATCTCGTTTCCTCTACATTTATGTTTTTGTCCATGTGCATATTTAATCTTCAGCGTTAATTTCGTGTAGGTATGTCATTCACCTTAAGTAAATTCTCTTAACACATTGACTGCCATGTAGCAGACAATAGAAAATGTATTGTTCGCGGTTATTTATGACCGGCATGGCGTTCAATGTGTTAATAATGAGAAGTGTGAGCCCTAGACATAACTAACGAAATGTGAGTGCTATAAACCTCTAAGGCTCTATTTAACCTTTGGGAATCTACAAAAGTTATATACGTACTGAGATAAAAACTTACCTAAAATCTTGATTCTGATGTCACTATAAACTATTTAATTGAGCATAAAGAACTTTCATATCGTAAATTAAATTTATGTCTGTATCACTTGTTCTCATCACATGAACTGAGAGAAATGATTCACAATGAAACTTGCAACAATTGATTAATAATTATATAAAAAATAATATATGTAATGTCCACCCACGATGTACGCTTATCATTCAGTGCAGGCGTTCCGCGTTAGTCATAGTTGAACACATGTAGCACGGCGCGGTGCTTCATATATCTGAAGAGAAGTGTACGCCAAACACATAATGTTTATGTGTAACAGTATGTTTTAGGGCCCACGTAATAGGTGGCATGACTATCTACAGGACATTGCCAGACTCTATATTGCCAGTGTTAATTTCCTAGCTGAAAATACAACGCGACTTTTCCAAACCCGGGCCTCGAATACGGATAGGCCTAAGCGTAGGCTCAAGTTATGTAATACAACCAAAGTTATCAGAATAGCAATGCTTGTTATAGATTTTTTGAGAAGAACGAGAATGCTTTGAGTCGTATACTTTTAAGTTTTAAAGTAAAACAGCCTTTTTGAGTTTTAAGTTAGTAAACTATTAATTTACTAACTTCAAAGTATAAGGAAATAGAAATATTCGTCAACTAAAGCGGCGGCAGCCCAATAGAGAGGACATTGGTCTTGCAATCGCGAGATCATGGCTTCGAATCCATTGCAATACCGACGCGGGACCTAAATCCAACACAAACATAACTAGCTTAGCTGTAGGGATGAACAAAAATACTACTAATTTCCAACCCAAATTGCTGGTAATCTCCAAAAGAATTACCTGCAATAATTTCTTCCACTATATTAAACGTTATTCAGACAAAACAAAGATAAACCGGACAAAAAACGTTTTATCCAACCTTCCTTCACAGATAATACCCAAATTTTTCCTCAACAAAAACAGCATTATTTATTTTTTTCTTTATGCGAGCAAAGGAATTAATAGATATGTTCATATCACGCGAATCTTTTTTCTTCTAACAACAAATCATGTTAGCGCGACGGCCTACAAAAAAATGTGTAGAAGTTGAATGAACTCGTAAATATTTTTAATATGGCCTCTAGGATTTAGATTCACGCCTGTGTATTAAGAAAGGGTTAGGCGGATCAGTGCTCTGACGTTTTTGCAACTTGAACATATGGTCCGTTATTTTCTTATTTGTGTTATTTGGTATACAGTTGTATCGGTATTTCTCCGACGATACTGAGATATTATCAAACGATTTAGTTATCAGATTGTATACCATTGTGCGAATGTGAATGTTTTAGTAGTAGTAGAGCCTCTTTGATGTCAGCATGAATGGGCCGGTTCGACCGGGGAAGGACTACCCTCTCACAGAATATTGACGTGAAATACCACTATTCCTACTGTTGTGTTTCGTTCGGTGAGTGAGAGTGCCGGAGGCCCAATCACCCTCTTTCCCCCTTCCCGCTCCTTCTCCTTCCCACTTCCTTTCCTAAAGGGTCGGCAAAGCGCAAGTGATGTCTCTGGTGTTGCAGGCGTCTATAGGCTACGGTGACCACTTACCATCAGGTGGGCCGTATGCTTGTTTGCCACCTTGGTTGTATAAAAAAAAAGTAATTCGCTAGATTTTCAGATCGTCGTCAGATTACACCGATTGATCTATTCTAGGTTATCTTTATTACTATTGTGTTTCGTTATTTATTTGTTTATGTGCTTGATTATTTTTTTAATTGATCGACGATTCAGTGTTCCATGTGGTCGCCACACTACTGCTTGTATGTCATGTTGTATGTACGTTCTCCAAAACAACAAAAATTCGACGTATCCACAAATATTTGTGCCGACTTTTTATGTTCTTTGTGAACTTTTTGTAAAGTCGCCTATAATACAAGAATTACCTCTAGTATAGACAATGTCTTTAAGTATACATGTTACTAAAGATTTGTCATGATATTTCAAACACGGGTAGCTCTAAAATATGAATACTAAAAAGGTTTAAAAACTTATCACATTAAAAACCAGTTATATAAATAAACTTCATCGTGTGTAAAAATCCTTGGATATTACAAAAACTTAGTAAATAGTATGAACTTGCCTACTCATTTATTTTAATAAAAATATTTCAACAAAATATAATATAATAATCAGGGATTTTTACTATGTGTTGCTTATTATTAGTTTTCTTGGTACATCTTCAATTAAGCTACGGGCAATTAGTTTAACTAGCGGTCACCTAGTGCTCGAAATTCGACCAAAGTTTTCCTGTAAGATATTGCTGATATATGTCATTATATATTGATATATGTAACCATAGTTACGCGCTTCGACTGCGTATGTCAAATGCATGATTGTGTGCGTGTAGTGTTTTTTCATTAATTTAATGTATTTCTAATGCATATTTTATATAAATATTAGCATTCGCCCCTCCTTCTCCATATAAACTTTAACTGTGCCAAATTTCATACACCTCCGTCCGCGCAAATTTCGTAAAAAGGGATACAAAGTTTTTGCTTCACGTATTAATATATAGATTATATAAGATTAAATAGAAGTATTTTTAACATACACATAAGTCTAACAACCGGAAGCACACACATTACCGCTACTTAAACATGTGACATACATACGCTGACACTGAATAATTGACGTTTTACGTAACAGTTAAATTGAAAGCAATTTGTCTTTGTCACCGAACCGCAGGCAACAGAGATATCGATTCTAACAAAAAGTTTACTAATAAATAACTACTCTATATGTTATTCTTAGTTAATGTCCTTATCGATGTTTTCCCGAGCGCTAAGTTTTTTTTACACAACTTGCGTGGAAACTAGCATACCTGATGGTAAGTGGTTACCGTAGACTGGACGCCTGCAACACCAGCGGCATCACTTGCGCGTTGCCGACCCTTTAGGAAAGGAAGTGGGAAGGAGAAGGAGCGGGAAGTGGTCAAGAGGGTGATTGGGCCTCCGGCACTCCCACTCACCGGGTGAAACACAACAGTAGGAATACTGCTATTTCACGTCGATATTCTGTGAGAGGGTAGTCCTTCCCCGGTCGAGCAGGAGCCCATTCATGCTGAAATCAGCGAGGCTCTACTACCTTTTAATATATATTATTATGATATGTCCTTCTTCAAACAAGGTTTAAAGAGAATTCTTCTTTCACGGTAAGCACCGGCTTTGCTGCGTCCTGACATTGCTGAAGTCCATGAGCAGCGGTTACCACTTTTCATCAGGTGGGCCACTTGCTCGTCTGCCACCAATGGCAATAAAAAAAAGAAAAAGAAAAAAGATGAAATCATAAATGCGTCCTTATATACATCGCACGAAAAAGTATCCACACTAAGTAGCTATAGTTAGCTCACACAATATATGATAGAGAACATTTAATATATAATTACAATATGAGTGAGCGAGATAATACTATACAAATATAATTCAGATGTCATGTTGGCATTGTGTGACAGATGACAACTTAACGTCCAGAAAGGTGGAATGATAAAAATCTAGGAGATGTAAGCTATATTTAAGACAAACCATTCTTGGGAAGCGCTAGACCACTAGTTCCCTAAGTGGTCCAGGTGGACCCCCAGGGGTTCACGGGAAACTCGACGGGGACCCACGTTGGCGAGAAAAGAAAATGGGGGTTCACAATTCGTAAGCGGGTGTCCACGAAAATTTATTTGCTTTAGATAGTGAGGAATGTGAATGAGAATGTGAGGAATGTGATGAAAGTGAATGAAGCCAGAGAAGTGTGTCAGGATCGTAGCAAATGGAAATCCGTAGTCTCTGCGTACCCCTCTGGGAAACAGGCGTGAATCTATGTATGTATGTAGATAGTGAGGAACTAAAATGTTGACTTGACTTCACCGACTCTTCGACAAGCTCAGTGACTGTTATTTGTAAAACCTTGCATATTCTATATTCATTACCAGTAGGTTTTCGATTTTCGGTAGCGAATTAATAAAATAAAAAAAAAATAAAAAAACAGCCACAAAAATTTGAGATTTGATAAAAATTTTTACTTGCATGAAGTTGTTTAGCTGTAGGGGGTCCACCGAAACCAGCAAAATTTTGATAGTGGTCTATGAGAAGAAAGTCTGGGAACCTCTGTTCTAGACGAATTACGCAATGGTCGCCGCACTACTGCCGATGAGGCGAGTGTTCTGTGATCCACTGATAGTTGATCTCGGTATAAGTATTCCTTATGTCCGTTTTTTCGAAGTCTGTTAAGTCGTTCACGGCGTTTATTTATATCGCAGCAATAGTAAACTAAAATGTATATACTTATATATCGGATATGTCCCTCGGAAGCAAAGAGAAAATGGCGTATTTTCCAAAATACAAGACCGACGGCGTCGCTTGAGTGAATGAATGTGGTCGGCTACGTACAAGTAACACAGTTCAATCAAAAAGGAAGTCATCCTCACTCGTCCGTAGCGTTTCATCAACGTGCGCGAATATATTTTTTGCTCGAGTGACCGGGGCTCATTCTGTTGAACACGCCAGTTGACTGCCAAACTATATTTTAGTTTTATTCGTAAAGAGGACAAACTTCTATATCAATAGCAGCAAAAGGCTGCCACGCAAAAGTCTTAATTTAGTTCGCATAGCATTACCTGCTTATACGTTACGAAACAGTAGGTATATAAATTACAATTAGTTGAACACGTTGAACGTCAGAATCGACACCTCTATGTACAACGCAGTAGGTATTTATTTCTTTTGTTACGTTCGCTGGTAGATTTTTTTGGTCCGACTTTTATGGTCGGGTCGGTAACGTAAATACTGGGTTTTTATACGTATTCGCTTTTTTATTTTGCGTACACTACTGTCCTTGTCAAAGTTGCGGTTGGCGGGTGAAAAATATTTCCTATATAGCGAGCAATGGAATCTAAATATTGAGCCGTTTGGAACGATAGCCAACTGTTTTTTGCTGACTCATGTGCGGATATATGTGTAAATTTTGTTCCTATTGGATTTTGTGTTGGTTCTGTTGTGAAAGTACAGCAAAATAAGGGTATGCAGAGGAGTTACATTGCTAAAATAACTTTATTTTGTTTGACTAACTAAATACAGTGAATTTCTATATACATATTACTAACTAGATGTTCCCGCGGTTTCACCCGCGTTTATCGTTACTGCGCCGTCCCTGAGGGTCGTAGCTTGATGTTATATAGCCTATAGCCTTCCTCGATAAATAGGCTATCCAACACTAAAATAATTTTCAAATCGAACAAGTAGTTCCTGAGATTAGCGAGTGCAAACAAACAAACAAAAACTCTTCAGCTTTATAATATTAGTATAGATATACACACAGAGCAAGTAACTACATACATACACATGAGCTGTATAAATAATATCGAAAGGGTAGGTAGAGATGTATTTCATCCAAATGTTACCAGCTTTATATTGTCTTATGTTTACGCGAATGTTATTCATTGAAATTAAACTACTATCTACGTAAAAATAAAATAAATAGTATAATAGTATAGTAATAGTATAAATAGTTTTAATAGTTTCAATAATTTAATTAGCTTAAAAATTTGTAAAGTTTAATAGTGATTATAGTAGTGTAACAGTTTTTCAACATTTTATAATAGTGTCAAATAAATAACGCGATAAAATCCGTATATAGTAGTTTAGTTACCAGCTTTATTTTAAATCCTGAGCTTTATCCATATATCTTTCAGATTTCTAAACACCAAGTTAAAAATGAAAATTTTCTTCCAAAAAAGATCCAATAAAATTTTTCCGAACCGGGAATACCAAGCATGACCACACAATCACACGCGAATTTTACTGCAAGCTTACGCTACGGACCAATGAGGCAGCCAATTAAATGTCTTGAGTAACAATATTCTAAGGAGGTATAATTTGTTTGTTTATAGAGATCGATCTCTGTAACCACTTAACCGATTCCCAAGTTTGTTTCACTGATAAAAAGGTACACTATCCAAAGATACATTGGCTACATTTCCATCACATATCGATATCAAATCTATACTAATATTATAAAGCTAAAGAGTTTGTTTGTTTGAACGCGCTAATCTCAGGAACTACTGGTCCTAATTGAAAAATTATTTTCGTGTTGGATAGCTCATTTATCGAGGAGGGCTATAGGCTATATAACATCACGCTACGACCCACGGGGCGGCGCCGGCGCAGTAATCATAAACGCGGGTGAAACCGCGGGCACATCTACACTCGCGTGCATGTAAATCGACTCAAGCCTCAAGTGCGCATAAAAAGTGATATAACTTAAAAATGCCTTATTTTACCTCTATATAATGTTTTACATAATTAAAGCCTAGTAATTGAGCTTTAAAATTACGTAAGTTGCATGAAAATCGATTCAGTAGGTTAGTAAAAAAGGTGAATGTCAAAGATATTGTAAAAAATTTTGAAAATTCATACAATTTCACAGTATGGGGGTTATTGGGTATAAATGAAACAAAATGTGCATAAGATAAAAAAATTATTCGTGTCAATATTTGGTGTTCCCTCCTCTAGCCCTGATCACTGCTCTCAAGCGATTCTTCATTGACCTTATCAACTTTTTAATTGATGATTGTGGTATTCGGCCCCACTCTTCTACCAACGCAGTCTTGAGCTCATTGATGTTTGTCGGAGCTGGATTCCTCGCCCTAACTTTACTTTTGAGCTCGTCCCATATGTGCTCAATGGGATTTAAATCGGGGCTGAGCGCTGGCCAATCCATAGTGTGAATTCCAACTTCACTCAGGAACTCACGTGTGGCCCGAGCAGTGTGACATCGGGCATTGTCATGCATCAAGATGAAATTATCCCCAATAAAGCCTTGATAAGGGACAACTTGATCCAGTAGAACATTTTCAATGTAACGATCACTGGTCAGACCTCCTCTCCGGCCTCCCCCAGGAACGAAAACAAGGTCCGTTTATGCTTCTAAGGAAATTCCAGCCCACATCATGCAAGAACCGCCACCATATGCAACGGTTTCAACAAAGCAGCACTATGAAAACCGTTCACCAGGACGCCGGTACACCCGACCTCTCCTGTCGCTGCCATGGAGACACATCCTCGTCTCATCTGTGAACAGGACCGACTGCCATTGCTCTATGCTCCAATCCAAGTGCTCTCGAGCAAAGTGAAGGCGTGCTTGACGGTGGGCTGTGGTCAACTTCGGGCCTGTAGCGGGTCTTTTCGGAGTAAGCTTCCTTCAACCTTCTTCTAACTGTCCACTGACTGACAGTTACTCCGCGAACTTGACGTAGCTCCTGCTGCACATCCACGCCGGTAAGGTGTCGATTTCGGAGAGAGGTCGAGTCCCGGTCGAACCGGTCGTCACGCTCCGAGGTGCACCGGCGTCGGCTGGTATTAGGCCGCCGAGTAAAGGCACCACTCTCTTGAAACCTCCTGTACACTCTCGAGACAGCAGACTGACTCATATTCAACCGACGAGCGACTTCTCGCTGGTTCAACCCTTCTTGCAACAGGGCAACGACTTGAGCGGCTTCTTCAGGTGTTGTATCCATAATTTTCTTCAAATGACGGCTTCAATTTGCAGAGATGTGTTCAGGTCAACGTCTAGTGAGCGACTGATAAGAAAAAACGATTACAGGAGGTTTTTATAGCGGGTTGTGTCGCGCAAGTTGTGTATAGAGCGCAGAGCAGTTTATGGGAGGTTGCGTTCAGTTGCATTCTAAGGACATGTGTTTATTTAAATTACTGAAATTATGCTACCATTTTAAAGCCTAATTACTAGGCTATAATTATGTAAAACATTATATAGAGGTAAAATAAGGCATTTTTAAGTTATATCACTTTTTATGCGCACTTGAGCCTTGAGTCGATTTACTTGCACGCGAGTGTAGTAATAAATACGAAATAAATAACATCTAGTAATAAAATAAGAAATAAATTGAGATTGCAATGGGTTCCTTCTCATATTGGGCTCCAGGGTAACGAGCACGCTGATACGTTGGCTAAGTTAGCGTGTACAGATGGAATGAATTACGCTCTTAAAATGTCTTACTCTGAATACTTTGGTAACATTAAAAAGCTATGTAATAGTCATTATAAAGAATATTTTGACGAGAGGAGTAAAGAAAAGGGCATTTGGTATAAAACCATTCAACATCAGCCTGCTAGGATACCCTGGTTTATTAATAGCAATTTAAATAGAAATATTATTACTATAGCGCATAGGCTGCGCTCAGGCCACTATTTATGTAGAAAGTTTGGACATCTCATGAAAAAAGTCGATACGCCCGATTGTGAAACTTGCGGAGTCCTTCATGATGTCCAACACTTACTGATGGATTGTGCCAAATACCAGCGCCAAAGGAACTCGTTGATGTTCAAATACAATCTGAACGTGTACGATGTAGGACTTTTCATTAGTATTCTAAGTGACCCTACTTCAAATGCGGCGTTAGACCTATTTGAAATATATGTACATCAACGACTTCCTGTATCTCCTATCATTACATAGTAAGTAATTATCTTAGAATAAGCCACGGTAGGGCTAACATATTATTTTGTAATAAAAGCCTCTAAATTAAAAAAGACTAAAAAAAAATACGAAAAAGAACAAGATAAAGATACCTATTTTCCTGTAAATATAAAGATATCGCTTCACGTATATTCTGGTTCAAGTAGATACTCAATCCTACTCGATGGCTGTCTGTGCGGAATCAAGGGGCGCGTATAAATAAAATCAGTTAAAGAACAATATAATTAAATTAGCCGGCTTGGCTTGGACGGAGCATTCCCATGAGACAATGTGTTTATACACTATACACTACTCTTTGATGTTAAAATGGATGCTGTTGTGTAAAAATGAAGCAAGAAGGTAATTTGAAATTAATTATGATGTTTTAAATGTGATACTTACACCTTTGTGCAATCTGCTGACACTAATAACTACTTTTAATCTCTCTTATTTTCAAAATTACTACCGGGCTACTTTCAAATAAATACCCGTCAAGTGTCGAGCGGACATACGCTGTCCGCAAAAATCAGTCATCAAAATAAAAAAAATAAAAACTACTAATGTATGTCCGCTGCACACTTGACTCGTTAATGAGTCAAGTGTCGAGCGCACATACATTTGTCCGTTTGTGTATTGTTTGCACAATGAATTTTTAATAATTTTTATGTATTTCCACTCGACAGCCAACACCCTGCCTGGTGTCGGCTCCGTTCGCCCCTTGAGTTTCGCCCCTGATTACCTAAGTGTATCCGTTCGCATCAACACATCAGAACATTTTATCAGAAGGGGCGAAATCCAAGGGGCGTACGGAGCCAACACCATCTGCCTCGATGGCGTACTGGTTAGTGTAACCGACTGCCACGCCCGAGGTCGCGGGTTTGATTCTCGCACAAGTCAAAAATTTGTGTGCATAAACATGGATGTTTGTTTTACAAAAGAAAAGTATATATTATGTATGTTTATCCATTGTCTAGTACCCATAGTACAAGCTCTGCTTAGTTTGGGCTAGATGGTGTTGTGTGTATGTGGTAGAATATTATTATATTATTATTAAATGAACTCGGTCATGGGGAAACTAAGATCATCCCGTGACCGTGATTGCTGAAAACCAGACAAAACGTGGAGGAAGGAGGAAGGAAAAGAAAAGGAAGGATAATACGGAAAGGAAGTAAAATAAACTATTTTCACTGCACAGGTACATGTTGGTTCACTACATCGAATGCAAAACTCACACAAATATTTGTTTGATCAACAAATGGTTGTAACGAGTCTGAGTGTACTTTGTGTCCGTTGTTCAAACGTTTAAAAGACCCAGTCATAGAAATATAAAAAACCAGTCGATAAAGGAATTATTTCTAATGCAGAAATTGATATAAAAAGTAAAAATACTGTGAAGCATATTTTGTCTTTATTTCCATAGTATAGATAAGCATCTTAACATAACTACATATTATATTATTTAAACGTGTCGTAATTTACTTAATAAGATTAGGTCAATTGTTATTATTTGTGTATTTATTTTTAATTAGAGCTCTATAGCGTCATCTTGTGCTGATCTATATCTAATAATCATGATGTGTACACAGAGTTAGAACCATAGTTTAAACCAAAACTGTTAGTTTATAAGTTTTATACTGTATGCACTATGTTTTGTTTTGTGTGCCTTATTAAATAAATAAAAAGCTGTATTCCAACCGTGATAAATCTGCGATAGGCAGATTTTTTACTTAAGACAATATTATGCGCTCTTTTGCGTAACACCGTCCCTCTTCGTTGTTCAATTGAGTTTAATGGAGACGCTTGCCTCCCGGCCGCACGTTTGCACAGCTTCTAGTTACTTACTGAGACAGAGGATAGAGGGCCGGCAGACACAAGACCTAACACCGAGTTACACCACGTACTACTCAAACTAACTGCTAACTACCTTGTGATTGGTAGTTTCAAGTTTAATGACGCTGAAGAAAATGCTTGAATTGTGAGGTTGGTGGACGGGTTAATATTGTGTGATTTTTTATTTTTATTTTTATGCAACTAAGGTGGCAAACAAGCATACGGGCCCACCTGATGGTAAGTGGTCACCGTAGCCTATGAACGCCTGCGATACCAGAGGCATCACTTGCGCGTTGCCGACCCTTTAGGAAAGGACGTGGGAAGGAAAGGGAGCGGGATGGGGGAAAGGGGGTGATTGGGCCTCCGGTACTCTCACTCACCGAACGAAACACAACAGTAGGAATACTGCTATTTCACGTCGAAATTCTGTGAGAGGGTAGTACTTCCCCAGTAGAGCCGGCGACCCATTCATGCTGAAATCAGCGAGGCTCTACTACTCAAGAGTTATATCGTATGAAGAGGTTAAAAAGAAAGCAGAAGACAGAGATACGTAGCGATTACTCCATCGACCTGTCCTATGCTATTAGTTATGCTACGCTATTATTTAGTCACGAACTACCTTTTCATGTCACAAAGTGTAAGTGTATGCGTCCTCATGCCATACTACATTGACTACAGATAAATATTATTTCAAATCTGAAATCTTCTTACCTAATATTATTAACTTTTCTTTTATTTTTACAATTTAGTTTTATATGGACAGTGACATATGGGCATAATGACTGCAACACCTGGTACATAAATGAGTTGTAAAATACTGAAATTATAATTTGATGGTGATTTAAAAGAGTGGCCTTGAGTTTCTTGCAGGTATCTTCTTATAGGCTCGAACTTTTGCCTGAACCTTGCAACTAACATAAATGTAAATTCAGTAAATGTAACAAACTCACTAACCCCTTTGACGTTCATAAGTGTTACTTTGTGACCTAAGTGAATAAACGATTTTTGACTTTGACTTTGACATTAAAGAATAAGAAGTAATGAAAATAGTAATCTCCTGCTAGTTAATGGTAGGTAATCCATTTAGTACATATTTATCTGTACTTAATCATATAAATACAAGTAAAAGGAAACAGGAGGGTTACATTTAATATCGCCACTTGTCTAATGCGTGGGAAGATAAACATGTCACCCGGCTTCGCTTTCATTTGTTAGAATTAAATATTTACACACACGCGATACTGTCGTCACTCATCAAATATTACAATCGGGAAACATATTTTTTATCGAAAATAGGGGAGATTTTATTTTGTTAACATTAGATTGATTACCTCTACTCCGGTGGTATAAGTTTTTCTTATCCTTAAGTAATATTATAAATGTGACTGTGAGTTTATTTGTTACGCTTTCACGTCTTAAATACTCAAGCTCTTATCGTGAAATTTCGGATACACATTGTCTGGTTCTGGTGTACAGAACAACAACATTTTCTGGATGAAAGGTACCCCTTTCTCCTGAAATAAGTACTGCTACTCGAGGGATAGTAATTTATTGACAAAATCTATGTATATTAACGTGAGCGAAGCTGTGGGCAAAAGCTAGTATGATATACATACATTTGAGACTAATCACAAGTACTTCGGTACCGGGTTTGACAAAATAAGTAATTTGTAGCGTTTTTTATAAGACAATTTGAAATGGATATAATAGACTTCTGCCTACCCAGTACCCGTTCAGATATACAGGCTGTCCGGTAATTAATGGATAACCTTGAAATGTCTTATAGTAGAACTGATAGTCGTTCAGGAAAAATATGAAAAAAAAAACATACTGTCATACCTTTGACTGTCTATATATCAAAAAACCGATGGAATTCATTAATTTATGGTCGTAGTGTACAAGAAAGTTAAATAATATGGTAAATTAAAAAAACCATATCTCAGGTAGTAGTTAGGACAGATATTTTTCATATTATTTTCTGAACGGCCATCAGTTCTACTATAAGAAGTATCAAGGTTATCCATTAATTACCGGACAACCTGTATATACAAGTATAAGTCTACGTATGTCATGCCATTTAAATCTCGCAGTATAAGTATTTCTATATCAACTAGTATCTATCTATCTCAGGAGACGGTGAACAAACGCTTAACAAATGTGTAAAATATTCTGATTATTAGTTAACCAGTGCCAGAACCGAGCTATTAGATTTTTTATTTTGCTCGTCAAAATGAACACATTCTACCTGATGGTAAGCAGTCGTGTGGTCTAAGAGCAGTGGCCTCCACACCGCCCTCATAGCAGCCCTGGCGATGTTGACGTCTCTACTTTGACGGCCTGAGAAGGTACTTTTTAAGCCCCGCTTAAAGGACCCAGGGTTGAAGGAAGAAGGAAACACGTGCCTTGGCAGAGAATTCCATACCTTGATCGTTCGGCAGAGGTATGAGGACCCAAACTTGTTGGTACGCGCTCTAGTCGACTCTACTGTGTAAGGATGGCATCTGAGCCCAGCACGCGTTGTTCTGGATAGGAAAGGGGAGGGCGGGATAAGTTGGAATAACTCTTCAGAGCAGATAATCATGCGGCTTGAGAATGCTAACGCTAGATTACTTATCAACAACACCCAACAAGGGAAAACTTACCCAAAGCCCAACCAACTTAACTTCTATTACGTATCCTTAAACGAATACAAGAAAATTAGTTGTAGGAAGTTGCCTAAGTGTAATAATGAAGTTTGGCTACGGAACACTGCGGTAGGTCCAACATTCGACGCACGTCCCCAACTGTATCCACACCAAATGAGTACACTTCCTTGCCAAAAATTAGACCAGTTATCTTCTCTCTCTTTTATGTGAAATATAGGTATTTATAACCAGTAAGTGTAAGGCCTCTTGTACACACTAAGAAATTTCACCGTGTCTGCTGCAGATAGGACCAATTCATCATGTACACGAAAAGAATTTTGTCGGATCTAGGCACGAAAACTTATCGTGTCTACTGCAGACAACACGAATAGGAACGTGTAAACGATAACATTGTTTTCGGGTAGTCGTGCGTAGGGTGTGATAGACTAGACAAGTCTGTTATTAATTTTCGTTTGTTTGTGAAGAAAATGTTAACTACGTCCACGCAAATAAACGTGCAAAAACTACCTGAACCACCTCACCTACCCCGCCCCCCACCGCACCGCAGCAGAATGTCGCGCGTCGTGTCTAGCGCAGACAAGATTTTTTCTTGGTCAGCGCCGAAGCAGTGTACACAGTTCGTGTGTAGAAACGACACGAATTCTTGCATACGCCCGGCGACTTTTATTAGCGTGTACAAGAGCTCTTAAGGGCTCTCAATATTTCTGTGTGCCTTCTGCACTTTTATAAGTAACTTTAAGGTGTTAATGTCTAATTATAAGGTTTAATATTTTTTTCTTTTTTTGTAATATGGGGATGAGTGTTGGGACACGGGAAGCATGATGCAATAATATTTGATGTTGCACTATTTAGATTGCAACGCCGCGACGCTTGCCGCGCCAGTCAGTCACTTCCCTCCCGTGAATGTAACAACTTGTATACTTGGTTTGATTCCGCGCAAATAAATGAGGTTCACATAAAGCACCGTTTTATTTCACTGTGATCTTCGGCCGGAGAGACTAGATACGCACATCTATATAAATACAGTAAAGACATAACAACGGATGCTGTATTAGTTTGATGTACCTTGGAAGGGTAAGCACGATAGACTCGTAGCCTATGTAGTAGCATATTGCAAACTTCTAGATACATACCAGGCTATCTGAGTGTAGGAGGAGATAATATGTATATGATAATAAATAAGTGTGTGCGCAAACATAAGTTAATCCGTCACTCGTAGGATGGCAGTCTAACATGATCGGAAAAACATCAGGCGTTGCTCTGATGCTGCCTCAGTGACCTAGCGGTAATGGTGGCCACAGGCATGGGATTTTAGGTTTGTTTCACATGGCGAGCAAAGTTTAATGTCCATAAAAGTTCAGTAGCCACACAGAGTCTACAAATATGTTCGGTAAGCACCAATATACTCGCGGGGGATCTAAAATATGCTTTCCGAAGCACAAGGACAACATTACCATCTTCCTAAATCTAGGCTCTTATCGGTATTTCTTGATAGAAACCATTTCTTTTCACGATCCAGATTTAGAATCCGAGTTTTTTTTATAAAGACACGGCATAGTGATTGCAACGGACCTGATGGAAAGCCCAATTACAGTCCAGAGATAGTGACGACGAGGAGAATATAGATGTCTTCTACCCGTCGTCAGTGTCGAGCCGGTCTGACCAGATGCTTTTTCACACTACGTTTGAAGGACTCAATGTCATAGAAAGGAGGGAACATGATACAAATTGGTGGATGATTTATACATATACCTATATCTAGTAAAGGTACTAAGTACAATAGCATATTAACGCCAATTTACCGGTCGTCTTATTGACAATAACCCAAGCTTGTTCAATGGGTATTGTGGCGGCCAATGAGGGCTCATGTTGACAGCGGTTGATTGCGCCCTTGATGATTATTGATTGATTGTGGTAATGACCTCATCTTAGCCAAGCTTAGTTAATTAATACTCAATCATTAACATTGCTAAGGGAATATGTTTGTTTGCACGGGTTGAGTAATAGTTAAAGATTAGGGTTCAATTCTCGTACAAGACAACAAGTTGTGTTATACTGATAGTTGTGTTATACTGATAGTTGTGTTATACTGATAATTGTGTTATACTGATAGTTGTGTTATACTGATAGTTGTGTTATACTGATAGTTGTGTTATACTGATAGTTGTGTTATACTGATAGTTGTGTTATACTGATAGTTGTTTTTAATCGGTTGTAGTCTGTTCAATCAATGAGCACACCGCAGCCCACTGCTGGACATAGGCCTCTCCCATTTATGTCGGCCTCGATGGCGTAGTGGTTAGTGTAACCGACTGCCACGCCTGAGGTCGCGGGTTCGATTCCCGCACAAGTCAAACATTTGTGCGCATGAACATGGATGTTTGTCTTGGTCTGGGTGTTTCTATGTATAATGTGTATGTATTTACAAAAAAAAGTATATAATATGTATGTTTATCCATTGTCTAGTACCCATAATACAAGCTCTGCTTAGTTTGGGCTAGATTGTGTTGTGTGTATGTGGTAGAATATTATATTACATTATATTTTACGCCACAACATCCGGTCTTCCGCCTTCCACATCCAGTCTGACCTAGCTACTATTTTCAGGTCATCGGTCCACCTGGCCGGAGGGCGTCCTACCTTACGTTTACCAAGTCGCGGTCTCTACTCTAGAACTCGCTTGCTCCAAAGGCCATCGGTCATTCTACAGATATGGCCAGCCCATTGCCACTTCAGCTTGCTTACTCTGCGAGCTATGTCGTTAACCTTGGTTCTTTAACGGATAATCTTATTTCTAAGTTTATCCCTCAAAGAAACTCCTAAACATAGCTCGCTCATAGTCTATTATAAGTTAGAAATATTGGTACTTTTTTATAGTAGGTAAAATTATTTTGAATTATATGGTTTTTTGTTGTTTTATCCTTACTAACTTATCTTTGCTAAGCTAAGCTAGCTAGGGACAGTACCTACTTTTTCTGGATGAAAGATACCGCATGTTTTTCCCTAGTTACAACGTGTGTTTTTTTATACAACTAAGGTGGCAAATAAGCATACTTACAGCCCTCCTGATGGTAAGTGGTCACTGTAGCCTATGGACGCCTGCAACACCAGAGGCATCACTTGCGCGTTGCCGACCCTTTAGGAAAGGAAGTGAGTAAGAGAAGGAGCGGGAAGAGGGTCTCGTTGGACTCCAGCGTCTTGGTCTTTTACCGTCAACCTTGCCTGTCAGCATCAGCTGTTCGATGTTGTGACCGTCTTTGCGGGCAATATGTCCGAAAAATTCCAGTATTTTGCGTAGACAGATGGTGGATATTATTACACTAAACTAACACTATTGTAGTCACTATAATATAAAAATATTTATCACGAATCTTAAAATGACCACAACCATACGTTACACGCTTTACACCAATCTGAACAGCTAAACAATAAGAAACTTAATAACAAATTATATTAAGCAATACATTTTGAACTTTATAATCACCAGCAGTACGGTTTAAAATATAAGAAAACTAATGGGTTATGAAGATGAATGTGTTACGGCTTGTTTGTCTACACAGCAGGATTATACAGGATTATCGTTATTGGTAACAGAAATAACTTTAAATAGCAATAGCGTGTGCTACGAGTGTGATTTATTTGTAGCAGAGTGATTAATTTTATAGCAGTTATGTGCTTTTGAAAGGGTTCCGTTTTTGAGTCAATTATTATTGTAGATTATTTTGGTTAGAGACGATATTATTATTGTTGAGGCATAAGTGGCGACTGCCTCTATGTACCAATATCAGTACCCGATCCGGAAAACAAACAAGAGACTTTACATGCGGCATTCTCATTTTATAACTGCTGCGCCACTAAGGCATACAATTAACTTTATTATTATTAACTAAAAAATTTACAAATTCCGCACTAGGAATATTGCCTATGTCGCTGGGACCTTTCAGCATTCAGGACAAGCATTCAGACAACAGACACACAGAACACCCTAACTACAAACAACTATAATTATGTGGACCACGATTTTTTTATCCCGTATGGGGTTCGAACCCACAACACTCCACTTGAACCACTACGCCATGCAGTCAAACAATAAAATATTACTATCAAAACATATTCTTAGATATAAATCTACAATGCACAATCCCTAATAATGTCACCTATTAATAAAACCATATATTTATGGAGCGACATATTTTATTACGCCATCGCTCATACGATACATATGGGACGCGGTTACGTTTTTGTAATCAATTTTAATTTGTTTGACGCGCCGTTTTAACCAGACATTAATACACATTTTGTTTATTACAAACTGGTTCGGAAATGGTTGTAAACCTTGAACTAGATGTCTTAATGAGTGTATTTGCATTCATTAGTCTGTAAAAAAACATACTGTTTTAGAGTTCGAAAAAACTCTTATACAACAACTTTGTCTGTCTGTTGACTCGCGGTCAACGCCATTCGACTCAGCATAATCGATATACTCCGAAATGACTATGACCTTTGACCTCTGACCTCAAGGTCAAGTGATACAATTTTTTCAAACTCTAAGATTTACGGCAATTCATTGACGTTTCTTACTTGTTATCTTATGTGGCACAAGCGACTCGCCTCAGCTTCGCACCGGTACTACAAAATCTTAACAAATCAAACCTGGACGTTCCTCATGAATCACTCTGTCTATGGGTGAAAACCGCATGAAAATCTGTTCAGCAGTTTTTGAGTTTATCGCTAACAGACAGACAGACGTTGTTTTATTATACGAGTATGTACTACATACTATGTAGTGATTAGCTTACCGGTTTCACGCATGTTTAAGATTACTGCTACGCTTCCATGGCTCGTAGCGTGATGTTATATAGCCTATAACCTTTCTTAATAACTGAGCTACCAAATGCAAAAAGATTTTTCTAAGCCCGAGTGATATAGTTCCAGAGATTAGCGCGTTCAAACAAAACAAACAGACTTCACTTCACCTTTATTTGCTTTGTTTGTTTGTTTGTTTGTAAGGGTTTAATTCAAAAACTATTCAACCGATTTAAAAAATATTTCTCCATTAGAAAGCTATATTATCGAGTAACATGGGCTATATTTTACGCGAGCGGCCGCGAGCAAAAGCTAGTTAATAATCTGTATATTTCCGAACGCAACTGTACTAACCCTCCACGCGTCGTGTGGTCCAATTATAATCAAAACTATATAATTAATACTAAAATAGGCGTACGACGGCGACGTCCCTTTTCTTTTGTAACATTATGATATATAATTAAGCACCTACGTTCGTGTAATACTCATAATGAATTGGTTAACTAATAATTTAACATCAGACTTATTCCCCGAAGGGATAGATATGGGAGTATTATTAAACCCACACTTCAATTTATTATTTAAGAGCAAACTGTTATGTTGGTTTCGTAGCATATGCATGCTTACGGGTGATCGTAATGTCTCAGGTTGATCTCCGGGTCAGGCGAGCTAATTTTGAGTTTTTGTTAAGAATTCAATAGCAGGAACATAGGAATTAAAGTACAACGATAAGTGATACTAATACATCTTGTAACAACGAATTCAAGGACCTAGGGCCGGCACTTTTGATGAAATAATATATCGTCTGCATGTATTAAACTTGAAACTTGAGGTGACTATTACATTCTCTTCTTTATTTGCAAAGTCAATGTCCAGATAACTTCTTAGTAAATATTTATAATTAGTCTAAATTGATATTACGGATTTTATCGCCACTTATTTAAACAGCTACGTTTTGCAAATAACCACAATAACATTCGTATAAAGTAGTTTAATTTCAATAGGTAACATTTGCGTAAACTGACGACAATATTATAGCCTAGACAATTTATTTCTAATTTGTCATTGAGCTCAAAACTACAATATATTTAAGAATGTTATTGTTGATTTGACTGCTGACATATAAGTTATCATTTGACATATTATCACGTCAATACCAACCTCGATCCCATCAGATAAGCATCGAATAATCTGAGTATTTGCCACAGACACGATTATGTAGTGCATCGATATCAATCTGAAAACTGATTTAGCGCGGTTATATCGAGAGGCAATCGATCATGTATGCTGCACCTAAATGTTAAGTCCTTCCTTTTTAGTGTAGTTTATTGCTGAATATTTTGGGACGAAGGAACAATTATAAAAATATGGGTGAAAGAAATTGAGACGTCTATAATTATTAATTTGCGACAAGTAATGTCAATTTTCAATCAATCAATCAGCCCACCGCAGTCCACTGCTGGACATAGACCTCTCCCATTTTACACCACAGCATCCGGTCTTCCGCCTTTCGCATCCAATCTGACCCAGCTACCTTTTTCAGGTCATCGGTCCACCTGGCCGATGTCAATTTTAAAATGACATTATCGGTAGTTATTTCTTACATTGTACAGACACTCTTTTATAGATATTATCGAAATTAGGTAGGAAAAGAGTAGGTACTTACTTTAAGAACTATACTGGCATGTGTTGATGTTATGTAAAAGCATACGCTATTCTCTTTTGTATAGACAAATTATATGTTTAAAAATCAAAATCAGAAATAAATTTATTTAAGTTAGGTTACAAGGTAACACTTATGAATGTCAAAGTTACATTAAATTTTTTCTGTGAATTTACATTTACTGCCACGTTCAGCAAAGCAAGGGTGTAGGGCTCATGAGAAGAACGGGCAACAAACTCATGGCCACTCTTTTTAATGGCCAATAAAATTTTGTTTACAAATCATAACTGTAAGGTGCTGCAACAATTTCTTCATGAATTACTACTGAACATACTCAAGCATTTAATAAAATTTGATGGTAGCCTCTAAAGCAGCAGTATGGTAAAAAGGAGCATCCACTTACATGTACATAAATAATCAAGCACACACATACATGCATCACCTTTCTTTATTATAATACTCTTTTCAGCACAAATATATATCCTTACAGTAGTGTAGGGATCATTTCAGTGCTGAAAAGAGTAATTGTAGAATTCTAAACATGAATCAACGCCAATCGCTAGAGAAAGTCCTATCTGATATCAAACAGCTACAAAACACCACCTACAGCCAAAAAACGGTACTACCAAAATGGCGGCAGCCACCTCATTATCTAACGCCGTCTAGTGTAAAGTCCGGCAATCAATAGCTAACGCTAGTGAGGTACAAATTCGATAACTTATGGTCTAGCGAGACGGGACCGAATTGATAGTTTGCGGGCGGGCGTGGATGTACGTACCAATCCGCACAGACCATGATTTACAACCGTCCACGATTAGTTGATGAACAAAACGTCCGTTGACTTTCGAGGGTTAAGTTTATATGGATTTTGTTAGTGGCATTTTTGAGTGTTCCATTTGTTGCGTGGCATTAGTGTGCTTATCTGCGATCATGAGATCGTTCGGTTCTGGGGTCGCACAGTGCTATTCTCTTTACTATTAGGAAGGACTCGGTAAATTCAGATCGCAGTGCTATTTTAATTCCTATTAGGAAATTCTCAATAGATGAGGTTCTCTTTAGGTTCGCTCACTATGACGTGTGATTGAAAACATGTATAAAGTTTCACATACATAATCTTACGCTAATATCCCCGAATAGGCTGAGATGAATTAAACCTTTTGCCAGTTAAGGTTTAAAAGCCCGTGAAATAAAAACTAACATATTCCCGTCTACCAGCCACAGTTAAGTTTTCATTCCGCTATCGAAAATTTCTTTACAGCAAATGCCATATAATTCATTCGACCCTGGTATCAAACTCCTCCTGGTATCAAAGTATTATTGAAATCTTCTGTAAAGAATTTGCCAGAAACAGCATGGAGTCAGGCAAAGTGCCTGGTGAACGGCAATATGGTTGCTGCTTTATACGTGGGATATATGATTATAGTACCTACTCTTGTGCTTACCCCTACAAGGATATAGGCGTCAGACCTATTTAGCCTCGGGCCACACATTTAGAAAAAATAAAATTCACCTCCAGCTCTAGGAATAATTCCTGTATCGCGATCGACTTATCAAACACTAGATGTCCCCGCGGTTTCATCAGCGTTTATAGTTACTGCGCCACCCCCGTAGGTCGTAGCGTGGTGTTATATAGCCTATAGCCTTCCTCGATAAATAGGCTATCCAACACTAAAAGAATTTTTCAAATCGAACCTGTAGTTCCTGAGATTAGCGCGTTCAAACAAGCAAACAAACTCTTCAGCTTTATAATATTAGTATAGATTCAAACAACGGGCACAGAACACCTAGACTCAGGACAACCATTTATAGATCATACAAATTTTTGTCCCGTGTGGAATTCGAACCCACAGCACTCGGCGCGTTAACAAAGCAACCACGACCACCACGCTATCCGAGCAGTCAAATTTATATTAGACAATACGTTCAGACTTTCATCCTTACTACTCCATACATAAAACTGTAGTACTTGTCCGGAGTTTCATGAAGCAAGTTCTAATTCTACTCCACTTCAGACACGAGACGAAGGAAGAAAATTTTCGGAATACTTTTAAATCAACTTATTTCGGTCCAATGGACTTGTAGGTACTTTACGGAACTTGGTCCTCGAGAAACTTCAAGGCGACTTACAGTTTCTTAAAATAAAGTATACAGCGACTAGCTTTTGCTCGCGGCTTCGCTCGCGTTAATTTAGAATTTGACGATCAATTCGGGTTGTACTCTGCTTGTAATAATATCATTGAATCATGATTCGAAAGACACGTGGCGCCATCTATTATCATTAGAAAGTTATTGTTGTTTTCCTCGGGAACAGTAATTTTTTTCGGGATGAAAGGTAGCCTATGTCCGTTTCTGTACACCTGACAACGTATATGCAAAATTTCAGGATGATCGGTTCAGTGGTTTAGGCGTGAAGAGGTAACAAACAAACAAACATATAAACTCATTTTCGCTTTTATAATATTAGTTAGGATGACGATTAAATCGAAGTATTTATCTCATAGATGTACCCTGATCGTACTTAGATTGAACAAAAGAGTATCTACATTAAAAAGAGCTCATACATTACATTTACGTGAATTCAGATCTCATGTTAGCTTTGTGTGTCAGATGAAAACTTAACGATTATAATGAATGTATGTGCGTGCGCATCTATGTTTAAAATATTTGTATTAAATAGTTAATTATTGCTTGGTTTAAGGAAATCTGGTGTAAGAGTTCTGTGTGGAGGCCGCTTACCCACAATCGGCCAACGTAGTGGACTAAGGCTAGCCCAACAGTGGGACAGATCATATGCAGAGCTGATATTATAGTGTGACTAATGGTTGCCTAGTGAACAGAACCCTAATCCGATTATTTTTTTAATATAGCTTTCTGCTCTCTTTCTCTCATATTCCTACGTGCGCATAATACTATACATAACTAGAGACACAAAATGTTGTCTCTAGTATTAACCAGTCAATTGTTTGAATCCCAGATATAATTAAAAACCTATTGTGTCTAACCGCTGGTGTGCCGCTGCCACTTAATAGGTTAATATATAGGTATAAAGTATCACAACGATCAACATCCAATACAAACATCCAACGGCGCATTTCTCAAACAGTGAGGTCATTGTATCATTAAATATTGACATATTGAGCGCATTACTAACCATGTCGTAGGGCTGTCAAAGCATCTATATAAAGGGGAGAGGGACATTATACCTCATACATATATTATTAAAAATTGCCTTGGTTCGGCTTGCTGTGCCTTGTATCTCAATTTCAAATCCCGGGTAGGCCAAAGTATTGTCATTTTGGCCAAGAAATTTTCTGTAGCAGCACGATGTCCCCTGTCTCTTCTTGTTCCAAGCCTGGGTGTTTTTGTGTCCGTTGTCTCAATATCTGTAAAGTCCACTTTCATCTAGTCCATTAGTGGTGTCTTCTAAAAACCTTCAAAGATATTCGCAATGAAAGATTCTACAACATAATAATATATAGCCGGCAGAATGTGGTTTTTAACCTATGCCTTATCTTAGAAGAATATATAAGCGTTTGTAGTGAGTATGTATATAATCCTATCTAATATTATAAATGTGAATGTGAGTTTGTTTGTTACGCTTTCACGCCTTAACTACTCGACCGATCGTCATGAAATTTCGCATACACGTTGTCAGGAGAACAGAAAAGCACATAGGTTACCTTTCATCCAGAAAACAATACTGTTTCTAAATAACCTAACGTACATTTACGCGAGCGAAGCCGCGGGCAAAATTTAGTGAAATATAATTTGTAACCCTGTAGTCAGTACTTTGCTCCAATATTACCGTATTCGTACGTTGTGTAACACTAAATAAATACAGATGATTACATCAGGAAATTGTTATTGGAAGAAAGTTCATAATCGTTTAATTAAGAGAAATCGATCCATGTGTTTCTTCGTGCTCTGAGATCTTACTGATACTAATATATACCTACGCTACATATAATTATGTTAAAACTTAAAAAGAAACCGTTATACTTATATTACCCCTTTTTTAATGGGTGAGAGTGCAATTTGGCATGGTTAACGTGTATTTGGACAAAGCTAAAAGCCAAAATATCATTAAAGCCTCAATGGTCAGTAACCCGGTGTTTATATATATATATATATATATATTTATATATATACACAAATACATATATATATATAAAGACGACGACAGTAGACTTGCCCTATTAAATGGGACTTACAAATAGAAGTTTGTGAATAAATGTGCGTGTCTACCCCTGCCTTCCTCTATGGAGATATAGGCGATAGGATGTAATATATCAGATAGATAAGTGGATCACGAAGACGACTTGAAATCGGTTCAATAGCCGTCGAAGAAGTCATCTTGAAGCGACGTATACGTCTACATAATGTTCTCGAAGATCTGTAAAGTGTACCAGCCCCAACTCAGCCAGTATGGAGGACTACGACCTAGCCCACTATTTGCTGGGTATGGTTCTCTTCTCAAACTGAGAAGAGGCCCGTACCCAGGGCAGTTTATACTCAGAGCTGATATTATAATTATTGTTGAGGCTGCCCGCCGCCTTTGTTATAATTAGCTACAAGTCATGATTTAAGGACCGATAAACTTAAAAATAAATGAATTAGATATAATATGTAAAATTTAACGAAATAACATTAACAAAGAAATAGCTTAATGTGTGTTTTAATGCGAATTTATGAGCGGATTTAAATTTTAAAAAGGGTATACGAATGGGTAGAATCGTAAAAAGTGTTATGGCTGCATCTCCTTCCTGGTGATTTGTATAATATGCAACATTGTAAACGAGGTCATTAAAGAAAATGGCTTCAGATTTTTTGCTAGTTCTCATAAGCTCTACACTTAAATGTGGTAACAAATTAAATGTCGTAATAAGTGGAACTTTGCAGTTATGTATAAGCAGCGATAGTCTAATGGGATGTCGTTGGACTAACACGTAGGGTCTCCAGGACGTTCCTCGGGCATGCACCTCTGATTTTTCTTAATTATTTGCGTGCTTAATAGTTAAATATTGCTCGCTCTATCGATAAAAAAACGGTGGAAAACATCTTGAGGTAATCTGCAAGTTTGACAGTCCTCCATGAAGTTCTCAAACATTTGTGAAGTCTGCCAGAAGTAGAGCTTCGCTGATTTCAGCCGGGCCGGCTCGACCGGGGAAGGACTACCCTCTCACAGAATATCGACGTGACATAGCAGTAGTCCTACTGTTGTGTTTCGTTCGGTGAGTGAGAGTGCCGGAGGCCCAGTCACCTTCTTTCCCCCTTTCCGCTCCTTCTCCTTCCCACTTTCTTTTTTCCTAAAGGGTCGGCAACGCGCAAGTGATGCCTCTGGTATCGCAGGCGTCTATAGGCTACGGTGACCACTTACCATCAGGTGGGCCCGTATGCTTGTTTGCCACCTTAGTTTTATAAAAATAAAAAAAACGCACTGGGCCAGCGTGGTGGTCTCTGGTCTTATCTTTGAAGAGAGGAGACTGACAAGAGGTCCGTGCCCAGTAGTGGGAAAGTTTCTACACTGGTGTAATATTATTATTATAAGTATATCTAACCTACACATACACATAAAACAGTCGTGACGATATAAATATAATATACTTCAGGGGCTGTTGAAAGCTTTCAAAGAATGCGTGACATGACGAACCGTCTTGAAACTTTGTTAGACTTCTAGTGAAAAGTTCGGCTGTGTTATATCGAGCAGTGGACTGGTTTCACTCATGCTTGATATGTATATAGTATGTATGACTTTAGGAGACTATTTGTATGGCTTGTCGAGATTTCGCGTAGATTTAGAAAGGGTTTTTTTGGTATGGACAGACTATAGATATGTACGGTTCATTGATTTGGTAATTTCAATGTATTCCTTGAACGTCAAGAGAAAATGTTGTACCCATTTTTAAGCATATTCCGTGACCTTCATGTTAGATTTGGAATGGAGAAGGAGTGCAGATGAAGTGACGGCCTCGATGGCGTAGTGGTGAGTGTAACCGACTGCCACGCCTGAGGTCGCGGGTTCGGTTCCCGCTCAAGTCAAACATTTGTGTGCATGAACATTGATGTTTATCTTGGCCTGGGTGTTTCTATGTATAATATTTACGTATGTACAAAAAAAAGAAGTATATATGTATATTTATCCATTGTCTAGTACCCATAGTACAAGCTCTGCTTAATTTGGGCTAGATGTTAGATAGATGTTGTGTGTGTGATAGAAAATTATTATTATAAGTATCCTATGTATTGATCCAAGACATAGTATCTGTGTGTCCGTTTCATCTAAGCCCGTTCAGCGGTTTACGCGTAATTGTGTAACAAACAAACAAATATGTTCACGTTACCGAACCACAACTGGTTATTCTGAGTCCTGGTGTTCTTCGAGGCCGTTGTTTGAATGTTTGTAAAGTCTCCCAAAATTCATAAATTATTCGTTGCGCGGACATTGTCTTCTTAATCAATGACAATGAAATTTATAATTTTAGTAAAGTGAGAATTTCTAGAGAAAATAACACAATTTTCCATCCCAGAAATCGAACCTGAATCCTCGTGCAGAGCATTAACTACCGCTGCGCCATCGAGGTTTGTCACATACAAATCAAAAACCAAACTTAATCGTCGATGAAATTAAATTACACAAGTATTATTATCTAACCCATTTCCATAACAGTATCGTTTACGATGACCGAATAACCATATTTGTCAAGCAAACATTTTTTTCGATAGCGGGTTCAATACCCGTATAGTAAATATGTAAATAGAGGGTCTGTTGTACCGCCTACGCGGGCGTAGGGTTATGCGAGTGACATTTTGTTATGAAATATGTTAACAGTGTTATGATTCTGTTGTATGAATTTTACTTTTGAGGAAATGGGTTATTCGTACCCCGGATTGTTTGTATAATACGTGTAGCTTAAAGACAGGTCTTACTTACGGTATTTTTGTTTTTGAAGTGAAAACTTAGAACATATAACTGGCACAGTTGTGTGAGTGGTTACTGCCACTATAAGTGCTGGTGTAGGTTTGGAACCAAATGCGGCAAAAATGCGATTACTAATGAAGTGGTTACCTCGATATTGTCCCGATGGTTGCGACTTTGTCCTCTATTCAGTAGAAAGATGTATAATAATAATGTTCTCCAGACTGAATTTTCGGTCACAGCGGCCAATCTTAACGGAAACATCTGCGCAGGAGATATTATAGTGCACAAGTGTGTGCGCAAACACAAGTGCACTCTCTGTTCCCTAACTCTCATGATCCGATGGGACGGATAATCCGACACGACCGGAGAGAGATCAGGCGCAGGACAGCTTTACTTGCTTTCTGAGGCACGGGGTTATCTAACACCGCCAACTTCCTAACTTCGAGCTCGTATTGAGATTTCTTAACAGAAAAACCCAATTTGTTTTTGTTGGCCCGACCCGGGATTCGAACCCGAGACCTCATGCACAGCAGTCGCATTCACTACCGCTGCGCCACGGAGGCAGTTAGAAAGATGTATAATGATGTTAAAACATCATTCTTAAAACACCAATGTAAAATATATATATTTAAAAACACTTATGGCTTTATTTATTATAGGCTAAAATATATATTTAAAATATGGTGTTAAATTTGCGCGACTAAACCTTTACGAATAGCTAGCGACAATAAATTTAGTGCAACCGATATCAAGCAATCAAGATGTCTTTCGGTTAATCAAAGTTATATTCAAAGATAATTGGATTACAATACTGATTGAGATAGGACTGTTAGTTCATAAAGAGAAAGAAACCATCAACACTTCAGTTACGACGTGGTCGGCTTCCGTGGGCCAGTTCAGTCGCACGAGGGTTGAGCCGATGCCAAGTGGGGTGTGTTACACAGTTAAAGGGCTCGCACCCTTACCCCACAGTGGACAAAGGCAGGAGAGGAAGCGGAGAGCGCTAAGTTCTTCAGAACAGCATCACTCAAATTCAAGGCTTGAAATGATCATCAAACGTGACATTTCTGAACGCCAAAATACCAATTATGAACGTAAAAAGTGATACTTATGAATGTCAAAGTAACATCTATGAACGTCAAAGTAACACTTGTGAACGTTAAAAGAAACATTAATAAAAAAAATTTAATGTCAAACTTATTAAAGACTAGAGGATGCCCGCAGCTACGCCCGCACATGTTTTTTTATTTATCCATTTCTTCCCAATCCCGTGGAAATTTCGGGAAATCCCTTCTTAGTGCACCCCTCCAGTACCCACGGAATATACGTATGCCAAATTACATCTTCTTGCGTTCAATAGTTTCGGCTGTGCGTTGTCTGTCAGTCACTCAGTAACGGAAGAGTTTTATATATATAGATACGTACGTGGATGTACTGTTTTCAGCTACCATAAAAAAGGCTTTATAAACATTCAAGCAACGGATGTAAAGGACACTCAACTAAACAACACAATGTCTTTTAATATGTGGGGTTCGAATACACGAAGAAGTTACAAAAAAAGGAAAATTTGGAGGCGTATTCCGCCTTACTTATGCTTACTCCTAATGTCGACTTTTCAATCCCTACATTTTAGATATCTCTAAACTCTGTAAGAAAATTTACTGTTTCATCGCAATCGACATCAGCATTAGAGGAAAACAAAAATCTCCGTATCAAATCAAGTGAACAAGAAACACATATTCGCTCCAAACTCATAGTTTATACCAGCTGGTCAGGTGGATCGAGCTTAAAATGAAATGTTCAGTGCATTAAACTTGAATTTTCCGAGCCTGCACCTGTTTTTGGGAGATATTTTCTCAATTTGCTGCTACAGTTTTATGTAGAGCTTTTCATCATATACGTAGTTGAACCCAAGTGATAAGATTGCAGTAACGCTTACGACTAATCGCGATGCCGTCATGGTTTCGATTCTTCGTTCGGGAAGTACCTATTATTGGGTTTCACTTGTTAATTTGTAAATATTTGTCTACATCTCAATCCAGATTTATTTATGTTGACTTCTGATCTATATAAAAGACGACAACGAGACGTACATAGACTCTGTGTGCGTAAAACTAATACTGCATTGATGCATAAAAGCATTTTTCATATGGCATCTGTAATATATAATAAATTGCCCAAAACAGTTAAAGAAGCAGAGTTTAATATTTTTAAGAAAAAACTTAATGAATTATGAATAAACAAATGTTACTACACTCTGGCAGATTATTTAAATGACAAATTACATAATTACACAGTAACAATTTAATTAGATTTATTTTAATATGTATATTCTATAGTATTAAGTAACATTTTTACCTAGTACCAACTGTTATGATGTAATTTATTTTATTTTTTATTGATTATGACTATTCTTTAAACTATTATTATTAATTTCTCCTGACATCCAATCTAATTATTTATATTTATATTGATTTAATATTGTTTGATTGACATAATTATTTTAATTTTATATAATTAATATTTGCATGCCTCTATATTCTGGTCAAAATACTTGAATCTTGAATGCATTTCTTTGTAACACCATTTGTCACAGTATTTTTGCAAATAAATATTCTGATTTCTGATTTCTAAATATTGTGTCCAGTAGCGTCTGTCTGTATATCTTGGGACCTAAATTTAGCTGGCGAAATGTAGGTGTAGTACACCGTTGTTTAATCTTTAGGGATATAGGTATTTAAACACAGAAATACGTGTTCCTAACAGACACTGGCAAACCCGGTGGTGCAGATGTTTTTCTAACTGAAAACCTTAATAACACTTTATTCGACCCGATAACCAATTCCCACGATTGGTAGACCGCAATACTTCAATCAATAATAAATGATAATAAAACATAAAAGTTGATAGATTATAAAGAATTCCTTTGCTGACTGCGCTAGGTTCAAAATCAATGGAAAAATAAAAAATCAATCAAATGAAGATTTCAACATAACTTTATTTTACGTAATTTTCTTTTTAAAGCTAATCTGTCAACGCAATCAATTTAGCCATTATGGGCCATTAAAATTACTATACAGATCTTACAATCGTAACAATTAGCAGAAAACCGATACAAATCAAAGCCGTATTTTCAAAAACCCATACAAATCGTTATACTAAATGTACCGCGGGCTAGATCCATTGAGTCCTGGTAATCTGGTACTCAGTCAGTAGCACGTTACCCTGATTGATTGGAGACATTAGGACGATGTTTTCCTTTACATTGTGGCTATGAGAATGGCAGTAATATATTGTTATTCGAAGGGTGAACAGCCTTAAAGGGAACTTTTAAGATAAGGTTCTTGAAGGGACTGTTAGGACGAAGAGGGTGACTTTTTAGTGTTCTGTAAAGTTGAAACGTTTCGGTAGAAATATATTTACAGTTAAGTCTCATTTTTAATAGCGTTGTAGGTTTGATACCTACAACGCACGGCAATATTAAAAATGATAGGCATTCAAGCCTATGTAAGACTTATGAGTGACAAAAATCTATATGTGCCGATTTTGGTCGTGCCAAAAATAATATTGATGTGCCTCATACATATAGTAACGTCGCCGCGTCGGTGTGGTCGTAAAGTTGCAAGTTCGATGCCAGATCGGATCATTTGATAATTGACAGACACATAGTCAATTCTCGATCTTTGCAAAAGGTTGTAGGTTGTGATAGGTAACATTTAAGTTGATTGATTTAAATACTCGTCTCTTTACTATCTATTTGGTTGCGGATTCGATCACCGAACAGGACAAAAATGTGTGTGAGTGAGAGTGCCGGAGGCCCAAGCACCCCCTTTCCCTCTTCCCGCTCCTTCTCCTTCCCACTTCCTTTCCTAAAGGGTCGGTAACGCGCAAGTGATGCGTCTGGTGTTGCAGGCGTGCATAGGCTACGGTGACCACTTATCATCAGGTGGGCCGTAGGCTTGTTTGCTAGCTTAGTAGCATAAAAAAAAGTGTGAACAGCAGTTTTTACTTATCCATTGTTTTTAAAACCTAATGTAATAAATGATCCCTAGTACGTCAGTAACCTTTTTAAATCCAATTTCCTGAAATAATCTCGGTAGGGTACAGCCCGAGTACCAAAGATTATAAACGACTTAAAACTCTGGAAATATTCAATTATATTCATCGTAAGATTGTGCGTAATCACGTTTTGAAGAGGGGTGGGTTTTAAATTAATACCTAATTGGGGTATGAAGGCCCCCAATCTCCGTTAGTTCGAAGGTACCGGCAGGATGACGAGGCTAATTCTCATCCATCTTGGGTGTCATTTTATAAGGACACGATTTTACGAACAACATCCAATTTTATAGGGTGCATTTACCTAATGTTATGTTAAAAATAATAAGTAGAGTAGTTATAATGGGCTTTAGATTGCCATGTCATATTATGTTCAATCCTAGAACACGTACCTCTTTTTGAGTTAATGTAAATAGACAACCGTAAATAGACAAAAGATTTTTAAAACTCAATAATATTTTGGCCAATCCGGGAATTGTACCCAAACTTATATTGCGATGCCAACGAAATAATTAAATACTACGAAATAGATTAGTGTATAAAGTAGTTGAATTTCGGGCAAGACAAAATGCTTGCTGAGGCTCGATCTCTAATACTTTGAACTGTCAATCCTATGGTCCGCTAAGCTACACTTACTGTAAGTAAATATACAGAAATTCAAACTTACCTTTACGAAAACGCGGTTAAAACGATCACTTAAATTAATAATAAACCTCTACATTAAAAAAAGCTTGTAAAAATAAGTTTCCCTTCTTATCCTACTTATTACTTTTCATAAAATTACTCGTTCAACCTGAATCCTCGCCGGTTCTTACCTGTAACAAGAATAAATAAAAATTTAAATATCTATAAATATCTAATATAATAAAAATACATATCTATACTAATATTATAAAGCTGAAGAGTTTGTTTGTTTGTTGGTATAAACGCGCTAATGTCAGGAACTACTGGTTCGATTTGAAAAATTATTTTAGTGTTGGATAGCCTATCTATCGAGGAAGGTTATAGGCTGTATAACATCACGCTATGACCCACGGGAGCGGCGCAATAACGATAAACGCGGGTGAAACCGCGGGAACATCTAGTATATACATATACAATGCGATTCAAATAAGAATAGGCATGAACCCGCGCCATATTGTGACGTCATAGCTGTCAAATTTAACAAAATAGGTAGGGTCAGTAAAACATATATTTTTAAAATAATATTTATTTTTAATGTGAATCTCGTAGTTCTTCGATTCCGCTCATCCCACTGCTTGAACAGTCATCATCTTCACTGCCATCATCATCCTCACTGCTGCTTTCCCCTTTAAAAAAATATTTAGGTCATAAAAATATTTTACTGACTGTTATTTAAAAGAAAATATTAATGTTGTTACCTGTGTTTATAACAAAACTGAAGTTATCATCGTCTTCTATAAACTTTCGTTGCCGGTATTCATTTTCGATACGAGTCACAGAGTTACTTTATTTTTTAAAAAATCATAGACGATATCAGTTATTCATAGTTATTTTACCTCTGACAGCACTCAAATTTTCGAGAAAATGATGTAGGTGTTTATTGTTACTTAAAAAAACGCATAATAGTATAGTCATAATTACGCAAATTATTTTTTGTTCACTAATAAAACGAAAACTAATATTTACGCAAATTATTTTTTGTTGCTATCTGTAGTTTCCTAGTAACATTTGACAGATAGAGGTCATTGACGCTCCTATTCTTATTTGTATCCAAACGGTATTGGGTTCATCCCTTGACGGCCTTAAGGCCTATGATGGGCTTTTTTTTCGTAAGATATAACGATCTACGTTCGTATCCAAAACAGTTTTCCGCCATCACCAGAAGAACGCCAAGTAACGACATATATGTGTCGCGTCCCAACAGCAACTGACTGAGTGTCTCAGTGCGATTTTTTCACCGCAATGCGCGGCACCTCTTGAGATCTCTATGCGATACAAAAATATGTGCGGTAGATTCACCGCAAATTTGCAGCGGGAGGCCCACGACGACTTTACCCATTGCGTTTATTTCACCGCAACGCACGCATTTCTATGACACTATATACTTCACAGATTATGCGTTAAAAAAACGCAAGGCAGTGCGCGCTAGGCCTTAGTGTTACAAACATCCAAGCTATAACGACTCCCAATAAGGCTTATTTGTCAATATAATGGCATAAAAAGAAGAGATAAGTCGCCATTATGCCGCTTCTGCTGTGTACAAATTGTTTCATTTTGTTTACAAAGCTTGTCACCTTTGCATACCGAGATAATGAGTAACAAAGTGCATCACCGCAAAGTTGCGCACTCAAGTCTGTCACTGTCAGGGGTGTCAAACGCCGGAGCGGCAAAATAAATCATAAACGGTGCCACAAACAGGGGAGACAAACCGTTTTTAGCGAGGGGCCCGGGGGCGTGAAAAATGAACAGCCTGCGCAAAATTTATATGTATTGCTCAAACGGTATTTTATTTGCGCCAAAAATATGTTAATGTCGTTTTACTTAGGTTATTTTTTTCGCGGTGTACATATAGGTACATATATCACTGCCAAATGTGCATCTGCGGTTTTGATTTCAATATTTAGGCAATTTGATAAATGACTCTTGTAGCACCTGTGGCTTAAATTTATACTTATGTTGCAGCCGATCGGGATTGCTGCCCAGGTAGGGCATTGTGTTACCAGGTAATTATGTAATGAAACATCCAGTACATCTAGATAAAATATTCAATTAAAAGTTATGCTGTCTGTCTTATACGTTTTGATTAGTAAATTGCAGATTCGACTTTGATGTATGGTATGGATATTAGATAAAGAATGAAGATCGAGAGAAATCACGGGTAACGACTAGCTCAGTATATCTTCGGATAAGCGTATAGGTTTTAAGCCGTAAAATGGTATGGCTTCCAAAAAATATCGATTGGAATACGGTGAACTGTCAAACTGTCACTAATTAAGGAGTGATCTCTGACCCATGGCTTGTCTAGGAAATGGCAAATTAAGCGTTTGACCTTTGTCTCATAATGAGCACTGATACTTCATTTATTTTTATGGATTGCTTACAGTTATAACATTATTACTTGGTAAACAATAATCTGTATATATAAAAATTAATCCCTTTTTTCCTTGGTCACGGCATCACACGGAAACGGCTGAACCAATTTCGCTAATTCTTTTTTTGTTGTGTTTGTTATTGTCAGGAGAAGGTTTTTATGAAAGAAAATAAATAAGAAAGATGCAAAGCAAATTAGAAAATTTAAGAATATTTAACAACTGTAAACCGATTGTGATACAACATGGTATGTAGATATCTGGAGACCTAAATTAACAATAATAGGCTACCTTATCTTTATCCCGCTATTTCCACGGCATCGGGACCTACGCGTGTGAAACCGCGGGGCGCAGCTAGTGCTAGAATAAATATGTATAAATGCACAACCACTTTCAGCAAACAATTCAGGCACATCATTTCAAGAGTAAACCAATAAATCAGTTTGTTTATATGCTTCTGAAATCCTAACTAATATTACGAATGCGAATGTGAGTTTGTTTGTTTGTTACGCTTTGACGCCTTAACTACTCGACCGATCATCATGAAATTTCGTATACACGTTGTCGGGGGAGCAGAAATGGACATAGGGTACCTTTTACCCAGAAAAAATAACTGTTACTAACCTAATCTACATTTACGCGAGCGAAGCTGCCGGCAAAATCTAGTGTTTAATAAATTAATTCATACTAATATTATAAAGCTGAAGAGTTTGTTTGTTTGTTTGGTTGAACGCGCTAATCTCAGGAACTACTGGTTCGAATTGAAAAAATATTTTAGCGTTGGATAACTATCGAGCAAGGCTATAAGCTATATAAAATCATGCACGTTAGATATGACATTTTAACTGCCTCAGTGACGCGGAGGTTCGGAAGGCACCTGCTGTGCATGAAGTGCTATGAAAGGTTTCAAAATCAAAATCAAAAATAAATTTATTCAAGTTAGGTTACAAGGTAACACTTATGAATGTCAAAGTTACACGACATTTTTTCTGTGAATTTACATTTACTGCCACGTTCAGCAAAGCAAGGGTGTAGGGCTCATGAGAAGAACGGGCAAGAAACTCATGGCCACTCTTTTTAATCGCCAAGTTTACAATAAAATTTTGTTTACAAATCATAACTGTAAGGTGCTGCAATCATTTCTCCATGAATTACTACTGAACATACTCAAGCATTTAATTTCGTTTCCTAGGTCAGGCAAAGGGTTATTGGGATTTTGTATTATGAAATGCCAGTAGTCAAAAAACATGCAAGATGGACGTCAATGGGCCCTCCTTTATTATATGAGACTTTTAACCATAATTGGTAAAATGTAAGTGTAATACACCTCTGACTATACCTTCCTGAATATAGAAATGAGAATATGTACATTTAATATGTATGTATAATGGTGCCAATTCTGTTGTCACAAAATTCTCTAAACTTATCTAAAAATCACAAATTATTTTTTTTAATCCTGTCACTTAACGATTTTAGTATACGAAATGTCATTTGAGAGGACTAAACTAAATTTTAGTGATTTTTAGTTAAGCTTAGAGAATTTTGTGACAACAGAATTGGCACCAATATCTAACCAAATAATTCTAATAGGTACAGACACACCTATTAAGATTTCGCCCAAACATATAGTACATCAAAACATCCTCACCACAACAAGCTTTAGTCAAAGCAACGAGCTTAAAGCTAACCCCACTCCACAAATCCAGTTGCCCACTAACTGACATGGAGCTTCGTATCATAACCGGCTTAGCTAAGAGAGGCTCCCGATATGTAATCACTCCGTCCTGACCGCTTGTTTAAGCGAGCCCGATCTATCCGAGTTATCCGACCTACAGCCAGATTGTCACGGGCTTTGAGCCGGGTATAAGCATATGTGTTTGCTCGCTGTGGTCTGCCTTCGATGTTACAACCAGTTTATCATGAGCTTGAAATGGTATAAATGTTAGTGTTGCTGGGAGGTCAGTTATTTTGGTGCGTTTATAGAAGGAATTTACTGAATACCTACAAATTGAAATACTGTTAATATAAATGTGAAAGTTGGTGAATATAGACCACCAATGCGCTGGACCGACCAAGTCAAAACTGCACTAAATGGTCCACTCCACGAATGCACGAGGCAAGCAACAGTACGAGAGGAATGGCGGCGAATTGTGAAGCTTGCCATCAACCCTGTCATGACGACCACGACCACTCTGCCAAGAGTGGTCGTGGTCTAAGTTTGATGCACATGCAAAATATGATGGTTGGGGTGGAGATTGTACTTGAGATGAGATGGGGAATCTGAAATAAATTATTAATAGGTATAGTACAAAAAGTATTAGAATAACTGAAAAGATGGATATGTATATATATATGGGTGTGCATATGTGTGTATATATATGTAATATATGGGTATATATATATATATACCTATACTATTCTTATTATTAATATATTGAATAAAACTTACCATGATGGTTTGCATAGGTTACGTATATCATGTAGCACTGTTCTTCTTTGTACTATTTCTTTTTTGTTTTTTGAGTTTGTAGTTTTATTGTCTTTTCTGTTTTTATTTTTGTTTTGGCTCATTTGTCACGGTCTATATTTTTATATTTGTGAACGTCGCCGACCGACGTCAGGTGACACGACACGTGGTTGGAACTGAAAATCAGTACTGGGGTGGGTTATGCCCAACTCAGTGTATGCTGAGCGTCCATCCAGATTTCTTAAACACGACGTATCTTTCGCTAATAACTTTGATTAATATTGTTACTATTTTATTATTTTAAGAGTGTGACGACAGAGAAGAATATTTGGCTGTTTGTTATTTAACCACGCGTGACCTATTTACCGGATTTGGATGGAACTTGGCACACAGATAAAGCATATCATATACTTTTTAAATGCTTCGACTGCACTAGGTAGAATTCTTGTGTCGTAGAGATTTTAGAAACATTCAATCAACGGACACAAGGAACACACAGACTCTAAACTACAGTTTATTAGTGGATCACACAAATTTTCATACCGTGCGGGGATCGAAGCCACTACACTCGGCATTGGGGCAGTGGCGAGGCGACCACTTAAACCACTACGCCATCCGTTCACTTACATCATTAGTTCCCAAAGTGGTCCAGGTGGTCCCGTAGGGGTCCATTGGAGACTCGACGGGCCTACGTAGGCGTGACAAAAATGGGGACTCACAATTTGTAAGCGGCGGTCCATGAATGTTTGACAAGCTCATCGACTGTTACTTGTAAAAACTTGCTTATTCCATATTCAGTACCAGTGGTCTTTCGATGTTTTGGTAGAGGATTACTAAAAAAAATGCAGTCTGTAGAGATTTCATCAAAATTTTTTAATTGCTTGAACTAATTTAGCTGCAGGGGTCCACCGGAACCAGCTAAATTTTGGAAGTGGTCAATGAGAAAAAAGTCTGGGAACCTCTGACCTACATGAAAAAACGTAGAATACTTTTTACCCCGGTATACGGGCCACGGGTGTCACGCGAGCGAAACCGTGGCCAGATACTAGTAGCTACTAAAAAATAATTTGACTTTTTCAACATTCAGTCGCTCTTACCTTAGAAGAAATCTACTGCTATATCAGACTTCTTCAAGAACACATTCGTCATAATTATCATCATTCTAAACATTATGTCTATATCCCTATGCTGAACATGTGTCCCTTCTCAATTATCGATTGCCATTTTATTGCAAAACCATGTTCGACATTGGCATGTCTCTTTCACTTTTATCACAGATAAAATGTGTCCTTGCATTTGTTATCAATGTACGCAAAACCCATCAATAATGTATGTGTCTAACTTGTCAATCGATGTTGCGATCAAGTGCTTGACAGTGACGTCAGTCTGGATATATGCAAATTGATAGGCAGGATATTTGTGATATGTTTTATTATAGAATAGCCAGTCTACTCTTAATAAACAAAACCAAGACTGGCTAAGAGTTTTTCAAAATACAAATAGCTGTAGACCTACTAAAGAATTAGCATTAAAGGAAACACTAAGGGCGAGAGAATGGAAAAATAGGTATTTGTAAAATCTATTGCTGTCGCGCAGTGCCCGCAGATCGCGATAGAGACAACTGCAGCTTGGACCGAAAATACCTATTAAAAGTACACAAAATCAACGTTTCGTAGTCTCCTGTCTCCTTCTCCAAAACTTGACCAATTTAACTACTTTTTTCATTAAAAATTAAAGAAAGACTTCGGCCGTGTTTCTGTTTTCCTTTTTTTATATAATCTAATCTAGTTAAATTTGTTTTTAGGATGTTTGAACACAGCGGAAAATCTGGTAATTTTTTTATGTTTTGAAGGTTCATGTCTCTTTTAATAATAAATTTATGAAAAAAGGAAAATACGGCATGCCAAAAGAGACCATACATTTTTTGGAAAAAAATATTGTTCTACTGGCATTATCCAGGGACGAAACAGGGGACTACGTTTGTATGGGAAAACAGCCCTTGTGTTTCCTCTTAAAACTTTTAAGCACCAAAATGACAGCAAAATTAAACAATTTGATATAAATATACATACACTCAAACTTATATCACCAAAAGTGTAAGCAGTCTCAGTGTGTATTACACACACTTTTTCCTAAATATGGTCCTACTAGCTTTTGCCCGCGGCTTCGCTCGCGTTCATTTAGCATTTGACAATCAATTCGGGTTGTACTCTGCTTGTAATAATATAATTCAATCATGATTCGAAAGAAACGTGGCGCCATCTATTATCATAAGAACGTTTTTGTTGTTTTCCTCGGGAACAGTATTTTTTTTCGGGATGAAAAGTAGCCTATGTTCGTTTCTGTACACCTGACAACGTATATGCAAAATTGCAGGATGATCGGTTCAGTGGTTTAGGCGTGAAAAGGTAACAAACAAACAAACAAACTCATTTTCATTTTCATAATATTAGTTAGGAAGTTAGGATTATGGTTCTATTTTGTTTAGAAAGCATTATGAGATAATATACATAAAAAACTACAGATTAGACAAATAAGAACATCCTTTTTTTAAGTCGGTTAAAGAGTGGCTCCTAGTTTCTTGTCTATTCTACCTATCAGTTTTTTTTAATATTTATTAAAATGTTTTAAGTATTGTCTATGGACATACCCAAATAATACCTGAAACTTGTTTATGGCAAGAATTGCATATTTCAATTTTGAATTAGGAATAAGTCGCTCGGTGTACGAATGTGCATCTGTTTACGGTCATTGTCAGCTGGTTCTCTGTGTTTATCTAATTTGTGATCTCTCCGTTCATATGTTTTAAGTGATTGATTTGTTTCTACGTTTGTTTTGACACCTGTTATGTTAATAGTTTTACAATGATTTATACGTTTAGTTACGTAATACATGCGTTGTGTATTATGTAGGATGTACTTAGTAATGTTTTGTTTAAGCAATACGCATTTGCATATCGTGGTCAAATCAATCATCATAAATCATTGATATGGTTTTTTGATACTATTAAGATGTTAAAAAAAGCCTGAATATGTAAGTTTACTATAACCTTTAGAAGCATAAGACTGAATAGCTTACTGCTAGCGCATCTAACAATGAAAATTGAAGATGCACGATTTTCATTAAATGTGCTAAATATGCAAATAATAGGCATGTACTGGAATAATATTGATTAATTTAAAATTAATTATATTAATTCTTCTTCTTCTTAGCCTTTATTATTCCCAAGTCACTTGGGGTCGGTGTTCTAGTCTAACCGGTTTTGGATTTTCAATAAAAACTAGCTATTTGAATATATCGTCGAAATTATATACATTTAGAAGTTCAGCTTGAGATTCAAGCAGTCTAATTAAGAAAGTAGGTATATACTACAGAACGTTGCAGAAAATGGACCATGTGTTGTGTTTCTGCGGTCAGTGTGACTACATCAACCAGCGGAGAAGTTGAGTAAACTTTTACCAAGGGAGAAATTTATTGACATATCCTACATTCAGGCGAGCGAACCCGCAGGCAAAATCTAGTATATCAATAAAAATATGAGCTGTTACTAGCAGTTACAATATTTTTTTTCCTTTAATCCAGAAAAAGTATTGGTCCCGAGGGATAAATAAATGGACATACCCTACATTGACGCGAGCGAAGCCGTAGACAAAATCCAGTTTTTAATATTCTGGAACCAGTACTAATATTTGCTTCTGTTTCGTGACATTAGTTTGGTTAAAGCAAACATTTTCATTTTGCCATCAATGAAATATGAGGAGCACCACAAAATAATACTATTATGGTAACGTTACAAACTGCGAATGACGCGCAATTTTTATTCCCCTCAGGCAATGTCGGCCATCTTGCCCAAAACGTCAATCCGACACTACCCGCCATTTCTCACTGACAGCTAGCGGAAGGAGGTAACTTTAAAAAAAATTGAGTGTAAATGTAAATCTAGGTGTGATCATATCGTTTTGATTTTTTTAGGGTTGGGTGAGTAGGGGAGCTTGTGTTTTTATTTTAAATTAAACCCAACAATCCATTTATAAAAGTTATCAATTTATTTTACTACTGGCATATTTCGTGGCACATGGATTTTGTAAGATATATGATTGGGAGATGAGCAGAAAACAGTAGTATATGTATTTATTTTTAATCTATACTAATATTATAATTTATAAAGCTGAAGAGTTTGTTTGTTATTTTGTTTATTTGAACGCGCTAATCTCAGGAACTACTGGTTCGAATTGAAAAATTATTTTAGTGTTGAATAGCCTATTTATCGAGGAACACTATAGGCTATATAACTTCACGCTACGACCCAGGGGCGGCGCAGTAACGATAAACGCGGGTGAAACCGCGGGAACATCTAGTATAATATATTTATACATAGACTTACGCCTGTATCTTCTCGAGAGAAAAGAACACACCTAGCGACCTAGCTTATTGTCTATCAGGCAATTTTCTAGACTCATCATGCTCGGGATCTCTCATGATCGGCAAACATATTATGTCACAAACTTATGCCTCAAATAATAATATATGGATTTAAGACATTGTAGGTAAGGATAAACGTAAGCCATTGGCTTGAGGAGGTTCGATTTGGTTACCAGCATAAATTATTCCAAAAAATTTATTTTTTATTATAACTGCGATCATCTATACGCCTGATCGACTCACATCGTGTATGATAGCCGTTAAAAAACATTACTATACCCGAACTGCAACATTTTTATGAATCATATTTTGATCCAACCCATCAAAACAAGGGCGCGTTCTATTAAAGTAAAATTGATTCATCGTTTGTCTATATTTTTTTTATTCACTTCGGCTTGTGCGAGGGTGTGTAGCTGACGGCCTAACGGAACACCGGTGAATGACATGCGGTATCATTGGTAACGAAAAACGAAACGGAAATACATTTTTTTATAAATATTCTTTTCACGAAAAGTTACTCTGTTTGTATATTTTTGTGACGTTTTAGGCAGAACGCGTAATTCTATAGCCGTGGTTTTGTTTTTAATTTAGTCAAGTCGTGTTCGTTTTTCAAATATTGTTTGGATTTGTAACGTTTTTTAAAACCTATTAAAGGAGCGAGGGTCTTCCATTGCAGGCAAAGGCCACTCTCCTTCCATTTTACTTAAAGTTGATAAGGATTTTTTTCTATACAATGACAACACCAGCTCTAGGAATAATTTTTGCCGCGCGGGACTTTAAAACGTTCAAAAAACGGTTACAAAGAACACATAGACCTGAAACAACTATTTGTGAATTTCACAATTTTATGTCCCGTATGAGGTTCGAACCTACAACACTCGGCGCAGAGGTTAGTTGTCAGGCAACCATTTAAACTTAGTAAAGGAGTTTAGCCAATTCTGCCTTCTCCGTCGGAGGCTTCCAACGCAACCGCTTGTCATTTAGAGAGCATCATTGCATTGTGAGTTTGTCCCATTTGTTGTAACTTTGGCCCATTGGTCGTCTGACATGCGACAGTTATGTCCCGTCCAGTTCCATTTTAACGTACCAGTTTTTCATGGGACATCGGTGATATTTGCGATGAAACGAATAAAAACAACAATTTGTTTTTAAACCTTACTAAGATAATAGTATACCAGTTCATCGCACTCAGCTCATATAAAATTTAAGTAAATACAGAAATCTTTATCTGTAAACATAGGTTTATGTAACAATGAATGAATATGTCCATCTATGTCTTGCATTGAAGCGTACAAATTTGATACCATAACAATACGCCCAAGCTCAAATTAATAATATTTTAACACAATTTTACCTTACTTAATTACAGGTACAGCCTGCTAATGAAGAAATTGCTAACAGAAAAACCAGGCAATAACATCTTTGCCTAGGAATCGAACTCCCTCACAGTCGAGGCCAAACATATAGGTAAACTGCCCCATGCCTCGAGTCATATATCTCTTCTTTTTAAGATATCATCAATCTCACGAATGACTACAACAATTATAGTTGATTGATGAATTAGTTTGAACACGACTATACATACAACAAGTTTCATAGAAATATGGTTTTACTAACCTCTGCCTGTGGTTTCGCTTCCGTGAACCTCACGGCAATGCATACCAATAAATAAAATTATTTGATCCATGTTTACAACGTAAGTTTAATTTACAATACTATTCAGAGTAAAAGCACCATTTGATGTCAAAGTTACCAAGAAATCCGTTACGGCGTATTTAAAACAAAAAGACGTCGGAAACGGAAACGCGATCGTTCGGTTTTCGAATCGAGAGTGCTAATTCGTGCGCGGCGAGATCAAAGAGACCGCGAACCAATTACGGCGCGGCTCGGCGTGTGCGCAGCGAAACGCGCCAGTTTGAATTACGAACGGTGAGTTTAAGTTATGAGATATAATATAATGCTTTTATTGATTTCTTATTTGGCTTATGTCCTTTTTGTTGATTTTGATATATGAGCTGTCTTTTGTAATTGAATGGAAGTGAATGTGTGTAAGTCTGTGTATGTGTGTGTGCTTTATATTGCATCGTTGGTCTAGTGAAATAGATAAGTGGACAACTGCCGATAGTATGAAATCAGGTTCCGTTTTGGCCTTAAATTGATTAGAATTATTAAGATAAGCATAGAATAGACTGTATCTGGATAACCACAATAGGCTTATCACTTATCCACGTGTGATATATCTCACATCATCAGATAAGTCACACCTGTTTATCTTCGATTCCACATAATTGACAGCCCATTGCCGTCTACCTGACAAAACTTTTTTTTAACATAGTTACCTATTAACAAGTTTCACAACCCGGAAACCGACCTAAGATATTAGGTACGATTGCAAGCAAAACTTACGTCACGGTTTATAATTGGACGTACTTTCTGAAAAACGTTCCAACCCACAAAGTTAACATTTTGAGATAATCGTGATTGAAGTTCAAACCCGTATTGCTTCTTCATAAATGTGGGTTGGGCTACTAAGTCGTGATTTCATATTTAGAGTAGAGCTACCAAATTTTTCCAGCTAGTAAATAGTAACCCCGTGACTAATTTGCTAATAATAACTCGATTTTGACCCGAGTGTGGGTTGGAACGTTTTTCAGAAAGTACGTCCAATTATATTTTATATATTTGTTTAAAAAAATACTCCCGCACTAGTAACTTTACAAACATTCGAATAACGGACACAAAAACCAGGTAGACTTGGAGCATCCATTTGTCGATCACACAAAGGTGAATGCCTATTCTCCATAGTGTCTCAGGCCAAAGATGGACATCAAAAATTACTATAAAACTTGAGTGTTTTAAGATCTTAACAGTATTACATATCTAAAAAATATATTCAAATTGACGCCACTATTTTAGAAATACCTATAAAAAAAATGTATTGAGGTTATTTTCTATACGAAAATGTGTCTGGCTGTGAGATAATTCAAAAACATCTCTATTCTCAATGCTCTATTATTTAATTATGATAGGATGTGTGTTTGTAATATATTTTTATCCAGTTATACTTAATAGGGTATGGAAATAAACACATTTGTTATTTTAAACGTCTATATTCTCTTCATTGTCATATACTATTAACAAATCATCTAGAAAAGGTGCAGGAGGGCATATATTGGACTCATATCTTGCCCAATAGACTTACTCTTTTTAACCGACTTCAAAAAAGTAGGAGGTTTCTCAATTCGACCGTATATATATTTCTTTTACAATTTTTGTAAATTGCAGTGGTATCAATTTGAATGAACTTTTTTTTACGACAAAATATTTTTTTTCTAGCCTCTTGTTCACTCGTGGCCTCAGATGGGCGTTACCATTTTTGTACCGTGTGGGATCGAACCCACAAGGCTCGGTGCCGAGGCATTGGCGAGGCGACACAAACACTACACCATCCGTGCAGACATAAATACGTATATAGTTTAAATGTAATATGTGTGTATGACATTTAAACTTAAATGTGAATGTGTGCGTATTAAATGTGTTATATATAATGTGTATGTGTGTGTGTAATAGAAATTTACGACGTATGAACCGGATATTACACGTCCGTATATTTCATTGAATTATTGTTTCTATTATTCATTAGTTATAAATTCAAATAATATATTACATTCTAGATTTATGTTTGCACAATCCGATAGCTTGTTGGTTTTTATAATTTATGTATCGATAGAGTTCTTCATTGTGTAATATATAATGAATATGCTTGTAGATTGACTGATGGACCTAATTTTTAATAGCGACTTTTTTATACCTATAAGCCGAAGGAACGTAGGCTAAGGTACTACCTCAATACTGCAATAATAATAATATAATACTAGCTGTGCCCGCGGTCTCACCCGCGTTAGTGGTATTTGTGGTTACTGCGCCACTCCCGTGAGCTGTAGCGTGATGTTATATAGCCTATGTCCTTCCCAGGGTCTCAGGCTATCTCCATTCCAAATTTCATCTAAATCGGTTCAGCGGATTGAGCGTGAAAAGGTAACAGACAGACCGACAGACAGACAGAGTTACTTTCGCATTTATAATATTATATATAGTAAGGATTCTACCACATACACACAACACCATCTAGCCCAAACTAAGCAGAGCTTGTACTATGGGTACTAGACAATGGATAAACATACATATATACTTTTTTTTGTAAATACATACATATTATACATAGAAACACCCACACCAAGACAAACATCCATGTTCATGCACACAAATGTTTGACTTGTGCGGGAATCGAACCTGCGACCTCAGGCGTGGCAGTCGGTTACACTGACCACTTCGCCATCGAGGCCGAAAATGATACAGAGGTAATGAATGCAACTGCCTTCGGCCTTGATGGCGTAGTGGTTAGTGTAACCGACTGCCACGCCTGAGGTCGCGGGTTCGATTCCCGCACAAGTCAAACATTTGTGTGCATGAACATGGATGTTTGTCTTGGTCTGGGTGTTTCTATGTATGTTTATCCATTGTCTAGTACTCATAGTACAAGCTCTGCTTAGTTTGTGCTAGATGGTGTTGTGTGTATGTGATAGAATATTATTATATTATATAACTGCGTGAGGTCTCGGGTTCAGTATGTAACGACTGCTGACCTGCGCACACACAATAGCGCGCCTTGTATATACATTTGTAGCGTCAGCAGCCGCTACAAGTATTTGGGAAGAAACAAAAAGTTGTTGTGACGGTCACATAATTTTCTGTAACAACCTGGAGTTCGGTTATCCGCGAGGTTGCACCCCCGTGCTTTGAAATGAACATAGCTGTCGGTCCTGCGCCTGATCTGTCTTTGGTCGTGTCTGATTGCCTTCCCATCGGACTGTGAAAGTAACGGAGTAGAGAGAGCACTAGTGTTTGCACAGACATTAGTACACTATAATATCTCCTGCACAGACTAGACTCCGTTAAAAACCACCGTAATAGAAATTCGGTCTGAAGGACTTAAAGGTATTGCATCAGCCATCAGCTATTTCTTAAATTTGTCAACGCTAATTTTGGAAAGGATCCGTTGGTGTCTGAGATAAAAACCTTGGCAGTTGATAATTATACAGTTCATCACAACGAGGACAGATGGCTTTACGTGCTCTATGAGACACAGATGAGTCATAACGTATTGTAAATGCTCCATCATTTATTTACTTGCCGGAGAGAAAGATATAATCTCACGGATCAATTGATTTAAGTTTTGTTGCATAACGATACACGCCTATCTTTTTATATCCAGGTATTTTCTTGATGGGATAGGCAGGCAAAAGTACACCCACGTTTGGTCTTGTTATTACGTCCTACGTAATAAGGAGTGAGTCTATTGCTGTGTACTGGTTTAGAGACTCAATACTGCAACTGAGCATTTGCCAGCTGACACTTTGCCCGAACGCTGAAACGAATTTGAGACTTTAGGATAGTAGTTCTAATTAGCCACCAATACGCCACGGGATTAAAGAACTGCTCTTGTGATTGCTCTACTTAAGGTCTTGGGTATGATTATATAGGATTACTAGCTGTTACCTGCGACTTCGTCCGCGTAGATTTTAACTAAAAAGTGTTTGTCTCCGCGGAACACTATTTTTTGACGTGACAACGTCTAATAAATCGATGAACGCCGGCTGCACGCACGAAAAAGGATGACTCATTGTCCCGTTACGCTCATTGTCCCGTTACGCTCATTGTAACGTTACGGGAAATAAATTTTGTTATGACGTTGTCACGTTAAACTATCGTCCGTAAACCGACTTTACAGACAACTATTTTCTAAAATCAATCTAGCCTAAGTTACTCCTTATAACATCAGCTATCTGCCAGTGAAAGTCCCGTCAAAATCGGTTCAGCCGTTTCGGAGATTAGCCGGAACAAACAGACAGACATACAAAAATTTTAAAAATTGATGTTTTCTTATAGGTACCTTATATACTTCCATATGCATTAGATAAAAAGCTGTTATTTAGACATTACAAACAGACACTTCAATTTTATTTATTTGTATAGATCACGTCGCCATCGCTTATTATTTAGACCACAAAATATTTAACTAGTTTGTTTGGTGTTGCAACTCTCGGCGCTACAATTACGTAACAGGAGGTGGATATGCACTAGATTAGATATTTCTTCCACTATGTGACGTAACAGAAAATTAGTGGACGGACGACAAATGGTCATTTCACCCTACCGAGCTAACAATTTCCTCGCTTTAGTAATTCGAGTTGTGTAAGGCTTTGTTTCAATTGTAGCATAGATATAACATCCTGTTTATGATAATATTTATAATTACGGTTAATGTCGGCCTCAATGGCGTAGTGGTTAGTGTAACCGACTGCCACGCCCGAGGTCGCGGGTTCGATTCCCGCACAAGTCAAACATTTGTGTGCATGAACATTGATGTTTGTCTTGGTCTGGGTGTTTCTATGTATAATATGTATGTATTTACAAAAAAAAAGTATATATATGTATGTTTATCCATTGTCTAGTACCCATATTACAAGCTCTGCTTAGTTTGGGCTAGATGGTGTTGTGTGTATGTGATAGAATATTATTATATTATATTATTCTAAGGATTTCCTTTAGTAATACATAACAACGGTGTGCTTTTTTTGCACGTATGAATTCAAATTACAAAGGACCCTGCTAGGCAGACAACATTTTCTTGCTGAATTTCTCCTGTTTTGTTAAAGATTCCTGGGAGTCAATACATGAATCGAGAGGTACTATCGACTCCAGCGACGGATGACCACTCCTAAGGTTGAAATCGCATAGCAGGCCAACACTTGGTACCCGTACCCGTGACACGCTCCTTTCTTTGTTTGAGTTTCTTTACACTACATTTGTTTACTGATTCTAAGGCGATACAAACACAACTAATCAACATGTGCAAGCGAAAATTTTTCTGGAATGGTCATCCGTCGCTGGAGCCGATAGTACATTGGCATAAGTTACGATCAGTATTATTTTTATGTATTCCGAGCGTAATACAACCGACGGCCCTGCTGGATAGATGAGGCGATTTATTTTAAATTCCTACCATAATAATTGAGGTACATTGGATCTTGTTAATAAATTCGTGAGGTACATTGAACAAACAAAGCATTGCCATTAGTTTTTTCGGTCTAGCTCGAGTGGCCCCGCTAGATAGATACACATTGGATCCCATTGCATTCAGACCTATGTCCGTTTTATCACATTCCCTCCTCGCTAGGGAACAGAACTTTTTTACTGAATTAAAGGTCCCTACGTCCTATTTTGTACCCCTGACGTGTATGCGAAATTTCATGATGATCAGTCAAGCAGTTCAGGCGCGAAAGCGTAACAAACGAACATACATTCGCAATTATAATATTACTAGCTTTTGCCCGCGGCTTCGCTCGCGTTAATTTAGAATTTGACAATCAATTCGGGTTGTACTCTGCTTGTAATAATATAATTCAATCATGATTCAAAAGGCACGTGGCGCCATCTTAAGAACGTTATTGTCGTTTTCCTCGGGAACAGGAATTTTTTCGGGATGAAAGGTAGCCTATGTCCGTTTCTGTACACCTGACAACGTATATGCAAAATTTCAGGATGATCGGTTCAGTAGTTTAGGCGTGAAAAGGTAACAAACAAACAAACAAACTCATTATCGCTTTTATAATATTAGTTAGGATAGTTAACATCGCATCTTATCTACAAAGCCCCATTTCTGCGAAACCCCATAAACTTACAATACATCATCGTTTGCCATTCAATACTTATTACTCCCATGGGGTGTACCATCCAAAAATAACATTAACCGTTGTAGGTACGTGCAATGTCTTAGCTTATTTATTAGTGCAACTTGAAAGGTGACAGTTTGAGTAGTGTGCACATTAGGAGGAGGGGCAGACGGGCTGGATAAATGATGGGTGGTCGAGACACTTTTAAAATGTTGTTATTTAAATGGTTAGCATACTATTGGTATTTTTGTGAGCAGAAAAATATAATCTGTGAGCAGAAATAGCTAATTGATCAGCAACTCATGGCCAGCAAACTTTAAAGAGATCAAACTAAGTCGACGGAGCCCCGCCAAGCGGGGCTCCTATTTTTGGGTGGGTTTAAAAAAAGGAACCTAACATAACCTAACACTTCCGAGACGGAATGCAGTGATTTGAGGCGTATAGATGCTCGTTGACCAATTAATATTTTTGATGATTAATATATTTAATCCCCTTTTAAAATACTTGCACTTTTTAGGGTAGCTTTTTGTCTCTTTTCTGGCTTTAAGGATGGATAATTGAAGGTAGTGACTAGATGGTGTAGTGGTTTAAGTGGTCTGCCATTGTGCCGAGTGATGTGGATTTGACTCCACATGGAATAAAATAATAATATTTTCTATCACATACACACAACACCATCTAGCCCAAAATAAGCAGAGCTTGTACTATGGGTACTAGACAATAGATAAACATACATATATACTTTTTTTTCGTAAATACGTACATATTATACATAGAAACACCCAGACCAAGACAAACATCCATGTTCATGCACACAAAATGTTTGACTTGTGCGGGAATCGAACCCGCGACCTCAGGCGTGGCATTCGGTTACACTAACCACTACGCCATCGAGGTCGTTAAAAATTTGTGTGATTCACAAATAGTCGTTGCAAACCTGGTTGTTTAGTGTGTACGTTGTTTGAATATTTGTACAGTCCCCTATGATACAGAAATTATTTCTAGTCACACCTTTTTAAATTAAAAAAGAAAAGAAAATAAGAAAAGTTCTCGAGATTACTACATCCGCACTTTAATATTTATTTTTATTTATTTATTTCAAAAACTATTATCTATCATTACAGGTTCTTAACCTAATGCGATAGTATAGTAACATAACTAAAATGTGACATTTAAAACGGTAATATAATAAACATCTTAAATCTATTATATTAACAATAACTTAATATCCAGTATGTAGCCTTTGTGAATTCGCTCAATGAACCTGAAAATAGATCGATACGATCTGATACTGTATGCTCGCGCACGCAGCGCCCGCGTCAACGGCGCGTGCTGTAAGAGATTAGTGCGCGCGCGCGGCACCACTAACAACGCCGGCCGCCGCCGTCGCCCCCTATATTCATCTGGGACAAAAAATTTAATTTCCTGGAGGATGGCTGGGTTATGTATTTTACCTCTTATAAGTTTAAATAAATAGCAGACCAGGGCTGCTTCTCTACCTACTTCTAGTTTATAATAGCCTACCATTCCAAGGGTAAATAGAGAAGGATACAGTAGTGGATATCCCGGGTAAACGCCGTACAATTTTAAATATAAAAATCTAATAAATTTATTTTGTATCCGCTCTAACATATATTTGTATTTGGCTTATAATATGAAGTATAGGTTACCAGGAGATAAGAAATACCAAGGAGGTCTTTTCTATCGGACATTACGTCACTTTATACCAGTAGACGATGATTGATACAACATTAGTATTCAGTCTGGAGGCGCCAGCTATCAGCCGGTAAGGTCAGCTCCACAGGAAACACACAAGTGATAACCTCGTCAAATTTATTAAAACTAATCGAAACACACGATACTAAAGTATTACTACATGTCTCACGCGTCTATCTATTCGAAGGGGAAGGTAGAGATGTTCCTATTATCTTCTTCTCTCTAGCCTTTATTATTCCCAAGTCACTTGGGGTCGGCTTTTCTGGTCTAACCGGATTTGACTGGATATCAATTTTTACACGGAGCGGCTGCCACCTGACCTCCGCAACCCGAACGCTAACGATACCCTAAGGCTAGACCAGTGTCAGGATATTATACGACACTGATTTCCCAATAACGACTGCCATAGATGTTCATGGCAGTCGGGACCGACGGCTTAACGTGCTCTCCGAGGCACGGAGCAGGCGATAATTGTCAAGCAATACGCACATAATTTCGAAAAGTCATATAACTTCCGAAAGTCAGAGGTGCTCGATGTTGGTTCGAACTCGAGACCCTCTGCATTGCAGTCTGTTGGACTCCCCACTGATGATGATATGACTTCCTATTATATCAAAACTTATTCAGCTATGTTTTAGAAATGAGATTATTGGCGTCCACCGCGCAACACGACAAGAGACTTCTTATAGAGTACATATTGCTACTACAACTTCCTGGCTAGGATCCGAACTTACAGTGAAACGATTGGCCTATAATAATAATGTCAGCCTCGATGGCGTAGTGGTTAGTGTAACCGACTGCCACGCCTGAGGTCGCGGGTTCGATTCCCGCACAAGTCAAACATTTGTGTGCATGAACCTGGATGTTTATCTTTTTCTGGGTGTTTCTATGTATGTTGTATGTATTTAAAAAAAAAAGTATATATGTATGTTTATCCATTGTCTAGTATCTACCCATAGTACAAGCTTTGCTTAGTTTGGGCTAGATGGTGTTGTGTGTATGTGATAGAATATTATTATATTATTGAATTGAATAGAATTTTAAGAATTCTATTGAAATAAATACATATTGTTACAATTATTTTAAACCCACCAAACTGCATAACAGTTTGTCGGCGGGATTAGCGCTCGATTATAACATAACATATGTGCTACATATATGGAACCAGTTTTACGCTCTCGGTTTACAGTGGTTTAATAATTAGTATTTAATGGCAATAACAATAAAATCAAATACAGATAATAAAGCAAGAAGTAAGTAAAAATTAAGCGGTTTAACTCAGCAATACCTTTTTAAGTTTGCTTCTAACAGTTTGTTTCTTCATTAAATCAACATTTGTTCTCAGCCAGGCATGTTTATTAAACAATGTAGGGATCAAATACTTGCTGGTATTATTATAATAATTTATTTCAGTCCAGAGATCCATATGGGGTTAGTAAAATTCTTAAAGTTACGAGGTAAATGAGCAAGAAAGATAAATTATTTGTCATTGGCAACATGTAGCCTATTCCAATGCCTCCAGATAGGACTTTCTAATTTTGAAGCAATTACTTTTAAGTAGGTATCTGTTGGGACTGTTCCGCACTCAGCGCATCATAGACGCGACGCAAAGCCATCTATGTTAGCCTCTGCAATCATCACCGATGCGCTACAGTACCGAGGCAGTCCCATCAGTATCCTATATATATATATCCTAAATATAAGCATATAGAAACTTATGTCATGAAGGCATTTTATGTGCTGAACTAATTTCGATATGGAAATTATCTAGTTTGATGTCTTCGCTGTAGAAAAAATGGAGTTCAATATCATCGAACAAGGCGAATGAATTAAGCGAAATATTATTTTTACTTTACCAATTGAAAGCAAAAAACCGAAAATTTTGAAGTGAAAACTTCTGTAGGCGCGTTGAGCACTTCTTGGGTGAACAAAAATCATGGAACTTACGTCATCATCACCGAACGCTTTCCATTTTTAGAAATTATTTTTTGTTTATATAGAAGTGTTTATGATCAAGGATTAAAGTTTTCACGTCTATCGGCAGTCCGCAAAGACTGCTCCAATTCTTTTTAATATAATTCTCATAGGTATTGGAATGAAATCTTAACGATAAAAAATTGAGTCTTCTATAATATCCTGATTAATCCTGAATCCTGAAATCCTGGCATAGGTACGCAGCTGTTAAACCAATTTAGATGAATATTTAGGTGGTTTGGTATTGCACGAAACGTACTTAGTTACTAACCGAAAAAAGGAAAAGTCGATTGATACTGTAGTCGAAATCCTATTCATGATATGTAAATAATATCACATAAGCTCAAACTCATAACATTTTATACCTAGTAAAAAGACTAAGGTTATAAAAATACAAAACGAAACAACTTTTTCCCTATTGTTATCGATTATTGATATCGATATGTGCCGTAACACGATCGACGTGTAAAATAGTGATGTTACCATTTTATTGAATTAACTTCCTTTATCGATAACATTTCAACTTTGGTGACATAAATCTATCGTTAAAACTCCGTGGCGCGCACCGATATCATTCGACGTTCAATCAAATGCACGTTTCCCGAGCTATTGAGTTAATGAATGAATGAGTCAACTGTGAATGAGTATAATTTTGCTGATGGAGATTTGCATGTTTAAGTATATAGATTAACGCTTGTATAGACTAAAGGGATGTACAGGAGTATTAAGTGTCTTTTCGTCGTGCTTTTGCGCTTATTTAACATCAATATTAAAAATCTTTACAATTTAATGCCATTTACAAATTTCCACCACTAAAAATAAATGTTAAACATATTACAAGGTCGGTTATAATCGCAAAATTAATGTTAAAATTACAAAATAGTATAAAAACTAGGTATCAAAGAATTTTCTTGTTACACTTCTTTTTGAGTAACACTGGTCCCAAACAAATCAAAATCTAATTTTATTCATTCATCAGAAAGTTCGTTATAAGTCCTGCACGCTCGTATAGTAAAACAGTTCTGCTTGTAAGTGATCCTGACTAGGGGTACGTGAAGCAATGCTCTTTGCCGCAACATTTTAGATCGAGTTATGTAGAAGGGAGCGAAGTATTTATCTGGCACATTTTTAAACTATCTGCGGCTACTGATGGAAAACACAGGTCTGTCTAAATTATATCCAAAACCACACGATCGGTTCTCAAGTACAAATAGACGTCCAAACAAGCATTATGTCCGGTCTTCTATTTACAATTTAAGTGTTGGCACTGCTGTTAAAAAATGTTCAGTTTATCTGGTCTTCATTGTTGAAAGAGCAGGGGCATCTCTTAGGATTTGCGATTGAATAGTCGTGGGTTCGAATCCTACCTATTAAACAACCGACATAAATCCTTTCCTTACTCAAACATATTAGTATTGGTAGAGGAATTAACTAATTCTTGTAAAGTTGCGAGCAATTTGCAGCACACATTGCTCGTAATTTGTAAAAAGGAAATTAAGATGACATCAAAAACATACTTGTAAAAAAACCGAGTCTCACAACTCAGTTCTTCTACCGTAAAAAGAAGTGAGGTCCATGCAATACCGTATCCATGCAATACAAGTCCGTTAATTTATTCATAAGGGACTTATACTTAAGGGACCTTCTGTCTTAAGTTATTACGTAATTAGCTAACCTAACAACATCTTATAGTGACCATATCAATATTAAAAATCTTGTATGTTTTAATTTGCGAGCAATTTGCAGAACACATTGCTCGTAATTTGTAAAAAGGAAATTAAGATGTCTGTGTGATTGTAAATTGAAGATTTCAAATAACTTAATAAAACAATAATAAAAAAATAATACAACTTTTACTCTGAAGGGGTTCGATTTTCGTGACGCGCAAAGCATTTTTACATTTCTGTATCAAGATATTATCAATAGCATCACATAACCTACATAATAAAAGAATATACCTTTTTAGTAAGAATAGATTCGGCCATTATCACACGAACCTAACCTATCAATATCTGGCGAAATATTCATAAAATAGACTTCTATCTATCCCTTCAGACACATACCTACATACTTAATGCTATGTATAACGACAATACTGCAGCGAGACCACATACATCCTCTTTTAAACTCTCATATAGTTTCTTAATCATCTCTAAGTCACAACTCTCATGGGAGCTCACAGAGATCCATTCTTAGACTCCACAAAGGATAACTTGAAGACATCTTTGAGCAATTCCAAGTTTAGTAAATCGTCAGTTCGGCTTCAAAACTCGGGGGTGAACTACCCTCTGTCTACTAAGTTCGGCCGTCTAACAATTAGGATAGAGTCGTTTTAATTCAGTACAAGACAAACGCATTTGCTTCTAAGCTGAATTTAGATGATATTTTAAATGGACGGTTTGTATAATTATTTTTTGAAATGTAGGGTTTTCTAGAATAATATATTTTGTTGGAGAGTCCGGTACTTTAAGGTTTATATAATACTTTGCCAATAAATTACTATCCCTCTGGAGCAGTACTTTCTCCTGGATGAAAGGTACCTATGTTCTTTTCTGTACCCCTAACTACGTGTGAGGCTGATCACGAGGTTCCAGCTTTGAACCTTTTTTTTTATACAACTGTGGCAAACAAGCATACGGCCCACCTGATAGAAAGTGGTCACCGTAGCCTGCAACACCAGAGGCTTCACTTGCGCGTTGCCGACCCTTGGGAAAAAAAGGAATTGGGAAGGAGAAGGAGCGGGAAGGGGGAAAGGGGTTAATTGGGCCTGCGGCACTCTCACTCACCGAACGAAACACAACAGTAGGAATACTGCTATTTCGCGTCTATATTCTGTGAGAGGGTAGTCCTTCCCCGGTCGAGCCGGCCCATTCATGCTGAAATCAGCGAGGCTCTACTACACAAAGAGTATCGAGTCGAGATAAAAGCTTTATTTTCAGGAGCAGTTCGAAATCTGGAATTGTGTCCGATAAATGGTAAATAAGCTTGCCCCGTACCAAATGTTGAAGCTTCGTGTATATAGCGGCGCGTTTAAATCTACGTACGTATGCATTTCTTTATATCAAACGCTTTCCGCATCGAATAGTGTTATAATAATACTGCTTGACCCGGTCATTGAACCCAACCCTATAGACAGACAGTAGTTATACGACGATAAAAATATATCCACAAGCAACGCTTCCATTGTGCACTAGATGGCGTCGCGTGTCTCTCAAAAGACCTATTTAAACGGGAAACGTCAAGTTCATAAATGTCATCAAATCGTTGAACAAACACAAGTAGCATTGTATTACAGACTTGATAATGATATTTAATTATTCTTGATTACAGTTCTCATTACGCAAAGACAGGTCAACAGTCAAGGGCTGTGTGCCAGTAACATATATTGTTACGAAACAGACTGGTTCAAGATGTTTATGTGCAAACACATCTATATACATACAAATAAATCGAATTGAAGTGTCTGTTTGTAATGTCAAAATAACAGCTTTTTAGTAAATGCATATGAAAGTATATAAGGTACATACGGACATAAATAAATTTTAAAAATTTTTGTCTGTCTATCTGTTTGTGCCGGCTAATCTCTGAAACGGATCGATTTTGCGCCTGTCACTGACAGATAGCTGATGTTATAAGGAGTAGCTTAGTACTTTTATTTAGTAATATGTCTCTGCGAACTTAACAAACACTTTTTTGTTAAATTCCTTAATCTATACTAATATTATAAAGCTGAAGAGTTTGTTTGTTTGTTTGAACGCGCTAATCTCAGGAACTACTGGTTCGAATAGAAAAATTATTTTAGTGTTGGATAGCCCATTTATCGAGGAAGTTTATAGGCTATATAACATCACGCTACGACCAATAGGAGCGGAGCAGCAAAGAAAAATGTTGCAAAACGGGGTAAATTCTCTTATCTTATATGAAGTAGACGAAGTTGCGCTGGTCAGCTAGTTCTTAATATAATATTAGACAACTCTTACAAAGTCTTAATCGGTAATTATGTAAAGGTAATTATTTCCCGACGTTTCGACCGACTCGCATCGATCGTGGTCACGGGTTGAGCTCACACTATTCAACCAATCAGCCTGTTGAAGTCTGCTGGACATAGGTCTCCCCCAGCTTACGCCACCATATCCAGTCTTTCGCCTCACACCATTCAATTCTAATCAATTATATTATTCATGTGTATAAATCGTGAGAGCTTAAAAACATTTATTAAAACAATTTTTTATTAAACTTCCAGCTAAGCTAGAACACTTGTGCTAGGAGTGGATTCACCTCGGTATACCAATAAGAATGGGAAGCTTTTATAAAGTTTTACTGTCTCATATAATATCACATCCCACGGACTATCTTGTTGTTTAGAGGCACAAGTAAGCAGCCGATCGTGAAGTCTAAAGTTTGGTTGCCGGATGAGAAAAATAATGTCACAGAATCGGATAAGTCCACGACATAGCTTATCTATGTGCCAATTGTTATCCAAATCTCAACAGCGGTTAGAGTGTAACAGACATCCTTACAAACTAACACATTTAGTAATATAAGCAGGATTGCAAAGAACATTATCTTAAAATACAAAGAAACATACACTCTATATCATTCGGCTTCGTCTGCGGAATTTATCCGTTCTAAATCCAGCATTCGCCATACCACCGTGGCGGAATCCTTAAGTGTTCTCAGCTTTTCTTTGTTCCCAAAAATAGAGACGGCTTGTGCCTCGCACTTCAACTTAGCTTTAAATAAACATTTAGTACGTCTAGTTGGCTATGCTTAACGCTTAGAAAGTCAGGAGGTGAGCAGTTAAGTTTAAATGTGTGTGTCAACTTAGAATATGTGATGAGGAATAATGCATTACGCGCAATTAGATACTAAAACCAAAATTATTCTGTTTTGCAGTGGCATATTGCAAAAATAATTAGCATGGTCTGTGGAATGACTATATAATATAACCCCGGTTTATAAACCCACTGCTGGGCATGGGTAATTTTCAGTGTGAGAAGGGTAAGGCCATAGTCCACCATACTGGCCCAGTGCGGGTTGGCAGACTTCACATATCTTCGAGAACATTATGATCGTGTCACACGAATCTGTTCGCAGGAATTGTGCGAAACGAAAATTTTTAGAAATAATATATTTTTCGGTTCCACACCCTTTCCAGGCGGGAACGTTGCACAATCAAATTACATATATCGATGTGTGTAAATCGACACTTCAAAAAATTTTATTTTTAAAAGTGTCGTTCGCACCATTTTTGCTAAAAAATTCGTGCGAAATGACCACCAAGCTACCAGGCTTGAATTACCTCTATTAAAATTCCAGACCTTTCCATAAGTACATGTGGGTTCGCCATAACAAATCATTCATAATGAAGGTCAAACAAATGGCATCTATTGTTTTCGTATGTTATTGTTTACATTTGATATTGTTGTTTAACAGCCGGACCCCTGTGGGCAACAATTAGGTCAAAAGGTGGCCATTCTTTTCAATGCTAATGTTTTGATTTTGAATACGATGTTTGGGTTTCAAATTTAAATGTTTGATTCATGGTTGCACGAATAGCTTTGCGGTTTAAGTGCTTGCCACTGCTAGTACGTCCAGTGTTGTGGGATCTAATACCAAGTGATAAAAATTTAATAAGCCTGGAGACCCTATTCAGTACAGGAGCATACTACTAAGTTGTGAAGATTATCATCAGGCATCATTTTATTTTCCTTTTTTTAAAAAGACGTCTTCCGTGCTAAGACCGAAGAGGGCCAGGAGGCCTTAGTCGTTCGTCCGATTCGTTATACATACTATTTATTCTTTTATTTCTTATTTAATGTTTTGCTATTCTGTTTATTATATGTTTACTAGAGGATTTAACTGACATTTTGCTACATTGTATACACTAGCTAATACTTAAGACGAATTTGTTAAATGAATAATATAAAATATATCGAAATTAATTCTTTAATAACGCTTACAGAAATTAGGAATGTATCAGATAAATTTACCTAACTCCAAAAACATTTGTACGCCAGTTAATGGCAGAATATGGACAGAACTACCATGTATTTGTATCATCATTTTTGTACTCATATTCTGACAAATAAATGATTTATTATATTATTATTATTATTAACCCGAAACTGCAAACGTTACCTGTAACAAAAAAAAACAATATTAAACATATTGTCTGCTACATCTGCGTGTGAACACATGCAACAGGGGACCAATCACTACTTCAGATTTGACTGACTACAGATACGTGCAAAAAATCACATCCTTATTTTACAAGAAAGGATGATTGAAATGTATAGGTTGGGAACCAATAATTCATTTAGTTAGACCCAAGCATAAGCAAAATACAGCAAGACATCATGATACTTTGATCTCATTCTGCGGAGATAGTAACATCAATGTTTAGATTACAAATGCATGCATCAAGTCCCTACGTTATGTCCATAAAAATATATAATAAATTATCAAATAATATTAAAAATGAAGACAAATTAAGCACGTTTATCAACAGATTAAAAGACTTTTTAATACAAAAATGTTACTATGATATAAGCGAATATTTACACGATAAATTTTAATAATTTCAATTATGTAAGCAGGTAAATTTTAGAAAATAACTTTAATACTTCCTTTATAATAAATTAATAATAAACTACAATAGATAAATAATACGTGAGTAATTAAATAAATATCTACTAAGCTCTAAAATTTATCTCAATATGATATAAGATAATATAATGTTCGTTCTTCTCTCCTAATTTTGCCGTGCCCGACGGGGTCCATAATTGTTCTCTCTACATTTATAAGACCTGTATATACATTATGGAGTGCAATAAACGAATTGAATTGAATTGAATTGTTTTATTAAGTGAGTAACTTAAAAGTTAAAGTCAGTATTTTGAGATAACTACACTTTAACTATAATCGAAACCGAAAACTTGTAATCGAAAAGCAACCGAAACGTCAGGAAAAGTGTAAATACTAATAGAATATCTAATTATTTTATTATGTTTAAAATAATTACAAATTCTGTATTAGGTATACAATTATACATATACACATACATAGATTTACGCCTGTTTCCCAGAGGGTAGGCAGAGACTACGGATTTCCATTTGCTACGATCCTGACACACTTCTCTGGGTTCATTCACTTTCATCACATTCCTCATACACGCCCGTCGTATATTATACAATTATACAATGTATAATATATTATATTTTATTTTAATGTATTATACATTGAATGTCGCTTTTCAGCTACAAAACAATGTCCGAAAATTCTTACTATTTTACCAATTGTACGATATCTATTTTCCTCGAGAAATAACTTTTTAGTTGTATATAAGGCTCAACAAAAGCCCAAACGGTCTTCCCAGGGGCCTTGTATAAGATAACTAAGTGATTATTCAGGAGTGGGACGGAACTTTCTTTACTTTTCAGGACGTGATGACGCGTCCCTTGTGAGGGACCTACGTCTACCGTACCGCCTGGAGACTGTGATGGACTGCTACTGTAATCTACAAAATTTTGTTATTTTTGTTTTTTAAAGAAGTTTTTTATGACTGTGTCTTTGGTACTGTAGCGTAAGTTTGTGCATATGTTGTCTGATCGTGAAGTCTCAGATATGATTCCCGGGTCGGGTGAAGTATTCATTTAGAAATTCAATAATGGATATATTGCCGGCGTACATGGCGATACCCGTATTATGTACAAACATATGCATATGTATATTATTCCCAAGTCACTTGAAGTCGGCTTTCTAGTCTAACCGGATTTGACTGGATATCAGTTTTAACACGGAGCGGCTGCCACCTGGCCTTCACAACCCGAAGGCTAGCGATACCCTAAGGCTAGACCAGTGTCAGGATATTAGAGGGCACTGACTTCCCAATAACAACTGCCATAGATGTTCATGGCAGCCGGGACCGACGGCTTAACGTGCTCTCCGAGGCACGGAGCAGGCAATAATTGTCAATCAATACGCACATAATTTCGAAAAGTCATATAACTTCCGAAAGTCAGAGGTGCGTGACGTGGGTTTGAACCCGAGACCCTCTGCATTGCAGTCTGTTGGTCTCCCCACTGAGCTATCGCTGCTTACTACTTTTCTACTTGGCTACTGTACTATAAAGTACGTGGGCCTACGCCATATCTGCTGACCTTTTCGGCAGTGAATACATGCGTGGGTTTGTATATATACAAATAACTTTACCGATACTACAAAAGCTTTTCACAAAGAAGGCTATGTTTACATTAGCGAATACTCAAGGGACGCATAACGCGACATATTTTCTTGTTTATATGTTCTTTCAGGTTAACTAAAATATATTGGATGTATACATTACGACGCTGTACATGGCGAAAAGTTTTTGTTTTATTTTGTAGTAGATAGGATAATGACTCCATACAGCAGTCGGTTGTAGAAGGAAAAGTGGAGGGAACTAGATTGAGCGGCAGGTCACCTATGCGCTGGACTGACCAAGTGAAGTCCGCAGTAGGAAACTGCATATCAGACTGCGCTAAACAATCTGTCAACAGGGAGAGATGGCGGGAGATCGTGCGAAGAGCTGTGTCCGCCGCTGCCATAGACGTGGACGCCTCAAAGTGACCACAACCGCTCTGTCAAGAGCGAAACCACAGAGAAGAAGATAGAGACACGCGGTTTCGCTCCTATGCTTCTAAGGATGTGTTTTACGGGATATAAAGTAACCTATGTCATTGTCCTGTTCTTACAAGGCAGGTTAAATGCATCTTAATATTTAAAAAAACATTTTATTAAATCTATTGCTGCCAGAGACAACTAAAACTGATTTTACCTCATAATCATCATATCGTATCCCCCTGTGTTCTCCTACAAAACTGAACCCATGGTTGCTAGGTGTCTGACAACATCAGTATACAGGCATTTCGTATTTCTTTAAATGTTTAAGTGCTTATAATAATTAAATAATGAAAATAAAGCAAAATATACCAATAGTAGATATAGATTATGTTTTTTTGTTGCTTTAAAGTAAGGTAAGGCACACATATCAACTCGGAAACAGATCGTCACCGTATCCACTCGAGCCGTGATTCTTTGTATGAAACTCACTACTGCAACGCATACTTATCGGAATCGTAACGTAATCGCCTCGCCTCGGGACAAGCTCGTCGTCCACGCGCTTACGTCTTCTCTCCGAGCACTACTGTTGCCGAACGTGCTGTCATCAACAAGACAAATATCAGTCGTGTTGCGCGCGTATTTTATTGAATTCGTAGGTTACATTTCAAACAAAAAATAACGACGAAAAGAAAAGATAAACTCAATATTGTCTTCTGTTTACGCGAATGTTATTCATTGAAATTAAACTACTATATACGGATTTTATCGCGTTGTTTATTTGAAACTTTATTACAAAATTTTGAAATCTGTTACACTGCTATTACTATTACTATAAATTTACTAATTTTTAAGCTAATTACATTATTGAAACTATTAAAACTATTTACACTATTATTTATATTTATGTTTACACTTTGCCCAACGTTTCGGTTGCTTTTCAGCAGCCATGGTCACGGGGAGACTAAGATGGTTGTTATCTCAATGTTGTATGTAGTTATTTCAAAGTACCCGAACATAATTTAATCATGAGTGTTTCTATTTACGCAGAATGAGCTCAAACTATCATGAAGTCTGGCTGTGCTAAACTCATTGAAGAAGTGAGGAAATATCCATATTAATATTATTCAAGTGAGCTCGGCCACCTAACTGTAGCCGAGTCGAAGTACCGGAGCTGCTGATCTGCTTTGGTTACGTTAGGCGAAAGGCGATACGGTGATGAGGAACGGAACACAAGACACATTTGTGATCCACCAATGGTTGTACCAAGGCTGTGTATTCTTTGTTGAGACATTAGATTTGATGTATTGAGCCAAGTAATAGATTAAAAAAATGTCGGATACTGTAATAGTGTTCTTGCACACCCGCTGTCTAAGACAGCAAAATTATTGTATCGTACTGTACAAGTTGGCTTACGACGACGTGTAGGTACAGTGATTAGGTACATATTGTTTAAGTTTTTGCTGTGAAGTATAGTGTAAGAGTAGGTCCAATGTGCAATGGAGCGGCATAGTCATATAATTGACAAAGCTCCTTAAACAAAGAATAAAAAAATAAAAATAAATTTTTTGTTGCCTGTGGTGTATGTATGTCTTTATACCTAGGTATGTCTGTGTATCTCTATTAAATCAATCATGTATCGTGTCATATTAGTCAGTAATAAATGTTTACTCATGAAGAGCAGTGTTTCCTTTAAGCATCCCGAACGCCCAACCTTATATGGCGACCCTGCCATGTACGGCGGTCTAGCTCGAGTTCGGTTCGGTGTCGCGCACGTCGAATTGTATATTAACAAATAGTAAACGGACATTGTGCAATATTTTTTTGTCTTAATTTCTTCTTACTGGACTAGAATAAGAAATTATGTGTCAATCAACAGTGGAAAAAGAGGACGTATTTATAACGTAAAATGCACTGGGTTTAATGTTTGCGAATTCCCTCTCCATTTACTCTTCTCCAGTAAAGGAACTATTACTAGTGCGGACATACACTTAAAATAATGTAATCGTACCCCCCTGTTTCACCATTATAATACTTGTGTAGCACAGAACAGCAGTGGTCACCATGGAAAACTCCAAGTTTTGACACTCGTGAAGTTTCGTGGAAAGTTGAACTGTCTTGAAACCAGCAACAAATTTAATCAAAAGTATGTTGGAGTCGAAAATATCATAAACTTTACCTATTTTGTCTCTATGAAGCTGTGGTATAGTTCTGCCTAAACCTTTGGGAGTGCTGGTTGGTATATCCATCCTTACGAATATTATAAACTAGATGTGCCCGCGGTTTCACCTGCGTTTTTCATTACTGCGCCGCCCCCGTGGGTCGTAGCGTGATGTTATATAGCCTATAGCCTTCCTCGATAAATAGGCTATCCAACACTAAAATAATTTTTCAATACGTACCATTAGTTCCTGAGATTAGCGCGTTCAATGTCCTTTTCTGTTCCCATGACGTGTATGAAAAATGTAATTACATATGTTCGGTCGGATAGTTAAGGCGTGAAAACATAACAAACAAAAAAAGAAACTAACATGCGCAATTTATTATATTAGCTTTTGCACGCGGCTCCGCCCGCGTGGTACCTACATCAATAAAAAGTAGCCTATGTCCTTCCCCAGGTTTTAAACTATATCTGTACTAAATTTCATCTAAATCGGTTGAGAGGTTTAGCCGTGAAAAGGGTAACAGACAGACAGATAGACAGACAGAGTTACTTTTGAATTTATAATATTAGTAAGGATTAATTAGGATTAGGATTGACCCTGACAAATTTCATAATGATCGGTAGAGTAATTAAGGCGTAAAACGTAACAAACAAACTAACATTCGCATTTATAGTGTTTGTTAGGATCGTTACAAACAGACAGAGCGTTGGACAACAAGGCTTGTTTCTCGGAACAGCCGATGTATCTGTTGTACTGGCAGCCGGAAATGTACAGTCTACATCCGAGACGAACTATTCTCTTATATTGTGTGCTCGCTTGTAATTGTTCTGTATGTATCTGTAATGTTGTATAGTTTATTGTTACATGTATCTTTCTTGTTCAGAGAATATATACAGAAGAAAAAATACGTGATTGAAATAATTAACTAACTTTTAACACGCGGTGGTCTCGAGTTCGATCCTCAGGCACCTCAAACTTTTCAAAGTTTCGTGCTTATTAAGTAACTAAATGTGCCCGCGGTTTCACCCGCGTTTATGATTACTGCCCCCGTGACTCGTAGCGTGATGTTATATAACCTATAGCCTTCCTCGATAAATGAGCTATCCAACATTAAAAGAATTTTTCAAATTGAACGAGTAGTTCCTGAGATTAGCGCGTTCAAACAAACTCTTCAGCTTTATAATATTAGTATAGATTAATTATTTAACACCCAAACTTTAAAAAAGGTACTCTCTACAGCGGCTAAAATTAACGAAACCTAAATAAAAAACTATACCAAAAAGCATTCGTAATGAAATACACATTCAAACATTTCGCAGGAAATGACCGAATAATTCGGTAGGTAATCCACTTAGAACGAACTATTCAGAACAGCAATACGAACACATCAATAAATATTTAATTCCGTCGAACTATTTAGAAGAAGGTAAAGATTCGTGATCGTCGTTACCGAATGAGGTGAATGTACCAAATGCCTGCCATAAAGTATTTCCACTACATTGGGTGAAGGCGGCTGCGCGGTGGGCTGACCGAATTGTTTCTACTCTCTCAATAGCTGCCGTTATTTGGGTGTCTCACCCTGTTACAAGTTACTAAGTAGGATTATTATAGAAGGTTTAGTTATTTATTCTACTAATCTTACTATGATTATTGATTATAAATGTAAAAGTTTGAAGATATAATTATTTATTTATTAAATAATGCTGCCAGTCTTCTAGACACTTTTGCAGTTGACAGCGATGCTGAGAAATTGTTGACGCATTTCATTTATTTACTACTAGCTCTTGCGCGCGCTTCCGCCCGCGTGGTACCTACATCAATAAAAAGTAGCCTATGTCCTTCCCCAAGTTTTAAACTATATATTATCTGTACCAAATTTCATCTTAATCGGTTGAGTGATTTAGCCGTGAAAAGGTAACAGACAGACAGACAGACAGAGTTACTTTCGAATTTAGAATATTAGGTAGTAAGGATCATAATATATCGAGTACCATTCCTTTTTATTTTGTATTACTTCTAAGTTAGGTGTGTTATTATTATTTTAGTTGTGTGTAATGAACTAATGAATTAATAATTGTTGTCTTTGTATTTAATTTTCAATTAAGTAATAAGTAAATGAAACCTTTAATTTATCTTATTAGACATTAGACACCGGCGTCCAAACGCAATTATTTTATCTTTTTTTTTGGTACTGTAAATGTACTTAAGATATTTGCATGCCTAGAAGGTAGAGCAAAGAGAATCAATATTATTAATTTGACATCTGTGTACACCTTTGTCCCGCAAATAAATAAATTTGAATTATGTCTCAATAATGGTTAAAATCTGCTTTTAATAATAGTGGATTATGTCAATATTGATCCGTATAGGAATCAGTCTACAACATCGCATTGGTGAAGTGCAATCTGTGCGCCAAACAGGCATTTAAACTGAGAGAAACTACCTACGTGTATTTTCGGTACTACTCTCGTCAAAACTACACACCCGATAAAGTTCTATCCACAAGGCTATGTGTAAGGTAGGCGCATTACTGACGGTAGATCAAAGTGATCTTCATTACCTATGGGGCTCTTTAGTTAACTGATCCCGCTTGAAATGAACCCGCGGGATCAGTTGACCTAATGTATATTTCGAATTGGTCAACTGATCCCGTTTCATAATTTTATAATTTGTACAAACACGGAGAAAAGTGTTATACTTTAATAATATTATTATGACCAAGACATTAATTGCTACGAAGCCGAGACACATCGCACTCATTTCAAGTACATTACAAGGTCAAATAGTCCTATTGTGAGAATACGAATACCTGGATTCAGCCAACCACATACATCAAAGACGCGAGTTTGCCTGGGTAGTGAGTCTTTTTTACGCACCTGTGTGAGCGAGAAAGCATTATATGGTGACTATGCACTTGTTTTTATAGTACTTCTTAAACGTTTTCCGCACGTCTGTACACAAATTTGAAAATATACAATAGAGTTCTGCCTAATTTAAAAGCGGGTCCAGTTGACAAACGATAAATAATAAAATAAATGAACTAGTCAACTCATCCCGCGGGATCAATTTAGACCGGGATCAGTTAACTAAAGAGCCCCTATGGCTTTTATGACCAGGAGCAATAGGTACCAACATTTCACAAAACAATGATATTGCATCCGCAAGAGCAAGACAAAGTTATACACTCTGTAACTCTCTCTTTCTTTCAATGGTGGTGATTTTCAAACGCCATACACGTATTCATACAACAAAGTTCCCCTGATGACGTCATATATTTGCAGTAACTTTTTACGAAGCCATCGAAAACCGTCAAGAAGCGCCCCCTGCACTTCAAGAGGGTCATTAAATAGAGAATGGAAGCTCTAAACTGACCCTTATGGTATTACTATCACGAAAAACTGCTAAACGATTTCTGATGGGGCTTTTAAACTGGCAAGGGATAGTTCAGTCTGATAGATATATGGGTTTCTCTGTTATATTGGGATGCTGGTAGAATTATAATCACTTACTTTAAAACATCTATAATTATATTATTACGTGAAGCAAAAACTTGGTACCCCTTTTTACGAAAATTGCGCGGACGGAGGAGTATGAAATTTGGCACAGTTAAAGTTTATATGGAGAAGGAGTGGCGAATCCTAATATTTTTATAAAATATGCATTAGAAATACATTAAATTAATGTAAAAACACTACACGCACACAAGCATGCATTTGACACACGCAGTCGAATCGCGTTTGTAGTATTTCGGCATTGTTTGTCTGACGTCGTACAATTCTTTGTAACTATGGTTACCTATAGGTAACCATAGTAACAAGTTTTCTTTATTACAATAAATAGTACCTTATTTATATGTAATAAAGAAAAAAGAAAAACTAGCAAGCTTAGGAGTTTTAGTCGAATTTTGACCACTAGGCGACTGCTAGTTTCTATACAATTATAAAATATAAATTGTACAAGATCTCTTACTGTAACGTAGTTAGATTTACGGATGATACGGATTTTGTGACGTGGCATAAACCACCATAAAATTCGTATGAAGAAGTTTAATTTCAAAATATACTAGTTATTTGTAATCCAAATTGCAAGTAATCTAGAACCAAAAATAGAAATCCGTACACAAATTGAACTTCCAACACTTAGCAAGTATATACTGGGTGTAAGGGACGGTGTACCGAAAACTGAAATAGTAGATTCAGACCATTATTCTGAGTTAAAAATCGTTGGAATTTTTTTCAACAATCACAATTGCTTTTCTGCAATTTTTCATTTTTCTGCCAGTCACATTTTTCTACAATACAGCAATGTAATTAAATGGTCGTGATTTAAATAGATCTGCTGTTTTTATGCGCGAGGAACGCAGAGTTCATTCGTCGAGTGCGATGTATTGGTAGCAATCCATTGCGTACCGTGTAATAGTGTTAATCTACATAACATTTAAATCTTGCGTTTTTTTATTAATTGAAGTTTGCGTCGTGATAAGTACTTATAGAAAGACGTCTTGCTAAAGTTTTCGGTACGCCGTCCCTTACACCCAGTATAGGTAGCCATAAGCTTTGTGTCATCCGAACTGTCGACTAAACAACCGCTCGCAGCATAAAATATACCAGCTGAAACAATATTTCACAAAACAGATAACCAAACAATACACAGAAAGAGAAACAAAAATAATTTCCCCAATTTTCCTTCAACGCCATCGGTAATACAAAATATAAGTCCCTTCGTCGAGCTCATAAAAGGCCAGACCCGAGTTTTATCGCACGCTTCCGGACTTCACCGAACATTACCGAACTTACCCGAGCGCTGGACCCATCCTGATGCAATCAGATGTTTTACAGCTCTGATAGAAAATACGAGAGCTATAAAATAAAACGAAATTTCGTTGGATATATTTGCTAAAATTGTTTAATAAGACAATACCCTTTTTTACTGGCGAATATTTTTTATGAAAATCCGAGCTGATGAAAAGTATGTCAGTTGGATAGAAAGTAAAATATTTTGGTAATGACCTACACTTTTACCACACTTAACTTTGCTAGCCTCAAGAATTCGGAAATTGATTTATGTATTCAAGAACCTCAGAAATGTAGTTGATAAAAACACAATTAAAATGAGTTATCTTGCTCTATGTCAGTCCCTTCTCACGTACTGTATCATAGTGTGGGGTGGGGCTGCAAAGTCTTTTATTCTTCCAGTGGAACGAGCTCAAAGAGCTGTTTTAAAAGTATCGCACTTCCTCCCGTTCTATTATCCAACATCTGAATTATACAGTTTCCGTAATGTACTCACAGTTCGCCAACTCTATATTCTTCATACAGTACTAAAAAACATTCCGAAATCAATTTCATATCATCTAAACACCCACAGAGACGTAGAAACAGAATATTTCCACCTGTTCTATATAGAAATAGCCTGTCCCACAAAATGTACTGTTTTCTGGGCAGTCATTTGTATAACAACATTAATTCAGCCCTTGAAATATACTCCCTTCCGAAAAATAAATGCAAGCAAATTGTTTCTCAATGGTTACACAAACTCAGTTATGATGGAACACAAAATCTTCTGAAAACATTGATATAAACATATTATACATCCCTGCACACGCACGCACTCTCGTACGCACTCGTACACTCATAACACACACACTCTCTCTCACATAACACGCAAGCATGCGCGCGCGCACACACACACACATACACACACACACATACACACATACACACACACATACACACACACATACACACATGCATACATACACACACACATACACACACACACACACACACACACACACGCGCACACACACACACACACACACACACCACACACATTCACATACACATTAATATTTGCAACTTAGATTTATTTAACGTCACTTTCATTTATTTATTTTACTTGGTATTAGTTCAATCACTTTATAGTTCACATAGTTTCAACTATCTGTGATTCGATGTATGTAGGGAGCCTGGTAATCTGTCTGACAGGATTTTTCTAGTTTAGATACCAGTCTCTCACAAAGGTACACTTTGTTACTCAATGTCATAATAACATATACTTACCTAGTATAAGTACCCAACCTTTGTGAAAGAAAATAAATAAACTTTATTATTATTATTATTTACTTACCGTGATAGCCACAGTATTAGCCGCTTAGTGGTATTTCATCTGAGCGTCTCCGTGCTTCGCAGGGCACGTAAAAGGTCGGTCCCGGTTGTTGTCAAATTGACAGCAGTCGTTAAGCCATGTCAGAGGCCTATGGGTGGCTTGAACAACTCTTGGCCATTAATCACACGAAAAGAAGAAGAAGAAGAAGCCACAGTATTACCTATAGTAACAAGGTATAAGCTATTACTTTCAACATCAAAAGAGGCTGGATGTAGTAAGATTTGCTTTCAGATATGGATTAGTATCTTCCTTTCACCGCACAGTAGTTTGCAATAGAATATCCTTATCTTGTACTAGGTGTTCCTGCGGTTTCACGCGCGTTTATCGTTATTGCGCCGCCCCCGTGGGTCGTAGCGTGATGTTATCTAGCCTGTAGCCTTCCTCGATAAATAGGCTATTCAACACTAAAATAATTTTTCAATTCGAACCAGTAGTTCCTGATATTAGCGCGTTCTAACAAACAAACAAACTCTTCAGCTTTATAATATTAGTATAGATTTCTGAAAAAGTTGAACTTTTAGGGTTCCTTAAGTATTTGGTATACTGTCTGCACTTATTGTCAGGATTGTTCTAGGTACATTAAAATTAACCTACTTTATACGGATACTATCACGTCGCTTATTTTAAATTATTTTAAATCGCTTAAACTACTAATATTAAATTTACTACTATTTAAGCTATTTAAATTATTAAACAATTTAAATTAACACTTTCCCTGACGTTTCGTTTACTTTTCAGCAGCCATGGTCACTGGGAGACAGGTATTTTAAAAAGTGGTCAATGCACTGTTATGCTTATTACTCGCTTTATTGCTCTTTAAGCAACAGTAAGCATTTTACCTCAAACGAAATGTATGCTTGTCACTTCAATTCCTTAAAAGGTCAGAAAGAATCTACGTAAAGAGCATATAAGTAGAATAATTTGACAAAAAATTTATTCTTGAATGACTATTCATCAATTGACCTCAGACTAAGCACGATCCGTACTGAAAACGGATAAATAGCACTTGCACAACACGTAACACTCAAAACTCAAATAAATAGTACACTCACAGCCACATATGTCCCTACATTTTTAAAATAGCTCGTCCATCCCAAGCAATCCTATCAAATCAGTGTTAAAGTCAAGTCAAACCGGGAAAAGACGGTTCCAAAAATTGGCAAGGAGCACCGAGTCCTTATTTAAATAACGTATACATTCAGACCACGTCCATTCATGATAGATGAGGAAGATGGACGGACTCGGAATATTTTTTTCTAGGATTTGTCAGTCGATAATGACGTGGGGATATTTATTCACTGCTCATGCGTCATGTGAATATTTTTTTAGAGATCAGTTGGGCAAAAAACGGCTACATTTTTTTTTATTCCGTCATTCGGTTAATATAATTTTCCTAATAGATTGTTTTTATTACAGTAGCCTCATCCCCACATAAAAAGGAAGACATCCACATTTTGGCAAGCTATGGATTTCGGTCCCACGTAATAGGGATCGAGCCTATTGTAGTAAAATGTTCAAGTTTAGAACTATTACTGAGCATTTCCTAAGCAAAAATTAGCAATAACACTTTGACTGATTAGGAATCTAATTTAGGAATTAAGGATGAATCGGAAACATACGCGCAATGTTAAGCCGCGGAACTACAGAGTGAATGCTGTCAAACTACTGCAAAACGGTTAAAAAATCGCTCTCCACTTTATTTTGAATAGCGCTATTAAAGTTTAATCCTTACACCAGAGTGAAGCCAAACATAACTATGTACCAAATACACTAACACCTAAGCCCGGAGAAAAGTAACTGTATAATACAAAACTATTTTCAGGAATAATATCAAAGTTTAAGTAAAGTCAAAACATATGACAGTAGCAATAAAATAAGCACTTAACTACATATACACACCTGCCAGCCCGTAAAGACTTAATTTTTAAATAAACCAAGTTATTCACTCCCCGAGCAGTCTTATAATGAATATGCTTATATAAAGCCAGCGGAAGCTGTCAAAATGTCGAAATGTCGAAGTTATTGCGCATTTGAATAGCGAGTGCTCAAAACTTTGTCAGTGCCGTGAAATGTTCGGCCGTACGGTGCGGCGTACGTTTTAGAATGTTCATTTAAATTACATGGGATTTATGTACGGAACCATAGATGGAACTTTTAAAATAATCCTTGGTCGTTTTAAAGTACCATACTTGTTAAGCTAAAGCGAAAGATATGTTATTTGTCTGTTTTTGTGTCACGGTTTGATTAGTTATTGACATCTAGAAGACCAGGTCTTTTTTTAAGTAACTGTTTATTCTGTTAGCAGTAGGTTTACGTCAGTGGTGAAAAGAGTGGTTTTCGAATACACGACATCTCGATCGCAAGTCCAATGCAATGTCGGGGAAAGTGTAAACATAAATATAAATAGTATAATAGTATAAATAGTTTTAATGGTTTCAATAATTATTTAATTAGCTTAAAAATTAGTAAAGTTTAATAGTAATAGTAGGTAGTGTAACAGTTTATAAATTTTGTAATAAAGTGTCAAATAAACAACGCGATAAAATCCGTATATAGTAGTTTAATTTCAATGAATAACATTCGCGTAAACAGAAGACAACATTATCCAATGCATAATCCAGTGGGTTGCGGCTCTTGAATTTTATAAATTTAATTTAATTTCAATGCAATATTTTATTATTCTACTAGCTTTTGCCCGCGGCTTCGCTCGCGTTAATTGACAATCAATTCGGGTTGTACTCCGCTTGTAATAATATAATTCAATCATGATTCGAAAGACATGTGGCGACATCTATTATCATAAGAAAGTTATTGTTGTTTTCCTTTTTGTCGGCCTGGATGGCGTAGTGGTTGGTGTACCCGACTGCCACGCATGAGGTCGTGGGTTCGATTCCCGCACAAGTCAAACATTTGTGTGCATGAACATGGGTGTTTGTCTTGGTCTGGGTGTTTCTATGTATAATATGTATGTATTTACAAAAAAAAAGTATATATGTATGTTTATCCATTGTCTAGTACCCATAGTACAAGCTTTGCTTAGTTTGGGCTAGATGGTGTTGTGTGTATGTGGTAGAATATATATTATATACACCGTGAATTTGTAGTCGTTTTGGAACCGAAAATCCTATACTCTATATCAATCATAGAATCGATAAAAGTGATTATTTTAATAAAATAAAAATATATTTATTTATAAACATTAAATTTAATGTCGTTTACGAAAAATAAATGAGAACTCGTGGTAACGCCACTCAATTTCACGTACTACGATTACGCGTGTCACTACGATCGATATCATTCATCTTTAACTAAGCGGTAAAACATTTGCCAATAACAACACAGAAACCGCCGCGCCCGCGCCGCCCGCCAATCCGCGTTCACTAACTACCCTAATGTACCCCAGACGCGAGGCGCCTAGGCACGGCGGCGAGCGCTCCCGACCCCGCACCCCCCCGCCCGCCCTTCAGTACCGCGGCAACCGACGCGCGAAATGGTTGCATAATGCATTGTTTATTGTCACGCGAAAATTACATAGTCGTCAGTACGAAAACTCTATGACTACTTGGTTCAGCTGTATGCTGTTGCCAATTACAATTTGGAAGAGGCCAGACGGTTGTACTCCCAGCTGAAGCATTTGAATGTGCTGCGGCTACGAGGGATTGAAAGTCCTCAAGTTCCGACCACTCCCACCATCTTAGCTGCAACTCAGGGCCTTCTCGACCATGGACAATTCCGTACGCCGACTCATGCGCAAGGCCGAGGACTCCTGAATGACCCCCGGAGATCGAAGAGTATATTAGAGCGGGATCCACGGCGAAGCACGAGAATGGCGGCTCGAGAATTTAATATTAGCCAATACTTTGTATGGAAAACATTAAATACTAATAGATAACACCCTTATCATTTTTGTCGGGCTCACGTAATTAACAACAACGATGTACCAGCAAGGATCGCCATGTCAGTGCAGTGGTTGTTAAATAATACGAATGCGAACATACTGTGGACAGATGAGTCATTGTTTACTCGAGTGGGACTGTAAAACGCTATAATCGCAACGCTGTAAACCCTCACTTAATACAGGAAGACCACCTCCAAGTGAAGTTCAGTGTGAATGTTTAGGCCGATATTATAAACGACCATTTAATAGGGCCTGTTTTTATTGAAGGTCATCTAAGGGGCAGCTCGTATTTAGAAATGTTACAAACTAATATCCGAGCTATTGGAGGAAGTGCCATTATCAATACACGATATGTATTACTAGCACAACGGCTGTCCCACTCATTATGCAAGTGCAGTACGTGCCTATCTCAACAATCAGTTTGGTGATACGTGATACCTATCACATAGGTACACAATAGGCCGCGGCGGTCCCGTGGCTTGGCCACCGAGAAGCCCAGACAAGCCTCAATGTCGGAAATAAAAAGACTTGTGTATTTTCGTGAACGTGAAAGTCGTGAGGAGCTACGTAGTGCAATAGTGGAGGCCTTTAATAAACTGTCCATAGGTATGTAAGTTAATTATTTTGTAAATAGCTCCAATTTTTGAAATACGCCCGAAATACTCACAGTTCATTCACCTGTGTTTATTTTATTACATAATAAATAAAGTTAGCTATTTATCGAAAAGTAATGTTCAGATAAAGTATTTCCGACGGTCCTAAGCCCGTATAAAGTATGAAGGAGAAATTGGAGTATCCATTTACGTATTAATTGTGATGTTTCACAATGCAGAAATTACATAGTAAAAAGAGAAAACGTATTGCCTCGTATCAGCTGATTCTGAACTGTGCTAAGCCTATTATCAATTTCGTCGCTATTGCATTTACCTAATTTTATAATACTTGTGTAGCTTCACTAGTTTTTAAATGACGCATAGGACTCGGTCGTGGTACACGAGGTTCTGGATAGGTATCAGCTGATATACGTAGTTACCTATCGTGCGTCGTTCATAACTTCGCCTGTGCGCGGCGGCGCGGCGCGGCAACGCGGACGCCGCGCCGGTGACGTATGCATGCGTTTGTGAATGAATTGTCCGTGCGTTACTACGATCAAACTCGAATAAGTGAAAAATATTATTTATATTCCAACTTTTTTATTATACGCAGTACAATTATTTTACTATTTTTTATTGATACTACTAATTATCCTAAGTTACCACGTTTCGGTTCCAAAACGACTACAAATTCACGGTGTATATTATTATATATTATTTTTTTCGGGATGAAATTAACCTATATCCGTTTCTGTATATCTGACAACTTATATGCAAAATTTCAAGATGATCGGTTCAGTGGTTTAGGCGTGAAAAGGTAACAAACAAACAAACAAACTCATTTTCGCTTTTATAATATTAAGTTAGGATTGTTTATTAAAATATCGTATATAGTTAATAGAAGTGTCTATTTGCACACTCTTATGGTTCTTTTTTTTAGATTTGACTTTATATACATATAATAACATCACAGTTGCCAGTTCAATACTAGTTCAATCTAAATACAAAGATAAAACTAAACATACAAATGGGGCAGGCAAAAAGTAAGATACTACTAATAAGTTTGACTTTGTTGACGAAAGTCAACGATGTTTGAAAGATTATAATTCAATCACGCGTAATCCATTGAAGTAATCTAAGTGAAATTTCATCATCATCATCATCAGGCTATAATAGTCCACTGATGGACATAGCCCTCCCCCAAAGAGCGCCATAGCGCCCTGTCTTCAGCTTGCCGCATCCAGCATCTGCCTGCAGTCTAAGTGAAATTTAGAAATGCATAAAAATAGACCATACTTTAGATATTATCCCAATGTGTCCACAGTACGTGCCCGTAAAATTCACGAAACCGCGGACAGAAACTAATCATAACTACAGCTACGGAACCGTCATGGTGCGAATATCAAGTAACACTTAATCATATTTTCCAAGTGATTCTACATGCCAAGGTCGGTTGGCGGAAATCATAAAGTTATAACTTATTAACTTCTCACTTCTTTGATTTGTTTTTTATGGCTTGTTATTCGACGTTCGATCTTCTATTGATAACTATTTATACATTACAGAGCGGTACTAGGTGGCCGATAACAATTAGATGGGTATTATGATATCTATATATTAATACGTGAAGCAAAAACTTTGTACCCCTTTTTACGAAAATTGCGCGGACGGAGGAGAATGAAATTTGGCACGGTTAAAGTTTATATGGAGATGGAGCGGCGAATTCTAATATTTATATAAAATATGCATTAGAAATACATTAAATTAATGAAAAAACTCTACACGCACACAACCATGCATTTGACACACGCAGTCGAAGCGCGTAACTATGGTTACATATATCAATATATAATGATAGTGACATATATCAGCAATATCTTACAGGCAAACTTTGGTCGAATTTCGAGCACTAGGCGACCGCTAGTATTATTTACTAGATGTTCCCGCGGTTTCACCCGCGTTTATCGTTACTGCGCCGCCCCTGTGGGTCGTAGCGTGATGTTATATAGGCTATAGTCTTCCTCGATAAATAGGCTATCCAACACTAAAAGAATTTTTCAAATCGAACCAGTAGTTCCTGAGATAAGCGCGTTCAAACAAAAAACAAACAAACTCCTTAGCTTTATAATCTTTGTATATAAAATTCTTCTGTACGTGTGTTGACAGTGAACTCCTCCAAAACGGCTGGACCGATTTCAATGAAACTTTTTGTGTGTGTTCAAGTGGATTCGAGGATGGTTTAGATATGTTTTTTTTTTTTTTCTCTTTTGTACATGACTACGTCTGTCGGGACAGCTAGTATTAGTATAGATTGCAATCGAAAAAAAGCGAATAAGTTGACAATACTATTCGTAAGTACTTGTACTACGTCTTTAACTGTGTAAAGTAGGTTGTGCAAAGATGTATTCGAATACAATTCGAAAGCGCATTACTAATGATTCTTCTAAGTATTAAATTGGAGTTTATCCTGGTGTATATTATGTTATAGGCTACAGTAGCCGCTTACCACCAGGTGGGCTACGCTACATTGTCAAATGGCATCAAGACGGATTCTTAGTTGTTGACGGGTAATCAAATCTCTATATCTCATCTTTGGGCAGGGGCACCCCAGTACCAGCTTCTCCCTCTGGATCGCATTCAACGGAGAGCGACTCGAATCGTCGACTGCCAGGTTGTTTCAAATCGGCTAGATCTCTTGGCGCTGCGCAGAGATGTGGCCTCGCTTTGCATTTTCCACCGCTTTTACTATGAGGAGTGCTCCGAGGAATTGTTCGGACTGATCCCTGCCGCCTCTTTTCGCCATCGTCCTACGCGACAGGATTTCCATTCCCATCATTTAGATGGTTGGCAGTCCACAACTGTGCGTTTACCAGAAATATTTTTTGCCTTGCACGACTAAACTGTGGAATGAACTGTCGCCTGCGACATTTCCGGACCAATACGACCTACAAACCTTCAAGAAAAGAGCGTACTCCCTTTTAAAAGGCCGGCAACGCATTTGTAACTCCTCTGGTGTTGCGGGTGTTCATGGGCGGCGGTAATCGCTTACCATCAGGCGATCCGTCTGCCAGATAGCACCCTACATCAAACAAAACAAAAAAAAAAAACTAGGAGGCAGTCACAATTGTTTAGTTCCATCAAAATTATTCAGTTAGAATATTATACCTACAACAAAAAAACATAAGAATTTAAATAAATAGCTCTTCTAAAATATTCTAAAATAACCCTATTTTCTCCCTACCTAATGCATCCCTACATTAACATTTTTGTAACTCTAAAGTCAAAAAACTGAGCCATTTCAAGCTTTGTCGACGTCCTAATGATGTCATTTGGAGTTTACCCAAAAACAGAAGGGAAAACACCCTGAAAAATAGTCCCATAAACACGCACATTTTGTCAACATTTGCACATTTTTCTGTTTTTCCCCAAAACGTTGGAAATTCGGCTAGAACGCAACAATTTGGCTCTTTTGTCCACGACCCGACGCAGCCATTCCCATTGTAAGAATGTTTCGGTTGGGCCGGAGGGATTGATCCCCAGTTCCCCAAGAATAACGATGATGTAAGGTACTGGGGTACAAATTGCATGTATGTGCCTCAATCCTGGCCATATAATCATGATTTCAATTAACCCTTTTGGAAGACAAGGAAATATAGCATTTATTGGCAACGTAATAAAGTACAATTTTATATAGGTAATAGTTTTTTTTTATACAACTGACGTGGTACACAGGCATACGTCCCACCTGATGGCAAGTGGTCACCGTAGCTTATGGACGCCTGCAACACCAGAGGCATCACTTGCGCGTTGCCAACCCTTTAGGAAGAGAAGTGGGAAGGATACGGAGCGGGAAGGGGGCAAGGGTATAATTGGGCCTCCGGCACTCTCACTCACCGAACGAAACACAACAGTAGAAATACTGCTATTTCCCGTCGATATTCTGTAAGAGGGTAGTCCTTCCCCGGTCGAGCCGGCCCATTCATGCTGAAATCAGCGAGGCTCTTATCGCGAACAGATAGTCAGACAGACAGACGCGGAAGGGGACTGTGTTTTATAATATGTAGTGATTGCAATGGATTTTTGGTGACTCTAGTTCCCGTTTTTATAATAATAATAATAATAATAATATATCGTTTATTTCTCTCATAAAGGTAATACAGTAACTGAGGTAACACTTAACATCACAGCTTTAAATATAGGTACCTTTGTGAGAGCTGGAGTCTGAACTAGGTTCAAGACCTGTATGACAGATCTCCAGGCTCTCTCTCCGGTCATTAGTTTAGTTTTACATTTTAGTAATTAACAGATTTTATATTTTAGTTGATAAGAAATGAGAAATTTAACATTAAATCTGTATGTGAATGTGTGTGTTTGTGTGTGTTTTTGCGTGTGTGGGAGTGTGTTTATATGTGTATTTGTGTGTGAGTGTGTGTATAATGTTTTTATAAAAATATGCATCTGGGTTTGTGTAAGTAAGATAGAATGGTACAAGAGTAAAATATACCCATTGTCTATTTTATTACTTGGATGAAATTTTCTATCTCAGAGGAATCCAATCCCAGTAACCATTTTATAACTGTTTTTTTACATTCTTCTTTACGCATTGGATGAATATTTAAAATTTTATTTATTTTATTATAAATGAAACTACTGAGGAAGTAATAGCATCGTTGAGCTAATGTCGTGTTTGTTGCGACTGGTACACAGACGGTGTGTTTGCGTCTCATGGTAGCAAATTTAGACGGCTCGTAGGGTGTTTGTGCGTGAGTAGTGAGTACGAGGTTAAGTACGAAAAGTTTTCGAACTGATAGAACGTCACAGGTTTTATATAAGTTTGAAGTAGGATACAGAAATGGCAGCTTCCAACCTACCTTCAAGAGTGCTCTCTGTGCACGCTCTAGTCTTAAAAGACTTGTTTTTGTAGTGCCACCCCATGCAACTATACAATACTGTAGGAGTGATTGGCCGAGAGCAAAATATACTTGTCTTATTATCTTAATATCAGCTACGTTCCGGAGGTTTTTAAAAACAAACATTAATTTTCGTATTCTGATTACAAGAGTTTCCACATGACACTGAAACGACAGAATGTTGTCAATCTCTATGCCTAAATATTTTATAAAGCTAGTGCTTTTGAGGTGAGTGCAATTACATACGGCATATATATATTTATGTTGTGGAATACCATTTTCTCGTCTTGTTTTCAATACTCCATGGTTGGACCGAAGGGATTGAAACAATGGGATAGAAAAGCTTCGAAGGACCGCGCATTTATCAAAGGTTTTTATCGCAACTCAATGGTAATTAATTTTCCCGTATCAGTACCTATTGATTAGGATTTTATTTTATAGAGAACGTCTACCTTTTTATAGATTGAAATATATATCTATACTATATAATCTATACTAATATTATAAAGCTGAAGAGTTTGTTTGTTTGTTTGAACGCGCTAATCTCAGGAACTACTGGTTCGATATGAAAAATTATTTTCGTGTTGGATAGCCTATTTATCGAGGCAGGCTATAGGCTATATAACATCACGCTACGACCCACGGGGGCGGCGCAGTAACGATAAACGATAAACACTAGAAGTTCCCGCGGTTTCACCCGCGGGAACATCTAGTGTTTATGTAGCAAAGTAATACGGGTCGATTGGAAGATTTTACGTTCAAAGCTTGATTTCGGCATTTTCAAAACGAATGTTAAGATATTGTCAAGTTTTTTTTTGTAGCGACATAGAAAAGACGGTAATAGTCACCTTAATTCTGCGTTTTTGCCTTCGTGATTCCCACGGGGACCATACTTATATGAAATTAATGCTTTATGTTAGTCCAGAAGATGGTCTGTCTGTGTGCCCCATTTATTTTGAAGACATTTTAAATAAATTCTGAGTCGCGAAAGACAACATTCAAACAACGGACACAAAGACCCCTTAGACTCGGAATTATTTGCGGATAACACCAATTTTTACCTTATGGTGTTCAAACCCACAACACTCAATGATGCAAAATAGTGAAGAAATGATTACTAAAATCAACATATTTAGTCAAATAGAGCAAACGCTCGAATAAGGAGACCATATTTACGTTGAGAACAAAAGATACACATACATTTAAAAAGACTGTCCTTTCCTGACCTTAATGGTAGCATCGTTGGGAAGGCAACGGTTTTCACAAAAATACGGTTTTAGCTTCCTTTACGTAAAAGGTAAACCGTATAGTACCGATATTTCAATGTCTCCGTAATGTCTTCTTAGTATGGTTTTATTGTTTATAATTATTACTAACTGATTTTATCTTATGTAGTTTGTTATTATGATATAGTTTAGTCCTGTGGGTTTACTCGTGCTTATAAAAGTGTTGTTTGTTTAATTAAAAATTATAGACATTTTAGGATATTTTATTTGCCTTGTTGGTAACGTGATATAAGATAGAGAAACAACTGATCGTAAGGATTCAGGTTTGACTTCAGTTTCTTCCGTTAGGAACTTCACAAAGTCAGGTCACGTCACTAGTGACCATATATTATATTCCGGAAGTGGTGATCAGAGGTGTTTCATATCCTACTAGCTGTCCCGACAGGCGTGGTCCTGATTAAAAAAATTGAAAAAAAAGACCTAACCAAATCTAAACCATTCTCGAATTCATTTGAACACACACAAAAAATTTCATCAAAATCGGTCCAGCCGTTTAGGAGGTGTTTAATTACAAACACACGCAAAGAAGATTTATATATTGTATAAAGATATAATATGAAAAGAGCGTCTAACGGGTATAGTTCCTGACTTCGTGTTGATGCTGAGAATGTCAAGACAAAAACACAATAACACTTTACCGGGAGTCAAAGTCTAGACCTCGGGCGTAGCAGTCGCATCTACTACCGCTGCGCTATCAAGGCAGTCAGTAACAGTTACTGACTGCCTGCCAGATCGAAAAAAGAAAGCTGCTGACCTTATACGTAAGAGAATAAAAATTATCTATCTAATAAGGCATTCCGCAGACAACGAACAGCGGCGGACTGGACAATTGAGCGGTACTACAGGCATATGGAATCCTATACAACAATGCACACGAAGCACAAGGACAAAAAGTCCGCTGGTGCCTGGCAGACGAATGCCGCCGGTCTCACACAGAATAAACCGGGACTTCTCGCCATGGCGAACATATCCACGGACCACAACAGACAGCGCCGGTCTTTTCTGTCCGTTAGAAAAATGATCATGGTCTGAATAACGCCTAACTGCCCTCAATGCGCTCTACAAGTAGACGACAACAGACAGAGCCGGGCTTTACTGTCCTTTACAAAAATGTCTATCGTCTGCGTAACGCCTAACTGCTTTTATTGCACTCTACAAGTAAACTACAACGGACAGAGCGGGCCTTTTCAGTCCGTTACAAAAATATCCATCGTTTGCGACCATCTAACTGCTTTTAATGCGCTCTACAAATGAACGACAACGGACAAAGCCGCCTTTTTCTGTCCGTTGCAAATAAATCCATCGTCTGCGTAACGCCTAACTGCTCTCAATGCTCTCACAAGATCTCACACAATGAACCAGCTTTCATAGCGAAAATGACCAATGACTAGAATGTTTATCTAGGACGGTATTAACATAACACTACTTTAACAGTCGGGTAAGACAATAAAGGAACCAATATGAGTCTGAGACATTAGCATATCAATGTGTAATGTATTCAGAGATGTGCTGACCCCAAATCGGTTAGAAATATCGGTGTGAAGTTGGTTTTGTCGAGCGCAATTAGTCTTTTGTTTGGACATCGTAATATTATACATATGTGGGAATGTCTGTATGTCAGTTTGCTACATATGCACAACAGATTCGCTCACGTTAATGTGGTTCTTGTCAATAAATTACTATCCCTCGGAAACAGACCTTTTCTCTGCATGAAACGTTATATTACTATCCCTCGGAAACAGACCTTTTCTCTGCATGAAACGTTATATTACTATCCCTCGGAAACAGACCTTTTCTCTGCATGAAACGTTATATTACTATCCCTCGGAAACAGACCTTTTCTCTGCATGAAACGTTATATTACTATCCCTCGGAAACAGACCTTTTCTCTGCATGAAACGTTATATTACTATCCCTCGGAAACAGACCTTTTCTCTGCATGAAACGTTATATTCTTTTCTATATCCTTGAACGCGTGTATGCGAAATGTAATGGTGATCAGTCGAGTAGTTAAGGCGTAAAAACGTAACAAGCAAACGAACAAACTTACATTCGCATTTATAATATTACTGTATGTTCCCGCGGTTTCACCCGCGTTTTTCGTTACTGCGCTGAGTTATATAGCCTATAGCCTTCCTCGATAAATAGGCTATCTAACACTAAAATAATTTTTCAAATCGAAGCAGTAGTTCCTGAGATTAGCGCGTTCAAACACACAAACTCTTCAGCTTTATAATATTAGTAGGTATACATTTTTTAGTTTATTATAACTTCTCATACAAAATATGTTTTCTTGTAACCATCACACAAACGTTAACAAAAGGACCACATTACCAGACTAAACTCCAAGACAAAAATACCAAATCAATTATTCTACTAAAATGTTTTTGTCCAATAAAATATTCAGACAGTTCGACCAGCCACATTCCTCTTGAAACTATTTTAATCCATTTACGCCTCCCTTTACAAACAGCGTCGCTCGCCATTCCTGAATTCTTAAATCTTTGATATCCTTGAGTTAAAACTATTACGACAGGGTTTCACAGCTAATGGGTATTAAATATCAAAGCCGTTTTGATAACGACCCTTGTCATAATAGACGAAAATGGACGAACAAGTTGGCACATGTCTTGGACCTCAAAGTCTTATCCCTTTGTGCTATGTATAGAAATAAGGAAGAAATATAGTAAGACTAGATTATACCCGCGGCTTCGCTCGGATAATTATAGTTAAGTTAAGTTAGTAAGAGTACTTTCTTCTGGATGTACCCTATGTCCTTTCCTGTTCCTCGGACGTGTGTACGAAATTTCATGATAATCGGTCAAGTAGTTAAGGCGTGAAAGCGTAACAAACAAACTCACATTCGCATTTATAATATTACTAGCTTTTGCCCGCGGCTTCGCTCACGTTAATTCAGAATTTGACAATCAATTATTCGGGTCGTACTCTGCTTGTAATAATATAATTCAATCATGATTCGAAAGACACGTGGCGCCATCTATTATCATGAGAACGTTATTATTGTTTTCCTCGGGAGCAGTAATTTTTTTCGGGATGAAAGGTAGCCTATATCCGTATCTGTACACCTGTCAACGTATATGCAAAATTTTAGGATGATCGGTTCAGTGGTTTAGGCGTGGAAAGGTAACAAACAAACAAACATTTTCGCTTTTATAATATTAGTTCGGATACTTAGGTTACACGTGTGTGTATGTAGACGATGCATAGATAATGCTTTAAGCTTTACAAAAACAGAATCCTAAACCTCCATTTTACTTTAATATGCTTGTAAACTGTACTTAAAGAGGGTTCTTTTCAGTTTTGTAGTCTTTTAACGTTGAAAGCTGGACACTAAATAACGTTTACAGTATCATGAACAAAGAAAATAAGGATAAATACTCGCTCTATGAGAAAAGTTTTGGTAGATTTGCGGCACTTGCCAAAAATAGCTTTCATATGATTCAAAAATATATATGATATAGGAATGATATGGACGAGGAAAGACCGACTAAGAACGTTTATAAGGCTAGTGTGAATGAAAAAAAGAAAAATAGTCGCTAGAGGAAAACCTAGGCGAACGTTTCTCGATCAGATCGGGGGCGTTCTGGACAAAGGCCAGGTTAAGAGCTCTTTGAACCGACGGGCGTGTAAGAGGAATATGATGAAAGTGAATGAAGCCAGAGAAGTGTGTCAGGATCGTAGCAAATGCAAATCCGTAGTCTCTGTCTACCCCTCTGGGAAACAGGCGTGAATCTCTGTATGCATGATTCAGAAAATATTTGAAATACTAGTCTCTGGCCGTGGCTTGGTTTGTTCGTAAATTCTACACGTAAGAATAAGGGGTACTCTATGTGTTAATCCAGTACATTGTCTATCTGTGCTTGAAGTTTTATCCTAATCTGTTTAACGGTTTTATCATTATCATCATCTCAGCCGAAAGCCGTCCACTGATGGACATAGGCCTCCCCCAAATCCTTTACCGGTTTACGCGTGATTACTTAAAATATCTACACAAAATTTCACATTTATAATAAGTATAGTAAGTTTGGAACATATATATCTATTATAATTTATAACACATTTGAGAACTATAACGTTTTTACATCTCTTTGATGGACAACAAGCATATGATTTGCCTAATAGTAATTATTGACTTTAGGTTAAGACTGCGCCGAGCGAAATGTGCCAAAACAGGCGGTCACAGTTAAGTGACTAAAATCAACACTTTTTGTTTAATACAAATATAAAATATACATTTACCATAACAATGAATGTGTTTACAATTACTCCTTGTAATAAACTTGAAATAATTTATATTTTCGCATACAAAATTACTTAAATTTGCACGAAAACTGCAAAAACGTGAGCTCGTGTTACGTGGTTTTTAGATTATAAGTATTATAACAGTAGAAATTTATCCTATTTGACAGCTTAAACGAAACACAAATAGTTATATTACAATTTTTCCGTCCCAAATATTTAAGCTATTGGTTGACAATAAAGATACATATTTTACCAAAAAAGCACTTCAAAACCTCCATACAATTTTACAATGGCGGCCGCGCGCCGATTTGAATATGCGCTGCACGAGCTCTGTCATTATCTGTCTTACGCTCGGCGCAGTCCTAAGGATGCTTAGAACTTAAGGCAGATAGAACTATACCACAAGCAGATAATATGCTATTCCCATAAAAATAAATCGTTATGCTGCCAGCGTATTGGTCAAAGACATGTTTTTGTCTGGTCCTACTTACAGCATTGCCCTTACTATTCTTATTTACTTACGTGTTTATTTATCTAATTTAGTATTTGTTATAGCTTAAAGGATTTATGTATTTATGATTTTTGTATGTGCAGCACAAGGTTTATTTTGATCTAAATTTGCTATCCTATTGTTATACTTCAGATGCAGTTTAACGTATATTCAGTAACACAACTTAAGAAACAATGGCTAATAAAAACAATAATGTGAGTTTTTACTTGCATTCTTGTCTGCATTAAAATATTTATCTACTTTCTTATTTTGTTATGAGAACTTTTTACCGAAAACATTAACCAGACAAATAAAAGAACAATTCCTGGAAACTAGAACAAATCCTAATCCTAATCCTAACTAATATTATTAAAGCGAAAACGAGTTTGTTTGTTTGTTACCTTTTCACGCCTAAACCACTGAACCGATCATTCTGAAATTTTGCATATACATTATCAGGTGTACAGAAACGGACATAGGCTACCTTTCATCCCGAAAAAAATTATTGTTCCCGAAGAAAACAACAATAACGTTCTTATGATAATAGATGGCGCCACGTGTCTTTCGAATCATGATTGAATTATATTATTACAAGCAGAGTACAACCAGAATTGATTGTCATATTCTAAATTAACGCGAACTAAGCCGCGGGCAAAAGCTAGTATCTTATAAGTATATTTTTCCTCAATTCAAGTCCTTTCTTTGGTAATAAATTATATTGTTTTCATATATTACTTTGTGTTTTAAGAAAAAGACTGACAATAAAATGCGTATTTGTGAGCACTAATGCCTCTTGTATGAAATGCGGGTACCTAATATATTATTCAAGTTATGATACTTGCGCGGGTTGTATGCATCGTATTAACGATTCCTGTGCCTCGGAAAGCACGTAAAGCCGTTCCTGCGCCTGATCTCCTTCCGGTCGTATCGAATTACCGTCCCATCGGATCATGAGAATTAGAGAACAGAGAGTGCACTTGTGTTTGAGCACACACTTGTGTACTATAATATCTCCTGCGCAGATGGCCAGTCTCCGTTAAGACAGGCCGCCGTGACCGAAATTCGGTCTGGAGGACATATTAACGAGCAATGCGAGTCACGTTCAAATACTTTCTCCCAAATACTTTCAGCGATCATTTCTCCTACGTACGTGCAAGCTCTGGAATGAACTGCCAGCTTCGGTGTTTCCCGAGCGCTATTATGTCCTTCTTCAAACGAGGTTTAAAGAGAGTTCTTCTTTCACGGTAGGCAGCGGCTTTGCTGTGTCCTGACATTGCTAAAGTCTATGAGCAGCGGATTTGCTTGTTTGTAATCGATAAATCGAAACTACTGAACCGTATTGTATAATATTTTTACCATTACCTACTTTATCAAGAACTAACATCCTATAATGAAACTCACTCGTCTGAAATATTATGTGACTATATTACTAAGCTCACAGCAATTACACGGACTATTGAGAACGTCTTACTCAGTTGAATGCTAGTTCCTCACTGCTGAGCGATCTTTCGCCGAGAGACGAGTTATTTTTCCCTTCCACAATAACCCCACTATTTAAAAATGATGGTTGGCTGTGTTGCCAGTTGAGTAAATAGAAACTCCCGAACAGAATTATTAACATAAATAAGAAATCATGACAATCCTAAAGATTAAAAATTGTGATACGCAGTTCTCATGCAGAGTTATATTCTCGGTATCGACTCCTCAGTTGCCATTTAGCCAAAACAGTAATTAATCACCTTTGGAATAACAGTTATCCTAACTTCTTCTTTTTCTCCCTAGCCTTTATTATTCCCAAGTCACTTGAGGTCGGCTTTCTAGTCTAACCGGATTTGACTGGATATCAATTTTTACATGGAGCGGTTGTCACCTGACCTACGCAACCCGAAGGCTAACGATACCCTAAGGCTAGACCAGTGTCAGGATATTAGAGGGCACTGACTTCCCAATAAAGACTGCCATAGACGTTCATGGCAGCCGGGACCGACGGCTTAACGTGCTCGCCGAGGCACGGAGCAGGCGATAATTGTCAATCAATAAGCACATAATTTCGAAAAGTCATATAACTACCGAAAGTCAGAGGTGCGCGACGTGGGTTCGAACCCGAGACCCTCTGCATTGCGGTCTGTTGGTCTCCCCACTGAGCTATCGCTGCCCTAACTACAGCTATCCTAACTAATATTATAAATGCGAATGAGAGTTTGTTTGTTTGTTACGCTTTCACGCCTTAACTACTCGACCGAACGTCATGAAATTTCGCATCCACGTTATATAAAATCTAAATTATAGCCGCGGGTAAACTCTACTTGGATAATTAAAGTAATAACCAGTTCAACAACGGTACAGTTAACTAACAAAACTACCACACTTCAAAAACTCTACAAATCTTACACACTTTCTTAATAACGTTATAAACAACTTATACCAGTGCTTGTGATCACCGCCACTTCAAAAGCATGTTTACGAACTTAAACAAACAAACATACGTGTTTAACACGCCCATAACTGTGGTGCCTTCAAAGGAGATTCTTGTTAGCGTGGCACTATTTTTGGGATAACTGTAAGTAGAGTTAGTTAGAATGATGGTTTGCTTAGTTTTTTAAGGCTTATGTTTAACTTATCACCAGATATAGTAAAATATAACAGTCAAAAATAGTAAATGATCACCAAATTGCACAGCAAAATATATTTAAAGAGATCAAAATAAGTCGACGGAGCTATTTCTGGGTGGGTTTAAGAAGGAACCTAACATAACCTAACCCTTCCAAGACGGAATGCAGTGATTTGAGGCGTATAGGTGCTCGTTATGATATATTTCAGTAAGCATATTTTGCTGCGCAATTACTATTTTTGGTGGTCATTATATTTAATCCCGTTTTTAATAAGTTAGTTCTGTTATTGAGTAACAATGAACGTCTAGATATATACGACAAAATTGGCCTGAGTTACTTGCAAAAGCTATTCGTAGACCTCCTTATATTATCTACTCTTTTTATGTTTACTTGTGTATAGGTATATTTATTTTCCACCTCTTCCACAGATGTCCAGAACATTTATCAGCCATATACAAACATGTCGGAGACGGTCATTAGTACAGTTACGAAACCCGGTACGAGAGTCGAGATATGGCAGCACTGTTGCGATGACGGCAACACGCATCTCACTTCGTGCAACGACAGAGCCTACATAAGAGAGGCGCACGCTATATTCAACGGATATTTCTACCGTCGTCGAGTGCGGACCTCCTCGCTAGGAACTGTCATTCGTTTCGTACAAGACATTCGTGTTAAGAAGACAATAAAAGTGATTAGTGTTCATTTATTGTTTCACTTTGCTCGATCACTCTATTGTACGCCCGCATTATGTCGGTCTATGGTGTTACTGACGCACTCGATCCGACAAACATATAACATGAACCTAATATAACTGAGCATCAATTAAATACATACATTAAATATAAACCTATACATTTCAAATCATTATAACTTGAAATACGATTCATATTATTATTTCAATGTAAGTATTACTTAATACTAGCGCTCACGATAATAAAATTTCAACACACTATTATAACAAATGTTTATTTATACACATGCTCAAACGTGAAGGCCATCCGAATATACTTAGGTTTGTTTACTCGTTAGGTATTTGAACTCTTTGATACTTTACCATAACTAATAACGTCTATATTTGGTGCTTTTTTCGTTGGAGTATAAAAACTAAACAAACAAATTCTTATGCTTGAAAGACTTTAACATGATCTTTGGTTCCGTGGAATATGTTTACGGCTTTTGATTCGATTTCAGAGTCGTGAAAAGTGTTATCTGTCTACGTAGGTACAGGCTGCATAGTTTCAAGTGTAAACCCTTTTCTTTTTTTTTAACGCGGGGAAATGTGTAATTCGCATCGTCGGTTTTGGGGCGGGCGATGGGGATATATCGAGATCAAGTCCAAAATGGAAATTTGGACTGAACTGACTAAAACCACCGCGGTCTTTCTCACACCTTTATGGCGGGGCCACGCAGGTCGCTCTCGCATTCAAATCGCGACCCCGCCAAAGGTTCGTCCCGCCGATGGACGTGGCGGGTCCCACACAACCATTCGATATGACGAATTCAAGTGTAAACTCTAAGCTATGTTCTACTAACAAATAATAAATTTTATATACATATACAATAGCTCTGTGTGTATATAAATACAATCACGATATAATTAGCGTCACGTTCTTATTGTACAACTGTGGTGATCTACAACAGGTCTTGGTCACGAACTGCCGCGGCGCGGACCAGCCGCACATACAGATAAATAACGCTGATTATGGTAAAACAACGGCTGATAAAGAGAAAATGGTGGATGATATGATACTTATAGAGAGATGGAGTTTCTTCTATAAGTAGAAAACAAAGACTCATAATCTTTATCTATACTTCTATACTAATATTGTAAAGCTGAAGAGTTTGTTTGTTTAGTTTTTATACTCCAACGAAAAAAGCACCAAATATAGACGTTATTAGTTATGGTAAAGTATCAAAGAGTTCAAATACCTAACGAGTAACGCCCTAATCGCAGGAACTACTGGTTCGAATTGAAAAATGTAGTGTTGAATAACCTATTTATCGAGGAAGGCTATAGGCTATATAACATCACGGTAAGACCCACGGGGGCGGCGCAGTAACTATGAACGCGGGTGAAACCGCGGGCACATCTAGTATGGATATAAATAGTCAGATGTCGTACGTCTGTGTCGAAAACTCGAAAAGTAATTATTGGATTTACTTAATTTTTTTATACAGCGTCACATTTTAAATTTTTGGATTATAAATTATTAATAGATATTCTTGTTAAACCCATGAGCTAAGCCATATGGTATTAAGAGTTGTCCATGTTAGTAGTGCGATAGATATTTAGATATCGAACACATGGGTTCGATATCTAAATATATATATATCTTTCAAGAGCGATAATCAAAATATGTCTCATTTATTAGGCTTTTGATGACAATACTACAATCGCCAAACAGCCTCATTTTCTGATTCTAAGATTCTATTCCGACAGAAAATGTTAATAAAACTTTGCACGGCCCTTGAACCTAAGCTAAGCTTGCTAAGTGTTAACTTATGGCACGGAACCAACAAGACAGTGCCAATCTTACCTTATTTGCTTACGGAACTCTCCAATTACGACATAATATTTCATATTTAGACGATTTGGCAGTCGCATCGCCATACCATTTCTTCCAGTCCATGTATTCCTTTACATTTTTGTGAAACTCGCTCGAAGGCCGGACTGACTAAGGCTAAGGCTAAATTTATTTATCTTTTCCAATGACTGACTTTCACTGATAACAAAGGACTTTACCCATCTATAGTAGTACCGGGCTGAAGTTGTTTACGAAAAGACATAAGATAATATTTTTTTGCACATAGTAAGGGTGGTAAACTAGTATTTGAGATAGTAGAGCCTCGCTGATTTCAGCATGAATGGGCCGGCTCGACCGGGGAAGGACTACCCTCTCACAGAATATCGACGTGAAATAGCAGTATTTCTACTGTTATGTTTCGTTTATGAAATGAGAGTACCGGAGGCCCTATCACCCTCTTTCCCCCTTCCCGCTCCTTCTCCTTCCCACTTCCTTTTTTTACTAAAGGGTCGGCAAGTGATGCCTCTGGTGTCGCAGGCGTCTATAGGCTACTACGGTGACCACTTACCATCAGGTGGTTGTATGCTTGTTTGCCACCCGTTAGTTGCATAAAAAATAAAAAATTTGGGGCAGTCTTTGGGGACTGCTGATAGAAGTGAAAACTTTAATCCTTGATAATAAACACCTCTTTATAAACCAAAAATAATTCAAAAATGGAAAACGTTCGATGACGATGACGGGAGTTCCATAATTTTTGTTCACCCAAGAAGTGCTCAAAGCGCCTAAAGAAGTTTTCACTTCAAAAACAAAATTTCAGTTTATTGAATGGTAAGCAATGACCGTAGTCTAAGTAGTCTAATTTTCACCAACATCCCCTATACTGCCACATACGTATGGGATCCTTAGCTTAAAAGCTACCCCAACCTAGCCCCTAAATAAAATTACGTTTCACTATCAGTTTTGTCACCCAACTAGGGGACACATAAATATGTGACGTTTTGTTTTCGATAATAGTGACTAAGTTGCCTTTGAACTTATCGATACTTTGAAACAATATTGATTTTTATAAAATTCTTTAAAGTATACATTTATACAAATACAGTAATTATTCTGTTATGCTTTTATAGCAATATTAAATACTATTTCATCCATATTTCTAATTAATTTCATATTTCCTTGCATATTTACTTTGTGTAAACATTTCGACACCTCAGGTATAGTCCTGTGGTCACTGGTCACGTTTGTTACTTTGTTGGCAGGACACTTCTTTGGCGGGTTTTGATTTGACTTTGTTGTTCGTTGCGTGTTATTTTACAAATTTTTGTCTTTTCGTGCTAAAATTTAGTTAATAAAGTTGTTTTGCTTTGAAAACTATTCTTACCTACGGCGTATTACAATGGTAGAAAAGAGGAAGCGTAGCCAAAATTTCACAATGGACGAGAAAGATAAGTTGGTGAAATTGGTGTATGCCTACAGAAACGTTATCCTAAGTAAAACAATTGAAGATTTACATAACCTATATCTTCGAAAGAAGTCAGTTTCATCAAAACTTTCGAAGTAATTTGGTCGTCGCCGATATATTTTTGGTCTACGGCTATTATTTACGTTGAACGCGTTGAATATAATAGAAACAGTTTCTATGTTTTCAAAAAGTTCATTTAAATCACACTCCATCTTGGTTATGTGAAACATCACTTACGTATGTGCCGGTTTATGGCCCCAAATGCCGATCTCCTAAATTTAAGGGACCTTTTAACGTTTAGGAGACCCCTAAGTGTTGGTGAAACAAAAACCATCTCCTAATGGCCCCCTAACCATGCTTAGGCGATCCCTTAAACTTAGGGGATGTTGGTGAAAAACGGCATAAGTCTATTTACCACTAAGTAGACTTATTGAATTTATTTAGTAGACATATGCCGATATAAAATTACAATGAATATATGATGTTTCAAATATGATTCTCTTTTTCTTTGAGTTTAATCTTCTGTAGGACAGTTGTACGTCAGAAGAAGTGTTACATGCGTTATTAAAAAAATAACATATTACATTCTTGCTTAACTCCTCACACACATACGCACACACACATACATACAATGTACAAGCACGTACATAATTCGACCTTGCGTGTGACAAGGGACGTGCGCGAGCGCAGTAAGACATTTATTAAACTCGTGACTGCTGAAGAATTAAGTACGAAACAATGGGAAATTGCTACGCAGATGAAAACGATGGCGACGAGTTAAGAGAGATAAAAATAGTAGGTAATTAGTTGTTTCCGTGATAATCCAATCAGACTTTTACTTTGTATAAAGCAAAAAGGTCAGAGGTTTTTATGTACAGGTACTAGTTGTCAAAGACAGCAGACGACATAGTGTGAATTATGTGGTACAAATAATGTCTGATTATAAAAAAGATTTAAAATAAAATTGGAATTGTGGTCATCTACCCATAATCAAAATGACATGTCATCCAATATAGTTATTAGTTTGGTCAATGCAACAGATTCTTATAGACTTAAACAGCCATTTTTTTCAATTAATACGTATAATTTAGCAGCGATAGCTCAGTGGGGAGACCAACAGACTGCAAAGCAGAGGGTCTCGGGTTCGAACCCACGTCGCGCACCTCTGACTTTCCGAAATTATATGACTTTTCGAAGTTATGTTCGTATTGGATGACAATTATCGGCTGCTCCGTGCCTCGGAGAGCACGTTAAGCCGTCGGTCCCGGCTGCCATGAATATCTATGGCAGTCGTTATTGGGAAGTTAGTGCCCTCTAATATCGTGACACTGGTCTAGCCTTAGGGTATCGTTAGCCTTCGGGTTGCGGAGGTCAGATGGCAGTCGCTCCGTGTAAAAACTGATATTCAGTCAAATCCGGTTAGACTAGAAAGCCGACCCCAAGTGACATGGGAATAATAAAGGCTAGGGAGAAGACTCAAAAATGAATAAGTACTCTAGCAAGCGTTTTAAATCTGATAGTTTGGGTTTGATAGTGTGGGTTTGAATTTGAAATGACAAAATCAAATATTGGCAGCTACGCTATTACATAAACCTACACAACATACTGAACATACAAAGTATTCATAATAATATGTTATGGTCTTTGTATCACTGGATGTTTCACTCGTGTTGCTGACTCTCATAAAATCTTTACCGTGGTGATTGTTCAGAGAGTAGAGTATATTTTATGGAGTTGCAGACCTTCTGTTTATTTTAGTAATTTAACTCGGTGTACTAACTGTTAAACGAGCACTGTATTTGTAAGATACTGTGTTTACGATCTTGTTATGCTTATAAACGGAATTAAATTATCTGAGAACCTTGTCGCGGCTTTTATAACTGTAACTTATTTCTATATCCTTAAGCTGTTTATCTAGAGCGTTTGTGTTAATGCCAGTGTCTTTATATGTACTAGCGGTCGCCTAGTGCTCGAAATTCGACCAAAGTTTGCCTGTAAGATATTGCTGATATAATTATGTCATTCATTATATATTGATATATGTAACCATAGTTACACGCTTCGACTGCGTGTGTCAAATGCATGGTTGTGTGCGTGTAGTGTTTTTTTATTAATTTAATGTATTTCTAATGCATATTTTATAAAAATATTAGGATTCGCCCCTCCTTCTATATATAGTGTTTCTATGTATAATATGTATGTATTTTAAAAAAAAAGTAATATATGTATGTTTATCCATTGTCTAGTACCCATAGTACAAGCTCTGCTTAGTTTGGGCTAGATGGTGTTGTGTGAATGTGGTAGAATATTATTATTATTATTATTCTCCATATAAACTTTAACCGTGCCGAATTTCATACTCCTCCGTCTGCGCAATTTTCTTAAAAAGGGGTACAAAGTTTTTGCTTCAGGTATTAATATATAGATATCGCAGAGAAGTATGTATGTATCTAATATTATGTACATTGAATTATCGGATAATGTAGTAGTATATGTAGTCACCTATCCAATGTCACTGTGACGAATGCGTTTTTCTAAGTGTTTGTAGTTGTACTCTCTACCATCATCTGGACTCATGTGATCCACACATAGTTTCGCCGTACTTAAGTACCTATTATAAATATAAAAATTCCTACAGTAAGTTCATAATCTTTATTTTCATATAAAGATTTGGTTTTTATATACAAGGTTATTCTCAGTATAGTGAAAATCTCTCAGGGGTGATTATACTTGTTATTATGAACAACTTTTATTCTGAGACTTTGCCGAAATCGCGAAAAAGAAATCAGCTGTTCCATACATTTTGCCGAGGTCAAAGTCCATTTTTGTATGGAACATCTGATTTTTTTTATCTATATATTAATGCGTCAAGCAAAAACTTTGAACCCTTTTTACAAAAATTGCGCGGACGGTGGAGTATGAAATTTGGCACGGTTAAAGTTTATATGGAGAAGGAGTGGCGAATCCTACAATTTTTATAGAATATGCATGAGAAATTTTTATCACAATAAATAGTATCTTATTTATATGTAATAAAGAAAAAAGAAAACAAACTAGCAAGCTTTAGAGTTTTGGTCGAATTTTGACGGCCGCTAGTAATGGTAATAAGGATAAGAGCACCTTAAGCCGGCGAGCGTGTATGAGGAATGTGATGAAAATGAATGAAGCCAGAGAAGTGTGTCAGGATCGTAGCAAATGGAAATCCGTAGTCTCTGCCTACCCCTCTGGGAAACAGGCGTGAATCTATGTATATATGTATAATACTAATAATCTTATTTTTATTAAGTGAGTCACAGAAAACATACCAGGTAAAAAATAATAAAAAGGAATAAAAACTCGTTCTGAACACCGGTTTTAATATTTAATAAAATAAATGCGTTTTTAGAGTACAGGTTAATAGGTTCAAAAGCTTGATGAATATTTAAAAACTTGTTTAATAACACAAATTAAATACCTATGCGGAATTTGGCAGAATCTCAGACATTTGCAATTTTACATCGATATTCATTTTATGATGACAAAAACTTAGTTATTAAATGGATACACCTGGCCCATAGAATATTGGGTTAGAGTTAAACAATGTAGAAAAAGAAAACAGAGATACGTAGCGATTACTTCATGGACCTGTCCTACCCTATTATTTAGTCACGAAAAACCTTTTCATATGTCACAAAGTGTAAGTGTATGCGTCCTCATGAGCAGCGATAGCTCAGTGGGGAGACCAACACTGCAAAGCAGAGGGTCTCGGGTTCGAACCCACGTCGCGCACCTCTGACTTTTGGAAGTTATATGACTTTTCGAAATTATGTGCGTATTGATTGACAATTATCGCCTGCTCCGTGCCTCAGAAAGCACATTAAGCCGTTGGTCCCGGCTGCCATGAATATCTATGGCAGTCGTTATTGGGAGAGTGTCGACACAAAAGATCCCACTGGATCGAAATGTCGCCGGTCTGCACTGACTGGCCCCAACATAAGATAAGATAAGACAAACAATGTATTATGAAATTTTAACCCACTAAATCTTCTCAGTTGAATTCGACCAGGTAACCAATAGTTTGCCGGTGACGTAATTTATGAGGAATATACACAATTAGAGTGCACACATAGCGCAGTGGTTTAAACGGTCGCCTAACCGCCGCCCTTGCGCCGAGCAGGTACTGTGAGTTCGATCTCCACTCGGGTGAAAAATTGTGTATTCCATAACTTATTGTTCTGAGTCTGGATGTTTTTTGAGTCTGTTGTTTAAATGTTTGTAAAGTGGGGGACTTTATAAACATTTAAACAACAGACTCAGAAAAATACACACACACAGCGACACAGGTATTACGTCACGATCGCCTATAAAAAATATTTCCATGTTTGCCTTTATACTTAATATGCCATTTTAGTTATAATACAGAACTCACGGTTACTAGTTTACGTACAATAACATAATATACTTTTACTTTTAGCCATGAATATATAATTCAATTACCATTTGAACAACATTACTAAACCGATAATATATGCTCAAACAACTTGCGCAGGCGCATATCTGGATCTACACGGATCAAGTTTGATACCTGTTGGGTCTTGCATACTATTACGCTATTATAATAACCACGGTAACCAGAGGAACAAGTTGGATACGCTTAGTTGAACAGGTGGGAACTTGTATACATCTGCTTCAAGGTTAGGGGTCCGTAAGACAATATTTAAATCTATTACTTTATGCAGTAGCAACTTTACACTATAATCTATACAAATATTATAAAGCTGAAGAGTTTGTTTGTTTGTTTGAACGCGCTAATCACAGGAACTACTAGTGCGATTTGAAAAATTCTTTAAGTGTTGGATAGCCCATTTATTGAGGAAGGCTTTATAATATCACGCTACGACCCACGGGGGCGGCGCAGTAATGATAAACGCGGGTGAAACCGCGGGAACATCTATTATAAATAAATAATGAAGGACGCAACTGGTGATGCGATTGCCGTGAACATTGTGCAGGATATATTTAAAATAATTGTACCATCGACTCCTGAAGAAAAAGAATAAATAATTATAAATAAAAAATATATTTTTTGTTCTAGACTCGGTGTTAATAAGTCGGAGTAACTCGCAATCTAATACAAAAATTTACGAAAATGATGTACACGGTTGACATATACATTTGTAGATAGGTATTACTAGAGATGTTCACAATGTAATTCAAATTCTACAGATTAGAACATAATGTTTAATATAGCTTGCAGTATAGTATTGCTCATCCACGACATGCAAGTGAAATTGAAGAAGATTGAGGAAACTAGATCGATTACATTTCATTTATTGTTAAAAGTACCTACCTAATACTCACACAGAATATTAGTTCTTCGGAAATTGGTTGCATTTAGATCCTTTTTTAAATGTTTATAAGGTCCTCAGCAACAAAAAGATTATCATTAATGCGATAATTGTATTTTTAAAGCAAGACAAAAAGCAAAGTAAAACAAAATATGATCGATTTAAAAACTAGTAATTGACGTAATAATATTGCTACTTATTCTTTTATTGTCGTCTTAGCTGCAAAACTTACATTTTTAATCAAAATCCGCTGATTCGAAATTCACTTGCACCAAGCAAGCCATATTGGCTGTACGGAACTCACAACATATATTCAAACTTCAATGAACATACTGCTGGCTGTGGCAAATTATAACACGACAATGCTAATCAAAATTGAAGACTAAGCAAAGACAATAGAGCCTATTTTTCAATAGAAGGTTATATGCTAATATCGACAGCTGTTGATAGATGTAAATTGATGTGCCAACATGTAACTTTTTAACTGACTTGCGAAACAAGCTATGTATTATATTGACACGTAAAAAATATATGTTTTGTGAATGATCTTGAGGTCGAGAATGAATCGATTTGTAGCTCATCTATCGTTTAAAATAGGATATGTCATTTTTAATTATATACGTTTAAATTACGAATGTGACAACTAATAGAAAGGTATGCCTATCAGATTATACTATAAACAAAAACTTGTGCCCGCTGCTAAAATTAAAAAAAAACGAAAAAGGTTTTTATTTTAATACTTAATGTATGCGTTTAAATTACGAATGTAAATGTCAAATAGAAAGAGAGAAATATAATTTCGTCAGCTTCTGCTCTAAAAAGAATATTTCTCGTGCCGTGTGTGTCGCTGTTGACAATTATTTGATGACGACGCGAATGATATTACCTCGGGGAAGTACCATTGTCTTACAGAATATCACCATCATAATTATGAGTAACGTTGTTACTACGTTTTATCTGTATAAACATTGACCCGTTACAATTTTATTACATATATGTATAGAAGTAGTATTTATATGTACAATAAAACGCCATTTCCTTAATGTCCTGATAAAATGGTGTATCACAGTCCTTATAAGTTATTATTAGTTGGCAAACAGAGGGGATGTTATTGTCTATCTGCCGTTAACGCTTCGACGCCTTTATGAGTCCTTTGGGAAGCCGGGGATGCGTCCTTAATAGTAAACTAAATTTAGAACAATATGCGACTATTTTAGTGACTGTGGCAATTATTATACGGTAAAAGTAAAATCTATAATTCAAATTTTTTTTTATAAACTGCTCCCGTACTAGGTTGATCCCTGTGGCACGGAGGACTTCATAAAACTTTAAGCACTGCAGCTATAGACTCGATAGGGGTCCCATCCTACTTTATTCTAGGGCCTCTTTACGTTGGACCCGTACAATCATGCAATCCTTCCAAAGGGCCGGGTATTTTTTAACTCAAAATGTTCGGAAGGCCCGTGATACAAGAAAGTATTCCATATTTTAATAATAATATTTTGTCACATACACACAACACCATCTAGCCCAAACTAAGCAGAGCTTGTACTATGGGTACTAGACAATGGATAAACATATAATACACTTTTTTTGTAAATACTTACATACATATTGTGTAGCCTATAAACCTGACATTACATACATATTATACATAGAAACATCCAGGCCAAGATAAACATTCAAGTCCATGCACACAAATGTTTGACTTGTTCGGGAATCGAACCCGCGACCTCAGGCGTGGCAGTCGGTTACACTAACCACCACGCCATCGAGGCCGTATAATAATACGATCCTATCAAATTGTTATACAAAACCAAAATACTATCATCGTGAAATAAACAATAATAATTAATTATATCAGCCGTTTATAAACCGAACCACTGCTGGAGACGGGCATCTTCTTAATGTGGGAAGGGTAATACCATAGTCCTCCATGCTGGTCCAGTACAGATTGGCAGACCTCACATATCCGTGAGAATATTATGGAGAACTTACAAACATACAATTGTCTCACTTTGTTTCCTTCACCGTTCAACCGAGCGATAATTAACTAATAAATACGTAAATAATTTCAAAAAGTCTTACTAAACTTAAGATCTCTGTGTGACAGTCCAAACGTCTCCCATTTGGTTATAGCCGTTTTCGTAATCGTAAACACATAACTTCAAAAAGTCAGAGTTGCGTTTTTTTTTATACAATATGGTGGCAAACAAGCATACGGCCCACCTGATGGTAAGTGGTCACCGTAACCTATGAACGCCTGCGACACCAGAGGCATCACTTGCGCGTTGCCGACCCTTTAGGAAAGGAAGTGGGAAGGAGAAGGAGCGGGATGGGGGAAAGGGGGTGATTGGGCCTCCGACACTCTCACTCACCGAACGAAACACAACAGTAGGAATACTGCTATTTCACGTTGATATTCTGTGAGAGGGTAGTACTTCCCCGGTCGAGCCGGCACATTCATGCTGAAATCAGCGAGGCTGCTTGGGTTCGAACTTGAGATCTCTGTGTAGCAATCCAACGATCTCCTATGAGGCTATCGCTGTTTTTGTATTGTAAACTAAATATCGTATCGTAAAATATCATGTTAAACGAATATGTACAATACTTCCTTACAATATTATTGCTTTGAATACTGATATTGTAAAGAAGTATTTACCATCTTCTTCTTCTCCCTAGCCTTTATTATTCCCAAGTCACTTGGAGTCGGCTTTCTAGTCTAACCGGATTTGACTGGATATCAGTTTTTACACGGAGCGACTGCCATCTGACCTCCGCAACCCGACGGCTTACGATACCCTAAGGCTAGACCAGGGTCAGGATATTAGAGGGCACTGACTTCCCAATAACGATTTCCATAGATGTTCATGGCAGCCGGGACCGACGGCTTAACGTGCTCTCCGAGGCACGTAGCAGGCGATAATTATTGTCAATCAATACGCACATAATTTCGAAAAGTCATATAAATTCCGAAAGTCAGAGTGCGCGACGTGGGTTCGAACCCGAGACCCTCTGCATTGCAGTCTATTGGTCTCACCACTGAGCTATCGCTGCTTAAAGAAGTATTTACCACCATTGAAGTATATAAAAGTATAAGTGTTTATGTTCTCGACAGCCTTGTACTGAGTTATCGAGGCTTGAATATAAATTATCTATCATAAAATACACATATACTACTATTAAGGCATTTAAATATGCTGGTAACAAGCATGGCCGAGTAAGGAGAAGTTTTATCGTAAATAGTTTATTGATTTTGAAAGTATTTGTAGATGTTAAAACCGTGACTTCGCTCGTTTTTGTAAGTAATATACGAATATTCTTCTACAATCTTTGAGCTATCCATACGACTAACCTAAGCCTCAAAAATAGCAAACAAACCCTATAGATTTCAATCTATACTAATACTAGCTGACCTGCGCAACTTTGTCTGCCAACATCAGATAATTTTTGCCCGTCTAAAAAAAAAATATATCCTATCTTTTAAGTTGGGCCCAAATTACAGATGGTTACGAAGTTTGATCAAAATCGGTTCAGTAGTTTAGGAGATCATAGCGGACAAACAAGGTGACACGTCATTTATATTATATATTAAGATATTGCTGATTTTGTTTGTTTTTTGTTTGAACGCGGTAATCTCTGGAAATACCATTCGGATTTTAAAATTCTTACTTTCGTTGATAGCCCATTTCTTAAGGAAGGTTTATAGGCTACACAGAATAACGCTATGCGCCTTGAGAGCGAAATAATTATCATAAATGTGATTTAAACTGCGAGTAACAACAAGTTTTAAATAATAATAACCTTATTAAAAATACTAATTAATTGTTTTAATTGAAATCCATAGTCTATACCAAATAAATTACCAGATACCTATTATCCATAAACAAGCCACACGAACCTCATATATTATATTGACCATAAACAACTGAACTCATTTCATTTTAATGATACCAACAAGGTTTATAATATAATAAGTTAACTCACCAGAATAATAACAATTTATCACAATATAAAGAGATGAAAAATGAAACATACCTGCAACAAAAAGAAAACATAAATTTATTATTATAATATATAAAGATGGACGAAATCTTGTAACAATTATTGGAACGTCAGGTTCCTGGGGTAAGGTTTAATATAACTAATATTTATTATTTATGGTGTTAGTGGACAGTATTTTAATAATAGTCATCTTCCCACTGAGTTAGACGGTTAAATTCACCATAGATCAAACAAGTAAGGATTTAATTGCTACCAGAGTGGAGTGGTCCAGCGACCGTAATACATAACATTATCCTAACTAATCTATACTAACATCTAGCCTTCCTTGATAAATAGGCTATCTAACACAACAATATTTTTCAATTCGAACCAGTAGTTCCTGAGATTAGCGCGTTCAAACAAACAAACAAACTCTTCAGCTTTATAATATTAGTAAAGTATAGACTAGATTAAGCCCGCCGGTCGCGTAAATGTAGGTTTGGTTAATTTATGTTATTAAAAGTACTTTTTTTAAATGTTACTCGATGATAATATAGCTTTCTAAAGGTAAAAGAGTTTTTAAAGTCGGTTGAGTAGTTTTTGAGTCAAATCTTTACAAACAAACAAACATAAAATCAAAACTTTCCTCTTTATGATATTAGTATAGATGTATCTTATCTTGTGTGTGGGGGCCAGTCAGTACAGACCGGCGACACTTCGACCCAGTGGCATCTTTTGTGTCATAGTATAGAACAGATGTAAAATACCATTCTATTCGTTACAAAACTACGCTCATACAAATTCGAGTAAATCTTCTAAAACAAGACAAGAAACACACATACAATCAACAGAACACTCAATAGATGTCGGTACAGCTTTCGTTGAACATAATGCGCTAACTGACAGATGCTGTCGATGCGCGGGCGCAGGCGACGCGGCGGCCACCTGTCAGCGCCATGATTTATTTATTTATTATTAGTTTATATCGAGAAGTGGGCGCGATAGTTCTGTTGTTGTTTGGGATATTTTTGGATGTTCATTTAAAAATCTGGTGCGTTAAATGGGGTGTGAAAATAATGGGGTGTTAGTTAAGTTAAACGTAAGAGAATATAGGAAGGGATGTGTTTTGGAAGTTCCAAGTACCTATCTTTAAATTGTAGCTAAATATAAATATAGCATTAGATACCGTCCGTGTATTGTTGAAGGGGTACAAAGAAATTAAGATTCCCCAAAAAATGTGCTAAGATACTAAGTAAGTCCATTCTTTCTGAATGAACGAAACGAAAGAATGGACGAGAAAAGACTGACTAAGAAAGTTTATAAGGCTAGTGTGAATGGAACAGTCGCAAGGGGAAGACCTAGGCGAACGTTTCTTGATCAGATCGGAGACGTTCTGGATAAAGACCAGGTTAAGAGCAGCAAATCGACGAGCGTGTATGAGGAATGTTATGAAAGTGAATGAAGCCACAGAAGTGTGTCAGGATCGTAGCAAATGGAAATCAGTAGTCTCTGCCTACCCCTCTGGGAAACAGGCGTGAATCTATGTATGTATGTACTAAGTAAATTATAACCGTCTTCTGTGTCCGTGCTAAAATAATCAACTAATCAAATTATCTAATGATAAGTGAGTTTGGCAATGGATCCCAGAAATATTATTGTTACAAGTTATGTGTTACATAGTAAGAATTATTTATAAAGCGGTAGTAGACCACTGGTAAAGAATTTCGACTTGCATTGAATGTAATCAGTGAACGACGTCGTATTCTTCCACCACCCACTGTCCTTCTGACTTGAAACCATTCCAAACGTAGCAAAAATTTAAATTTGGAAGAGAAATTAAAAATAATACTAACTGTAACCTAAATTCCTACTAATTTAAAAACTGGCCACCTGTATTTAAAAACCAATCCAGATCACACTTAAAATGAAACAGACTTTCTTTTTTTAAATAAACGAACCAATAACTTGTATCCAATCAAAGAGTTGATTATCTGAACAGTAAGCAGCTGCCACGTACTTTCATTACAAGATGGGCAAGTGTTGTACAAGAACACTTGTGGTGATGGCGGTAATGTGGTCCATGACAGGTGTCGAGACCACGCGCGGTCTGCGCCTGCGACGGTGAACGCCAAGGTTGGTAGGGCTGTCAATATTGACGTGAGTATTTTTTTAATCTCTTATAGGGTTTTAATTAGTTGGTATTAGTGCGTGATGTTTGGAGATGAGCCAGATTTGAAATATTAGGGCAAGGTATGTTATCTATAGTTTTATAGATCTGTTACAAGGCTGCGTATTTTAAAGCAAATTGTTGTTTTTTTTAAGTGAAATCTTCTTTAGGCGCGTCGAGCACTTCTTGGGTTGAACAAAAATCATGGAACTCACGTCATCGTCTCCGACCACTTTCCATTTTTGAATTATTTTTGGTTTATAAAGAAGTGTTTATGATCAAGGATTAAAGTTTTCACTTCTATCGGCAGTCCCCAAAGACAGCCCCAATTTTTTTTATTGCTTTCTTCGGTGACAGACGAGTCAGCGGCCCAACGGATAGTAAGCGAGAACCGTGGTTCATACACATGGCTGTGTTTTCTTAGCATTACAGAAGCAATGTCAATAAAACACAACCAAGTTGCTGCCTACCAGAAGGAAAACGGGAATGGAGCAGGATGGGGTTTGGGAAGGGAAGGGTGATCGAGCCTCCGGCGCTCTCACTCACCGTACGAAACATAACAGATACTGTTATTTTACGTCGATCTTTTCTGAGAGGGTGGTACTTCCCCGGTCGAGCCGGCCCATATATGCTGTAACCAGCGTGGCCCTACGAACGACAATTGAAAGTCTTAATATGATCAAAATATTCGCCATTTTATTTTGAATGTCCATCTGTGTGTCTATCTTTCACAACAAGCAGCGTTTTATGCGATTAATAAAATTTTATAGTTTCTTAGATTGGTTATCAATCTAAAATGTAAGCCAATTTTCATAAAATTCTGTTTAGTATAATCTAAGTTATGGTTCATAATATAATTTATATAATTGACGTTGTAAGGGAGGGCGGTCCACGAAAATGTAATTATTATATGTAAACTTTTATAATATGATGATATCAGTTTGTTTATAAGCCGACTAACTGCTGGGCACGGGCCTCGTCTCAATTTGAGAAGGGACACATGCCCAGCAGTAATTGTAAAAACACAACTAGTAATGTAATTACAATTAAATTACTATTTTTTTAGTTTTAATTATAAGATAAAACCTACACGCATTTTATATTTTCTAAATCCTATCCTATCCTAATACTAATCCTAACTAATATTATAAAAGCGAAAATGAGTTTGTTTGTTTGTTACCTTTTCACGCCTAAACCGCTGAACCGATCATCCTGAAATTTTGCATATACGTTGTCAAGTGTACAGAAACGGACATAGGCAGAGGCTACCTTTCATCCCGAAAAAAATTACTGTTCCCGAAGAAAACAAAAATAACGTTCTTATGATAATAGATGACGCCACGTGTCTTCCGAATCATGATTGAATTATATTATTACAAGCAGAGTACAACCCGAATTGATTGTCAAATTCTAAATTAACGCGAGCGAAGTCGCGGGCAAAAGCAAGTTAATGTATAAAGTGAAAACAGCTTTTCCTATGTACAGTGAATAGGTAAATAATAGTACTATTAAATTATTCATAATATAATACAATATTTTTAATCCAACCATTGTTTTCCGGTTTTGCGTCTATTTGACAAACGATAGCAAAGTTTGCAATGTTTTCGACCAAACATTCACTCGATCAAATGTAAAAGTATCAATGGTTCATTAGATCAAATCTCTTTTGGTCAATTATTTAGTCGATCAACTAAAGAATGACCAATAGTTCTTTCGGCCTAGTGTTAAACGGTCAAACGAATTTCGGCCTCCCGTGGTAAACTCGGCATAATGCGGGTAGGTACACTTCACACGTCGTCGAATACATTATGGAGAACGTTAAGACATGAAGGTTTCCTCATAATAAGTTCCTTTACCGTTACAACAAGTAAGCGATACAGCTGAGAGAGAGTGCCGACAGAAGTGAAAACTTGAATATTAACGTTGTTCATTTTTGATATTTTGGAATGGTCAGGGAATAATTTTGCACGAATTGCTTTAATTATCAGTATAAAAGTACTATCATTTATGTGGTAAAATACAATACGATGGCGTAGTGGTGAGTGTAACCGACTGCCACGCCTGAGGTCGCGGGTTCGATTCCCGCACAAGTCAAACATTTGTGCGCATGAACATGGATGTTTGTCTTGGTCTGGGTGTTTCTATGTATAATATGTATGCATTTACAAAAAAAAGGTATATATGTATGTTTATCCATTGTCTAGTACCTATATTACAAGCTCTGCTTAGTTTGGGCTAGATGGTGTTGTGTGTATGTGGTAGAATATTATTATATTATATTTGCGCTATTGTACACAAACATGACAATTCTCCCTCCGTCTTACGAATTGTCGATCAGGTCACGTGTCCTGACGCGAGTTTAACATTTTTTTACCCATCACAAAAAAAGTGCACTACGGCGCTAAAGAAGTTTTCACTTCAAAGTCAGTGTTGCGTTTTAACTCACGGCAGCCCTACCAATAGTAGAAATGTTTATAACAAATTAATTGTCTCTTCTTTATTTTGAGGGCCGCAATCTGTTCGTGACGGTATCTTCACGACTTACCCCGAGGGGGCAGCATAAGTTCATTATTCCATTACCATAGTCTCGGAGGACCTCGACGATTTGTAAGCTAGTAACTAACTTAGTGATCGCAAATTGTTTTGTCCGTTTTATAGCTGTGTTAAGTGTTTCTCGTATTATATATGACTAGCTTTTGCCCGCGGCTTCGCTCGCGTTAATTTAGAATTTTACAATCAATTCCGGTTGTACTCTGCTTGTAATAATATAATTCAATCATGATTCGAAATACACGCGGCGCCATCTATAGATGATCATTGAAATACCCAGACCAAGACAAATAAAAATGTTCATGCACACAAATGTTTGACATGTGCGGGAATCGAACCCGCGACCTCAGTTGTGGCAGTCGGTTACACTAACCACTACCCGCTTCCGTCTTAATAGTACATTCAAACTGTATATTTATAAGTGAAGACTTTGATTGACTTCTTAGTTACCAAATCAGTAATTTTCAAGATTATATTTTATCTGTAAGTCTACCTACCATGTTTAATAATCCTAATCCTAACTAATATTATAAAAGCGAAAATGAGTTTGTTTATTTGTTTGTTTGTTACCTTTTCACGCCTAAACCACTGAACCGATCATCCTGAAAATTTGCATATACATACATACATACATAGATTCACGCTTGTTTCCCAGAGGGGTAGGCAGAGACTACGGATTTCCATTTGCTACGATCCTGACACACTTCTCTGGCTTCATTCACTTTCATCACATTCCTCATACACGCCCGTCGGTTCAAGGAGCTCTTAACCTGGCCTTTGTCCAGAACGCCTCCGATCTGGTCGAGAAACGTTCGCCTAGGTTTTCCTCTTGCGACTGTTCCATTCACACTAGCCTTATAAACTTTCTTAGTCAGTCTTTCCTCGTCCATTCTTTCTACATGTCCAAACCAGCTTAACATACCCTTTTCTATTCTTGTAACTATATCCACTTTCATGCCGCATCTCTCTCTAATCACACTATTTCTTATTCTATCTTTCAGAGTCACACCACATATGCTTCTCAACGCTCTCATTTCTACAGCATTTATTCTGCTCTCAAGCTTCTTTTGCCATACCCAACTTTCACTTCCATACATAAGTGTGGGCACTAATAGTCCTCTATGAACAGCCAAACGTGCCTTTTCGGATACATTTCGACTGTTCATAAAAGCGCGTAGGGCTCCATTCACTTTGTTGCCAGCAATCGTTCTCCTTTCAATATCTCCGTCATGTTTACCATCCCTTGTAAACAAAGTACCCAAATATACAAACTCTTTCACTTGCTTCACTTTTTCTCCATCAATCATAATATTACACATCGTCACGCATCAATTTGCATATACGTTGTCAGGTGTACAGAAACGGACATAGGCTACCTTTCATCCCGAAAAAAAATACTGCTCCCAAAGAAAACATTAATAACGTTCTTATGATAATAAATGGCGCCACGTGTCTTTCGAATCATTATTGAATTATATTATTACAAGCAGATTTTGATTGTCAAATTCTAAATTAACGCGAGCGAAGCCGCGGGAAAAAGCTAGTTAAAGATGTAATGTGATAAAGAAAGCAAATTGCTCGGTCTTTGTTTATGTCAGTAAGGAATAGAAATGCCTGGGCTTGAAGTACCTTACGTACAACACCAACCTTATTTTATGTTATGTGGGGGCCAGTCAGTGCAGACCGGCGACACTTCGACCCAGTGGGATCTTTTGTGTCGACACTCTCCCAATAACGACTGCCATAGATGTTCATGGCTGCCGGGACCGATGGCTTAACGTGCTTTCCGAGGCACGGAGCAGGCGATAATTGTCAATCAATACGCACATAATTTCGGAAAGTCATATAGCTTCCGAAAGTCAGAGGTGCGCGACGTGGGTTCGAACCCGAGACCCTCTGCATTGCAGTCTGTTGGTCTCTCCACTGAGCTATCGCTGCTCATTAACATCAACCTTACTAACACTCAAAGACGGAAAGATATTGTCTGAACCACACTTTCTGAATCAAAGTTTGTTTTTACAAATAGATTTTTCACATTATTAAGGCCTTTTCTTTATAACAAGATAAATAAACAAACAGCTATATACGACCTAAGTTATGTAAGATCTAAGCGGATAATCTGTCGGTACCTACAAACTTTAAATTATGAGGATACTGAAGATTACTTTGATTTGACGACCTCGATGGCGTAGTGGTTAGTGTAACCGACTGCCACGCCTGAGGTCGCGGGTTCGATTCCCGCACAAGTCAAACATTTGTGTGCATGAACATGGATGTTTGTGTTGGTCTGGGTGTTTCTATGTATAATATGTATGTATTTACGAAAAAAAAAGTATATATGTATATTTATCCATTGTCTAGTACCCATAGTACAAGCTCTGCTTAGTTTGGGCTAGATGGTGTTGTGTGAATGTGATAGAATATTATATTATATTATTATAATTTGTTGACTGTTGTTAAATAAGTTCCATGATAATAATTATAATATTGGCCTATTTTTGCATATATTTATAAAGTCAAAGTCAAAGTCAAAAATCATTTATTCATTTAGGTCACAAAGTAACACTTATGAACGTCAAAGTATATAGGTTAGTGAGTTTACTAAGTTACTGAAGCTACATTTAGGTTAGTTGCTAGGTTCAGGCAAAGGGTAGAGCCTATGAGAAGAAACCTGCAAGAAACTCACGGCCACTCTTTTAAATCGCCAGTTAAATATAATTTCAGTATTTTACAACTCAGATTAACAAGGTGTTACAGCCATTATGCCATATACTACTGACTATAAAAAACTAAAGATAATAACAATAATAACTTAATAATATTATAGAGAGGAAATAATTTGAGCTAAGATATATTATTTAATATAAATCTAAAATAGACAGTAAGATGGCATGATGGCGCATACACTTACACTTTGTGACTATGCAAAGGCTTAAATTGACTTATAAGTAATACAGATCTTTGAATCCTGTATGCAACAAGCAACTAGCTCCATGAGTTTTTGTCATTTAAGTAGTCGTTGACTGAATAATAACCCTTCCGAATAAGTTGTTTTTTAACGGCGTTTTTAAATTTAAACAATGGTAAATTAATTATAGTAATAGGTAATTTATTAAAAAAACGTATACCGAGTCCCGCAAATGTATTGTGAACTTTATGTAAACGATGATATGGGCCTACTAACTTATGCTTATTTCTAGTGTTTACGTTATGGATATCACTATTCTTATTATATAAGTAAATGTTATGTTAATAAACATAATGTTAGCAAATATATATTGCGACGCAACAGTAAGTATGCCAATTTCTTTAAATCGATCTTTCAGGGAAACTCGTGGTCCTAAATTATAAATGCTACGTACTGCACGCTTTTGAAGAATAAAAATTGTCTCAATATCAGCTGCCTTGCCCCACAATAATATACCGTAGGACATGACACTATGAAAGTAACTGAAATATACTAGTCTTGCAGTATCTATATCAGTAAGCTGTCTTACTTTCCGAATTGCGTATGCGGCTGAGCTAAGTTTCCCTGCAAGACACGATATTTGAGCGCCCCACTGAACTTTATGATCTAAAGTTAATCCTAAAAAGACTGTTGATTGAACTAAAGTAATAATTTCATCATTTAAAATTATATTCACGTTAGGACTCTTTACGTTTGGCAATGTAAACTTGATACATTTAGTTTTTGTAGAGTTAAGTAGTAAATTATTCGCCGTAAACCAGTCCAGGACTTCCGCGAGTGAATCATTAACAGCACGTAAATTTGGTGCTTTTCGGTCTACCTTAAAAATAAGGGATGTGTCATCCGCGAATAAAACAATGTCACACAAATGCTGAACAAAGAACGGCAAATCATTTACGTACACTAAAAACAGAAAGGGTCCCAAAATCGAGCCCTGTGGCACGCCCATTGTGACTGGTAATCCAGAAGATCTACTTCCGTTGATATCAACGTGTTGTAGTCTATCGCTTAGGTAGGAATCAACTAGGTCAAGTGCAGTATCTCGGATGCCATAATGCCTGAGTTTTCGCAACAGCGTTTGATGGTCAACGCAGTCAAAGGCTTTAGAGAGATCACAGAATACGCCAATGACATCATGCGAATTCTCCCAGGCACTGTATATATGTTTTAAAAGCGTAACACCCGCATCTATCGTAGAACGGCCCTTCCTAAAACCATATTGATCTGCATGAAATAAATTGTTTACACTGAAGTGGCTCTCTAATTGCTGTAATATAATCTTCTCAAATATTTTACTAATAGCAGGTAATATTGAAATCGGCCTAAAATTACTGGGGTCACTTTTGCAACCATTTTTAAATAAAGGTATTATTTTACTACATTTCATTAAGTTTGGAAAAATGCCCACATCAATGCATCCGTTGAATATTGCGGCTAGGTGTGGCGCTATATTAACAATAATACTTTCAACTAATTTTACCGAAATACCCCAGAAGTCAGCTGATTTTTTGAATTAAGCGACTTAAATACTTTAATTATATCATACGGATGTACACGCTCAAAACTAAATAGTATCTTGCACTCTTCCACGTTGCACCTAACTAAGTATTCTGCTCGAGCTGGGCAAGACCTAAGGGTACTAGTTATGTTTAAAGGTATTTTTGCGAAGTAGTTATTGAATGTATCGGCTACTTCCAAATTATTTGAAATTACGCTATTATTTATATTCAGTTCAAATTTATTATCACGCACCTTGCTGCGACCTGTTTCATTGTTAATAATGTTCCATGTAGTTTTAATTTTATTATTAGATTTTTGAATTTTAGTTTTTAGGTAAAGGGACTTGGCAGTGGCACAAGTCTTTTTAAATAATTTTGAATAATTTTTAACATATTGAATAAAATTTGGATCGAAATTGTATTGTTTCATACCATATAATTCATATAGCTTTGCTCTACTTTTATATATCCCAGATGTTGCCCAGTCACAAAACTTAATCCTATTATTCTGACTAAAGGTCATACATTTAAAAATATTATTATATTCTAAAGTAATTATGTTAAGTAAAGACTCATATAGTTCGTCTGGATTATCCAGAGAAAGGTCCATATTGACAACTTTGAGACTTATGTTATCATTAAATTCCTTTAAGCGATTAGATGTCATCGGTCTACATGTGACCTTATTCTCTTTATGAATTGTACTCACAGGAAATACTACCTTTTGCCCACAGTGGTCAGATGTAAGTTCACTCAATATGGCCCTATTTAGAAATTGGCAGTCGCAAAATACATTATCTAAGCAGGTAGCAGAATGTGAAGTGATCCTAGTGGGTTCAGAAAATAAATGCTGTAAATTAAATGATCTAAATAAACTAATAAGTCTTAAAGAGACAGCTGACTGCTCAAGTAAATTAACATTAAAATCACCACACACTACTATATGCCTATTACTAGAACTCAAGCGTTTTAAAATATCCTCTATTACGGTTTCAAATACACTAAAATCACTTTGCGGTGGTCGGTATACACAAACTATGACATGTTGCTCTAATTCCACACAGGATAGTTCAACAGTGCGCTCGATAGAAAGATTTACTATATCTTTACGTTCTTTACATTTTAGATTGTTACATACATATATTAGAGAGCCACCATGTATAGAATTCTTTCTTACAAACGCACTTACAATTGAATAATATTCGTTATTAAATATTAATTGATTAGTTCTTAACCAATGTTCTGTTATGCAACATATTTGAATATTATGTTGTTTAAAAAATAAATCTAATTCTAACTCCTTGCCGGATAGACCCTGAATATTCTGATGAATTAGTCTAATACTGTGTGTATGCCTATCCTTTGTCTCATCTAACAGTTTAAACTACTAGAAGTGTCAATATTTGAATTTGTAGTAGAAATACTACTATGTCCTAAAACCTTAATTACCCTACTGGTACCTGAGTCGCTACATATTATATTAAATGCTAATAATTTAGCAAGTTGCTTTTTATAAAAAGAAGATAGATACATTGTATCTTTAGTCAATAAAAATTTACTAATAAACTTATTAGTGTCAAAAAATAAACTATAATTGTTGTAACATGTACTGTTATAAAAAAGTAAATTAAATTTTTCAATATTCCTATTTTGTTCATTTGTTAGTACATAGGAATATGGTAATGCACAAAGAATAAAGTTACACCCTACTTTATAATGTAATGATTCTATTACCTCTGTCAAATGGATTGCCTCTTTTTTAGTGACAGATAAGCTGTCACCATAAAGAAATATTACTGTTGATTCTGCATTTAATTTTGTAGTTTTTAACTTATCAATTATAGAACCTAACCTAGCCCCAGGGGAACAAATATTTATGCAAGGCGTCTCTGTATGAGAATTAATTAGTCCACTAAAACCTACTCCTATTTGGTCAGAAAACATGAATATATTTTTGTTAATGTTATTCATCAAAGAAGAAGAAGACATATATAATAAGTATCGCTAATTGTATGTAACTTAGTTCCTAGGAGTATATTGTAAGTGCCCTTAACGCGTGTGGCGCAGGTGTACCTAGTAGAGGCACCCATGTTATATTACCTATGTTAAGTACTTTATGGACTGTATTCATGTTTTACCACTGCAATCAATAAATAAATTATTATTATTATCTTTTTAAAGATATTGGCGTATGTACGACGAAAATTACCTACATTTTTTAACTCATAAGTACTGCCTTTTATATTCCCGAAGGGATTATTGAGCTGTTATATAAGACGCCGGTGGAAACTTAGCGCGTTTGTTCTCGTTTTTAAGCAGAAAACTCGCTATAACCTCTAAAGGGAGTTGAAAAACTCCATTGGAATGAACAAGTAAAATTATGAGTACCCTAGATTCTTATATTTATTACTTGCTATTTTTTAAATAAAAGCGACATTTTCGACTACAGTATGAATCCTTTGTCGCGAGGGACTTAACAAATGCATATTTAAACAACAGACACAAAGAACAATTATTTGTGGAACGTACAAATTTTTGTACCGTGTGGGTACCTATATTTACTTATAGAAGATATTGTATATCTTTTTACAATTCTAACTGTCATAGGTAGTAATGAAATCTTACAAAGGATTATTATTTTGTGGCACCTTTTGAATCTAAAAAATGTTGAAGCCGTGCGGTAGCCCAATGAATAAGTTATTTGACTTAAGAGGTCGCGGGTTTGAAGCCCACCCAATGCATTACCAACGTCAATCCACTTTAACGCAAGCACTCTACCTTAGCTAAAGGGGTCACCAAAAGTACAAATAATCTTTTCAAATAAAAATAACTTTATTGTAACTTAATTTAACTTAGTAAATATTAAAACCGTTACAGCCGTTTAGGAGCCGTTCAATGATATACACACGTACAGAAGAATAATAAATACATATAAAGATAACTAGATGTGCCTGCGGTTTCATCCCCGTTTATAGTTACTGCGCCGCTCCCGTGGGTCATAGCGTGATGTTATATAGCCTATAGCCTTCCTCGATAAATAGGCTATCCAACACTAAAAGAATTTTTCAAATCGAATCAGTAGTTTCTGAGATTAGCGCGTTGAAACAAACAAGCTCTTCAGCTTTATAATATTAGTATAGATGGAGATATCTTATTCAAAACCAGAACCTGGACTTTATAATACAAGAGTAATCAATTGAAGGTAAACCCAAACCTCTAATATTCGTATTTTATCGTAGTAAAAATGTATACAAAAAGCGGTACTGCCTTTCCGGGGACAAAAAAGGTAGTTTGTAACGTATTTGCTGTGGGCAGAGGCAGCTGTGAGGCGGGCAGGTGCGTCCCTGATTGTTTCCGAGTACTGACAATCAGGATTCGATGTCTTATTGAAATTCTGCAGTCATGTTTTTGTGATAAAGAGACACTGATGTCGATACCGCTATGTGTACATACAAATAAAGTTATTTGAAGTACACAGGCTGAATTTTAATACGTGTTTTTTTAGCGAGTATCGGTTGAAGTGCTTTATGCTATTAGCAATGAAAGTGTTGTAGGTTTAATATATACATACGCAGTCTCACATGTATATTCTTGAGGAGGTAAGCAGAGATGTAAAACTCTTACATTTCATCCTAACTTAATATTATAAAAGCGAAAATGAGTTTGTTTGTTTGTTACCTTTTCACGCCTAAACCACTGAACCGATCATTCTGAAATTTTGCATATACGTTGTCAGGTGTACAGAAAGGGACATAGACTACATTTCATCCCGAAAAAAATACTGTTCCCGAGGAAAACAATAATAACGTTCGTAGATGGCGCCACGTGTCTTTTGAATTATGGTTGAATTATATTATTACAAGCATACTACAACCCGAATTGATTGTGAAATTCTAAATTAACGCGAGCGAAGCCGCGGGAAAAAGCTAGTCAGCTATAAATTTGGATCCACGTAATAGCGGGCAAGACTATTGCCGTTTACCAGACAGTGTCACACTCCAAACTGCTAATGAATAACACTCTGTCCGACCCAAATGTCGCACCCGAGACCTATGCGCAGTTGCATTAAATACTGCTGCGCCGCCAGGCAATATAATATGAATTAAAAAACTGGGTATGGAGTAGAGGCCAACATCAGTAACCAAGGCCCCTTTTTGAAAAGTTCTTACTATTTGAAAGTTACATAATTCCAGATGGACATATGCCAAAATATATATTATATTGAACTCGGCCGAAGTCAGGGCAGGGCGTTAGATCTTTAAATAATAAGTAAATGATTTTTTTTTTATACAACTAAGGTAGCAAACAAGCATATGGCCCACCTGATGGTAAGTGGTCACCGTAGCCTATGGACGCCTGCGACACCAGAGGCATCACTTGCGCGTTGCCGACCCTTTAGGAAAGGAAGTGGGAAGGAGAAGGAGCAGGAAGTGGGAAAGATAGTGATTGGGCCTCCGGCACTCTCACTCACTGAACGAAACACAACAGTAGGAATACTGCTATTTCACGTCGATATTCTGTGAGAGGGTAGTCCTTCCCCGGTCGAGCCCATTCATGCTGAAATCAGTGAGGCTCTAAAACAGTATATTGTTATTCAGAACAGAAAGTAGGTCCTACAACCTTATTTCGCAAAAATATGATAAAAGAAAAGTGTGTAAACACATTTGACCTCGAAACACGCGAAAATAAACATGTTGTCTACAGTTAATGTCGAATCTAGACTAATATCATGCGTTTTCGAGAAAACAAGGCGACCCGCATACGAAAGACTTTTACCTAAATCCTTCGATTTAAGGGGACACCGCGGAAACGCCCGCCCGTACTCATAAACACTCACTTGTGTATCAATCGTTAAAGAGCGGTCACAAGGTCTAAAATTGCGATGATCGAGAGCGCTTAGAAATCGTTAAAATCTTAAAATATTATTTAAAAATGACTGGTTTTAGTTATGGAAATAATGAGCTAGCAAATTACTAATATTGATGTTACGAATATATTTGAGTAATTCCTAAGCATAATGATAGTGTAACTTCCTTGTAATTTCAAAAATAGTAATTTTTCAGAGGTGTTTTCGAAAATAATTATGATCGAGCCAAAACCGCAATATCGTGTTTTTGAGCTAGGAAATTCTAGCTAAAGACATCAATTTACCTATATCAAAATTCTAGATTAATTGGTCTTCTCATAGTCCTATACTATTCGATGAAAATTAGTGCATTTTTCAGTGTCTTCTCTTGAGTCTCGCTCTTGTTGGTAAAACGTCTTCACGTCTCTCTATTCTCCGCCATTACTTCCATGTTATTTCGTACCAAGAGATCAAGAACATGGCTTTTAATTTTCCTTCACCTGATCCATAAACTTTTTATTGGTCAACCCCTGCTTCCTTTTATTTTCTCTTCTAAGATGGTTTAAATAAAGCCATCATGTAGTATCAAGTGTCTCCAACAAAATCGAAGATTAAAATATATTTAGGTCATAAAGTACTACTTATAAATGACAAGGTTACACTAACTAAATGACACGTATAGTTTATGAATTTCATTTACTTGTTGCCACGTCCAGCAAGGGCGTAGAACCGAAGAAAGGGCAATAAACTCACGGTGACTCTCTTCAATAGCCAATTTTACAATTATTTTTGTCGGCCTCGTTGGCGTAGTCGTTAGTGGAATCGACTGCTATGCCTGAGGTCGCGGTTTCGATTCCCGCACAAGTCAAACATTTGTGTGCATGAACAAGGATGTTTGTCTTGGTCCGAGTGTTTCTATGTATAACATGTATGTATTTACAAAAAAATAGTATTTATGTATGTTTATCCATTGTCTAGTACCCATAGTACAAGCTCTGCTTATTTTGGGCTAGGTGGTGTTGTGTGTATGTGACAGAATATTATATTACAATGTTGCTTATTATACAAATCATATTTCAAAAATATTTCCTCTTTGATTTTCCATAACTGCTGAACGTCTTTTTCTTTTTCTATATTATAAACTTCGTTCTTCGTTTGTTTTTCTTTCCTTTCAATTAATGCTTTCCATCCTACGCCAGCACCATATTTTAAAAGTCTCCGATCTTTCCCTGGCCTTCTGTGTTCCGTGAGTATGGTGAGTTTGGTCACCTCGGTGGGCAGTCGCGGTTTGTTGTCCTTGTCCTTCGTGTGCGTTATTGCATAGGATTCCATCTATAATAATATTATAAAGCTGAAGAGTTTGTTTGTTTGTTTGAACGCGCTAATCTCAGGAACTATTGGTTCGATTTGAAAAGTTCTTTTAATATTGGATAGCCTATTTATCGAGGATGGTTAACATCACGCTACGACCCGCGGGGGCGGCGCAGTAACGATAAACGCAGGTGAAACCGCGGGAACATCTAGTGTTCTATAATAACGGCCAAGTAGCTCAGTCCACCGGGGTCTGCCGTCTGTGGAGCGCCTTAAGGTCTTTATATATATTATGTATTCTAAGTACCTATTTATGTAAAGAGAGCACGAAAATGTTTACGTGGAGATACTTGTGTATGATCATCACGTTTTGTGGAACGAGTGATCAGTATTTTTAGTGGAGTACTTAGGGTAATTATTTGTGAAGATATATAGCCTCCATGAAATCCATTGGATGTAAAAGCTTTCGTTAAGATTGATAAAGAAAGTGATAAACAGAGAGGTACTGTTCCACTCACTGACTGATTCATATAAGCCTAGCCCAAATCATTGGACCTAGAAAATGAATTTTGGCACACAGGTCCCCTTTTAAGAAGTAAACGAGGAATAAAGCCGATATTTTGAAATCTAGACCAGTGTCAGGATATTATAGGGCACTGACTTCCCAATCATGACTGCCATAGATGTTTATGGCAGCCGAGACCGACGACTTAACGTGCTCTCCGAGGCACGGAGCAGGCGATAATTATTGTCAATAAATACGCACATAATTTCGGAAAGTCATAACTTCCGAAAGTCAGAGGTGCGCGACGTGGTTCAATCCCGAGACCCTCTGAATTGCAGTCTGTTGGTCTCCCCATTGAGCTATCGCTGCTGCTGAACTAGATCCGATCAAATATCATAAATTCAAATGTGAGTTCGTTTGTTCCGCTTTCACACCTAACTACTCGAACAATCATTATGAAATTTGGCTATACATAATGTCTATACACACGTTGTCAGGGGTACAGAAAAGGATATAGGATATCTTTTAACCAGAAAAAAGTATCAAAAGCCAGAATACAAGTATCTTATAAAACACTTTGCTAGTAAACTATGTCACTTTTAATTTATGTTTATTAATTATTTATTAATGTGTATATGTGTGTTCTCTTAAAAAATTTACAATTATTTACATGATATTGTAAAAGATTTCGTGATTTTAGAAATAAAGTATGTTTCCTTTCTTTTCTTTCTTTCTAAATTTAAAAAAGGAAAGAATCAGGTTTCTTATAGCTTTTTAAGTTCCTAAACGGATTCTGCTACTAAGAAAACACTAACAGAGAATATCAACTAGACTATCCTCAGGTATTTGAATCTAGGACAGGAAATTGAAACTTTCTCCATTTGACTAATAACATAGATTTTCAAAGAATTAAGACTTTTATATATGTACAACTAGCTATTGCCCGCGGCTTCGCTCGCGTTAATTTACAATTTGACAATCAATTCGGGTTGTACTCTGCTTGTAATAATATAATTCAATCATGATTTGAAAGACACGTGGCGCCATCTATTATCATAAGAACGTTATTATTGTTTTCCTCGGGCACAGTAATTTTTTTCGGGATGAAAGGTAGCCCATGTCCGTTTCTGTACACCTGTCAACGTATATCCAAAATTTCAGGCTGATCGGTTTAGTGGTTTAGGCGTGAAAAGGTAATAAACAAACAAACTCATTTTCGCTTTTATAATATTAGTTAGGATTAGGATGTACTATCGACTCCAGCGACGGATGACCACTCCTAAGGTTGAAATCGCATAGCAGGCCAACACTTGGTACCCGTACCCGTGACACGCTCCTTTCTTTGTTTGAGTTTATTTACACTACATTTGTTTACTGATTCTAAGGCGATACAAACTCTACTAGTCAACATGACCAAGCGAAAATTTTTCTGAAATGGTCATCCGTCGCTGGAGCCGATAGTACATACATAGTTTTACGCCACCATTTCCGAATGGATAGGCAAAGATATTTAACGGTAATATTTTGCCATTCATATCTGAGGTCCCACACTATAGAGGGCGAGCCTATTCTCATTTACCGGGTACAGGTCCAAGTTAAAGAATCTATCTAAATCTTATAACAATCGATCTCGGGAACTCATTGCTTTTCTTTACCGGATTTTAAGCTTAGAGGGCATTGACAGCTACTGCTTCTTTTCATGAAAGCTCTATTCCTCGAACAGGCTTTTTTCAATGGAAATTTCTTTTCCTCTTATTTATTTTTATTCTTATATTTTAATTAAAACATCAGTTAATTGACGTGTCCAAAAATGGTTTATATGTCTTTATTTAGATTTTGAACTTTTGACTTTTACTTATAGATATATATAGCCATAGCATAGTTTACATAAGTCAGAGAGTTCACAGATACAATAAGTTCTGGTTTTAGTTAAAAACTTACTTGACTAAGTCACGATATTAGAGTGAAACCGTTTACAAAGTAAACACAAATATCTAGGCGACCTTTTCTAATTCTAGGGTACATAATCGTACGCTCCGGGGTAAGCAGAGAAAGCGCATGTTTGCTTTCACCACGTTTTCTTTGATATACTGATGTACACGTTAAGTATGGTCGTTTATTTTGATTTGACGAACGTGATTAGATGTTATTGATGTTAATTAGCGTGTATATACAAATTGAAAAACAAAAAGTGTTTTGTTGAGTGTTTTTTTAGATGAATACTAGTTATTTAATTGCACGCTACTAGTTTTAACTCCTATTATAGCAGCGATAGCTCAGTGGGGAGACCAACAGTCTCCAACCTACAATCCTGCAACACCCGTCCTTGACATAAACCGTGATGTTACATACTCACGTAAAACACACAATTTACATAATTTGAAACACAATAAGCCACTTTGTAATACAAACAAGAGATTGCATATCACTGATAACAGCGGAATGCAATTCCTTATCAACTCAAATAATCGTGATAACTGTATATTTCGCTTAGGGTTGCCATCCATCCGGGTTTCGCCGGATTTGTCCTAGTTTAGAGGGTATCCGGGGAGCGTCCGGGCGGGGCTTCATTTGTATTCCGGGTTTAAAATTTTTAAGTCTTGGGCCGCTGGCGACACACGCACTGTTGCCAATTTAGCGACTTTGTCGCTAGAAGTGACGACTTTCGTTGAAGTCTCAGCGACAAAAAATAAGATTTGACGACAAAAATGTTTCAGCGACTTGTCTGCCGACTTTTGGAGTACAAATCAAAATAATTTTAGGGCTTGTAATAAATACATTTTTTGTTAACTCGACACAGAATTATACAGTGCCAAGAGATATATATGGAAAACTGTTATGAAATCTCTACAGGCTGACCTTTCAATTCTCGGGACTGAGGGATTGAACCTACTACGGTTGGCTGGCTGACAGCTTTTTTGCTTTTTTTTTTTTAGTAATTCGCTACCGAAATTTCCAGAAACCAAAGCAGAATCAGTGTTAGCGACTTTCTGGCGACTTTTAATATTGAATCTAGCGACTCGAATTTATAGGAGTTAGCAACACTGGACACACGCACTGTGCCCGCACGCCGCGATCAACCGACGAACCGACTCGTTAAATTCACCGTCACGTAACTGTTTTTTATTACACTGACTATGTTTAAAAAATCTTGTTGACATGTATGGGTTCTGGGCTCTAAAATCCGGGGTTTTCACGCGTCTTGTCCTGGTTGCCAAATTTTAGAGATGGCAACCCTAATTTCGCTGAACAATTGCTGCGCATATTGTGGTACTAGAATGTTCTTCATCTCAACGTTAATGCCGTTATCATGAGAACGGCATTATCAATACAATCGACAATATAGAGATAAGTAGGTCTTATCTGTGACATACAAAAAATCAGCATATTTTTAAGAAAATTGTCAAGTGATGTCCTGAAACACAGGTTTATCCTAGTTCAGGCAGGCTTAAACATAATCTTTTGAACTTAATTTATTTTGTATACACTATAAATTAACATAGTTTAAGAATTTATTTTTACTAGCGGTCGCCTAGTGCTCGAAATTCGACCAAAGTTTGCCTGTAAGATATTGTTGACATAATTTATGTCATTATATATTGATATATGTAACCGTAGTTACGCGCTTCGACTGCGTGTGTCAAATGCATGGTTAGTGCGTGTAGTGTTTTTTCATTAATTTAATGTATTTCTAATGCATATTTAAAAAAAATATTAGCATTCGTCACTTCTTCTCTGTATAAACTATAAGTGTGCGAAATTTCATACTCCTCCGTCCGCCCAATTTTCGTAAAAAGGGATCCAAAGTTTTCGCTTCACGTATTAATATATAGATTTAAGCTTAAATTATTTAACAATGATGTAATATCTATGATATAGTGTAAGGATGTATTTTATTTTTTCTGTCAATAAATAAATATTATTATATTATAAGAGGAAATAATAATAATAATAATAAATATATTCTATCACATACACACAACACCATCTAGCCCAAACTAAGCAGAGCTTGTACTATGGGTACTAGACAATCTCGCTATGCTTTTATTTCTGCGACGACTGACTTTACAAACGTTCAACAAACGGACACATAGAACCTCCAGACTTGAAACAACGATTTGTGGATCATAAAATATTGGGTCCCATGTAGATATACGGTCGATATCTACAGGTGGCGTAATGGTTTAATTGGCCACCTCGCCGCTCCCATTGCGCCAAGTTGTGGGTTCGAATCCCACACGGGACAATCATTTATGTGATCCACAAATGGTTGTTCCAGTCTAGGTGTTCTCTGTGTCCGTTGTTTGAATGTTTGTAAAGCCTCCGGGATACAAGAATTATTCTTAGTGCATGAGTCTCAGTGGGGAGACCAACAGACTGCAATGCAGAGGGTCTCGTTCGAACCCACGTCGCGCACCTCTAACTTTCGGAAGTTATATGACTTTTCGAAATTATGTGCGTATTGATTGACAATTATCGCCTGCTCCGTGCCTCGGAGAGCACGTTAAGCCGTCGGTCCCGGCTGCAATGAACATCTATGGCAGTCGTTATTGGGAAGTTAGTGGCCTCTGATATCCTGAAACTGGTCTAGCCTTAGGGTATCGTTAGCCTTCGGGTTGCGGAGATCAGATGGCAGTCGCTCCGTGTAAAAACTGATATCCAGTCAAATCCGGTTAGACTAGAAAGCCGACCCGAAGTGACTTGGGAATAATAAAGGCTAGGGAGAAGAAGATGAGTTGTCTTTTTAACACTAATATCGAACTCGGCTTAAATGCAAGTGTTAGGTGATCATCACTTTAATCACTGCGCTATTCGTGCAGTCTATTACTGTGCTCTGCCTGAGATTGAGAAGTTAATGGAGAGTAGTAATGGCGACTATTTTTTTGCTTCAAATTACTTAAGTCACGTAAGCAAATTTACTTGTACAATGTTTATGTAATATGAGCATTTTCTTGTGTTGTTTCTGTACAGAAAATGCTCATATTATTATTTGTTGTTATTCCTTGTTTATAATTAATATACCTTTTCTTTTTATTATAAATGAAACAGATACATCTGTTTAACATGTTATACCTGTACCATTACATATAAGCATATATTATTGAATCATATATACCTACGATGACATGATTTATGCGTTCTTTCGTATTCGTTAACAGCAAGAAATGGAAAATGAACTTTCTATGGTCTTCAGTAAGGTCCCATTTCCATCAAAGATATACTAAAGGTGTTATAAGTTATAACAAACCCTAAACCGGTGATCTGCAAGAGAACACATTTTTTACACAACAATATCTTGAAGTGGAACGTAAAAATATAGTTTCGTAACACAACACTTTGATTATCACTTTATTTTTATTATTGAAATACTACAAACTTAACACCACAAGTAATACAAAGCAAAATAGTTTCTATTCCAAGGTATTAATGTTTAAGAAAGCTGTATTTTAAGGTTGGTTTTTGTAATGTCACGGTTGAAAACGGCGGGAAGTTGGACTTGTTAATCTTCTTTTAATCGGTACTCACGCGCAGATTGAAACGGATCGTGTTACGAAACAATTATAATATCCCTTGTCGTGTCGAATGCTTTATTTTGTTCTACTATTGATTTGTTAGACATGGCTTGTTATATTTTTGTGATGCTTGTGAGGTTTGTGTGAATTGATATGTCGTAGAAGGTTATAATCCTTGGCTGTAGGGTTGAGAAACGTAACATAATGCTGATTTTCTGAATGTTTCTGCACGGATTGCGTAGTTTTTTTTATATATTGTTATAGGCTTGCATTTGACCACGATCTCAACGGATGTTAAGTGAAGATGCAGTCAACGATGGAGCACGCTTGCTTAGAAGATACCTATTCACTCGCGACTTGAACACCCTGATTGTACTCATCGGGAAACATAGACTAATGGCGCAATTATACTCGATCGTTAGCTCGTATTCGATTGCCTATGGAATTCGGACAAACGACTAAATGTAAATGAACGGAGTCGAGTAAGCCCGTATTCGAACAGCTTTCGTTTCGGTTACCCGACGCCGATTTCCTTTCAATTGTCAAACGTTTGACCGTGTTGCAGTAACCGAACGTTAGTAAAACAATGTAATTAATGCATCGGATGCCCGAATTCGAGTAACATCTTTCGTGCACCCGAATACGGGCTAACGACCAAGTATAATTGCGCCATTAGGTAGTGAGTTCCACTCCTTTGCGGTACGCATTGTAAAAGTGGAAGCAAAGCGCTTCGTGCGTAAATGTGGGATATCCACCATGTATCTGTGGCGCTGGTCTATTTGTCTGTTCGTCCGATGCTTTAGTAGTCGCCTCTCCATTTCCACTGCTCTGAGTGTTGTAGGTTCGATCCTCAGGTTGGACAAAAATTTGTGTGTTTCACAAATAGTTGGTCTGAGACTGGGTTTTCTTTGTAACCTTTGTTTAATTTGTAAGATATTTTCCGCAATGAGACTATACAAACATTCAAAAAAAGCACTCTGGGAGTGCCGGCAGAAGTGAAAACTTGAATATTAACGTTGTGCATTTTTGATATTTTGGAATGGTTAGGGAATAATTTTGCACAAATTGCTTTAATTATCAGTATAAAGTACTATCATTTATGTGGTAAAATACAATATTCATTTATTGCGCTATCGTACACAAACATGACAATTCTTCCTGCGTCTTACGAATTTTCGATCAGGTCACGTGTCCTGACGCGAGTTTAACATTTTTTACCCATCACAAAAAAAGTGCACAACGCCGCTAAAGAAGTTTTCACTTCAATAACATTTGCAATATTCTCTCGGCAAACAATATTTTCTTAGTGTGAGAGTTGTCTTTTTGATTGAAAAACATACAAGCTTTTACTCGCTGCTACGCTTCAGTGGTTCTAAGCAAATATAACTATCCTATTGGAACATTTTGCCAAGATGAAAGATTACCTTTTCCTCTCTATGGCACATAAACTACCTATATCTATGGAAAACTTTGTCGCACCATTGCTTCGATACTGCATAAAATGAATTGAAGCGCATATAACCGAAATGATATCTAGAAGTGTGTAAGATACATATTTCCATCAGCGATGCTTATGTCATGACCTTATGTCGGGAAGAGAACAGCCGTCTAAGGAAAACATTTTCAAATCTCGTGTAGTCGGTTTCCTTACAGAAAATGTCGAAAACACTTGACAGGATCCGGGAATCAAAAGGGACACCTCTCGATCGTAAGCGTTAATAAAATAAAGATGAACCTATTAAACAATAATGATTGGCCACAATCTTAAAGTGCCGACTGATTGAATATAAAATGCTAAGATGTAGGTACTTGTTGTCAGTCTTTTATTATACTTCCAACCATCATTACGTAACATCCATTAATTACGTGAGCTGTTCTTCCTTTAATTTGGACTCCTCTCTCTCCCGTGGTGAAATTTAGTGAGATTTGGTGTGACCCTCCGTCCCTCTTACGTGAGATTTTGTTTTTACTTTTTTCTTATTCTCGAAGTAAATGTTTTTAAAAGCCATGAGATTTTTGTAACGTACAAAATGGGATATTCTAAGAAAAGTAAAAGCAATTTTTTTATTTTTTTTAAATATTTATATTAATTTGTTTTTCAAAAGTTGTCGTTAGATTTTCAATTATGCCCCCCCAGTTTAAATGAGATTTGATGAGATTTTACTGGACCCCTCCCCCCTATTTTGAGTGTCGCAGAGAACACTACAAACAGTCAAACAACTCCCACAGTCGGAACAACCATTAGTGGACTACATAAGCTTTTGACCCACATAGGCATCGATCAAATATACCATAGCTGCACGATCGTCGCTCGAAAAACGGCCCCAACAAAACTGTGCATAAATCAGTCGTATGCGCTATATTATGAAAGAAAGAAAGAAATAAATTTGTTTATTTCGTACAGAGCACACACAATTAATTAAAACAAGATAAACAAACATATTATACATATTATAAAAGAAAATGTGTATGCCCTCGCCGAAAAGGGTCACCACCTCAGCATTAGCTGGGCACCCAAATTGAGTGCACCAGCACTGGTTTTCAGTTGGTCACCCGATACCGTGGTGAACGGATGGAGGCAAATGCTTAACATTACAATAAAAATACAGTAAATGTGGTTCTGCTACATACATACACAAGAGCAGCGTATAGGGCATATTAAATTATGTTTATAAATTCGGTACATTGCAAAAATACGAGAACAGGGGTAAAAAATAAAATACGCCACCATCAAATAACTAAAATTTAAGGATGGGTACAAATAAAAAATAAAAATGTTATGCACCTGTCCCACTCACTCTTGCGTGCGCTGCCTGTAAGCGAGAGCGAATCGACACCACTACTACGGTGGAGACCGTACCATATACTTAGTACGCTTGCGTATCGCGAGTAACACACTTAGGACGCTTTACATTGACGCGTTTTAACTAAACTATTACAAAATGTTTCTCAGTGGGCGTTCAATGGTTATTCCGGTTTATTTCCTGGATTGCATAATAAATGCAGACACTTATAAGTAAGTAGTACTGGTCAATGCCACATATTGACGCGGTTTTTGTATGAGAATGTGCATCTATGGTATATTTGATCGAAGCATATAGAGATCGAAACCGAGCCCTCAGCGCAGTGACAGGGGCGAGGCAACTACTTTTACCACTACACCGTGCGTGCATAGCTTAAGTGATTTTTTTTTATTGCCCTTGGTGCGAGCAAGTGGCCCACCTGATGGAAAGTGGTAACCGCTGCTCATGGACTTCAGCAATGTCAGGACACAGCAAAGTCACTGCCTACCGCGAAAGAACTCTCTTTAAACCTCGTTTGAAGAAGGACATATCATAGCGCTCGGGAAACACTGAAGCAGGCAGTTCATTCCAGGGCACGCACGTACGTGGGAGAAATGATAGCTGACCTTACTTACCTACGTAACATTGTTGAAAAATTAATTTATTTTACACTATATCTACTACTAATCTAAAAACACTACTATACAAAAACAAATGTTTTTTTTATCAAAATACGGCCAAAACCGATGTAAGTTTATTCAGGCTAAAGATTTTTTCTTTCATCTTACATCCACAAAGGATGTAACAGGTTTGTTGACCACCTGACGATAAATCCGGCGCGCATCCGGACCTCCTTACGCCGATACTATTTCATTATAAGAAAAAAGAAACTCTTTGTAAAAAAAGGTATGAGTGAATCTTTTCTTTGGAATAAAAATATGTTGTTGCTTTTTTATATTTATGGAGTATCTCGTCCATCACGTGGTGTTTGAGGCCCATCGTGAGTTTTTCTCCAGGTTAGGTAATTATTTTCTTAATTAAGGAATCTTTAGCAGCAACGCGTTTTTGGGGATTGTGATAGACTCCGATATGTTTGCGTTTTAACCTATTGATCCGCAGCAGAACACCGGCGGCCAGACACAAAAGTTTTTGATTATGTCTGGTATTCTAAGACAGGGCAGAGTATCATGGGCTTTAAAAACTGTTTAAATTCGCTCACCCCTTTAGATTCTAAACGAGATGGGTGTAAAAACCCAGGATTCAACCTCTTCGTCTTCATGTGACCCCTATATCTCGGAGATCTTTTGACCCACAGAGCCCATATTCAAAGTCGACCGAGAGATGACCCCAAGGAGTCTGCACACTAAGTCAATCAGTCCAGTAGTTCCGGAGCTATGCCTGTCACTAACAGACAGACACACAGACCCACAAAGTGTTTTCATTAACCTCTTCGAAGAAGACTCAGAGGTTAATATTTCAATAAAAATCTTCCTTTTATTATATACAGTGTCTATTACATTAATGGTACCTAAAAAAGACTTCATGATACTTTGAGCTCATTCTGCGTAAATAGAAACACCCATGATTAAATTATGTTCGGGTACTTTGAAATAACTACACTGGAACATTGAGACAACTACCATCTTAGTCTCCCCGTGACCATGGCTGCTGAAAAGCAACCGAAACGTCGGGGAAAGTGTAAACATAAATATAAATAGTATAATAGTATAGTAATAGTATAAATAGTTTTAATAGTTTCAATAATTTAATTAGCTTAAAAATTTGTAAGCTTTAATAGTAATAGTAGTGTAACAGTTTTCAAAATGTTGTAATAAAGTGTCAAATAAACAACGCGATAAAATCCGTATATAGTAGTTTAATTTCAATGAATAACATTCGCGTAAACAGAAGACAATATTAGGTACCTAAATAGTATGTGTTTAAACATAAACATCCCAAATGGATGTTATGCATGCCGTTAAACAAACTATTAAGACAATTATCTTCGCATTATGACACATATATATCAATAAATTGGAGCACTATCTGTCCATTTGCCTAACTCTCTACTGATACCCCTAATGACAGGGTTATCAACGTCTCCTTACTTTATCGGCAGCCATTTGGGCGCTGCGCCAAATTCAAACTTTTATAACTATCCTTTCCTTTTCGTGTGGTTCGTGGCCAACCTGTTGTCAAGAGTTGTTCAAGCCTCTGACATGGCTTATAACTATTACAGAATATGACGTCATTTCGCCTCTAATGTGGGTACTTGTGCATAGCCAGCAAAAGTAGATAGATAGAGGATAAGACTTTCCGGCCGCGGAGTCGCTCGTGTGAATCCAAGGTACGCATAACAGAATAAAAAATATCCTATGTGCTAATCCAGAACTAGTCTACCTATGTACAAAGTTTAATCCAAATCTGTTCGACGGTTTACGCATAATTAAGTAAACAATACAGTTCCTCACACACAACTTACATCTATACAAATAAATAAAATTGAAGTCTCTGTTTGTAATGTCAAAATAACAGTTTTTTATCTAATGCATATGAAAGTATATAAGGTACCTATACGAAACGATCCATTTTTTAAATTTTTGTCTGTCTGTTCCGTCTAATCTCCGAAACGGCTGAACCGATTTTGACGGGATTTTCACTGGCAGATAGCTGATGTTATAAGGAGTAACTTAGGCTACTTTGATTTTAGAAAAAAGGTTCCGCGGAGACAAACACTTTTTAGTTAAAATCTACGCGGACGAAGTCGCAGGTAACAGCTAGTTTATAATTATAACATTAGCTGTGTTCGTTAAGCACTAACTGCCGCTCGCGGCATCGCTCATTTGGATACTATGGACACGCATACCAAGATAAAAAGTCTTAGGTATGTGGTAATCCAGGACATAGTCAATTTATGCAAGATTCACCCAAATCGATTTGTGCGTGATGGAGTAACAAACATTTAAATGTCACAAATGATCGCATTGATTCGTGATTCGTTTATAATACAAATTTTTGTCCGTAGCTTTGCTCGAGTCGTTCCAATTTCTCAGAAACGCATGTCGGCATCAAAATTCTCATTTGTTAATGCCTGTATGCCAAGTTTCATCAAAATCTGCTTAATGGTTTACAAGTGATAAAAGTTACAAACCACCAAACATCTTTACAATCATTCTCATTTATAATAAATATAAATAAATAAATATTCTATTCTACCACATATACATAACACCATCTAGCCCGAACTAAACAGAGCTTGTACTATGGGTACTAGACAATTTGGATAAACATACATATAAGTAAATTTTTTTTGTAAATACATACATATATAGACATCCAGACCAAAACAAACATCCATGTTCAAGCACACAAATGTTTGACTTGTGCGGGAATCGAACCGCGACCTCAGGCGTAGCAGTCGGTTACACTAAGCATTACGCCATCGAGGACGACAAATAGGATATTATGGTATACATTGTATTATTTGAACACATGACACAAAATATTCTTGTTTTGTATACGTGACCACAAAACAAATGTTAAAATAATTCAAAATACCTCCTTCATTAAACGTATAAATATTTTCACACAAAAAATTTTAATCTGTACGTCTGTATGCGCACACGAGATAAAAACTATGTCCTGTTGTTTCCACCTGTCGACGAGTCAACAACACTATAAAGCAGTAGGGATGTAGTCTGTCGATATTACATTATCGATATTGTAGGTATATAGCGTGATAAGCAAAATTGTATTAAACTCACATATAGCTATTTTTAAATCGGCTAACAGGGAGCGAGATTATTGCCGCTAACCAGCTAATTTCCAGACTCTTTCCAACACAAGCATCCAATATCACTTTACTCGAACGCGACCTACAAATCGAAGCTAATTAAATGAACCTTACAATGGAAGTCAAACATCAGCGTAATCTCATGCCACAAGACTGAGTATTTGTCTTTAACCAGGCTAAGTAACATATAGAGCAAAGCCTTTCTAAACAAGAAACATCTACATTAACCTATATACAATGTATCACATAATACCCGTCCTTGGTTATAATGTAGAATAATATAATTATCTGTAAAAACGTACGAGAGCTAGTTTCTGTTCTATGTTTTAGATCAGATTACACACAACGTGTCCGAAAGCAAGATACATAGATCACAAGTTCAAATACCACAGGAAGAACCAGCTAGAAAAGCAACAAAAACAAAATAACGCGATACCATCTTGTACCACACCATTACTATAACGAGACACTTTCACAAAAATAAAATAACAACGCAACTAACAAGTATCGATAAAAATCTACATCGTATCGCCACATCACTATTTGAAGTCGTTATCATTTTTGGCTTTCCGTGTGCGAATGCGAAACAAAAAACCGTTAAAACGTAAAAAACAACAGAAAAACATCTTAATACTGTAATAATAAAGTTTGAATTGCATTGTTGGCATAGCAAAGGTTTGTTAATGTAATTAAGTATTCATGGAAAAATGTTGATTTTTTAAGCAGATATATTTTTGGTCTGAGATGGAGATTATCGTATCTTATCTTATGTGGGGGCCAGTTAGTGCAGACCGGCGACACTTCGACCCAGTGGGATCTTTTGTGTCGACACTCTCCCAATAACGACTGCCATAGATGTTCATGGCAGCCGGGACCAACGGCTTAACGTGGCGATAATTGTCAATCAATACGCACATAATATCGAAAAGTCATATAACTTCCGAAAGTCAGAGGTGCGCGACGTGGGTTCGAACCCGAGACCTTCTGCATTGCAGTCTGTTGGTCTCCCCACTGAGCTATCGCTGCTCAAGAGATGGAGATTAACTACTGAAGTATGGACGCGGAATCCATAGTTTTATTTAACTCTAGCTTTTGCCCGCGGCTTCGCCTTTCTAAAAGTAGGTGAGGTTATATTATCAACAGTACCTACAGTGGATTTCATCAAATAAAATATAGCCTATGTTGCTCGGTGATAATATAGCTTTCTAATGGTGAGAAAAAAGGTTGAATAATAATAATAATATTCTATCATATACACACAACACTATCTAAGCAGAGCTTGTACTATGGATACCAGACAATGGATAAACATACATATTATATACTTTTTTTTTTTCATAAATACATACATATTATTATAACTATTCCTTTTTTTTATTGCCATTAGTGCAGACGAGCAAGAGGCCCACCTGATGGAAAGTGGTAACCGCTGCTCGTGGACTTCAGCAATGTCAGGACATAGCAAAGCCGCTGCCTACCGTGAAAGGAGAACTCTCTTTAAACCTCGTTTGAAGAAGGACATATCATAGCGCTCGGGAACACATACATAGCAACACCCAGACCAAGACAAACATCCATGTTCATGCACACAAATATTTGACTTGTGACTGCGACCTTAGATGTGGCAGTCGGTCACACTAACCACTACGCCATCGAAGCCGAATAGTTTTTAAGTTAAATCCTTACAAACAAACAAACAAATATCAAACCTCTCCTCTTTATAATTTTAGTATAGACATACATACATACACATTATAAAACCATTTATTTTGATACGGTTTCCTCAATTTGGTGGCTTGGGGCTTAACCTAAAATCCAAGCGATTAGCTACTGTTTACTTAATTTCGTTTAGAAAACAGTAATATTATGCATTGTGGGTTCAATGTAATTAACGTGGACATAGACGCGGGAAAAGGTTAGTTTTATACTACAGCTAATAAATAGCGTATTAGTCTAATATTATAAATGCGAATGTGAGTTTGTTTGATCCGCTTTCACGCCTGAACTACTCCACCGATCATCCTGAAATCTATACTAATACTAGATGTTCCCGAAGTTTCACCCGCGTTTATCGTTACTACGTCGCCCCCGAGGGTCGTAGCGTGATATTATATAGCCTATGGCCTTCCTCTATAAATAGGCTATCCAACACCAAAAGAATTTTTCAAATCGAACCAGCAGTTCCTGAGATTAGCGCGTTCAAACAAACAAACAAACTTTTCAGCTTTATAATATTAGTATAGATTTTTATAGATAATGGTACGGAACCCTTCGTGCGCGAGTCCGACTCGCACTTGGCCGGTTTTTTTATTTACACACAATACAACTTTTTCCGGCGTAATGCAATAGCATACTTAATTAATTTAATTAAGCAAGTAATTATAGATTAACAAATATAAACAAGATATAATGTATATTTCTTACGGCCACTCCTACCAATTACAAGTAAATGTTATCCGAAAGATAAATCGCATGCTGTCTCACTCATTTTAGGTTAAAGAAGAGAGATGGCGAGATTTATCTTATAGATAAATTCTATCTGGAGGTGTAACACACAGCGACACATCAACCTAGACTGTTTGGACTTTGAACTATAAGAAGTTGAACGCTGCGAATCGTGCGAGAGAATGCGTTATATTTTTGTTATTTTGTCTCATTCACGCTGAACGGGATGCGACGCTCTATCCTTACCATTACATCGACACCGCTATGCACTGCCCTTTCCGACAATTCTCTACTTTGTATGTAGCGTATTTATGCATACTAGCGGTCGCCTAGTGCTCGAAATTCGACCAAAGTATGCCTGTAAGATATTGTTGATATATATATATTATATGTCATTATTTATTGATATATTATGTAACCATAGTTACGCGCTTCGACTGCGTGTGTCAAATGCATGGTTGTGTGCGTGTAGTGTATTTTCATTAACTTAATGTATTTCTAATGCATATTTTATATAAATATTAGGATTCGGAGAAGGAGGGCTTCTCCATATAAACGTAAACTGTCCCAAATTTCATACTCCTCCGTCCGCGCAATTTTTGTAAAAAGGGATACAAAGTTTTTGCTTCACGTATTAATATATAGATATAGGGTGTCTACCTTGATGTGTTGCCGAGTGTACAAGCCCTTAATGGTCATAGCTTTTGATACATGTTTGTTCTGTCTGCGACACTCACTACGCAAGGTAAGACGAACTCGTAAACCACTGTGTCATCTGTGCAGTTCATCTGAATGTAATCATGAAAGTACCAACAGCTAACATAACCACTTTTACCAAAATTATCAAAACATTGTAGGCCGCAACACTTTACCCAGATTACAGAACACGTATACGATAAACTTTCATTATTATTGCGTATCTTGCGTTTATTTTTATAGTTATTATAACTGTTAAGTTTAACCGCCAAAATATTCGTTAACTAATCGAAAATTAAGATTATGGGGTTGCCAACATGGACTATAACGGCGATGTAGTTTTGTAAACGGAATAATATTGCATAATATTATTAAATGTTTTGTAGATGTTTTCTCTTCGGGAACAGTTCAACTAGGCCTAACAAACCTACAAAGAACATATGATCTATTTTAATCATACTCCGTCCGTATAAACAGTAATGGCATAATTATTTCAAGTACACACAGTGTACATTTCTTCACACGGAAACATCAATCCGATATCAAAATCTGGAGCCATGAAAGCGACTGGTATCTATCATACGGACAGACAAACAGCACATTCATTAGCGGTCGGTGCACTGCGCATGCGTCGAGTGGACATATGCCTCTCACTCGCTCCTACAGCTGTCCCTCTCGGTAATGAAATCAAAGTAACGAGCGCTGTTTTGAATATTTTGTTGCGATTTTACGTGATGGATTTGAAATGGCTTATGGTTAAGTATGATACCGGATTGCATTCGTAGAGTCTAATTTGGTTGGGCAACAGAGGTCTGTAAAGTATAAACCTATATATACTAACCAAAAATATGCAATTAAAGGCAATTTTGTATTGATGACTTATAGAAGCCTAGCATGAAAAATCATGCATGAAAAATCCTAAACCTTACTTAATATTATTAATGTGAATGTGAGTTTGTTTGTTTGTTACGCTTCCACGCCTAACTACTCGACCGATCATCATGCAATCCCGCGCATATTTCGCAAATTTTTGTTCATACAATCCTTGTCCTAACAATTTATAGGTAGTAGAGCCTCGCTGATTTCTGCTTGAATGGGCCAGCTCGACCTGGTAAGGACTACCCTCTCACAGAATATCGCAGTGAAATAGCAGTATTCCTAGTTTTCTGTTTCGTTCGGCGAGTGAGAGTGCAGGAGGCCCAATCACCCTCTTTCCCCCATCGCGCTCCTTCTCCTTCCCATTTCCTTTCCTAAAAGGTTCCACAACGCGCAAGCGATGCCTCTGGTCTCGCAGGCATCCATAGGCTACGGTGACCACTTACCATCAGGTGGGCCGTAAGCTGGTTTGCCACGTAAGTTGTATAAAAAATTATTAAAAAGAATTACAAACATAACAAATAAAAAGCAGCTAAATCGGTCGATTCGCATTTAAGTGATGCTTCGTCATACATGTGGCAATTGATTTTTATTTATCTATATATTAATACGTGAAGCGAAAACTTTGGATCCCTTTTTACGAATATTGGGCGGACGGAGGAGTATGAAATTTCGCACACTTATAGTTTATACAGAGAAGAAGTGACGAATGCTAATATTTATATAAAATATGTATAATAAATACATTAAATTAATGAAAAAACACTACACGCACACAACCATGCATTTGACACACGCAGTCGAAGCGCGTAACTATGGTTACATATATCAATATACAATGACATAATATATCAGCAATATCTTACAGGCAAACTTTGGTCAAATTTCGAGCACTAGGCGACCGCTAGTATAAATTAAATTGCTCTTTTCCTCCAACTTGACAAAGTCCAGATGTCTGATGTACCTAATTTCTTACAAAATCATTCGTTAATTTGAAAATGGCCACTCATTACAGCAACCCTATTAGTGATATCGTGTTAAATAAAGTGTGTGAAAGATGTTAGGAATAGACAAAGAGCCTTTGATAGAGAATTTCAAATGGGTCAGCTTTTAAATAAGTCCTTTGTTCTCTCTAGTTATTAGAAGAAAATATAGCTTGAATTAAATATGAACGAGAGAAAAAGGCCATCGTTGCCAGTTATTTGGTGGAGGTATGAACTGCCTCGTTGGCGCACTGACACTGAAGGCGACTGCGTGCTTCTCGAGTTCCATTCCTGGATCGCGGTAAGTGTAATTAGGTTATTACCTAGTCTGGAATTGTGACCAGTAGCTCCGGCAATAGACTGGCCTCCTAAAATCTAAGTTAGCGAATTATAGATGTACCAACCTAATAGACCTTTAACTACCCCTTCGAGTATACAGACGTGTGACTATGTATACAAATGACTAGCTGACCCGCGCAACTTCGTCTACTTCAGGCGCAAGACACACCGAAAAGACATAAGACGAGGACGCGTCGCAGACGCGGCGCCCCTTCAATCAATTTTCATACTAAATGTCTATACATTTTGTATGAAAATTGATTGAAGCATCGTATCCGCATCTCGTCCGCGCCTTGTTTTTTCTGTTTCTTTTGCGTCGCGACGCTTCTATACATTTTGTATGAAAATTTATTGAAGGGCCGCCGCGTCTGCGACGCGTCTTCGTCTTACGTCTCTTCTATGTATCTTGCGCCTCACATAAGAGTTTTTCCGCGTTTTTGCAACGTTTCTCATTGCTGCGCCGCTCCTATTGGTCGTAGCGTGCTGTTATATATAGCCTATAGCCTTCCTCGATAAATGAGCTATCCAACACTGAAAGCATTTTTCAATTCGAACCAGAATTTTCTGAGATTAGCGTGTGCAAACAAACAAACTCTTCAGCTTTATAATTTTTTATTTTTTTTATTTAAGTACAGTATAGTGGTAATTTAGTAACATTATACATAATACTCGCCAAACGTTAAGTTTAACGGCGAGACACGCTCTTAAATTCTAGTACAAATTATAACCATACATAAAAAAATAGCTCAGCTCACAATAGTTTAAAAAAAAATGAAACAATATTTAAAGTTTAAAACAAAATAACATATGACAGACTTTACATACAATGTATATATTTTTATATATACTGACTGAAAGTTGCATTGCTAGACGACACATACACCATCCAGCAATACATCCATCAGTCTTTTCTTGAGATATTAGTATAGATGAACGAGTAGGTTCGTCCAGGTAAGTACTACAGTTCCAGTAAACTTCCTTTTCTTTCATCTTAACTAAAACTTTTCTCCTAGGGTCGGCATCACCAGAGTATTAATCCTAGGCAATACCAGAAGACCTGGCATTGTAGACGACACTGGTTCGAATTGAAAAATTATTTTAGTGTTGGAAAGCCTATTTATCGAGGAAGGCTATAGGCTATATAACATCACTCTGTGACCATAAACGCGAGTGAAACCGCGGGCACGTCTAGTATTACTATAGTTTCAAGGTACGCCTGGTATAAAAAAGACAACAAAAAGTACGGTTTTGTTCCTAATAATTATTTAATACATAATTTGTTGTGATTATATACTATGTACTGAATCACATTAATAAAAGGGTACGGTGATGATCTCACACATTCATACTCACTGATGTCACATATCATTCTTAATCTCAGTTCTCGGTATATTAGGTCATAGATTAGTTAGCTTTATATTTAGATATGGCATTAGATACCTACTTAGATTTTATTAAATATTTATTTATTTATTATGGTTTATCAACAGCAAATGTTTACAAATTCACATCAACGATAACAAGGGAAGTATGGTGGCTGAAACATTTGCCAATTACAGATTAACCAGCATTCATCAATAGTTGTGACAATATTTATATAAAGAACTTAAATTACTATAACAAAGTAAGAAATACAAATAAGAATTAAGGAGAACATAATGCAATTTACATTATATATGATTTTATGTGACAACGATATTGAATAACATAAATAACAAATTAATATAAGCATTAAATAACATATAGGCTACTTTTTATCCCAGTATGTATTCATACAAACATGCAAACAATCCTTCAGGTAGAAGCTAATCCTAACTAATATTATAAATACGAATGTGAGTTTGTTTCTTTGTTTGTTACGCTTTCACGTCTTAAGAGTGCGCCGAGCGTAAGACGCGGTTGGACTGAACAACAGAGCTCGATATCCAAATCGGCGCGCGGCCGCCATAGTTAAATTGTATGGAGGATTTGAAATGCTTTTTTGATAAATATGCATCTTTATTGTCAACCAATAACTTAAATATTTGGGACGGACAAATTGTAATATAACTATTTATGTTTCGTTTAACCTGTAAAATAGGATAGATTTCTACTGTTATAATCTAAAAATCACGTATAAATCTGCAAATTTACGTAATTTTGTAGGCGAAAATATTCATTATTTTAAGTTTTTTACACGGAGTAATTGTAAACACATTCATTGTTATAGTTAATGTATATTTCATGTTTGTATTAAACAAAAAGTGTTGATTTTATCAACTTAACTGTGACCGCCTGTTTTGGCACATTTCGCTCGGTGCAGTCTTAACTATTCAACCGATCGTCATGAAATTTGTCATACACGTTTTCAGAGATACAGAAAAGGATACAGGGTACCTTTAAGAAAAAAGTACTGTTCCCGAGGTATAGAAAATTGACATAACTTTAATTTACGCGAGCAGAGCCCCAGGAAAAATCTAGTTCTAAAATAAAGTTAAAATTTTTTTTAATCCTGTCTGCTCTGTATTTAAACTGTCCCACTGCTGGGCACGGGTCTCTTCCCAGTGTGCATTCCTTGTTCGAAAATCTTACGCAACAGGACGTATTACAAATTTACCCATGGCATACAAAGCCATATATTGTGTGGTCTCTTCAAAGATAAAACAATCCCATCAACTCCCATGGGTGACATAAGAGCCTAAAGGATTATACTCAGAGAATGGGCCAACATCCACCTGTTTATACTTTACAAACATCTCAGGAATGAGCTGATTTGACTTTACGTTGCGTCATTTCGTGGCGTAAATTCAATTGTTATGGTTCCGGTATCTTATCTTATCTTATGTGGGGGCCAGTCAGTGCAGACCGGCGACACTTCGACCCAGTGGGATCTTCTGTGTCGACACTCTCCCATAACGACTGCCATAGATGTTCATGGCAGCCGGGACCGACGGCTTAACGTGCTTTCCGAGGCACGGAGCAGGCGATAATTGTCGATCAATACGCACATAATTTCGAAAAGTCATATAACTTCCGAAAGTCAGAGGTGCGCGACGTGGGTTCGAACCCGAGACCCTCTGCATTGCAGTCTGTTGGTCTCCCCACTGAGCTATCGCTGCTCATGGTTCCGGTAAGTTCGTCTGTTTGATTTCCGAGTCGGGTAAAATGCAAAAATTATATTCTACTAAATTTTCACGCGGCTTCGCTTACGTAAATGCCGGTCAGGTTAAGTTAGATTAGTAACAGTACATTTTCTGGATGAAAGGTAGGTACCCTATGTACTTTTCTGTACCCCTGACAACATGCAAAATTTCATGATGATCGGTCGAGTAGTTCAGGCGTGAACACGTTACAAACAAACAAACTCATTTTCGCATAAATAATATTAGGATAGCCTGAAATATGAAAAGGCAGTAGCCAGCAATAAACTCGAATAAGTATTCTCTTTTAAAAAAACTGCAATAATTTCAATTATTATTATTGCAATAATTTCTATAATTATTTATTTTTAGAATGTATATTAATTTCAGCAAAGAAATAACAACAGTATCCAACCGTATAGTCAATATTAATCTGGTTCGTACGAGGCAGGTGGTCTGCGAGACCGCATTGAGAATTTCAGTTCACCTGACGGCGTTCTAGGGTTAATAACTCAAGAAACTCAGACGTGTGGAGCCGGCCTAAAAAAATGACTATTCCAAAGTATACATACTTAATATACTCCATTTGGTTAGGTATTTACATACATACATAGATTCACGCCTGTTTCCCAGAGGGGTAGGCAGAGACTACGGATTTCCATTTGCTACGATCCTGACACACTTCTCTGGCTTCATTCACTTTCATCACATTCCTCATACACGCCCGTCGGTTCAAGGAGCTCTCCGATCTGATCGAGAAATGTTGATGTGACTTTTTACACTAACACTTAATAAACAAATAAACTACTGCTTAAACTAATGGTTCAATTAATTTGGTAATCGTTATTGTTGTATTTACTTTATTTTTAGCAGCATTTTATTTTTCAAATGAGTTTTTAGATAAAAATATAAAAAAGACATATCTTCTCCTCGTCGTCACTATCTCTGGACTGCAATTGGGCTTTCCATCAGGTCCGTTGCAATCACTATGCCGTGTCAATATAATTAAAAAAAATAACAACGGGTTGCACTCCGGGAGTGCCGGCAGAAGTGAAAACTTGAATATTAACGTTGTGCATTTTTGATATTTTGGAATGGTTAGGAAATAATTTTGCACGAATTGCTTTAATTATCAGTATAAAATTACTATCATTTATGTGGTAAAATACAATATTCATTTATTGCGCTATCGTATACAAACATGACAATTCTCCCCCCGTCTTACGAATTTTAGATCAGGTCACGTGTCCTGACGCGAGTTTAACATTTTTTACCTATCATAAAAAAGTGCACAACGTCGCAAAGAAGTTTTCAGTTTAAAAAAACAAAAACATATGGATCACATAAATGAGAATCAAACCAAAACATTTGGAGCATTGGCTATTAACGAGGCGACCTCTTAAAGCACTACGCCATGCGTGCAGTTGACTTATGGTTAAAGATCAAGTTAGAGTGATTATCAATGTTATGATCATTAGTTGTTCGGTTGACATGACTTGCATAATGGTGGCGCAAGATCGAAACTGAGTCATGTGAGTGGAGTTCACGGCTGTACGAAGCCCTTTGCCAATATCATAATACTTGTCTCTGTTTAAAGTTCTTGCATATCTATACTAATATTATAAATCTGAAGAGTTTGTTTGTTTGGTTGGTTGAACGCGCTAATCTCAGGAACTACTGGTTCGAATTGAAAAATTATTTTAAACGATAAACGCGGGTGAAACCGCGGGCAGTAGTTCCTGAGATTAGCGCGTTCAAACAAACAAGCAAACAAATAATAATATAATAATATTCTACCACATACACACAACACCATCTAGCCCAAACTAAGCAGAGCTTGTAATATGGGTACTAGACTATGGATAAACATACATATATACCTTTTTTTTTTCGTAAGTACATACATATTATATATAGAAACACCCAGACCAAGACAAACATCCATGTTCATGCACACAAATGTTTGACTTGCGCGGGAATCGAACCCGCGACCTCAGGCGTGGCAGTCGGTTACACTAACCACTACGCCATCGAGGTTTCAGCTTTATAATATTAGTATAGATAACTATGATAATAATTATTATTTTATCATCATTTTAAACAACAGTATCGATACCATTTCTTTAAAAAGATTTGGTAAAATACGTTTAAAAGATTAAAAGACTAGTCTGTTCTGCCGTATTGTTCTATGTCGCATGCAGGTATTTGCGCGTGCTATAAATGTGTCAAGTGTGAGAACTATTTGTCGCGTCGCGGCGTGGCGCAACACTCGCCGGCGATCGTGAAATGTCGTTTATTTGTGTTGTAATTATCGAGTGTTGCACTTTCGGTACTCGGATATTTACATACCGATGTAAAAAGTGGAACTAGCTAGCGATTATAATGTTATTTTTCTTAAAAAAGGAAGGATTATAATGTTATTTTTCTGATGCAAGTTGTTTTTTTTTTATACAACTAAGGTGGCAAACAAGCATACGGCCCACCTGATGGTAAGTGGTCCCCGTAGCCTATGGACGCCTGCGACACCTAAGGTATCACTTGCGCGTTGCCGACCCTTTAGGAAAAGAAGTGGGAAGGAGGAGCGGGATGGGGGAAAGGGGGTTATTGGGCCTCCGGCACTCTCACTCACCCAACGAAACACAACAGTAGGAATACTGGTATTTCACGTCGATATTCTGTGAGAGGGTAGTCCTTCCTCGGTCGAGCCGCCCATTCATGCTGACATTAGCGAGGCTCTACTAATATTATCTACACCTACTAATATTACAAAAAGGAAAGGTTTGATTTTTTGTTTGAAGGATTAAACTCAAACACGACTACACCGAATTTACCAGATTTTAATATTCTGTCACCATTACAAAGTTATGTTATAACTAGTTTTCAGCCGCGGCTTCGCTCGCGTAAATTTAGGTTAGGTTAGGTTTGTAACAGTTATATTTTCTGCATGAAAGGTACCCTATGTCCTATTCTGTACCCCTGACATCGTGTATGCAAAATTTCATGTTGATCGGTTGAGTAGTTAAGGCGTGAAAGCGTGAAAGCGTAACAAACAAACAAACAAACAAACTCATTTTCGCATTTATAATATTAGTTAGGATTTAACCAAGTAATATAGGCTTTGTTGTATTAAAAAAAGCACTATTACTAACCTAACCTAAGCTAGTATATTATAAAGAGGAAGGATTTGATTTTTTGTTTGTTCGTCTATAAGGATTTTACTCAAAACTACTCAACCGATTTTGAAAATTATTTTACCATTAAAAGCTGTATTACCAGTTTATCAGCGATTAAGATAGGGTGTAAACTAATATTATAAAGAGGGAGAAGTACTGATATTAACATAACCTAACCTTATCTACTTCTACGCGAGCGGAGCCGCGGGCAAAAGATTGTTAGTTATTATAACACATCTCTGCTTACCCCGCAAATACGTGCCATGACGGCAAAGGAAACGTCACGATATGATGGATATTGTAACTATGTATGTATGTGCTCATTACATACGAAACTGCGTCGGCATTTCCGCTGTGATTAATACGTGAGACTTTGTTTAATAAATGTGTTGTGTGATGAAGTAATTAGTTTTTGTGAATTGATTTATCGTGGTAAGCAACTTTGTTGAGGCCAGGATTTTGGATGCGTGACCTATTTTAGTGAGGTTAGGTATGTAGACATATGTCAAGACTGCGTGGGTTTATAAAATTTATGTAACAACCAAACGTTTTTTTAGCGAGCTCTAAATTTTTCTGGTATCAGACAAAGTATGAGATGACATTTGAGCTGAAATTAACAGTGTTTACACCCAAGTTGGCATACGTCATTACGTGCATTGATGGTAAGCTTATCATAGTTGATTACAAATAGATATCTATAATGTACGTTTTACGTTTGCAATCTTATACTATAAACTTCGTTTGAGTATTTGAACACACCTGATCATAATATTATATCCATTAATAATAATGATAATAATGTCCTCCAGACCGAATTTCGTTCACCGCGGCCAGTCTTAATGGAGACTGGCCATCTGCGCAGGAGATATTATAGTGCACAAGTGTGTGCGCAAACACAAGTGCACTCTCTGTTCCCTAACTCTCATGATCCGATGGGACGGTAATACGACACGACCGGAGAGAGATCAGGCGCAGGACCAACGGCTTTACGTGCTTTCTAAGGCATGGGGGTGTCTTACACCGCCAACTTCCTAACTCCGGGCTGCTATTGAGATTTCTTAACAGAAAAACCCAATAACTTTTTGTTGGCCCGACCCGGGATTCGAACCCGAGACCTCATGCACAGCAGTCGCATTCACTACCGCTGCGCCACGGAGGCAGTATATTCATTACTATTTATTGAAAATCATAATCGATTTAATAATTGAGTATTTGATTATTTAGCGGCAACCCTGTTCTTATATTCCCTTGTTATAAATGGCAGCACGGTTGTCGAAAATAATAAAACTTCTTAGTATTCATTCTCATTACTCCGAACTTCATATAGTTCAACATTGATATCAAAATTCCTATTGAAATCAAAGAAGAATTTTAATATTAATGAACATCTTGTCTACTGCTGAGCCGCCGATGGACATATCCCTTTTAGATTTCCATCCAAAGTTTATATAGTATACTAGCTTTTGCCCGCGGCTTCGCTCGCGTTAATTTAGAATTTGACAATCAATTCGGGTTGTACTCTGCTTGTAATAATATAATTCAATCATGATTCGAAAGACACGTGGCGCTATCTATTATCATAAGAACGTTATTATTGTTTTCCTCGGGAACAGTAATTTTTTCGGGATGAACGGTAGCCTATGTCCGTTTCTGTACACCTGACAACGTATATGCAAAATTTCAGGATGATTGGTTCAGTGGTTTAGGCGTGAAAAGGTAACAAACAAACAAACTCATTTTCGCTTTTATAATATTAGTTAGGAAGTTAGGATTATAATATTAGTTAGGATTCCATATGAGTCAATATATTCATCCATAAACATACACACGCTACGGTGATAAGCAGAAGGCATTCTGCAAATTAATTTATCTTTAATTACACGTTGTTGCGAAAATATGACCTGAAATGAAGTCTAATCTATGTGTTAACATCTTAATGAGTGAAATATCATGAGCGCATCTCTTTAATTAAGTACACAAATAATATTAAATGTACTGTTTAATTTGATATTTTACGAAATTTTGGCGAAAGTCCGACGAGAATATGACCCCGTTTCATTTTTAATATGTACACCGTTGTTTCTGTTTTAAATCGGAGTGCCAAGGCTTCATTTGTGTGTAAGATCTCAGGTAAGTTTCATAGAAGGTTTTTAGGTTGTGTGTTTGTGAAGATTGATGCAGGAAATTGTTTATAGCTATATTAACTTTGTATATGTGTCGTCGGCCTCGATGGCGTAGTGGTTAGTGTAACCGACTGCCACGCCTGAGGTCGCGGGTTCAATTCCCGCACTTGTGTGCATGAACATGGATGTTTGTCTTGGTCTGGGTGTTTCTATGTATAATATGCATGAATTTACAAAAAAAGTATATAATTATGTATGTTTATCCATTGTCTAGTACCCATAGTACAAGCTCTGCTTAGTTTGGGCTAGATGGTGTTGTGTGTATGTGGTAGAATATTATATTGGTTTAATTTCTTTGTTTGTGTTAAGTTCCTTATGCTGAACTCATACTAATAATTCTTTTACTATTATATAAATAGTACCATAGTGCTTACTATAGGCATACCTGAGCATTATAGGTTGTATGACTAACATTCCACGAGCGCAATCGCAGGCTGAAACGATTTTATATGATAAGGATATAAAGCAAAAAAATTTCTTAATTCTAAAATATTATGAAAATGTAAACATTTAATTGAAACGGTATCGCACAGATTCATATACACTGACGACCCGACAATTGATTGGTGCATATACAGGGTGTTAGGCACACGGTTGTCCAAATGAAATAGAGGTCTGGTTTGGGCTATTGCCAACGTGTTGGAAAATTAAATTTTGTCTCACAGTTACGGCGATATGATTTTTTAAAATCTATACTAATATTATAAAGCTGAAGAGTTTGTTTGTTTGTTTGTTTGTTTGTTTACTTGAACGCGCTAATCTCAGGAACTACTGGCCCGATTTGAAAAATTATTTCAGTGTTAGATAGCCCATTTATCGAGGAAGGCTATAGGTTATATATCATCACGCTAAGATCAATAGGAGCGGAGCACCAATGAAGAATGTTTCAAAATCGGAGGGTATTTTTTCCTTTTGAGAGCTTTCGCTGCGTGCGCTGCGTAAACAGTTAAAGTTTCGCAAAAATCATGTATGGCAGAATTGTTCCCCTTTAAAAGTTCTAAAAAAAAGTCCGCGACAGTATATGTCTATCTTTTAAGGTTGGCTCACTATAACCATTTTTATGCTAACGAAATTTGTTCTAAAATAATGCATTACTTGCGAAGGTATTTTTATAAACATGATATTAATCCTTATCCAAATAAATACGTTACTACATCACAAGTATTTAATTTAAAACAAAATTGCCCTTTACATCATTCGATTTCAATGAATATCTTAGGAGATATAGCAGTTTTAAAATAACATCGCAGCAAAATAATTACCCATTACAGACATAGTACAAACGATGTTTCTCCTGGTTAATTCTGCGTGATTACTACTGGTTCGATTTGAAAAATTATTTTAGTGTTGGATAGCCTATTTATCGAGGAAGGCTATAGGCAGTAACGATAAACGCGGGTGAAACCGCGAGAACATCTAGTTTTAAAACAAAAGTTCGGATATTTGGACTAAAACTGTAAAAATGTTAAACGAATACGGGTTTAGCTGTCATAATGATATTTTTTATTTTAGTTAACTATTGCTACATTTCATTAAAATTATTATTTCCTACCTTGTAAAAAAATTATAACAAGCTGTCAAAGTTTCGGAAAGAGCTAAAAACAGAAAAAGTTCGATTTTGCATAATTAAAAAAAAAAAAATATTTGCCAGAGTCCAACGCGTTGGCCTATTTCATTTGGTCAACCATGTACCTAACACCCTATATGATTCTCTAAAAACAACTATTTTTCAGTTGTAAGATATATCGAACGAGCGTTTCTCAATAGCACAACGGAGTCTGGACTTGTTCCCGATACATGACAATCGGTACCTAAAACATTGATAGTGGTATGTGGAGATATATGTTTAAGCAGTTATAGCATTTATGTGTACCTACATAAGGGTGCGTTTAGTATATTTCGGTATGTTATGTGAAACTGAACATACAATGAGTTGACAAATTTAAATTACAAACATTGTGATGTCGTTGACGTAATCTTCAACAAAATCTTGCGAAATATTTAATATTATTATTAGACATATTGCTGTTTCTTGCTATCCTCCATTATAGCAATATAATACGCAGTATAATGTCACTCTAAGTTTGAACTCGAAGCGGTTCGCCTTGGCTGCGTTCTGGGAACTGCGCCCGCGCACCGCGACGTGACGTCACTCGCTTAGACACGCTAGCTTGTTGCTTGTTAGTGTGCGTTAATTAAGGGCTGTCAAACACTGTTATAGTATGATAATTACTATTTTTAAATAATAATACCGCTTTCATTTTTGTCATCTGTCTTTTTTAAAGACAACTTTCGCACTAGGAGTATCGCTTGTGTTGTGGGGACTACAGAAATAACACTCGGGCGCAAAATATTTAATTGTGGGTCACGTAAATGTTTGTTTCGTGCGGGGATCGAATCCATTTCATCCGTAGTATGTTGATCCTCAGACAGGACAAAAAGATCTATGTACTTCAAATAGTTGTTATGAGATAAGATGATTTTGCCAACTTTTTAAAGGTTGGCACTTACTGGCACACTTATCCCTACTACGAATCACCATTGAAGAGTAAGTAGTCTTTACAAAATCTATGCTAATATTATAAAGCTGAAGAGTTTGTTTGTTTGAACGCGCTAATCTCAGGAACTACTGGTTGGATTTTAATAATTCTTTTACGGTTGGATAGCCTATTTATTGAGGAAGGTTATAGGCTATATAACATCACGCTACGACCCACGGGGGCGGCGCAATAACGATGAAACCGCGGGAACATCTAGTACATAAATATATTCGTAGAAACGTAAGAACGCGAACGCAAGCTAAGGCTTTCAACATCATTTAAGGCCATGTGTATATACTGAGAGACTTATAATCTTCAAAGTCAGTAAAATGGTACAAATTGAAAATGTACCAGTAAAGGAAAAATAAAAAAGGAATTGACTTCTAACGTGATGTTTCTGCGAACCCTTAATTGCTATTTTGAATTTTCTCGCAATCTGTCCCAATGTGTACATGGAAATAATCATTTTCATGTTATTATAAACTGAAATTGGCGATTTTGTTCAGATTTTCTCTAAGTATTTGCCCGCAGTAGTAAAAGTATTTTTTTTAAATAGTCAAGAAAACTGCCTGCCTGAAAATATTTTTTAATGGACCACTGCCTCACTAGGAATAAGGCCTAGGCCGCACTACGGTTTTTCCCGCAAGCGGTAAACCGCTAAACCGCGAAACCGTCCGAAAGGCACACAAAATCAATCGCGGGAAAAACCACCGGTTCGGCCGGTTGCATTAGTTCCCTTGACTCACAAAATTACGCGATTAAAAACCGCGGCGGTTTAGCCGTAGTGCGGCCTAGACAAATAAATGGACAAGCAAATTCTCCGCCTAAAAATATTTTTGTTTTTAAAGACAATTCTCGCAAAATATTTTCGAATAATACCTGTATCGCGGAGGGATTTATGAACATTTAAACCATTTGTGGATAGTTCTTTTATCCAAAAATCAAAATAAACTTGAATTCCTAACTAATATTATAAATGCGAATGTGAGTTTGTTTGTTTGTTACGCTATCACGACTTAACTAATCGACCGATCATCCTGAAATTTTGCATGTCAGGGATACAAAAAAGGTGATAGAGTACCTTGAATCCAGAATAAAGTCTTGTTCCCGAGGGATAATTGACATAACCTAGATTAGTGCAAACGTAGCCACGGGCAAAATCTAATCTATACTAATATAAAGCTGAAGAGTTTGTTTGTTTGGTTGAACGCGCTAATCTCAGGAACTACTGGTTCGATTTAAAAACTTCTTTTAGTGTTGGAGAACCTATTTATCGAGGAAGGGTATAGGCTATATAACATCACGCTACGACCATTAGGAGCAGTGCAGAAATAAAAAATGTTGCAAGAAGGGCAAAATTTCTCTTATGTGAAGCAGACGAAATTGCGCGGGTCAGCAAGTGTGAATATAAAGTACATTATTTCATGTCACTCAATAATACTAAATAAGAGACATTAGAGGCTTGTAAACTGCTTCTGCTGGGGCTGCAAGAGGAAGGAGCGAGGGATTTCAGCATGAATGGGCGGCTCGACCGGGGAAGTACTACCCTCTCACAGAATATCGACGTGAAATAGCGGTGTTCCTACTGTTGTGTTTCGTTCGGTGAGTGAGAGTGCCGGAGGCCCAATCACCTTCTTTCCCCCTTCCCCCTCCTTCTCCTTCCTACTTCCTTTTTTTTCCTAAAGGGTCGGCAATTTCCTAAAGGGTCGGCAACGCGCAAGTGATGCCTCTGGTGTTGCAGGCGTCTATAGGCTACGATGACCATCAGGTGGGCCGTATGCTTGTTTGCCACTTTAGACGTATAAAAAATTTTTTTAAAAATCCATGCGCTCTGGTCATAGATTGTGAGAAGGAACACCGTGGTAGGTTTAGTTGGTAGGACCGGGATACCTCCATCTTTCCCGGGTGAGTCCCACATAACCCCTCCGCCCACCCCCGTGGAGGGGTAAGCGTCACAGCATTCCCCCACGTAAAAAAAGGCTTGTAAACTGCTGAAAATATTTTATCTTCAAAAGCAACATGGCTTCTATCATAGCTGTTTCTCACAAACAAACCTATTAAGCCATCCATCCAGTAATTATAACTAACAAAAGAAAGAGACAACTATACTGTGAAGAATATGTAATACAATGAATGGATGTAATTTCATTTGAATGACTCGTCATTTCTATGCAAAAAATATACATCCTATTAGTTCTTATTCTTTCTGTATTAAGGTTCAAAATTGCTTGTTATGTGAGTTTTAAGTGGCTGTCGACAGACGACAGGTAATAAGTCAGGAATAAGCATTGAGCTTGTAATGTCCTTGAAGTAAGCTTATTAGAAGAATTATAAGAATAATCGAGACAAGTATCGGGATTTAACTATTTAATATCATTTTTTTTTTCTACTATGGTGGCAAACAAGCATACGGCCCACCTGATGGTAAGTGGTCACCGTAGCCTATGGACGCCTGCAACACCAGAGGCATCACTTGCGCGTTGCCGACCTTTTAGGCAAGCTCTCTCAGGAATTTAGGAACTACTGGTTTTATTTGAAAATATTTTTTCTAATCAAACCAGTTCCTTAGATTAGCGCGTTCAAACAAACAAACAAACAAACTCTTCAGCTTTATAATATTAGTATAGATTATCTTGCATCACGAACTCTTGCTTAAATATCCTTTTTTTATTATTATTCGTGCTCTTAACGAAACATTTTTGACAACCAAAGCAAATAACACTTTGTGCGACTTAGGTATCGAATCTGAAACCTCACAGCACTCGCATTCACGACCGCTGCGCCACTAAGGCAGACTTCTACTTTCAGTACGTACTCAAATTTGTAGACGTCACAAGAATATTGCCAGTTATATAATGAAACCGTTAATTAATAATTACCAATATTATTAATGAAGGCAGAATAAATAAACATGCTTAAATTATTTAGAAATCTAATTGGGCTTTTAGTTTCAAAAATAATTGCCTACAGCAAAGTAATAAAATAACTGTAATTGCAAAGAGTCTTATCACATTTCCTCGATTGACCAACGCCAATTTAAAAAGGCTGGCAATAACAAATTCTAATATTGAATTTAGAATATCTAGCTTCGAAAAAACAACGATTATAGGTTATATGAAATGTGTAAACTAACATTGACACCAAAATATTAATGAACAGGGAACAGCTGTGTAAATTCTTCATTCAAATAAATTAAACGTATAAACAATATTTAAAATAAGAAGAACGTTGAAAACACTGGCCGTTAATTAAAAGATAAAAGTAGCATTAAAAAGTAGGGTGTATGTGATTTACCTGCAACTGGGGACAACTTCCGCATAACACACCATCGCGATTTCCACTGGAAAAGAAATAACAAATTAAAATAAAATAAGCGAACATTCCTTAGGTATACTTATACAGAATATTTTTTTGTTAAATTGGCATAAGTGCCTATCATGATTTACCAGGATTTTACCGATTTGAGCAGTGCAACATCTTCTGCCAAGTCTTAACATCATTAGGGAGTCTGGCATAGTGCCCGAGTCCCAACAGAGGATAATAGGCACTTAATATAGATGGCGACGTCGGGTGGATATACACTTGTACTTAACCCCCGAGCATCCTTAGCTATATAGTGATGCGGGTAGTTGAATTCGAATGATACTTGATCATAGTTGTATTCGAAAATCATAACGATACCTACATTGCATAGTCAAGGACTGAACGCACGTACAGTCGCCTGTAGTATTCCATAGATACCATGTCTAAAATCCTGTGAACACTCGAATTAGAATCAATATGAATGGACTAGATGGCGTTGTTTTATAAATTACGGCTATATTAGGTATCGACGGTACACTTCAATTCAAATGTAATTCTTACTTACTTACTTATCTTTTATTTCTAAATAAGTAATGTAATAACATTGAATAGAGATTCAAAAATTGTTTAAAGTAAATTTAACAAAATTGAGTTATTAGGAAATCTACTATAACTTTCTTGCGTTACAAAATAAACATTTTTTATTTTTTTAACTTATTTTATTGAAGTGAAAACTTCTTTAGCGGCGTTGGGCACTTTTATTGTGATGAGTAAAAAATGTTAAACTCGCGTCAGGACACGTGACCTGATCGAAAATTCGTAAGACGGAGGGAGAATTGTCATGTTTGTGTACAATAACGCAATAAATGAATATTGTATTTAACCAGTTATTTTTATAGTTAATAATTTATTTTATTTTTATATTTAATAGTTTATTTTTGTAGTACTTTTATACTGATAATTAAAGCAATTCGTGCAAAATTATTCCCTAAACATTCCAAAATATCAAAAATGCACAACGTTAATATTCAAGTTTTCACTTCTGCCGGCACTCCCGGAGTGCAACTTTTTTTTATAGTAGTGCACCGCCATCTTTTACGATAATAACTAAACTACTTAACAGTTATTGTATCGATTTCAGTTAGATGATGTTAAATACCGGCTTATACCATTTTAGTTTTGACACGGATATGAATTTTTGCAGCTTACTGTACTTATGTATAATGTTGTCAAAATATTCGAATATATTTCGAATGCATTCGTGCACACTGCTAATGATATGTAATGTTATGCCTTATATTATGTTTCAACACAATGAACAATAAAATTGATTTAAATAGCTCATTAATATTATTAACAATACATTTACGTATACATTTATATTCGAGACTTGTTTATTAGAATATTAATGAGTACTATTCTAGACTTTAAGGTGCTTGTTAATTTTTATAATCATTGTATAGTTCTGTTGTAAGTAATAATAAACTTACAGCATTGAGACGAACGAAATATACTATTATACAAGGTTATTCTTAGTAAAGTGAAAACCTCTCAGGGGGTGATTGTAGATGTTGTAGATTATAAACAATTTTTGTTATGGGACATTGCCGAAATCGCGAGAAAAAAGTCAGCTGTTCCATACAAAATTGGACTTTGACGTCGGCAAAATGTATGGAACAGCTGACTTTTTTCAGTCAAAAGTCTCAGAGCAAAAGTTGTTCATAATAACAAGTATAATCACCCCCTGAGAGGTTTTCACTATACTAAGAATAACCTTGTATATATATTACTAACTTTTGCGCGCGGCACGGCCCGCGTGGTACCTACATGAATAAATAGTAGCCTATGTCCTTCCAGGTTTTGAACTATATCTGTACCAAATTTTATCTAAATTGGATGAGTGGTTTAGCCGTGAAAAGGTAACAGACAGACAGAGTTACTTTCGAATTTATAATATTACTAGTAAGGATTTACATACATAGTTACGTAACCATATGCCTCTCGAAGAGGTACGCAAAGGTTTTTTTTTATACTACTAACGTGGTAAACAATTATACCCACCTGATGGTAAGTGGTCACCGTAGCCTATGGACGCTTGCAACACCAGAGGCATCACTTGCACGTTGCCGACCCTTTAGGAAAGGAAGTGGGAAGGAGAAGGAGCGGGAAGGGGGATAGAGGGTGATTGGGCCACATTGTATTTTGCACCACACCTACATGTCGTCAACAACAATGTTAGGTTTGACAACAGAGGGTGAGCTTATTGCCGTCTATAACTGGGCACAGATGAATATGTGTTGATACTAACAATTTCTTATAATAATAATAATAAGTTTATTTGCATAGAATGTAGGTAAAAAACAAATCATTATGTTAACAAGAGGTTATAAGATCCTTGTACATTCTTCCTTAGATTAGGCATGCAAACATTATAATTATAAGATTACAAAAATAATATAATTATGACAAAATTATAAAAATCCAAATGAAAAAATCTAAATTGGATGGTCATTTAAATAATTATTAATAGAATAATAACATTTTTCGAGTAGTAGTGATGTCAATTTAGTTTTAAACAACTGGATTGGAGCAGTTTTTATAAAGTCTGGTATTTAAGTATTTTGTTATATATAATAGTGCTCATGTTAAAGACACTTTTTTTGAGTAAGGCAGTATTATAATAGTTAACATGCAGTAAGTTTTTATACTGAGCTCTAACAGGGCCTTTTCTGGTTTCTGTTATAGTTGTATATAAACTCTTGTTAATTTTAAGAAAGACAGCAATTTCGTATATATACAATGCAGGAAATGTAAATAATTTAAGAGACCTAAACTTTGGTACACAACTGTCTGTAATTATTAAACCACACATTGCTCTTATAATTTGCTCTCTCATACTGCATTTAAGACGATTAGCACTTTGCTCGATCCTATCCGATCAAAATTTTGCACGACCTCCCTAAAACCCCCAGACCTCAGCCACAGCCATCGCATTCACTACTGCTGCGGCACCGCATGACCTCCATCATACATTATTTGCCATAAAATAATTAGGTATAAGGTACACGCTATAAACGAAGTCAGGCATATAAACCAGGCGAGTAATCATTACTGACCATGGCAATACGTTCATCGAGCGTTATTCCGCAGCTGCTGAGTGGCGAGCAGTTGCTCAGTGTAGTTGTGTGATCGCCGTCTACGAAAACACTAAAAGCTCACAATTATATTGCCGTCTTCTAAAGCGGTATGCTTTACAAGACAGCAATATAATTGTGAGCTTTGAACATAGTCTTAGAGATATCTCTATCTCTAGAAATTCTAAGAAAACTGATTTCTAAAGGTTTAGTAGCTGGCATAAAAGTTTAAAAAGTTTGTTTTCACTTTCTACGGATTCTAAGAAAATAATTACTTTATTATTTCTACAATCACCAATTTACACTTTGTTGTTAATAGTTCATGCTGTCATCGTCACTTAATGACTATTTAGCCAGTTGTGGGCAGCATAACAAATACCTAGCTCCCGAACTATTGGCTTATAATAATATTACCGTGCTAAAAGATTCATACATACATAGATTCACGCCTGTTTCCCAGAGGGGAAGGCACAAACTACGGATTTCCATTTGCTACGATCCTGACACACTTCTCTGGCTTTATTGACTTTTATCACATGCCTCATACACGCTCGTCGGTTCAAGGAGCTCTTAACCTGGCCCTTGTCCAGAACGCCTCCGATTCGAGAAACATTCGCCTAGGTTTTCCTCTTGCGACTGTTCCATTCACACAACAGATATTCATGTGTCAAAATATTGGCGGGAACTAAATATTATGCCGCCAATATTTTGTCATGTAAAAAATATTAAATTTAAGTAGCAACACTGTATTAAAAAAGTACGAAGATCTGTACCGATATCGTTTAAAATGTTTGGTACCTCACTAGACAAGTGCCTTTAATCCGGCTTTTGCCGAAGCCCTATAAGCATTCAATATGAACGTACTGCAATAAAGTCGACTGATAAATTATACGACTTATCATAAACTTAGAGTTAAACCATAAATCACTACGCAATAATGTGAAACTAACATTAAAATAGAACTTTCTACAGGTACATACTTCGAGGTTTGTTACCTATTTCTATGCAGAAACCTTTCTATCCAACTATCGATCACTACTCAATGGTCAGCAATGAATCTCTCATATTTATTGCTTCTTGACTCCATAGCTTTCCGTTTGAGCACATGTTGCCAAGTGTTGCAAGCGATACAGCAACTAAGCTATACCTATTTCACTTACGCACACACGATTAGATATCTTGCCTCTCAATATACACGAGTACATGGAACGCGTTCATAAAGGGCGACCATAAATTATTTTGTTGCGGGACGTTAACGGGACTGTTTTTAGTGTTACGGTGAGTAGTTGTTAAATTTTATCGATGAGATGATTAATGGAGTTTTAGCTTAAGCGATAAGGATTTAAGACTAATATCAGACAATGTAAGCACTAGTTGTCTTTTGCAAGTATGTGGTAAATTACAATGAAATAATAATATGTTACCATGTGTTGTTGTGTTTATAACAATATTTTAAGAACTAAGAAATAGCTACTTGACCTGATTTTAGACGATTAATAAATTATTGATAATAATTTATCAACAATATTAGATATCGAAATTTCAATCAATGGATTGATTTCGAACATTAGTTTATTTGTGTTATAAGTTATATTTTGATCTATTGATTGGAAGCGGCACACCAGCGACCAGACACAATATGTTTAACTTCCAGTGAAGTCTGCCATTTCAGATTTTTTTTCTTATACTTTTCCCTTTTTTTATTAGGTCATTATGGATCCTGTCAGGCACAGCAACTTAAGAGAGACAGAGGCAGAGGGCTACGTAGCAATGGTTCTATTATGTAGACAGTCTAGTCTTCGACTAAAATCATACACACACTAGCCGATCGAAAAAACTATCGGTGCGCGCTGCGCGCGTTCGACGTCGCGCGATCGCGCCACGGTTGCGAGACAGCGGCGCCCCGTCTCCCCTCAGTTGCCAGACGATCGCGGCACACACCACACGTTCGTTTACATCAAAATTTTCCTTCAAAATGGCGGAAATCGACGCCGAAACGCTCATTTTGGCGATGAAAAAACGCCCCGCGTTGTACAATAGAAACGATCCGAATTACTATAGCCATAAAAAACATAAAGCGAAGCTATGGATAGAGGTGTGCAAAGAAGTGTTTCCGAATTTCGACAACTTGAAGCCGCAGAACAAAGTTGAATATGGTGAGTCGACTTCATGGGAATTTGTACGTTATCTCTTGACTTATAAAGTTCAAATTCTTATGGAACTTCTTTGCTATGGAGAGACTATTCTGTCTCTATTAGTAAATATTATAAGCGTGTATTGGAAAATGAGCTTTAAATAAGGGGGTTAAAATTGATAATTGGTTATTATGAGAAGCGTAAATACAGTCTGACAGGCGACAAACTATAATGCTTCTTACAAATACTTATTATTCATAGTTATGAATATAACAATGGATTGAATTATTTGAGATTTTCTAGGAGATATAAAATAAAAATGTGGGTTTTAGTTTTTCATTTCAGTAATATGTCTTAGACTTCTCTATTTGTACATTATAATTGAGAGTTTCGGCTAAATACATATATTCTATAATACAAAATTCGTCGGCCTCGATGCCGTAGTGGTTAGTGTAACCAACTGTCACGCCTGAGGTCGCGGGTTCGATTCTCGCAAAAGTTAAACATTTGTGTGCATGAACATGGATGTTTGTCTTGGTCTGGGTATTTGTTATACATACAATGTATGTATTTACAAAAAAAAGTATATAAATATGTATGTTTATCCATTGTCTTAACTTATGTGGGGGCCAGTCAGTGCAGACCGGCGACACTTAGACCCAGTGGGATCTTTTGTGTCGACACTATCTCAATAACGACTACCATAGATGTTCATGGCAGTCGGGACCGACGGCTTAACGTGCTTTCCGAGGCACGGAGCAGGCGATAATTTTCAATTAATACGCAAATAATTTCGAAATGTCATATAACTTCCGAAAGTCAGAGGTGCGCGACGTGGGTTCGAACCCGAGCCCCTCTGCATTGCAGTCTGTTGGTCTCCACACTGAGCTATCGCTGCTCTTATCCATTGTCTAGTAGCCATAGTAAAAGCTCTGCTTAGTTTGGGCTAGATGGTGTTGTGTGTATGTGATAGAATATAGAATAATATATTCTGCAGTCGCCGCGGTGGCGTAGCGGCAGTAAATGTGGCACTTGTGCATGAGATCACAGGTTCGTTTCTCGGATCGATAAAAGTGTTATTTTGCTTTACTGTTAAGAAAATATCAGTAGCTGGACTAACTCTGGTCCTTTGCACGATATTCGGCAAGTCTCGTATTACGTGCGACCTATAGACACAGCGTGCGAAATGTGTATAACACATACCTGCTTACTTACTTACTTAACACTTACTGAGAGCAGCGATAGCTCAGTGGGGAGACCAACAGACTGCAATGCAGAGGGTCTCGGGTTCGAACCCACGTCGCGCACCTCTAACTTTCGGAAGTTATATGACTTTTCGAAATTATGTGCGTATTGATTGACAATTATCGCCTGCTCCGTGCCTCGGAAAGCACGTTAAGCCGTTGGTCCCGGCTGCCATGAACGTCTATGGCAGTCGTTATTGGGAGAGTGTCGACACAAAAGATCCCATTGGGTAGAAGTGTCGCCGGTCTGCACTGACTGGCACCCACATAAGATAAGATGGTTAACACTTACTGCCTTTTAAAGATATAGGTGTCAGACTATGTACACACATCAAAAGTGTCTAGGGATCAAATACATTTTAGAGGCTCAACGCAATTGGGGATTGTTATTTTAACATTTTTTTATTGTAATTTGTTGATTTTCACTATTTCATAAAATTTTTTTCTTTAAATTTCGATAAAAAATAGAAAATCAACAGTCAATCAGGATTTCTATAAAAGTGTGTAATAGCGTTTTTATAAAAACATTACAATTTCTGCATCGGAATTGGAAAAAACTGCATCAATATGGAGCGAAGACATCATTTAACACGAGAAGAGATTATGAGAGCCGTCGGAATTTTCTTAATATTTACAAAAATATAGGGTTAATTTAATAACTTAAACATAGGATTTTGTTTATTTTTCCTGTTTTTTCTTTTATGTTATTGCATTCATATTTAAATTTTAAAACCCTACCGTATGTTAATTTATATTTTAGGTTTACATTTTATGAAAATTGTAAACTCTTAACATAATTTTGTTGTCTCAACTGCGAATGTTGTGTTAGCTCGTAAGTGGCATGTATATTAGAACTCTTTCATCTAAATTTTTCACTAAATTGTATCATATATATGCTGTGATTTAACCAAATAAATAAATAAATAAATAGGAATTAAAGTAAAAGGCTAGTCTGGACGACTAGATTTGGCAAATATTCATTTGATAGTTTTTTATACTTAAAAATGTACTTGATCCCTAGACACTTGATGTGTGTATGTATGTAGTAAAATCCAATAATATTTTGTCCGGTAATTGAATCCGGGACTGTAAACTGAAGCGTCATCAAAAAGAACAATTTATCTTTTAACGGAATATTGACATTACAAAGTCCCTATTGATGAATTTAATTATACCCATGTTTCAGTAATGAGACAGCTTGGACACTTTTGAGATGGGTACCGAGAGTAGCGGGTTCGATGTCCGCGCAAAGTTTTTGATGTGTAAATACTTTAGGATACTAAGTTAGAGTTGTATTTGTTTAATGGGGTCATCGATTTGAGTTGAATACTAAGTTAAATAATATAAATTCATAACTGATTGTGATCTGACCAAGTTATAATTAAAGGAATGATTTATGAGGGTAGCTGTCCTGTGACACCCATTTATTGAATACTAGTTGTTCCCCGCGGTTGCACCTATGTTTGTGATTACTGCTCCTCTCCCGTAGCTTGTAGCGTGATGTAATATAGCCCACTAGCTTTTGCCCGCGACTTCGCTCGCGTTAATTTAGAATTTGACAATCAATTCGGGTTGTACTCTGCTTGTAATATTATAATTCAATCATGATTCGAAAGACACGTGGCGCCATTCATTATCATAACAACGTTATTATTGTTTTCTTCGGTAACAGTAATTTTTTTCGGGATGAAAGGTAGCTTATGTCCGTTTCTGTACACCTGACAACGTATATGCAAAATTTCAGGATGATCGGTTCAGTAGTTTAGGCATGAAAAGGTAACAAACAAACTCATTTTCACTTTTATAATATTAGTTATGATGTTACTTGTGGATAAAGTGGCTCTCTAATGACGAAAGAATTATTAAAATCGGTTCAGTCGTTTTTAGGTTTATTTATTACAGACAAATTTTATATTTTCTCTTTACTATATAGTAGCTTTTGCGCGCGGCTCCGCCCGTGTGGTACCTACATCAATAAAATTAGCCTATGTCCTTCCCCAGGTCTTAAACTATATATATATATGCCAAATTTCATCTAAATCGGTTGAGTGGTTTAGCCGTGAAAAGGTAACAGACAGACAGATAGACAGACAGAGTTACTTTCGAATTTATAATATTAAGTAAGGATTAGTATAGTTTAATGTAGTGTAGTCGTCTCCAGCGGTACCCAGGCTTCGCTCCCGTGGCTTGTAGCATCGTTTTAAATAGGCTATGCTACTTCTGGATAAAGTGGCTTTCTAATGGTTATTGTTTTGTTACAATCGGTTCAGTAGAATTTGATTTAGGACAATCACTTTCTGTTACCACTTCTTGCCATTTCAAGAGTCTTGCATAGGACCTAGCTGATAGGAGCGAGTCTATTGCTCTATGCCGCAAATTTTACCAGAGAGATATGCCAAGATCATCTGAGATAGTAACTCGTGGTCTGCCAGTACGCAGAGATTATTTTATTGTTAAAAAAATAATATTAGCCCTGTAGGTATATAAACTGTCCGACTGCTGGACACGTGCCTATGCCAGCCTTCGAGAAGGGTTGGGCCCCGCTGGCCCAGTGCGGGTTGATAGACTTCACCCATCATTAGACCATCATGGAAAACTCAAAGACATGCAGATTTGCTTGCGATGTTTTCCTTCATTATTAAAGTAAATGATATTTATCTTATCTTAACTTATCTTATGGGGGGCCAGTCGGTGCAGGTCGGCGACACTTCGACCCAGTGGGATCTTTTGTGTCGACACTTTCCCAATAACGACTGCCATAGATGATCATGGCAGCCGAGACCGACGGCTTAACGTGCTCTCCGAGCCACGGAGCAGGCGATCATTGTCAATCAATACGCACATTATTTCGAAAAGTCATATAACTTCTGAAAGTTAAAGATGCGCGACGTGGGTTCGAACCCGAGACCCTTTGCATTGCAGTCTGTTCGTCTCCCCACTGAGCTATCGCTGCTCTTTGAATGATAATTAACTTTTCAATACGCACATCACTTCGAAAAGTCAGAGGCGCGTGCCTTAGGATCGAACTCAAGTCCTCTGCATGGTAATCCAACGGACTCTCACTAGGCTATCGCTGCAAGCATGAGTATAAATGAACACGGTACTTTTACCGATAATTTCCTAACCAAATAACACTACAGTTGACCGCACTTAAATTAATACAAATTTGCCTCCATTTAAATGAAAATTGACAATACTAGTTGAGAGGGCATAGAGAGGACATACTTCATTGTTAACCTAGTAGTTGCATTAGGCATTGGCCTAATTGTTTACGTCTAGGCGATTCCAAGGTGTCGGTTAGTGCTATAAAACTGAATTGAGCTAAATTGCTTCGTTTATAGGGAAGTAATTGATTAAATTAAAATTTAGTCAGAACTGAAAATAGATTGTAAGAAATGAAAATTACAGACAGCATTTGTAAGGAGATAAATTATTGCTTATATTGGTTACCACGCAGAGGTCTCAAGTTCGAACCCAAGGCGCGCATCTCTGACTTTTCGAAGTATGCGTATTAAATAGTTGATTAACGCTTGCTTTAACGGTGAACGAAAACATCGTGAGGAAACCTGCATGTCTGAGAGTTGTCCATAATGTTTTTAAAGATATGTGATGTCTGCCAACCCGCACTAGGCCAGCGTGGTGGACTAAACTTAACGTTTGGCGAGTATTATGTATAATGTTACTGGATTACCACTGTATTGAACTTAAATATAAAAAATAAAAAAAACTATGCCCTAACCGTTCTCACAGTGAGAAGAGGCCCGTGCCCAGCAGTGGGACAGTTAACAGGGCTGATATTATTATTATATTATTATCGATAGCTTTTGTCCGCGGCTTTTCTCGCGTGAATACACTGGGATAAAAAGTATCTTATTAACCCAGGACATGATATCACTATTTGTGTGCCAAGTTTTTCTACTGCAACAATTGCATTATGAAAACTATCTGATCTGTCTCCTGCGGTTAGGATTCTTATTCGCTCTCGTAACTCGTAGCGTGATGTTATGTGTCCTATATCTTGCTACACTGCCTATTGAAGAATTTTTTTTTTAACTTGAGTCATAGTAAATACAGGTCTGCAAACAAAAATCAATGTCTTCAGCCTTTTAATATAATATGCTAGATGTGTCCGCGGTTTCACACGCGTTTATAGTTACTGCGCCGCCCCCGTGGGTCGTAGCGTGATGTTATATAGCCTATAGCCTTCCTCGATAAACAGGCTATCCAACACTAAAATAATTTTCAATTCGAACCTGTAGTTCCTGAGATTAGCGTGTTCAAACAAACCAACTCTTCAGCTTTATAATATTAGTACAGATTAGAATATTCACAGGAGCAAAGGGTATTACAATTATTATTCAATAAACCTTATAACCGGTTTATAAAAATTTTATTATTAAATTTTAAGAAGCCTAATTAACAATGTTTTGTTTCGCTAAGATCAAATCTACTGTATATATGATAATATTTAAACGACTACTAAGTATCTTAGCTAAAAACTACAAATATTAAAACACCAACAAGGAACGTATCCCAATTGAATCACCTGTTCTTAAGCTACGATATCACAAACTACCAGACAAAGGCTAAACTTAAACCTAGCACTTGTACCTATAGCACCAGGGACCTTACCAACATTTTAAAGCATTGTCATTGCATCCATAAGAACGAGACAAGCTGTCCTAATCCTAACTTCCTAACTAATATTATAAAAGCGAAAATGAGTTTGTTCGTTTATTTGTTACCTTTTCACGCCTAAACCACTGAACCGATCATCCTGAAATTTTGGATATACGTTGTCAGGTGTACAGAAACGGACATTGGCTACCTTAAATCCCGAAAAGAATTTCTGTTCCCGAGGTAAACAATAATAACGTTGTTATGATAATAGATGGCGCCACGTGTCTTTCGAATCATGATTGAATTATATTATTACAAGCAGAGTTCGACCCGAATTGATTGTCAAATTCTAAATTAACGCGAGCGTAGCCGCGGGCAAAAGCTAGTTATACAATAAATGTTTGTTACATGTCTAATATTATATTAAAAAAGAAATGAAATAGCTGGTTCATTAAATTAAAAATACATGGAAATGTCAAGTAATGCTTCATGCTTATGCCCCTATACCTTGAAAATGTAATTTATTTGATAACAATAAATAGTACTAATTGTATAATTATAAAACATGTCAATAATAAGTACTTAAAGCGCTGTCTCATTCCCGCATACGCTTACGCTGTATGGCCTTACTACCATCACATAGAAATGTTTGTCTCAAACAAGATGATAGGGCCCAAGGTATGGAAAGTTCTAGAAAGAGGAGTTTCTACCTCGTGTATGTCAGACATGCTACTCACAAGTTTCAATTCTAATTACCTGTTTATCACTGTCAACACTTTAATGTTTATTTAGCATACATATTACACATGATAAGCAAACGTTGCACTCAATTTCTTCGTTGATAACGTGAATATGTTCGAAATAAATGTGCACCTTTCCATCGCTTTAGTAAAACCGTTTTATATTGGTTCGTAGCTGTCTGGCTGCCATTGCGGGCGATATGCGTTAAGGTTTCGACAGGCTAAACCGAGGCAAATTTTGTTAGGAGCCGCAGTTGAAAATCAATGCGGAATGTCTATGCCTTGAAAATGTCGAAGATATGAACAGACTTAAGCCGTAATATCCTTTAAAGGAGAAGATAGATATCAGATTTATATCTATAGGTACTAATTTACAAAATATTGTTTTCTGTTTACGCGAATGTTATACATTGAAATTAAACTATTTTATCGCGTTGTTTATTTGACACTTTATTACAAAATTTGGAAAACTGTTACACTACTATTACTATTAAAGTTTAATAGTAATAGTAGTGTAACAGTTTTCAAAATAGCTATAAAGCCTCCGAGCAGTTAGAGTAAGCACGCTATTAGCTTTCCTCTTTTAAAATCTACTTTTGGTTACAGGCCACGAGCTCCAAAGACGCTGGAAGAGCCTCAGAACATGTTTCACCAGAGAACTTGGCATGCAAAGGAAAGAGAAACTAAAGAAAGAACGAAACGAAGGACCCGTCAAGAAACGGAAGAGATACGAATACTTCAACATGATGTCTTTTCTTTTAGATTCCGAAAATGGAGAAGACGATCCAGAAAATGATGTCGTCAGGGAATCTGAAAGCTCACATGATTCTGGAGATCCTCTAGAAAACGTTAAGAACGAAGCTATGATGTATCAGTCATCGAATGTTGGCAACAGTTCACATTTTGAAGTGGAAACGGACACAGGGATATTGCGTCCAATCTATGAAGGTAGGAACGAAAGTTTAGAAGACAAAATCCTTGATATGCTGAAGGAAATAAAGAAAGATGAAGAGGATGAAGATCGGCAGTTTATGTTGTCGTTAGTGCCGAGTTTTAGGAAATTAGAAGCTAAACAGAAGTTCGAAGCGAGGATTGAAATCCTGAGGGTTTTGAAAGACATTACCTTTAAAGAAAGTAGTGGTGCTTAAGACACAAAATATATAAATAGAGATGGTCGATTAAATATAACACAAGACATGCACTCACACAAACACGTGCGTATCGATAAAGTCGTTGCACAGACTATTCGAAATTCAAAATTGCAAGTGTGAGAACGAAACAAAGCTATATACTCTGTATAGTCTGTCTCACTCTCGCACATACATTACAATGCCTTACCGCCATCTCCTTAGGCGTTATACAGGTCATGTTTATGAGTGAGTAGATTCGCTCGTGTTATATTCAACCGGCCATCTGCCTCTTTTTAGTGTGTGGTTTTAATGTCAAGCTAAGGTGTTTTGAAATGTTTCTTGTTTCTGAAGAATAGTGGAATGTTGTTTTCGGTTATTGAAGATAGCTATGTTCATATCAATAAGATATTAATATTAAGTTTATTTGTTTCGTTTGTTGATGTGCCAAACATTTATTGTTTTTATAGATTGTTATGGATATAATTAGTATCATCATAATGGAACAGTATTTGATAAGTTACTTTGATTTTCATTCACACTCTTACGTAAAGTACGATTCAAACCTGACGGTGCGGATCAGATCGGATTCAAACGTAACTGACAGGACGCATGCGTTTTTTGCATTCAATTGCCTACGCTTTGCTGCGAAATTACTTTAGAATCATCATGTATTCCTCGTAATGAATATTTATCTATTTTATTTGGATAAACTCTTGAAAACTTTGCGTCAAGAGAATAAGTCACGTTTTTAGTTGACATGATTATTATGCAAATAAATGTTTTGTTTTTAAACTGTTGTTATTATTATTATCTATTACCATGTTAAGTTATTTTAGTTTATAACTTTGTCACGTTAAGTCGTGGTAATGTCTAAAAGTCATATAGGGGTGCCCATGAATAAATCAATATAAATCAGATATAAATATTATAATATTTCCTTTTACAAAATAATTATTTGTTATTTCTAAACTATTTGAATTAAAAAATTAATGTAATAGTTACTGGATAGAAATGTAAATAAGTAACTTGGCCTGGTAGTTTTGGCAATTAGACAAATTTCCAATAAATGAATATTTTTGAGCATTTTACTGCTTCATCTACCTGCCATGCCAATTCATCTTTCAGATGTTACACCCGTCATGCATGACCGCACCCTAATATCGTACGCTGTATTTCACCTTTGTTTCTAGTCTAAAAGACGCGAAGGTTCCTCGCATCAATGTTGCGTAGCAGAAACTTCTCGAATAAAACTATTTGACTGAAGTAAATGCAGTTAATTTTATTATTTAGCAGTTACGATCCATTTTAGTTAGTGTCATAAAAGTTAATAACAGCGAGATGTAATTTTTACGTTGTTTTTCATGACCCGACGCCCTCGTTTGACCCGAGCTGTAACATTTAATGTGTCTGTTTGGCTTCGCGTGTTGTAAAGAACTCATGCGGCATCAAAGTTATGGCCGCGATTCGGTGTGCAGTATTTGGGTTGTGGAAATTACATAATATGACTGCAGCTACCTAGGAGCTTTGGTGTATTATTCGATATAGTAGAGGTGTGAGAAGGTACCTAATTAACAGTGCTTAAACTGGAGCTACCTAATTAAGGCAGTATGCCGTACATAAGATTTCAACCAAGCCGTTTCTGCGAAGAGTTGAATTTGCAGGCTTCTTTATGCGAGAGAAGCCTTGTATATGCCTTACGCTGCTATGATGGCGAGCCATTTTTGGAGGGTCAGCAATGCGTGAGAGATACTTCTTGTGTTGCAAGCATTATAAATATAGCCTCAGATGCTGCAGCTTACCATCAGTCGAACCGTATGTTTAACACTTTAGTAGTAAGTATAATTAATAATTTTAATGTAAAAAAGCGTGGGGTGGAGGTTATCAAAATATCTAACACACCCCACGCTTTTACACATTAAAATTATTAATTTATTTTCTACTTTTCAGTTTCTTTTTTAATAAAGCTTTTTATTTTTATTTTTTTGAACTATAATTTTTTTATTTTTTTATTTTATTTTGTCATCGGTCCTCGATAAGTCTACAACGTGAATGAAATCTGACCGTTTGGAGTGGTTCAAAATCGAGCTCAAAGGAGTCGGTTACATACAGACAAACATACAAGTGAAACTAATAAAAGCGTGTTTAAAAGGGAGTTTAACGCATAAATAACGTAGGTTTACGAATTAAATAATATGCTAGCCGATTTTTTTTCATCTACCAAAGCTCTGCTTAATCCTGAAGTGATACGTTATTATATCTTCAGTATAAACACTTGGTATATTCTTTTAAAACAGAAAAGACACCTAACTTCCCCTGGTTTCACGGCGAACCACCGTGGAAATCGATACAAAATTTTAATTAAAAAGCAACACGGAATTAAACTTTGACTAAAAGAGCTATTTTTATAGAACTGTCATTAATTTATTCATAGGATTTCGCGGTAAGAATATCAATGTGTAAAGTGGGGAAAGATGTGTTGAGTTTAAATGAGACAGCAGGAAGGGTAAGACGAGCGCTGTCTGTCTGATTAAATTAGAGACGTATTGTACGATGTGCATGTTTAAGAATGTGGTGGGAATTAATGAATCATAAGATACATAGGCGCACACATTTGAGTATATACAGCCTTGAAGTAAACGGAGATTTGTGACACTCTTGCCAGCTGTTTTAAACGTAGTAATAGGGGTGAGCGAGTCGTCGTTTACTGGAAACATTACAAGAACTTTAGCTTGTGACTATGACCGGTGTAACCTGGTCGAACGGTCAAGCTCTAAAAGGTAAACAATATATTTACAAGATTGCGTTAATACCTGTTACAGGGTGCTAATAAGAAATTCTTTCGCGGAAAGTGTAGTAGAGCCTCGCTGATTTCAGCATGAATGGGACGGCTCGACCGCGGAAGGACTACCCTCTTACAGAATATCGACGTGAAATACCAGTATTCCTAGAGAGTGCCGGAGGCCCAAGGAACCCTTTTCCCCCTTTCCGCTCCTTCTCCTTCCCACTTCTTTTCCTAAAGGGTCGGCAACGCGCAGGTGAAAACCTATATCGAGAGCGTCATTAAGCAAGCTTCGCGAAAACTCGGAGTTCTGAACAGGGTGAGGCGGTTCTTCGCGCCTGGGCAACTGTGCCTATTGTATAAGGCACAAGTGCGCCCTTGCGTGGAGTACTGTTCTCATCTTTGGGATGGCTCCGCGCAGTACTTGCTGGACGCTCTCGACCGGTTACAGCGGCGGGCTGTCCGTATCATCGGAGATCCAGAGGTCACGAGTTCACTGGAACCTCTGCAACTCCGTAGAGACATTGCCTCATTGGCATGTTTCTACAGAATATACCACGGGGAGTGCTCTGAAGAGTAATTCCACCTTATCCCGCCCTCCCCTTTCCTATCCAGAACAACGCGTGCTGGGCTCAGATGCCATCCTTATACGGTAGAGTCGATTAGAGCGCGTACCAAAAAGTTTGGGTCCTCATATCTCTGCCGAACGACCAAGGCATGGAATTCTCTGCCAAGGCACGTGTTTCCTTCTTCCTTCAATCCTGGGTTCTTTAAGCGGGGCGTGAAAAAGCATCTTCTCAGGCCGTCAAAGTAGAGACCTCAACATCGCCTCGGCTACTGTGGGCTACGGCGATGTGGAGGCCACTGCTCTTAGACCACACGACTGCTTACCATCAGGTGGAGTGTGGTCATTTTGACGAGCAAAATAAAAAAAATAAAAAAAAAAGGTGATGCCTCTGGTGTTGCAAGGTTGTATCATCAGGTGTGCCGTATGCATGTTTGCCACCAAAGTACTAAAAAACAATAATATTATACGCTAACCGGGAATTTAATTCAGGATCTCATGGGCCGTAAACGTAAAGGCGAAGTAATAACAAATGCGTCAGAACTGTTATAAATATAATTTCATTGATCATTAGATTTAGTCAAAGTCAAGTCTTGAGTCATATTTCACTTAGGTCACAAAGTAACATCTATGAATGTCAAAGTAAGGTGATTAGTGAGATTACTAAAGCATTGAGACGCAATTTTTTTATAACTAAATACCGCACTATAGCCTCTTGCCATCTAAAGTAGTTTAAAACTCCATATTGACACAGAGACTCACTCGATAAAATATCTCATTAATACTTTGCCAGGGGTATATACTATCACAAGTTAAAGTATCGCCGACAGGATTTCCATTTCGCTAACTGCTACAAAGTTGTAAAACTATTCACTGGCGATGTCGTTCCAATAAAATTGTCGAGTCGGCGCCTGTTCAGTAAAGGAACCGTGATATACCATTAGTTTTACTGTAATAGGACCTCCTATAAGGATAATTTGAAGTGTTCGTGATAATTGTTATAGGCACTTGAGAAAATTGTGTTGATGGAGTACCTAATTAGTGAGGTGAGTTATCCTAATTTTACCTAAGGTATTGTATATTCTTCTCTTTCCTCCTTCCCGCTCCTTTAAGAGACTATACCAATAAACAAAATTACATTATATTAATAACTAGCTGTTACCTGCGACTTCGTCCGCGTAGATTTTAACTAAAAAGTGTTTGTCTCTGCGGAACCCTATTTTTCTAAAATCAGAGTAGCCTAAGTTACTCCTTATAACATCAGCAATCTGCCAGTGAAAGTCCCGTCAAAATCGGTTCAGCTGTTTCGGAGATTAGCCGGAATAAACAGACAGACAAAAATTTGAAAAATAGATGTTTTCGTATAGGTACCTTATATATACTTTCATATGCATTAGATAAAAAGCTGTTATTTTGACATTACAAACAGACACTTCAATTTTATTTATTTGTATAGAGTATAGATAATTACAGACATAGAATTTAACTAATATTATAAATGCGAATGTGAGTTTGTTTGTTACGCTTTTACGCCTTAACTCTTCGACCGATCCTCATGAAATTTCGAACACACGTTGTCAGGGGAACAGAAAAAGACATCGAGTATTTATTCATTCAGTAAAAAAGTATTGTTACGCGGGCAAAATCTAGTTAGCGATACATTATCTCAAACCTATAATATAGCACATAGACCAACAATGCAACAGTATCAAACATTTCTAAATTCATCTAGTTTACAACTACGCTCAGTCACAATAGGAAACTACGTCCTACATCGCTTTACTGTCGTCTCCATTATTTCTATCGCAATGTCAATATTTACCACAACTGTGTTTAATTTATCACGTGTTACGAGAAATACAGTATTGGAGGCGTTGTTTTGTGTTTTATTTTACACCTAACGGAAAAAAGCCTTTATTTTCTTTATTCTCTCTTTAGTTTTCCTATTAATAGATATTATAAATGTTAGTTTGTGAAGATGTTAAAATAATATTAGCCTTTAAATAAAATGTCCCACTGCTGGACATGAGCTTCTTAGTGTGAGTGGGATAGTCCACCACGCTGCCCAGTGCGAATTGGCAGACCTAACATATCTTCGAGAAATGAGTAGTTTAGTTTCATAATCCTCTAAAATACTTTTCACCAAAAAATAGTAAATCTCAAAAACCCATTTAAAGACATAATATAAATGGACTATTTTAGCGGTGTTTGCAACAAACTGCTACTTTTGTGAGCTGATTTAATAGATTTTTAGTGGGTTTTGTTGAAAACTATCAGTGCTATGCGATAGAAGCAACGAAGGAGCTTCATATTCAATCGGCACATTATTTTTGTTCTGATATCGTTTTGGCGGGTTTTGAAACTATATTCCTCAAATATTCTCGAAGATATGTTATGGAGAACTCTCAGACATGCAGGTTTCCTCACGATGTTTTCCTTCATCGTTAAAGCGAGCGATAATTAACTATTTAATACGCACATAACTTCGAAAAGTCAGAGATGCGCGCCTTGGGATCAAACTCGAGATCTTTGCATGACAGTCGAACGGTCTCCCTCTAGGCTATCGCTACTGTATAAATTAAAATACTCGTTCTGCTAAGATACACGCAGGTGAAGCCGCGGGCTGAAGTTAGTAAGAAAGGAATTATAAGTCAGACACGGGGCCAGCACGAGCCTTTATAAAAAAACTATTCACCGGTGTTTCGGTAATAATCCGATTAGCGTTTTTGTAGATTCTATGAAGCATTATTGTGAAGGGTCCTTTGTTCGTATACAAAAGACGCGGATATTATGTAAGCATACGGAAGACCTCTAGTTCGGACAATCAAGCAGCCAATAGGAAATAAAGGTTTTTCTAGAGGCGAACACGAACGGGAAAGTGAAATGTATAACTGTCCACTAGACGAATGGGTGAAAATCGACATAAAAATCTATGGGAGAGGCAAATATTATACAAGAGAGAGTATAAAAGGTCATCGGTTCTGCCTCTCTGCTTACCCCTAAGTAGATTTGCCTAAGGATACGAATTACAAGAGATTACTAGTGGAGCTTAGCGGATTACGAGTAAACTCTCGTAATAAGCAAGATACGCCGCTGACTAATACGCTGTCATCCGTGCTTTATTATGTACTAGTTTTCACCCTCCGCTTCGCTCGTATAAAATTAGGTTAGCTTAGGTTAGGTTTGCAACAGTTATTTTTTTCTGGATGAAAGGTACCCTATGTCCTATTCTGTACTCTTGACGTGTATACAAAATTTCATGTTGATCGGTTGAGTAGTTAAGGCGTGAAAGCGTAACAAACAAACAAACTCATTTTCGCATTTATAATATTAGTTAGGATTAGTTACTCCTTGATAATAATACTTATTTCTTGATAACAGGTACCTATGACCTTTTTATTTCCGTGACAAGGTACCTATATATAATATGCGAAATTGTATGATGATCGGTCGAGCAGTTAAGACGTGAGAGCGTAACAAACAAGCTCTCACGTCACACGTTAGTTAGGATTTTTTTACTACCTACACTAAGCTTTTGCTTATCCTGGATATTATTATACCTCGTCACTTAATAAAAATATATATTCACACCCTTTGACATTTATACATTGTAACTTAAACATAGCTGACTAAATATAAAGTTACAATCTGCTTATTCCTCCAGATGTACAAGCGTAAGTCTATATTTACGTAATTAATCAACAGCCAATTGTGTGTGGACGAGCGTACAGTACGCCGGCGTGACCGTTGTCACCGCGCTAATTAAAACAAGTAGCCATAATACGCTCCGATATGCGAGATACGCCGCCGGCTAATACGCGGTCGCCCGTGCATTGTTAGCGATAGCCGTTTGCGAGAACAACCTGCGATGAAATTAATCGGCGAGATACGCCGTAATTGTGTGGTTTTATTTTTGTTTATTTCAGTTTGTTTGCTAAAGATTTCAATCACAAATGCGTCTTATTTAGTTATAATAATTAAAGTCATTTTTTTGGACATATAGTTGCCATCTGATACATAATGCCAACAAGACATCTGAATTATGGTACTTTAAATAAATAATAATAATAATATAATTTATTGCGTCAAATATGGTATGGTATAAAGGTATTAATTACAATTATTTTGTATCACATATTTTGCCGTTATACAGCATGCAACAATAAAGTTCCAAATTGATACATTATATTAAATTAAAAAACACGACTGTTGATTCATTAGTTGTGCTTATACCTCAATGAACATTCCAAATTATAAACTTGCATGGATTTTTTTGCAAAAGCTCTTCAACCGTATAATAACATTCGTGTAACAACCAGCTACGCAATGCAATACAACATTTTTGATAAGGTCAACATTAACAATTTAATATTGATATCTTACATACTGAAACCAGTGAGACGGTTACGTAGTCTTAAATCCTCTTAAGGCATTTCTCATCGTATGTCTTTCTGTATGTATTAGAGTTATAGAACTAATATGTTTATGTATCTTTTTATGTACTCTATACTCTAAAACATGATTACTCTTGATGACTACGCGGATACGTAGTGATTTAAGTGATCGCCTTACCAATGCCGCTGCGCTGACTGTCGTGGGTTCGAATCCCACACGGGTGAATAATTTGTAGATATGATCTACAAAGAGTTGTTTCGCGTCTGGATGTTCTTCTTGTCCGTTGTTTGAATGTTTGTAAGTCCCCCGCAACACAAGAATTATTCCCAGTGCGGGAGTATCGTATTAAAAGAAAAAAAACTGCCTTGTATAGAACCCGCTTCAATAGTATTAAAGTGACCATTTAAACCACTACGCCAACGGTACAATCCACAGTAACTGGATAACGAATATTAACTCGTCATCCATTGGAATCCGTGCCATTAATACGCTGATCGCTCACTCAACCAAATATAATACAGGAATCCGGATGTGATATCATAATATATTTATCAGTATCGGAAATACCTATAAAATGGCTGCCAATAAATCTGTAATCACATTAATTATTCATCGGAGTACTGTTTATTTATTTATGATAAGGTTTCATGTCGCAATCCATTCATAGTAGGTCAAATATTAAAATATGTTGTAACCAAATTATAAATGCACGCGGGAAAGGCGCCACTTTCTTTGCCGCTGGCTACTCAATGTTCGTTATTAATGTTAGTTCCGTTTTTGTCCGCTGTCGAGATTAGTTGGTTGGAGTATATGTCATGTATTTTTGTCTCTGGTATGTCGTCTAGATAATTATGATAATTACTAACGTCTACGGACTAAATTTATAAATTATGAATTCATAAATGTTTGCTTTGATCGTCTTGAGATAGACTAAGATGTAGGACTGCGAATATTTTATGTCACGTCAAGGATTCGTTTCTCACCTATTCACATCGAGTTTTTTTTTAAAGACGTCTTACGCACTAGTATAAAATTCTGTGTCGCGAGGAACTTTACAAACATTCAAATAACTGACTCCAGACTCGGAACAACCATTTATGGATCACACAAAATTTTGTCCCGCGTGGGATTCGAACCCACAACACTCGGCGTGGCGACAGTTGCGAGGCGACCCCTTAAACAACTACGCCATCCGTGCTTTCTTTTAATTTTACTCATAAATGAACAAGATTAAAGTAGGGTAATTGCGCAATAATAGAAACAGGATCCACGATACTTCATTGTGACGTTACTGCTATTTAAGTACAAGTGTGTGAGAGAGATGGGCGACGATTGTGTGAAATCTGTAACATATAAAATAAGGTGCAAAGTAAAACATAGACAGGCTATTTTTCTCTTTCACATGTCTATACTAATATTAGAAAGAATGAACATTTGATATTTTTATTTGTTTGTAAAGATTTAACTCAAAAACTACTTAACCGATTTAAAAAATTATTTCACCATTAGAAAGCTATATTATCACCGAGTAATATGGGCTACATTTTATTACAAAAGAAAAGACGTAGGTACTTACTAACATAACCTAACCTAGCTTGCTTTTATGCGAGCAAAGTCGGGGGCAAAAGCTGGTATCTAATAAAGAAATTTCAATCATTGAATACATTTGTATACCTCGATGGCGTAGTGGTCAGTGTAACCGACTGCCACGCCTGAGGTCGCGGGTTCGATTCTCGCACAAGTCAAACATTTGTGTGCATGAACATGGATGTTTGTCTTGGTCTGGGTGTTTCTATGTATCATATGTATGTATTTACAAAAAAAAGCATATATGTATGTTTATCCATTGTCTAGTACCCATAGTACAAGCTCTGCTTAGTTTGCGCTAGATGGTGTTGTGTGTATGTGATAGAATATTATTATTATTTGTATTGGTACACAAGTATTGAATGACAATGGCGATTGTATACATCTTCAATCAATAATTATTGTAATTAGTCACCGGCAGTATCTATTAACGTATGCACTTTGATCATATCTATGCTAAACTATTGTGAGTCATCGCCCTTCCTGGATTCGTAGCCATTTTATACCAATGTGTCATAATTATATACTTATGCTGGATTGTATGACAGTTTATTTTCCCCTTATTTTTTTTTGTTTTTATACGACTAAGATGGCAAAAAAGCATACGGCTCACCCGATGGTAAGTGGTCACCGTAGCCTCTATAGGCTACGTCCATACGCCTGCGACACCAGAGGCATCACTTGCACGTTGCCGACCCTTTAGGAATGGAAGTGGGAAGGAGAAAGAGCGGGAAGAGGGAAAGAGATTGGGCCTCCGACACTCTCACTCACCGAACGAAACACAACAATAGGAATACTGGTATTTCACGTCGATATTCTGTGAGAGGGTAGTCCTTCCGCGGTCGAGCCGGCCCATTCATGCTGGAATCAGCGAGGCTCCAACTACTCTTTTTTTCTTTATTTAAATCAGATTCAGATTCTCTCGAGCCCATTAAAATTTTTATTCAAATTAGACTACTGCCGCACTATGAACAATTCCTGTGTCGCGGGGGACTTTACAAACATTCAAACAACGGACACAAAGAACACTCAGACTTGGAACAAGTATTTGTGGATGACACAATTTTTTTGCCCCGTGTGGGCTTCGAACCCACAACACTCGACGCAGTAGCCGTGGCGAAGCGACCTTCTAAACTATCTTATCAAGCAGTACTGCAGACTGCAGCACGAAGTTTCCTTTCTTTCTTTTTGTTTCTTTTAAAAAAAAGTATGGGACTGAAAATTTCATAACTGAAAGGCCCAATAACACTGACTCCTGTAATACAGTATTTAACTAGCTCAGGGGTCAGGGATTCAAATAATTGTAAAACATAGGTTTATGTCAATAAAGATATTATTATTAAAAAAAAATAACACTGCCCGACCCGAAATCGAATAATAATCATACATACATACATAGATTCACGCCTGTTTCCCAGAGGGGTAGGCAGAGACTACGGATTCCCATTTGCTACGATCCTAACACACTTCTCTATAATAATAATAATAATCATCATATTTTTAAAATCGACTCATGAATTGTCTCTACAGCTGGAGCAATTAATCCAAAAAAGCTTATTAGTACAGTTCTTGCAACTCACGAAAGCGAGCGGGCTTTATGTGTACATGCACAGTGCGGTAGTGTGCGTGTTTGGCAGAGCGGTCAGTTGCGAGCGACACTTACACACACACATACATAGCCCGCTCGCCATCGTGAGTTGCAAGAACTATACATAGTTTATTTATAAAAAGACGGGTGATAAAATGGATCGAAATTTTCCCACAAGACATGTACTTATGGGGCTCTCCAAAAAGGGTGTAAAAAGGTTTTAACAGGCTCGGCAAAGCGCAAGTGATGCCTCTGGTGTCGCAGGCGTCCATAGGCTACGGTGACCACTTACCATCAGGTGGGCCGTAAGCTTGTTTGCCACTTTACTTGTATAAATAATTAAAAATACCTCTGCATTACGGCCTACGCTGCTTCAACTATTCTTAGTACTATTTATCGTTACACTATAAAACTACTATCAACATTATAACGATATGCTTTACTTTCTCAGAAACTACTGAACTACACATTATCGTTATCGATATGACACATTTCTGGTTATCAAAAAGGTTCTTACACATTGGCGTGTCTATCGAACGAACGCGTTACTCGCAATCTCGAACATGCTTTGTTTTTTTTTTTATACAACTAAAGTGGCAAACAAGCGTGCTGCCCACCTGATGGTAAGTGGTCACCGTATCCTATGAACGCCTGCGACACCAGAGGCATCACTTGCGCGTTGCCGACCCTTTAGGAAAGGAAGTGGGAAGGAGAAGGAGCGGGATGGGGAAAAGTGGGTGATTGGGCCTCCGGCACTCTCACTCACCGAACGAAACACAACAGTAGAAATACTGCTATTTCACGTCGATATTCTGTGAGAGGGTAGTCCTTCTCCGGTCGAGCCGGCCCATTCATGCTGAAATCAGCGAGGCTCTACTTACTCATTTTTGTGTGTTACCTCAGAACATTTCTAGGTGAACCAATTTTGATGATTCTTTTTTTATTTGAAAGCTGGTGCATCCCATGTGGTCCCGTTTTAATATGATTTTGAGTTATCTTTAATAATGCATATTTGTTTGACTTCAACTACATTAATTATGCCAAAATAATTGTATAAAATAAAAAAATAATAATATGAGTCAAATTGAGAACCTCCTCCTTTTTTTTGGAGTCGGTAAAATATATGCTCGCTCGGTTGCCGAACATTCAAGAAACGCGCGTGTTTCTTGAATGCCCGACTAGTGCCAATGTGTACGAGGCCTTATCCTGGCTATATTAGCTACTTTACTTTGAACGTCACGATGTTATCAGATATCTGTTTGGGAACGAGATAGCTATGCTGTTTACCTATTATATTGAAATACGATACTCATACTTACCGTTAAGGAATCCCGGAACTAGTAAGGAGAATTATACTATTGACTCGTCAAGCTTGTGATGAAACTATTCCTACTAAGTATAACTATATAATAAATATGTATAATATAATCTTCTCCCTAGCCTTTATTATTCCCAAGGCACTTGGGGTCGGCTTTCTAGTCTAACAGGATTTGACTGGATATCAGTTTTTACACGGAGCGACTGCCTTTTGACCTTCGCAACCCGAAAGCTAACGATACCCTAAGGCTAGACCAGTGTCAGGATATTAGAGGGCACTGACTTCCCAATAACGACTGCCATAGATGTTGATGGCAGCCGGGACCGACGGATTAACATGCTCTCCGAGGCACGGAGCAGAAGATAATTGTCAATCAAGACGCACATAATTTCGAGAAGTCATATAACTTCCGAAAGTCAGAGGTGCGCGACGTGGATTCGAACCCAAGACCATCTGCATTGCAGTCTGTTGGTCTCCCCACTGAGCTATTGGTGCGCAACAACCTCTGATTTTCGGAATTTATATGACTTTTCGAAATTATGTGCGTATTGATTGTCAATTATCGCCTGCTCCGTGCCTCAGAGAGCACATTAAGCTGTCGTTCCAGGCTGCCATGAACATCTGTGGCAGTCGTTATTGGGAGAGTGTTGACACAAAAGATCCCACTGGGTCGAAGTGTCGGCGGTCTGCACTGACTGGGGGGCCAGTCATAAGATAAGTAAGTTATGCGATTAAAATATCCATTGTTCTCACCTTTTTCCCATCGCGAAACTTCACAGTACCCTCGATGATAGAATTGGCGGGACTTGAGTCCGCCATCTTGGATTCCGAGTGTCACGTGATGCGACCGCAGCGCCGCCGTGGCGACATAGTGAACTAACACATTTTACACCAAGTAACTTCTCTTTTTTCACTGAATTCACACTTTTTGTACACTGCACTGTCTACACTTAAATCTGTAACAAATAAAAACAAGATTATAATATAAATTCAATAGGTAAGGAATTAATGGAGTTGTAATTTGTTATTTGTAAAGGAAACGGGGGAATTAATTAATGTATACTAATCCTAACTAATATTATAAAAGCGAAAATGAGTTTGTTTGTTTGTTTGTTACCTTTTCACGCCTAAACCACTGAACCGATCATCCTGAAATTCTGCATATACGTTATCAGATATACAGAAGCGGACATAGGCTACCTTTCATCCCGAAAAAGATTACTGTTACCGAGGAAAACAACAATAACGTTCTTATGATAATAGATGGCGCCACGTGTCTTTCGAATCATGATTGAATTATATTATTATTACAAGCAGAGTACAACCCGAATTAATTGTCAAAATTAACGCGAGCGAAGCCGTGGGCAAAAGCTAGTAATATTATAAAGCTGAAGAGTTTGTTTGTTTGAACGCGCTAGTCTCAGGAACTACTGGTTCGATTTGAAAAATTATTTTAGTATTGGATAGCCTATTTATCGAGGAAGGCTATTGCCTATATAAAATCACGCCACGACCCACGGGGCGGCGCAGTAACGATAAACCCGGGTGAAACCGCGGGAACATCTAGTTTATCATAATTACAAGTGATTGTGTGTAATTATGACATATACCGAAACGAATCAAGTTCCCCTGTTGAGGATCTATTTATTCATTCATTAAAACCATGCGATGCTACGGTTGAAATAATTATGACAGCTGGCTACACGCGCAAGTTGTTTGCGCAGGATAACAGGGTTACTTGCGCATGTGGCTCGCGTTAATATGATGTGGTTACACGCAAACGCCGCAACCTGCGCATGGTTGCCTTGTCGTGTAAAAGGGCCATACATGTAAAGATACGTAGCTTAAATAATAAACGAAACTTATGGAATTGGAAACCATAAAACAGGTTTTATCTATACTAATATTATAAAGTTGAAGAGTTTGTTTGTTTGAACGCGCTAATCTCAGGAATTACTGGTCCGAATTGAAAAATTCTTTTAGTGTTGGATAGCTCATTTATCGAGGAAGGCTATAGGCTATATAACATCATGCTACGACACACGGGGGCGGCGCAGTAATCATAAACGCGGTTGAAACCGCGTGCACTTTTAGTCATATGATACATTGATTATAAGTATATAATTATGTATGTTCATCCATTGTCTAGTACCCATAGTACAAGCTCTGCTTAGTTTGGGCTAGATGGTGTTGTGTGTATGTAATAGAATATTGTATTATATTGTATATATTATATCGTTTTAATTTAAGACTATGAATTCAAGTCAGAAAACACAATGCATTAACCATCAGGCATTAAGGGACCTTAAGGACAGGCTTGCCTACTGTGGGGTCGTCGGATATTAACATTATTGTAATGGTTTTAGTCCAAATATTTTATTTTATTTTATCAAATTATGCATAACGTTGTCTTCCAATAGGTAAGGCATTGTATTATACTTGGGAGCGAGAGGTAGTGGGTTCAAATCGCATCAATTAAACTACAGATATAAACTTCTAACAAAAGCATATACGCTCAGTTGAAGGGGTTACCAAAAAAACTAGCAACTTGTCACACAAATTACTACTAACTACCTCCATTAAAAAAGTAATAATTATATGAACAAATTAATCCTTACTTAATATTATAAAAGCGAAAATGAGTTTGTTTGTTTGTTACCTTTTCACGCCTAAACCACTGAACCGATCATCCTGAAATTTTGCATATACGTTTACAGGTGTACAGAAACGGACATAGGCTACCCTTCATCCCGAAAAAAAATACTGTCCCCAAGGAAAACAATAATAATGTTGTTATCATAATAGAGTGCGCCACGTGTCTTTCGAATCATGATTGAATTATATTATTACAAGCAGAGTACAACCCGAATTGATTGTCAAATTCTAAATTAACGCGAGCGAAGCCGCGGGCAAAAGCTAGTAAAAATAATTCTAATTACATATTCAAATAAGTCGTGAAACTAATTATTTAAAAGCCTTCAATTTCGTTTCGCTTAAAATATCCTTAAACGGAGTCACTGGACTCCTTTCACATTAGCAAACGTGTATTAATTATTTATAAAATCAAGGATGCAATTATCTTTATCAAAGCGTTCGCTATTTGATAGGTATTTAGTTGGTCATTATTTTGATAACACTTGCCATACAATTTACAACCTTAAGACGTTACATTAAAACTTAAATAAACTGTGATGCTATGAATCGACCTTCAAGCCTCATTCGTTACGTCTAGATTTTTTAGTACTATTCATATAATTCTTAACGATTTGAGTTGAAAAGCTGTCTAATTGTTGGCCGTAGACAAAAACCGAAGAATTGGTCAATTTCGGCGTTCAGAATACATTGTTCATTATTTTTAGGTCAACTTGAATCTATCTATTCTTTATTGAGCTTGAAGTTTTTATTTGGCAAAAAAGTGTTGTTCGTTTCGAATGAGGAAATTGACAGATACCTGCTGTGTTTATAAGGAAACAGTTAAAGGTGACTTTTACCTAGAAGCTGACGGCTAAGAATATTTATCTTTCTTGGAAAAAGCATATAAGCATGTATTAAGTTCATGCAGACTTCCTGTGCAGATTGAGATTGACACACGATTCAATCTGCAGAGCCTGTGGTGAGCAGGACGAGTCTATATCGCACCTACTGTGTGAATGCGACGCGTTGGCTGGACTTAGGATGGGTCTGATGGGATTGGCATATCCAAACCCTGAAGACTTCAGGCTTCTCCCTCTGAATTGTACACTGCGGCTAATGCAGTACATTCATAAGAAGATAGCTAAGGGATGAATCTTGGGGCCGACACAAAAGATCCCACTGGATCGAAGTGTCGCCGGTCTGTACTGACTGGCCCCCACACACAAGATAAGATAAGATGTATTAAGTAACTAAACATTGGATATAATCAACACGTTAAGTCTCGTCGCGGATGTGGGCAAATACTAAGATATAAGAAAAGAAAAAGAAGTGATATGCTGAGCTCTTACAGAGTTATATTCTCGGTATCAATTCCACAGTTGCACTTTAACCGAGACTGTCATTAATCACCTTTGGCAACTAATCCTAACTAATTTATAAATGCGAATGTATGTTTGTTTGTTACGCTTTCACGTCGTAACTACTCGACCGATCATCATGAAATTTCGTATACACGTGTTCAGAAGTATAGAAAAGGACATAGGGTACATCTAGAAATAGTGCTGTTGTCGAGAGATAGAATTAAAACAAAATCTTGATTAATGCGAGCGAGGCCGCGGGCAAAATCTAGTTACAATGTACATCAGACTCAAACCTGAGGGCCATTACTCGAAATAAAGTATGTTCAAAAGAAAATTCTGATCTACTTTAAAAGTCAAATGTGAACTGAAATGCATTTCAAGTCCACATACGATATTTATTTTAATTTGTGATATTTATGACGCTGAGACTAAATCGGCACTCGATTTTAAACATTTTATATTAGGAGAATTGACTCAGTTTGTCACCACAAGGGTCGTTGAACATGCACTACACATAGTTCGAAATATTTTTAGATTTATTACCTACTTACTACCGTGCACATATTCAGAAGCCGTGTTGCTAATGAAAATTTTCTTGTAGAACATTCAAATAACGCTTTACCTGACAATCAATCAAAACCCTAACTTACGGCACAAAACCAGCGAATAAGTAATTTAATACAATAAAGACCACTTATATTAAACATTACCAGTTTCAGTATTTATTACAGTGATAAATACGTAATTGAGAAAATGACCGCCATTTTAATTTTTTGGGTCAATCTATCCATCTCTTACAGTGTCATCTACATTGATTACCGACCTCATAAAATATCCATTTCATTTGACTCAACAGCTCCTACACGCTAACAAGTTCAATTTAAAATTCAAATTTGATAAAACACTCGTGAAGGTAGTTCTATAATATATTTAAATTTGCAAAAAGCAGAAAAACAGTTTTATTAAGCTAACAAGTTGACCCGGCCGACGGCGGTTAAGTTTGAAATTAAAAAACTTTTCAGATTATCGATATTGGGGGGGAAAAGTCGAAACATAACAAATTTACAGGTAGTAGATGATATATGAACAATATGTACATAGTTATATTCCATACTAATATTATACGCTTGTGAAAATATTGGATGGATGTTTGTTTAGTCAATCACGCGTAAACCGTTGAACGGCTTTGGATAAAATAAACTTGGGATACAACAGGATACTTTTATACCAGTATGCATTTTCAGAAGATTTACGAGGATGAAGCCATGGCAGGAACACACATTATAAAAAGTACTAGATGTTCCCGTTGTTTCACCCACGTTCGTATCGTTACTGCGCCGCCCCCGTGGGTCGTAGCGTGATGTTATATAGCCTATAGCCTTCATCAATAAATAGGCTATTCAACACTAAAAGAATGATTCAAATCGAACTTGTAGTTCCTGAGATTAGCGCGTTCAAACAAACAAGCTCTTCAGCTTTATATTAATACTAGATGTTCCCACGGTTTCACCCGCGTTTATCGTTACTGCGCCGCCCCCGTGGGTCGTAGCGTGATGTTATATAGCCTATAGCCTTCCTCGATAAATAGGCTATCCAACACTAAAAGAATTTTTCAAATCGAACCAGTAGTAATCACGCAGAATAAACCAGGAGAAACATCGTTTGTATTATATCTGTAATGGGTAATTATTTTGCTGCAATGTTATTTTAAAACTGCGATATCTCCTAAGATATTCATTGAAATCGAATGATGTAAAGGGCAATTTTGTTTTAAATTAAATACTTGTGATGAATAACGTATTTATATGGATAAGGATTAATATCATGTTTATAATAATACCTTCGCAAATAATGTTTATAATAATACCTTCGCAAAATAAAAAAAAAAGAACAAATTTGGTTAGCATAAAAATGGCTATAGTGAGCCAACCTTAAAAGATAAACATATGCTGTCGCGGACTTTTTTTAGAACTTTTAAAGGGGAACAATTCTGTCATACATGATTTTTGCGAAACTTTAACTGTTTACGCAGCGCACGCAGCGGAAGCTCTCAAAAGGAAAAAATACCCTCCGATTTTGAAACATTCTTCATTGGTGCTCCGCTCCTATTGATCTTAGCGTAATGATATATAGCCTATAGCCTTCCTCGATAAATGGGCTATCTAACACTGAAAGAATTCTTCAAATCGGACCAGTAGTTCCTGAGATTAGCGCGTTCAAGCAAACAAACATACAAACAAACAAACTCTTCAGCTTTATAATATTAGTATAGATAAATACGAAATTACTGAAAACTGAAGATGTTTCGATGATAAATAATTAATCTACACTTAAAGTTAATCGGATTTGGATGAAACATCAAATGACCAGATCATGTCCTGGATTAGCAAATAGGATATGTTTCATCCCGGTGTCCGTTCTATTCAAAGAGAAAAAGCTAATTTCTAGATAAAGAATATTGTGAGCCTTGCTGATTCTTTAGCTTAAGTTGTACAGCTAATAGGTAAGTGTCGGCTTCAATTTTGGGCCGTGGCCCGCCGGGGACAATCAACCAGCCTGGTCGAAGGATTCTCTCTTTTTCTTGGACATCACACCACGTTCCTCCACAAATCCTTGGCATAATATGCAACTGCATCATTCGAAAGAGACTAGATCCTACTCTTCTCCCTAGCTTTTATTATTCCCAAGTCAATTGGGGTCGGCTTTCTAGTCTAACCGGATTTGACTGGGTATCAGTTTTTACACGGAGCGACTGCCATCTGGCCTCCGCAACCCGAAGGCTAACGATACCCTAAGCCTAGACCAGTGTCAGGATATTAGAGGGCACTGACTTCCCAATAACGACTGCCATAGACGTTCATGACAGCCGGGACCAACGGCTTAACGTGCTCTCCGAGGCACGGAGCAGGCGATAATTGTCAATCAATACGCACATAATTTCGAAAAATCATATAACTTCCGAAAGTCAGAGGTGCGCGACGTGGGTTTGAACCCGAGACCCTCTGCATTGCAGTCCGTTGGTCTCCCTACTGAGCTATATAGATCCTACAATACAGAGAAATCTAGTGGAGGATCTGCGGCATAAATCTACGTATTTAAAAATATATATATCGAGTTGAGTAAAGAGGTTGTGTTTATCTTTCAGTATATTTTAATAAGCAGCAGTTCGGATTTTAGATGTTAATGAACTAGAGCCTTACTAACTAAACATAATTAGAGAAATGCGGGTGCTATCAGGCTTTTGTTGAACTTTTCGTTGAGCTAAGACATGTTATGTTTAAGTTATTAAGTTTATTAAGTTTTTTAATAATAATATTAATAATAAAATAAAATACATCATTACAAAGTTCAAACAGTTACAAAAAATGAACATTGAGTGGAACAGTGAAAGTTTGTAAACAGCTTGGGAACATTTGCAACCGAACTAGGTGGTGACCTGTATCTCGGTATGCAGCTCATCCCCTTGCAAAAATTGTACAAATTTAAAAGCCAGTTTCTAAACGTAATGGTATTTACTTATAACAAATTAATAGGTTGCCAAAGCACAGGTATAATGTATGTATAATATGTGTGTGTGTGTGTGTGTGTGTGTGTGTGTGTGTGTGTGTGTGTGTGTGTGTGTGTGTGTGTGTGTATGTGTGTGTGTTTACCTAGAACAATAATTATATGAATTACCATTTTATATACAGTACTATAAGATGCATTAAATATACATTAAATTATCCTCGAAGGGCTAGGCAAAAGTGTATTATAGCTAGATTTCGAAGCTATGGTTTTTGGTCCAAAGTAACAAGGGCGGATATCCACCGTCGATACACGAAAATATTTGTTACTAGATGTTCCCGCGGTTTCACCCGCGTTTATCGTTACTGCGCCGCCCCCGTGGGTCGTAGCGTGATGTTATATGGCCTATAGCCTTCCTCGATAAATAGGCTATCCAACACTAAAAGAATTTTTCAAATCGAACCAGTAGTTCCTGAGATTAGCGCGTTCAAACAAACAAACTCTTTAGCTTTACAATATTAGTATAGATTTAACCAGTTAGATTAATTTTCATTCTTTTTCTTGTGTAGGTACCTAGACATAATATAAAAAAAATAATTAAACTCTCTTACCCCACAACTCCTAATAATCCTAAAAGACCAAAACAAATACATCACCGAATACAAAATACCTCAAACGGGCAAAAAAAAAAAAGATTAATCCCCGCGATCCCCATGTGGCGCAGAATAGGGATCGTATTCAATAACAAACAGCGGAATGGTACCCACGTGCACAGTTAAATGTATCGCAGATGTGAATCGGACTGAACGAGGGACTTCCATCATTAATACAGTACTGTAAATATTGCGATATCGATTGGTCAATGGAAAAATACAGGTTGTTTCGTGTCGTTACGATGGCGAAGAGTGAATGTGTTAATACTAGCTGTGCCTCGCTGTTTTACTGATTTTGAATGACATTGGTCCGCTGCTTTGGTCCTAAAGTATGTCTATAACCTTCTTAAACGGGCTATGTGATACAACATTATTATCAAATAGGACTAGTAGTTATAATAATAATAATAACTTTATTTCCAAGAATATGGTGATATATAGGCTCTTAAATTAAATGTTGTACAGCATATTCTGTCATTACAGGCGTGCAAATATAGTTTGTTCAGACATCAAAATTATTTATTTATTACTTTCTTATTATTATCATGCAATTGTAGTAAATTACACCTAACATTTACTTATATTCCACAATTAAAATATAGAGAGTCATATTATTATATTGATAATGTCCAAATTTAAAATGTTCCTGAGATATTCAAACTGTTCAGTTTTACAATATTGGAAAAGGTTTACTCTTTGATTTATAATCAAAATAATAATAAATCCTCATCAACAAAAATCTTTAAACTGCAGATTACAATCATTTTTAATCTTACACCTCAAGATTTTAGATTCGGTGATGCAGTGGTAGTTCATGCGACAGCTCAGCATGAGGTTCCAGGTTTGATTTCAAGGGTAAACAAGGATAGACAGTAGCCTTGTTTCTTTTAACTTAGACCGAGACCCTTAGCAGTCCAAATGTGTATATAATTCACTTCTGTCGACCACTATCAGTATGTCATATTAATTTCGATCGGTAGTTTAATAACATTGAATTCACTTAACTAGTTTTTCAGGATTTTCCAACCAGTTTTTAACGTCACCTGGATCTTTTACCACTGCTTCACGACCCAACCTCTTGTCACAGCAGACTTCAACCAATATTAACTTCTAGTCAGGTATCCACTTCAAACTTCCGACAAAACTTTTATATGTGGGTAATAGAGTTGTCTACTAAATAGTAATCCTACAACTGTATTACATACAAAACGTACTTCCCACTGTCAGAAAAATGGTAAAAAGTTAAACATTTGCGTGGATCACGCATATGAATAACTTCGAAGGAAATAATTTGCTTTTATGGGGCCAGGAACTAGGAATATGATCGTAAAAGCAACATTGTATTTGTGTATGTTTTGTTCCGTTGTTCTTTTTATTGGCATGTTAATTTGGGGGATGGAGTCGAGTTTATTAGGAGTAATACCCTTGTAAAATTGGTGTAAGTGTCATAGGAAATTAAAGGATTGCTTCAAAAACTTACTGATACTATAGTAGTGTAGTTCTGCCGATGTCATAACTCTCTTTATAGAGAAAAACTATCATGGTTATTCGAAATGTCCTAATTGTAAGAAAATGTGTGTATCTATAATAATAATAATAAAATTTATTCGGCTAAAAAAAGAGTACAATAGTAGACTTATATTAACTCTTAATTATTATCAAATTAAATCTTAATATCTAACAATAATTCAATGACTTAATAAACTAGTTTATAACCAATATAATAATTACAGTAATCTGTTATGTCAAGAAAGGATAATTAAACATCTTTAAATTATTACAAGCTACTTGCCTGAACTAGGTTAGACCTGTGTTTCAGGCGATCAGTTGTCTATCTATTTTAAAGTGGACATTTATTTAAATATCTATTTGAACAATAATATAACTAAATATAAACTTAAGCTAAAACTGCCTTTACACGTACAAGCAACTGTGTAAACTATACTAATATTATATTATAACTATACTAATGCTGAAGAGTTTGTTTGTTTGTTTGAACGCGCTAATCTCAGGAACAACTGATTCGAATTGAAAATTATTTTAGTGTTGGATAGCCTATTTATCGAGGAAGGCTATATAACATCACGCTACGACCCACGAGTGCGGCGCAGTAACGATAAACGCGGGTGAAACCGCGGGAACATCTAGTAAACTAATAAAGACAATAACTAATAGAAATAAATATACAAAATGAATGTAATATTTGACGATTGGTTGTAATCGTATGATAGAACGAAAATAAAAATATTTAATGTCGTAAGAAATTTATTTATAACATTTTTATACTGAGATTATGCAGCATTTTCGAGATCTAGTAGATGACAGAAAACATATTTTACAAATTTTATGTCTCAGGATGGACGTGTAAAGAAAGAAAAAAGAAGAAAAAGTAAGAAAAATAGCAATACTATATTAAATAAATGTGATTTACATAATGTTGTCTTCTGTTTACGCGAATGTTATTCATTGAAATTAAACTACTATATACGGATTTTATCGCGTTGTTTATTTGACACTTTATTCTCTCCCCGTGACCATGGCTGCTGAAAAGCAACCGAAATGTCGGGGAAAGTGTAAACACAAATATAAATAGTATAATAGTATAGTAATAGTTTTAGTTTCAATAATTTAATTAGCTTAAAAATTTGTAAAGTTTAGTAGTAATAGTAGAGTAACAGTTTTCAAAATTTTGTAATAAAGTGTCAAATAAACAACGCGATAAAATCCGTGTATAGTAGTTTAATTTCAATAAATAAATGTGACTTTGATATTCATTCTTTATAAGTGAACTCAGATTTACCTCATCTCGTGAAATCCTAAAAGATGAAGCAATATAAATAAATATTACGAAGTGGGCATAATTTACAACATGCTGTGTATGAACAGGGTGCCCATAAATTTGTATTCGTATAACGTTTTCGACAAAATTGTTAATATCTACCCTAATATCGCTTATAATATAAATATTAATTTCCTCATAATGTCGGGAACCATTACCAAGTGGGGCAGTCAAATGGCCTCTTGCCAGCTGACATTATCATGATTTTATCTTAAATATATTATTTTTATTTTATTGTTAGTTCACGCATTTTCAAGTCAGCGATTTTAGGCTGCCAAATTTTGCGGTTGGGATGAATGTAGATCACTAACTAAAAATGGCATCGTGAAGACTATTTGGCGGCATATATGTATATAAAAGCTCGATAAAATATACCACGAAAAACATACAATATAATTACTTATGGCCACTGTATCGTCAAATGTTTTGTTCTTCAGTTAAATATTATTTTTAAACTACCTACGCCTCCAAAACGGATAGCGAGAAAGAAATTAAATCAAAACCGACTACCTCAAAACTCCAGCATACAAAAACTATAAACAAAAGTCAATAGCCTCGTTTCCAAAACATAATTGTTCGACAATTCTTTTTTTTGAAATTCGAAACATCTGCTCACAAGGATTGATTTTTCTTTTTTTTTTACAATAAGTTACTGTTAAGTTGGCACCCACTTGGGGACAAAGATACTATTATATTAGGTTTCTTCGCAACTGTGCAAAATGTAGGCAGATGGCCAGGGTTGTCACGGCTCAGTTATTATATATAATATGATCTATGGGTGACCGAGTAACTGATTAATAGAGCGGTACATTTCGGTAATCGAATTTATGGTAAAACTGGGTAAATGTACGTTCGCTTTTTGTCATGCATTTTTATGAAACATTATCATATGATTTTCGTTGTAATAATATAGAAACGTTGTTGTTTTCGGACTGATTGATGTTCAGAGATTATTGATGCGAACGCGATATTCGCATTAATGGTAATGTACTTTCATTTATATATCAAACGTATTAGATAGAGTTACGAATTTAAGTTTTTTTTTTAGTTTTTTTATTGCCATTTGTGGCAGACGAGCAAGTGGCCCACCTGATGGAAAGTGGTAACCGCTGCTCATGGACTTCAGCAATGTCAGGACACAGCAAAGACGCTGCCTACCGTGAAAGAAGAACTCTCTTTAAAGCTCGTTTAAGTGTGAAGATATTAGAACAAAACATAAATTACAAATTAAAGTGAAAAGGTAAAACTATAAACCAAAACCTGTAACAAATCTATATCTACAATATAGAATTTCCATAACAAAACCTGACTGATGTACGAGTATATTAAATCAAAGCTTTAACATTGACCTATTGAGTTGCAGCGGCACACCGCTGGCTAGACAATAGATTTTTAATTATATCTGGTATTCTAAGACTTGGCAGACTACGCATAAGTACAGTATGAAAGCATCATTCGACTACTTAATCTATGCATACCAAGACAGAAAATAAAGAACTAAATTAAAAAAGAAACAATCGGAAACAATCAAAATCTAAACACAAAAAACTAATTAAAAAAAAGAGCATAAAAAGAACAATTCAAATCTGTTCGCAATTTAAAATACAGCCACGTGGCACATTCAATCGTTTGACATCCTTACAAAATGGCGTCGGGACAGACCACCTGCCTGTCTTGGACCGGATTATTTAAAACATTTCCTTTGTACAACGGCTTTATTAAAATACTAGAACTCCTGAGGGATTTTGCATTTTAAAGTATGCGTAGATATTATAAGTTGTCTTCACTTTTCATTCTGTGAATAAGATTATGTATTACGGAATATGAAAACGAGACATAGGTATTTTTTGAAGTGAAAACTTCTTTAGGCGCGTTGAGCACTTCTTGGGTGAACAAAAATCATGGAACTCGCGTCATCGTCACGCTTCCACGCTTTATTATTTTTTTAGAATATTAACAATATCTCAGAAATGGTGCATTCTACGCAAAAAATAATGAAATTTTGACCCCATTAATAACCCCTAAGAGAGTATCAGGAACTAGCATCCGACGCGCACCTTTTTTTTTTGGTTTATAAAGAAGTATATATGATCAAGGATTAAAGTTTTCACTTCTATCGGCAGTCCCCAAAGACTGCTCCAAATTTTTCTTTTAAATAAGATTACGCGATTCATGAGTAGCTTTATATTACAAAATTGCGGGTTGTAAGTTGTTTTTTTTTAAGTTGCGATGTCATATTTTCGATTAAACATTCGTACATTCAATTAATTTGAATGTAATAATCATTGATTTATATTTTATTTTATTACAATACATAAACTAATGCACAGTTGAATTTGAACAATAATCTTAATCAGTTTAGTATGCAAATTTATCGACGATACTATTTTTAATTTCTTTTGCCTTGCAAAGAAATTGTAATAAATGGTTATCAAATTGTGTTATGTATATTCCGTCATAATTCGCATCATAATTGACCACGTATATCCGTATATCAACATATAAATCCAAACTAATATTATAAATGCGAATGTGAGTTTGTTTGTAACGCTTTCACGCCTCAACTACTCGACTGATCATTATAAAATTTCGCATACACGATACGTACGCATACAGCAAAAAAATAGCTTATCTTTCATCCAGAAAAAAGCTAGTAAATATGTATACTTTCGAATAGTAATTTTTTATAGGCCGACTCCATACATCTGAGTTTCCTGAGTTATTAACCCTAGAACGCCGTCAGGTGAACTCGAATGCTCAATGCGGTCTCGCAGACCACCTGCCTCGCGTGAACCAGATTAATATTGACTATACAGTTGGATACTGTTATTTCTTTGCTGAAATTAATATACGTTCTATTTGTAAGGAATTGTTTGTTGGAATTGGAATAACGGTACGCAAGATACGGATATATATTCTTAAACAATCATGTCACTACATACTACAAAACAAAGACCGCGTCTGTCTGTCTTCGCGATAAACTCAAAAACGAGTGCACGGATTTTTATGCAGTTTACACCGATAGACAAAGTATAAGGAAGGTTCAGTTGTATAAATTGTTAAGGCTTTGTGTGAATTGGTTGAAATATGACGATAATTGTTGATAATGTCGAAAAAAGTCAAATTAAGTCCTGGCTGTAACTGTAGTGAAATAACTTCAAAATCAATACAAGTTTTTTATTCAAACTTAGATATATTTTTATGTGCCGTTGTCGTCATTACCAAAGACTATTTGAGGTAAATGAAATCAATTTAATAACCGCTATTTATGAAATGGCCATTTAAAATAATAAATACCTAACGGAAAAAATGCCTAAAGAATGCGTCAGTTTATCTACATATATTATACTAGATGTTCCCGCGGTTTCACCTGCGTTTATCGTTACTGCGCCGCCCCCGTGGGTCGTAGCGTGATGTTATATAGCCTTCCTCGATAAATAGGCTATCCAACACTAAAATAATTTTTAAAATCGAAACAGTAGTGCCTGAGATTAGCGCGTTCAAACAAACATACAAACAAACTCTTCAGCTTTATAATATTAGTATAGTCTTTATATATTCTAAAGTAATTAAAATAGTTCTACGCTCTATTTTAAATACAGTTAGACATAATTTGTGTCATGTTATGGGGAACTATGCAAATTAAAATCGTGGCCAGAAATTATTTAATTGTGTATGTAATTCTGTAATTGAACTGAATTATTGCCTTGTTTGAAATCTATACAAATAAATAAAATTGAAGTGTCTGTTTGTAATGTCAAAATAACAGCTTTTTATCTAATGCATATGAAAGTATATAAGGTACCTATACGAAAAGATCTATTTTTAAAATTGTTGTCTGTCTGTCTGTCTGTTTGTTCTGAGTAATCTCCAAAACGGCTAAACCGATTTTAACGGGACTTTCACTGGCAGATAGCTGATGTTATAAGGAGTAACATAGGTTACTTTGATTTTAGAAAACAAACAGGGTGCCGCGGAGACAAACACTTTTTAGTTAAAATCTACGCGGATGAAGTCGCAGGTATCAGCTAGTAATAACTAAAACTAAAAAATGCAGTGTTGGCAAGGGATTGCCATACAGAGGCCGTATTTGACACACGATACACAACTCAATTATAGCTTGCTTTAATGGTGAAGGGAAACATCATAAGACTATGTCTAAGAATTCTTCTCAATATTCTTCTACAGGAAGTGAAGTCTGCCATGCCACCATGACATAATGGTATGCCTACATAGTGGTCTATGGCCTAACCGTTCATCACTCAATAGAGGCTTGTGCTCAGCATAGTAAACTATGGCCAAACCCTTCATACATAGAAGTGGCTCGTGCCTATCAGTTGAATCTATATATTAATACGTGAAGCAAAAACTTTGTACTTATCCCTTTTTACGAAAATTATGCGGACGGAGGAGTATGAAATTTGGCACAGTTAAAGGGTATATGGAGAAGGAGGGGCGAATCCTAATATTTATATAAAATATGCATTAGAAATACATTAAATTAATGTAAAAACACTACACGCACACAACCATGCATTTGACACACGCAGTCGAAACGCGTAACTATGGATACATTATATCAATATATAATGACATAATATATCAGCAATATCTTACAGGCAAACTTTGGTCGAATTTCGAGCACTAGGCGACCGCTAGTAGATTATAAAGGGATTAAATATAATGATCATCAAAAATACTAATTGGTCAGCAAATATTGCACAGCATAACGAGCATCTATACGCCTCAAATCACTGCATTCCATCTCGGAAGTGTTAGGTTATGTTAGGTTCCTTTTTTTAAACCCACCCAAAAATAGGAGCCCCGCGAGGCGGGGCTCCGTCGACTTAGTTTGATCTCTTTAAAGTTTGCTGGCTATGAGTTGTTGATCAATTAGTTATTTCTGTTCACAGATTATATTTTCCTGCTCACAAAAATACCAATACTATGCTAACCATTTAAATAACACCCGATTATAAATATGCCCAATATTATTCAATAAAATCTTAGTTAATACAAAATATTTTAATCCATATATGCCTAAATATGGTTTTGAAACCAAAAACCGAAAACCATACAAGACGGGCATCCGCCATATGTTGAGATCAGATTTTACACGGTCAGATGGTTCGATTAAATTTATAGTAAAAACCACTCTATTACTACGATGTAAGGTTCAATTTTAGATGTTGGCAATGCTAATGGTTTTAAGTGATGTATTTCTAAGTAATCTTATGGTAATTATGTATTAAGTAGCGGTAAAAATGCGTATCATGTGGTACAACATATATGGTGGACTTAAGAAAGTTTGTATTTTATAAACTTTTAATATAATTTCTACAGTTCAAACCTAGAAAAAAATTGCCACTGTCTTGCTTTGACTGGGTAGTTTGGCATTGAGCTCTTTCGTAACCGACATATTTTGTGTCTATCGCTGAATCCTTATGTTCTTTATGTCGGTGGTTTTAATGTTTGTATTATTAATTTTGACTTTCACGACTCAGGTAACAGCAAGAGCCAAAAGCTATAAAAGGTATATTAATAACATTGAAAAATAACTATGTATTGTAATATATACAGAAAAACTACACTAAAGTGGCTTGCCCCCTCAACTGTGCACCTGGATTGCAAGTTTCCTGCAGAAGCGTCGTATTCGGGTCCTTTGCGACGGTCGCGCTACCAAATTTATGCAGGTCAATGCAGGAGTGCCTCAGGGTTCTGTCTTATCCCCTACGCTCTTTCTTCTGCATATCAATGATATATTGAATCTCGGCAACATACATTGTTATGCGGACGACAGTACCGTGCATGGGCGATATCTCGGACATCCTGGGGCCAAACAGGCTGAGGTTGAGGGGAAAAGGCGGAATCTTGTCGTTGAACTTGACCAGACCTTGGACCGCATCTATGAATGGGGTGCCAAGAACTTGGTCGAGTTCAACGCCAAGAAGACCAAAGCATGCGCGTTCTCAACAAAAAAGTCTCCGTTCCTTCCCCTTCCTTCTCTGAAGAACACTCCACTGGTGATACGTGACAGTCTCTCCATCTTAGGTATGGATCTTTGCCGCTCCCTTAATCAGAAAACCTATATCGAGAGCGTCATTAAGCAAGCTTCGCGAAAACTCGGAGTTCTGAACAGGGTGAGGCGGTTCTTTACGCCTGGGCAACTGTGCCTATTGTATAAGGCACAAGTGCGCCCTTGCGTGGAGTACTGTTCTCATCTTTGGGATGGCTCCGCGCAGTACTTGCTGGACGCTCTCGACCGGTTACAGCGGCGGGCTGTCCGTATCATCGGAGATCCAGAGGTCACGAGTTCACTGGAACCTCTGCAACTCCGTAGGGACATTGCCTCATTGGCATGTTTCTATAGAATATACCACGGGGAGTGCTCTGAAGAGTTATTCCACCTTATCCCGTCCTCCCCTTTCCTATCCAGAACAACGCGTGCTGAGCTCAGATGCCATCCTTACACGGTAGAGTCGATTAGAGCGCGTACCAAAAAGTTTGGGTCCTCATATCTCTGCCGAACGACCAAGGCATGGAATTCTCTGCCAAGGCACGTGTTTCCTTCTTCCTTCAATCCTGGGTTCTTTAAGCGGGGCGTGAAAAAGCATCTTCTCAGGCCGTCAAAGTAGAGACCTCAACATCGCCTCGGCTACTGTGGGTGCGATGTGGAGGCCACTGCTCTTAGACCACACGACTGCTTAACATCAGGTGGAGTGTGGTCATTTTGACGAGCAAAATAAAAAAATAAAAAAAAAAGTAATGTCGGTTTCCTAACAAAAAACAAATTAAACTACACAATTACAGATTTTTTCAAATCGAACTAGTAGTTCCTGAGATCAGCGCGTTCAAACAAACAAGCTACTAATATCATAAAACTAAAGAGTTTGTTTGTTTGTTTGTTTGTTTGAACGCGCTGATCGCAGGAACTACTGGTTCGATTTGAAAAATTCTTTTAGTATTGGATAGCTCATTTATCGAGGAAGGCTATAGACTATATAACATCACGCTACGACCCACAGGGGCGGCGCAGTAACGATAAACGCGGGTGAAACCGCGGGAACATTAGTAGATGATAAAGAGAGCATTGTCACTGTCAATATTACTGCTAGGGGAAATCGACCTTGTTGTTTCATGACGGTCGTCGAAATGAACCTCAACCGTAGGGTGGTAGACAACATTTTTGGCCGACTGTACCTACACAAATTTTACTCGGTACAATTATCTTTATATTCTTTTATTATTTGTTCTAATCAACGTTAATTTCAACAACTAATTGGAACCAACGTTAGTGCCAACATTACACCAACCCTGGATACAAATGTGGTCTAATTAACGTCTTGTGGCAGGGTTGCAGGACACCATTCAACCGGGTTCAATTAACACCGGGTAGATAGAGGGTTAGGTGGTTTAATCTAGACTTTAATATAGGTCATGGTCACGGGCAAATGTATCCGCAGAGATATAACATGTATGTGCCTATATCGCACTCTTAATAAAACAGCGACTTAACTCAAAATTTGGAAGTAAGGCAATTTTAACTCTAATTGTGTGAGTATAAATTGTACTATTATATTTGTATTAAGTAATTGCAACAGAGTTTAAATTTGTTTAATCCATAATACTCAGATAAGTCTCTGTTGTATTATAAGTGCGATATACGTAAATGTATCAGATAGCAAAAAGGGCATAAGTTTTTATTTTTGTTTATCAAATACTATGATTGCTAATTCCCGTCAACGGGATCAATCTCTGCGCTGTTACTGAAAGTTATACAACAGAAAATTATATTTCACTGTTCTGTGGGAAAACCCAATAAACACTTAGTCCGACCCGGGATTGAACGAGAGATGGACAACGGTCGCATTTACTGCTGCCCACTAGCCTTAGTATTTTGACTGCCTAGTCAATATACAGACCTAAGAAATCATGTAGCAGAAACAGAATTACTTTTAGATTCACATCATCAATGGTTTCTTTCCTCCTAAAACTACATAAGTGATCAATTCACATAAAACAGCAATACGAACATAATTTACACGAAATTTATCCATATTATCCTAATCCTAATCCTAACTTCCTATCCTAATCCTAACTAATATTATAAAAGCAAAAATGAGTTTGTTTGTTTGTTTGTTACACTTTCACGCCTAAACCACTGAACCGGTCATTCTGAAATTTTGCATATACGTTGTCAGGTTTACAGAAACGCACATAGGCTACTTTTCATCCCGAAAAAAATTACTGTTTCCGAGGAAAATAACAATAACGTTCTTATGATAATATGGCGCCACGTGCCTTTCGAATCATGATTGAATTATATTATTACAAGTAGAGTACAACCCGAATTGATTGTCAAATTCTAATTTAACGCGAGCGAAGCCGCGGTCAAAAGCTAGTATTACATTAATTTCCTTTCATATAAGAATCGAACCCTCTCTATGCAATAAATTGGTAGTTATCAACGACCCAATTCGCCATGTTGGGTCTCGCTTAGCCAGTTTGCAACTGAGCGGTCATTACGTTCTTTTATCGTCTTGGCTTCCATTCTCCAGAAGACTTATTAGAGAAATAATAGAAGTCTTGTTAGCTGGAACGAAGCCAGAAAGAGGCAAAATATTTACGCTTATTAAGCGTGCTGTAACGCTCCAACACGGAGGCTCCCCATTAAGCTGAAGAGTCTGTTTGTTTGTTTAAACACGCTAATCTCAGGAACTACTGGTTCGATTTCAAAAATTATTTTAATGTTGGATATCCTATTTATCGAGGAAGGCTATAGGCTATATAACATCATGCTACGACCCACGGGGGCGGCGCAGTAACGATAAACGCCAGTGAAAGCGCGAGAACATCCAGTGAAAAAATAAACAGACAAACCGATATTAATATGAATAGGCACAGACAGTTACTTAATGATACTTTACGACTATTGTCACTACACCGCCAAGAGTACTCAGTACTGCTAAATTGCTAACGGCTCCAAACCCTGTAAAACGTAGCAGTGTCTACTATTACGTACTCTAATTTTCCTGTGGCTTGGCACCGTTGCCAAATCGCGCTTTGAAACATAAGCGATCCATGTTAAAGGTGCAGGCGATATTCTTACTTCATATCAAATCAAATCATTTATTTCGGGCTGTATAGGCCCATAGATAAATACCTTAACCTAAATTTACATATTATATAATTTTATAATACATACAACACCATCTAGCTCAAACTAAGCAGAGCTTGTACTATGGGTACTAGACAATAGATAAACATTACATATATACTTTTTTATTGTTTTATAAATACATACATATTATACCTACATAGAAACACCCAGACCAAGACAAACATCGATATTCATGCACGCAAATGTTTGACTTGTGCGGGAATTGAACCCGCGATCTCAGGCGTGGCTAACTTGAAGTTAGATAATCGATTTTCTGGCGATTTAAAAGTGGATGATGTTTTTGGCTCTAATTAATCTTGTTTCTCAAATAGTGTTGCCGATGTCGGGCATTGAAAACAGTTTAAAATTTGGCAACGTTTACTTCGTTGCCAAAATTTTAGGGAAACAAATAATCGCGTCAACAGTTTTTTTTTCTTTTTTTAATTTTTCATGTGTTTCGTAGAAACCAATTAACTTTTTAAGCGCTTGGCTAAATATCGATTACCGTGCCCCTAGCGCCCGGCTACAAATCGATAAAATAATACCTACAATAATTAGGTACGTGCAGAAATACAGAATTTTAAGTAAATGTTGAAAATCATATCTCAGATTCAAACTATTATTCAATAATGGTTTTAGTTGTACCACGCATTTAATAGAACGAAAATAAAACAAAAGTATCGTGCATGTTCTCTGTCGCAAAAATGCGACACAATCGGTAAAAAGGTGAAATGCCAATCATTTTAATTTTCTTTTTTTAAACATAGACATCTTTATTAGTAATAATTCCTGTATCTTCAACGATACAGGAATTATTGATACACGATGAATATGTGTGTAACCGACTGCCACGCCTGAGGTCGCGGGTTCGATTCCCACACAAGTCAAACATTTGTGTGCATGAACATGAATGTTTGTCTTGGTCTGGGTGTTTCTATGTATAATATGTATGTAATTACAAAAAAAAAAAGTATACAAGTATGTTTATCCATTGTCTAGTACCCATAGTACAAGCTCTGCTTAGTTAGGGGCTAGATGGTGTTGTGTGTATGTGGTAGAATATTATTATTATTCTCTTTATTACTGATTTTCTCTAATAATTACATTTTTAAATATAAATATAAAAATTATTATTATTATTATGTCTTAAATCCTGGAGTATTTTTTTTTCTGTTTTTTTTGTACAACTAAGGTGGCAAACAAGCATACGGCCCACCTGATGGTAAGTGGTCACCGTAGCCTATGGACGCCTGCAACACCAGAGGCATCACTTGCGCGTTGCCGACCCTTTAGGAAAGGACGTGGGAAGGAAAGTGAGCGGGATGGGGGAAAGGGGGTGATTGGGCCTCCGGTACTCTCACTCACCGAACGAAACACAACAGTAGGACTACTGCTATTCCATGTCGATATTCTGTGAGAGGGTAGTCCTTCCCCGGTCGAGCCGGCCTATTCATGCTGAAATCAGCGAGGCTCCACTTCTCAACGACATATTCAACCAACGGATACAAAGACAACCTACACAGAACAACCATGTATGGGTGACTTACATTTTTATGCCGAGGTATAGGCAGACAATATAATAATGTTAATATTCTACCACATACACACAACACCATCTAGTCCAAACTAAGCAGAGCTTGTACTATGGGCACTAGACAATGGGTAAACATACATATATCCTTTTTTTTGTAAATACATACATATTATACATAGAAACACCCAGACCAAGACAAACATCCATGTTCATGCACACAAATGTTTGACTTGTGCGGGAATCGAACCCGCGACCTCAGGCATGGCAGTCAGTTACACTAACCACTACGCCATCTAGGCAGACAATGCACAAAAATTAGCTCTTGCTAGATTAAATTGACAGCATTTCTATCGAATCGCTTTCTCCTATAAATGGGACGATACGGATTGACATAGACATGTTTCTGCAATGTCTGTCAGTTAATGAGGTGTAACGTGAATTGCCAACTTCACTTTATTATCTGCTGTCGACAGTACAACATTACTTAGCGTTATGATACCAATTGTGATGGCACCTTTCTCATAAAAATTCGTACCTATCATTCTTGCTAATAATCTTTCTCCTACCTTTCTTTAGTCTCTACTCACCCCTTCCAGATATAAGGGTGAGTCAATATCCTAACTAATATTATAAATGCGAATGTGAGTTTGTTTGTTACGATTTCACTCCTTAACTACTCAACCGATCATCATGAAACTTCTCATACACGTTTACCGGGGTAGGGATTTTTGTTCAGAGAGGTATCTAATCCAGAAAAAAGTATTGTTTCCGAGGTATTGATCATCATAATCTACATTTACACGAGCAGAGCTGCGGATAAAATCTAGTATGTAATATAAGGGTTGATGCCCATATACTTAAGGCAAAGCATTACTGTTTGTTTTAGAGTTTGAAACTCAGACTCTTGGATGGTAAACGATTTACCTCCTATTCCGTGATATTTAAAACATAGCTGGCGAAATGTGGATGTACATCACCGACCACTTCAGAAAGATAGGCGTAAGTCTGCAGTATGTACGACCAAACAAACTGCAACACAGAATCCTAACTTAATATTATAAAAGCGAAAATGAGTTTGTTTGTTACCTTTTCACGCCTAAACAACTGAACCGATCATCCTGAAATTTTGCATATACGTTGTCAAGTGTACAGAAACGGACATAGGAACATAGATTGACTATGTCCTGTATCTTATTGCAGTATTTATGCCCACACTCGCATTTGATGATAGAAGTTTGGAACCCAGGAAATTATCCTCATGCACCAAACATAATCAAATGACACTACAACATAGCAAAAGCACCACTGCTTATCTTGAGATCTCGGGTTCGAGCCCCGGGTAGGGTCAAGTGTTACAGGATTTTCACTCTAATTAAAGAGAGGGAAAAAGGGGAGAGAGGGTCTTAAGTAGCAGGCAATTCAACATCTTAAGAGATCTTCAATTACAACAGGCTTTACAAATGTAAGAAAGTCTTTATTAAAACGAAAAAACAAAAGGAAAAACACCAAACATTATCCACTTTCAAACTCAAGAGTTTTAAACGAGGCAATCATGTGAATCGACTTAGCAGTTTTGGAGATACAACAACAAAAACAAACTTTACCCTACGTAGAAGGTTATTATTACTTTCGACGCTATTTGCATACTGCAGCAAAAGATATATGTAGTGTTTAAATTCAATATGTAATCGTATCGTGTAATCAGCAGATTTTTAAGTTGTATTACGCGTTAAAAGATATCATTTTTATATTTGTTTCACAGCAAAACCTATTTTTATTTAGGGTTAGCTATAGTATGTCATTCTCTGTTCCCCTGACAACGTGTATATGCCAAATTTCATGATGATTGGTCGAGTAGTTAAGGCGTGAAACGACACAAAAAATCCCACTGGGTCGCTGTGTCGCCGGTCTGCATTGACTGGCCCCCACATAAGATAAGGCGTGAAAGCGTAACAAACAAACAAATAAACTAACAAACTCACATTTGCATTAATAGTATTAGTTAGGATAGCAGCGATAGCTCAGTGGGGAGACCAACAGACTGCAACGCAGGGGGTCCCGGGTTCGAACCCACGTCGCGCACCTCTGACTTTCGGAAGTTATATGATTTTACGAAATTATGTGCGTATTGATTGACAATTATCGCCTGCTCCGTGACTCGGAGAGCATGTTAAGCCGTCGGTCCCGGCTGCCATGAACATCTATGGCAGTCGTTATTGGGAAGTCAGTGCCCTCTAATATCCTGAAACTGGTCTAGCCTTAGGGTATCGTTAGCCTTCGGGTTGCGGAGGTCAGGTGGCAGCCGCTCCGTGTAAAAACTGATACCCAGTCAAATCCGGTTAGACTAGAAAGCCGACCCAAGTGACTTGGGAATAATAAAGGCTAGGGAGAAGAAGAGTATTAGTTAGGATTAGGATTGATTTTATGAGGATTTTTGGTTAGTTATTGTAAAAAAAGGATACATAAGATAATACTATAAAAATCGTTGTTTGAAGCAATGTTTCAAATAAAAACTATTATTGATCTTACGGGATTGAAACTGCATGGTGTGCCAAGGACGGCATGTATGACAAAATGCCTAAAGCTGACAAACACCATAATATTATCGACAAAACATCAACATAACATAAAATTAATGATAGAACTCCATCAAAGAATGTTTTGTAAACAGCTCCATGGTGTTACATAAAATGTTCTATTTTGATCCGGTTGCGCAAAGGTCACGGTTCATAGCGGTGGTAACTTGTAACAATAGCGAGTTCGATTCACTATCATTTCGAAAATGGCCGAAGAAATATAAGTTTGTTTTATTTTTCAAATCATTTTTATTACTAAAGTTCTAGTTCGTGATATAAGAACGAAGTAAGTTCGCAAAATAATGAGTTTGGTGGTAACCCAATGGTTAAGGTGTTCATTGAGCTACCGATCGTGACTTCGTGAGTTCTTAAGTTCCGATACCCACCTTTCTCCTTATCGACGTTAGTCCATTCTACTGCACTACGCTGGTAAGGAATTGATTCAATCCCTCTATCTTAGGTATTTAGCTTAACTGGAGTTGCTCAAAAAAAAAAAAACATATTTTAACCTATATTGCTAGTATGATCTTCTATGGATCTCACAGATTTAAATTTCGATCTTTTTGATATCGCAATACTTATATACCTACTTGACTCCATAGACTTAAACCTGTTACTTCCAAGTGACAGGCAAATATATACATACATACATACATAGATTCACGCCTGTTTCCCAGGGGGGTAGGCAGAGACTAAGGATTTCCATTTGCTAAGATCCTGATACACGTCTCTGGCTTCATTAGGCAAAGATATTATACCAACATATCGCTAGCTACGTTTTTAAGCCGCATGTTAAAGGAGAACAGCCTCAATATATAACAAATTTTCGCCCCGGGAATCAAACTTGAGAATGACGACCGCACACAGACATTTGCTTTTTTTAAGTGAAATCTTTATGCGCGTGGAGCACTTCTTGGGTGAACGAAAATCACAGAACTCGCTCGCGTCATCGTCACGTTTCCACGCTTTCCATTTTTTAATTATTTTAGAATATTAACAATATCTCAGAAATTGAAAAAATAACGAAATTTTGACCCCCTTAACAACCCCTAAGAGAGTATCAGGAATCCGACCCAACCCCCCTATTTTTTTGTTGAAGAAGTAGTTATGATCAAGGATTAAAGTTTTCACTTCTATCGGCAGTCCCAGAAGACTGCCCTAATTTTTAATTTATTTTTATACTTAGTGAAATGCTCCTTATGCATACCCACTTGCCACAAGGGGAGGCGAGAGGGTTATGTCGGGCTCTTCTGACACTTCGGGTCTACCGACTAAAAACCACCACGGTGCGTCAGCTCCCTGCTTTGTATAGTGGATGGGTCGCTGAAACTGAAACACCACACGCAGACCTAGCAAATGCTAGGTTAGATTGCGTAGGTATATACCAAACTAATGAGGCAATTTACAAACACTACGCAATCTTTGCAATACACTTTGTAATGATGACAAAATGATATGTCGTAATGCTTACAAGTTGTCGCATAACGAACTTAATAGTGCATGTTATACAATAAATAATGTACTTGTGCAATAAGTAAATAATAACATTGCAATAAACATAACATTAAATGTTATTTAAATAGCGAACGTGCGTGAAGAATCTCATAAGAGTGGATGAGACAGTGGTGCCTTGTCATTAACTCGTCGGTCTACGTAATAGAGAGAACTGCCATCCATAAAGCATATTAACTGGCTCCATGATAATAAGAACACATCCGAAATACACGAGCTCAGGTAGACCAGACCCGGGATTCGTTTGTGGTATCGTTATGATGTCACACAGTATTCTACATAATACGTATTTTCTAATATTGTCTTATGTTTACGCGAATGTCATTACACACATATATTTAGACTAGATGTGCCCGCGGTTTCATCCGTGTTTATCGCTACTGCGTCGCCCCTGTGGGTCGTAGCGTGATGTTATATAGCCTATAGCCTTCCTCGATAAATAGGCTATCCAACACTAAAATAATTTTTCAAATCGAACCAGTAGTTTCTGAGATTAGCGCGTTCAAACAAACAAACTCTTCAGCTTTATAATATTAGTATAGATTATACTTTTTACGGATTTTATCGCGGCTTATTTTAAGCATGGTCACGGGGAGATTTCCTAGGCTGCTGAAATGTTACCAAAATTTCAGGGAAAGTGTAAATCTGAATATGTAGTTTAATAATTTGAAATAGTTTAATAGTTTCAAAAGGCGCTCATAGCCAGTTGCACTCACTGATCGGTAAACAATTAGCGAGGCTAAGCAACGTTGGGTGCGGTCAGTCTATAGATGGGTGATCGCTTAGTGGTATTTAATCTGAGCGTCTCCGTGCTTCGGAAGGCACGTTAAAAGTAGGTCCCGGTTGTTGTCAAATTGACAGCAGTCGTTAAGCCATGTCAGAGGCCTACGGGCGGTTTGAATAACTCTTGACAACAGTTTGGCCACTAACCACACGAAAAGATGAAGAAGTTTCAAAATTATCTTAAAGTACTGTTAAAATTCTTTTAAAGTGATTTTATATAATTAATATTTTTTATTAAATATGTGAGGTTACAATATTAAGTGTTGTTGTGAATGGCCTAATGAAATAACCTAACGACAAATACATACAATTATGTCGAATGAATCCACATTGAAAGTGAAAAGGCATTAAGTACATAAAAACATTCTAAATCACGTTTTAGTCATTTAATCCAAACTCGTGACAGTCATAATATGTGATTGTTACAGTATAACGTACTATAACAATCACAATGACATATTGTTGCGTAAAACATAATCATTTGCTTTTGTATCACGATTTTATAATACCAATGTATATTATAAAAGGGATTAAATATAATGATCACCAAAAATAGTAATTGCGCAGCAAAATATGCTTACTAAAATATAACATAACGACCACCTATACGCCTCAAATCACTGCATTCCGTCTCGGAAGGGTTACGTTATGTTAGGTTCCTTCTTAAACCCACCCAAAAATAGGAGCCCCGCTTCGTGGGGCTCCGTCGACTTAGTTTGATCTCTTTAAATATATTTTGGTGTGCAATTAGTATTTTTGGTAAGCATATTTAGCTGTGTGTAATGTAGGTATTGTTATAATATATTGCCGGTGGTGGGTAGTCCTAAGTTATAAATGGTAAATAGAAATGTACAAAGTTACGGCGGCAGTCCGGAATAAATGCTTGCGACGAACGGTTGTTTAACTCAGCTCCCTAAATAGAACCTTCGAGAACATTACACTGTGCAATTAGTATTTTTTTGCTTTGCAGTTAATAAAATACTGAGTGCCTCATCGGCCCTGTGGCATAAATTTTACGACCGTTTGTAAAATTTGGGTTCGATTCCCTTAAAATTGTGGTAGTACGCTCGCCTTGATTGTGTGACCTACTTTTGGTATGTTTAATACCCTACCCTTTCTGGAATATTTTTGTGTGTCCACTATTACTACTCCTGGACCATCGGAATTTGAGTGTTAGGCAGGTTATTAACTATCAAATGGCTACCCACCATTAGTAAAGAATAGGCTCTGTCTCGGACAGAGGGAAAAATTAAAAAAAAATCAATCAAAAAGAAATTCTTTCTTATATTTTATTATAAATTTTTATATTATGACTGATGCTTGAATATCATTTTAATTTAAAATTTCTATTAAAAAAAAAATAAAGGTGATATTAATATTTTTTTTGTACTTATTAATCACAATGGCTAGGACATTAAAGTTTAATGTTTTTGTTACATAATTTTTTTTTTTTTTTTACAACACCATCTAGCCCAAACTAAGCAGAGCTTGTACTATGGGTACTAGACAATGGATAAACATACATATATACTTATTTTTTTGTAAATACATACATATTATACATAGAAACACCCAGACCAAGACAAACACCCATGTTCATGCACACAAATGTTTGACTTGTGCGGGAATCGAACCCGCGACCTCAGGCGTGGCAGTCGGTTACACTAACCACTACGCCATCGAGTCGTCTTAGGTCTTTACGTCTAAAGGTCCTTACTTAAGGAATCGCCCGTTACAATTTGATTCACATATCCTGGGACATCCTGTTTGTAGCGAAGTAGTCAAATTAATAGTTGAGAGCAAAAACTGGATCAACTTGATTACCGGGTACGTGTAAAGGCGTCATTCCATACAAAGATGCTCGATAATATAGTCTAGCTTATGCGTGCAGGATGTTAACGATCGTTGACACTGACGCAGGTACCGGTTTGTGAAGCTCTTAGCCAGTATTACCCTCGTTCGTTGCACACGCTACCCTTCGTATGCATGTATGTTTTAGCGTGTTTATGAACAAAAATCATTCCCTTAAAACCGTTAATTATATTCAAAAGATCATATCTACTTAATCTATACTAATATTATAAAGCTGAAGAGTTTGTTTGTTCGTTTGAACGCGCTAATCTCAGGAACTACTGGTACGATTTGAAAAATTCTTTTAGTGTTGGATAGCCTATTTATCGAGGAAGGCTATAGGCTGTATAACATCACGCTACGACCCAGGGGGGCGGCGCAGTCACGATAAACGCGGGTGAAACCGCGGGAACATCTAGTTTATAATAAGTCAATGAATTCACTTAATTTATCTTACTTATAAAAAAGCAATAAAAAAAATCAACATGGAAAATAAATTAAATGTACCTATGTAAATAAAATCGATGAGCCCAATCTACAAACAAAAATAGTGGCGCATAGTATGCGCGTAATAGTTTGTGTATTTACGTTATTGAAAATAATGTGCGCAAGAAAAGAGATTTTTACGTATATCTATTTTAAACTAATTTATATAACTGTAAGTCCAGTAAAATTTAATGGATTTAGATATCATTCACATTTTTAAATTTAATAATGGCCATTAGTTTTACATTGAAATTTCTTCTTCTTTAATTTTGATTTATTTTGTTTTGATTCTCGTAATCTTATCACTGTAGTATATCAAATGTAATGCATGCTGAATTCACATAATAATTAGTTACACGATTGGTCAGACTTAAAATATTAATAGAATGATATTGTACTAACTGTTGGCGAATTTTAATAAATAAAAAGATTTGTAGTGCAACAGATACAATATCTGAAACCAATTATTTGTATAATATTGTCTTCTGTTTAATAGTTAATTATGTTTAAAATAATTCTGTAAAATAGTTTTAATAGTTGAATAATTTAATTAGCTTAAAAATTAGTAAAGTTTAATAGCGATTATAGTAGTGTAACAGTTTTTAAAAATTTTGTAATTAAGTGTCAAATAAACAACGCGATAAAATCCGTATAGTAGTTTAATTTCAACCAATTATTTGTACTAACTCGCTAAATGTAATAGCAAGCCAGCCACACAGTATATCTTGTAGTGGAGTAATAGCATAATTATAATCATTGATAATCACAATTAATACCTTTAACCACTGGCTGGCTGCGTGATGATTGATAGGTGCATGGTTTCGTGTTTATACGAGCTAAGTGAGATAAATGTACCGGATTCGGGTTCCGGGTGAGTAAATTACGATTTATGATGATGATGAATTAATAATAAATCGACGCTATATCGATTACAGATGTTATATTTTACGAGTACACGCAATGGTTTAGTTATTATACTGCTACTGAACGCTAAATTTTACGGGTTAAATTACGCTTGAAGCATTTTATGAATGGTAGGATACAACGTAAGCTCGAGGTACACATACCTACTCATTATAATACCCTAGTGTGACAGTCGACTACGTAACTGGGACCTTACCAGGGCGACAATAGGATTTTTACGGCAGCCAGGCAATATAAAAAAGCAGTTGATACAAACACTTATGTTGTCAAATTGACGGTTGGTTGTGCTCAGCGCCGCCGTCCGTCAATTCGACATTATGAATGTCATCATCACTATTATCGTAGCGCGGCGTGCATTTATAGGTTTACTTAAATAGGATTTTGACAATGACATTAAAATCAATCAAGACCGTTGATATTCCGTAAAAAGACAAAAAGTGAAGCTGATTTCCACAGGTAATGTAGAATATATATAAAAGGCGCCATCCCTAAGATTGTTAAGTAGTTTGCGTATAAAAAAGGTCCTTTATAACGAGATAACGGTACGTCCGACTCATTTAATCCTAGTGAGCCTTGCAGAGTGTTACATTACTTATTTATTCGACCGGTTTCCTGCCAGGTGGAAAGGTTTTTTGCTCCACAATGAAGGTCATTTCGGAGGGACACCTGTTATAAGGTTTTTTAGTCAACAGGTGGCTCTGTACTGGGCTGCTTCTGTGGTATTATTATGAAGTTATTATGGAGTTAGTAGAGCATGACCGTATGCGTAGCACTACTATTTTAATTATTCGTTTTTTTCGGATGTGTCCTTCACGTAAATACACCTCACTAATTAACTAACGTGATGTTTTTTTTATTTTTTTTTTCGTATAGGTGGGCCAACGAGCAGACGGATCGCCTGATGGTAAGCGATTACCGCCGCCCATGGACACCCGCAACCCCAAAGGAGGTACAAGTGCGTTGCCAGCCCTTTAAAAAGGAATGAAGGAGGGAAAGGACAAAGGAAAGGATAGGAAATGGATCGGGGTAACTAGGCCTCCGGCTCTCTCACTCACCGATACGAAACGCAACAGTACGGGTACCGTTACTTCACGCCGGTATTCTGTGAGAGGGTAGTACTACCCCGGTCGATCCGGCCCATTCATGCTGAAACCAGCCAGGATCTACTACCTTACAAAGATTGGATTTTCTTTAGTATATAAAGAAAGAACTAGCGAGGCAAATAAGTATAAGGGTTTCTCCTGGTTTTTGAGTACGGAAAAGTTTTTTTTTTCATTTTTTTATTTTATTGTCATTGGTGGCAGACGAGCAAGTGGCCCACCTGATGGAACGTGGTAACCGCTGCTCATGGACTTCAGCAATGTAGGACACAGCAAAGCCGCTGCCTACCGTGAAAGTAGAACGCTCTTTAAACCTTGTTCGAAGAAGGACATATCATAGCGCTCGGGTATTGGCGCTCGGCTTCGGCTTATTGAATTTTTCTGTTAGCAGATTTTCAGTAGCAGAACTGAGTCTGGCAATGTTCTTGGTAGACGGCAATAGGTTCGCTTCACGCTTCTTTCTTTATAAAGCCTAAATCATAGCTCTACATCTCTCATCTCTAATCGTACGTCACTCCTTTTCCTACCAGTTTTGCGATATACGGATGTGATGTTTTCGCGCCTGATGAAAGCAGACCACTTACATGGATACAGAAACTACCAGAAGAAGAATAGACAGGGGCAGACAATTTCGAGACACTTTTATGTTAACAAATTATGACTTTTATTATGAGCAGCAGACATCACAAATATGCTGCCGGTTCGGCAGCATCTCACTCTTGAAAGAAACTGATATAAGAGTAGTAACACTGCTACTTAGAGCAGCGATAGCTCGGTGGGGAGACCAACAGACTGCAATGCAGAGGGTCTCGGGTTCGAACCCACGTCACGCATATCTGACTTTCGGAAGTTATATGACTTTTCGAAATTATGTGCGTATTGATTGACAATTATCGCCTGCTTCGTGCCTCGGAGAGCACGTTAAGCCGTCGGTCCCGGCTGCCATGAACATCTATGGTAGTCGTTATTGGGAGAGTGTCGACACAAAAGATCCCACTGGGTCGAAGTGTCGCCGGTCTGCACTGACTGGCCCCCACATAAGATAAGATAAGGTAAGATAACACTGCTACTTAGTCGGCCTCGATGGCGTAGTGGTTGGTGTAACCGACTGCCACGCCTGAGGTCGCGGGTTCGATTCCCGCACAAATCAAACATTTGTGTGCATGGACATGGTTGTTTGTCTTGGTCTGAATGTTTCTATGCATAATATGTATGTATTTACAAAAAAAGTATATAATATATATGTATATTATATACTTTTTTTATCTACTGCCTAGTACCCGTAGTACAAGTTCTGCTTAGTTTGGGCTAGATGGTGTTGTGTGTATGTAGTAGAATATTATTATTATTACTTCCTTTCACTTAGTTCGTAAGAGTTCCGACGGCTCACATACTTGCCGTTGCCAAGATGGCATTCCATTTGTGCAAAACAAGTGAGAAACAGCAATGCATTGCCGTAAATCTAAGAGTTCGAAATAATGGTTCAAGTAATATGTAAAGGTCACGTGGTACCACATGACCTTGAGGTTAAAGGTCACGTGGTACCACATGACCTTGAGGTCAAAGGTCATAGTCATTTCGGGGTTATATCGAGTATGCTGAGTCGAATGGCGTTGACCGCGAGTCTCTAGCTCTTACGGTTTTTGAGTTGCAAGTTGTATAACAGACAGACAAATGGACGGACAAAGCTTTTGTATTAAGAGTTTTTTCGAACTCTAAAAAGGTTGGTTAGAAAATTGAATTAGCTGTAAGTTAGATAGATCAATATATTATAATTATTTAATAGCAATGGTTTTGTAAACATAATAAAATAGATATATTTCAACTAGCTTTTGCCCGCGGCTTCGCTCGCTTTAATTTTGAATTTGACAATCAATTCGGGTTGTACTCTGCTTGTTATAATATAATTCAATCATGATTCGAAAGACACGTGGCGCCATCTATTATCATAAGAACGTTTATTGTTGTTTTCCTAGGGAACAGTAATCTTTTTCGGGATGAAAGGTAGCCTATTTCCGTTTCTGTACACCTGACAATGTATATATGCAAAATTTTTGAATGATCGGTTCACTGGTTTAGGCATGAAAAGGTAACAAACAAACAAACAAATTTTTGCTTTTATAATATTAAGTTAGGATTCAGCAACGCGCTAGTGGCACCCCTGACATTGCAAACGAGAGACTACCTTCAGAAATCGTTTATTATCCAAGCTGGCCATAAAGTATATTTGCCACCTCAGTTCAGAAGAAAACGAAAAATAAAAGAAAAATACTAGTAGGAACTAGATTCCTACATAACATCGAAGCTAGATTCCACTAGCGACAAAATCTAGTAATATTTCCGCATAATGCATATCAATAAGACACATCCACAGACATTAAACGCATGAATAAAACAACATGGCGGAATGCGCGGCCGTTTAGTGACGTCACTAATGGAAAAATGTCCTTACTAGAATTCCTAAAACGATAGGTATTGTTTTTTTCCTGGTTTCGAATTGTATGAAGGCCTTCTTAGAAGTATTTGGCTAAGACAAGGTTGCTGGCCTGTGGCATTTGTGGATTTTGTTTGAACAATATTTCGGTTGAGATTGAGCTATATATTACGGATTTTATTTACATTTCTTTTGCTTATAACTCTTATCAATGTTTGAGCATAACAGTCATCCATACTAATATTATTATACTTAACCGTTTAAGCGCTTGGCTAAATATCGATTGCCGTGCTCCTAGTGCCCGGCTACAAATCGATAAAATAATACCTACAATAATTAGGGAGGTGCAGAAATACAGAATTTTAAGTAAATGTTGAAAATCATATCTCAAATCTAAACCATTATTCAATAATGGTTTTAGTTGTACCACGCAGTTAATAGAACGAAAATAAAACAAAAGTATCGTGCATGTTCTCTGTCGCAGAAATACAACACGGGCAGTAGAGGCACGGTCATAATATGTCGCATAAAGGTTAATACGCAAATCGATCTATTACAATCCTGGGTCCTTTAAGCGGGGCGTGAAAAAGCACCTTCTCAGGCCGTCAAAGTAGAGACCTCAACATCGCCTCGGCTGCTATGAGGGCGGTGTGAAGGCCACTGCTCTTAGACCACACGACTGCTTACCATCAGGTGGAGTGTGGTCATATTGACGAGCAGAAAAAAAAGTCATGCGCGCTCAAACCACTAAACTCATTTTGATGAAATTCGGCAAGGCGCTAAATGGTATCTTGGGGAAGGGTAGAGTCAGAACGCAAAAATACTAAAAACTAGTAAATATACTTGAATTCGATCAAATTCGTGTAAGCATTATCTTATAATTTGATACCGTTATCTAAACATATTAACTAACATGTTTTCTTAAAAACTTTTATTAATAAACATTAGCTTCTAATAATTAATGCCGAGTTATGTTATTATACAGATTTTATCTGTCATATAATTTTTATTAATTACCTTGTCATAATGACCGCCTACGAACACGACTAATTCTTAGCAAAGTGTTGACTGCTCTGATGGTAATGATCTAAGAGGTCACCTCGTCAGTGCCATTGCGCCGATTATTATAGGTTCGATTCCCACACGAGACAAAAAATTGTGTGATCCACAAATGGTTGTTACGAGTCTGAATGTTCTTCGTGTCCGTTGTTTGAATGTTTGTAAAATCTCTCATGACACAGCATATATTCCAATAAGAGGGATGTATTTTGATTCCCCCGCGATACAGGAATTACTCTTGGTGCGGCAGTTGTCTTTTTTAAAAGAAGAAAGAAGAGAAAGTTCAGGTTCTAGCTGTTCTTTGTGTCCTTAGAAGTACCTAGACCTTTCATCTAGAAAAAACCATACCCGAGTACGTTACTCGCTTTTGCCCGTGGCATTCCACGGGCAAAAGCTAGTAGGAAAAAACAAAACATTGTGATCGCAGAAATAATAGCCACTCTCGACAATCAATTGTCTCCCATTCCCCACAAAGTTATAGAATGTAACTTTCAGTTTTTTGTGTTAATTACAATCATCCGACAATCAGTGGTAAGTAACTTACGTGTAGATATGTGAAAGTGTATTTCGTTCATGTTCTTATGTCAATTAAGTGGCACGTATTTGTAAGAGTTTTTTTATTGATCAGTAATTCGGTAGCTCACGTTATGGCTGGCTACTTTTCACACTGCTGAGTGTCATCGTTTTATTTATTTGTTACACAATTACATACATATTTATAACTAATATTTATTTACTTTATACTTACCTATTACCTAAAGAGCAGCGATAGCTCAGTGAGGAGACCAACAGACTGCAATGCAGAGAGTCTCGGGTTCGAACCCACATCGCGCACCTCTGACTTTCGGAAGTTATATGACTTTTCGAAATTATGTGCGTATTGATTGACAATTATCGCCTGCTCCGTGCCTCGGAAAGCGCGTTAAGCCGTTGGACCCGGCTGCCATGAACATCTATGGCAGTCGTTATTGGGAGAGTGTCGACACAAAAGATCCCACTGGGTCGAAGTGTCGCCGGTCTGCGCTGACTGGCCCCCACATAAGATAAGATACCTATTACCTACTTTTTCAATGTATTATTTTAATAAAATAATATTTATTATACCACATTTTCTTTCATAGCTATCTATTTATTTAATGTATTATTTATTTATTTATTTTGAGTGCATTATTCGCGGACCAAGCGTCAATAATTGTGGTGTTCGCTGAAAATTAGCACTGTGTAGTGCTTGCAGCAATGCAAGTGCCACAGCATTATGCTGAGCGCATCACCGTTGTTTTTGTGCCGTCAGGTGGGACGTGCATCTGCACATAAACATTTTAATTGTTTTTAAAGTTTCTTACATATTTTTATTTACCTACTTAATTACATTTTGTTATACCCACATTCTAAAATAATTGATGATGCATGTCATGATGGTACAAAAATAAAAATCTTTACATTTCATTTTTATTTCATTTTGTATCAGTTCAATACTGACTTGTTGATGCAGTGGCTAGGGTTGCCAACCATACTTCATAAAGTATTGTACTTTATTTCTAGTAAACGTACTTTATACTTTATTAGGAAAATAAATTACGTGAAAATACTTTATTTTATCTATGTCGACTTTTACAGGTGTTATTTCGTTGTTTCAAGCAACGCTTTAGAGATTCCCTAAATTGGATAAAACAATTGCTTATCCAGCTTAATATAGACATATAATATATCGTAAAAACCCGTTCCTTGATAGTAAATATTTGTTAGATGTTACTAGCATCAACAAAAATATGCTAACATAAAAGTAAATAAATTATCCTTAATTTTCGAAGCTCGTACTTTATTTTTTTACCTCAGATTTTAAATGTTCTCTATTAAAATTAAACTACTATATACGGATTTTATCGCGTTGTTTATTTGACACTTTATTACAAAATTTTGAAAACTGTTACACTACTATTACTATTAAACTTTACAAATTTTTTAAGCTAATTAAATTATTGAAACTATTAAAACTATTTATACTATTACTATACTATTAATATTTATGTTTACACTTTACCCGACGTTACGGTTGCTTTTCAGCAGCCATGGTGACGGGGAGTATTCAATGAATAACATTCGCGTAAACAGAAGACAATATTATGTACTCAATTTGTTCAAAATAAAGGGGGCAACTCTAGTAGTGGCATACGTTTGTTGACATTCATTTGGGCCCGTGTTCGCGTCGGGCATATTGCTATGGAATGCTTTTTTCAGGACATTTTCAGTGTTAGCTTTGTATTTGGAGCCGTGTCCAGTAGCCGGCATAAGGCTTGCATGCTACATTGGACCGGAAACCATAGATGGCGAAATGTAGTTCGAATACTATTTGTCTTCCCTTTCAAGTACATAATATCATAGCCAGTTGCACTCGCTGATTAGCGCACGATTAGCGAGGTTAAGCAACGTTGGGTGCGGTCAGTCTATAGATGGGTGACCGCTTAGTGGTATTTCATCTGAGCGTCTCCGTGCTTCGGAGGGCACGTAAAAAGTCGGTCCCGGTTGTTGCCAAATTGACAGCAGTCGTTAAGCCATGTCAGAGGCCTACGGGCGGCTTGAATAACTCTTGACAACAGGTTGGCCACTAACCACACGAAAAGATGAAGAAGAAGTACACGTTAGGCAATTCTAAGGGACAGTAAACCTAGTGTCTGGATACGTGTAATAGCGGGCACCAACAGACTAGTTTCTTGTCAGTTCTTCTCATTGGTTCTATGCCCTTGCTCTGCTGAACATGGTAACTGGTAAATGTAAAGTCACATTAAGAAGTGTAACTTTACTGTAAGGAAAGGAAAGCTGCTTAAACCAAAAATTAAAAACTATTATGGAGCGAGAATGACTGAATATCTAGTCCCAAAAATATATAACGAGATAGAATTATTAAGAACACAACCTAAAATAAGTAAAACATTGTTAAAAGCAAAGCTAAAGAGTCTACTGCTTAGAGTTGTTGACATTACTATTAGTGAGGTCCACTCCCGCGATGCAGTCGATGCAAAAAATTAGTATTGTATTGTATTGTAGATATATATCTAATAATAATTAGTTTTAAGGTTTAATAAATAATTATTAACGAGCGCATCTCGCCAACAAGCTGTGTAGCTTGGCGAGGAAATTTATATGTTGTACTATTATTATCACAAGTGAATAAATGAAAAAAAAAAAAAAACATTTATAAGTGTTACTTTGTGACCTATATGAATATTGTAAAAGTGGATGAGATACACATCTGCTTACCCTATCAGTGATAGACAGGTGTCCAAGCGTCCGTGACTTAGTTAAGTCCAATACGATACTAGGATTAATCTTCAGTAAGACCGTTGTATTTAATACTCATATAATATGTATGTCAACCAAAACCCCCACGGCCGGTCCCACAAAATTACCATAAGGTTTGATTTTAAAGCCACCTGTTGTTGTTTGCATGAGGGGTCCCAAGGTTGATTCTCTGTTGATTTAGGCGCAAGACGTCGTGGCTTGCATGCTTGACTTATGGAATCTGTATATTGAAGATGTGGGTAAATAATGATGGGGTACTCTCCTATACAGGGCAAATATGACAAAAGTCGGGTAAAGACAATAGTTTGAAATAGAAATGTGTGTGTGTCTACATTTACGCATGCGTGATTCCCACATTTTAAACTTTTATCTTCTCTATAAGCAACACTATTTTTATAACAATAATAATGTCCTCAAAACCGAATTTCGCGGCGGCCAGTTTTAATAGAGACTATAGTTTGTTTCAAATACGAAGTCCCATTTAACAGATGATCGCTGGGCAGCAATAGTGAAGACACCGTTTCAATCGACACAGCACGAAATCGATTACCGATTATCTTTATAAACAAACTGTAATCGTGGGTTTAGAATCGATACAGAAATAATAGAAACAGAAAAACAAAAACGAAGAGTCAAACCAAGTTTGACAATCGAAAGAATAGTTACATCAATGTTATTTATACCGTTTTATTTGTAAATCTATGAAATATTTAAACTATAAGTCCAATATCGCTTCAAATTCATTTATTGATAAAAAAATATATTAAAAGGTGAATGGGATTTAATTAAGGTACGGTGCAACCTAAAAATAATTAATACCAAATACAAGTATTTCTCGGACAATTGTTTTTAGCTCGAGTTAGATCGATTTTATCCGATTCATATTGTCGCGTCACTATGTATGAAGTAGTAACACGGGATTGAACTTCAATCACGATTATCTCAAAATGTTAACTTTGTGGGTTGGAACGTCTTTCAGAAAGTACGTCCAATTATTCCTAGTATGGGAGTTGTCTCTTTTAACAAAGAAAAGAAAGTCATTATAAAAATATCTTCTATTTTCCTTCCTTACAGATAACCTGAAGTATAACTTATCCTTTAGACCAAGAACCATGCAAAGCAGTATCCCAAAAGAGGTAAATTTACCACCGCCATAAATATCCAAATTTTCAGCCTACGAGCCCTGTTACATTTGTTACAGAAAGGCAAATACATTTAAACAAACCAAGACATATTGGGACGCACATGATCAAACACGGTGTATTTACTTAAATAAATACCAAAACCCAAGATTAGGGAAACGTCGATATATCTCCCATGAGAAAACACCTGACGCACTGCAATTTCAACCTTAACCATTAGTCATAAGGTTGATTTTTAACTAGGAGTGGTAGTCTAAGTTTTGTGCACACCCATTTAGGTCGAGGGTGTCATTCTGGTGTCGCATTGCTTCGAATAATTATCTAGTTAATTATAGCTTTTTATTCGAAGATGTTTGGGACTCTGTGACCACTGTGGGGTTCTGAAATGTATTTTAAATTACTGTTTTCTGATTCTGGCTAATGTTAATAACTGTGGTGTTGGCACATGGCTGTCTTATTTTCTATACTTACATTATAAAGAGGAAAGATTTGATTTTTTGTTTGTTTGTAAGGATTTAACTCAGAAACTACTTAACCGATTTTTTAAGTGAAAGCTTCTTTAGGCGCGTTGAGCACTACTTGGGTGAACATAAATCATAGACCTCGTTTCATCGTCACGCTTCCACGCTTTTCATTTTTGAATTATTTTAGAATATTAACAATATCTCAGAAATTGTGCGTCCTACGCAAAAAATAACAAAATTTTGACTCCCATAATAACCCCTTAATATCAGGAATCCGACCCGCCCCTTTTTTTTGTTTTTGTTTATAAAGAAGTGTTTATGGTCAAGGATTAAAGTTTTTACTTCTATCGGCAGTCCCCAAAGACTGCCCCAATTTTTTTAAATTCTTTTACCATTAGAAAGCTATATTATCACCGAGTAACATAGGCTTTTTAAAGTAGGTACTATTACTATAAACTAACCTACATTTAAGCGAGGGAAGCCGCAGGCAAAAGCTAATTTATTTATAAAAGACAACTACTATAATTATCGTGACATTTACTCATTAGTATAATACATATATTTGACAGACATAAACATGGACATTAATAACAAGGTAAATAAAAAGGTCGCCATGACCTAACCTAAACTAACCTTACCTTGACCTTTAGATAAAATCTTTGAACTGATTTGCATTTGAATGTATAATAAACTGTTTCACTGGTCGCAAATTTGTTTTTAAATACTAGCGTAGGTCTACTATTATAGATTAAACCTAAGTAAGTTGTTATTAATCACAACATCAATGTTTTACTTACTAAAGTTTGCAATAAAACAGTTTAAGTTTAAATAATATACTAAGGGTAGTAATTATCTGCACAGCAAAAAATGTTTGGGTGGGTTTAAGAAGGTACCTAACATAACCTAACCCTTCCGAGACGGAATGCAGTGATTTGAGGCGTATAGGTGCTCGTTATGATATATTTTAGTAAGCATATTTTGCTGCGCAATTACTATTTTTAGTAGTCATTATATTTTATTGGTCTGAGCATTATATTTAATCCCATATACTAACCAATATTATAAATGCGTGTGTGTTTTTTTTTTATAATTTTATATCACATACACACAACACCGTCTAGCCCAAACTAAGCAGAGCTTGTATTATGGGTACTAGACAATGGATAAACATACATATATAATCCTTTTTTTTTTGTATATACATACATATTATACATAGAAACACCCAGACCAAGACAAACATCCATGTTCATGCACACAAATGTTTGACTTGTGTTGTTTTGTTTAGTTGGTTTGTTTGTTACGTTTATACTCCTCTATTTGACGAGCCATCATGAAATTTCGCATACATGTGGTCAGGGGAACAGGAAAGGACATAGGACACGTTTTATTCAGAAAAAATATATATAAGGCAGTCTTTGGGGACTGTCGATAGAAGTGAAAATTTTAATCCTTGATCATAAACACTTCTTTATAAACCAAAAATAATTCAAAAATGGAAAGCGTTCGGTGAAGCCAAGAAGTGCTCAACGTTCCTAAAGTTTTCACTTCAAAAATCTACAGTTATTGAAGTGAAGTCTTCTTTAGCGGCGTTGTGCACTTTTTTGTGATGGGTAAAAAATGTTAAACTCGCGTCAGGACACGTGACCTGATCGAAAATTTGTAAGACGGCGGCAGAATTGTCATGTTTGTGTACGATAGCGCAATAAATGAATATTGTATTTTACCACATAAATGATAGTATACTGATAATTAAAGCAATTTGTGCAAAATTATTCCAAAATATCAAAAATGCACAACGTTAATATTCAAGTTTTCACTTCTGCCGGCACTCCCGGAGTGCAACCCGTTGATTTTTTAGTTTAAACTAACCTATCTAACAAAATCTATTAGGTACTTACTTACTACAACAAAAAAAAATTATATGTGTATCTTTATCCATTGTCTAGTACCCATAGTACAAGCTCTGCTTAGTTTGGGCTAGATGGTGTTGTGTGTATGTGATAGAATATTATTATTATTATAAAACTATTTGTGAATCACACTTTTTGTTCCGTGTCGTGATTGAACTCACAACACTCGGCACCATAACAGTGGTAAGGCTACCATTTAAACCACTACGCCATCCGAGATATCACTGAATCAGGTTATACTCAACCTTTCTAAGCCTAGTTCCGGGTGCAGACATTGTCACAACGCAGATACGTTCTAGATAAGCCTCGGTGACATTTCAATAGCTAATGTACTGGTTAGCCTTGTCGTATCTAGACAAGCTATCTACTTAGTCCGTGTATAGCGTATTATGTCATGAAGTATTAGTTAAGCTTATTAATAATTCAACGGCTTTATAGAAATAATATGGCCGTTGTAAATAATCAATACTACGAGTACTATTATAAATCTGAAGAGTTTGTTTGTTTGGTTGAACGCGCTAATCTCAGGAACTACTAGTTCGAATTGAAAAATTATTTTAGTGTTGGATAGCCTATTTATCGAGGAAGGCTTTAGGCTATTATAACATCGAGTAGGTAAGGCGTAAAAGCGTAACAAACCCACATTCACATTTACAACATTATTTAGGATAACATGACATCATGCAAGACCTTCCCATTTGAACTAAACTTGGAACGAGACCTCACAGAGTTTAAGAGTCGGTGACGCAATCCGACTCCAATGATCTTGGACACAAAGACCTTTTATTTAGACCTCTAAGCCACACTACTTATGTTTCACAGAACATAGGGCTGACGTCAAACGTACCTTATATAGGTATATCCTCCTTTGACATTGTAAATGAAAGGGTGATTGTCTCTCTTTGCTAGGAAGGTGCTACGCATTGACGTGATATTCTTTCGATTATTTATCGCAGTACATTTTATAGCAGCCTCGATGGCGTACTGGTTAGTGTAACCGACTGCCACGCCTGAGGTCGCGTGTTCGATTTCCGCACAAGTCAAACATTTGTGTGCATGAACATGGATGTTTGCATTGGCCTGGGTGTTTCTATGTAATATGTATGTATTTACAAAAAATAATATAATATAATATATATTCTAACACATACACACAACATCATCTAGACCAAACTAAGGAGAGCTTGTACTATGGGTACTAGACAATGGATAAACATACATATATACTTTATTTATTTATTATACATGTATGTTTATCCATTGTCTAGTACCCATAGTACAAGCTCTGCTTATTTTGGGCTAGATGGTGTTGTGTGTATGTGGTAGAATATTATATTGAAATATCTTAAAAGCAGTCAGGAGTAAGGCTGTTGGCGATGTTGCATACCTCCGTGCTTTGCAAAGCACGTAAAGGCTCTGCGCCTGATCTCTCTCCGGTGTTGTCGAATTGCCGTCCCATCGAACTATGAGAGTTAGGGAACATAGTATGCGCTTGTGCTTGCACACACACTTGTGCACTATAATATCTCCTACCGGCCGCTGTGACCGAAATTTGGTCTAGAGAACCGTAAAACTGCAAAATACTGTCTGTTAGTATCTTATCTTATCTTGGGGCCAGTCAGTGCAGACCGGCGACACTTCGACCCAGTGGAATCTTTTGTGTCTACACTCTCCCAATAACGACTGCCATAGATATTCATGGCAGCCGGGACCAACGGCTTAACGTGCTTTCCGAGGCACGGAGCAGGCGATAATTGTCACTCAATACGCACATAATTTCGAAAAGTCATATAACTTCCGAAAGTCAGAGGTGCGCGATGTGGGTTCGAACCCGAGACCCTCTGCACTGCAGTCTGTTGGTCTCCCCACTGAGCTATCGCTGCTCTATTTGTCTGTTAGTAAGTTTTTACGGTTTTAAAACAGTATTGATGGTATTAGATTTAAGGTTAACTTCCAGCAGTCCATGAGGAAAGAGAATAGCTAATTTAAAACACAGAAGAACAAAGCCCCGAGGAAAATCTACTAATTAAGTAATTTCCCGAGCACTATGATATGTCCATCTTCAAACGAGGTTTAAAGAGAGTTCTTCTTTCACGGTAGGCAGCGGCTTTGCTGTGTCTTGACATTGCTGAAGTCCACGAGCAGCGGTTACCACTTTCCATCAGATGGGCCACTTGGTCGTCTGCCACTTACGGCAACAAAAAAACAAATATATATATCTTTTGTTAATTTTTTTTTCTTGTGTTTATTGGCCAACCTGTTGTCAAGAGTCGTTCAAGCCGCCCGTAGGCCTCTGACATGGCTTAACAACTGCTGTCAATTTGACAACAACCGGGACCGACTTTTTACGTGCCCTTCGAAGCACTGAGACGCTCAGATGAAATACCACTAAGCGGTCACCCATCTATAGACTGACCGCACCCGACGTTGCTTAACCTCGCTAATCGTTTACCGATCAGTGAGTGCAACTGGTTATGAGCGTCTCAATAAAATTTTGTTCAATATGCGGCATAGACAAGGCGCTGCCGCTGGTTTCATCTATACAATAAGTATATTTCCTATATAAATGCTTGTTAGTTATTGAATGGTATATTTTTATGGAGATTAAGAGATTGTAGTTACCTTGTCGATGGAGAGGCACATTATTTATTAGTTAAGTTTATGACTAAAGGTCGTGCAGTTACTCCTGATCAACAAATGCTTTTGTAAACAGCATAGACAAAGAGACTAGCTGACCCCGCGGATTCACCCACATTTATGATGTCGTATAGTCTATGTAACTTCTGGATAAAGAGGCTTTCTAATGGTAAACGATATTTTTATCGGTATTTTTGGAGTTACATTCAAAATTATAGTATTCTTGTCAAAATAATTTATTGGTGTTTGTCAAAATTACTGTTATAATAAGCAAGCACTGGACTTATCCGAAAATCAGCACTCCACTACCTACCACGGTGCTGCAGCATTATGCTGAGATAAGTGCCATTTTTTGTCTCGCACTGACGGTATGATGTAATTACGTGAATTGATTATTCTTATGTTTTCTTTGTTTTTGTTTAATATTTCTAAAACTTTTTATTTATGTGAAATCTTCTTTCGCGCCTTTGTGCACTTTTTTTGTGATGTTTAAAAAATGTTAAACTCGCGTCAGGACACGTGACCTGATCGAAAATTCGTAAGACGGAGGGAGAATTGTCAAACTCGCGTCAGGACACTTGACTTGATCGAAAATTCGTAAGACGGAGGGAGAATTGTCAAACTCGCGTCAGGACACTTGACCTGATCGAAAATTCGTAAGACGGAGGGAGAATTGTCATGTTTGTGTACGATAGCGCAATAAATGAATATTGTATTTTACCACATAAATGATAGTATTTTTATACTGATAATTAAAGCAATTCGTGCAAAATTATTCCCTAACCATTCCTCTCTCTCTCTTCCTAGCTATGTATCCCACATGGTGGTGGGGTCAGCTTTCCTTATTTTTCTCCTCCACTTCGCTCTGTCTTCGACATCATCGTCAGTAACATTACATTCCCTCCTGTCCTTTAGCACTACATCTTTCCACCTTGTCTTGGGTCTGCCTCTAGGTCTGCGACCGGGGAGGTCAAGCTGTAGTGCCAAATTTCCGATGTAGTCCGGTGGCCTTCTTTTTACGTGACCATACCATCTCAGCCTACTATCTTGCATCTTGTCGGCGATGTCGCGTACACCGAGGCTTCCTCGCACGTACTCGTTGCGGATTTTATCGAGCCTGGTTACGCCGCACATCCACCTCAGCATCTTCATTTCAGCAACTTGGATGGTATGCACGTTCTTTTGAGTTGCAGCCCATGTTTCGCTGCCATACATAAGGACTGGCCTTATTATGGTCTTCCCTAACCATTCCAAAATATCAAAAATGTACAACGTTAATATCCAAGTTCTCACTTCTGCCGGCACACCGTGCAACCCGTTGTTTTTATTTTTGTTGTTTTTTTGTTTTATGCTAGTGTAGAGGTCAAAATAAACGGTTTCTTTCTTTCTTTCAAAACTAAGAATATTGCAGAAAACTATTCACATAAATATATTGAGCACCTATGGACATCTCCAGCAGTATGTATATCACCGATAACATAGGTGTATTGCACCGACATTTCGCCTGTTATGTTTTGAGTCGCATGAAATCTATACTAATATTATAAAGCTGAAGAGTTTGTTTGTTTGTTTGAGCGCGCTAATCTCAGAAACTACTGGTTCGATTTGAAAAATTCTTTTTTTGTTGGATAGCTTATTTATCGAGGAAGGCTATAGGCTATATAACATCAAGCTACGACCCACGGGGGCGGCGCAGTAATCATAAACGCGGGTGAAACCGCGTGAACTTCTAGTAAATAATATAAGGATATAATAGTGCAAGCCTGTTTTCATCCACCAGGCCAGTTTCGAAGGAAGGACAGAAACAAGAAAAACATACTTTAAATTTGGGTAGTAGATTTCTTATTGATGTAGACACCAAAAAGCACTACCATAATCAATAATAAAACCAACCAAAGACCCGACCTACCATACATAACCACGACCATACAACCGTGAGCTGAACTTAAACTGGTTATATTTCATCACGATATTTGATGTGCACGAAATTGGCAATCTAATATAATTACATATCATTAATACAAACCATATTTTTTATTACGGTTAATATAACCGATCAATCAAATTTTTTTTACTACCTTTTGAATTTATATAATTCTATAGGTATTATATTATAGAGGTCCAGGTCTCTAACTCATTAGTTTTAATTTTATATTATGAATGAAGTGTTTGAATAAGTTCATTATCAAAAGGAATAGCTGCCAATTTGGAATCTATAAAAAATATTGAAAGAAATAGTGAAACCATTTAAAATTATACAAAGGAAATTAATTTTGGTGTTTCCAACTGCTTTTTGGTTAGTCAAAGTAAATATTCATTCATGTGACAAAGTGAAAGTTAGAAAGAAAGAAAGAAATATTGAATTAGAAAGAATTTACACTTATGAATGTCAAAGTGACAATTGTAATAAGTGTAACTTTGATGTTAAATAAAGAACTATAGCAGCATTTTTGACCATATAAACAGACATTACTATAATTAAATATTATGTTAATATATATAACCTAAGCATTCACTTACATGTATACAAGTTTCGGACAAACATTCAAGATAACTGGTAAAGACAATTTTCCTCTTATAAAGGTACTAGATATTCCCGCGGTTTCACCCACATTTATCGTTACTACACCGGCCCCGTGGGACGTAGCGTGATGTTATATAGCCTTCCTTGATAAGTAGGCTATCCAACACTAAAATAATTTTTCAAATCGAACGAGTAGTTCCTGAGATTAGCACGTTCAAACAAACAAACAAACTTGTCAGTTTTATAATATTAGTATAGATGGGGGGGTATAGTCTCGAGGGGTTTAAGCTAAGTATGTAATTACACAGCCAGGTAAATTAATATGGGACGAGTCTATATTCTCATCTCCTGGGCATAACCCTTACAATTCACTTGTCAGAACAATCAATCTGGAGTCCTACTTACAGTTACGACACTAGACCACAAATACAAAAGGCAATCTTGTTTCTAGTAATAAAGACAAAAAACGTCAGGTCTTCAGAGTAGTACAGCGTCGCTTATTTCAGCTTGAATGGCTGGACGAATGGAAAGGGACGGAGGGGTACCTTTCATCCAGAAAAAGTACTATTACTCACCTCAACTAACGTACATTTACGCAAGCAAAACCGTCAGCAAAATATAGTAACTAATAGCTCAATCGGTTATTCATTTTTATTATTGAGTGTTTACTTCGTAACGCAGCAGCGATAGCTCAGTGGGGAGACCAACAGACTGCAATGCAGAGGGTCTCGGGTTCAAACCCACGTCGCGCACCTCTGACTTTCGGAAGTTATATGACTTTTCGAAATTATGTGCGTATTGATTGACAATTATCGCCTGCTCCGTGGCTCGGAGAGCACGTTAAGCCGTCGATCCCGGCTGCCATGAACATCTATGGCAGTCGTAATTGAGAAGTCAGTGCCCTCTAATATCCTGACACTGGTCTAGACTTAGGATATCGTTAGCCTTCGGGTTGCGGAGGTCAGATGGCAGTCGCACCGTGTAAAAACTGATATCCAGTCAAATCCCGTTAAACTAGAAAGCCGACCCCAAGTGACTTGGGAATAATAAAGGCTAAGGAGAAGAAGACTGTATAACATCAAATTAACATGCTCCGTAAGAAATTATTGTGAAATATGAGAACTTGATTGCGTCTTGGGAAATTGGTCGGCTCATCAAGTGGGACACCATATGTGTTGCGTGTTTGGTAACCAGGCCGGGAAAGATGATTTCTTTTTGTGAACAGATCACACATAAAGATAAGAAAGATGGCTGTATGAATCTAGGTATACTATATGCTTTCTCGGTATTAAAATCACTACATATCCTAATCCTAACTAATATTATAAAAGCGAAAATGAGTTTGTTTGTTATCTTTTCACGCCTAAACCACTGAACCGATCATCCTGAAATTTTGCATATACGTTGACAGGTGTACAGAAACGGACACAGGCTACCTTTCATCCCGAAAAAAAATACTGTTCCCGAGGAAAACAATAATAACGTTCTTATGATAATAGATGGCGCCACGTGTCTTTCGAATCATGATAGAATTATATTAATACAAGCAGAGTACAACCCGAATTGATTGTCAAATTCTAAATTAATGCGAGCGAAGCCGCGGGCAAAAGCTAGTTATGTAAAATAAAATCCTCCGCCACGTCCGTCTGTCTATTCGCGATAAACTCAAAAACTACTGAACGGATTTGTATGCGGTTTTCACCAATAGACAGAGTGATTCATAAGGTAGGTTTAAGTGTATCTATAATTTGTTAAAGTTGTACTATCCGTGCGAAGCCAGGGCGGATCGCTAGTATCTTATAAAATGGCTCCATGGAAACTACAAAACAACCTAATTTTATAACATTATAAATTAGCACCTGAGTTTGTTTGTTTGTTTGTTACACTGCACACCTGAACTGCTCGACCGATCATTATGAAATTTTACATACACGTTGTCAGAGGTACAGGAAAGAACATCCATCATTCAGAAAAATTACTGATCCGAGCGATGAAAAAGCTAGTATAATACAAGAAATTCTAAGTAAAAAATATTAAGAAAAACATAATATTGATAACATTTTGACTGAACCGGCAATCGAAACTGAGTCTCCATGCACAGCAGTGGCATTCTCCGCCACCGCTACGCCATAGAAACATTAAAACGTAAAAACTTCCGCAATTCGTAAATGTATATTATTTATGATACATAATATATTCATAATTAAATAACGCCGACATTGCTTATGCCATTCTCAAGAATGAAGATTAATGTGAGAAACTGTTAATAATGTTACAACAAAAAATAACTGCGTCATAAATACTGAGTTGTTATTAACTTGCTATCAATGATTATAATGAAGTATCCACGAATACGCAGGGGTTCCAGTAGTCACCTGGCCATTGCCAATGCGTTTAGTTTTGTGGGTTCGATACTTTATTTTTTATACGACTAAGGTGGCAAACAAGCATACGGCCCACCTCATGGTAAGTGGTCACCGTAGCCTATGGACGCCTGCAACACCAGAGGCATCACTTGCGCGTTGCTGACCCTTTAGGGAAGGAAGTGGGACGAGAAGGAGCGGGAAGGGGTAAAGAGGGTGATTGGGCTTCCGACACTCTCACTCACCGAACGAAACATAACAGTAGGAATACTGGTATTTCACGTCGATGTTCTGTGAGAGGGTAGTCCTTCCCCGGTCGAGCCGGCCCATTCATGCTGAAATCAGCGAGGCTCTACTACTCTCACTCTACTCACACGGAACAATAATTGTGTTATCCACAAATAGTTATTCAAATTGCGAGGGTTTCTTGTATCCGTAATTTAAATTAATGCATAATATCATCATCATCATCAGGCTATAATAGTCCACTGCTGGACATAGCCCTGCCGCATCCAACATCTGCCTGCAGTCTTTTATAATATCATACCTATTTTTAATCTTACGTCAACTTAATAGCGTCGTTTACGCAAATGTTAAACATTGAAATTAAATTACTTTATACTGAGTTTAAGGTAGAAAAAAGTAGTAGTTTAATATCCAACGTTATCTTATTATTTTCTAAAAACGATTCTTAAAAAATTGCTCACCCATCCGCAATATCCGGATTACGGCCGCGACAAAGTTGCTTAACGTCACACATATTTTTAAATAAACGCATTAAGCATACATATATATGTTTAAATTAACGTCAATTTACAATTCTTTCAAGTTAATTACGCAAATTATTCAATGTCACTGTATTAACTGCGTCAAGTAGGGTTTCGACTTAACCCGCCGGTTTCGCATCTTCCACCAAAACAGGTTTGCTTTCAAAAGACTCAATGAATGGCTTTTTTAATTTTACGAACAAAAAAGGCATGCGTGTCTGTGAAGACTTAATCTGTTTAATGATTTGGAAGTTTTTTAATTGGTCATTTGTTGAGGCTAGTTGTGAACTGCGATTTTGTTGGACTTTTTTGAGATAGCTTATTTTCGCGGGTCTACAAGAGCACCCAGATGTAGTACGCCTATCTATACTAACTAGCGGTCGCCTAGTGCTCGAAATTTGACCAAAGTTTGCCTGTAAGATATTGCTGATATGTCATTATATATTGATATATGTAACCATAGTTAAGCGCTTCCACTGCGTGTGTCAAATGCATGTTCTTTATCACCAGATATAGTAAAATATAACAGTCAAAAATAGTAAATGATTTATTTATTTATTTATTATGGTTTATCAACAGCAAATGTTTACAAATTCACATCAACGATAACAAGGAAAGTATGGTGGCTGAAATATTTGCCAATTACAGATTAACCAGCATTCATCAATAGTTGTGACAATATTTATATCAAGAACTTAAATTACTATAACAAAGTAAGAAATAAAAAATAAGAATGAAGGAGATTTAAAGAGAACATAATGCAATTTATATTATATATGATTTTAAATGATCACCAAATTGCACAGCAAAATATATTTAAAAAATCAAAATAAGTCGACAGAGCCCCCACTCAGCGGGGCTCCTATTTTTTGGTGGATTTAAGAAGGAACCTAACATAACCTAACCCTTCCGAGACGGAATGCAGTGATTTGAGGCGTATAGGTGCTCGTTATGATATATTTTAGTAAGCATATTTTGCTACGCAAATAGTATTTTTGGTGGTCATTATATTTAATCCCTTTTCAAAATGAAACTTTTAGTATCAGAACAACATTGTTCTTCCGTATCAGCATCGAATCTACTATATTGCAAATATTTACAGTGTTGAAGTGACCACAAAAACCACTCCACCATCCATGATATACGATTCAAAACCTTTATTAAATAAGTTAAGCTCAGTATAAGTCTTTAGATATTGACTTAAATGTTTCAAAGTAAAGTCTAGCAGAATTTGTCTTGATATTTAATATTTAGCTTTGAACTGCGTAATATTGTATAACAGTAATTAATCTGTAGATTAATTTGAGGATTAAGGGAGATGATTTAGGTATTTAATAGATAAACCTTGGATTACGAAGATTACGGCCTTGGTTTGGAATCTAGAGGCTTTATTTATCCAGTAGGGTAAGGGTATAAGCTAACGGTTAGTGCCGATTGTGAGGTTCTGGTTTTGAATCCCGACTCGGTAAAACCTTATTGGGGTACTCTGATCTTCTTTTCGTGTGGTTAGTGGCCAACCTGTTGTCAAGAGTTGTTCAAACCGCCCGTAGGCCTCTGACATGGCTTAACGACTGCTGTCAATTTGACAACAACCGGGACCGACTTTTACGTGTCCTCCGAAGCATAGAGACGCTCAGATGAAATACCACTAAGCGTTCACTCTATAGACTGACCGCACCCAACGTTGCTTAACCTCGCTAACCGTTTACCGATCAGTGAGTGTAACTGGCTATGAGCGCTCATAGACTCTCTCTGAGAGACAGACCTTAATAACTAGCAGCACTGGCCTCTCTATTGACATACATCCTAAATCCTAAATAATATTATAAAAGCGAAAATGAGTTTGTTTGTTTGTTAACTTTTCACGCCTAAAACACTGATCCGATCATCCTGAAATTTTGCATATACGTTAAGAGGTGTACAGAAACGGACATCGGCTACCTTTCATCCCGAAAAAAATTACAGTTCCCGAGGAAAACAATAATAACGTTCTTATGATAATATATGGCGCCACGTGTCTTTTGAATCATCATCATCATCATCATCATTTCAGCCTATTGCAGTCCACTGCTGGACATAAGCCTCCCCCAGGGTGCGCCACAAGGCCCGTTCTCCCGTTTTCACCACCTCACCTTTGAATCATGATTGAATTATATTATTACAAGCAGAGTACAACCCGAATTAATTGTCAAATTATAATTTAACGCGAGCGAAGCCGCGGCCAAAAGCTAGTAGTGAATACACGGATAGCGCAGGCGATCGTTTTGCCGATGTCGACGCGCTGAGTACTGTGGGTTCGAACCTTAGACGATAATTATCTGTATGTTCCACAAATTACTTATTGTTCTGAATTTGGGTGATCTTTGTGTTCGCTTATTGTATGTTTGTAAAATGTCTACTTGATAACAAGGCTAGAAGCAAAGTACAAGACGTCAAGAAAAGTAGCGTGAGTAGTAGAGCCTCGCTGATTTCAACATGAATGTGCGGCTCGACCGGGGAAGGACTCCCTCTCACAGAACATCGACGTGAAATAGCAGTATTCCTACTGTTGTGTTTAGTACGGTGAGTGAGAATGCCGGAGGCCCAATCACTCCCTTTCTCCCATTCCCGCTCCTTCTCCTTTCCATTTCGTTTCCTAAAGGGTCGGCAACGTGCAAGTGATGCCTCTGGTGTTGCAGCCGTCCATAGGCTACGGTGACCACTTATAATCAGGTGGGCCGTATGCTTGTTTGCCACTTTAGTTGTATAAAAAAAAAAAGTAAATATGGCTGACGAAATGTTAGTGTAGTACAATACAGATTTGTATTTATGTTAATTAATTACTTATACAAATTAATTAATTAACATAGATAAAAATAAACTGGCAAATAAATTAGTAGTGATGTCTGTGCGTACTAAATAATATTTCTAAAGATTGTAATTAAAACTTAATTTAGTACTTAACTAAAAACGCCTGAAGCATATGAGTGACATGTAAAGCCGCCATATTGAAGGCGGCTTTCCAATTTCAACGCTAGGTACTAATTAATTTTGATAGCTATTTAACGAACTTTATTTAAAGCAAACTTACTCAGACTTTTTTTAAACTATACGAAGATGGCGTCTTATTAACAATTTTTATTATTATTAATAATAATGTCCTCCAGACAGTAATCTTTATGGAAACAAGCCATCAGCCTCGATGGCGTAGTGGTTAGTGTAACCGACTGCCACGCCTGAGGTCGCGGGTTCGATTCCCGCACAAGTCAAACGTTTGTGTGCATGAACATGGATGTTTGTCTTGGTCTGGGTGTTTCTATGTATAATATGTATGTATTTCCAAAAAAAAAGTATATATGTTTGTTTATCCATTGTCTAGTACCCATAGTACAAGCTCTGCTTAGTTTGGGCTAGATGGTGTTGTGTGTATGTGCTAGAATATTATATTATATTATAGTCCACAAGTGCATAGGTACTCTATTCCTTCACTCTCATATTCCTATCGGACGGCAATCCGACACAACCGGGGAGGGATCAGGTGTAAGACCAAGGACTTTTTGAAGGACTGACGCCTGTTAAAGCAAACGAATCTTAGAGTGGAAATTCGGACTGCAAAGTAGGAGTCCCCTGGACAGATGAACTCATGTCCTGAAAAAGGTAGAGGGTTGGAAAATGTCAATAAACAGACATATAAGAGTATTATGTTTAGCAATACATGGCGATAGGCTGATTAAACTGGTAACCAGGTCAACTTATTTGGCATTTTAATAATTTCAATAACTGTCCATTCCGAAACACAAATCAATGGGATTAAATATGATGATCACAAAAAATAGTAATTGCACACCAAAATATGCTTACTAAAATATATCATGACGAGCACCTATACGCCTCAAATCACTGCATTCCGTCTTGGAAGGGTTAGTTATATTAGGTTCCTTCTTAAACCCACCCAAAAACAGGTTGACTTATTTTGATCTCTTTGCTGTGCAATTAATGTTTTTGGTATTAAAATGCGGTTTTAATTTTGGTGATCATTTACTATTTTTGACTGTCATATTTTACTATATCTGGTGATAAGTTAAACATAAGCCAAAATCAATAGCACAAATAGTTGATAAGATAAGCGGCTGTGATAGACAGACTGACAGACAAAGTCGCAACAAAAAAGTTCAACTTTTACCATTTTTGTATAGAGTCCCAAAATCTGCCGAGCACACTGGTTAATCAAAGGCTCATGCATAGCTTGACGTCTATATCCAGCTAAGTTTTAAGGCCCTAAAGGGGGGTTTACATGGGTCGATTTGTCATGCGGCTGGTTGCCGCGCGGCCAAATTCGGATGCTACCCTACTTTGGGGCTTGCGATTTCAGTCACCTGCGACCTAGCCGAATTGCCATTTAGACAGTCGATTTTCGCCGCGCGGCAAAACTCGTAAGGCTAGTCACTCGTGTAAACCCCCCATAAGTAACAGGCCGTGAGCCTATTGCCCTTAATGGAATAATTCCAGTCTCCACGTTACTACTGAGAATAGTTGAGATTTGTACCATAGTCGTATTTAAAGAGCAGCGATAGCTCAGTGGGGAGACCAACAGACTGCAATGCAGAGGATCTCGGGTTCGAACCCACATCACGCACCTCTGACTTTCGGAAGTTATATGACTTTTCGAAATTATTAAATATATTATATTGACAATTATCGCCTGCTCCGTGCCTCGGAGAGCACGTTAAGCCGTTGGTCCTGGCTACCATGAACATCGATGGCAGTCATTATTGGGAGAGTGTCGACACAAAAGATTCCACTGGGTCGAAGTGTCGCCGGTCTGCACTGACTGGCCCCCACATAAGATAAGATAGTCGTATTTACGTTTAGTTCATATATACAACCTTCGAGGTAGTTGTATCAGCTCATACAATGCTCATAATACGATAATAATGTATGTATGTATTATATGTATAGAAGGTCATTCAATTGTAGTTCGAAGGTCCAGCCTCGGGCCCTTTGAATAACAAAGGCAATGTTACGAATAGCGAATCAAATTATTCTGATCGAATTGATTTTGGTATAGGATAAATATTAATTTTGTAAATGTACTTTATCTTTTGATTCCATATGTTTAAATAGGATAATTATTATTTAGTTATTTTTTCTCTGCGTTCGCCATTTAAAATTTATTTTCTTAGCATTTCTTATTTATCTTCTGTTACTTATTTAAAACATTACATTTGTAATTTCATTTCATTACATTACATTAAAGATCAGAAAATAACCTGGATATACTTATCTAGGGTTTTTGGATCCGAAATTATACTTTGTCGGTTCATGTTGGCTTTTTTTGTTAGAGCTAAAGCTTTAGCAAAAACATATACTTATTAAAAACATATACATATTTTGATGCTGGTTTCACGGTACGTTTTTCATTTTTTTTGTTTGACATCACTTTTAATTGTTTTTTGTTTCTTTTTTTATATATATTATTATACTATTTTATTCTTATTAAGTATGATTAATTTATTATATTTTGTAATATTTGCATGCCCCAGGGTGGAGTATGGAGAAACCAAATATAATTGTAACATATTGACCATTGTACCCATATTCGCAAATAAATGATGATTTGATTTGATTTGATAGCTTGGAATTCAACTTAAGATCTAAGCAACGTTTCTTTTTCTACTAAATTGACGGTATCGCTACACTGTGGTCCGTGTGGTAACCGACAAAATCGGGAGCAAAATCTATTTTCTTCTTCTATTTCTATTCTCAATCTCTTCCTATTTTGCTTAGCTTGAACTCTGCACAAATAATAGATGTATTTTTATAACCAGAGGTATATTACATCCACATTTGATCAACTAAAGTTAAATGTAATAGAGGGCAAGCTTATTGCCGTTTAACCGTCATAGTTCCAGACTCCATACTGTTGTACTGAGAATTTACAGGAAACAAAAACCACTGAACTTTTGAGTAGTATAGAGATTTCAGCATAAATGGGCCGGCTCGACCGGGGAAGGACTACCCTCTCATAGAATATCGACGTGAAATAGCAGTATTCCTACTGTTGTGTTTCGTTCGGTGAGTGAGAGTGCCGGAGGCCCAATCACCCTCTTGCCCCTTTCCGCTCCTTCTCCTTCCCACTTCCTTTCCCAAAGGGTTGGCAACGCGCAAGTGATGCCTCTGGTATTGCAGGCGTCCATAGGCTACGGTGACCACTTACTTAGGTGGCACGTATGCTTGTTTGCCACCTTAGTTGCATAATTACTGACCCAGAAATCGAACCTGACATCTCATGCACAGTCGTTTACACCCTGCTATGCCATCGAGGCCAGTATTTTATATAACTGTTTAAACTTTGACGCAAACCTGCTGATTATTTCAGCATTATAACATTTGTTATCGCGCAAAATGCGCAATGCTACGCTTATCTTATGGTTTGTGATGTCATACAGTCGTGAATTAGTTCACATTATATAAAATCACGACACTATGACGACAAGGGTATAAGTAGAACTTACGGAATCTATGTTTTGTTACTGTTCAATTATTATGGGTTAGTATTTAACTGCAGAGCAAAAAAATACTAATTGTACAGCAAAATATGCTTACCAAAAATACTAATTGCACACCAAAATATATTTAAAGAGATCAAAATAAGTCGCTCCTCCTATTTTTGGGTGGGTTCCAGTGGGAACCTAACATAACCTAACCCTTCCGAGGCGGAATGCAGTGATTTGAGGCGTATAGGTGCTCGTCATGATTTATTTTAGTAAGCATATTTTGCTGCGCAATTACTATTTTTGGTGGTCATTATATTTAATCCCATTATTATGTAACAAGGATTTTACCATTTTTTGCATTTATATAATATGTAACATATGCTATTATAACTAGATTTTCTTGGTAGCGTAGCGAATTCGACTGATGTGCGACGTGCGTGAGTTCTTGGGTTCGAATCCCAGTGTTAAACTATGTAGATAACAAGTATTTTACCATTTCTGCATTGATATGTACCATATGTTACCTATTATAGTTATTTACTAGCTGTTACCTGCGACTTCGTCCGCGTAGATTTTTACTAAAATGGTTTGGCTCCGTGGAAACATATTTTTTTTAAAATCAAAGTAGCCTATGTTACTCCTTATAACATCAGCTATCTGCCAGTGAAAGTCCCGTCAATATCGGTTCAGCCGTTTCGGAGATTAGCCGGAACAAACAGACAGACAGACAAAAATTTTAAAAGTAGATGTTTTTGTATAGGTACCTTATATACTTTCATATGCATTAGATAAAAAGCTGTTATTTTGACATTACAAACAGACACTTCAATTTTATTTATTTGTATAGATTACTAAATTATGCACGCAGCTTCACTTGCGTACATGTAGATCTTCTCGATTCATTTCAATCCCTTGAGAACAGTACTGTTTTTCTGGTTAAAAGACTCTATGTCCTTTTCCGTATACCTGAATACGAGTATAGCGTGTACGAGAAATGGCATGATGACCGGTCGAGTAGTTACGGCGTAAAAGCGTAACAGACAAACTCACATTCGCATTTATAATATTAGTTAGGATAGAGAGACGTTGAGTTAAAGTAATAAAGAAATACTATTGCATCATACAGTCACAGTTTTATAACTTCATGCGAAAATTGAAAATAAAATAACAAGAACATAAAATGGCGATAAGAATAAAAAATGATTCACTTGAAGTTACTTTTTTATGTAACGTTATGTTTATAGTATTGTCTTACGTTTATGCGAATGTTACGTGTTAAATGGAAATCCGTAGTCTCTGCCTACCCCTCTGGGAAACAGGTGTGAATCTATGTATGTATGTACGTGTTAACGGGTTAAGGTTCTGTCATACCGTGGCATATATGTGGGTTCAATTTCCGGGTCGAGCAATTTTATTGGGTGTATCTTTTATGAAATTTTCTATGGCAATATGGAGTTAATACTCTTCTTTTATATTATGTGGGAACTGAAAACATGACAGGTGAGAAAATCCTAAATCACTGCTTAATTAGGTAATCAAACCCGAGACTTGTTACACAGTAGTTGCAGTTAAAAAAGCTACCAAATCCTACTAAAAGTTTAATTATAAAAACTTATAGTAGGTACAAAAACATTTCCACCTTCAGACCGACATTTTCAAGTAATTCAATCTTGGAAGTTTAACAGACCTACGGCAATATAAATAAGTAATAACAAAAATTCGAGGATTCCGGCGACTGGGACCGCAATTAAAATAAAAAAAATTATAAAAACCTATTGTTCAAGCCAATGATATTTTTGATTTTTGACTGTACTGCTTTTGGCTTGAACAATAGATTTTTGTATTTATTTATGGGTGGTCCCAGTTGACGGAAGAAAAATTTTAAAATTACATGGATCCGGCAACTGGGACCGCGGTCCGAGTTAATTGCGGTCCCAGTCGCCAGAATCCTCAAAAATTCCAAACAGCAATTATTTACATAATATTGTCTTCTGTTTACGCGAATGTTATTCATTGAAATTAAACTACTATATATACGGATTTTATCGCGTTGTTTATTTGACACTTTATTACAAAATTTTGAAAACTGTTACACTACTATTACTATTAAACTTTACTAATGTTTAAGCTTAGTTTTCAAAATTTTGTAATAAAGTGTCAAATAAACAACGCGATAAAATCCGTATATAGTAGTTTAATTTCAGCAATTATTTATTTATTACCAGCGATCGCCTAGTGGTCGAAATTCGATCATAATTGATTTAAATTTTAAGTTTGATAGTTTCATATAAATACGTAAATATATTATAATATAAATAGTATATATATATCATTCCAACCCGCCCAAAGTTTGCCTGTAAGATACTGCTGATATAATATGTCATTATATATTGATAGGTATATGTAACCATAGTTACGAAGAATAGTATTACATCAACCGAACAATGCTAAAATACTACGGACAGGATTCGACTGCGTACACACGTGTCAAATGCATGGTTGTGTGCGTGTAGTGTTTTTACATTAATTTAATGTATTTCTAATGCATATTTTATATAAATACATATTTGGATTCGCCCCTCCTTCCCCATATAAACTTTAACCGTGCCAAATTTCATACTCCTCCGTCCGCACAATTTTCGTAAAAAGGGGTACAAAGGTTTTGCTTCACGTATTAATATATAGATTGGCAACTATGTTATCCCATTAATAATTTTATCGAAGGCCAAAGTCAGCACTCTGAAATATGAACTAAAGTCAATTCTAAGAATGTCTACCTGACCGCCTTCGGAGAAACGCAATGTTTCTATATAAACATGTACCTACTATGAAGCCATAAACAATATGCTATGGAATTCTTTGTTTTTTAGAACAATACAGTAATAGGAATCAGCTGTTTTGGATTCTGTTTGAGATGTTTAGAATTCTATAAAACGCTATTAAATGGCTAACGTGACAGTTTTTAATAAAAATACATTTTGTTTAAAGTACATACATACTTCGTCGGCCTCGATGGCGTAGTGGTTAGTATAACCGACTGCCACGCCTGAGGTCGCGGGTTCGATTCCCGCACGAGTCAAACATTTATGTGCATGAACATGGATGTTTGTCTTGGTCTGGTTGTTTCTATGTATTATATGTATTTACAAAAAGAAAATTATATATGTATGTTTATCCATTGTCTAGTAGGTACCCATAGTACAAGCTCTGCTTAGTTTGGGCTAGATGGTGTTGTGTGTATGTGATAGAATATTACTTACTTGAATCCACGGATGGCCTATCCATTGCGCGGAATGTTGTGGATTCGAATTCCACACGGGAAAAAAATTGTGTGATCTACATAGGTAAAGTTTACAGAGTCTTATGCCCGCTTTCCACTGCGAGCGGAACGGACTCCGTACAGAGTCCGTTTAACTCGCAATGGCTAACTGCATAGAAGTGCTTCCACTAATAATCTATGCAGTTTGCAATTGCGAGTTAAACGGACTCCGTACGGAGTCCGTTTAACTCGCAGTGGAAAGCGTGCATTAGTGTGCTTTGTCTCTTTTCTTTAAATGTCTGTAAAGTCTCTCGTGACCCAGGAATTAAAGCAAGCGCAGGGCCTGCCTCTTAAAAAAATATTGTCTCAACTCCCATGCCACGGGCCTATTCTCAGTGCAAAGAACTGTTGAGCCATAACGTGGACTATGGGCTAACGCTAACCCTGCCGGTCTAGTGCGGGTTGGTAGATTTTACACACCTTCGAGAGCAATACGAAGAACTCTCAACCATGTAGGTTTCTTTACGATGTTTTCTTGCGCTGCTAGTGTAGCGATAATTAACTATTTAATACGCACATAAGAGGAAACACTAAGGGCGAGAGAATTGGAAAATAGGTATTTGTAAAATCTATTGCTGTCGCGCAGTGCCATATGTATACTATCATGAGCGCGATAGAGACAACTGCAGCTTGGACCGAAAATATCTATTAAAAGTACACGAAATCAACGTTTCGTAGTCCCCTGATTCCTTCTCCAAAACTTGACCGATTTAACTTCTATTTTCATTAAAAATTAAAGAAGACTTTGGCCGTGTTCCTACGTTTTCCTTTTTTTATATAATTTAGTCAAATTTGTTTTCTGTATGTTTGAACACAACGAAAAATCTGCCCAATTTTTGAGATTTTTGAGGGCTAATGTGTCTTTTAATAATCAATTTATGAAAAAAAAAGGAAAACATAGGGACATGCAAATAGAGGCCTTACATTTTTTGGAAAAATTATTGCTCTACTGGCATTATCCAGGGAAGAAACAGGGGACTACTTTTGTATGGAAAAACGGTCCTTGTGTTTCCTCATAACTTAGTAAAGTGAGAAAAGCGTGGCTTGGAGTCTCACCTCAGACTTTTCTAAGTTATGTACGCCTCTGACTTTGATCTCTCTCTAGGCTATCGCTACTCGTTAGTATTCGCTTTAAAATATTAGCAGAAATAATAAAGCTCCGCTAGGTGGCGCATTATGTCATTTAAAAAAAGAACCACGCTATCGTTCGCGGTAGCTGCACGTACTAACATAACCTACAAACACTGATTTTCTAGAAACATCAGATCGAAGTCCAATAGAACAGAGGTACGTAACTAAACCACAAAACCTCTGCGGTCCATCGAATACAATACGCAAGTCGTTGCATCGATATTATTAACCCGATGAAGTATTATTAAATTATTTATTGTTATATTATATTACTGTAGAACAATGTTTTGTTACGTGACCAGACGATTACTTTTTGCAATGCTAGTGCTTGGAAGGTATTATGTCACTGAGACAAGGTTCCATCTTTCTACGTTTGTTTTTAACACGTTGGTAGTAGATAGATGGGACGTTGCGTAAATAATGAATTTATGAAATACGACATAAAACAGTCACGTTTTCATCTTATGAAAAAATATGTCCAAACAAACCTAAAAAGCTTACGTTTGAAAGTAAAGTAAAATGCTATAAAAACGTAATTCAATTTCGAAGTAGTAGGTACATTTGCGTGAACGTAAATTAACATGACCGTATATGACATTTTTATAAAGATCATGTCTCCAAAGTATGCCTACATATCAACAAATGACATTCATATTTTATCAGTTAACAAGAATATCAAATACTTGGCCTACATCAGATGATTTTGTCAGAAGTCGTAAACAGTGACTGCCGGTAACCCTTGAGGGATATTACATAGTATAACGGGTAACTATATAGTTCGAAACAAGAAAACTAATTACCAAGCTCGGTCCTGTTTTATGACCAAAACAGGCAATCCAAGATCCTGATATGAGGGCAATAGTATGGATTTTGAGCCGAATTTCGGGAATGTGTCCTTGGTTTGAAGTAATATTAAATTTGTTGATACAAACTTATTTATGTTTAAACGGGTCTGAATGTCAAAATTAAATTATATTTATAGTCTATACATATAACGTAATATTTCAAATTAGCTGATAACTGCGCTGCGCTTTGCGATATTTCGCGTACGTTATTTTAAAATAGCCATATGATCATATAAATATCACTATAAAATACTGTTGTCATAGGATTTTAAATACTTAAGCGTATTGTTTAAAATATATATTTTTTTACATACATGAAAACAACGCATACACAGCATTCCCAGAATGTTTGTCCCGTGTGGGTATTGAACCCACAACATTCAACTCTGGCATGTTGCCACTACAGCATCCGTTCAGCTCAATTGAAGACGGCAGTTTTCAGTACCAGTACATTAAGATCACGGTGTTGGTAGCCCATTCGATAAGGCATTGGACTTTACGATCGAGAGGTCGTGCATTCGAAGCCCACCGAACATTATAAACAAGCATTACCGACGTGAACTCATTTCTAACTGTCCCTAGAATATAAATAATTTGTAATGCAAATATCTACTAACCTTTACAAAAGAAACTATATTGTCCAAAGTTACATAAGCTAAAACAATTTCGCAAGTTCACGGCTTTTATTAAGCAAAAACGAAACGCAGCTCAATAAAATATTTGATATAATCGATTCGAAACAGAATATTTGGAGCAAACCTGTTTTTCAAGTAAACTTAAGCAATAATATTCGATTCGACGCAAAATATGTAAAAAACTAATACCATTTCCGCGAGTGCCGATAGTAAGGTATCGGCTAGAATACTTAGTACAGCCAAAGTATTATTAGATTACTTTTTCTGTCAGGAAGTCATTTCAAAAGCACTGGGTGTATAAATTTGTTTGTAAGTTCTGCTAATTTATATCAGACTGCATCATTGTATTTCTGGCAGCATTTGTATGCGTATCTGAGGTCTGGGATTCCAATTTGCCCTTTACATGGGACCCCAAAAATGCATTTGGCGAATTGTGAAATAACTATGACGGGTGTATTGCACTCACATTTAGCCAGTTATATTTAGGAGCCTTTAAAGATAAACAGTCGCGTCTAAGTATAACTGTATCAGACCTGGCATGTGCCTAACCTTTCATAGATTCACAGGCATTCTAATTGCTTAATTCCGACGATACGCCGAAACAAGACCTAGAGCATTTCCTCTTACGAATATTTTGAATTATACAGACGAGATATAAAACAGATGTTTCGCAATTACCTTTTAACATTATAATCATCATTTCCTTTACCAAAGTAGCTATTTTGTTCAAGTACGTACGACGCCTAGATAATAATAATCTATTCTCAAACGTGCCTATCAAGAACCGATACAAGGCTGTCGCAATCTTATAATTACATGAAAACAAACGACAGATAAGGAAAATGAACATAACTATCGATTATGTGGGTAAAAGAATCGGTACAAAGTCATCGTAATAAATCTAATAACACTGCACTGTAATAGTAAAAGGAAGTGCTTGAACAAAAATTACTCAATTTGGGTACACTACTTTCTCAATAAGCCGTCGTTCTTTTAAGACAACTAATAAAAAAATTAAATTCAGCAAGTTATTTTTATTATCTTCATTTTACTGTCTTTTTTTCGTAATGAACACGATCACAAGACATGTTGTCGAATTTTATTTTATTTATTTTTATTTACTGCTTGTAGAAGTGATTATTGTAAAACTTTTTGATCTCAGCAGTCCATTTAGATAGTAAACCGCGGATATAATCTTTGTAATTCTGTACTTAACGGTTTATTTAGTATTAATTGCTAATAAATAATTAAATAGTTTACATACATAGATTCACGCCTGTTTCCCAGAGGGGTAGCTCTTAACCTTATTAAATAGTTTAAGTCTAACAAATCCAAATTATTGAAATTATGTTATTTTTTTCTACCGCGGTTGTAGACTCCGTGACGACACAAAAACCAATAACAATACTTGGATTCAGTAATTGAATTATGTCCTCACAATTTGCAGGCACACTCTCGTTCCTTTTACTCCACCGCACTATCCAGTTTATCTTAAAGAGTAGAATAGAATAGAATAGAATATCTTTATTAGCTGTAAACAAGGTACATTACATTGATGTCATACTATAATAAATTAGCACAAGCCTGTTTAGCCGTTACAAATAGCATGCAAATACAGGTACATGTTATATGGAGTTAACAAAGTATGTCTCTTCAAACAATCATAACTAATTTTAAATTAACAATGTCATAATTCGTATTTGATTAGTAGGTCAATTTGGTAATCATCACGCCGTATGTTCCATAAATTCTTTAACAGAGTAAAAGTTTTTCTGCATGAGCCAACCACGTAGAACTGTTATAAATTTATTTATAGGGAGAGTTTTCATAAAATTTGGTAATTTATTATATATTTTAATAATACACATGGCGTACGAATTGTTTTGAAGCCGGCTACTTCTGGGTAACATGTTTAGAAGTCTTTCTCACTTACAAGTCTTTCTCCATATAGGTACCTGATACCAATTCTACTTTCTTAAGCGACAAAGGTTTGCCGCATTGATAGGTTCTGAGTAAGGAAACGTCACTCAAAGTCTCGCGAAAGAACCGCGACTCCATCAGGTTAATGGATGAACTGTCATTTCAAATTAATCGTATGTCAAACAAGAGTTGTTGTTTTATTCTTTCATTCATATATTGATGAAAGTTAGATGTTGTTCAAATGTAATGTCACAAAATACAGGTAGAGATGGCCGGCTCATTAAAATGCGAATTTAATTGAACTTACACAGAAACGTACATACAACGATTTCGGATCAAGAATGCGCCGAGTAAAATGTGCCAAAACAGGCGGTCATAGTTAAGTGAATAAAATCAACACTTTTTGTTTAATACAAATATAAAATATATATTTACCATAACAATGAATGTGTTTACAATTACTCCGTGTAAAAAACTTAAAATTATTAATATTTTCGCCTACAAAATTACGTAAATTTGCACGAAAAATGCAAAAACGTAAGCTCGTGTTACGTGATTTTTATATTATAACAGTAGAAATCTATCCTATTTTACAGCCTAAACGAAACATAAATAGTTATATTACAATTTGTCAGTCTCAAATATTTGAGTTATTGGTTGACAATAAAGATACATATATATCAAAAAAGCACTTCAAATCCTCCATACAATTTTACTATGGCGGCCGCGCGCCGATTTGAATATGCGCCGCACGAGCTCTGTCATTATCTGTCTTACACTCGGCGCAGTCTTAGGTGCGAATGCAGTTGTTACATTACACTAGCGATGTGCACAATTGTAGGTATTCGAATGTATTGACAGAGTATTCCGCTTTCGGCACCAATTTTTCGGCACCTATGGTTTCGGCACCTAAGCTATTCCACTTTCAGCACCAATAGGTATTTTTGCTTGGTGCCGAAAGCGGAATACTCCGTATTGACAATACTACACATCATAAGTGCTCGACGTTTTTGACTATACAAATTACAAACTATTCGATCAAGTATGTACCTATCTAACATTCGAGTGAAATTATGTTCAACACTACGCTTAGTACGATACTCGACTGCGCGGACGGCGTAGTGGTTAAAGTGGTCGCCTCACCACTGCTACTGCGCCGAGTGTTGTGGGTTCGAATCTCACACGGGACAAAACGTTGTGTGATTCACAAATGGTTGTTCCGAGTTTGAGTATTCTTTGTGTCCGTTGTTTCAGTGTTTGTCAAGTCCCCCGCGACTCAGCATTTATTACTAAAGCGGAAGTTCTTATTTAAAAAAAAATTACATTATACCCGCTTAAATCGAAATCGTACGTCTATGTGAGTGTCAGCTTTCGTGCTTTGTATTGAGTAAGCCATCAGCTTATACCTATTAGTGGTTGGTAATACGATAATGGATAATTGAATATTGCTCGCGTGATGCCAACTGTTAACACTCTCACCGCCACCCTTATACAGACTTTTCCAGTGCAGCAGGCCATGCGGTCCGCCGTTGTCCTCAACTTTGCCTAACCATGCACGCCAAGGTGAAAATACATACTACATCGAGTCCAGCAAGCCATACGGTTGGCTGGCGGGCTCACCGTTTACTTTTACTAGCAGGTCATGCGGTCCGCTGTAACTTCGCATTTTCATATAAATTTTGTAGTGCGTGGCCTGCTGTTACAGAAACAGTTCGGTGCAACATCCAGGTGGCGTGCTGGACTCGAGAACGTACGGGCCGCCGGTGGACCGCATGGCGGTGAGAGAAAATGTTGTTGCAGCTAGCACATACTACAAAGATTTATTTATTTATTTATTTATAACATACTAATATACCATTACAGATTTACTAATACGGTATACGCAGACAATAATTTTATGCTTAAATGTACTAAACTAATTATTATAACTATTACTACCTATAACTAAGCACATGACAAGTAACCTTAGAGAGTTCGCTCAATGAACATGTAAATATGTCGACAACATCAGACACCGCGTTGAGCGCGCGCAACGCACGCGTGAGCGGCGCCCTTTGAAGCAGGTTGGTGCGCGCGCGAGGCACAGCAAGGAGCTCGGGCCTCCGTCGTCGTCGCACGTAATCATTCGGAACACATAGGTTAATCTGAGATAAAATAGGTGGATATTGTATCCCACCACGTAATACCTTAAACAAATAAATGACTAGTGCAGCTTCACGCCTTAATTCTAATTTATGATATCCTACCATACCGAGGACAAATAATGACGGATATAACAATGGATACCCGGGATATACTCCATACTGTTTAAGATATATAAATCTGATATATTTATTCTGAATACGTTCAATCATAGATGAGTATTTAGTCTCACTAGGACTCCAAATAGCCGCACTATGTTCGAGATGGCTCCTCACAAGAGCCTCATATAAAGCCTTTAGAGCATTGATGTTTGTGAAGTCATTCGCCTGCCGTAAAATAAACCCAAGATTTCGATATGCCTTTTTACAAATATCAGATATGTGTTTCCTGAAATGTAAATCATTGGTAAAACGTACACCTAGATCTTTTACCTCATCCACACGCTGCAGCGGCTCGCCGTCCATTACGTACTGGTGGTGAATCGGAGTAAGTGAACGTGTGAATGACAGTATCGAGCATTTAGACACATTGAAAAAAAGTTTATTCCCTTGGCTCCACTCAACAGCTCTGTCTAAGTCCCTCTGCAATAAATCGCAGTCAGCAGAGTCTTTAACGAGCACAGACATCTTGAGATCATCAGCGAACAGTAAACATGTTGAACCAACGACCCTTGGCAGATCATTTATCATAATAATAAATAAAAACGGACCTAAGTTGCTGCCCTGATGGACGCCTGATCTCGTGTAGTACAGCTCGGAACAGTGTCCGGCACAGTCTACATATTGCTGTCATCACTTAAGTAGCTAACAAAAAATTTAAGTGTATGTAGTGTAAAACCGATGTTCGCCATCTTCAAAAGTAAAGCATCATGGTCGACTGTGTCGAACGCCTTCCGGAAGTCAAGGTAAGCTACATCAACCTGCAGCCCAGAGTCCACTGCCGGTACCAGCTGTGTCATCTGGTGCAACAGGTTTCCCATCGTGCTACGACCAGGACGGAAACCGTGTTGCTCATCAGACAAATAAGGACTTACTTGTGTATATAAGCAATTGTGAACAGCCATCTCGAACACCTTAGCCGTAGCACTCAACACCGCTATTGGTCTATAGTCAATAACATTAGTATCACCCCGACCCTTTGGTACTGGTACCACCCGCGTAATTTTCCAACGATCGGGAAAACGTGCAGTAGTTATACACGTATTAAATAAGTGTAGTAATGGTTCAACTAAAGCCATATGGCAATCCTTAATTATAAATGGCGGAATACCATCAGGTCCTACCGAGCGCTTAGGAGGGAGAGCAGCCAACGCTTTCCTAACTGCCACCGAGTCAAGGCGCGTGAGGTGCGCATACGCGGCGCTCGGCGTTGCCGCCGCGCACGCTGCTTCCGCGCTCAGTGACCCCGACTGCGTATTGTACACTGAACTAAAGTACTTGGCGTATTCCTCAGCCAATGCCAGACCAGACAACGATTGACCATCTTTTATTAAGTTATATTGACCTGATTTACCTTTCCTCTCGCGTATATAACTCCAAAAGCCCTTTGGGTCATTTCTTAGGTTTAGGTTTAGGTTTAGTAAGATTTCTGTAAGTACTTATCTTTGCTGGCAGCATAGCGCCTAGCCCCTTTAGAAGAACTCTACAATCGCTACTGACTAGATCAGAGATTTCCAGACTTTTTCTCATAGACCACTTTCAAAATTTAGCTTGTTCAGGTGGACCCCCTGCAGCTAAACAAGTTCATGCAATTAAAAAATTTGATGAAATCACCACAGGCTGACCTTTTTTTTAGAAATTCTCGGGACTGAACCTACGCCACGGTAGGCAAGCTAACCTTTTTTTAGTTATTCTTTGCCAAAAAATCGAAAAAGCACTGGTACTGAATATGGAATATGCAAGTTTTTACAAGTACCTAACAGTCGCTGAGCTTGTCGAACAGTCGCCTAGTCGTGGACCCCCGCTTACGAATTGTCAATCCCCATTTTTTGTCACGCCATAGACCCCCATCGAGTCACCCGTGGACCCCCGGGGGTCCACCTGGACCACTTTGGGAACTAATGGACTAGACGAATAAATTACCTACTATGGCTGCGATCTTTTGTGGTAAATTTTCCGTATCTGTGACTGGGATGTAAAATACTAAGTACCTACTAATTAGCTGTTTTCAAATGCCTTCAAAAACATTATAAGTAACTCAACTACACAGTAATCATAATGTATTTTCTTTACCGTTAAACTCCGTACTAATGAAAGTCTGATACACCACTCATGATTCTTACAAGCTAGCGAAGCATGCCATGAGTTCGCAAACAATCTTCAACTCATGATTTTCAAAAGAGTCCGCGAGTAATAAACTGGGCGGTAACTTGAGGTACTTTTGACATTCATAAGTGTTACATTGTGACCTAAGTGAATAAATGTAGCGATTGTTGATCGAACCACTTCAGGCTATCTCTGGTAACAGTATAAAGTATAATGACGTCACTACACGCGATGATAGACATATATACCTACCTATCTACAGTTATTTAAAAGGTTTGAGATTAGCAACGTTGCCTACATTGCTAATCTCAAGTGGAGTATTTGTAACAAGTACTTAAGTTACTTATTCAAAACTTCTAATAACAAATACTTGAAATAATGTTCATTGCGATATATACCTACGTGCTGTATAGGTACTTATTTTATCTTTTTCTACCAATTAATGCTGAACATGAAATAAAAACTCGTGTGTTGTTCGCTAGTTTTTAGTGAGTCGGTTACCAATAAGGCTTTTTAATACCAACCTTGAAGTTTTTACATTACACCCAGAGATTACAAACATAAGTCTAATGTTAAATTAACTTAGTTTTTACACAACTGTGTGAAATCACAAATCGATTGACGTAAACCTTGGATTATTTCTATCGGTAGTTGTGATGCGGGTATATTTGAATTCAGTGCACCTATCAGCTCTGCAGTTGAGCAAACAGATAAGTTTATATCAACAAATTCGCGCCGATAACGATAAAACTGTGGAATATTATCGAAAAAACTGTATTTGCCCCAGCCATGTAGAATAGAACACAGACAATAGATTGATAACAGAAAAATAATACGAACCGTAAGCAATCCGTTCACTTCGCGCTAGTAAACCGCGCGACTACCTGATCTTTGCAACATTCCAAAATATGCACACAAAACAAATTATTTTTCTCACAATAATTCAACCCACTGAACACAGAAACCGTTTTGACACTCGCACAAACACCGCGGTACTTTAAAAAAAAAGTGTTTACTACGTTTTTTACGAAAGTTGTCACGTATTTTTGCGAAGCGACGTACGTCCACCCTAAACGGCGTTTCGACGCGGACTGAGGAGCGTGCTAGAGCGAGAGAAAGCACAGATAACATTTGAATGGAAAAGCGAAGGTTAGAAAGAGATAGGAAGATTAGAATGAAGTTAGCGGACCCGCGGAATGGCATGACCGGGAATGACCACATGGCACGCATTTAGTTTTAGTACAATCATTGCACAAATTCGAGTTGGCGCCTTTTTGTTAAGGGCCACGTGTTTTAAATTTGTTATAAAAATAAAAGCGTTCTTAAAGGAGTCTCCTCTATTTATCGAAGTTCTTACTTATCTCCCCAGCTTTAATGAGTATAAAAAGTCTCATGATGTTTTTGGTTCCGTTTTTAAAGATAAAATGTTCACTTAACTTTTTGTAACTAAAATATTACGTGTACATACTATAACTAATATGATTGTTTATACTTATATCTTTTGTTTACAATATTTGATATTATATTGTGATATACAGTTTTAGTTTAATACTAATTAACAAACTAGGTACACACGCTTGGCCGATAGTGAGGCCCAGAATGCTATTTTTAACCGACTTCAAAAAAAGGACGAGGTACTCAATTCGTCTGTATTTTTTAATTTTTTTTAAATTTTTGTTACCTCGTTACTTTCGACTGGGTGAACCGATTTTGATGATTCTTTATTTATTTGAAAACTGGTGCTTCCCGTGTGGTCCCATTTAATTTTGATCAAGATTTGACTATTTGTTTTCGAGTTATCCTTAATAATGCGTATTTGGCTACATTGATGATGTTCTCATAGTTGGCAAGGTTCACTAAAAACCGAGAAATAAACAAAATTTTAACAAAAAAGAAAACGGACTTCAAGAAAGAATATTCTAAAACTTAAAATGCACTAAAAAGTTAATAAATAATTGCATATTCTTGTGAATAATTATATTATTTTTAGATATTATTGGAGTCGGTGTCAGCCAAGGTAGGTTTGTAACTAATTAAACATGAGATGTCTTACTATAATCATAACATAACATTGGTATGCACAATTACACACATAGACGCAGCACGCGGCGCGGGCGGCTGACACCGACTCCAAAAATAACAATAATTTAATTATTCACAAGAATATGCAATTATTTATTAAATTTTAGTGCATTTTAAGTTTTAGAATATTCTTATTTGAAGTCGGTTTTCTTTTTTGTTAAAATTTTGTTTATTAATTAATAACGTATCGTGTATGTAATATAAAGTTTATAAAATATCTTTCTGAAACATTATTTGCATCTTAATTATTAATGCAAGATAAAAATGTTTAGCGCTTAAAATTTAACACTAACCCTAGAAGTGACTAGTACCATAAACAAATAGGTACCTAATAAAACTAAGTACCCAAAAATATTCAAGGAAGATTAAATTTACTACTAATAAAGTTGTCCAACTTTATTTTTTTTATTACTTTGCAGATAGTAAGCCATCTTAAATAATATATTCGTCGTCATAACATTATTATAATGTAATATGACCTCATTTCCTTAATTTATTTAAACGTAATAGCTGTTTCGTTTTCCTTAGGCAGATTTAACGAAAATATATACTCTAAATTAATTATGAATGTAAAATAAAGCTTTTGACAACTTTATTATTGTACGCATAAAATAGACCTGGTAAATTAACGATTTTTTGTTTGGTCGAGGCGAAGATAATTTGAAAAAAATCTTTCGTCGAAAGGTGGACTCGATAAAAAAAGATTTAAAAAATAAACTTGCGAAATGATTAAGAAAATTTTTATTAAAGCTCAACGGTTAAGTGAAAATTTTAATTAGTTGAATCTCTAATCATTACTTACAGAAAGAATCATAATTACAAGAAAGCTATCCACTTTCTAAAAACCTTCACTAGGCAAAAATATGGGAGGCCTCATTTGGCCTTTGACCGAATTCAAATAAATAATAGACGATTGGATATGTAGGTTACATTGGCCACTTCGATATCCTAGTTTTTTACGGAAAGTAATGGACGATATGCTGTATAACTTACGTTTATGCAGGCAAAAGGCGTAAGGTGTAAAAACGGCCATGAATATTATATGAAACGAGAGGTCGTTCGCAAAAACATAGAAAAAAAGTTTACACCCATTTTTATTTCCCGCTCTCAGGGCCGCTTTGAGAGGCGGCCATTTTGCATTTCTCAGTTACACAACTTCTGTTGTTAGGAACAAATGTTTTACATTGCTGTTTTTTTTTGTTTTTGAGATTTCAATGCTTTGGACTCAGTTAATGTTTATTTTGTGGCAGGTTGTGTGGTTGTGTGTGAAGTTTTGTGTGTTAAATCTGGAATAGTAGGTCGAAGATTATGTCACGAAAATTTACGATTCGATCTTAAAAACATAATTTCTTTAACATTTTGTAATTCCGTTAATGCTTACAATTTATTTGTTGTCTGTCTGTCCGTAAAATTATCTAATTCTAATCCTAACTAATATTATAAAAGCGAAAATGAGTTTGTTTGTTTATTACCTTTTCACGCCTAAACCACTGAACCGATCATCCTGAAATTTTGCATATACGTTGACAGGTGTACAGAAACGGACATAGGCTACCTTTTATCACTAAAAAAAATTACTGTTCCCGAGGAAAACAATAATAACGTTCTTATGGTAATAGATGGCGCCACCCATCTTTCGAATCATGATTGAATTATATTATTACAAGCAGAGTACGACCCGAATTTATTGTAAAATTCTAAATTAACGCGAGCGAAGCCGCGGGCAAAAGCTAGTAAGTTAATAACACACGTGTCGACGGCCTTGTAGTTCTAAAACAAGTTTCTAACTGCATAATGCTTCTAAGCTTCCACATCAAACAGGTATTTGCATACTAACTAGCGTAGGTACTGTTATACTGCTAATATAATAATGTTCAAAATGATTACGTTGACCTAGAATCTTGAAAATTGGCCTGGAGTTAGCATTATTATCATCTTATCTTATGTGGGGGCCAGTCAATGCAGACCAGCGACACTTCGACCCAGTGGGATCTTTTGTGTCGACACTCTCCTAATAACGACTGCCATAGATGTTCATGGCAACCGGGACCGACGGCTTAACGTGCTTTCCGAGGCACGGAGCAGGCGATAATTGTCCATCAATACGCACATAAGAAGAATCTTGATTCACCCTCACTTTTGGCATATTTTTGTTTGTCTATGTACCGTCACCACCACTGTGACCACGGCCGGTGTAATGTGGTCGAAACGTCAAGCCTAGAAAAAAGGTAAACATTATGCATGGTCGCGTTAATACCCGTTACATATTATTATATTATATACTTATAACATGCAACGCGAAAGTTTAAAAGTTATTATTACACTTTTTTAATAAGCTTAGTAGGTACTTATGTATATCGACACTTTACCCTTACTTTGTACCTAAGTCCTAATTGTGCGTCTCCATCTTTTATTCAATCTAGAATTTTGTTGGTGATACTTTAGTTAGGTGATACTCTAGTCTTCTCCTTGTATGCAATACTTTATTATCATAGAAAACAAACTTTCGCATTAAGAATAACTTATGTGACGTGTGGGACTAGCGATGCAACGATATATCGAATATTCGATAATAACGACCCTAAAAATATTGATATTTTTATCTATATCAAGCCATAATTGATACGCTATTATCATATCGATAAGAAATTGAATATCGATATCCAAATATTTAAAATAATATTTGGTAATATTTATTATTTATTATATATTTATTATTTGCTTCTTATTTAACCACTTGCTTGGTGCTTTTGAGGGTAAAGGAATGAAAATAAATGTAAGCAAGATGAAAGTAATGGTATTTGAAAAGGAAGAGTGCGTGACGATGTGTAATATTATGATTGATGGAGAAAAAGTGGAGCAAGTGAAAGAGTTTGTATATTTGGGTACTTTGTTTACAAGGGATGGTAAACATGACGGAGATATTGAAAGGAGAACGATTGCTGGCAACAAAGTGAATGGAGCTCTACGCGCTTTTATGAACAGTCGAAATGTATCCGAAAAGGCACGTTTGGCTGTTCATAGAGGACTATTAGTGCCCACACTTATGTATGGAAGTGAAAGTTGGGTATGGCAAAAGAAGCATGAGAGCAGAATAAATGCTGTAGAAATGAGAGCGTTGAGAAGCATATGTGGTGTGACTCTGAAAGATAGAATAAGAAATAGTGTGATTAGAGAGAGATGCGGCATGAAAGTGGATATAGTTACAAGAATAGAAAAGGGTATGTTAAGCTGGTTTGGACATGTAGAAAAAATGGACGAGGAAAGACTGACTAAGAAAGTTTATAAGGCTAGTGTGAATGGAACAGTCGCAAGAGGAAAACCTAGGCGAACGTTTCTCGATCATATCGGAGGCGTTCTGGACAGAGGCCAGGTTAAGAGCTCCTTGAACCGACGGGCATGTATGAGGAATGTGATAAAAGTGAATGAAGCCAGAGAAGTGTGTCAGGATCGTAGCAAATGGAAATCCGTAGTCTCTGCCTACCCCTCTGGGAAACAGGCGTGAATCTATGTATGTATGTATGTATTTAACCACTTCTACTACTTACTTGAAAGTTCTGAATTATCGATAATATCGCATTGAAACTGTCGATATTATCGATCATCGATATTTTCGTCTCCTTGCACCCTATTTGGGACTTTACTAACATTCAAACAACGGACACAAGGTACACCCAGGCTCAGCACAACTATTTCTCCACACAAACTTTTATACGTTTGCGGATCGAAGTCATAACTCATAACACACGTGAAATTTGAAGTGGTGTGGCGACTGTTTAAAGAACTTACAATACTATCTAGTTTACATTATATGGATCATTAAAATACATTCATCTGCAGCCATTTTCAAAATCTCAAAGAGTAATGCAGTTCTTAAGTAAAATAAAACGAAAATAATTTTAGTCAACCCTTTTTTACGACAGTGCCTAAACCACGACATTCCTTAATTAGGAACGCACATCACATTCTATCATCAATGAACATCGAACAATCTTTTAATGAATAAAAGAAAGGAATAAGAATGAATGAAATACCGCCCATTCCGAATCTCGTAGTGAGGAAAAAATGACAAGTACGTTGGCGGTTTTGTCAGCAAGAATTTCGGTTCGATATATCCGGTTTTACGGCGGCAGGCAGACCTAATGTCCTAAGAAAACCGATAACTAGCTGGAACGGTCATTCCCTCTGAGTTATAGGTGCTTCGTGAACAAAATACTGGCACACATTCGGTGTAATAAGCTCGCTTTCGATTAAGTGGGGTTATGATATTTGCGCATATTTACATGGCTTGGTCTCGCAGTTACGCTTGAATAAACTTACTTTTCGAGCATGTGAATGCTACATTGACTGGCATTTATCTAATAATATCTTTTGCCCGCGGCTTCGCTCGCGTTAATTTAGAATTTGACAATCAATTCAGGTTGTACTCTGCTTGTAATAATATAATTCAATCATGTGTCGAAAGACACGTGGCGCCATCTATTATCATAAGAACGTTATTATTATTTTCCTCGGGAATATAATTTTTTTCGGGATGAAAGGTAGCCTATGTTCGTTTCTGTAAACCTGACAACGTATATGCAAAATTTCAGGATGATCGGTTCAGTGGTTTAGGCGTGAAAAGGTAACAAACAACCAAACTCATTTTCGCTTTTATAATATTAATTAGGAAGGATTAGGATTCTAATCTATACTAATATTATAAAGCTGAAGAGTTTGTTTGTTTGTTTGTTTGTTTGTTTACTTGAACGCGCTAATCTCAGGAACTACAGGCCCGATTTGAAAAATTCTTTCAGTGTTAGATAGCCCATTTATCGAGGAAGGCTATAGGCTATATATCATCACGCTAAGATTAATAGGAGCGGAGCACCAATGAAGAATGTTTCAAAATCGGAGAGTATTTTTTCCTTTTGAGAACTTCCGCTGCGTGCGCTGCGTAAACAGTTAAAGTTTCGCAAAAATTATGTATGACAGAATTGTTCCCCTTTAAAAGTTCTAAAAAAAAGTCCGCGACAGCATATGTCTATCTTTTAAGGTTGGCTCACTATAACCATTTTTATGCTAACGAAATTTGTTCTAAAATAATGCATTATTTGCGAAGGTATTTTTATAAACATGATATTAATCCTTATCCAAATAAATACGTTATTCATCACAAGTATTTAATTTAAAACAAAATTGCCTTTTACGTCATTCGATTTCAATGAATATCTTAGGAGATATAGCAGTTTTAAAATAACATCGCAGCAAAATAATTACCCATTACAGACATAGTACAAACGATGTTTCTCCTGGTTTATTCTGCGTGATTACTACTGGTTCGATTTGAAAAATTCTTTTAATGTTGGATAGCCTATTTATCGAGAAAGGCTATAGGCTATATAACATCACGCTACGACCCACGGGGGCGGCGCAGTAACGATAAACGCGGGTGAAACCGCGGGAACATCTAGTTTATTATAAATGGAAAGTCTTGTATAAATATAAAATATGTCTGTACTTGTGTTCGTCGTGTGAGGTATTTTGGGCCTTGAAATAAAATATGGTCATATGCACTACTTGGTATTTATTTCAAGCGTGCATCTACGGACTAGCGATGCAACGATATATCGAATATTCGATAATATCGACCCTAAAATTATCGTCGTTTTTATCGATATCTAACCATCATCGATACGATATTATCATATCGACAAGAAATTAAATATCGATATCGAACGATATATCGAATATTCGATAATATCGACCCTGAAAATATCGACATTTTCATCTATATCTAACCATCATCCATACGGTATTATCATATCGTCAAGGCATTAAATATTGATATCGAAATATTTAAAATAATATTTGGTACTTACTTAATATTTAATTTTATTATTTGCTTCTTATTTACCCACTACTAACTTGAAAGTTCTGAATTATCTATAATATCGCATTGAAACTGTCGATATCATCGATCATCGATATTTTCAGGCCTTCGATAAAAATATCGATATATTCGTCTCCTTGCAACCCTACTACGGACCGAGCGTAACAATGACTGACTCACTGACTGGCGACGCAAAGCTAGTTTTTTACCGAGTAATGAAACACTTGTGTCCCTACATAAGTATAAAGGTCTGTTCAAACCTAAGCGGTATTCGCTACCGTCTGCGGTAGAGAAAACCGAGTGGGTATGCGGTAATATTATCTACAGTTCACAGCACACCAAAGCGGAATTGGCTATCCTTGTGGGTAGAGTTGATACTAATTGTTTAAATACCTGAGCGAAACCTGCGCGGCAGGCACTTCTACCCATAGCGGCAGCGAATACCGCTCAGGTCGCTCTAGCCGCGGAACTTGATAAAAATACCTGAGCGAAACCCGCGCGGTATATACCTCTACCCGCAGCGGCAGCGAATACCGCTCAGGTTTGAATAGGCCTTAAGATAGCATATTTTCACTCGTTTATCCCCGTAGGGGTTGGCAGAAGCGAATTACCATGCTTATAATAGTTCTTATATTTATGGTATTATACCCATATTTCGCTAGTTAGTTTTAAATACCATGGAGCACGAACTAACTGACGACTACCAGGGGCAATTCCAGTCTTGGTGCTGCTACTTGGAATTTCTTGGCAGTAAATCCCTTTAACATTTGCACAGCTGTGTCCATTATCTGTTTTATACTAACTGACATTGATTACTTAGAAGCCGGCGGGGACTCCCCCTTGAACAAGGCTGCTGAAAAGCAACCGGAACGTCAGCGAAATTGTAAACTTAAATCTATACTAATATTATAAAGCTGAAGAATTTCTTTGTTTGTTTAGGAACTATTCAGGAACTACTGGTTTGAATTGAAAAATTATTTTAGTGTTGGATAGCCTATTTATCGAGGAAGGCTATAGGCTATATAACATCACGCTACGACCCACGGGGGCGGCGCAGTAACGATAAACGCGGATGAAACCGCGGGAACATCTAGTTACATATAAAATATATAAAATAGTAAAATTTATGATTTAAATCAATTTTTGAGCTATGGGCGACCACTAGTCAAAATACAAATACGTTACAATTTTAAACTATCACAAACACAGAATTACTAGTAATAATTTAGTTTAGGTTTTTGATCTATACATATAATAAAACCGGATTGAACCCACAACATCCAATGATCATGAAAGACTAGGTGACCACTTGAACAACTGCGCCTTATATCCAGACAAATGTAAACGGCATTCCCAGCTCTGTTTATCTATGGCCCGATAGGATACGACCGGCATGTGTAAGCAGAAATCACTTATCCTAGGCTTGACCGTGGCCTTCCCTGCTAAGTCCTTTGACCTTTATTCATGAGGAAACCTGTGTAGTTAAAGTTTGTCTATCTGAAGTAACGGTTTACTATAATGAATGTTATACCTACTTTCGCGTTGTATTAATATTATAAATGCGAATGTGAGTTTGATTATTTGTTACGCTTTCACGCCTTAATTATTCGACCGATCATCATGAAATTTCACATACACTTTGTCAGGGGAACAGAAATGGGCGACCTGTCAGCCAGAAAAAAAGTAGGTACTGTTATCATCTTTTAAAGCATTGTCATTCATTGAAATTAAACTACTATATACGGATGTTATCGCGTTGTTTATTTGACACTTTATTACAAAATTTAGAAACTGTTACACTACTATTACTATTAAACTTTACAATATTTTTTTCTGCGTAAATAGAAACACCCATGATTAAATTATGTTTGGGTACTTTGAAATAATTACACTGGAACATTGAGACAACTACCATCTTAGTCTCCCCGTGGCCATGGCTGCTGAAAAGCAACCGAAACGTCGGGGAAAGTATGAACATAAATATAAATAGCATAATAGTATATTAATAGTATAAATAGTTTTAATAGTTTCAATAATTTAATTAGCTTAAAAATTAGTAAAGTTTAATAGTAATAGTAGTATAACAGTTTCTAAATTATGTAATAAAGTGTCAAATAAACAACGCGATAAAATCCGTATATAGTAGTTTAATTTCAATGAATAACATTCGCGTAAACAGAAGACAATATTGTCATTCATATTATTACAATAGATATAGTTACCTAAGTAATTAATTGTAAGCTTGTATATTTATAATTTGTTTGTGTTATGATGGGGCTGTCATGTATATTATATCCATAAGTCCCCAAAAACTAAAGAATAAAAAAAATACTGGCAGTCTTTGGAGACTGCCGATAGTAGTGAAAACTTTAATCCTTGACCATAAACACTTCTTTATAAAGTAAAAATAATTCAAAAATGGAAAGCGTTCGGTGACGATGACGCAAGTTCCATGATTTTTGTTCACTCAAGAAGTGCTCAATGAGTCTAAAGAAGTTTCTTTCCAAAAAAAAAGTAAACCTTGTAAATTTTTTTTTCGTTCTTCCGCATGCAATGTGTAAAGTATAATATAATGTCATATCTAAACTAATATTATAAAGCTGAAGAGTTTGTTTGTTTGTTTGAACGCGCTAATCTCAGGAACTTCTGATTCGATTTGAAAATTCTTTTATTGTTGAATAGCCTTTATATCGAGGAAGGCTATATAACATCACGCTACGACCCACGGAGGCGGCGCAGTAACGATAAACGCGGGTGAAACCGCGGGAACATCTAGTACTAATATAAAATTTAAGATATTCGTATATGATAAGCAAATTAACTAATGTTCGTTTAATACATTAATCAAAACGGCTCCATAGATTTCATGTATACAAATTTTGACAGCACATGAAGCTTCGTAAGGTAAAAACAGCGAGTTTTTACTAACCGGTAGAAGCTGCATAATGCAAATTCGAAGATATAAAGCTTTACCTATACTATGGACATCCTTGGTAATATCAACGAATTTTTATGTCGACCGTGGACACCCTTTTCGTAAATTTTGTACTTGACCCGTGGTCTATTTGTTAGTAGGCTTTAAGAGATGGCGCTATGACCCTTGGTCTGCCATCTTTATTGCCTTGAAACCTTCTGAACACTATATCTAAACATGCGGGAGGAGTATCTGCGTCATCATGTCGTCTCTTAAAAGCGTTAAGGCTTTCTGGTCTGTTCCGAATGGCAACGTTGCAAATTTAATGAGTACTGGATTAATCTGACAAACAATAAAAAAACAAACATTATTTTACTCTTAAAGAATCTTTGAAATTAAACTACTATATACGGAATTTATCGCGTTGTTTATTTGACACTTTATTACAAAATTTTGAAAACTGTTTCACTACTATTAAACATTATTAATTTTTAAGCTAATTAAATTATTGAAACTTTATATATAACCATTACATTCGCGTAAACAGAAGACAATATTAAGAAATCTTTCTCCTTTCAATATCTCCCTCATGTGTACCATCCCTTGTAAACAAAGTGCTCAAATATACAAACTCTTTCACTTGCTTGAAAATAAAAACTAAATAAATTTATGAGATTTAGAAATCTAAAAATATGGATATGTAGGTACTTATTTGCAATTAGCCGTTCGGAACAATCCCGTAAACGCTTTTCAAGTATTCAACGTCAACAAAACAGCAACTAAATTAACAGTTTTCAAGGAAAATAGTAACTGTAAACAACGTCAGAATTCTCATTGCAAAAAACAAACGAATATCAAAGGTTAACGAAACAAAGTGATATTTAATTAAAGACTAACTACAAAGGTACAACACTATGTGATTAGTGACGTGACGGTCTCAAAAGAACAATGTCCAACTAGCGTCAAAGGCGAGCCTTTTGCAACAAAGCTTTAGTCTCTTACGATGGAGGGAGATAGCAGGGTGATAGGGGGAGCAACAGCGTTTTTTTATACAATCCAAGTGGTAAACAAGCGTACTAAAGATGCGAATAATTGTATTCGAATTATAATCGAATATAGTTAGTTAGTTAAGCAGCGATAGCTCAGTGGGGAGACCAACAGACTGCAATGCAGAGGGTCTCGGGTTCGAACCCACGTCGCGCACCTCTGACTTTTGGAAGTTATATGACTTTTCGAAATTATGTGCGTATTGATTGACAATTATCGCCTGCTCCGTGCCTCGGAGAGCACATTAAGCCGTCGGTCCCGGCTGCCATGAACATCTATAGCAGTCGTTATTGGGAAGCCAGTGGCCTCTAATATCCTGACACTGGTCTAGCCTTAGGGTATCGTTAGCCTTCGGGTTTATGTGTCAGATGGCAGTCGCTCCGTGTAAAAACTGATATCCAGTCAAATCCGGTTAGACTAGAAAGCCGATCCCAAGTGACTTGGGAATAATAAAGGCTAGGGAGAAGGATAGTTAGGCACAACTCGGTACCTATTTTGCATAGAAGTATGACTGCACGGATGGTGTAATTATTAGCGGTTTAAGTGGTCGCCTCGCCGCCGCCACTGCGCCGAGTGTTGTGGGTTCAAATCCCACACAGAACACTCTCGCGACACAGGAATTGTTCCTAGAGCTTTTATTTTTTTTATTTTTTGTACAACTAAGGTGGCAAACAAGCATACGGCCCACCTGATGGTAAGTGGTCACCGTAGTCTATGGACGCCTGCAACATCAGAGAAATCACTTGCACGTTACCGACCCTTTAGGAAAGGAAGTGGGAAGGAGAAGGAGCGGGAAGGGGGAAAGGGAGTGCTTTGGCCTCCGGTACTCTCACTCACCGAACGAAACACGACAGTAGGAATACTGCTATTTCGGGTCGATATTTTGTGAGAAGAGTCCTTTCCCGGTCGAGCCGGGCCATTCAAACTGATATCAGCGACACTCTACTACTACTAGTGGGAGTAGTTTTAAAAAAAAATAATAGTCGAAGACGAAGCGCTATGTATTTATTTGTAATGTGGATACATTCGAACTTAACTCGGTATTGCTTTGGGACTGACTACCTCGATTGTGCAGTGGCAGAAAATGCCACTGCTGTCCATGAGCCGCTAACCAGAATTGATAGCCAGAAAACCCAATCACAATTTATCCGACCCGAGATTGGAGTCCGAGACCTCATGCACCGCCGTCGCATTTATTAACCTCTGAATCTTCTTCGAAGAGGTTAATGAAAACATTTTGTGGGGGTGTGTGTCTGTCTGTTAGTGACAGGCATAGCTCCGTAACCACTGGACCGATTGACTTGTAACTTCGTGTGCAGGTACCTTGGGGTCATACCTCGGTCGAGTTTGAACATGGGCCCTGGAGGTCAAATAACCCTCGAGATATAGGGGTCACAAGGTCACATGAAGACGAAGAGGTTGAATCCTGGGTTCTTACACCCATCTCGTTAGCTCTGCAGCACCACCGAGGCACTTAATTAAGTACTTAACATGATCGCGTAAATTTTTGTTATTTATTACAAACGCCAAGATTTCATCTTCAATGACAAGCCTTGCCTTGCAAAAATAACATATCTTTTTCTCTCTCTTTATACTCAAGACCTTTGCTCTTGTCAGTGGAGTATATGCTATCTTTCTCGATTTTCGGTTAAGACCTACTCGTAGATCTTTATTCTTCCATTTCCTTTATTTGATCAGTAAAATAAAACAGCAGCAAAAAATGTTACCTCATTAATATTAACTAACGGTCGCCTAGTGCTCGAAATTCGACCAAAGTTTGCCTGTAAGATATTGCTGATGTATGTCATTATAATATGTGATATATGTAACCATAGTTACGGGCTTCGACTGCGTGTGTCGAATGCATGATTGTGTGCGTGTAATATTTTTTCATTAATTTAATGTATTTCTAATGCATATTTTATATACACATTAGGATTCGCCCCTCCTTCTCCATATAAACTTTAACTGTGCCAAATATCATACTCCTCCGTCCGCGCTATTTTCGTAAAAAGAGGTACAAAGTTTTTGCTTCACGTAAATATAGATTAGTCCTTAAAATCGCTGCCGCTCATCACTAAGCACGCAGGCTCACAGCACGTCGTGTAAAGCTTTTTGCGCAGGCTTTTGAGCGTTACATACTTGAGTACAGCTGTATAAGTTGCGACATAAGCGTGCGAGTAGCGAGTCTTTTGGCGAACTTTACTCTTAAGTGAAAGCTGCCTATTTAAATTGTTGTATGTATGTCGATTTAGGACCAATTGAGAGCAGCGATAGCTCAGTGGGAGACCAACAGACTGCAATGCAGAGGGTCTCGGGTTCGAACCCACGTCGCGGACCTCTGACTTTCGGAAGTTATATGACTTTTCGAAATTATGTGCGTATTGAAAACAATTATCAATTGTCGCCTGCTCCGTGTCTCGGAAAGCACGTTAAGGCGTTGGTCCCGGCTGCCATGAACATCTATGGCAGTCGTTATTGGGAGGGTGTCGACACAAAAGATCCCACTGGGTCGAAGTGTCGCCGGTCTGCACTGACTGGCCCCCAGATAAGATAAGATAGGGTCAATTGGTTGAAACCTCGTGTTTTAAAAACTGGTTTATATTGGTTAATAGCTTGTTTAACCGGTTATAAGCTTGTCAATTTAAAGCGCTAAATGGCAATATTAATATTTATGTATTATCATAATCTTTTAGTGTATGCTTTTTAATTGTCCTTAAATAAAATAAATAAATAATTTTTCTAAGGAAAGCAATGGGCGAAGTAGTTATGAGAAACTGCGTAATAATTACTCGCCCAATGAAATGAAATGAAAATAATAAATATATTTTATAATAAATAAATCTATACAAATAAATAAAATTGAAGTGTCTGTTTGAAATGTCAAAATACAAGCTTTTTATCTAATGCATATGAAAGTATATAAGGTACCTATATGAAATTATCTATTTTTAAAATGTTTGTCTGTCTGTTTGTTCCGGCTAATCTCCGAAACGGCTGAACCGATTTTAACGGGATTTTCACTGGCAGATAGCTGATGTTAGAAGGAGTAACTTAGGATACTTTGATTTTAGAAAAAAAATAGGGTTATGCGGAGACAAACACTTTTTAGTTAAAATCTACGCGGACGAAGTCGCAGGTAACAGCTAGTCTACAATATAATCAAAATTTAACATTGATAGAAATTATTTATTTAAAAAAGTACAAAGTAATATTAACATTATTAAATAAACATCTCATGCCTTTTAATATTTAATCAGCAGACCGTGTCCAGAACTAATACAATGTTATCAAACAGGACTGCCTTAATCATATTTTTCCTCAGAAATACCAAAACTTATTTAATAGAATCAACATACAAATTCCCAATACTTATCTAGCTATATATATCATTCCATTACGTACGAACGAAAATAATTTATTTGCTCAGTGTCCTGTTTATTGCTGACTTTTTGTCTCTCTTTTTATTTTATATCGCTGTTTACTTCAACTAATGTTTGTTTTACGAACCTTTTTGTTTCATAGAAATATCACCCCTAACTTTATGAAAAATAAGGTAGCATATGCTACGATAAAAACTCTTAATGGTGTAATTATTGATGTATCAATTTGAAACAGGCTACTTTACTCAAATACTGGAGATAACTTTCGTGTTTCTTTTGTGAGATTAGTTTATTTCAATGGATGGGTACTGAAGGATAGAACAATACATTGTAGGTACTAAAATGATAAAGTTATGCTTTGATAGTTTGGGATGTAGAATGGACGGAAAGTCTTAACGAAACTAATGTTAAGGCAAGTTTAAATAGGGATAGTTGGAATATTTGCAAGAAATAAAATATTATAGAAGTATACAAAATAAAGTTGTCTATGTTATAGGCAAGAATGCAAGATAAGTTTCAAATGGAAAATAATCTATACTAATATTATAAGGGATTAAATATAATGATCATCAAAAATACTAATTGGTCAGCAAATATTGCACAGCATAACGAGCATCTATACGCCTCAAATCACTGCTTTCCGTCTCGGAAGTTTTTTTTTTTTTTTTTTTTCTAGTATTTTAAAAACTCCACAGTAATGTGTCCGTGCCTTTTTTGGATTAACTTAATTTTATTTGAGCTTACTTGGTATATATAATTTATTTCTCGTCATATTGTGCGCCCGCCTTTGTTGGTGTTTTGCAGGCGACAACACAAAAGCAATTTTTTATTTTGTTTTATAATGACTCGAGGTATTAATTTTCTTTCTTGGATGATATTTTGGCTGAAGGCCGTTTATTTATATGCTATTTCTTTGACTGAAGGCCTTATTTTGTGAGGCTGAAGGCCTGTTGTAAGAGGGGGGGGGCTATAAATTTTGCTGATGGCCTAATTTGTCGGCTGAAGGCCTTATTTTAATTTGGCTGAGGGCCTATTCTAAAATTTTTAGACTTCTGTTTTTTTTGGCTGAGGGCCTGAATTTGTTGGGCTGAAGGGCGTTTTGTTGGGCGTCTTGCCGTTGAGGAGGGAGCTGTATTTTTGTCATTTTGCCGTCGTGGTTGGTTTGGCGGTTTGGCTTTCTGCCTTGTTGTTGTTCAGTTATACTTTGTCATGTCCGGTTTGTTGTTACTGATTTGGTGTATGTCATTTTTGTCTTTGCCGCTATTTCTACTCAGGTTTCCCGCTGGTACTCTGAATCTGAATCTCAGGGCTTGTCGCGCTTTGGAGTCCTGGATTTACTCTGACTTCTCTAGATAGCGTTGTCAGTTTCTCTATGGTCTGGTGATCCCGATGTTTTATGGCCATTTTGAGATTGTAGTCCAGGATGTTTTTGGCGGAAGATGTTGTGGCCCTTTTGATCAGATTTCCTGTCGCGTCGTTGCTTTCGTCGGTGTAATAGACGAACGTCTCCGTGTGACGCGACATTGCGACCACCGCATGGGGGACACTATCATGGATCCGTTGTCTTCTGCTAGCACACTTGATCAAGAGTACTTTGCTGTATGTTTGTCCTTGGGCTTCATGTACTGTGAGAATGGTCGATCCTTCTCCTTTGCCGTACCCTCTTTCCAAGAGGGTTTCCTTCTCTGCCTGGCTGAAGGTAAGGTAGAGTGTATTTGGCTCGGATTGGGGGATCGAAGCGTTGGTATATGAAGTTATTTTTAAGGATTTGATCACTGTTTTGGACGAGTAGATGCTCTCGTAGATGGTGCTGAGGGCGAACGCCACGTCCATTGGGCATCTGTGTGTGCAAAGCAACTCTTGGTTTGTGTCAGTCAGGGAGTTTGGGCGGAGGTATGTGATTTTGAAGAGGTTTTCCCGGTCAATGTATGGTAGCTGGTTCACGTCGCCGATAAGCAGCAGTTCGCTGGCCCCTACGATACGCGATAGCATCAGTATTGCGCCGAAGTGGTTCATAAGTGCTTCGTCTACGAGTAGCCGACTGCACTGTTCCCGGTCTTGCTCTTTGACCCCGTTTACCAGGGTTGATGCCATCGTTCGTACTTTCCTTGCTGCGTCTGCCCCTGCTCGGCGAGTGATGCGCTGGACCAGGTCTCTCTGTGCCTCCTTGGTTGTGGTGACAACGATGTCCTTTGTGATGTTGAAGTTGTTTATGATCCATGTTGTCTTACCGCATCCCGGGACTCCGTTTACCCACGTGATTTTAGGCACTTCCCATTTCTCGGGCGGAACACTCTCGGACAGCTTCTGGGCTCTTTCGAGTATGCTGTCCGCTAGCCATATCTCCGTGTCTTGGGTCGTGACAACGATGGGGTCATTTTGGGGGGTGCAGTAAGTGAAGTGTCCGGAGCGCTGCGTTTCTTCTCTGTCCAGGGGGACGATTCCCGCTGTGGCGCTGTAAGCCGCCATGTGTCTTTGGAGGCGTCACTGTCGTATATGGTGGCTTCTGCTTCCTCGAGTCTTACGTTTAGTAGGCCTTCTTGTTGATATTTGAAGGCCCTCAAAATGTCGATACATTTCTTGATGGAAACGGTTTTTGTTTCTCGTAAGATTTGAGTATATGTGTCCGAGTGTACTCGGAAGTGTTAGGTTATGTTAGGTTCCTTTTTTTAAGCCCACCCAAAAATAGGAGCCCCGCGAATCGGGGCTCCGTCGACTTACTCGTAGTTTGATCTCTTTAAAGTTTGCTGGCCATGAGTTGCTGATCAATTAGCTATTTCTGCTCACAGATTATATTTTTCTGCTCACTAAAATACCAATACATAACACCCATAATATAAAGCTGAAGAGTTTGTTTGTTTGTTTGTTTGAACGCGGTAATCTCAGGAACTATTGGTTCGATTTGAAAAATTCTTTTAGTGTTGGATAGCCTATTTATCGAGGAAGGCTATAGGATATATGACATCACGCTACGACCTTCGGGGGCGGCGCAGTAACGATAAACGCTGGTGAAACCGCGGAAACATTTAGTCTCTTTATGTACAGAAAATATACATATTTATTTCGTCAGTTCCTTATAAGCCCAGAAAAGTTACATCAGCATGCATAGCGTGAAGAGATTGCATAGTTGCATAGCATACACAGCATGATAGCATTTATAGCAAGCATAACGTTCATATAGTAGCAGCAGCGATAGCTCAGTAGGGAGACCAACAGACTGCAATGCAGAGAATCTCGGGTTCGAACCCACGTCGCGCACCTCTGACTTTCGGAAGTTATATAACTTTTCGAAATTATGTGCGTATTGATTGACAATTACCGCCTGCTCCGTGCCTCGGAGAGCACGTTAAGCCGTCGGCCCCGGCTGCCATGAACATCTATGGCAGTCGTTATTGGGAAGTCAGTGCCCTATAATATCCTGACACTAGTCTAGCTTTAGGGTATCGTTAGCTTTCGGGTTGCGGAGGTCAGATGGCAGTCGCTCCGTGTAAAAACTGATATCCAGTCAAATCCGGTTAGACTAGAAAAGCCGACCCCAAGTGACTTGGGAATAATAAAGGCTAGGAAGAAGAAAAGATGGAGAAAAATAATGAATAAAACTATATTGGTTGTTGTTCCACTCTGCCAACTTCACCTATATTCTTGGCATGATGAGCAATAGATCGAGTTCAAATAATAGTGCAGTACGCTCCGGCGCTGCACACTTTGGCGGTTTGCCCCGCCTGGGCATCGCAGCGCCGTGAGTTGATCGCGGCAGTCGGATCGGTTGCCATCTCGCTCCCGGCCGTAGTTCAGTCTAGGGTCCGGAGTGATAGGTCGTGGAATGCCGTCGCCTCCTTCTGTGAGGAAGTGATTTCCATCAAGGAGGCGACGGAGCGGGAGAGGGAGCTTTTAAACCCTCTCCCCAACCGCAGAGCCGGGCGCCGGAGGGCGCGAGACGACCTCCAGCCACCCTGAGGTTTGACCTGGGGGTGGCGGGCTTTGTGGGCCTGCCCGCCATCCGTTCAGCACCAGGTCCGCGAGGCGGCATTCGTGTTCCCACGCGCGCTTCTGTGTTGTGTCCGTCTCCCCTCTAGGGGGAGGGGATTTTTGTAGAGATGGCCATTAGGTAGGTCTATTGTGTAGTGGCCTGCCGTTTCATACGGCGGGCCGAAATCTCGGCGGGGTCGCGACTGCATGTGAAAGTGATTCGCGGGGCCCCGCCGATAGTGGTTTGTCGAGGTACACTGTGGTAGGTTTAGTCGGTACTCCGGGCGGTCCATTTTATCGTTGTAACATCTTTCTGTACCCCGGCGAGTCCGACATAATCCCTCCGCCCGCCCCCGCGGAGGTGTATGCGTCAAAGCATTTCACAAGGTAAAAAAAAAAAAATTGTCCAGTACGCTCACATACATACCTTTTTGTGGATAACATTAAAGGCCTATTCAAACCTGAGCGGTATTCGCTGCCAGTGTGAGTACAGGTACCTATATACCGCGCGAGTTTCGTTCAGGTATTTAGTATCAAGTTCCGCGGCTAGAGCGATCTGAGCGGTATTCGCTGCCGCTGTGGGTAGAAGTGCCTGCCGCGCGGGTTTCGCTTAGGTATTTAGTATCAACTCTACCCACAAGGATAGCGAAATCCGCTTTGGTGTGAACAGTAATATTACCGCATACCCACTCGGTTTTCTCTACCGCAGATGGTAGCGGATACCGCTTAGGTTTCAACAGGCCTTAATTTTTGTCCCGTGTCCATCGAAGTCACGGCACTCAGCATTGCGGCAAGAGCAAAGCGACCACTCAAGCCATTACGTGGTACAGTCTAATTTTATTCAAGATCCTAAAATAGTTTCCAAATTAGCCATATCGTAATCCATTCCTCGCTAAACCACAAGCTTACAAAGCGTTGAAACGCTTGACACGAACAATACCCTTATACTTTATCCTCCAGTATACAAGGCTTCTTTTCCTTCAACTAGGGGCTTGGAAACTATCCAACAAGCAAGAAAAAATAGACTTTATTATTCAGAATATAAAGTTGATTTTCAATTGAAACGTAAGTGTAAAGAGTTTAAGTGCACTTGTACGTAGCTCACTGGAGCGTCCAGACTTCTAAAGCATTTTCCAAATATTGTTGACTCAATTTTAGTGTGCGAATTTTTATAGTGTAGCAAAACGGTGAGAGGAGATGTAGCTTTTGAGTTCTGATCGTGGAGAATAGTGAAATTGAGAATATGGGTTATTTTGTATACTTTTGATGTTTGGATGATTTATGTACTTATAATATCAGCCCTGTATTAAACAGCTCCATTGCTGGGCACAGGTCTCTTCTCAGTGTGAGTAGGGTTTGATCATAGTCCACCACGCTGGCTCAGAGGGTTGGTAGACTTCTGGGCACAGGCCTCTTCTCGGGGTGAGAAGGGTTATGTCATAGTCCACCACGCTGACCCAGTGCGGGTTGGCAGAGATCTTCGGGAACATTATGGAGAACTCTCAGACATGCAGGTTTCCGATGTTTTCCTTCACCGTTAAAGCGAGCGATAAATAACTATTTAATACGCACATAACTTCGAAATTTGACGGCCTCGATGGCGTAGTGGTTAGTGTAACCGAATGCCACGCCTGAGGTCACGGGTTCGATTCCCGCACAAGTCAAACATTTGTGTGCATGAACATTGATGTTTGTCTTGGTCTGGGTATTTCTATGTATAATATGTATGTATTTACAAAAAAAAAAAAGTATATATGTATGTTTATCTGTCGTCTAGTACCCATAGTACAAGCTCTGCTTAGTTTGGGCTAGATGGTGTTGTGTGTATGTGGTAGAAAAAAAAAAAAGAATGTCAGATGCGTGTCTTGGGATCGAACTCGAGACCTCTGCGTGGCAGCCCAACGGTTTCCCAATAGGCTATGGCTGCTTTTATTCTATTACTATTACCCTATGTACTTAGATTATATAATATGTTGATGTGTATGAATTATTATTGTTTTTGTTGTTTCTTGTTTTTGTTGTTTATTTTTTTTAATCTGTTTTCTTTCTCTTTTTCCATTTGTTTAGTTGAAGATATGATAACTAAATCAGAGTAGTTATACAAATGGTGTACTAATTATTATGTAAAACTTGTAATTAGCAACATGTGTGCCTTAATTATAACTGATCAAATGTACTTATTAGACTGTAAGCTTTCCTAAAATAAATAAATATTTTTGAAAGTGCATGCTCTTACGTTAGTGTCGAGACTTGAAGAGTGCCTCACAACATACTAATATTATAAATGTTTGTGAGGATGGATGGATGGATTTTTGCTACTCTCATGCAAAAACTACCGAATCGATTGCGATGCAATTTGGTATTTAGGTAGCTGGAGACCTGGATTAACACATAGGCTTTTTATTCCTACGGCATCGGCAATTACGTGGGTAAAACTGCGGGGCGCAGCAAGTACTTAACATACTCAGGCCTGCCTATCACTGATAGGGTAGGCACGAGTGTTCTACATCTTCATTAAACTAAACCGGGGCAGGTGTAGAGGTCCTCCTTAGTATCATCACAGCAATATGCCTAGTACACGGCAATAGGCACCTCACCTCTATAGTTTGGGACCTTAAAATAATAATGACCTCCTGACCGAATTTCGGTTACGGCGGCCAATCTTAACGGAGACTGGCCATATTTAGTGCAGGAGATATTATAGTGCACAAGTGTGTGCGCAAACACAAGTGCACTCTCTGTTCCCTAACTCTCATGTTCCGATGGGACGATAATCCGATAGGGCCGGAGAGAGATCAGACGCATTACCAACGGCTTTACGTGCTTTCCGAGGCACGGGAGTGTCTAACACCGCCAAGTTCCTAGCTCCGGGCTCGTATTGACATTTCTTAACAGAAAAACCCAATAAGTAACCTTTTGTTGGCCCGACCCGGGATTCGAACCCGGGACCTCATGCACAGCAGTCGCATTCACTACCACTGCGCCACGGAGGCAGTTAAATACATTAACTGATTATTAGGGACCTTAAAAAGAAAGCTGGTGAAATGAAGGTGAAATACTTTTCAGCTTACCCTTTTTTATGTTTAAAGATTCTTTATTGTCTTTGTTTTTTATTTAACTAAAGTGGCTAAGAAGCATACGGCCCACCTAAAGGTAAATGGTCACCGTAGCCTATGGACGCCTGCGACATCAGAGGCATCTCTTGCGCGTTGCCGACTTTGCTATTTGAAGAACCCCATACTGTAGTCTTGTAGGAAAACCTCGGCAGGTAGTTAGTCTTAAGAAAGTGTACAAATTCCACTTAAAAAGCATCTTATAAGCTAAATTTGTATACAATTTATGTGTAGTGAGCATGCATTACTTATATAATTATCATAGTTCCAAACTTTTAATGTAATTTTGAAGTACTCAATAAAAAGTATGTCTTTCCCCAGGTTTTAACCTATATCTGTACCAAATTTCATCAAAATCGGATGAGTGGTTTAGCCGTGAAAAGTAACAGACAGATAGAGTTACTTTCTAATTTATAATATTAGTAATCCTAACTAATATTATAAACGCGAAAATGAGTTTGTTTGTTTGTTTGTTACGCTTTCACGCCTTAACTACTCAATCGATCAACATGAAATTTTGCATACACGTTGTCAGAGGTACAGAATAGGACATAGGGTACCTTTCATCCAGAAAAATAACTATTGTAAAACTAACCTAACCTAACCTACATTTATGCGAGCGAAGCCGCGGGTGAAAACTAGTGATTTAATAAATCAGTCAATATATTTGGCTAAATGGGGTATTTTCTATAATATGTGCATTGTGCCTGAGATTTACAGACAAATGTATACGAATCAAAGTAGCACAGCACATTATATAATGGCTTATGTTTAATTTATCACCAGATATAGTAAAATATAACAGTCAAAAATAGTAAATGATCACCAAATTGCACAGCAAAATATATTTAAAGAGATCAAAATAAGTCGACGGAGATCCGCTTCGTGGGGCTCCTATTTTTGGGTGGGTTTAAGCAGGAACCTAACATAACCGAACCCTTCCGAGACGGAATGCAGTGATTTGAGGCGTATTAGGTGAAAGAAAGAAAGAAAGAAAAATAATTTATTAAACACACTAAAAACACAACATATGCATATATCATACAAACAAGAAGAAAATACAAAAAAAATAAACAAAAATAAAATAAAGAAAATGTTGTGCAGTGTCTCCAAAAGGTTCCAGCTCAGCCTTTGCTGCGGATGACCGCAGCGCTGTTTTTCAGCCGAATCCCAAGGGCTAGCAAAGGTGCTCGTTATGATATATTTTAGTAAGCATATTTTGCTGCTAAATTACTATTTTTGGTGGTCATTATATTTAATCCCTTATATAAGTATGTCCCTCACAGTCAAATTATCGTAGCAATAAATCCAATATTCGATAACTGTCGAACGCGTGGGGAAAGAACACCGATACCTTGCAGTCATTATTACTTTTAGATAGTTTTGTTTCCGTCGATCGGTTATGTTCGCGAATATTCGGCTGCTTATGTATAAGGGCGCCTTCAAATTTGCCGCGCGGCGACAGCGCGGCTGCAACGCTACCGCTACGCACCCGTCACTAGTCTATCGATGAACTAATGCGCGGCAGAAGCGCGGGTGCAGCGCTTCAGTCGCACGTTTTTATTTATATGGATTTACAAAGCAGCGTGGCCGCAGCGCTGAAGCCGCGCTGTACATTGCGGCAAATTTGAAGGCGCCCTTATCCTTATAGAGCATGAAATATTCTGGTATGTTTCTTATAGAGTTGATAGTAATAATAATATTCATGTCAAGTGATGGACAAAGCCGACTAGACTTTGCCCGCGCCTGCACTCGTATAAATGTAGTTTAGTAGCTTTTTTCTGGATGAAAGGTACCCTATGTCCTTGTCTGTTCCCCTCAAAACGTGTATGTGAAATTTCATTCTGATCGATCGAATAGTTAAGGCGTGAAAGCGTAACATACAAACTCACATTCAATCTATACTAATATTATAAAGCTGATGAGTTTGTTTGTTTGTTTGAACGATCTAATCTCAGAAACTACTGGCTCGAATTGAAAAATTCTTTTAGTGTTGGATAGCCTATTTATCAAATAAGGCTATAGCCTATATAACATCACGCTACGACCAATAGGAGCGGAGCAGCAATGAAAAATGTTGCAAAAACGGGGAAAATTCTCTTAAATGAAGCAGACGAAGCTGCGCGGGTCAGCTTGTATATAATATTAGTTAGGATAGCGCCATGGTTTTATTATATGCCGTCGGCTAATAATGACCTCAGATAGTAAGCATTCTGGGAATGTATCTAAAAAAAATATAAAAAAAATAAAATAGTTTATTTCGGTATCTTATACTACTACAATTTATCTTACATAGGGGTCTCCTTTTAAGTATATTAAATACTTGTGCTAGGAGGCCCCGCTCTTCACAAATTATTAAAATGTAGAAGTGTGTAATACATAACAACAGTGTATTTATTTGTTTACTTTTCTGTTTAAAATAAAGAAAGAAAACAAAAAAAAAACATGAAATTTTGTGACTGTGGCAGTATGGTGTTTGAGTAAGTCATGCGTGTGTACATGTGTGTGTGTGATGTGTGTGTGTGTGTGTGATGTGTGTGTGTGTGTGTGTGTGTGTGTGTGTGTGTGTGTGTGTGTGTGTGTGTGTGTGTGTGTGTGTGTTGTATTTGCTAATTCACTAATACTATAACGCGGGTCGCGACACTGACCATATCTGTAGAGCGGTCATCTTTAAAATAAAGAACAAATATTTTTAGTAGCTTTTACCCGCGTCTTCGCTTGCGTTAATTTAGAATTTGACAATCAATTCGGGTTGTACTCTGTTTGTAATAATATAATTCAATCATGATTCGAAAGACACGTGGCGCCATCTGTTATTGTTTTCCTCGGGAACAGTATTTTTTTTTCGGGATGAAAGGTAGCCTATGTCCGTTTCTGTACACCTGTCAACGTATTTGCAAAATTTCAGGATGATCGGTTTAATGGTTTAGGCGTGAAAAGGTAACATTTAAACAAACAAACTCATTTTCGCTTTTATAACATTAGTTAGGATTAGGATTAGGACTAGTTAGGATTAGCTATATGTCTGGGTTGCTTTAACGGTGAAAGATAACATCGTGAGGAATCCTGCATATCTGAGAGTTCTCCATAATGTTCTCGAAGATATGTGAAGTCTGTCAACCCACACTGGACCAGCGAGGTGGACTATGGCCTAACCCTTCTCACATCGAGTATAGGCGCGTGCTCAGCAGTGACACAGTTTAATACAAGGCCTATTATATGCCTGGGTTTAGGTTTTATCAAAGACAGCTTTCGTCTTTCCCTGGGTCTTCTGCAATCTCTTCATATCGTCAGTAAACTCACTCATCATAATTGAACTAAATGAATAATTTATTATACCGAAAATGTGTCCGGTAGACTCTTGCTATAAATACCTCGATGGCGTAGTGGTTAGTGTAACCGATTGGCACGCCTGAAGTCGCGGATTCGATTCCCGCACAAGTCAAACATTTGTGTGTATGAACATGGATGTTTGTCTTGGTCTGGGTGTTTCTGTATAATATGTATGTATTTACAAAAAAAAGCATATATGTATGTTTATCCATTGTCTAGTACCCATGGTACAAGCTCTGCTTAGTTTGGGCTAGATGGTGTTGTGTGTATGTAATAGAATATTATATTATTATACATATTACAATTCGTATAGGGTTTCTTACTTAGCTTATGGGTGTGATAGACTTCTGCGGATTTTTTCAATAATATACAGACGAAGGTATGCTATGAATGTAAATTTGTATATTAATAAAATCTTATAAATTCTAGCACTGTTTTATGTTCAATATATTAAAAAATAATCGTAGCAAACAGTTTAAGGCCTAAGTAAATATTGCTTCTTCTAAAAACGACCCATAAGCAAAATAGCTTACCTATTTTGCCTACGTGTAACGAACGCGAGGGTTACCGATAATGGAGTGTAAGCATTTTGAATGTACATACATACATACATAGATTCACGCCTGTTTCCCAGAGGGGTAGGCAGAGACTATGTATTTCCATTTGCTACGATCCTGACACACTTCTCTGGCTTCATTCACTTTCATCACATTCCTCATACACGCCCGTCGGAATGAATAATGAATGTACATAGATAGTTTATAGTAATATATTTATCTATATATTAATACGTGCAGCGAAAACTTTGGATCCCTTTTTACGAAAATTGGGCGGACGGAGGAGTATGAAATTTCGCACACTTATAGTTTATACAGAGAAGAAGTGACGAATGCTAATATTTATACAAAATATGAATTAGAAATACATTAAATTAATGAAAAAACACTAAACGCACACAACCATGCATTTGACACACGCAGTCGAAGCACGTAACTATGGTTACATAAATCAATATATAATGACATAATTATATCAGCAATATCTTACAGGCAAACTTTGGTCGAATTTCGAGCACTAGGCGACCGCTAGTCAGTATGGATAGTCAATCTTAAAAAGTTAGCCTACCCAATGTTGTGGCATATTGAATGTCTTAATGGAACTTTGTTCCGTATACATCTTACTAGCTGACCCGCGCAGCTTCGCCTGCGTCACATAAGAAAAATTTCCCCGTTGTTGCAACATTTTTCATTGATGCTCCGCTCCTATTGATCGTAGCTGATGTGATATAGCCTATAGCCTTCCTTAGTAAATAGGCTATTCAACACTAAAATAATTTTTCAATTCGAACCTGTAGTTTCTGAGATTAGCGCGATCAAACCAACCTTGAACACGTTGTGACCATCTAAAAATTGTAAAGCAGTAAAGTTTTCTTTCTATCTTTCTTTCTTTCAAACTCCTTAGCTTTATAATATCCCGTCAACTGTCGAGCGGAAATACGCTGTCCGCAAACATGAGTCATCAAAAATTAAAAAAAAAGCGACAAATGTATGTCCGCTGCACACTTGACTCGTTAATGAGTCAAGTGTCGAGCGCACATACATTTGTCCGTTTGTGTATTGTTTGCACAATGAATTTTTAATTATTTTTTACGTATTTCCTCTAGACGTTCAAGAAGATATTAGTATAGATTAAGGGACTGTATCATTACCACGCCATAGTATAAATCTGTAAAGGCGCTGTCTTTATCTTTGACAGGATAGACAGACACGCCCTGCCTTCGCTATCGGGCAGGTCTTCAGGCAAAATACGGGTGTAATAGGCTACACCTACCATTCACCAGGTATCATTTTGTGTCCCACATAATAAGGGGTGAACATATTGCCTTTGTCCGAGAAGTTCTTGACTTAGAATTTTTAACAGAAAGTACACATTGCTCGACATACACGGTAATCGCAATCACTACCGCTGCTATATAGAAATAGACCGAAGTAAAACAGCAAATGAAATCAAAAGTAAATTATTCTTTTCATTTGTCATATTTTGGTTCTAAAATATGTTTCAATATTTGTCTACTAACGAACGGTTCCATATTTACTGAAGAAATGTCTTCAGCAATTATATAAAACCAAAAATTTATTAAAAATGTCAACAGCAGAAATTGAAACACGTTTGCATAAAAACAGTGCAAAGCAAAATCCAAAATAATGAACCCAGCCTAAAGCAGTCAGCACCCCTATCATTTGCACCCGATACAACGCGTTTAGTTAATCATTAAAACTAATTACTATTGCACAATTTATCAAACGAAACCCCAGGTGCGAGGGGATAATAAATTGTTTTGGTCAATGCGGTACCCTAATTACTGAGTCAGTGAATTGGGGTCCCTCAGTGATGTATGGTCGACGCGTGCGCAAATACTTAACACATGGCTAATGATATTGTTTGTAATGATTTTTTTAAGGAATTTAATTATAAGGTAGGGTAGAAGGATGTTGGGTATAAATAGAACTACCCTATTTCGTCGACTTTTAGAAATACATCCTGTTTGTGAAAAATATGTGTCAGGACTATATTGAGTGCACGGATGCTGTAGTGGTTATTTATGTACATGTAAGTAGATGCTCTTGTTTACCATACTGCTGCTTTAGAGGCTACCATCAAATTTTATTAAATGCTTGAGTATGTTCAGTAGTAATTCATGGAGAAATGGTTGCAGCACCTTACAGTTATGATTTGTAAACAAAATTTTATTGTAAACTTGGCGATTAAAAAGAGTGGCCATGAGTTCTTGCCCGTTCTTCTCATGAGCCCTTCACCCTTGCTTTGCTGAACGTGGCAGTAAATGTAAATTCACAGAAAAATTTAGTGTAACTTTGACATTCATAAGTGTTACCTTGTAACCTAACTTAAATACATTTATTTTTTATTGTTTTTTTATTTTGTTTTCATACAAAAAGTGGCAATCAAGCAATTTGATTTTGATTTTGGTTTGACTGTCACAGCATGGTGCGACTGTTGCGGGTTCGATTCCCACACGAGGTAATTCTCCTAATATATTCAAAATAGAGCTCCGATCTTGTCTGAAACGTCAAATATAAACTGAAATTTATATTCAAATTTGACGTTCATTTTAATTTATAGAATACCATTTGTAATATTTACAACTAGCTATTACCTGCGACTTCGTCCGCGTAGATTTGACTAAAAAGTGTTTGTCTCCGCGAAACCCTATATTTTTTTCTAAAATCAAAGTAGCCTAAGATACTCCTTATAACATCAGCTATCTGCCAGTGAAAGTCCCGTCAAAATCGGTTCAGCCGTTTCGGAGATTAGCCGGAACAAACAGACAGACAGACAAAAAATTAAAAAATAGATGTTTTCGTATAGGTACCTTATATACTGTCATATGCATTAGATAAAAAGCTGTTATTTTGACATTACAAACAGGCACTTCAATTTTATTTATTTGTGTAGATATTGAGATTAGATCGGTAGTCTATTTTAAAAAGAAGGTATCGATGATGAAAATTGGCTTTCAGAGAAATCCTAGCATATGTGGTGAGATAAGAAAAGTTGTTGATTCCTTAGTATTACTTTCTAGAGGAATATAGGTATACCTAACTGCGTTTTACTGTAAAGTACTTTCTTAGCCGGGTTGCCCTAGGGCTGTGCCGGGTTCTGTTTTCAGGAAAACTTCTGATAGTTTGAGTTTAATAAACCAGTATTACATTTATGAATTACTAGCTTTTGCCCGCGGCTTCGCTCGCGTTAATTTAGAATTTGACTATCAATTCGGGTTGTACTCAGCTTGTGATAATATAATTCAATCATGATTCGAAAGACACGTGGCGCCATCTATTATCATAAGAACGTTATTATTGTTTTCCTCGGGAACAGTAATTTTTTCGGGATGAAAGGTAGCCTATGTCCGTTTCTGTACACCTGACAACGTATAAGCAAAATTTCAGGATGATCGGTTCAGTGGTTTAGGCGTGAAAAGGTAACAAACAAACAAACAAACTCATTTTCGCTTTTATAATATTAGTTAGGATGATATACCATCCAGGTTATTGATTTTTTAACCGACTTCAAAAATGAAGGAGATTCTCAATTCCATCCGTATGTCTTTTCTATTTACCTTATTTATTTTGAACATCAATGTAGATGATCGTTTTTTATTTAAATTTCCTAGTTATAGTGTGGTCCCATAAACATTTGGCCAAGATCAGATGATGAGCTTTGGAGATAATTAATGATACTCCTCAACGATTAAAAGTTTAAAGCAAACTAGCAACAAAAATATGTGTTTTAATGGGTACTTAGTTGATATTTACATACATAATAATACAGTGTAACCTTGATATTACGAAACTGAAGGGAATTAGAAAATATTCGTTATACCAAGTAATTCGCTACAATGAGGTTTGTTATATGGAGTTTAGGTTGGACTTGTTTATTAACCTCAACATTACGTAGATACTCATCTGCTTACCCTGTTAAAGCGAACGATTTCAACTAATAAATGAAACACATTTTAATGAAAACACTGTGTCTGAACCTGTCGAAACATGAATTATTGTGGAATTGAGAGAGAGATAGGATACTTTATGTAAAGGTTATAAGTTGACAAAATTCGTTAAATAGGGGTAAATAATACTTTCTATATATATTCTGCAAGGATTGAAGGAGGCCTACACCAAATATTTGGTCGATTAAAGCTAAAGAAGAAGATTGGAAATTTCTTATAAAGAGGTTTTTGGATAAATGTATTCGTAATATAAAGTTACATTTTGCATTAGCTCTTACGGGCAAGGAAATCGTTATATTGAGGCTCGTTATATTAAGGTTACACTACACTGTATTATGCTTGCCTGCTGGCGAGGCAATCTCTTAAGCCTACACCATCTGTGCAGTCAAATAAATATGAATTAATGTATTTTGCATTTAATTTCGCTTGAACGTTTCTGGCCTCTCTCATTAGCCTTAAAAACCCGTTGTAGTAAAAACAAACTTCTCACCTTTCAATAAAATTATCATATCAATATACACTCGTATATCTGATTCCAATATCCGCCAGCTGTATGGCACAACCCTAGCGCGAGCCCTCGTAAACAATCGGGCGGATATGCGCCCGCGCACGCTACGGTTTGAAAATAGAACGCAATTGTGAGTCGCACGCATCCATTGTCGTTTGAATTTAGAACTTCCATTAGTAACGTGTTTTAAATTATTCTGAAAGTAAGTTTTAAGTATTTACGTTTTTGTTTTCGACTGTTTATTTGTTGTTTTTTTTTCTACTTTTAGAAATAATTGGGGAAACATTAACGAACTATATGGATACGTATTTTAAAGTCTACATACACGTAATGTTATGTAGAGGAATCACTACAGTTCTGTTGAATATCAAGGATGAATACGTGCATAATCTAATGCCTATATTTCTGAAGGGGTAGCCATTGGTTTATTGCAATCTCATTTCGCCAACTAAGGTTTGAGGTTCTGTTCAATAGTGCAAGATATGTAACAATATGCTTATTTCCCGGAAGCCTAATGTTATCTATCTTGCATTATTGGAAACTCCATGCTCTTACTGATAACTGTTTGACAGAAAAACCAATTCAAAGCACGACCAGAGAATAGAATCCGAGAGATAGTTGTATAGGACAAGGCATAACAGTAGCTCATTACCGCTGTGCAGGAACAGATACATCTTTTATATAGCTTCATACATATGTATATTCACATCTGTATATCCCTGGAGATAAGCAAAGAGGTATAATTTTTTTTTATACAACTAAGAAGGCAAACAAGCTTACGGCGCACCTGATGGTAAGTGGTCACCGTAGCCTATAGACCCCTGTAACACCGGAGGCATTGCCGACCCTTTAGGAAAGGAAGTGGGAAGGAGAAGGAGCGGAAATGGGGGAAAGGGGATGATTGGGCCTACGGCATTCTCACTCACCAAACGAAACAACAGTAGAACACTGCTATTTCACGTCGATATTCTGTGAGAGGGTAGTCCTTCCCGGTCGAGCCGGGCCATTCATGCTGAAATTAGCGAGGTTCTACTAATCATATATCCCTGGAGGTAAGCAGAGAGGTATAATATTTACATTTCGTAACTATGTTTAGTGCTGTATTTATTTGTAGTATTATAGTCATGTAGTATTACTATTACCATCTATCAAACACATTACGTGCTAGAATTGATATATTCTTAACAATATACCTAATAACATTTCAACTGGACCAGGCAATCCAACATGAGATCCTGCGAGCCTAAATAGAGATATAATATCAGCCGGGTATATGGCCGGGACTCCACCAAAGCGGAGGCGAGACGAGCGGAGAGGAGATGTTTTTTAAACAACCAATAGAATGGTGTTATTGACACATCACTCCACTCAGCTTCACTGGAGTTCGCTGTGCGGAGATGTGTAATATTTGTATGGCGCGATGGAAGCGGAGATGTGAGCGGCGTGCAGAGAGCGATGTCACTCAACGCCTCGCACCCGAGCTGAAAAACATATCTTCTCGCACAGCACACAGCACACCGCACATATCTCCGCTTTGGTGGAGTCCCTCGAGCTGGAAAACATCAACAAACATATTTTACATAGAAACACCCAGATCAAGACAAACATTCATACAATTATAACCTTAAACTTATAACATTTTTCTTTCTGTTTGAGTCAGGGTTGAAAAAGATTGATAAGATGTATGAAATGGACGTTTATTAAGACATCAAACGCTTTACCTATTTTGTTATTGAAAATATCTAAAGTACTTTCAAATACAATAAAAATCAAACCTCCTCCGTCAAGTGAAAATCGTTTGAAGACACCATTTTCAATATCACTAAAAAGGGGATCGAACCCCTAAACGAGCCAATTCTATCAACTTACGTGCTCCTAAGTTTAAGAGATTTGTGCGAAACGGAAAAAACAAGATCATTGTCACATCAAAGGGGAAAATAAAGAGGGTACGTATTATTACGTTTGTGTGCAATCAATACTGACTTCATAAAGTGCATTGACTCACGCATATATCTGCCTATATCCTATAATAATAATAATAATAATATATTTATTTGCCAAAAACACGGTATACAATGATCTTATAATTCAATAAAGCACGTACATGTTTTGCCACGGTTACATAGCATGCAAATGTTAGATAATTATGCAACTATCACAATTCAAAATCAAAAAAATCTTTGAGACTTTAGAAATTATTTCCAGTTAGCAATTTGTATAACTGAATACCAAATTGTCTTGTATTTAACAGTTTAAAGTAATTAGGAATCTTATTATAAATTCGGATACACATCGCGATACAATTTTTATTGAATTTTGTGGTTTTCGGGATACAATTTAGAACCAGTCTATTTGGATCTCGTCGATTTCTAGGTCTTAAATCATTCATAATTTTATAAAATTCCTTGTTTTTCCAGACAAACATACAAATTTCAAAAATATATAAACAAGGCAGTGGTAGCAAGCCAAGCTTTTTGAAAATTGGTTGACATGAGTCATCACATTTGAGACCGTATATTGCTCGGATGCTCTTTTTTTGAGCTATAAACGCTCTCATTTAGTTTGTACTATTTACCCAAACTATTAACCCATAGCGCAGTACGGATTCCACGTATGCACGATAGGACATCACAGCCCTTTTTATATTAGTCACATTCTTATCCTGTCTAAGGGCATAAACAAATTTATTTATTTTATTCGATACATTCTCTACATGTGATTTCCAATTAAGATGTTCATCAATTATTATGCCTAAGAATTTCGTCTCGGTCACTTGTCTAAGTTTTGGAATATTCATTTTAAAGTTGTATTTATTATTATGTGATTGATTAAATTGTATGCACACGGATTTATTGAGATTTATGCATAAATTATTATTATTAAGCCAGCGAATTAAAAAATCAATAGTTTCATTTATTTGTGATTCATGCTCCTTTATAGCATTATTTATATGTATTGATATTTCACCAGGTGCAATTTTAGGAACCAAGTAGGTAGTGACGATGAGTTGATTGTAATTACTGCACAAAAAAGAGGCCTTTACAGGCGATTTCACTAAAATAATTTTATCTGATTTCAGCATGAATGGGCCGGCTCGACCGGGGAAAGACTACCCTCTCACAGAATATCGACGTGAAATATATATAGTATTCCTACTGTTGTGTTTCGTTCGGTGAGTGAGAGTACCGGAGGCCCAATCACCCGCTTACTCCCTTCTCGCTCCTTCTCCTTCCCACTTCCTTTCCTAAAGGGTCGACAACGCGCAAGTGATGCCTCTGGTGTTGCAGGCGTCCATAGGCTACGGTGACCACTTGCCATCAGGTGGGCCGTATGCTTGTTTGCCACGTTAGTTGTATAAAAAAAAAACATCTTTACCTTTCTTAATAACCTTTCATAATTATAATGAAAGCGGCCTAGATGGTGTAGTAGTTAGTGTAACCGACTGCCACGCCTGAGGTCGTGGGTTTGATTCGCGCACAAGTCAAAGATTTGTGTGCATTAACATGCATTTTAGTTTTAGCATTTTAGTCTGGGTGATTTTATGTATAATATGTATGTATTTACAATAAAAAGTATATATGTATGTTTATCCATTGTCTAGTACCCATAGTACAAGCTCTGCTTAGTTTGGGCTAGATGGTGTTGTGTTTAATTGATAGAATAGTATTATTATATTATATTTCACTATAGACTAGTTTATTGAAGTTACTGCTAAAAAAAGAGGCCTGCGATTTCACTAAAATTACATTATCTGTCAGATGATTAGATGCAGTTATTTCAGGTCTGGATTATTCTTCGTCTATGTAGGGAGAATGCTGATGACTTAGTTTTTTTATAGTCAGGCGATTAAGTTGTACGTACTTTAAATTAATAAAAAATAAACTAACTAAACCCGGCCAGGCATCGCTATGGCGTAGTTTAATATTTTCGTGCAGGACAAATTGCCCGTTCCTGAGGGACTTCTGGATAAAAAGTACACAATTTTTTATTTAGAACTGCAATGTTGCATAAAAGATTAATTTCTATTCTTTGAATAGTTTTAGAGTTTTACGGACACAAACATACGGAAGCTTAACTTTTATATTTGACTATATTTTTCCCGCGGCTTCGCTCGCGTAAATGTAGGTTATGTCAATTTTCTAACCCTCGGGTTTTGCCGAAAGGACGTATGTTACCTTTCATCTAAAAATGTACTTACTTTTGTAAGTAAATTTTTAGATGAAAGGTAACATACGTCCTTTTTATACCTGTCAACATGTATGCGAAATTGCATGGTGGTCGGTCGAGCAGTTAAGGAGTGAAAGCGTAAAGGGCCCCATGTACGATTCGTCTGTACGATCGATCTGATGAAAATCGTGACGATTGATCAAAAATGATGCCCATACACGAAACGATTGGTCGTAACGATCCATCATTTACTTGTTTGAAACTTATTTGAACACTGTCGACTCATCGTTACGATATTCATGATTGCATGCTTCGATCAAATATACTATAGATGCACGATCGTCGGTCGAAAAACGGCCCCAACAAAACTGAGCATAAATCAGTCGTATGCATAATTTCGCTCGCAGCCACTTTACGACCGCGCTAGCAGTCACACGTTTCACGATGCCACAGTGAAAAGTGGAAAAAAACGATGGAATGTCGTACTTTCGGTAAGTATAGTTTTGTTATGAAATATTTATTATATTTTGTTGAATATGGCGCTTTAAATAATATATTTGGAGATATTTTCGTTTAAATTTAAATGCATGTATTACGCACCTGTCCCACTCGCTCTTGCGTGCGCTGCCCGTAAGCGAGTGCGAATCGACACCACTACTACGGTGGAGACCGTACTATATACTTAGTAACACACTTAGGACGCTTTACATTGACGCGTTTTAACTAAACTATTACAAAATGTTTCTCAGTGGGCGTTCTATGGTTATTCCGGTTTATTTCCTGGATTGCATAATAAATGCAGACACTTATAAGTAAGTAGTACTGGTCAGTGCCACATATTGACGCGGTTTTTGTATGAGAATGTGCATCTATGGTATATTTGATCAATGATTGCATGGCTTTTCGTTGCGATTTCCGACATCGTCTTCAATAAAGTAAATCGTTAACGATCTAGACATACACTACCGATTCGTCGTTTCGATTGGTCTGAAGCGACGGATCGTACAGACGAATCGTACCGTATATGGGGACCTTAACAAACAATCTCACATTCGCAGTTATAATATTAGTTAGGATTCCGTAAAGTATTTATTGACATGAAGTATTTACCTGTCAATTGTTTGAATGCTACACATAATTAAAATCCTATTCTGAACAGGACTGTTTAAAAAAATATCCGAGGTCTCCACTTAGTTGCCTAAAGTTTAACCATATATTATATCCAACCCTGAAGGCCTTGCTCTCTTCACATAATTATTCTAAACTTATCACAATTAAATTTAAAACTGTTATTCCTATCACACGCCAATGACATAAAAATGTAGTATTTTCCCATGTAACTCGCTCGTGACTCGACCCTCACCCCATCTAAACTAAAAGGGGGTGAGCACAAATTATTAGAGCACGTGTCGCCAATATCCGTTGTTTTTCTGTCTGTCACGAGAAATGAATGACGCGTGCCGTTATTCTGATAGTTGTATTTGTTTTTATTTTATGTGAAGTTGTATTACGGTTGAGTGGTTTGTTTGTCGCGTGGCATTATTTTGTGTGTGATTGAGGTTCTGTTCGATTGCCAGATCGGGAAAGTGTTATTCGGATTTTTGAAGTGAAAACTTCTTTAGGCGCGTTAAGTACTTTTTGGATGAATATAAATCATGGAAGTCGCGTCTTCGTCACGCGTCCACGCTTTATTATTATTTTTTAGAATATCAACAATATCTCAGAAATGGTGCGTCCTACGCAAAAAATAACGAAATTTTGATCCCCTCTTAACCCGTAAGAGAGAATCCGACCATTTTTTTTAAATATTTAATATTTTTAATATTTATATAAAGAAGTGTTTATGATCAAGGATTAAAGATTTTACTTCTATCGGCAGTCCCCAAAGACTGCCCCAGTTTTTATTTTTGTTATTGGAATATTCTTAGTAGCAGGATGGACTATTGAATTTGTCCGGTAGGCGGCAATACGCTCATGGAATATGTGAGACCATAATATAATTGGCGAAATGTGGATGAAATTGACGACACCCATATATCGCTATCTTATAATATTCTTTTACGTTTACGCAAATGTCATACTTTAAACTACTTTATATGAATTTTATCGCGTTGTTACCTTCTGCTTCAAGTGCCACGTAATAAGAGGCGAGTTTATAGTCTATTAATAATAATAATTATTTATTTATTTTCTCACCACAATATAAACATTATTTACATTTGTTAGGTTACATAATTCTTTAAATTAGATATTGTGGGGAGACTGGTACCTAAACTAGACTCGAGGCCTGTATTATAGGCTACCAGGTCTCTACCCCTAAGGCTTTACATCTTATTATGTACAGCTTACACTAGTTTGCAGTAAGATATTTATTACACAAGCCAAAACTAAAATAAAAAAAGAAATTATAAAATAAAATAAAAAAATCTGTGTGTGCGTATGTTTGGGCGTGTATGTACGTGTGTGTGTTTATGTGGGTGTGTTTGTTTGTATGTGTGTGTTTGTGTTTATTCTAAGTCTGACTAGTAACTATTGGACACATTTCCAAAGTGCAAGCTGTAATAATAACACTATGCTCGTCATAAACGCAAAATTATGCTACGAGAGAATCAAGGTGAACTATGATGTACTACACCTATAGTTCCCCAACTACACCTATAGTTCCCAAACTACACTACCAGTGAAACCGCCCCCAGAATAAGTACATTTCTTTAATAATACTCAAGTTACATAAAGTGTTGTTCAATTCGTAATACGAACATTATTGTTTGTTTGTTATCGTGTTCTCTCTCCGAAACTGCTGGTCAATTGTTCCATGACATGTGCCGGTATTGATAGGGCGTTTTAATATGAGACGGTACAAATCAATCAATAAGAATAGCTTAATGACAATGGTTTGCTGGCTTGTGACGTCACGTAAGCGGGACTTGTAAAAGTGAGATACTGTGTTGGTAAAAATGTGGTTAGCATAGATGGTGTAGTTTGGTGTACTTTGCCATAGTTAAGGCGGTCAGTGTTTCTGTTAGATAGCACAAAACATTCTAATTAATATTATAAATGCGAAAATGAGTTTGTTTGTTTGTTTGTTTGTTACGCTTTCACGCCTTAACTACTCAACCGATCAACATGAAATTTTGCATACACGTTGTCAGGGGTACAGAATAGGACATAGGGTACCTTTGATACAGAAAAAAGAACTGTTGCAAACCTAACCTAACCTAACCTACATTTACGCAAGCGAAGCCGCGGGTGAAAACTATTTATAATATAATCCTCAAATAGTTGTTTCAAAGTATTGTAATTAGGAATTCCCTTGTTTTCATCTGCATTCTATATAAAGGATTTTTCAATATGGGCGGGTAGATGTTGAAATTAAATAAAACAAGCTGTGTATGAGGTATTAACAAAATTATGTTTTTAGTTAAATGGCCCATTCATATGCCATTTAGTGTGGAATATGACATCGTTCAAATCCCCGCTTCGGCTTCTTACAGTGACACGGATCCGAGAGGTCCAATTTTCAATTACTCTTCCGCATAGGTCCGGCTGAATTTGAGCGATGGCCTGTGTTATGTTCCCCTTTAAGGCATCGGTCGATTGTGTTTATTCGCATAGATCTGCGACTTCAAGAAACCCCACAAGAAAAAGTATAGACCTAGACGACATGTGGTTCCAGCAGGACGCCGCTACGTGCCACACAGCGGACGCCACGATTGACATTCTGCATAATCGATTTGAGGGTAAAGTTATATCTCGCAGTTCACATCGAACTGATGGGCACGGGTAGAGGCCCTGAGAAGGGTAAGGCATAGTACGCCACGCTGGCCCCGTGCAGCAGTGTTGACAGACTTTGTGTATCTTCGAGACCATTATAGGGAACTCGCAGACATGCAGGCTTCCTCACAATGATTTCATTCACCGTTATATGAGCAATAAAGGACTAATTATACGTACATAACTTCGAAAAGTTAGAGGTGCGTGCCTTGGGATCGAACTCGAGACCATACATTTTTATAACCGGTTTCTGTGAGGCAGATCATCGCAAAAATTTATGAAGAGACGGTCAAACACATGTCAACTGCTGTGGCTGGCTGGCAGCAACAGCCAATCAAATCACTTGACATGAGTTTTCAATTCAATTCAATTCAATTTATTTATTGCACTCCATAATGTATATACAAGTCTTATAAATGTAGAGAGAACAATTATGGACCCCGTCGGGCACGGCAAAATTAGGAGAGAAGGACGAACATTCTATTATCTTATATCATATTGAAATACATTTTAGATTTTAGTTTAATATTGACCTGTTACAGATTAGCTTTCCAGAAATCGGAGATTAAATTTAGGTATGTCTCATTTTACTAACCGACATTTTATCAGTCCAACATACTATAGCCGTCAACAGGACACATCTCCATGTACGTTGTTATCAAAGAGAATATAACCATCTTATCTTATCTTATGTGGGGGCCAGTAGGTGCAGACCGGCGACACTTCGACCCAGTGGGATCGTTTGTGTCGACACTCTCTCAATAACGACTGCCATAGATGTTCATGGCAGCCGCGACCAACGGCTTAACGTGCTTTCCGAGGCACGGAGCAGGCGATAATTGTCAAACAATACGCACATAATTTCGAAAAGTCATATAACTTCCGAAAGTCAGAGGTGCGCGACGTGGGTTCGAACCCGAGACCCTCTGCATTGCAGTCTGTTGGTCTCCCCACTGAGCTATCGCTGCTCTAAGAATGACTTAACTGAAAAGGCTAATAATGCTTTGTCTGATTTTAACAACAAAATAACCTTACATTGCAGACTTGCAGAACCCACAAAACTTTTAAATAAACCTTCCGTAGCCCTTTAATCCAAAGAGCCAATAAGGTTTAGCAAAAAAACTCACGTACACAACTAAATTTAAAAGCGATTAAGGATTAATTTGGTGTGGCAACATTACCATAGCGTCACCGGAAGCGGAAGTGCCCGTTACTTTGGAAGGATACAAGGTAACTGCATTAGTCTGTTGTTAAAGGATAGCTAAAGGATTTCGTGGAGGCTCTATATGGTATTGTGAAGCTTGCTGGACGATATATGGCTGACTGGATTAGGAGTTTGCTACGTTTAATATATTAACTTGACTGTGGTGATAAATTACGCGATACATGAATCATTCCTAATACGGGAGTTGCCTTAAATAATAAGTTTTTTTTTTATACTTCTAAGGTGGCACACACGCATACGGCCCACCTGATGGTAAGTGGTCACTGTAGCCTATGGACGCCTGCGACACCAGAGGCATCACTTACGCTTTGCCGATCCTTTAGGAAAGGACGTGGGAAGGGGAAAAGAGGGTGATTCGGCCTCCGGTACTTTCACTCACCGTACGAAACACAACAGTAGGAATACTGGTATTTCACGTCGATATTCTGTGAGAGGGTAGTCCTTCCCCGGTCGAACCGGCCCGTTCATGCTGAAATCAGCGAGGCTCTACTACTCTGAGCTCTATTAAGCTGATGGTAATACCGGTGTAGTTTTATCAGGTCTATAGAAAAGGGAATCGAAGTAGGCGTTATATATTGAACTAGCTGTTACCTGCGACTTCGTCCGCGTAGATTTTAACTAAAAAGTGTTTGTCTCCGCGGCACCCTATTTTGTTTCTAAAATCAAAGTAGCCTATGTTACTTCTTATAACATCAGCTATCTGCCAGTGGAAGTCCCGTCAAAATCGGTCCAGCCGTTTCGGAGATTACCCGGAACAAACAGACAGACAGACAGACAAAAATTTTAAAAGCAGATGTTTTCGTATTGGTACCTTATATACTTTCACATGCATTAGATAAAAAGCTGTTATTTTGACATTACAAACAGACACTTCAATTTTATTTATTTGTATAGATGTCTGGTTATTAAGAGTCCGACTGCTGTGTAGATAAAGCCATAATCGACCAGGCTGGCCCAATGTAAGTTGATAGAGTACACATCTATGAAAACATTTTTTTAAAGGATACTCTCCGCACTAGAAATAGTTCTTCTGTCAATAGAGACTTTAAAAAAATACAAACAACGGACACAAAGAACATTCAGACTCGGAACAACTGTTTATTTATTTATTTATTTATTTAGCACAACCACATCACATGTATTTATACATGGATTACACGAATTTTGTCCCGACAGCAGCGAGGCGGCCACTTAAACCACTACTTGTTTCTACTGGACATGTAATTTGAAATATATTAGCGAAATGACTGCAATTTTATTAATGTTGACATAATCTTTTTTTTTTGTTTTTTTTTTTTTTTACCATATACACACAACACTATCTAGCCTAAACTAAGCAGAGCTTGTACTATGGGTACTAGACAATGGATAAACATATGTACATATATACTTTTTTTTGTAAATACATACATATTATACATAGAAACACCCAGACCAAGACAAATATCCATGTCCATGTACACATATGTTTGACTTGTGCGGGGATCGAACCCGCGACCTCAGGCGTGGCAGTCGGTTACACCAACCACTACGCCATCGAGGCCGAAAATTATTTGTATTATTATTATCTGATTTAATTCTCATTATTTAATATTGCTTCCTATGACATACAATTTAACATTTACAATGATGTCACACTTATGAACTAAGAATTTTCGGACAAAGTTCTCGTAATGGTTCGTCGCACTATCTCTCTTTTCGTACGCCACTGTCTGAGGCTGAACATGTACCAACTAAACACTATTTGTAATAATATCTTGCATTCAATATATACCATGTTCAAACAAATAAATGAATTCTTATTCTTATTCTTATTCACCTTCGTGCATTGGTGCAGTCAAATGCAGTCAAAGTTTACAGCTTCAAATACAATATAAGCCCGGAACTGCATGATAGCCAAAGATTGGTTCTTTTCAAAGTCACTACAGCAAAAACTATACAGGTACATTACAATGGAGTGTGGTTAGAGTAGTCACACTAAAATCTCATAAATACTGGCATATAGCAATCATACATACATACATATACTCAATCCCTGTTTCCCAGAAGAGTAGGATAAGGCTTCAGATCCACCAGGATCTGATACCTCTGCCTTCATTACAATAAAAGTAAAAGAAACAAAAGAGGTACCGTAACTTCGTATGACTTTAGCCCTGAGGGGTGACATTGGCCCTTAATTGGAAAAAGTTTGAAGTTCCCACCAGACCACTATCATATTTTTTGCCGAAAAAATTCATGTGGCAATCAATAGATAGCACTATAAACTGTCAGTAAAACAGCTTCTTCCAATTAAACAGCTTTTTCCAATTAAGGGCCAATGTCACCCCTCAGGGCTAAAGTCATACGAAGTTACCAATACACCAATAGTTTAGTATCTTTCACTTTAGTTTTTTTCCGATGTGATCAGAGAACATTCGCCGAAAACTTTCCCGGCCCCACCAGCAATCAATAACCAATACCACAATTATTATTGATTGCAATTGCAGCTATAAATTGCTGTACCGCTTTTAAAGCAATCAACAACAGGAATACAAATTACAGTGCACCATTGTAAAACAGACATGCAATACGAGCGATAATTCCCAGTCGTTGGCTCATCAGTGTTTAACTTTGAAATTGACTTTTAAATGTCCCTAAGGCGCAGTAAATCGATTACGTCCTCTAGACAGCTGCCTCTATAATGCAGTGGTCCGACCGCCGGCGAGAAAACGACTAACTATCGGCGATTTTCTCTCTCAAGAAACGCACAATTAATATCCATTCCGTGTAAACGAAAGAGATGCATATATTAAAAGTTGCTCTCTGACTGTTCACACTGCCGGCGACGACTCACTTTACTAGTTTTGTTGCTGAGCGACAAGAGCTTTCAAAAATAAACTCGCTCAGCGATACTCGTTCAGCGATGCTCGCTCGCTTGATCCTAACTTTTCATGATCATTTCTAAACAGCGCGGCTTTGAAAGTAGACGTATGGATATCAACAAATCATTGCAACTCTCATTGTTGTCTAGTTCAGACGACGACGATGATGTATTTTACGATAGTGTTTGTGTAGTGGCAGCGGCAACTCTGAAAAACGGAAGAAAATGAGAGGGAAGAAAAGACGATTTTGGATGCAACATTTGTGGTCGCGCGTGCAGGTTTGCACAGGACTGAGCGACCGCGGGCGAGTGGCGCGAGTAATCGGTCGTCGCACTTGCACACTCGCTTATAGCCCGGCGACAAAACTATCGAAACTACACATTCGCTTCCCGCTGACCGTCAACTCGTTTATAGTTTCTAGTTCTACTCGTTTCTCGTTCATCATCAGCGGTCGGACCACTGCCTATGTGCCAACACTATATATAGAAGACTACAAGGAATCTTTCTTATGTTTTCAAGGTTGTTTTATTTGCGTTGTTATCAGTTTTCGCTAATATTTGTCCTCGCTAAATGTAATATTTACTTGAACGGGGTAAAGGTAGGCGTGCATTTGGATACGTGGCCTATAGGCTAATTTGCCGAATGTTACGCGAACAAGTACCAGGTACACCAATGGTGTAACGATATTTTTATTACTATTATATAGTACAGTACACACTTTTTGTTTATTTACTCAAAGATTACCATTTTTGAAGAGGGTGAACTAAAACCATGGAACTCGCGTCATCGTCACGCTTCCACGCTTTATTATTTTTTTAGAATATTAATATCTTGTGTGGCGTCGTGATCGCGACTACTCTCGTACGGCTCAAAAGAGGGGTGGTGGAGTTCTGATTGCAGTTAATAGTGAACTTACTGCCGTTGAGAGACAGGATTGGCGTAGTACCGCCGAGGATATGTGGGTGTCACTCATTTTGAAAAGGACCAGGCCACAGGTGACTTATAAAGTACATATTTGCGTTATATATCTATGCAAAGAAAATCTTGGTCATAGTTACAGTAGCCAGTTAAATAACTTTACAAGTAAACTCAGTCATTTGGTTTTGTCTCATACACAGGATAAATTTGTAATAATGGGCGATTTCAATTTTGGCAGTGACGTTGATTGGTGTAATAGTAGCAACACCGAATTATTGCCTTTAAATGTAACTAATCATCACATAGTTGAATTCTTAGACACGGCTCAAATTTGCAACTTATCGCAATACAATGGTGAGCGAAACATAAATGGTAGACTGTTAGATTTGGTATTTTCCAACGATACGGTGGTTGTTGGTGAGTGTAATAACCCATTGGCAGTACCTGTCGACATGCATCACAAACCATTACTTATTAAGTGTAGTTTTGTTGAGCTCAACAAACTATCAAATAACTCAACAAGCAAATTTATTTATTCTCGAGGCAACTACACAGCAATTAATGACGAGCTTGACCAGGTGAACTGGGTAGAGTTTTTAAAAGCGGATACATTAGATGATGCTGTATCAAAGTTTTATGGTAAATTATACGAACTCAGGGACAAATATATACCATTAAAATCAGTAAAGCTCTCATCACACCCGCCCTGGTATACTTCTGCGCTGGTAAAATTGTTAAAAGAAAAATATAAATTTCATAAAAAATTTAAAACATATAAAAACAAATCAGATTACCATACATTTTCTCTTCTACGTAGCAGAGCTATTACTTTAGAGAAATCTTGTTACGAAGCCTATATACAAAATATTGAGGCCTCTATTATAAAAAACCCTAAATCATTTTGGTCATATATAAAAAATAAAAGAAATACCGGTGCTTTTCCGAACGTAATGTTACACCACGATACCATGGCATCCACAGGCGAAGAGATTAGTAACTTATTTGCTACTTACTTTAGTGAAAATTTTCTTGAGCCAGATAATGTACGTCAATCCCCAAACATGTCTAGGTCCTATGCCTCCAGCGATGTGACATCATCTATTGGGTCCATTCAAATAAGCAAAACTCGTGTATTACACTTACTTAGAAATCTGGACCTTTCAAAGTCTGGTGGCCCTGATCATATACCGCCGTTATATATTGTCAATTGTGCAGACAGTATTGTTACACCGGTATATATACTATTCACAAAATCAGTTTCGGATGGAACAGTGCCTAATATATGGAAATCAGCCTACGTTACTCCAGTTTTTAAAAAGGGAAACAAATCACAAATAGAGAACTATCGTCCCATATCAAAAATATGCCTATTCTCCAAGATTCTAGAGCGTTTAGTGTATGAAGATGTTTATGAGGCCGTACGGAGTAGTCTTGGCACAGAACAACATGGATTCATTAGAAAGCGTTCCACAACTTCTAACTTAATTCTATCACATGATTTTATCTCAGAAGGGATGCAAAACCGCGCTCAAGTTGACGTAATCTATACAGACTACAAAAAGTGTTTTGACCGAATAGATCATTGCATATTGTTGGAAAAATTACTCGTAACTGGCATACATGGGGACCTATATCGTTGGTTTAGCTCTTACGTAAAGAACAGGACACAGGCAGTAGTGTTACAAGGTTATATCTCTAGATGGATGAACGTGCCCTCAGGTGTGCCCCAAGGGTCAATTTTGGGAGCTCTTTTGTTTGTACTGTTTATCGCTGACATAGCTGAATGCTTCAAACATTCTTATATCTTACTGTATGCAGACGACATGAAAATAAATAAGAAAATTCGATCTATATCAGACACCCATCAATTACAGGCTGATCTTAATAGATTTCAAGCATATTGCAATAGTAATAAACTACTACTTAATGTATCAAAATGCTACCATGTATCCTTCACGCGTTTAAAATGTATTATTGGTTCTGGCTATACGCTAAACAATCAACCTATAACTAAAGTAGATAGTATTAGAGACCTTGGAATCATCCTAGACAGTAAGCTACTTTTTGACAAGCATATTGATAATATAGTCAACAAGGCATCAAAAGCTCTTGGATTTATAGTAAGATCCTCTGCTTGTTTTCGGTCTCTCAAAACAATAAAAATATTATACTGTTCCTTTGTGCGCAGTCACTTAGATTATGCATCCCAAGTATGGAACCCGCAATACGAGATATATAAATCTCGTATTGAAGGCGTACAGAAGAAATTTATGCGTTACCTTGACTATAAAGCCCATCAAATTTCACGTGACTATAATCATCGTTGCAAAAGGTACCATTTTCTACCACTAGATTACAGGCGAAACATTAGTGACATCTGCTTTCTTATTAAAATTGCTAACAGCTCTGTGGATTGTTCCCAGCTTGTAGCTAAATTACAGTTACGCACTAACTTGCTTGGCCTTAGACAGCGTCCTATACTACATATACAGTTTAATAACACGAACTATAGGCGCAATGCATTTTTCCAAAGAGCCATGAAGGCATTTAATAATCTACCCTGTGGGTTGGATATAGACTTGTTCTGCACCAGCACTGGGTCGGCAGGCAGGCTCCTGGCTAAATCATTTTTTGAGAGTGATTAGCGTCAAACAAACTTTCAAATCTTATATAATATTTTCTCTTGTATATAAACTTAGTGGTAATTGATTGTTAGTATTTTATTTATGTTACAGTTAGGTTAGTATTAGTAAAACATATGTATAGTTACTCATCTGCGGAGGCTTGTTATTAGCAATAAGAACATCTAAATGTAATTTTAATTTATACCTATATTATGTATTAGTCTGTAAGCCTTCCTAAAACTAAATAAATAAAATAAAATAAATAAAAATAATATCAGAAACGGTGCGTCCTAAGCAAAAAATAACGAAATTTTGACCCCCTTAATAACCACTAAAAGAGTATCAGGAACTAGCATCCGACCCGCCCCTTTCTTTTTGTTTTTTTTTGTTTTATAAAGAAGTGTTTATGATCAAGGATTAAAGTTTTCACTTCTATCGGCAGTCCCCGAAGACAGCCCCAATTTTATTTTTTCTTATCATTATATTACAACCATAAACAAGTGAGAAACGGCAATGAATTGCCGTAAATCTTAGAGCTCGAAAAAATTATTCAAGTAACATACAAAGGTCAGGAGTCAAAGGTCATAGTAATTTCGGGGTACATTGACTATTCTGAGTCGAATTGCGTTGACCGCGAGTCTCTAGCTCTTACGGTTCTTGAGTTGAAAGTTGTATAACAGACGGACGGACGGACAATGCTGTTGTATAAGAGTTTTTTCGAACTCTAAAATGATATTACCTATGCCGTGGATAAGTCATTAACTGCCGTACTAGTATTAAACTGCGCTGTGTTTTGTCTTGTGAATTATGATTACTACTCTTGATACGGATTTCTTACTCATGCATACATACCTAATATATGCACATAGTGTGTATGCATGAGTACAAAATCCCTAACAAAATCCAATACCGTTAATTAAATACCGATTATGTGCCCGAATAGGTAGGCAAAGCTACATTCACCAACATATAGCCAACATTGGTTTTACTTCCTACGTAGTAAGAGGCGAGACCTATTTTTGTCTACCTGGTACAGTTCTAAATGCCGTGCTGCTATATTCTTCTTTTCGTGTGGTTAGTGGCCAACCTGTTGTCAAGAGTTGTTCAAACCTGTAGGTCTCTGACATGGCTTAGCGACTGCGTCAATTTGACAACAACCGGGACCGACTTTACGTACCCTCCGAAGCACGGAGACGCTCAGATGAAATACCACTAAGCGGTAACCCATCTGTAGACTGACCGCACCTAACGTTGCTTAACCTCGCTAATCGTTTACCGATCAGTGAGTGCAACTGGCTATGAGCGCCTCAAACTGCCGTGTTGCTATTTAAACTATCTTAACAGAAACTTGATTTAAAAGAGTGGCCGTGAGTTTCTTGCAGGTTTCTTCTCATAGGCTCAACCCTGCCTGAACCTAGCAACTAACCTAAATGTAGCTTCAGTAGCTTAGTAAACTCACTAACCTATATATTTTGACGTTCATAAGTGTTACTTTATGACCTAAATGAATAAATGATTTTTGACTTTAACTTTGACTAAAAATAACACTTTGTGCGGCCCGGGTATCAACTCGTAATCTCATGCACATTATTCTCATTCACTACCGAACCAAGACCAAAAAGGTTGCGGTATTTTCTGAGTGGGAGTGCGTGTTAACTTTTATACTTACAGAACCACAATGTCAAAGCCGAACGCAAGGCCGAACGATAAGACTTATGCGAGTATTCTGTATCTGCATACGATTGTTACGGCACATGTCAAGGTGATATACATACATACAATAGTACAAGTATATTATGTAAAAGTGACTGCAGTGTCGGCGCAATGGATTAAGTTGTAACCTCTTTATTTTTTTATACAACTAAGGTAATATTGTCTTCTGTTTACGCGAATGTTATTCATTGAAATTAAACTACTATATACGTTACGTAATAGTTTCAATGTATTTAATTAGCTTAAAAATTAATAAAGTTTAATAGTAGTGTAACAGTTTTCAAAATTTTGTAATAAAGTGTCAAATAAACAACGCGATAAAATCCGTATATAGTAGTTTAATTTCAATATAACTAAGGTGGCGAACAAGCATACGGGCCACCTGATGGTAAGTGGTCACCGTAGCCTATGGATGCCTGCAACACCAGATGCATCACTTGCGTGTTGCCAACCCTTTAGGAAAGGAAGTGGGAAGGAGAAGGAGTGGGAAGGGGGAAAGAGGGTGATTGGGCCTCCGGCACTCTCACTCGCCGAACGAAACACAACAGTAGGAATACTGGTATTTCACGTCGATGTTCTGTGAGAGGGTAGTCCTTCCCCGGTCGAGCCGGCTCATTCAAGCTGAAATCAGCGAGGCTCTGCTACTCAAATAATCCATATATGGTCGTTCCGAGTCAAGGTGTTCATAGTGTTCGTTCCTTGAATGCTTATAAAGCCCCCGCAATGCAATTAGTAAGTATTTGAAAGTTTATAACTCTAGTTAGTTTATGATTATGGCCGTATACTAGTTTGCCACTTTAGTTGTATAAAAAAAATACATTGTTGTCCCATGTGAGTATCGAAACCACAACAGTCGGCGTAGTAGCATTGTAACCAAGAAAGCCATAGAATATCAAGTTCTAATTCCAGGTTTACCCAAAACTTCTCACTGTAAAACATCATCATAAAAGTTGAGCCTATAAAACAATAGAAGATGTAGGAACTTAGTTACACATACCTTAAGGCAGTTTAAGGTCTTATTATTCCGGTCACTCAACTGACCCGAAGCGTGAATATGTTAGCATAAAACGCTTTATAGTATAGGTGTCCCCCGCGGTTACGCCCACGTTTCTTATTATTGCTCCGCTCCCGTGTCCTGATGTTATATAGCCTATAGCCTTCCTGAAGAAATGGGCTATGAAATGCAAAAAGAATTATATTGATTTAATTTGTTTGAAAAAAGTGATTTTCTATTTTTATCTTTATCGAGTTTTTAACCGCTTCGAATTAACACTGAACCCATATATATGGGCTCAATGTTAATTCATGGAATACACTCTGTCCAATTTAATGCCCATGGGTCATAGCAACCTTGTATAATATAGCTATCTAATAGAGATATCATTTTTAAAATCGGATGAGTAGTTTTTGAGTTAAATCAATATAAACAAACAAACAAATCTTTCCTCTATATAATATTAGTGTAGTATAAATGTAAATTCACCTTTTATATCGATTACGTATTCTTGTATAATGTCGTATTAAACACGTTTAGTGAACACGATACACATAACTTTGCGGCGCTTTTTGTTATAATTCTAAGGATAATAGCCGTAGGACAAGTACTGCGTGAGTCTATGTGAGGTTATGAGATGGGCCATTGGTGATAGAGTCGTACTTTCGATCAGGAGGTCGTAAGTTCGAGCCCTCCGAAGGTGCAGCTACTCCTTACGGCAGTATGTATGCTTAATAATAAGAACTAGCGGTCGCCTAGTGCTCGAAATTCGACCAAAGTTTGCCTGTAAGATATTGCTGATATAATAATATAATATTGACATTATTATGTCATATATGTAACCATAGTTACGCGCTTCGACTGCGTGTGTCAAATGCATGGTTGTGTGCGTGTAGTAGTTTTTCATTAATTTAATGTATTTCTAATGCATATTTTATATAAATATTAGCATTCGTCACTTCTTCTCTGTATAAACTATAAGTGTGCGAAATTTCATACTCCTTCGTCGGCCCAATTTTCGTAAAAAGGGATCCAAAGTTTTCGCTTCACGTATTAATATATAGATATTCTATCACATACACACAACACCATCTAGCCCAAACTAAGCAGAGCTTGTACTATGGATACTAGACAATGGATAAACGTACCTATATACTTATTCTTTTTTTGTAAATACATAATGACATAGAAACACCCAGATCAAGACAAACATCCATGTTCATGCACACAAATGTTTGACTTGTGCGGGAATCGAACCCGCGACCTAATGCGTGGCAGTCGGTTACACTAACCACTACGCCATCGAGGCCTTTCCATTAAGCTACCGCCGTTACACTTTGCAATAACGATACATAACTGATTACCTACCCCATCAAAGGTACACCAGCGAAATAAATTTTGCCACTGATGGGACACACACATTCACGTTATTTTTTAAACTTAAGTTATGTTTAAATAATTTAATATTATATTACTGTTTTTATCGCTGCTCACTGACAATACTAGCCTTGACCGAATGGAGTCAGTTTCCGTTTAGCGGAAGGTGTGGTGTTGCCAGTGAGCAGAATTTAAATTAAATTAGTGTTAGTTTTATTATTCTACTTTTATTTTTTTATTTTGTAATTTGTATACTTTTTGTTTTTTTGTTGCTTTTTTATAATTTTCGTGTTTTGCGTGTGCCCTTGTGTGCCAAAATAAATATTTTTCTTTCTTTCTGTCTTCTTTCTAATATGTTAGATAACAAACTTACTTCATACCAGCACAAGAATCTACTAGTTCCCCATGAGTTATGGGTCATTTTCACACAGACACAGCGTCGCAATGATCAGGAATGTAGTCGCATCCGTCCAGACTCGTCCAATGTCTTGCCCCGTCTAGTTTCTCTCGCGGCGCCGGCTAGGAAATTGATGGCTTTGTATGGCAAGCAGTCATACATAGAATCATATTATGTTTTTGTATGGATCTTGTGGGATTGCGACTGAGGGAAATTTGATGGTAAGGTGCTTCTATGTTAATTTTAATAATGGTAATAAATATGGTTGGTTCTTCAATCTGTTAATTGTTGGAATGCCAAAAATAATTGGAAAATAATTGTGTCTAGCCGCCATCAGGCAGGTGAAGGTAAACACGTTCAGTGGTTGTATCGCCACTGCTAGTGTAAGTGTTGTGAGTTCGATTCCACGCAAGTGTAAGCATTTGTGTGACAAACAACAAGTTGTTCAAAAATATGATTGTTTGTTCTTTGTGTCTGTTATTTGAATGTTTCTAACGTTGACCGCGGCAGAAGGAAAAGCCCTGGGTTGTTTTTTTAATAGAATACCTCAGTGACACATCTGTCTCGGATGAGAATGCGGTTGGTCTTCGAATCGATTCTCAAGTCGGACAAATTGTGATTGGATTTCTCAGTAACAACACTGAGTCTGGAAATTTGCATGATAGATTACAATATACTCGTCCTAAAACCATATCTAGAGAAATATGAGTGGGTATATCAAAATAAATAAAAAAATTAAATAAAAAATAAGTAGTAAATCCTCTATCAAATCCCTAAAGGTACGGGCGTATAAAAAAACATAGGAACAAAAGAAATAAAGTGTATATTGAAGCAATTAATTGTTCCTAATATCTTTAATTAATATCTCGGTGGGGCGTACGAACGGAATTAATAAAAATATGGCGATGCACATAAATCTCCATTTATGTTAGTCGTTATATCAAATAGCAGATGGTGGTTATTAGTAGGTATATTAATTTATTTTATACAAAGTGTGGCAAATGTATGGTTATGGTTATATAATTAGTAAATTAGTTTTTAGTTTTTAGCTTAAGTTATCACTTTTTTGGTGAATGTTGGTTCACCTGTTATTGGCAACTGTATAAACCTATTACTTATTACAACTTTATTTTATAATTTATATACAGCTGTTGATGTACCTTTATTAAATAAATAAATAAATATATGGTGGTAAATATACGGCTTTTTTATTTTATATTTGTAAAGAAGTGTTTATGATCAAGGAAAAAAAAGGGGCGGGTCGGATGCTAGTTCCTGATATTTTCTTAGGGGTTATTAAGGGGTCAAAATTTCGCTATTTTTGCGTAGGACGCACTATTTCTGAAATATTGATAATATTCTAAAAAAAAAATAATAAAGCGTGGAAGCGTGACGATGACGCGAGTTCTATGATTTTTGTTCACCCAAGAAGTGCTCAATACGCCTAAAGAAGTTTTCACTTAAAAAAAGATTCAGTGTTAATTTTAAAAATAAGAGCGTTAATTTTAAAAATATAGCCTTAAATTAAATACGTTTAAAACTCTCAAAATATGACACTGACTTGCGCTCTAAATATACAAAATGAGTCCATATGTACAAATACGCAGTACTTCTGGTGTTATTCAATAAACTTTAGTTGTTTTCACACGAGGGGTTTGAACAGACTATTCATTGAACCAAAACTGTGGGCAACGGTTGAGAGTTTGGTCAATAAGTATCGAAAGGGATAAAACGAATCACCGCGGTGTTATAAGTTTGTTGAAATGTAAAACGATTGATGGTTTTGGTATGTTTTGAATTCCACCATGAGAAGGAAGTGCCTCGATAGTCGCGTTGTCGATAGATCGTGGGGTGTCAGATTCGATTCCCTAGTTGGACAAAGTGCTATTGAAAAGTAGCAGTGCGGAGGCTGGTAATGTAAACGGCAGAGCTCGCTACCTATTATGTAAGCTATAAGTGGAGTAATCTCCGTCCATGGAGTCACTTATGGCTTACCATCACGACCACTTAAACCATTAGATTTAAGTGGTCACCTCACCACTGCCTTTGCGTCGAGTGTTGCGGGTTCGATTTCCACACCGGACAATTGTGTTATCTATACTAATATTATAAAGCTGAAGAGTATAATATTGTCTTCTGTTTACGCGAATGTTATTAATTGAAATTAAACTACTATATACGGATTATATCGCGTTGTTTATTTGACACTTTATTACAAAATTTTGAAAAACTGTTACACTACTATTATTATTAAACTTTACTCATTTTTAAGCTAATTAAATTATTGAAACTATTAAAACTATTTATACTATTACTATTCTATTATACTATGTATATTACTTTGAGCTCATTCTGCGTAAATAGAAACACCGATGATTAAATTATGTTCGGGTACTTTGAAATAACTACACTGGAACATTGAGACAACTATCATCTTAATCTCCCCGTGACCATGGCTGCTGAAAAGCAACCGAAACGTCGGGGAAAGTGTAAAGTGTAAAATAGTATAATAGTGTAGTAATAGTATAAATAGTTTTAATAGTTTCAATAATTTAATTAGCTTAAAAATTAGTAAAGTTTAATAGTAATAGTAGTGTAACAGTTTTTCAAAATTTTGTAATAAAGTGTCAAATAAACAACGTGATGAAATCCGTATATAGTAGTTTAATTTCGCTGAAGAGTATGTTTGTTTGTTTGGTTGAACGCGCTAATCTCAGGAACTAATGATTCGAATTGAAAAATGATTTTAGTGTTGGATAGCCTTTTTATCGAGGAGGGCTATAGTCTATATAACATCACGCTACGACCCACGGGGATGGCATAGTAACTATAAACGCAGGTAAAACCGCGGGCACAGCTAGTTTACTAATGTTCCGAATCAGCGTGATCTTTGTGTTCGATCGTTTGAATGTTTGTAAACTCCCTTGCGACAAAAGATATACCTAGCTTTAAAAAAGTTATAGTTGGTGAATTGTGGTTATAATACACATCTGCTTACTCCTCAGGGATGTAGATATGAGGCTATATATATATATATATATATATATATATATATATATATATATATATATATATATGTATATATTACCTATATAATGTCGGGCCTCGATGGCGTAGTGGTTAGTGTAACCGACTGCCACGCCTGAGGTCGCGGGTTCGATTCCCGCACAAGTCAAACATTTGTGTGCATGAACATGGATGTTTGTCTTGGTCTGGGTGTTTCTATGTATAATATGTATGTATTTACAAAAAAAAAGTATACATATATGTATGTTTACCCATTGTCTAGTACCCAAAATACAAGCTCTGATTAGTTTGGGCTAGATAGTGTTGTGTGTATGTGATAGAATATTATTATATTATTATTATTATAATATATAGCTTTTTACCTTAAATCTATATTTTCTATCGTTCTTTTATCGTACAAGACGGTTAAGTGATTTATACTAACATGGGTCCCGAGATTTCCCTCAAAGAAATGACTGTATATACATATATATATACACCATCTACTAATAATAATGTCAGATATATCTGACTGTCACGGTGATATTAGAGAAGCTATCTTGAGGCTGTACGTTTAAACTGACAGGTGAACGACATCTGTATACAAACATATATGTATGTATATTGTGCTAGTTACCCTTGTGAAAAGTACTTTCTTTCTAAACAAAAGGTACCCTTTGACTTTTTCTGTACCTCTTACAATGTGCATGCGAAATGTCAAGATGATTAGTCTAGCAGTTAAGTCGTGAACGCATTATTTTTTTAAATTTTTATCGTAAACTAAAACCGACTTTGGAACTATACCTATAAGTAGCACCTTAAACTAAAAAGTAAAAATAGTTTGGAAGTCGGCCTTTGTGTCTTTTTAATTAATTTTATTTTTTAATCGACTTCAAACAAGGAGGTTTCTCAATTCGACCGTATATATATTTTTTGTATGTGTGTTCGCGGATAACTTCGTCGTTTATGAACCGATTCTCAAAATTATTTTTTTATTTGAAAGACTATTCCTGAGGTGAACCCATTATCACCAAGTGAGGATCTGATGATGGAATCCCAGGGAAATCGAGGTCAACCCTCAAATGTTATGGGTAGATATTAACATATATTTTCTAAAGCTATTGAGACATTTGCATATGGTCATCATCATCTCATGACGCTGAGCTGATGAAGGAAGGTACAACTCTTTAGCGGTTAGGAGTTAGGTGATTTTTTGTTCTAGAATAATGTATAAAGACTTGTCGATATCGATAATTGATTTCTCTAGAGACAACAGAGTGAGTGCTAGAAACTAGAAGTATTAATAATTTTAACCGAATTTTACAAAACTCGTACCCAAGTTTAAATGTACCTAATGCAGAATGGGTTGTTTGCAGTCATCGTAAAGGTAGGGCAACGATGATATAATAAATAATGAGTGAATAGTTACTGCTATATCTATATATTAATACGTGAAGCAAAAACTTTGTACCCCTTCTTACGAAAATTGCGTGGACGGTTTATACAGAGAAGAAGTGACAAATGCTAATATTTTATTAAAATGATGCGTAAAAATACATTATTTTCAATAAATAACACGTTACACACACAACCATGCATTTGACACACGAAGTCGAAGCGCGTAACTATGGTTACATATATCAATATATAATGACATATATCAGCAATATCTTACAGGCAAACTTTGGTCGAATTTCGAGCACTAGGCGACCGCTAGTTATTTTTAAATACATATTATTTAAATGAACTCACATTAAACACTTATTATATTGTCAAAGTGTGTCTAAACCACACATAAGTATTAGCGGATGTCATTAAAACATTTAGAGATAGCGTTTGTCCGATGGGTCCCAGCATTCAGCTGTCCATTTTATGGTTGTATAGAGATGTCTCGTGTTTTTACGAGGAGAAATTCTTGCCTCTTCTACGATTAGATAGAGCCTATATTTTGCAACGAAGGAACAGGTGTAAGGTAATCTTTACTTCTACATATCTACTAGATTTAGCCCGCGGCATCGCTCGCGTCAATATTAATCTACATATTGACAATTTTCTATTGCTCGGGGATTTTTTCCTTGACCTCCTTTTCTTTACCGCTAACAATGAGTTTGCGAAAATTCATGATAATCGGTCGAGTAGTTACGGCGTGAAAAACAAACAAATTACCTTGGATTTGTCAGTGAATTTCTATCCCTAAGCAACAATTTTTTTTTCTGAATCTAAGTTTCTCTGTCCTTTTCTTTACCTTGACAACCTAACACCTCAACGTGTATGCAAAATTGCATGATGATGGGTCTAATAAATAGCTAAGGTGTGAAATGAACAAACAAACAAACTAACATTCGCATTCATAATATTAGTTTGGATTAAACCCCATGCGGACAATGTATTATACCTACAATCAACCCTTTGAGAACAATTATTATTAGTTTCTTGCATCGTTCATCACTTACATATACTATGTCAAATCACTAATAACAACATCTATTTGCGCCTCTGGGACCATATGGCCTGCCCGACCCTACATCGCGTCACACTTTGTCCCCTTCACGCCAGATTAGGGCACAACAAGCCATATTATCTTCTGCAACGGTTCAGTTAACTTAATTGAGTTTCACCCCTATGACGATATCATCATTATGATTATGTTGATGTTTTGAAAACGACAGTTTTGATAATCATATTTTGGGATGCCTCAGTAACTACGTAGCTAGATTGCTGTGCTATGGTCCCGGGTTCGATAAAGTTAAACTGTTATTGGGGTTTTAATGAATAACAGTTTTACTTTATTTATTAAATTTAATTTAAATTTTTTTCTTAATAATTTATTTGATATATTATTATGTTAGTAATTTAGATCTATTACAAGTTGTTGATACTTTCACATCTATACAAATAAATAAAATTAAAGTGTCTGTTTATAATGTCAAAATAACAGCTTTTTATCTAATGCATATGAAAGTATATAAGGTACCTGTTTGAAAATATATATTTTTAAAATTTTTGTCTTCCTGTTTGTTTGTTCCGGCTAATCTCCGAAACGGCTGAACCGATTTTGACGGGACTTTCAGTGGCAGACAGCTGATGTTATAAGGAGTAACATAGGCTACTTTGATTTTAGAAAAAAATAGGGTTCCGCAGAGACGAACACTTTTTAGTTAAAATCTACGCGGACGAAGTCGCAGGTAACAGCTAGTTCATTATATAAGTAGAACTATAATGATATTATCTTATTTATACCAACCATTTGCAACCATCTGTTCCCAACCCAGGAACCAAATGGGTGGTCCCAATAAACACGTAACCGATAACCCACAGGCAAGCAAACATAAAATGCCAACAGCCATAAACAGAGTGCATCCAATACTTGTAGCGGTACACCTCATCCCGAATTGCTAAACACAACACGCAGTAATCGGGTATCGAACCTGCTACATAAACAAGAACATCCGATTGTGGTGCCAAATGTTTGTCGGTGAATGCCAAAATAATTTTGATTTAGTACTTTTTTTTTATGAGATAGGAGGCAAACGAGCATACGGATCGCCTGATGGTAAGCGATTATCGCCGCGCATGGACACCCGCAACACCAGATGAGTCACAAATGCGCTGCCGGCCTTTTAAAAAGGAGTACGCTCTTTTCTTGAAGATTTGTAGGTCGTATTGGTCCGGAAATACCGCAGGCGACAGTTCAATCCACAGTTTAGTCCTGCGAGGCAGAAAATTTCTGGAAAAACGCACAGTTGTGGACTGCCAACTATCTAAATGATGGGGATGGAAATTCTGTTGCATAGGACGATGGCGAAAAGAGGCGGCAGGGATCAGTCCGAACAATTCCTCAGAGCACTCCCCATAGTAAAAGGATAGTAGGAGGACTTACAAGGAGTTTAATATTGGTAGTTTTTTACACGTATGAAAGTTCAGTGTGTTAGTTTTTTATTTGCATATATTGTATCATTTGTAATTAAGACGCCTGTGTAGGCAGAAGGGGTCGGCAGAGTCGTAATCACATTTCGCCAGATCTATATCTTTTTTATTTTCTTTTACACAACTTAGGTGGCAAACAAGCATACGATCCATCTGATGGTAAGTGGTCACCGTAGCCTATAGCCGCCTGCAACACCCGAGGCATCACTTGCGCGTTGCCGACCCTTTAGGAAAGGAAGTGGGAAGGAGAAGGAGCGGGAAGGGGGAAAGAGGGTGAATGGGCTTCCGCCACTCTCACTCACCGAACGAAACACAACAGTAGGAATACTGGTATTTCACGTCGATATTCTGTGAGAGGGTAGTCCTTCCCCGGTCGAGCCGGCCCATTCATGCTGAAATCTGCGAGGCTCTACTTGCTTTAAACTATTTTAAAGTCCTATGTGAATACAATTAAATTTAAATAATGTTCGTAATGCGAGCTTATTGTCGTCTTCCGGGCACATTTAACCACACGGGATTCAAACTAGAGACCTCATGTACACATTTTTATCCGATGCTAGGATAAATCAACACACAACACTCGGTGTTGTAACAATGGCAATCATTTAAACCACAGGTAGTCAAATTTACGCGTAGAAAATATATTACTACGCGATAATTGAAACTCTCCCAACACTTCTCGCCCAGGTACACACAAGGTAAAGAAAGAAAGAAAGAAAGAAAATAATTTATTAAACACACTAAAAACACAACATATTATCATACAAACAAGAAGAATAGAAACTAAAAAAAAAATAAACAAAATTAAAATAAAGAAAATGTTGTGCAGTGTGTCTAAAAGGTTCCAGCTCAGCCTTTGCTACGGATGACCGCAGCACTGTTTTTCAGCCGAAACCCAAGGGCTAGCACGGACGATTATTCGGCATACAGTTTTTTACATACTTAATAGATAGTAAATATAATATAATGTACAATAGACAGGCAATTACATATATGTGTAGAACAGAAGATCATATTAAATAAAATAAAAAAATGGATAAAGAATAATATATATTGATATATTAGGTAGTAGTAAAGACTAAAGTAGTAGTACTAGATAGGTACTAAAGACACTAAGTTTCGCAGCCAAAACAAAATTACTACAGTTTTATTCCCAGACAGCCATATTGCATACGCTTACATTGAATTAGACTATCTATCCAATATTTCCAGTCGCAGACACAGTCGAAATGAAAACTCAATTCGCCTCTACATTCATGTGCATAATGCTACTAGCATATGCTGCGATATGCATGCAGTTACAGTGGCATATGCAGAGAACGCAGTCCGAGACGATGGTATAATACGATCGTAGACGCCAATCAGTTGGCTGTAAATAAATAATATCAATTGCCCTACGGTTTGTTTCGATTGGTACCGATGAATGATTGGAAGAAATATTTACCAAGATTATTTAATTTGTATCTATACTAATATTATAAAGCTGAAGAGTTTGTTTGTTTGTTTGTTTACTTGAACGCGCTAATCTCAGGAACTACTGGTCCGATTTGAAAAATTCTTTCAGTGTTAGATAGCCCATTTATCGAGGAAGGCTATAGGCTATATATCATCACGCTAAGATTAATAGGAGCGGAGCACCAATAAAGAATGTTTCAAAATCGGAGGTTATTTTTTCCTTTTGAGAGCTTCCGCTGCGTGCGCTGCGTAAACAGTTAAAGTTTCGCAAAAATCATGTATGACAGAATTGTTCCCCTTTAAAAGTTCTAAAAAAAAGTCCGCGACAGCATATGTCTATCTTTTAAGGTTGGCTCACTATAACCATTTTTATGCTAACGAAATTTGTTCTAAAATAATGCATTATTTGCGAGGGTATTTTTATACACATGATATTAATCCTTATCCAAATAAATACGTTATTCATTACAAGAATTTAATTTAAAACAAAATTGCCCTTTACATCATTCGATTTCAATGAATATCTTAGGAGATATCGCAGTTTTAAAATAACATTGCAGCAAAATAATTACCCATTACAGACATAGTACAAACGATGTTTCTCCTGGTTTATTCTGCGTGATTACAACTGGTTCAATTTGAAAAATTCTTTTGGTGTTGGATAGCCTATTTATCGAGGAAGGCTATAGGCTATATAACATCACGCTACGACCCACGGGGGCGTCGCAGTAACGATAAACGCGGGTGAAACCGCGGGAACATCTAGTATAAAGATAACTTGTGTTGGGCATCAAGCCCTGTTTCGCAAAGAATTTTACAAATACATCTATACTAATACTAGAGGATGCCCGCAGCTACGCCCGCACATGTTTTTTTTATTTATCCATTTCTTTACAATCCCGTGGGAATTTCGGGAAATTCCTTCTTAGTGCACTTCCTACAGTACCCAAGGAATATACATGCCAAATTTCAGCTTCTTGCGTTCAGTTGTTTCGGCTGTGCGTTGTCTGTCAGTCACTCAGTAACGGAAGAGTTTTATATTATAGATACATACTCGTAGATAGATTATTATAAAGCTGAAGAGTTTGTTTGTTTATTTGAACGCGCTAATGTCAGGAACTACAGGTTCGATTTGAAAAATTCTTGTAGTGTTGGATAGCCTATTTATCGAGAAAGGTTATAGGCTATATAACATCACGCTACGACCCACGGCGGCGGCGCAGTAACGATAAAAGCGGGTGAAACCGCGAGAACATCTTGTAAAATATAAAATGGATTTTGCCCGCATCTTCGCTCGCGTAATGTATGTAGGTTGTGTCAATTTTCTATCCCTCGGGAACAGTAATTTTTCTGAATGAAAGGTACCCTATGTACTTTTCTGTAAGCCTGACAACGTGTATGCGAAATTCCATGACAATCGGTCGAGTAGTTGAGGCGTGAAAGCGTAACAAATAAACAAACTCACATTCGCATTTATAATATTAGTTAGGATTAACGGATGTAAAGTATATAAGATAGTGGCTAGTACATATATAGATAACGCAACGCTCAAATGAGGCGGGACTTGTTATGTACTTGTGATGGAATGTGTGAACAGGCTGGATGGCTTTGTCTTTTAATTTCGACAATATTTTTTTGGAGTGAAAATTCTATAGGTGCATTGGTACTCAATTCTTGGGTGAACAAAAATCATAGAACTCGCGTCATCGTCACGGGAAGCGTGACGATGACGCGAGTTCTATGATTTTTGAATTATTTTAGAATATTAACAATATCTCAGAAATGGTGCGTCCTACGCAAAGATTACGAAATTTTGACCCCCCTTAATAACTCCTAAGAGAGTATCAGGAATCCGACCTGCGCCTTTTTTATTTTTTTATTTATAATGAAGTGTATATGATCAAGGATTAAAGTTTTCACTTCTATCGGCAGTCCCCAAAGACTGTCCCATTTTTTTTTAAATTATACATTAAACATTTAATATTGATGTGGATATAAGATCCACTAGCCAAAACCATAGCAACCAAAGCCATCTAGCAAAAATTAACGGAATTAAATTCTAATTCCACAAATAATACTTCAATTGCCTTAATTACATGTTTAAAAAATAGATGGCGATACAGAGATTCGTCACTAGCTATTACGAATTATCCAAACAAATCTGACAAATTTAAGATAACAAAAACAAAGTCTATCGGCAGTCCCCAAAGACTGCTCCAATTTTTATTTTTATTTTACGTTTGTCATGCATTAATGTACTAATGGAATATTATTGGACTGTTACACAAAGGATTTGTTGTACTTATGTCGAGTAAAGAGATTTCCATTACCTGTATCATCTGATAATAATCAATCAATCATTCTTTTGAGGTCAGATTGTTTTAGTTGCGCATCTGTTATGAATGCGGCTGTTGTACATGTTATCTCGGGTTATTTATTATGTACCGCTGCATCAATGAGGCATCTTAACTCCGTTCATTACATCAAGGAATATTTATTTTATTTATGTATGTATTAGGAAGACTTTAAAATACATAGTAGTGAAAATAAATATGCAACAGAGAGCCAATGATAGGTCTCCACGACTAACTCTTAAATAACAATGCGTGGACAGCAATTATTTTATCACCTAAACGTTTAACCATATAACAAATAAAGTAAATATTATATCAGCAAACCTTTAAAAAAAAATCAAGACTGAGCATGCGCTTCACTGCATCCCGTTGAGTAATAATTGTACAGTTATACCCTAAATTTACGCGATAGGTGGGACTGGACGATAACCGCCTAAGTCGAATTCGCGTAAGTCGGGGTATAGTTTAGTATATAAATACATATTGGATTTTACAAATATAAAACCGTCAACTGCCGTTATTGTGATAAGACTTCATTAAATCTAAGAAAGTAGTTTGACGACGCATTGTCCCCTCAATTCCTGAACAATAGTGCAGGGACAGTAGGTCTAATTTGATATTTGAGAGTTGTGTGATGACCAAACAAAATACGAATCGAAGAGATTTAAAATCGCGTAACTACAAGCTCGCGTATGTCGGGGTAGCGTAAGTCGAGGTATTACTGTACATAGTTTAATCAACGTAAATTACGCATTATTTTACGTCATAATTCATACAGACAAAGTAATCGCGGAATAAAATTTAACCATGTAAGAAAATTGGCCTCGATGGCGCAGTGGCTAGTGTAACCGACTGCCATGCCTGAGGTCGCGGGTTCGATTCCCGCACAAGTCAAACATTTGTGTGCATGAACATGGATGTTTGCCTTCGTCTGGGTGTTTCTATGTATAATATGTATGTATTTACAAAAAAAAAGTATATATGTATGTTTATCCATTGTCTAGTACCTATAATACAAGCTCTGCTTAGTTTGGGCTAGATGGTGTTGTGTGTATGCGGTAGAATATTATACAAAAAGGATATTAAATTTAACCATGCAACAGTACACACTAAAACACCTCCACAGTAAGTATATTCCCGCCAGAGAACGTTGCTATTATTTAATTTCACAACACAATCATATCTCAAAGTGAATAATTTGTACAGGGAGTATTCACAAGTGCATTGTGGCGCGAACCAAAGTTATTAATATCTGAGTCGCATAAGGATAGCTCTGATATTGCGGCAGATGTTGCGTTGCATCGCACGAAACAACACTATTAATTTGTTTTCAAGGGTTTGGGAACTAAATATAAGTTTAATTATGATTTTAATTACATTTTGACTGTAAACAGTAGAAGTGTCTTGTGAGAGATCGTTGTATTGGCAAGGGTTAAGCTCTAGTAATGAAAGTTATAACATGTAATTCTGACTTTAGGCCATTGAATTTTGAACTTTTAATAATTGAAATTTTAATGTTTTCAGTGAAGTAAGGATTAAATATAAAAATTTGAAGTAAAGATAAATGTATCTTTATAAATATTACTTCAAAGGAGACTGTCCATATTCGACCTGCACGTGGACATTCGTCTTATAAAGAAATTAAAATATTAAAAGTTTTGTTTTAATATATAATAAATATTGGTTACCATCCAGTAGTATGAAATTGACGTATTTTATTTATATATTATATATTAAAATAATACACACAGCTTGGAAGCAATAAGGCAGTATTACTGCAACTGCATAGTCAGCCGAAGCACTGTTGGTTGCTGTGCTCACATAATGTCTGTAATATAGTACCTAAGTTGGGCAAGATATGAAAATATCACTTCACCAGCCCAGTCTTTGGAAAATATTTTAATAACTTATGAAGGTGATGGTGACACATGAAAATAAATTTTTATTTTATTATTTAACGAACTTGATAGGTACTAAACTTCATAGAATAATATATTCTATTTAGTTTAGGCTACTCAAAATTAATATTGTTATTACAATATAAAATTGTTCACGCCCAGGCCAGGGTCCCATACAAGGTGATCGGCCTCCTTTGGGGTACACATTACCAGTATTTTCTTTTTAACCCTTCATCTTAGCTAGAATGCTTGTGTTAGTAGTGGGTTTAGGTCGATAGTGCAAATTCTAACCAGCGACCTCTCGATCACAAGTCCAGTGCCCTATCTATTGGACTACCGCCACTATAATTATTTATTTATTTATTTATGTATTAGGAAGACCAACAGCTTTGAAATACATAGTAGTGAAAATAAATATGCAACAGAGAGCCAATGATAGGTCTCCACGACTAACTCTTAAATAACAATGCGTGGACAGCAACTATTTTATCACTTAAACATCTAACATATAACAAATAAAGTAAAATTAATCAGCATTAAACCTTGTAAAAAAATCAAGACTCAGCATGCGCTTCACTGCATCTGGTTGAGTATTAAAAACATCAATGTCGAACTTTCTTGCTTGTTCGTTTAAAGTATCACCCGCTCGCCAGAGAAATGTATTCTGTCTGTAATTTGTGGATACTAAAGGCATAATTAATTAATTATGTAATGGAGTCTGAAGCTGTGCTCTGTAGACGATGGCTTGCCTTCTGTTAGATCAAGGTTGGATTTAACATTGTCGCGGTGAATGCTAGCGCAAATCCCGTGGCACCGACACTAGGTGCTGGGTAACGTCGTCAGGGGTTTAGTGGGTATGGGGCCGGCCTTTCTGCCTCGAGTCCCACACACCCGCGCCAAGCCCGGGCGCGGACGCACGCGTAAACGCATTAAACTGACGTTAAACAAAAAAAAATAGGTGGAATTTAACATATAGCTGTTGAAATGTAGGTATAATACACCTCTACCTATCCAATCGGGTATAAAGGTGAGACTGTGTATGTATCATTATCTCCTCCATCGGCATACGTAAGTGCTTGCCCAATGCTTTGATCATTATGTCTCGATATGGTTAAGCTGACAGCTTAAGCACGATACAAAACTACATACACAGCGATCTTCTCTAAGCAAATATTTTGAAAGTTTGATCAGGTAGGCGCCCAAATCGATCTCAATATCTATTACAAAGCATCTGGGAACTCTCCATATATTATGTATATCTTCAAGATCCCATACATCTCGTCGCTAATAATAATTAATCTGGGGGCCCGTCCCTTTGAACTCGGTCAGTGGTTTCCATTACAAGTTGAAAGCTCTTGTCCTTTCAACATGTATGTGTTTAGCATATCATAATATATTGAAAGATAGCTGAACTTTAGGTATGTATGGTTTAACTAGGTTTTGCCCGCAGCTTCGCTCACGTAATTGTCAGTTAGGTAAGGTTAATAACAGTAGTTTTTACTGGATGGATATCCTATGTGCTTTTTTGTCATTAAATTAAAATAAAATAAATATTTATTTTATTTTAATCCTCCATACAACAGACATGGTTTTTTTGCCGTTTTTATAGATAATGGTAAGGAAACCTTCGTGCGCGAGTCCGACTCGCACTTGGCCGATTTTTTCTCTTAAGCGATCATCGTAGCCTATCGACACTTGAAGCATAATTTATACACATACATTGCTAACTAAAAACGGCTGATCCCAATATCCTCACATACAGAAGCATACAGAAGCAAACAAGACACAAGATAATTACCATTTTCTTCGATCGAAGCGCACTGAACATAAATCGAAATACACTCGAAGTGCACATACACAATTACACGTGTATCACGGTTAGCTTCGACACGTGCAGCTTCTAATATCTCTGGTTAAATATTGTCTCTGGACGGTAGGGTTAATACCGTTTCTAGGCAGTAATTAAAACGGGTAGGTTTGAGTGGTACATCTGCATTATATTTGGTTTAAATTATGAGCTTAGTATCACAGTTGGATTTTTAAATCATAGGTAACTAGACGTTTTATGTGTTATCTCATCTCACATAAAATAATCTCACATCCTAATCCTAACTAATATTATAAAAGCGAAAATGAGTTTGTTTGTTTGTTACCTTTCCACGCCTAAACCACTGAACCGATCATCCTGAAATTTTGCATATACGTTGTTAGGTGTACAGAAACGGACATAGGCTACCTTTCATCCCGAAAATAATTACTGTTCCCGAGGAAAACAACAATAACGTTCTTATGATAATAGATGGCGCCACGTGTCTTTCGAATCATGATTGAATTATATTATTACAAGCAGAGTACAACCCGAATTGATTGTCAAATTCTAAATTAACGCGAGCGAAGCTGCAGGCAAAAGCTAGTAATATATAAATTAGATGGCGTTGTGTGTATGTGATAGAATATTATTACTCTATTCGAAACTTTGGAACTGCGTTCAAACTACTACTGAATAATAAAGATAGCGCAGTGGTTGACATTGCCTCTTGCCGCTGTAAACTGCGCGAATGTTGTAGGTTCATACGGGACTATGAATTGTACGATTCAAAACATTTGTTTATTTTTTGTTTCCCTTGTTCAAATGTTCATTTAATTTACGCCCTGCAACACAGGGCTAAACCTTACTGCGGAAGTTGGCTTTTTAAATCCTAATCCTATCCTAACTTCCTAACTAATATTATAAAAGCGAAAATGAGTTTGTTTGTTTGTTACCTTTTCACGCCTTAACCACTGAACCGATCATCCTGAAATTTTACATATACGTTGTCAGGTGCACAGAAACGGACATAGGCTACCTTTCATCCCGAAAAAATTACTGTTCCCGTGGAAAACAACAATAACGTTCTTATGATAATAGATGGCGCCACGTGTCTTTCGAATCATGATTGAATTATATTATTACAAGAACCCGAATTGATTGTCAAATTCTAAATTAACACGAGCGAAGCCGCGGGCAAAAGCTAGTAATATTATAAATATCTTATTTTCTATAAGATAAAAATCGCCTATCATTTTCGACCCTGAACCAGTTTCACCGACTAATCTATTCCGACTATTAATCTTCCCCATTTCCCCTTCCTCAAATGAAGATCCTTACCCCAAACCGTGGTGAAAATTCAACAATTCACGCATCCAATATCGGTAACTTTCACCTATTTTGCATGAAAAAAATGCTATATATCTGTCAAAGGTACGCGGTCGACGTTAAACTGCAGGTAACCCTATACTACCCATTCAGATTCAAATAAGTAGACCTTTTATAAATCATTTTGGCTTTTCGGTAACCGCTAAACCCTTCCTATTGAGGTAGGGATAGCAGAAAAGTTATTTCAGATATTTATGGGATGATGTAATAGGGCCCTTGACGCATTAGGCTTCGAGCAATATGGATTTTGTAGGTTAAATGTTGCAGTTAGTTTGTGGGTAGATGATCATACATTATATTAGTAAATTTCCCTGACAGGGTAGGCAAAGGTAGTCTTATTTTTATGCAAATGTTATACATTATATAGTATAATATATGGCTTATATATGTAGATTATAATACTAGTTGATCCTGCGACTTCGGTCGCGCAGCATTAAAGAAGAAAGAAAGAAAATACATTTATTTGCAGCAGATTATGCACTACATACTTCAGACACAGTTAATTACAAAAGAAGAAAAAACAAATCTTATTGCAAATTGGTCGCAACTCAGCAAAATGCTAGTTTTGAAAAAAACTAGCGCTGGTCTTCCGCTGCGACCATGTTTGTAAATAATATACCTAATAAACTTAACACAACTAATACAACAAACGATATAAAATAATAATAATAGCGTTTACGGTAGCAATATGATAACAATACGATATTTTTAGGATAAAGAGTAGAAAATTAAAAATAAAACAAAACTAAACAAAGAAATCGTTTTAATACTTTTTACACTTTTAACCTCCAAACAATAACACCAAATTACATGATTGCGATTGCACACTTTAAAGTTTTAAAACAATAGAAATATAAAGTGGCTTACGTGACCTGGGAACGACTGTCTGTTGCGAGCACCAACGATCAAATGGGCTTGACAGTTTTTTTTTTGTGCTAGTTGTTGGCCTCAGATGGCCTTTACAACTTTACGCGGACTGTGGGTGAGCGCAGAAGGCTCCCAATCCGTTAAAGCTCCCAACCCGTTAAGGCTCCCAACCCGTTAAGGCTCCCAACCCGTTAAGGCTCCCAACCCGTTAAGGCTCCCAACCCGTTGACTGGGCTTAACAGTTTTTTTTTTTTTTTTGTGTCCATGGCGCACCGTTTATATAGGGAACGTGCGGTAGTTGGTGTTTAAGTTGGTGGGGCTATGTTCCTTACAATATTTATTTTTACGCAATATTAAACTCATTGCTCAAATAATAAAAAGGTAAAATTTTATAAACTTAACTATCCAATTGATTCACATTAAACATGTCTCAATTTTTAAGTTAGAGCAGCACCTGTCCATTATTGTATTTTAAATGCGAAAGTAAGTTTGTTTGTTTGTTATGTATGGTTTCACGCCTTGACAACTCAACCGATCATCATGAAATTTCGTCACATGTTGTCAAGGGAACAGAAAAGGTCATAATATGACCTTTTTTGTTCGCTTGGCCACGTGTGAACGAAATATCATGACTTTTATCCAGAAAAAATACTGTTCCCGAGGGATACAAAATTGACATCATCTACATTAACGCGAGCGATGCAGCGGCTAAAGTCTAGCACTCAATATTTTGGAGAACAAACATACAGAAATTTTATCTTCTTTTCGTGTGGTTAGTGGCCAACCTCTTATCAAGAGTTGTTCAAGCCGCCCGTAGGCCTCTGACATGGCTTAACGACTGCTGTCAATTTGATAACAACCGAGATCGACTTTTTACGTGCCCTCCGAGGCACGGAATTATTAGAAATTTTATAATAAGTTAAATTTACTTTTTGCCTATTTGTGTTTATAAACACTTTTCTTTAATCAGACTTTTTGTTCTCTTCATCTTTATCATAGTGCATCAACGTTAACTCACTATGAGTAAACGTTGTTTGTGCTGTCGGTACGTGCAGTACGGTTAACAATGGATGTCGGTCTCTCACAGCACAGCGCACATCGTACAATCGATATCAGTCGCACCATGGTTAAGCCCAGCTATAGAAGCACCATTATTTTTATCCGAGCCCCTATTGATAATTATTTATCTGTTTTGGGACTTCTTCATATTTGGAGATAGGTTCTTTGGACTCAAAATCTTACTTTATTTCAGTCGTGATATTTAACCTGTCAATTGTTGCCGGACATCATTGTAAACCTTTTGTATCTAGTCGTCGGTGTGCCGCTGCAACTCAATAATACTAGGTAATAATATAGATTACTTATAATTTTATTAATCCATAGCACAATTGTTATTTGACTGCCTCATTGGTGCAACGGTCGTGAATGCGACTTATGTGCTTGTTTTAAATTTGAATCCCTGGTTGGCTGACATAATCATGTTGGTATTGTAACAATTCAGAAACGTTTTTTGATCTTTATGTTTGCTTATCAGAATGACTACCCTCCGCCTGATGGTAAGATCCACCACGACCTTACGTTCGCGTAAGTATGTGGTGTGGAGGACTCTGCTGAAGTGCTACCGAGGTCCCTCCTTTGACAGTCTACGGAAGTGCTTTTTCACGGCCGGCTTGAAGAACCCAGGATTGAAAGGAAATACTGTACTATTATACATTGGTCTACTATCTTTCTAGACAGACCTGAGTGGCGGTGGTCTGAGTGACTGACCACCCTTATTTCAGTTCCCTACGCATAATGAATCAATCCCCAATCTAAGTGTGAAAAATTCGCGCCTAACCAAATTACTATTAAACCGATTACATTGCAGTCTATAAACCTGCCTACTCATCTTTAAAATAGATTTCCGCAATGCCTGTTATATTTTTAATTCGCTCAATATATATTTTTGAAGTGAAAACTTCTTTAGGTGCGTTGAGCACTTCTTAGGTGAACAAAAATCATAGAACTCGCGTCATCGTCACGCTTCCACGCTTTCCATTTTTGAATTATTTCAGAATATTAACAATATGTCAGAAATCAAAATATCGTTATTTTTTTGCGTAGGATGCACCCTACGCAAAAAATAACGAAATTTTGACCCCCCTAATAACCCGTAACAGAATATCAGGCAACCGATCCGCACTTTTTTTTTTGTTTAAGAAGTGTTTATGATCAAGGATTAAAGTTTTCACTTCTATCGACAATCCCCAAAGACTGCCCCAATTTTTTTATAAATTATCTTTCGACTCAAAGAACACTCAAACTTGGAAGTCCTGGAACAACCATTTATGGATCACATAATTTTATGTCCCTGGAGGGTTTCGAAGACTCGGCATACTTATGTACGACTTACCTAGACCTCTTGAACCACTACGTATATTCGTGCACACAAATATGTATATTTTCATATTTGAATAGTAAAGCGATATACAATCACCTCCCAGCTCTGACGGCGAGTGTACGGTGCATGCAACTAGAAATAATATAAAGCCGACGTCCAGCTAAAAACGTTACACTATTTTTGCATGATAATAGTTTAGTTTGTTAGTGGCGTGAATAAATAAAAACCGTGCATTTGAATAATATAAATAAAATAACAAAAAAGTATATATGTATGTTTACCCATAGTACAACCTCTGCTTAGTTTAGGGTAGATGGTGTTATGTGTATGTGATAGAATATTATTATTATTTGTTTTTCTTTCACGGGTATATTCCTAATACGTTAGGAAAATACCCGGCCCTTTGGGAGGCTTACACGGAGACATGTGTCCAACGTGAAGAGGCCCTCCGAGAGTTTTAATCAAAGGTGGGATGGAACACCTACAGCGGCACTAGCCGCAGTAGGCGTAGGACTATTATGCTACGTATGGATTCTAATATATGGACTATGGGTATGGGTGTTTGATGGACTGGTATATTGGTAAATATGGATGATAAAACGGCGTCTGCCCTGAATACTCTAATAGCATCAATCGAATGGACAGACGGTGACTCGCCAACTCACTAGATGGCTCCCCTGAATAGCCACGATGGGCAGACAAGCCAGCAGCAGAGGGCAACACCGGTGCGAGCGGCTAGGGGTGTCGAGCGGTGCGGCGCCGGTTTCACCATCACGGGTCTCGTGAAAACAGAGACCCGTGATGGGTTTCTCCGTAGTTATGCCCTTGAAAATTACACTTCCACCCCCAAGCATGTAGCTCTAGCGGCCCCCCTCTGACCGGCCGATCAAGGTAAGCCAGAGTTGAGAGTCCTACGGGCGCTCTTGAAGTTCCACCCCAGCCAACCAGTAACGGCAAACTGGGGACGAGGCCCTCACCGACTCTCTGAGGCATTCAGGACCGCAGTGTCGCCACTCATATTCAGCTCGCCACAAGCTGTCCTGCGGTTTGTGCGCTTTTATTTAACCTGGTGATACATTTGTTGTTTATATCACAAGGCGAAAGTGGTAGTTTAAAAGCTAGTGTACTATGCCCTCCGGTATCGCGTTAGTCTCATGAGGAGATAACGACTGTCCCAGAGGGGTTGATTATTATTATTTGTTTTAGTTTTCAAGTCAGTGATGCACATGTTATTTTTACCAACTCTTTTTAAAAACCACCGAACCAACCGATTATGTACCTATGTATATAGCCTATTTTTCTTACTGAGTAAATCAATAGGGCGTAAATAGCCTTTGCCTCGCGGGCTTGGCTCGTTTAGGAACAGTACTTCTTCTGGATGAAAGGTACCCTATGTCCTTTTCTGTACCCCTGACAACGTGTATGCGAAATTGCTTGATAATCGATCGAGTAGTTTAGGCGTGAAAGTGTAACAAACTAATAAATAAACAAACAAATAAACTTACATTCACGTTTATAATATTAGTTAGCAAGATAGGATGGTAACTAGAGGTTTTAAATAATAAGTAATAGGGGCAAGGCTATTGTCGTTTACTAGGTACAGTTTCAGACCCCTCACTAACAGTAAGGGGTCTGAAACTGTGCCTAGTAAACGATAATTTTTTTTTTTAGGCGCTGTGAAAGTGAATTCGACGCTTCACGAATTGAGTAATCTTAGTAAAAACTACGATTACCCAATTCGTGAAGCGGCGCATTCACTTTTATTGCGCCTAAAAAAAAAATAACTTAGATAAACCTAATTTATTTACCTAAACCCATCCAAAACCCGACCTCGTATTGTTACATTTACCTTTCAAATCGATCTTAAAAGTAGCTATCATACCCCGACAGTCCATATATTTTTATCTATTTCTAACAAACAATTATATGTCATTTGAAACCTAATTTGTCTCGCCACGAGACACCGATAGAAGTTTTTTTGTGGTATTTTTTAGCCCACCCGTGGGGTAGTGAGGGATGAAGCAGATGCTGTGGTACAGGGACTGTTATTACGTTCGTTATTGATCTTTGTGGACTATTTTGGGAGCAAGTAATTTACGGTTGTACTATAACCGTAAAATTACTGCCTTAATATGACTACTAAGTGAATTTTGGCTTAGCTTGAAAGAAGGTAAGACGGCTTTATTGATTATCGTATTTTATTTATGGGAAGACAGAGAAATTCAATGCAGAACGGTAGCAAAACAACTAGGTACTGAATTTATTAGTATCAAAGAGAGTCAAAAATCGTTAAGCGGTCTTGTGTCGCCTCAGGGCAAAATAGTAATTTGCCTTATTGAATAGGTGGAAGAAGTTTGCGCTGAAGTTTGCTTGTGTGAGGTCTGAAGATCGTTGCTCGGACTGGGCAAAATGTTATTAATCCTAACTCCTAACTAATATTATAAAAGTGAAAATGAGTTTGTTTGTTTGTTACGCTTTCACGCCTTAACTACTCAACCGATCAACATGAAATTTTGCATACACGTTGTCAGGGGCACAGAATAGGACATAGGGTACCTTTCATCTAGAAAAAATAACTGTTGCAAATCTAATCTAACCTACATTTACGCGAGCTAAGCCGCGGGTGAAAACTAGTAATATTATAAAAGCGAAAATGAGTTTGTTTGTTTGTGACTTTTTCACGCCTAAACCACTGAACCGATCATCCTGAAATTTTGCATATACGTTGACAGGTGTACAGAAACAGACATAGGCTACCTTTCATCTCGAATAAAATTACTGTTCCCGAGGAAAACAATAATAACGTTCTTATGATAATAGATGACGGCACGTGTCTTTCGAATCATGATTGGATTATATTATTACAAGTAGAGTACAACTCGAATTGATTGTCAAATTCTAAATTAACGCGAGCGAAGCCGCGGCCAAAGGCTAGTCTGTAATAACTGCACGAAAAGCATTAAAGGGTCGGTAACGATAGACGACAATACGTCCGTCCTCTATGGGACCTCTGTTTATCCCTACAAAGATATTATGCAGTCGTGAGTCTATAATTTATATTTTTTTTAAGACTACTTTCGCGTCAGAGATATTTCTTCTTTGCAAACATTTAAGCAACTGGCAAACATTTCATTGACGGCCTTGATGGCGTAGTAGTTAGTGTAACTGACTGCCACGCCTGAGGTCGCGGGTTCGGTTCTCGCACGAGTCAAACATTTGTGTGCATGAACATGGATGTTTGTCTTGGTCTGGGTGTTTCTATGTATAATGTGTATGTATTTACAAAAAAAACAGTATATATATATGTTTATCCATTGTCTAGTATCCATAGTACCAAGCTCTGCTTAGTTTGGGCTAGATGGTGTTGTGTGTAGGTATGTGATAGAAAAATAGAATTTATATGTGAATAAGACAATTTTTAACCTGTGTGAGATTCGAACCGACAATACACGACGCACTGGCTGTGACGAGGCGACCACTACGTGATCAGTCTAGTATAAGTGTCTCTTTTAATATAGATTTCTGCATAAGGAGTATAGGCGTCAACAAACTTTATAAGTAAGTCCTTTCATTTTCTAACCGCACGAGCCATCTTTTTCTCCAATGTAATGGATTAGCACTTTCACATAATACGTAGTTTCATGTTCTCGTTATTTATCGAGCCGTATCACGCTAAGTAAAAACCCCCGCGTTATATGTAAACGCCCCTTTGCGTGATAGTATTTCAGAAAAAAATACTTTCGGTTTTAATGATAGTTAGTTAATGGTCGTTGATTAAATGATTGCTACGTTGATCCCATTTGCGATTGAGTTTGCTGATTGTGATATGTCGGGAAGCCGGTATCGGGCAATGTGTTACTAGGTTTTCGGTTAAGAAATTCAGGTAATTTGAAATAACTTCAAGACAATAAGCCGACCAATATCTTAGTCTCGTTGCGACCTTATCAGGTAAAACAACAATCGACACGTCGGGGAAAGTGTAAATATAAAAAAGTTAATTCTGTTTTTGAAGTGAAAACTTTAGACGCGTTAGCACTTCTTGGGTGAACAAAAATCATAGAACTCGCGTCATCGTCACGCTTCCACGCTTTCCATTTTTGATTTATTTTAGAATATTAACAATATCTCAGAAATTTTGACCCCCTTAATAATCCCTAAGAGAGTATCAGGGATCCGACGCGACCTAATTTAAAAAAAAAATATTTATAAAGAAATATTTATAATCAAGGATTAAAGTTTTCACTTCTATCGACAGTCCCCAAAGACTGCACCAATATATATTTTTTAAATAAACTGCGATATAATCCTTGTATAATAGTAGTTTAATTTCAACATGTAGCATCTACGTAAACGTAAGACAATATTAGGTCATCCTCGACAGCAGTACGGCGTTTAAAACTAAATTTGCCTCATGCTCTCTTAAAATTGTCAATCTTTGTGCTGATGCTGAGAATTGCCACATATGAGGAGTATAGTTCCAAAACCCGCCAAAACGATATCAGGACAAAACTAATGTTCCGACTGAATATGAAGCTCCTTCGTTGCTTCTATCGCATTGCACTGATAGTTTTCAACAAAACCTACTAAAATTCTATTAAATCAGCTCACAAAAGTAGCAGTTTGTTGCAAACACCGCTAAAATAGTCCATTTATATTATGTCTTTAAATGTTTTTTTTGAGATTTACCATTATTTTGTGAAAAGTATTTTAGAGGAATTTGAAAATAAACTACTCATATTGTCTTACGTTCACGTCCTCCTCAGGGACTCTCCCTTCCCTTTTTCTCCTGTCTCGTTGACTCATAGGCTAACTAGTTACCATCAGGTAGACCATATGCTTTATTGCCACCTATGTGGTTTACTTCTGTGCCGTCAAGAAAACAGTCATGATATACAGCGGATATCGCTAACAATTTGTTGGGCAACAAAATCGTCGGCTACGTTGTGTCTCACGGGATTTCCATAAACATTTAAACTAGGGTTACAAAGAACGTCCAGACTAGCAACAACTATTTGAGCACGGGAGCAGCGGTAGTACCAAGGGGTCCACTTAAACCACTACTCTATCTGTAGAGTCGTAAGAGTCATTCTCCTTCTTCTCCCTAGCCGTTATTATTCCCAAGTCACTTGGGCTCGGCTTTCTAGTCTAACCGGATTTGACTGGATATCAGTTTTTACACGGAGCGACTGCCATCTGACCCCCGCAACCCGAAGGCTAACGATATTAGAGGGCACTGACTTCCCAATAACGACTGCCATAGATGTTCATGGCAGCCGGGACCGAAGGCTTAACGTGCTCTTCAAGGCACGGAGCAAGCAATAATTGTCAATCAATACGCACATAATTTCGAAAAGTCATATCTTAACATCTGAAAGTCAGAGGTGCGCGACGTGGGTTCGAACCCAAGACCTTCTGCATTGCAGTCTGTTGGCCTCCCCACTGAGCTATCGCTGCTTACAGTAGGTGCTATATACTGTTCTTTGTAATTCTACTGGTAATCATGTTCTATTGACGTTTCGAAACTTATGCATGTGTGGTGTGTTATTATCCGTAGCATGGTCCTGACCAATTCGCGTGACGTGGACGGCTATACTTTACGTTATCGACCAATCAATCAAAACTGTCCGTAATTACTGACTGTTTATAACTGCTATTGGACATCAGCTGTCTATTAAATTGTAAATTGCAAGCGATACTGTAATAACTAAGTAGCGATAGCTCAGTGGGGAGACCAGCAGACTGCAATACAGAGGGTTTCGGTTCGAACCCACGTCGCGCACCTCTGACTTTTTGAAGTTACATGACTTTTCGAAATTATGTGCGTATTAATTGACAATTATCGTCTGCTCCGTGCCTCGGAGAGCACGTTAAGCCGTCGGTGTCGGCTGCCATGAACATCTATGGCAGTCGCTATTGGGAAAAGTCAGTGCCCTCTTATATCCTGACACTGGTCTAGCCTTAGGGTATCGTTAGCCTTCGGGTTGCGGGGGTCAGATGGCAGTCGCTCCGTGTAAAAACTGACATCCAGTCAAATCCGGTTAGACTAGAAAGCCGACCCCAATTGACTTGGGAATAATTAAGGCTAGGGAGAAGAGACTGTAATAACTAAGTTTATGGGAAAGCTAGTTTCTGCTCGTGTTCATTCCATGGGAATGCTTATTGGTATGTTTGCTTTGCAGGCTCTAATTGAAAACCAGCGTCAAGTATTTGTCTAGTACAAGTTGAACTAGCTCCTATTTTAATGACTTTAGACTTTACCTTTTGTTTCTATTTTCCTTGCTTTGTCATTGTGTTTTTTACTTTTACATATATGTGAAGTCTTGTGGCTGATGTCGGAACTATGAGACATTATCTAGTAGGCGTGGATTGTCGGGTAGGAAGACGATATTTACAAAATAAAATCACCGTTGTAATAATTAGTCCACTTATCATTCTTGTTAACACAATCAAAAGTTTTATCGAACAATCACAGATCACTGAGATTAATTCGGATTGAAATGTAACGTCCATCGAGCACGTGGCTGCGTGCGCACTTCATGACCGTCAAACGATAAGTGTCAATTATTTAAGATGGCCGCCTCACCAGTGCTCGGTGTTCGCTATGGAAATTGACGTTTATGACAGGCTTCAATGTCAACGTTAGTGACAGCTGACGTGTCGAGTGCAGATGCGCCGACATATGCGTTCACTACGATTTTTATGTGTTTCTAGATCTGAATCAAGATAAATAATGTTTTCATGTCATGTGTTTAAATTCAGGAAATGGTCTATCTGTGTGCCAAGTTTTATCCAAAATTCGGTCAATGGTTTACGCGTAATTGCATATAACAATTAAACGTCTTCACAAACGTATATACTTAAAATCAATGAGTTTTATATTTACTATTTACTAGAATATTGGTTTAGTTGTATAAGCGTAATTGCCTGCTGCTATATAGTCCCGAGGTCTGCGCTTGGTCGTAAGCGGGTTAAGACGGCTTTACTGTAAGCCGTTGATCCTGCGACTGATCTCTCTTCGGTTGTATCGGATTGACCTCTCATTGGATTATAAAGATAAGGGAATAGAGAGTGCACTCGTGTTTACGTATACACTTGTGCACTAACATTTCCTGCGCATATGACGAGTGTAAGTTCAGATAAGCTGCCATGCTCGAAATTAGGTATGGAGAATATTTTATTATTTAACCTTTTGATAGACACAATAAACATTACCAAGATATGGACAATGTGACTTCACCAAACATTTAAATCATCATAGATGGCACAAAATTCATTAGATGACAATTTAATTTTAAGGTATTTATTTACACTAGCGGTCGTCTAGTGGTTAAAATACGACCAGAATTCTTAAGCTTGCTACTTTGTTTTCTTTTTTTTCTATGGTTACCTATAGGTAACCATAGTTACAATTAATTATACGACGTCAGACGAACAATGCCGAAATACTACGAACACGATTCGACTGCGTGTGTCAATTGCATGGTTGTGTGCGTGTAGTGTTTTTTCTTTAGCTTAAGGGCCTTTTCATTGTCATGCGTGTTTGCGCCCGCTTGCAGGCCAGGCGCGCATGCGTGTTGGGGGCGCACGCAGAGCAGATATTTTTCGCCCCGCCGCCCGTGCGCCGCGTGCGTATGGCGCGCATGACAATAAAAACATGTATGATACGATAGCTTGCGGGCAGCACGCATGCGTGCCTGGCCTGCATGCGCGCGCAAACACGCATGACAATGAAAAGGCCCTTATGCATATTTTATATAAATATTAGGATTCGCCCCACCTTCTCTATATAAACTTTAACTACGCCAAATTTCATGCTCCTCCGTCCGCGCAATTTTCGTAAAAAGGTGTACAAAGTTTTTGCTTCGCGTATTATTAAATAGATACAATAGGATGCATCTGTGATTTAAATCTTTGGAATTCACAATTGACAGTTCCGTTTTCGCTTACGCTTACAGATGGCACAGTTTTTAAATCTCGTCACTGCCGTTGCGCCAATTATTATAGTGGATTAGAACTCATACAAAACGGGGTATATGTATGGTCTACAGATAGGTCTTCAGAGTTTGGTTTTATTTTGTGTCCATATTTTTTCTCTTTGGTCTCCAGGACACAACAATTACGCCTAGTGCGTAGTAAGTGAATGATATTTCATACATTTGTTCACTATAAGCAAAGTTATTTTTATTAACATTACTTTATCATTTAAAGCAGAGGTTCCCAGACTTTTAATCTCATAGACCACTTTCAAAATTTAGCTGGTTCCTGTGGACCCCCTGCAGCTTAACAAGTTCAAGCAATTTAAAAATTTGATCAAATCTCTAACCACTGGTACTGAATATGGAATATGCAAGTTTTTTACAACGAAAGCAAATACATTTTCGTGGACTCGTGGATACCCGCTTACGAATTGTGAACCCCCATTTTTTTGTCACGCCAACGTAGACCCCGTTGAGTCTTCCGTGGACCCCTGGAGGTCCACCTGGACCACTTTGGGAACTAATGCTTTAAAGAGTGTTATCAGACAACCATTCACACTATCTGCTCGTCTATTAATGTATTGTGCTATTTGCTCGCGATGTTATGTTTTGGTATATTAACGACTTATAGCACGATATGGGGGCGCCAGTAATAGAAGACAATTTGTACAATGGTATATTTAGGTGTGATAACGCACGCATGCCGATATGATATTTTGATAATAGATATATCTATACTAATATTTTTTATATTACTATGTAATGAATAACCTCAGAAACTACTAAGATACGATAAGATAATTTATGTGCATACACATGTGTTTACATGCAATTGCATGCTAGATGTTACAAAAATATATACAGATTAAATTAACTAAAGTCATCATTCACAAAATAAATCATTTAGATTAGTTGCTTCATGAAAGTGAATGAAGCCAGAGAAGTGTGTCAGGATCGAAGCAAATGGAAATCTGTAGTCTCCACCTACCCCTCTGGGAAACAGGCGTGAATCTATGTATGTATGTATAGACAAAGAAAGAAGATTGTATCTTTTAAACTCGCAATCCTGTTATCAATATTTAAACGTCAAAGTACTTAAATTATCTGTGGCGTCTGTTATCACATCGCGACACCTCATTCACACGTAACGACAGTTTTTAAACACGAAAAAAGACAACGTCTTTGTGAATGGATCCGGGTCTTAAGTGTTGTAGTTTTTGTGAGAATCCTAACTAATATTATAAGAGCGAAAATGAGTTTGTTTGTTACCTTTTCATGCCTAAACCACTGAACCGATCATTCTGAAATTTTGCATATACTTTGTCAGGTGTACAGAAACGGACATAGGCTACCTTACATCCCGAAAAAAAATACTGTTCCCGACGTAAACAACAATAACGTTCTTAGGATAATAGATGGCGCCACGTGTCTTTCGAATCATGATTGAATTATATTATTACAAGCAGAGTACAACCCATATTGATTGTCAAATTCTAAATTAACGCGAGCGGAGCCGCGGGCAAAAGCTAGTAAGATATAATTTTTGTGGGTGAAAGTTTAGTTCGGAATGACAGAATATTTTATTTCGTACAAAAAGTCTGTTGCAATGTATCTGTGGCACAACTTTGTAGAGCGTGAGTACCAGATTTGATTCCTGTTTCGAGTAGAGTGTTATCTGGATTGTGTGTTCGACAATTAGCTGGCAGCATGGATTCTATAAAACTGTTCAGTAAACAATTCTTTCGATCCCTAACAAGCAGGTTTTAAAAATATAACTGGGAAAAATATAGGTGCAATAATACCCATTCCCACCCCTTTGGGACGATACAATCATGCGTTTATGTATGTATTTACATAAATCTCTTCTTCTTTTATTAAAATATCATAATTTACTTTGCAAGGTATAAGATTTTCGAGTAGTTTTTGAAGTGAAATCTTCTTTAGGCGCGTTGAGCACTTCTTGGGTGAACAAAAATCATGAACACGCGTAATCGCCACGCTTCCACGCTTTCCATTTTTGAATTACTTTTGGCTTATAATTTGGTTTATAAAGAAGTGTTTATGATCAAGGATTAAAGTTTTCACTTCTATCGGTAGTCCCCAAAGACTACCCCAATTTCTTTTTAAACAAACTTTTGGTATAGATGGTAAGCGATTACCATGCCTATTCACAAATCACAACACAAGGTTATTTGGTTACGGAGTTCTGAACGGTCGAGATACTTCTTATCTGTCTACCCCAAGTTTGGGCAGAATGCCAGGTTTCAGCAATGACGCCACTTTATCCAACCTCTTCTTAAAATATACATAATAAGGTAACTCTTCCTTGAAATGTATGCTTATATCTTTCATAATTTGTTCCTTAGTACCTAATATCTTCAACAACAAACCATTTTAACCAAAACTGGGTGGCACAGTTATATATATGTTTACTTCTTCATAACTTAGATAAGATTCTTTATGACGTGCCAATGTTGGCTTTCTTATTTTTTTCCTACAAAAACACCCTTATACTCTCAGGCAACCTTACGTCTAAGAAACAAGAACTACTTTCCTTTGAAACAATTTCAAGAATAAAATTGTCCTGTTTTCTGTACAAAGTTACATTTTGCTGTTGTTGTGTACTTTATGTATCTACAAATAGAGTCGAATTCTGATTGTTTTAATTCTAGTGTAATATTGTGACACTTGATTATGATTAAGCATCATAAAGCTTGGGGTAGGTCGTGTTGATAAATGATAATGTATTTATTAAAGATGACACAGTGAGAGACAAGGACGACTTTGTTTTTGGTTTTTGTTATCCTAACTTTGTCATTTTTGTTTGGATAATTCGCAATATCTAGTGACTAATCTTTGTAGCGCCATCTATTGTTTAAACATGTAATTAAGGCAATTGAACTATTATTTGTGGAATTAGAATTTAATTCCGTTAATTTTTGCTAGATGGCATTGGTTGGTATGGTTTTAGCTAGTGGATCTTATATCCACATCAATATTAAATGTTTATTGAATAATGTAAAAAATAAGAAATAATAAAAGTATAGGTATATTACGTTCTTGATCGAATAATATCCTCTCATGTACAATTTAAAGCTATTTTCACATTGTTGGTGACGTTTTATAAATTTTCACTTACTTACCTTCTATTGTGAGGTTTGATTCTCGGCTAAGGCAATGTATTTTTGATTTTTCTCTTAGCACAACACGCACTGATTCGAGAAACGTGCCCGGTAGACAGCTTGCATCCTATTTTATAACTGGCAATATTTTATTCTTAATTATTTTACTGTAGGAAAGACAGGTAGAAGTCTAAACCACTTACGAAATACTTACGTCTGATAGGCTGGTTATCTGCTATAACGGGTTAAACAGCAAAAATGGAGGATATGTAAACAACATTTTTACAACATAAAAATATAGAAGAAAGAAAGAAAATACATTTATTTGCAGCAGATTATGCACTACATAGTTACATATTTCCGACACAGTTAATTACAAAAATAATAAAAGAACAAATCTTACTGCAAATTGGTCGCAACTCAGTAAAATGCTAGTTTTGAAAAAACTAGCGCTGGTCTTCCGCCGCGACCATGTTTGTAAATAATATACTTAACACAACACAAAGATGACAAACGATATAAAATAATAATAATAATAGCGTCCACGGTACCAATATGACAACAATACAATATTTTTTTTTTTGCACCCCAGATGTTGTTAGATTTCTAACAACTTAATTATCTCAAAAATACACATTAATGTTAGCGACTGTAACTTCACTACATAGTTATATACCTCTTGTATCATGCAGCTGTGTTTCCTGGCGTTTTTGGTGATCAAATAAAAAATTCTTTAATGTTGTTCTAAAACGTTGAATATCACTTTTATTTTTTATTTTACACGGTATGTTTATGAAATTTAACTCAGAAAATTCAATTATTTTACCGCCCATATGCACGAAGCACAGAATAAATATTATCGAAGCAATTTGTTTTTTTTAAACTATAAATTGTACACGGAAACCATTTTTATTTCTATCTATGACGCTATGAGAATTAATTGAGCTGCAATATGGAAACTTCAATTAGTTTAAATATTAAAACATGCCAGTTCGCTTGTCAATTCCGTTATAAATACATTTTTGTTATCATGTTTTTTTATTTTGCGTTGTGTTTTTTACGCGGGAAAACCATTTAGCCGCAGTATGATATTATCTATGGCCGCAATATGAAATTGAATGATGGTTTTTTTTTAATAAGTAATTGTTTCTGCATTTTTATTATTCATTATATGGGCTGTATAATTGACTGGCCATTGCCATCTGGTGTCATATTTTAAAATTGACTTCAGGGATGTTGTAGAGAGTATCAGCTTCGATCAAATATATAGATGCACATTCTCATACATAAACCGCGTCAATATGTGGCACTAACCAGTACTACTTACTTATAAGTGTCTGCATTTATTATGCAATCCAGGAAATAAACCGGAATAACCATTGAACGCCCACTGAGAAACATTTTGTAATAGTTTAGTTATAACGCGTCAATGTAAAGCGTCCTAAGTGTGTTACTCGCGATACGCATGCGTACTAAGTATATGGTTTGGTTTCCACCGTAGTAGTGGTGTCGATTCGCTCTCGCTTACGGGCAGCGCACGCAAGAGTGAGTGGGACAGGTGCATAATATAGCGCATATGACTGATTTATGCACAGTTTTGTTGGGGCCGTTTTTCGAGCGACGATCGTGCATCTATGGCATATTTGATCGATGAGTATCAGAGATCACGAGAGTAAATAATATTTTAAATTTGGTTTTAAGAAAGAATGGAAGTTTAGTGGAGATATCTTGCTATCTACTTCGAACAGCATTTACACAGCGGCGACGTCACGGTTTGCATCGTCCATCCTTTATCTATTATTTGACCTTGGGGTTATCTGGAAATAGGCTTCTAGATTTGAAATACTTGAAATCTTTGAAATCTTTACCGGGCAGATTTGTTTTCGTATTTTTGAGTTTGGATAATGTAACTATTTGACTTAAATAATAATAAAAAAGTGCGTCAACTATTACGAAATTTGCTCAGCTTGACATCTGCTATAAATAATTCCTTTCTTCCTTCATGCATCTGCACTCGAAAGTGTCGTCGCAGTAAGCGCATGCTTTGACTAAGTAAGTTAAAGAGCATGCACTTTAACGCCTGTTAAAACAAAGGTGCCTACTAAAGTTAGTAGTAGATCTTATCTTATGTGGGGGCCAGTCAGTGCAGACCGGCGACACTTTGACCCAGTGGGATCTTTTGTGTTGACACTCTCCCAATAACGACTGCCATAGATGATCATGGCAGCCGGGACCAACGGCTTAACGTGCTTTCCGCGGCACGGAGCAGGCGATAATTGTCAATCAATACGCACATAATTTCGAAAAGTCATAATATAACTTTCGAAAATTAGAGGTGCGCGACGTGGGTTTGAACCTGAGACCCTCTGCATTGCAGTCTGTTGGTCTCCCCACTGAGCTATCGCTGCTCTAGTAGTAGATAATAACTTATTTGTATTCTAGGTATTTTTTAGGAATTAATAAATGTAAGCATTTATTAGTCACACAGATTACAGAACATGCTTAAGGTCAAGCAAAGTCTCAGTCTTGGTTTTCCTGTCCCGGCTTAGAAAAAATCCTATGTCGATTGTACCTCACGTGTATTATTATTTTGTATCGCTCCGTATCTCAACTAAAGTACATAATTGAAATTAAACTACTATATACGGATTTTATCGCGTTGTTTATTTGACACTTTATTATAAAATTTTGAAAACTGATACACTACTATTACTATTAAACATTACTAATTTTTTAGCTAATTAAATTATTGAAACTGTTAAAACTATTTATACAATTACTATACTATTATACTATTTATATTTGTGTTTACACTTTCCCTGACGTTTCGGTTGCTTTTCAGCAGCTATGGTCACGGGGAAACTAAGATGGCAGTTGTCTCAATGTTCCAGTGTAGTTATTTCAAAGTACCCGAACATAATTTAATCATGGGTGTTTCTATTTACGCAGAATGAGCTCAAAGTCCGTATATAGTAGTTTAATTTCAATGAATAACATTCGCGTAAACAGAAGACAATATTATATAAAGTACATAATGTTCTCATTGACGAAAACAAAACGCTCTAGTGAATTATTGCCAAAGTTACACCTCTCATTCGTACATATTGAGTTCAATGTGGGATGTTTCTGTTCGTTTGTGCCTTGTTGCAAATTGTTTGAATTGTTTCTGTCTACTCACGATCGGAGGTGGCTTTTTGTTTAGTAGTACTGCTGCAGTGGAGCCGCGATAGCACAGTCTAATAGTATTTATACTGTGGCGATAGTGAATACGACTGCTGTTCGTGAGGTCTCAAGAAATGGCGTTGTAGTTCGAGGCAGTGCGCCGAGTGGTTCCAATTACACACGGGACAAAAAAATTTGTGATCCACAAATAGATGTTTGAAAACCGGATGTTGTTTGAGTCTGTTCTTTGAATGTTTGTAAAGTCCGCCGCGGTACAAGAATTATACGTGGTACGAGAGTTGTACTTTAAAAAAAATTCCCTGGTACAAATAAATTTTATTGGGTTTTCAGGTCTTACTAGTATGGAGTCTGGAGCTTTGTCCGGTAGAAGGCAATAGTCTGGTCATATTATGCAGGACTTAAAACTACATACATTCACGCCTGTTTTCCAGAGGGATAGGCAGAGACTACGGATTTCCATTTGCTACGATCCTGACACACTTCTCTGGCTTCATTCACTTTCATCACATTCCTCATATACGCCCGTCGGCGTCGGTTCAAGGAGCTCTTAACCTGGCCTTTGTCCAGAACGCCTCCGATCTGATCGAGAAACGTTCGCCTAGGTTTTCCTCTTGCGATTGTTCCATTCACACTAGCCTTATAAACTTTCTTAGTCAGTCTTCTGGTCATGTTACGTAGGACTTAAAACCTCAGCTGACGTAATGTGCGTCAAAAACACGACTGTCCACACATATTCCAAGAATTTATTAACATTAAAATTTCAAATGCAAGATCCGAATATCGAACCTGAGACCTCATGCACAACAGCCGCATTCACAAGCATCACGTAATCGAGACACTCTTAAATTATTTTAATTTCAGTAAATGCCCCCGCGAATCGGGCTCCACGCATCATTTCCTAGTTATTAATCACCAACTGATTACAAACCCAAGTTTTCCATGATTACTTACTTAATTACGTATGACGGCTAAATTGCAGAACCAAGTTTGATGTTATTTAATACTAGCTGTTACCTGCGAATTCGTCCGCCTAGATTTTAACTAAAAAGTGTTTGTCTCCGCGAATCCCATTTTTTTTTCTAAAATCAAAGTAGCCTAAGCTACTCTTTATAATATCAGCTATCTGCCAGTGAAAGTCCCGTCAAAATCGGTTCAGCCGTTTTGGAGGTTAGCCGGAATAAACAGACAGACAGTCAGACAAAAATTTAAAAAATAGATGTTTTCGTATATGTACTTTATATACTTTCATATGCATTAGATAAAAAGCTGTTATTTTGACATTACAAACAGACACCTCAATTTTATTTATTTGTATAGAGGAGATAGTTTGAGCTCAGACAAAACCCATCGGCTATTTAAATACGTAAATGAGTATTACCTTAATAAAGAAGATGGTTGGGATGTACCACCGGTTTGAGATCCAGTATTTACTTTTACTCAAACCCAAGAGAAAGCCAAACACAGCAAGATTTTAAGGCACTTTGAGCGCATCCTGCATAAACTATAACATCAATAATTTGGCAAAGTTCTTTGTAATAATAACTTCACTTCAACAATAAGATACTTTGATCGTCGGCCAGTCGCTGACAATATCAAAGTTAATAATAATAATATATTCTATCACATACACACAACACCATCTAGCCCAAACTTAGCAGAGCTTGTACTATGGGTACTAGATAATGGATTAACATACATATATACTTTTTTTTTTGTAAATACATATATATTGTACATAGAAACACCCAGACCAAGACAAACATCCATGTTCATGCACACAAATGTTTGACTTGTGCGGGAATCGAACCCGCGACCTCAGGCGTGACAGTCGGTTACACTAACTACTACGCCATCGAGGCCGTCGAGGCCGTCGAGTTGGTGTGTGGACGTGAATAATATTAGTAACGATTTAATTTCGCTAGCAACTAAATCTGCTTACCATCAGTCGGAGTGTGGTAATTTTGACGAGCATAATAAAAAAACTAAATCGTTACTGATATTCACGTGTACCTACCTATCTTTAATCTTCCCGTGACCACGGCTGTTAAAAAGAAGTCGAAATTCTGGGTCCCGACCCGTCCACCCACTGGACTTTACCACTGGTGGGTGGAGGGGTAATTCACGATTACCCCTCCACCCACTATGCTAGTGTGAATCGAAGTTATCAATTAATTAAAAAAAATTATAAATTTAAAAATAATTTTTTTCATAATAATAAAAACTAGCGGTCGCCTAGTGCTCGAAATTCAACCAATGTGTGTCTGTAAGATATTGCTGATATAATTATGTCATAATTATATTGATATATGTAACCATAGCTATGCGATTCGACTGCGTGTGTCAAATGCATGGTTGTGTGCGTTTAGTGTTTTTTCATTAATTTAATGTATTTCTAATGCATATTTTATATAAATATTAGCATTCGTCACTTCTTCTCTGTATAAATTATAAGTGTGCGAAATTTCATACTCCTCCGTCCGCCCAATTTTTGTAAAAAGGGATCCAAAGTTTTCGCTTCACGTATTAGTATACAGATAATCGCTCCAGACCCGTGGTACAACTGCGATGTTCAACTGGTTCCACGGGGAAGGTAAGTTACCCATTTCCGGATAAATCGTAAATATAAATAGATTGAAAACTTGAAACTAGTTTTGAAAAGCTGTGTGTAAAATCAACTCTTAATCTCCTTAGCCTTTATTATTCCCAAGTCACTTGGGGTCGGCTTTCTAGTCTAACCAGATTTGACTGGATATCAGTTTTTACACGGAGCGACTGCCATCTGACCTCCGCAACCCAAAGGCTAACGATACCCTAAAGCTAGACCAGTGTCAGGATATTAGAGGGCACTGACTTCCCAATAACGACTGCCATAGATGTTCATGGCAGCCGGCACCGACGGCTTAACGTGCTCTCCGAGGCATGGAGCAGGTGATAATTGTCAATCAATACGCACATAATTTCGAAAAGTCCATATAACTGCCGAAAGTCAGAGTTGCGCTACGTGAGTTCGAACCCCTCTGCATTACAGTCTGTTGGTCTCCCCACTGAGCTATCGCTGCTAAATCAACTATGATCCGTAAATGAGATTTTAAATTATAGTACTTTAATATTAAAGTTAACGAAGTCGCATTACGGGCTGATTTTGATAAATTTATGATTTTAAAGTGCATTTTTAAACATATAATACTTTAATCTCTACATTATGTTTAAGTATCTATATATTGTACCATTATATAATAACTATAAGCTAGCAATAAAAGCTCAAACGAATCCTTAAATGTATTCAAAGAATTCATTCAATTGAAAAATTCCATTCATATTTTTATTCGTATGCCATTTATCGCTCGGACATCACCGTTAAACTATTTTTATTGAATATTTTTCATATTTATACTATTTTATTGTTGTAATACGACATAACGATATCTTTATATTTATTTATTTGTGTGTAATTTGTATGTACCTATACATGATTTCATGTCATAAATATCGGGATTTTGATATCGATATTTGACTTTAAGAAATGATCGGATTATATTTAAGTACTAGCTGTTACCTGTGACTTCGTTCGCGTAGATTTTAACTAAAAAGTGTTTGTCTCCGCGGAAACCTATTTTTTTTTCTAAAATGAAAGTAGCCTATGTTACTCCTTATAACATCAGCTATCTGCCAGTGAAAGTCTCGTCGAAATCGGTTCAGCCGTTTTGAAGATTAGCCGGAACAAACAAATAGACAGACAAAAATTTAAAAAATAGATGTTTTCGTGTAAGTACCTTATATACTTTCATATGCATTAGATAAAAAGCTGTTATTTTGACATTACAAACAGACACTTCAATTTTATTTATTGTATAGATGTATAGACTAGCTGTTACCTGCGACTTCGTCCGCGTAGATTTTAACTAAAAAGTGTTTGTCTCCGCGGAAACCTATTTTTGTCCAATATCAAAGTAGCCTAAGTTACTCCTTATAACATCAGCTATCTGCCAGTGAAAGTCCTGTCAAAATCGGTTCAGTTGTTTCGGAGATTAGCTGGAACAGACGACAGCACGAACGGCACGAACAGCCGACGCGTCGCCACGGCATGCGTCACCACGCCAGCAATCGGTTTTACGTGCGGCTATAGATGTCTCACATTGTTTGTACGTTGCGGTTACTGGTAATTACAAGAAACCAACAGCTTTATAACAAGTTAATTAACTTGCTACACTTGAATAGCACACACAGTTCTTAACCCGTCAACTGTCGAGCGGAGCCTGGCCGCAAAAGCGAGTCATCAAAAAAAAAAACGACGAACGTATGTCCGCTGCACATTTGACTCGTTAATGAGTCAAGTGTCGAGCGGACATACATTTGCCCGTTTGTGTATTGTTTGCACAATGATTTTTTTATTATTTTTCCGTATTTCCCCTAGACGTTCAAGAAGTTAAAAGTACTAGAAGCCTACTAATTACTGCTTTTGCCAAACTAGCTTTTGCTCACGGCTTTGCTCGTGTAAAAGTAGGTTAGATAGGGTGTGACACTGCTGGGTGGGTCGCTGATGAGTTCTAGCGACACACCCACCATTCAAGGCAGCAGTTGGCACATCGTGCTACGTTTAGTTGGTGAGCCCAACATAACCTCTCCGCTCCCCTTTCCGCGGAGAGTTATACGTCAATGAATACTACCAAGTTAAAAAAGAGACAAAAAGGTGTCACAGTACTATTTAAAAAAAAGTAAGTATATTACATATTTCTTGGAGAAATAATTTATAAGTTCGGATGATTAGTTTTTGAGTTAAATCATTACAAACAAACAAAAAATCAATCTTTCCTCTGTATAATATTAGTATAGATAATTATGTATTTGGAAGCCACAATACACCCTTCCGTGTTGCCGCCAATTTCAATTGCAGGCATGTTTGCTCTGCGAATATTCCCGCGTACGCCGTATTATGACGTCACAATATGGCGGCCGCTAATTGATACAGCTGATCGGGCGTGAGTCTATGGTAATTGATTGCCGCTATGATTTATTGTTTGTAATAGTCATTATATACATGTTCATTGTATTTGCTGTATCTGATGATTGCTAATGGATGTCTGTATGTCTGTGTTTTAATGATGCACTGCATGCGCGCGAAAGCATAATTTAGAAGTCCTAGCCCGTTTTAAAATGGTCATATGTTTTCTTCAATTGATTTACATGGGACAAACATGCAATGTACCTAAGTCTAAACGTATTTTAATATACTACAGGCAACGCATCCAAATTGCACCAGTCATTCTGAGTATAAGCGTCAATATATGCGTAGATAAACAGACAAGAAGATTAAGAGTTATTTAGTAGCTATAAGACTATAATATAGCATCAAATAATGACTAGCAGTCGCCTAGTGGTCAAAATTCGACTAAAACTCCTAAGGTTGCTACTTTGTTTTCTTTTTTCTTTATTACATATAAATAAGGTACTATTTATTGTAATAAAGAAATACCTATAGGTAACCATAGTTACAAAGAATTGTACGACGTCAGACGAATAATGCCGAAATACTACGAACGCGATTCGACTGCGTGTGTCAAATGTATGGTTGTGTACGTGTAGTGTTTTTTCATTAATTTAATGTATTTCTAATGCATATCTTATAAAAATATTAGGATTCGCCCCTCCTTCTCTATATAAACTTTAACTGTGCCAAATTTCATACTCCTCCGTCCGGTCTGCGCCATTTTCGTAAAAAGGGGCACAAAGTTTTTGCTTCAAGTATTAATATATAGATTCTTGAATTGGATGTACGAAGATGCGATTAAAATTGTTAAATTTTTAAAAATTGTATTTATTATATATGTTATTATATTTTGAATAGGCAACATTGAAATGTATGAAGTAATTCGTCCATCACTACCTTCATTGCTTGTACATATAGTAAATTACAATATAAAAATATGGTCACTCATCTAAGCACATTGAATGCCGAAGTTGCTTAACCTAGCAAAATTGCCAATCGCTTGAACTGTCCTGTTTTCGCCTCGTGCCCATTCGAACAATAGAGGAATGTTTTCTTTTTGTGTAATTATTAATTAGCTTATATTATGTCAGAATTATTTAGGCCGCTTGAAAGTACCGTGTATAACAGTGCTAAAACCCAAAGGTACCATAAAATATGTAATAAAAAAACAATCTTTACGATATCTTTGTTCTCTTTTATATTAATAAATGATTAATGAATTTTCCCGCGCACCCCGCCGCCATATTTGTCGACGTCACGTTAATGGCGGATAATTGATACAATTGTGCGAGTTTTACGACCATCACTTGTTCCAATGATTTATTGTGTTTACATGAACTTTTGGTATTTCAATATTCATTTCGTAATTGAATATTTCGTATTTATTCGAGTTTATAATTTTATGGGAGGTTGGAAAAACCGGGATATATATAAACCTGAGATTAGGCTCAAGCTGAATAAGTATCCAAAACTCTAGCAAATACTGCTATTTTCTGGGATTTTGGATACTTATTCCGCTGATGGTAGGAGAAAATACGCTGTAAAAGTTTTTTGCCTAATAACTTTGGGTTGTTATTCTGCTGTGTAGTTTCTAAGCTGCTTTATCTTATCTTATCTTATATGGGGGCCAGTCAGTGCAGACCGTCGACACTTCGTCCCAGTGGGTTCTTTTGTGTCGACACTCTCCCAATAACGACTGCCATAGATGTTCATGGCAGCCGGGACCAGCGGCTTAACGTGCTCTCCGAGGCACGGAGCAGGCGATAATTGTCAAACAATACGCACATAATTTCGAAAAGTCATATAGCTTCCGAAAGAATTTCGAAAAGTCATATAGCTTCCGAAAGTCAGAGGTGCGCGACGTGGGTTCGAAACCGAGACCTTCTGTATTGCAGTCTGTTGGTTTCCCCACTGAGCTATCGCTGCTCTCTTGAGCTGCTTTAAACTGTGCTGTCAGCCAGAGACCAGCAATCTATCGGCTTACGGTGGTAGAATCGCGTTTCTTATGTTTTGTAGAGTAGGCCTCGAGGCAATCTTGTCTCTATAGTTGGAACAGTCAGTAAGCTACAGTGGCCTTTCCACTTATAGTCGCAGCACGCGTCTCCTATGTATTGCAGGGTCAGCATCGAGTCAGTCTTGTCTTTGGAGTTGGAAACTTGCGTAAGCTAAAGTGATCAGGCGAGTCGTATGCTTGATTGCCACTTTTTGTATGAAATATACAAGTTTGTGTGCTATTGGCGTATTTAGGAACCTGAAACAGCAATGACCTAGTTATATAAAGTCCTGAAATATTGACCTAATATTCTGGGTTCTAGACATTCTAGGGTGAGTGCTGCACTTATTGAACTGACTAAAATAAAATCTGGGACTTCAAGCTTCAAGAATTATGCGCAAGATCCTAACTTCTAACTAATATTATTAATGCGAATGTGAGTTTGTTTGTTACGCTTTCACGCCTGAAGTACTCGACCGATCATCATGCAATTTTGCATACCCTTTGCCAAACAATACAGGGATACAGAAAAACACATATAGTACTTTCATCAATAAAGAAAGTACTGTTGCAGAAGGATAGCTATCATAGTCATCTATACTAATATTATAAAGCTGAAGAGTTTGTGTGTTTGTTTGAACGCGCTAATCTCAGGAACTACTGGTCCGATTTGAAAATTCTTTTAGTGTTGGATAGCTTATTTAGAAGGAAGGTTATAGGCTATATAACATCACGCTACGACCCACGGGGGCGGCGCAGTAACGAGAAACGCGGGTGAAACCGCGGAAACATCTAGTTTTATATACAGTGGAGATAGATTACGTCGATTATACGCACAACAAAAGATATCCAACGATACCGGCCGAATAGAATGCTGCACCTTATTCTTTCCACGTACTATAGGTTCATTGTCCATTCACAGCTATCTGTTCCGTCTGGAAAAGTACTAATGCAAGCCCTTTTAATAGCCTTCGCAAAAGTGGGCTCGCCGCTCGTAAAAATTCTTTACAACGGTTTTAAAGCTACGAGAACGATTACTTGGAAAACATAAAACAAAAGTGACATCTCATAGTGAAATTTTAGTGGTCTGGCCGTTGTTACATAATTTGTATTGTGTTGATTAATTAAAATACGTCTATGATGCGATTTTTTTGGCTCTTTAGTCAACTGAGGCCGCTCGAACTTATCCCGCGGGACCAGTCGCCAATTCATCAGGAGCGAACTCAGGATTTTGTTCTGGGAGCCTCTCCTAGAACAAAACCCTAAATAAAAAAAAAGTAAAACCTAAATTTGAAAATAAATTTGATATTTTTTTAAATAGCTGAAGCTACAGCATGTACGAATGCAACTTTAATTAAATTAAATTTGAATTTAGCGCTTAAGCGCGTTTGCGTTTTCCATATATATGCTGCTTAAGCGCCAAATTCAATTGTATATATCTATATATGGAATATATATATATATATATCTCTTGGCTTGTAATAAATGTATTTATTACAAAAATATTTTATTATAATAAAAAGCCTTAAAATTGTTTTAATTTGTACTCCAAAAGTCGTCAGATAAGTCGCTAAAACATTTTTGTCGTCACTTCTAGCGACAGTCGCTAAATTGGCAACACTGCTCGAAAGCTTATGTACCTACAGCACCTGCATACACAACAGCTGCGCCACTGAAGCAGTCTACATGTATGTACTCATATGTGTGTACTCATTATGTTATATGTCAGTGGCGGGTATCTTGTAAATGTAACTGTCAACTTTGGTATACCTGATCTAAGAAAATGTAAACTCCAACAAACAGGAATACAAAGAATATCCAATTTAGATGGCGAACAAGCATACGGCCCACCTGATGGTAAGTGGTCACCGTAGCCTATGGACGCCTGCAACACCAGAGGCATCACTTACGCGTTGCCGACCCCTTAGGAAAGGAAGTGGGAAGAAGAAGGAGCGGGAAGGGGGCAAGGGGGTGATTGGGCCTCCGGCAAATCCAGATTCGAAATTACTATACTTATATTAGTCGTAGGCAATTTCATGTGTTAGTTTTTTGATTGTTCGAAAAGTACACGAATTAACGAGTACGGTAGAAGTCTTTAAAGTAATCGGATAACCAGACCTGACTAGAATCTAAGGCCTTACAATCTACAATCATACTTTGCTCTTACGCTAACCAACAGCAAGATCTAATAAAATCCTCAAGCTACTTATCGAAGTCGGTATTAAGCAGAGAACATAATAAAGCTTCATCTTTTCACCATTTTCATTTTCTTAAGATCGAGTGGCTTACTTAATGGAGTGTGTAGCACCATCGTTTGTACTTAAGCAAAGTAATGGTTTGATGACGAGTCAGGGAAGATTTGGTTGACTTCGTGATGGATTACGGCATGCGTTGTGAGTTGGAAGCTATTGATTTTGCTTCAGTTGACTTTCTCGGCTTGGTAGGCAATTGATGGATTATGGTACTCGCGTATTTGGATTGATAAGAAAATTGAATCATTGATCTCTTCTGATGGTTGCCCTGAATACTTAAATAGTTATTAATTACTAGTTTTCACCCGCGGCGTCGCTCGCGTAAATGTAGGTTAGGTTAGGTTAGGTTTGCAATCCCACACGCCCCGCCGGTGCCGTCCCCTAGCCGGCGGATAGTGCATCAAGCATTTTTCCTGGGTAACACAAAAAAAAAAAAAAAAAGATTAGGTTTGCAACAGTTATTTTTTCTGGATGAAAGGTACCCTATGTCCTATTCTGTACCCCTGACAAAGTGTATACAAAATTTCATGTTGATCGGTTGAGTATTTAAGTCGTGAAAGCGTAACAAACAAACAAACAAACAAACTCACTTTTGCATTTATAATATTAGTTAGGATTCCTGAGTCATTAAAACATTTATTTATAGTCATCTCCCGCGCTAGACATCATGCTCTGTGTCGCAGGACTTTTCAGACTTACAATTAACTGACACAATGTGTACCCTAATAATAATTTGTAGATCATGTGTATGGGATTCGAACTCTAAACACTTGGCAAGGCAGTGACGATGGCGAGGCAACTGTTTGCCCGCTACGGTATCTTTGCAGGCAAACTGATTGTCTTTGAGAAGTTTTATTTTTTTGCCAGACCTATCCCCGATGTATATCGAAACTGATTTTTAAATGTTACTAGATTCATATATTATATATACTGAATAATAATATATTTCATTTTATTTTTAAGGGACAACAAACAACAGTGTATTATTATACATTACAACAATGTTAGAAGTAAAATGATAGAAATAACAAAAACACTGCTCACGATGTTATCCTCAGATTACAATGTTAAATCCTAATCCTAATCCTAACTAATATTATAAAAGCAAAAATGAGTTTGTTTGTTTGTTACCTTTTCACGCCTAAATCACTGAACCGATCATCCTGAAATTTTGCATATAAGTTGACAGGTGTACAGAACCGGAAATAGGCTACCATTCATCTCGAAAAAAATTACTATTCCCGTGGAAAACAATAATAACGTTCTTATGATAATAGATGGCGTCACGTGTCTTTCGAATCATGATTTAATTATATTATTACAAGCAGAATACAACCCGAATTGATTGTCTATTTCTAAATTAACGCGAGCGAAGCCGCGGGCAAAAGCTAGTAGTATAATAATTGACAGTTAAGACAAACCAACTGGTATAAATATAAATACTAACTCGTTACTCAGGTGTGTTTTGACGTCAAGAATTGGATAAAGATGTAAGATCCGCCATACTAATAATTGATAAAAGCTTGCATTGTAGTCATTTGAGGTTACTCATTTAAGATTCCCACAATGCCATTCTTAAACATATTCCTGCTCAAAAATATTATATCGATATTATTTTAGTTTTATTAATTAAGGATGCAAGTGAAACTTAGACAAAATATATCTATATTAATATCATAAAGCTGAATAGTTTGTTTGTTTGAACGTGCTAAACTCAGGAACTACTGGTTCGATTTGAAAAATTCTTTTAGTGTTGGATAGCTCATTTAACGAGGAAGGCTATAAGGTATATAATATCACGCTACGGGGCCGGCGCAGTAATCATTAACGAGGGTGAAACCGCAGGCACATCTAGTTGATAAATAAAGTTAGTGACATTTATGGACATTTTGTATGTTTTTAATGTTGGCAACAAATAACGTTTGTTTACATTTTTATCTGGACTCATGGCCCTTACTATACTATACATAATAAACAAATAACTAAAAAAAAATTTGCGTCAGTCTTTAGGGACTGCCGATAGAAGTGAAAACTTTAATCCTTGATCATAAACACATAAAACAAAAAAAATATGGGCGGGTCGGATGCTTGTACCTGATACTCTCTTAGAAGTTATTAAGGCGGTCAAAATTTCGTTATTTTTTGCGTAGGACGCACCATTTCTGAGATATCGTTAATATTCTAAAAAAAAAATAATAAAGCGTGGAAGCGTGACGATGACGCGAGTTCCATGATTTTTGTTCACCCAAGAAGTGCTCAACGCGCCTAAAGAAGTTGTCCCTTCAAAACATTGCAAAATCACCGTGTCTTGGGTAGTTGGCATCAAACTGAAGACCTCTGCGTGGTAGTCCAACGGTCTCCCACCATGCTATGGCTGCCTTCTTGTTTTCTAATTAGAACAGTACAATAGATCGGTGTACCATGAAATTCTCCATATGTTTGCGTACGTGCGTGAGCCGACACTCGCCACACACCTCATGTTACACAACTCAAGTAATCCGCCGTACGTAAATTATCTATTCTGTTGGAACAATAGCGGGGTCCCTTATCTCGGATTAACTTAGCAGCCTGCTCGATCGTTAACCGAGCAAGGTGTGTGCGACCACACGCCGAGTTCCGCGTTCCAAATTTGTTTGATTAGTTTCTTTTTTATATTTTTGAATTTGGATTTAGAATGATCGTTTTTTTTATGGAAATGAGGTTATTTGTTTTTGTAATTGGGTTTATGGATTTGCGCGTGTATGTCCGTCGATTGGTTAGGCACAGATGTATCTGAATATTGCGAGTTTTGTTCAAGTTCTCAGAAACAAATATAATATCAAACTGACACCAGTATGTCCTTCAAGACGTGATTATTCACATATTTCCAGCTATATCTTTAGAACCGACATACATTTTCAGACTTACTGACTGAACAGTCTTAACGGAAAAACCAATAACATTGCTCGAGGGATCTGGAAATCGAAGCAGAATCCTGACAATCGCATACATAAAATACAAATACTCTCTTAATTCAAATACTCATTGTACAGCTGATAACAAACAGCTTAATATAGTCAAATCAAATCAAAACATTTATGAACGTCTAAGGGTCAATTCAGATCAGACGGAAAAATGCTCGAACACTTTTTAAGTGGTAATCAAATATTAACCTTATTCTATTTTAATAACGCCGAAAATAGTATGCAACATTAAAATCTTATCCAATAAGACAATAGCGCGTGTTCAAACATCCTATCCGCGTTTGCGCGAGCACACGCGGGCCTGCTCGATCACGTTTGAACATGAAGGAACGCACGCGCGTCGCGAGTTTTCGAGCATGCGCGAAACTGTTCGAGTATCCGTGCGCTATTTGCGCTAAGTGTAAATGGTCAAACATACGCGAACATTTTTCCGCCTGATCTGAATTGACCCTATGTTACAATAACTGAACCAATAAATGAATTTACATTTAATAGAACTAATGAGTAACTAGAGACTCACGGCAATATTGCTTATTTGACTAATTAACTCTGTAAGAAGCAATCATTACACCAATTAAAGTACAAATCCAGGCATTAAATTTAAGACTGCGCCGAGCGTAAGACAGATAATGATAAAGCTTGTGCGGCGCATATTGAAATCAGCGAGCGGCCGCCATAGTAAAATTGTGTGGAGGATTTGAAGTGCTTTTTTGATAAATACGTAGCTTTATTGTCAACCAATAACTTAAATATTTGGGACGGACGAATTGTTATATATATTTATGTGTTGTTTAAGCTGTAAAATAGGATAGATTTCTACTGTTATAAACCAAAAAACACGTGACACGAGCTTACGTTTTTGCATTTTTCGTGCAAATTTACGTAATTTTGTAGGCGAAAATATTAATTATTTTAAGTTTTTAACACGGAGTAATTGTAAACACATTCATTGTTATGGTAAATGTATATTTTATATTTGTATTAAACAAAAGGTGTTGATTTTACTCACTTAACTGTGACCGCCGGTTTTGGCACATTTCGCTCGGCGCAGTCTTAAAACAAATGTTAGCTTCTAACGGCAGGCATGATAAAATATGATCCAATTTGATACACATCGTAACTTAATATTATAAATGCGATCGTGAGTTTGTTTTTTACGCTTTCACGTCTTACTTGACTGATCACTATGAAATTAGATATATACTTCGTCAGATGTACATTTCAGGAGGTAAAAGGACGTATTATAGTACCATAGTACCTACCTTTCATCCAGAAAAAATTGTAATGTTTCCGAGAGACATAAATTTATTAACAAAAAATACTATAACGCGAGCAAAGCCGCAAGCAAAATTGAGTAAAATGATAAAAACAGGTGGCCCTAACATAAACATTTCTCCGATCTATCAATTACAATATTGCACCCCGGCGTTCGCAGCGAGCCCTATATCAGATTATGATGAACGATCTTCTGTTACAAGTGTCATGATTTCTTATTTTTGTTTAATTCTGTTCGGGAGTTTTTATTTACTCAACTGGCAACACAGCCAACCATCTTTTTTAAATAGTGGGATTATTATGGAAGGGAAAAAGTAACTCGTCTCTCGGCGAAAGATCACGCAGCAGTGAAGAACGAGCATTCAACTTAGTAAGACGTTCTCAATAGTCCGTGTAATTGCTGTGAATTTGGTAATATAATCCCATAATATTTAAGACGAGTGAGTTTAATTATAAAAGGCATATTACGTTTTGAATTTGTTTTACTTAATAACTTTTAGGATATTGTATTGATTCAGGAGTCAAAGTCACTGAAGGATCTCTTGCGATATCGAAGGGACATATTAATGTTCCTGTTTTCATTTTGAGACTGCTTTATTTTTCCCGTGGAAAGATTTAAGTTTATTTGCGGATGAATGTGAGGTCTCGATTTCTGGTTTGGGTTAAGTATTATTGCGTTTTTGACGGGCTTTCTTTTATTAGTTACACGGATATGAATATGCCAATAGAATGGTTGCGTGTTATATGGGACTTGAAACATAGTTGGCGAAATATGGTTTTAACACGTTTTTGTATACCTTTGAAGAAACAGGTGAAGCTATATAAATATGTAACATCATACCAGAAGTAGTATTGATAAAATCACAATAATGCTATTTAAAACATAAAATTATACGAAATTTTATCGTTTTATTGTGTTTATAATGTACTAGCTTTTGCGCGCGGCTCCACCCGCGTGGTACCTACATCAATAAAAAGTAGCCTATATCCTTCCCCAGGCTGTAAACTATATCTATACAAAATTTCATTCAAATCGGTTGAGTGGTTTAGCCGTGAAAAGGTAACAGACAGATAGACAGAGTTACTTTCGAATTTATAATATTCGAAAGTAAGGAAGTAAGGATTATTGATTTGTAAATAGCGTCATTTATTATATTTTTACATTTGTTTTGATGAACATAGCTGTTGAAAAACTTGTATACTTCTTTGGGATTAGTTATACAGTTCTGAATCTATGCGTTTATGAATACTAGCGGTCGCCTAGTGGTCAAAATTCGATCAACATTCCTAAACTTGCTACTTTGTTTTCTGTTTTTCTTTATCTATACAAATAAATAAAATTGAAGTGTCTGTTTGTAATGTCAAAATAACAGCTTTTTATCTAATGCATATGAAAGTATATATCAATTTTTAAAATTTTTGTCTGTCTGTCTGTCTGTTTGTTCCGGCTAATCTCTGAAACGGCTGAACCGATTTTGACGGGACTTTCACTGGCAGATAGCTGATATTATAAGGAGTAACACAGGCTACTTTGATTTTAGAAAAAAAATAGTGTTCCGCGGAGACAAACACTTTTTAGTTAAAATCTACGCGGACGAAGTCGCAGGTAACAGCTAGTTAAATATAAATAAGGTATAGGTAACCATAGTTACAAAGAATTGTACGACGTCAGACAAACAATGCCGAAATACTACGAACCCGATTTAACTGCGTGTGTTTTTAAAATTATGTATGTATGGAGATTCAAATAAAACATTTTTGCAATAAATTCTTTCTTTCAAATGCATGGTTGTGTGCGTGTAGTATTTTTTCATTAATTTAATGTACCTATTTCTTAAAATATTAGGATTCGCTCCTCCTACTCCATATAAACTTTAACTGTGCCAAATTTCATACTCCTCCGTCCGAACAATTTTCGTAAAAAGGGGTACAAAATTTTTGCTTCACGTATTAATATATAGATTTCAATATTTCCTTCTAGTATTAGTATTTGCTTCTTTGAGTAGTAGATCCTCGCTGAGTTCAGCATGAATGGGGGAAGGACTACCCTCTCACAGGATGTCGACGTGAAATAGCAGTATTCCTACTGTTGTGTATCGTTCGGTGAGTGAGAGTGCCGGAGGCCCATTTACCCTCTTTCCCCCTTCCCGCTCCTTCTCCTTCCCACGTCCTTTCCTAAAGGGTCGGCAACGCGCAAGTGATGCCTCTGGTGTTGCAGGCGTCCATAGGCTACGGTGACCACTTACTATCAGGTGGGCCGTATGCTTGTTTGCCAACTTAGTAGTAAAAAAAAAAAGTAGCTCCCGTAAATGATTATGCTTATGGTGAATAGTGGCACACTTCTGCCGGCCTCTTGTTAGATAAATATGTAAAGATAAGTGCAGTGTAAAAGATTATTTCGTTAGGGGTCCTTACAGGTCCTTACGATCTCTAACACCAGAAAAGTCGAATGTAATGGCGGCCTCGATGGCGTAGTGGTTAGTGTAACCGACTGCCACGCCTGCGTTCGCGGGTTCGATTCCCGCACAAGTCAAACATTTGTGTGCATGAACATGAATGTTTGTCTTGGTCTGGGTGTTTCTATGTATATGTAGGTATGTATTTACAAAAAAAAATGTATATATGTATGTCTATCCATTGTTTAGTACCCATAGTACAAGCTCTGCTTAGTTTGGGCTAGATGGTGTTGTGTGTATGTGGTAGAATATTATATGTAGAATATTATTAATCAACCGTCCAAGTATAAAAACGTTAAAATTATGCAATATCAAGCAGCTGATGCTATAAATTCATTTTAATTATCATTAAGCATTTTATAGTATCGTAAAGAGCGTTTTATTTACGACTCGTATTAAAGTATTTCGCAATGGTATCCGCGTCCGCTTGCAATAAAACTGTTAAATAAAATATTGAAGGTGTGGGGGATCTGACAGAAGAGTCATACCAAATGCCTCAGTGGCGCAGCGGTAGTCAATGCGATTGATGTGCACAAGGCTAATAAAACAACGCGAAATATTAATGACTAGATGTTGCCGCGGTTTCACCCGCGTTTATGATTACTGCGCGGCCCCTGTGGGTTGTAGCGTGATGTTATATAGCCTATAGCCTTCTTCGATATATAGGCTATCCAACACTAAAAGAATTATTCAAATCGAACCAGTAGTTCCTGAGATTAGCGCGTTCAAACAAACAAACAAACTCTTCAGCTTTATAATATTAGTATAGATAATAATAAATTTAAGTTATTCAGTGGGGAGACCAACAGGCTGCAATGCAGAGGATCTCGGGTTCGAACCCTTGTCACGCACATCTGACTTTCGGAAGTTATATGACTTTCCAAATTATGTGCGTATTGATTGACAATTATCGCCTGCTCCGTGCCTCGGAGAGCACGTTAAGCCGTCGGTCCCGGCTGCCATGAACATCTATGGCAGTCGTTATCGGGAAGTCAGTTCCTTATAGTATCCTGACACTGGTCTAACTTTAGGGTATCGTTAACCTTCGGGTTGCGGAGGTCAGGTGGCAGCCGCTCGGTGTAAAAACTAATATCCAGTCAAATCCGGTTAGACTAGAAAGCCGACCCCAAGTGATTCGGGATAATAAAGGCTAGGAAGAAGAAGAATAAACTTAATAATAATAAATTTATTTGTTCTCAAAATTTACAGCTGGCGCTTAATCTAGCATAGAAAGCAATTTGCGTTGCGTACAAACGACACACAAACGACAACCGAATACAATCGTAAATAATATTTTAGCTTGTTTCCATATTGACTCTTAACTCCACTGATGGTGTAATGGTTTAAGTTCTCGCCATTGCTACTGAACCGAGTATTATGGTTGGTGTGATTGATGTGGTCAACAAATGGTTGGTCCGAGGCTGGGTATTCTTTGTCCCTTGTTTGAATGTTTGTGAAGTCTCCCGCGTCATAGAACACGTCCTAGTGAGGTAGTTCTCTTTTAGAAACCAAAAAAAAAATATTCTATCCTCCTGACACCTCGCGTCCTTTACAAAGTGCTAAATAAACCGTACTCTAAAAGCCGAATATTTTTGAACTTCTTATTTCGACAACGGACGACCGACCTCCAGGTAGCATCAATTCCCGAGTGTTTGTTTTTCCCGCTAAAAAAGTATTATACACGTGATTGCTTGTAGCCAATGAAATTTAAGCAATGGCGATAGTTTGTCCATGAAAACATTTGTTTTATTGAAAACTCGGGCAAATCTTAGTTTATGTTTTATTCAACAGGCAAGGTCTCGGCCTTTGCAACAAAAACAGTTTTATGCTTTGTAAAGTACATTCGGCCGTAGTGGCAAGTGATTTCAGTAAATGCTTCGGTGTCAAGAGGCTTATAGCTTTAAAAGTTGACGTTGATTGAGTTTTTTTTTTAAGACATCTCCCGCGTTAGGAGCATATCCTGTGTCCTGGGGGACTTTACAAACGTTAAACAACGGACACAAAGAACACGCAGAGACGAAACATATATACTTTTTTTTTAATTCAACTAAGGTGGCAAACAAGCATACGGGCCACCTGATGGTAAGTGGTCACCGTAGCCTATAGACGCCTGCAAACCCAGAGGCATCACTTGCGCGTTGCCGACCCTTTAGGAAAGGACGTGGGAAGGAGAAGGAGCGGGAAGGGGGAAAGAGGGTGACTGGGCTTCCGGCACTCTCACTCACCGTACAAAACACAACAGTAGCAATACTGCTATTTCACGTCGACATTTTGTGAGAGGGTAGTCCTTCCCCGGTCGAGCCGGCCCATTCATGCTGAAATCAGCGAGGCTCTACTACTTGCAAAATACTTATAAGCCAAACGCAAATACGAATGTACTTCGCTAAGTTGATACGTACTTGCGTATTACTAACGCGTTGCTTAGCTTTCAAAATACGAGTCGCTTCGTCTACAGCGCAATGAATAAAGGCCTCACTAGTACCTTGCCTCATCAATGAATCTCTCTCTTAATCGCCTTGATGTAGTCAGTAGTGTCAAAGATCAGTAGTTCTCTAATAGTGTAGAATGGTATTAAAAAGCCTGGAATCCCTGCTCCTTTTGTGGCTGGGATCTTCTGCACATACTACCCTAGTCGAGCTTCTGTGGGGTCAGTTTGTGCATAATCCCTGGATGTAAGGTTCGCCAAGATCCCTTCCAGAGCTTATCCAAGCAATTACCTACGTATATAAATATAGCACCGCCTATACTTTTGGCCTGCGAAACATGTCAAATGTCAAATTACATTTTTACAAGTCTACCCACTTTACTCACAAAATTGTAAATAAAACTTAAAAACAAAGTTTATTTATTCCTATTCTTCAGTAACTTTAATGTTACTTTCGAAATCTTTTGATTTATGATATCATTTTCTATTATAGTTAGTTTTCATTTCGTTTTTGTACTAAACTTTATGAGGTCAGGTTTATGGTGCCATCTTGGGAATCGTTTTATTGCGTTCGAATTACAAACTTTTGGAATACAATTATGAAACTGCGATTTGATTTTCGAATGGTGATGTTGGAAAATATGCGTAGTAAAGTAGTCGTAGAGTTAGATATTTTTCCAAATAGTTTAGGAGCTGCACTAACTTCAATGTTTGATGTACCTTATTACAATGCTTTTTCGCGTCCACGATAAATAAAAACAAATGGGAGCGTTATGTACTGAAAGGCAAATCTTACGCAAAGTTATGATAACCAAAAAAAAGTTATGCACTCGTTTGGTATAGAAATATGATAAACTTTGGTGACATATTAATATTGTCACCAAATCATGTTTTGAATATTATATAATTCTATTCATCGTTACTTATCATCAGCAAAAGCTCGTAATCGAAATTCTAATTTCTCCTCCAACCCCTACTGTAGAATAGGCTTGGTGCTTTGTATAAGTTCATAAAATTATATAAGTAAATGATTCAATGTTCTGCTATTTTGGTCCAGACTGTATGCATAAATATTTTATCAATCAAAATGACATACAATCCTAACTTCCTAAGCCGAACCTCCAAACTTCATATTATAAATGCGAATGTGTCTTTGTTTATTACGCTTTCACGCCTTATCTTATCTTATCTTATGTGGGGGCCAGTCAGTGCAGATCGGCAACAATTCGACCCAGTGGGATCTTTTGTGTCGACAATCTCCCAATAACGACTGCCACAGATGTTCATGGCAGCCGGGACCAACGGCTTAACGTGCTCTCCGAGGCGCGGAGCAGGCGATAATTGTCAACAATACGCACATAATTTCGAAAAGTTATATAACTTCCGAAAGTCAGAGGTGCGCGACGTGGGTACGAACCTGAGACCCTCTGCATTGCAGTCTGTTGGTCTCCCCACTGAGCTATCGCTGCTTTCACGCCTTAACTACTCGACTTATGATCATAAAATTTCGCATACAGACTGTCACGGGTACAGAATCGGACATTAGGTACCTTTCATCCCGAAAAAAGTACTGCTCTTGAGGGATAGAAATTTATTGACTAAAATCAAGATTAACGCAAGCGTTGTCTAGCCGCGGGCAAAATTTTGTAATATATAATGACAATATAATAACACTTTTTCCATGACACTAACAGCTTCTAGGCTGCTAGAGGCTGAACAAAACCTTTTGAAATAACAATGATGCAAAAACCGGATAAGTATCCGGAGATTAGCCACGGAGATTAGACACCTGAACGCTGTCGACCGATCGAGTACGGTACCACTTAGCTTCGAGCCTTTCAAAAGCGTGGGGCTCTAAGAGCTTCACACTCATAACCCCATGGCTTTAAAGGGGTAAAAATCTGAGCAAAAATTGGCAGATATAAATTTGCATGGCCTGGAACTAAAAGCATCGGCTGAGATTGCACAATGGATAAGTTTGGACTTGCGATAGTCAGGATCGAATGCTACCGACTTTGTCACTCCAAGCTTTCCAACTTAGCTGGAGCTGTAACAAGAATACTAGTAGTTTGGGTTCTAATTTCTTAAAAGATGAAAGATTCGAAAATACTTGGCAACGTTTCGTTAGCCCTGTAAAAGAAAGTTGCAAGGAAAAATAAATCGCAGCTCACTGTTAAAGAAAGGATAGAGATGGGTCTATTGCTCTTCTGTCCTTATGTTGGCTGTTTAGTTAACTGATCCCGCTTGAACTGGACCCGCGGGATCAGTTGACCTAATGTATATTTCGAATTGGTCAACTGATCAGGTTTCATAATTTTATAATTTGTACAAACACGGAGAAAAGTGTTATACTTTAATAATATTAATATGACCAAGACATTAATTACTACGAAGCCGAGACACATCGCACTCATGTCAAGTACATTACAAGGTCAAATAGTCCTATTGTGAGAATAGGAATACCTGGATTAAGCCAATCACATGCATCAAAGACGTGAGTTGGCAGGCAGCGAGTCTATTTTATGCACCTGTGTGAGCGAGAAAACATTATATGGCCACTATGCACTTTGTTTTTATAGTACTTCTTAAACGTTTTCCGCACGTCTGTACACAAATTTGAAAATATGCTATAGCTTTCTGTGTAATTTAAAAGCGGATTGACAAAAGATAAATAATCATCCTACGGGAGCGGTTTAGAGCGGGATCAGTTAATTAAAGAGCCTTATGTTAATTTGCGTGATGATTGTAATAGAGAGAATGTAGGTATCATCAGCGCGGAAACAGCACTAGGTGATTCGTATTAGAATTACAAATTATGACGGTAAAATTCTATTTAAATTCAAGACTTTACCACTAGGGGTTAAATAAAGAAATGAGCGTTAGTTTTATTAAGCTTTTTATAGTCACAGTAAAACCCAATAACCAAAGTCGGCCTCGATGGCGTAGTGGTTAGTGTAACCGACTGCCACGCCTGAGGTCACGGGCTCGATTCCCGCACAAGTCAAACATTTGTGTGCATGAACATGGATGTTTGTCTTGGTCTGGGTGTTTCTATGTATAATATGTATGTATTTACAAAAAGAAGTATATATGTATGTATGTTTATCCATTGTCTAGTACCCATAGGACAAGCTCTGCTTAGTTTGGGCCAGATGGTGTTTTTTTTATTTTATTTTATTTATTTGGGAAAATAAACAGTAACATAATATTGTGTTTTACAAATAAATATAACTATAGATCTAATAAATACATACATAGATTCACGCCTGTTTCCCAGAGGGGTAGGCAGAGACTACGGATTTCCATTTGCTACGATCCTGACACACTTCTCTGGCTTCATTCACTTTCATCACATTTCTCATACACGCCCGTCGGTTCAAGGAGCTCTTAACCTGGCCTTTGTCCAGAACGCCTCCGATCTGGTCAAGAAACGTTCGCCTAGGTTTTCCTCTTGCGACTGTTCCATTCACACTAGCCTTATAAACTTTCTTAGTCAGTCTTTCCTCGTCCATTCTTTTAACATGTCCAAACCAGCTTAACATACCCTTTTCTATTCTTGTAACTATATCCACTTTCATGCCGCATCTCTCTCTAATCACACTATTTCTTATTCTATCTTTCAGAGTCACACCACATATGCTTCTCAACGCTCTCATTTCTACAGCATTTATTCTGCTCTCATGCTTCTTTTGCCATACCCAACTTTCACTTCCATACATAAGTGTGGGCACTAATAGTCCTCTAAGAACAGCCAAACGTGCCTTTTCGGATACATTTCGACTGTTCATAAAAGCGCGTAGGGCTCCATTCACTTTGTTGCCAGCAATCGTTCTCCTTTCAATATCTCCGTCATGTTTACCATCCCTTGTAAACAAAGTACCCAAATATACAAACTCTTGCACTTGCTCCACTTTTTCTCCATCAATCATAATATTACACATCGTCACGCACTCTTCCTTTTCAAATACCATTACTTTCGTCTTGCTTACATTTATTTTCATTCCTTTACTCTCAAAAGCACCATGCATAATAGTTACCATCGCCTGCAACTCTTCCGCCGATGACGCAAGTATTACTTGGTCATCGGCATAAAGAAGACATTTGACAAGTAACTCATTCATTCTTAATCCCCATTCACAATCTTTTAAATCTTTCAAACAATTGTCCATGTATAGGTTAAACAGCCAAGGTGATGCTACACATCCTTGTCTAACACCTTTATCGATGCTAAACCACTCTGTGTAGGTCCCATTTATCCTAACACAAGCTCTGGAATCATCATAAAGAGATTTCAGAGCTCGCGTGAGGTTGCTATTCACTCCATACATGGACAGTGCCGACCAAAGTTCATTCCTCACCACTTTATCATAAGCCTTTTCCAGATCCACGAATGCGCAATAGACCTTTTGACCTTTGGCCAAAACTTTTTCGGCTATGCTCCGTAAGGAAAAGACCTGATCCGTACATCCCATACCCTTTCGAAATCCAGTTTGTGCATCCCATATTTTCTTGTCGGTTACTTTCACAATCCTTTCAATTAACACTTTTGCATACAATTTACCGACGACGCTGAGCAAGCTAATGCCTCTATAGCTTTTGCACTCTTGCTGTGAGCCTTTTCCCTTGTATAAAGGTACTATGACGGCCTTGCACCAATCATTTGGTACACGGCCGGTATTCCAGCACAAGTTAAAAGTTAAAAGTTAAAAAGTTATGTGTGTATGTGATAGAATATTGTGATAGAATATATTTATTAGGTCACAAAGCAACACTTATGAACGTCATAATATATATGTTAGTAAGTTTTCTAAGTTACATTTAGGTTAGTTCCTAGGTTCAGACAAAGAGTTGAGTATGTCAGAAGAAAACTGCAAGAAACTCACGGCCATTCTTTAAAATCGCCAGTTAGCTATAATTTTAGTATTTTACATCTCATCTCATATCAACAAGGTGTCGCAGCCATTTTACAATACATACTTAACTGACTATAAAATCTAAAAATAATAACAATAAATAAACTATTCTCAACATTTTGGATACTTTACAGCAGTTTTAGCCATCAAGACATTTTTTAAATATGAAAATGTAAATCACTTCATTTAATTAAAGAAAATATACACAGCGCTTGCTTTATTATAAAAGCTTCGACATGATGCTGAACAACTTATGTTTGTATGTAAATCAATACGGTGTACAACAGATTCGGAACGGCCATCTCCAAAATTTGCAAGGTAAAACAACAAAGCGAGTTAGCGTTACCGTAGATTGATACTAGCAGTAGCTATCTATCCAGCGTCAGTTGTTACAAGTTTTCAGACTGTGTACTAACTACGTGAATAGTTAGCAGTTCTGCTCTGTATTGTAGGGAGCATCGCGTACCTGTCAAAGAATAAATTGGATTAACATTATTGACCTGAAAACTTCTTTAGGCGCGTTGAGCACTTCTTGGGTGAACAAAAATCATAGAAATCGCGTCATTATCACGCTTCGTCATCGTCACGCTTCCACGCTTTCCATTTTCAAATTATTTTAGAATATTAGCGGTGTAGACCTAGTGCTCGTAATTCGACCAATAATATTACTGATATAGGTATGTCATTATATATTGATGTATGTTACCATAGTTACGCGCTTCGACTGCGTTTTTGAATTATTTTTGGTTTATAAAAAAGTGTTTATGATCAAGGATTAAAGTTTTCACTTCTATCGGCAGTCCCCAAAGACTGACCCAATTTGTTTTTTCTTCTTCTTAAGGTGGCTAAATAGCATACTGGCTGTCTGGTGGTGAGCCATTATCGCAGCTCATGTTTGCTTGCAATCCCAGAGATATCGCTGACGTGTTTTCAGAAGGGAATGGAATTAAAGATGAGATGAAAGGAATGCATCAAGAGAGGTTGGTATATAGTTATAGTAGTGTAACAGTTTTCAAAATTTTGTAATAAAGCGTCAAATAAACAACGCGATAAAATCCGTATATAGTAGTTTAATTTCAATGAATAACATTCGCGTAAACAGAAGACAATATTAGTATAGTTTAATTTCAATGATATTGTAGATCCTGATCCATTTACAAAATACCAGATAGTCAGTTGTCAGTGTACAATCGAAAGAGAGATTGATAGTGATATCTTACACAATATACAGAGTGACATTTTCTCTTACGTTAATCATGTAACCTGTTTTTCAGGTGAGCGCGTACCTTTAAGTTTTGTATCGGATTTTCAGTTTATCGGTGAACATTTCCATGTTGCTGTAAGCCTCGTAGGTTTATATAATGAATTGCATCGAACTGACTCGAAATGGGGAACAAATGATTGCACGAATAACACTATGGTCTGATGGCCTCGCTACTACCAGAGCGTTGTGTTCCATCCACAAACGGGACAAATATTAACAACGTAAATATTTGACACAATAAAGCAACGGACCTGCACGTTGCTTTATTGTTCTTCCGTTCTGACAAAGGAATAATAATTTAATTTATTTTGTCATATTCTCCTATGAACAAAGCTGCTGAAAAGCAACCGAAGCCTCGGGGTAAGTGCAAATCTAAATACTTTGAAATAGCAGTACAATTTAATAGTAGTAATAATTTAATCGTTTCATAGAATACATACATAGATTCACGCCTGTTTCCCAGAGGGGTAGGCAGAGACTACGGATTTCCATTTGCTACGATCCTGACACACTTCTCAGGCTTCATTCACTTTCATCACATTCCTCATACATACACATAATCGTTTCAAAATTATATAAAAGTAGTGTTTTGAAATTAACAACTCGATACAATCCGTATAAAGTATCTACAAACTATTACGTATCAAGTAGTTTAATTTAAATGTTATATTGTCATTTTAATGCATATACTTAGAATTTTTTTGCTACGCTTTAATGGCAAAACATAATTTAGATTTTCTCATCGAAAACTATAAAATGTTACGAGTTTGGCAAGACAAATCTTCTTCGAAGAGGTTAATGAAAACACTTTGTGGGTCTGTGTGTCTGTCTGTTAGTGACCGGCATAGCTTCGGAACCACTGGACCGATTGACTTTTAACTTGGTGTGCAGACACCTTGGGGTCATCCCTCGGTCGAGTTTGAATATGGGCCTCTAAGGGTCAAAAGACACCCGAGATATACGGGTCACAAGGTCACATGAAGACGAAGAGGTTGAATCCTGGGTTTTTATTTCTGTGTGTGATTTCATGTATCCTAATAGTTTTAACTCCAACACGCGAATCGATCTACGCACTTCCTGATTGGGAATTTGGTAAGTGCTTAAATTAACTACAACCGACCAACGTTAAACTAACAAACAGCAGTATTAAAAATACAACAGTTTTGCTGACCGTACAAAATTAACAAAGAACTGCACATAATAAACTGTGCTACACAAAATCAGGAGCCCGCATTTCAACACAAAAACAACAGTATAAATACAGTTCCGTATGTAATGGGGGCAAAGCAAACAGACACATTAAACGTTATAATGTAAACTAAATGTGTTTGCTGACTGTACTTTGTTTGTTTGTTTGTTTGTTTGTTTGGTATTGTGAAGTCATTTCTGTCATTGTGACGGTTCGGTTATTTGTATTCAAACTGGGATGGCAAATACTTAGTTTTGTTTGAATTTCGGTAATATTCTCATTGTAATTATGTCTGTTCTGTTGGTTTTGTGGTGTTAGTCTCAAAGTTAAAGATACTGCTTCTCGGGCATCGTGCAGATTCGACTCCCGGAACTCTTGGATCCTGTATTGCGACGGTTTACAAACTCTTTGACATGGGACAACTATTTGTCGAACGTAATTTTTTTTGTACACGGACATCTAACCTATAGCTTATTATTATGGTACGGCGCGGCGGAGTGATGAGGTAACCACTTAAGCTATGACGTCAAACTAGTGGTGCCAGCATCTAAATTACCGACACCGCACAAAAACTCCAAAAACGCCGAACGTTTGTGTAAAATTGAGGTCTTCCCCAGGATTAAAATAATTATTTCGTCAGAAGTCATTGGAAGTCATCATATATTTGTTCAGAGTTAGCTTGGTTTACGATTACGAATGAATTTGTTACTAAGATTTATTCAATTTATTTCTTTTCATTCAATTGATCGGGATTCCTTTAACACAAAAATTTAACAAGTTTACCCCGATACTTTTTGAAAGTCACTTCCAGACGATCCCTGGACGTCCCTCTAAACTAGGATCTAGGATAGAAACCCGGGGAATCCATGACGGATGGCAGAATTACGCCAAGCATGCAGCCAGTATTGTTTAATTTATTATCAATGTTATTCGAATAAATTTTTCAATCTTACATCGTCACGGGTACGTATTACAATACCGAAATTTCATAATAACTATGACTGATATATTTTAGATATGATTGAATAATTTTACATACCTTAATAACAGCTAAGAACAACAATATGACGTATATATTATTATATAATAATAATTGTGTAATGCATACTTTGTTAATTTGCGCGTACGCACTTACGCAGCGGCAATGTTTTTTACGCATCCAGCTCCAGCTCTGTGAGACGCTTTTTTTTGACATTCATAACAGACGTAACAACTACACTCAACTATAAGTGGCGTTCGGAAACACAATCTGTAAGACAATGTTCCTTTGCTTTTTTCTTTTTTTTTCTGTTTTGTGTTTTGTTGTGTAATTTTCACATGCAGTGTTTGTAGTATATCATATGGTTACATTACACTAATTTTTTATAGACTACTATATATACATGTATATATTTATATACACTTTTATGTATGAATAAATATAGTATAAATAAATATATTGTTTAAGTTTATATTTATTATTTTTATCTCATGTTTTATATGTTTTACTTTTTTATGCATTGATCTATATTAATAAATTATTGTTAGTAGGCCTGCGAGAATACCAGCGTTGCAGTCTATACTGCAACAATAGCTGACGCAGTTGCCTAATTTGATCTCCATGTACCGTTTTCGGGTTAATTGTATTATCTAATATTGTTTTTAAAATTATGTATATATGGAGATGCAAATAAAACATTTTTCTTTCTTTCTTCTTCTTTCTTTCTTTCTGAAATACCGACGTCCAAAACAACGAAATTCAAAATACCGAAAGTTTTAAATGCCGATACCCGTTATATCGAAACATAAATACCGATGTCCAAATGCCCGAAAGGATGAAACCCCGAATGGACGAAATGATAATCATACGTATAATTAGGAAAAAAAGTAGCACGTTATTACAAAAAAATATACCTAATTTTTATTTTTACCTCAGTTCTATGGTAGAACTAATGGGAGTTTTGGACGGAGCCCCGCTTCGTGGGGCTCCTATTTCTGGGTGGGTTTACAAAAGAGAACCTAACACAACCTACCGCTTCCGAGTCGGAATCTTCGGATTTTAAACTTCGGTATATGGATCTTCGGGATTTTAACCTTTCGGGCAAATGAACTTTCGAGATTTAAAACTTTCGGCCAAACAATTATTCGGCGTTTAATTTTTCGGGATTTCTTCCATAGGTATTTTAAAATACGGTCTTTTTAATTTCGGTATTGTAATACGTACCCATCGTCACATGTAAGCCATTCATTATTTGATGTGATACGATAGGTCATAACCACCAATATAACGCAACTACAAACAGTTAATTGGCACAGAAACCCACTAATATATGGATCAATTCTGCCAATCAACCCGTGATTTCCCTCACGGCTCGTATGCATGATAGTAGTTAGAACTATTAGCTACTGATTGGTAATATTCTGAGGAAGAGAATCTTAGTTTTGTGAAGCACATGTAGTCGAACATAATCATAGACAATATTGTTTATCCTTTATGGAAATAGACAACTTTCTCTCGAAACATTCGATTAGTAACGCTTGACATTTAGCGCTGTCATTAGGGTTGCCAGCCACATAAAAATTACATTACTCGGTGTTGCTTTTTCTGTAGATGATTTAATATAATCAGAAGTTGCATTATTGGCGGAATTGTTACTGCGTGAAGTCATTCATTTTCAAAGTTCATTATAATTTAAGTATAAAAAACGAATACTTGAAATATAATAAAGCTGATATTTGTTAGTTTCAACGCGCTAATCTCTGGGAATACCAGTCAGATTTGAATATATTTTTTGCACTTTATAGTCCAATTCTTGAGATAGGTTACAGACTATATGACATTACAATTCTCATGCTATTCACGAGAGCGAAGCAGTTCTGCGGAGGACAGCTATATGAATCACTTGAACACAAAGGTGAAACCAAGCGAAACTTGCTGATATATTAAACAATAAACATATAAAATTATATAATCATAGCATCGATAGCTCAGTGGATAGACCAAAAGACTGCAATGCAGAGGGTCTCGGGTTCAAACCCACGTCGTGCACCTCTGACTTTTGGGAAGTTATATGACTTTTCGAAATTATGTGCGTATTGATTGACAATTATCGCCTGCTCCGTGCCTCGGAGAGCACGTTAAGCCGTCGGTCCCGGCTGCCATGAACATCTATGGCAGTCGTTATTGGGAATTCAGTGCCTTCTAATATTGTGACACTGGTCTAGCCTTAGGGTATCGTTAGCCTTCGGGTTGCGGAGGTCAGGTCTCAGCCGCTCCGTATAAAAACTGATATTCAGTCAAATCCGGTTAGACCAGAAAATCCGAACCCAAGTGTCTTGGGAGTAATAAAGGCTAGAGAGAAGAAGAAGATTAAATTATATAATCAATTATTACATTATAAATTGAATAAGGAATTAATCAACATTCGATCGTAGAATTGCCAAATCCTTTAATATTTTTTGGCGCAACAGTACACGTCTCCATCATTAAACACGTTATAAGCTGGTGAAGCTTTACCAGGTGAATATTTTTAAGTTTAACGATTATGATGAAGCTATCTTCTATTTTCACATTTATTCCGAAATATTTGAAGCTTTTCATCTATACTAATATTATAAAGCTGAAGAGTTTGTTTGTTTGAACGCGCTAATCTCAGGAACTACTGGTTCGATTTGAAAAATTCTTTTAGTATTCGATAGCCTATTTATCGAGGAAGGCTATAGGCTATATAACATTACGCTATGACCCACGTGGGCGGCGCAGTAACGATAAACGCGTGTGAAACCGCGGGAACATCTACTCAATGATAAAAATGCCTAATACCAATTACGTGACTTTTAAAAATGAATTGTAAGTCATTCAGAGATTAATAATGGTAGCCCTATGAGAAGCTTCGAACACATTGTATCATGTAAGTATTATGCACGAACGCGACATTTCCAACTGCAAGTCGTTGGGTACTACAACAGGTGTCCCTTAACTGTTGGACAGGTAAGGCAATTGTTCTACCAGCCGCGATTAGCAGAAAGCGAGTTGAGTTAGACACTACAAAAAGTAGACTTTAACTGCGGTCTCAGCAAACCGTGTCAAGTTTTATACGTTTTGTCTAGAACTTGAACTTACGACAGATTGAAGTCCTGTTTAATAGGTGGTCTTTTTTCTAGTCTTTAATTTAAACTTTATCTAAGCATGGAAAATATTTAAAATCAAAAACTTAATACGTATTCTAAATAAAATTATTAATTCGAATGTGAGTTTGTTTGTTAGACTTTAATAATAATAATAATATTCTACCACATACACACAACACCATCTAGCCCAAACTAAGCAGAGCTTGAGTTTACTATGGGTACTAGACAATCAATGGATAAACATACATATATACTTTGTTTTTGTAAATACATACATATTATACATAGAAACACCCAGACCAAGACAACCATCCATGTTCTTGCACACAAATGTTTGACTGGTGTGGGAATCGAACCCGCAACCTCAGGCGTGGCAGTCGGTTACACTAACCACTACGCCATCGAGGCTGACTTTTGTGCCTTTAGCTTGTACATAAGTACATAAACGTTGTCATGGGTACAAAAAAAGGACATCGAGTATTTTTCATCCAGAAAACGTACTATTTCCGAGGAATAGAAATATATTTACAAAATCTATATAAACGCAAGTGAAGCCGCGAGAATATTCTTGTTAATTATAATTGCTAAGGTTAATTATAATTTGTACTTTTTTTAAGCGACGAAATTGTCGATCGCTAGTTGCTTACTCGCCCGTAGTATGCTGAGACAAGGGCCTAATGCAGAGGTCTTCGGTCACATCCAAACTCAACTCTGACATTTAACATTAGGAATAAATAAATAAATAATTAAAACATTTATTGAATATAATACATTACACAAGCTAAATATACCCACCAAACTGTGTGACAGTTTGTCGGCGGGAATAGCGCTCGACAAACATTTGGTATGAGCTAACAACAATAACAGTTTTATTTAATAGCTACAAATATGCATATATCCGTGTAGGTACTATGTTTAGTGTTATAATATAAGGTAACAATAAATACTACAATAATTCTAAATTTGTATGTATTTGTATGAAGTACAACTTTTCATAATCACTCTATACAATAGAAGTTTTTGAATTTTAAGGCACAGTCTTTTCTCCTTAGCCTTTATTATTCCCAAGTCACTTGGGATCGGCTTTCTAGTCTAACCGGATTTGACTGGATATCAGTTTTTAAACGGAGCGACTGCCATCTGACCTCCGCAACTCGAAGGCTAACGATACCCTAAGGCTAAACCAGTGTCAGGATATTAGAGGGCACTAACTTCCCAATAATGACGGCCATAGATGTTCATGTCGGCCTCGATGGCGTAGTGGTTGGTGTAACCGACTGCCACGCCCGAGGTCGCGGGTTCGATTCCCGTACAAGTCAAACATTTGTGTGCATGAACATGGATGTTTGTCTTGGTCTGGGTGTTTCTATATATAATATGTATGTATTTACAAAAAAAAATGTATATATGTATGTTTATCCATTGTCTAGATCCCATAGTACAAGCTCTGCTTAGTTTGGGCTAGATGGTGTTGTGTGTACGTGGTAGATTATTATTATTATTATTATTGCAGTCTGTTGGTCTCCCCACTGAGCTATTGCTGAATTTTAAGGCACGGTATTGAAAGAAAATGTATACTTGCCTTAGTATTTTCATAATAACTCAAGAATGTGTAAAGTGCATCAAGGTAAACTAAATACATTAACATAATAATAATATATTTTTCACCAAATTTTCTTTCTAAATATCTTTTTTCAAATATTATAAAGCTGAAGAGTTTGTTTGTTTGTTTTTTGTTTGAACGCGCTAATCTCAGGAACTACTGGTTCGAATTGAAAAATTCTTTTAGTGTTAGATAACCTATTTATCGAGGAAGGCTATAGCCTATATAACATCACGCTACAACCCACGGGAGCGGCGCAGTAACTATAAACGCGGGTGAAACCGCGGGCACATCTAGTATCTTATACATTTGTACACAAGGCATTTATTTCTGAAGACCGGCCAAGTTAAGAGACCCTAAAAATTTTCTAAATGATATAAGTTCTCAAAAAGTTGAAGCAAACTCCTTAAGTAAATATATTTCAATACTTAAGTCGTTTATCCCAGACGTCTGTACAAAGTTGAGATATAAAATAAAATAAGAGGGCAGTTCACCCCCAGCTAACTTTTAATAGAGCATTTATAGTGCCTGTGTTTTATGGGATATTTTAGGATACGAAATACCCAGAAGTAAGTACGTTTCTTTATATTCTTCACATTGAACGCCGGTCTAAAATGATCCCGAACAATATATATTCTTCTAAATATTGCCCGCGATTTTGCTAGCGTGAATGTATCTCTTGTCAATCAATTTCTATCGTTCGGAAACAGTACTTTTTCTAGATGAAAGTTATTCTATGTGTTTTTCAGTACCACTGACAACGTGTAAGCGAAATTTCATGATGACCGGTCGAGTAGTTAAGGCGTGAAAGCGTAACAAACAAACAAACAAACTCTCGTACGCATTTATAACATGACTAGCTTTTGCCCGCGGCTTCGCTCGCGTTAATTTAGAATTTGACAAACAATTCGGGTTGTACTCTGCTTGGAATAATATAATTCAATCAAGATTCGAAAGACACGTGGCCACATCTATTATCATAAGAACGTTATTGTTGTTTTCCTCGGGTACAGAAATTTTTTACGGGATGAAAAATAGCCTATATCCGTTTCTGTACACTTGATAACGTATATGCAAAATTTCAGAATGATCGGTTCAGTGGTTTAGGTGTGAAAAGGTAACAAATAAACAAAGAAACAAACTCATTTTCGCTTTATAATATTAGTTAGGATTAGGATTAGGATTTAGGATGTTTGCAACATGGCAGAATGTTTTTCTTTGGCTTTTAGATTTTTTACGTTTAATGTTAGATTTTTTAGTTGGTGCAGAAGTATAAGCATATTAGGTTCTAGGCTGGAATGGGGAAAGGTAAGAATGAATTGCCTAGAAAGTAATATCTTGTGACTAAAGTTCCAGAATTTAATTAAAGCTTTGACCGGTTTAAAAGTCAAACCTGCTACCTCCGTTAAGTACGCTTGAGCTCATCGACCGTGTCAAAATAAATACCAACAAATATACCACAACGGAGTATTAATGCGTTTCAATTAATCTTTTCAATGGATGTCTTCACGCTCCGGCTGCTGCGGTGTAAACAGTGTGCTTCCTTTTCACAGATGGTTAACGGAACAAAATGGCCGCTTAGAAACTGATTTAAATGTTTTTTTTTTTGTTATTTAAATCGTTCCTGTTCCGATCGCTTTTGTTTTGTCGCACTTTTAAATTTCGAATGGTGTTTTTGTGTTTTATTGTTGAATTAAATGATTCTATGTAGTACCTTTATGTTTTGTCAATCTTTTGTTCATAATAAAAGATACTAGCTAAACCTAGCCAGGCTTCGCGGTGGCTCAGACTGTTACGATCCAGAAGAAAGCTCGTAATAAAAAAAAAACACTCTTATATAAGAATGCAGCATCCTAACTTAATATTATAAAAGCGAAATGAGTTTGTTTGTTTGTTATCTTTTCACGTCTAAACCACTGAACCGATCATTCTGAAATTTTGCATATACATTGTCAAGTGTACAGAAACGGACATAGGCTACCTTTCATCACGAAAAATACTGTTCCCGAGAAAAACAACAATAACGTTCTTATGATAATAGATGGCGCCACGTCTCTTTCGAATCATAATTGAATTATATTATTACAAGCAGAGTACTAGCCGAATTGCTTGTCAAATTCTAAATTAACGCGAGCGAAGCCGCGGGAAAAAGCTAGTTATATATATAAATTTGTAGTCAATTATTTTCAGTAGCAGCTTGGTGTCTAGAACTGTACCCGTCGGAGGGCAGTAAGCTTGGCCTCTATTACATGGGACTGTACTATAGCTGGCTAAATGTGGGTATTCTATACCTCTCCATATTAAACCCATGGAATTACAGATATGGGACTAGGCTATGTCTCTTTCAAAGCTTTGCATTCCATTTTTTTGGTAAAAAGCTTCATGGGTCGAGTAATGTTGGAAAGCTTACGATACGAATAAACAGACAAACAAAGAGACTATCATTTCTATATACACATACATTACTTCAAATAAAACGAGGGGAATCAAACGCAGACGATGTACGTGGCGTAGCTGAGCGTCGCGAATTCCAATTTCAAACTAAATTCAGTGCCATTTATTCGAAAATAGAATCATTACGATGTTCCTTTTCAAATGCAACCGTTTTGGAACGTGATGTCGGTTCGCCGCCATCTTTGCTAGTTACGTATATTGACTGTGCAGCGCCAACGTATTTGTGAATTGGAGAATAGCGTTAAACTGTCTATACCGGCGACCAGACGATGTTCTGATGTATGTAGTTAATTATTTTGAGCAGCGATAGCTCAGTGGGGAGACCAACAGACTGCAATGCAGAGGGTCTCGGGTTCGAACCCACGTCGCGCACCTCTGACTTTCGGAAGTTATATGACTTTTCGAAATTATGTGCGTATTGATTGACAATTATCGCCTGCTCCGTGCCTCGGAGAGCACGTTAAGCCGTTGGTCCCGGCTGCCATCAACATCTATGGCAGTTGTTATTGGGAGAGTGTCGACACAAAAGATCGAAGTGTCGCCGGTCTGCACTGACTGGCCCCCACACAAGATAAGATAATTATTTCGACACTGTGTAAGTACATTGCTTGTAGTTAGCAACGTTAGATGATACAAACTTTTTTTTTGTTTTAAAGTTTACGTAGCGTGCAAACGGTGGCCTCACCGCTGCCGCTGCTGTGTTGTGGTTTCGAGTCCCACACGGAAAAATATTCCTTTTTACAAAAAGCTATTTCCACGGTAGGTGGATAATGTCTGTGTCGCGGGAGACTATGTAATCATTCAAAAAACGGACACAAAGGACGCCCAGATTTGTAACAACTATGTATACCTCGATGGCGTAGTGGTTAGTGTAACCGACTGCCACGCCTGAGGTCGCGGGTTCGATTCCCGCACAGGTCAAACATTTGTGTGCATGAACATAGATGTTTGTCTTGGTCTGGGTGTTTTTAAGTATAATATGTATATATTTACAAAAAAAAACCTATATGTCTATGTTTATCCATTGTCTAGTATCCATAGTACAAGCTCTGCTTAGTTTGGGCTAGATGGTGTTGTGTGTATGTGATAGAATATTATATGGGCACACAACACTCGCCATCCGTGCATTCAACATTGTCTATAGATCGTTCAAATTACAACAAATGTTATTTTTACATACACATACAAAGATTCACGACACAGACAGAGACTACGGTTTTCCATTTGCTCCTGACACACTTCTCTGGCTACATTCACTTTCATCACATTCCTCATACACGCCCGTCGGTTCAAGGTGCTCTTAACCTGGCCTTTGTCCAGAACGCCACCGATCTGATTGAGAAACGTTCGTCTAGGTTTTCCTCACGGTTCAGAAATACAGACTAACAATTAGGTTTAATTCATAAAGTACTTTGATTAGGGCACGATGAGGCTGACATTCCTTTGTAAGGAAAAAGCCTCTATAAATATTAAAAGAATTAAAAAAAAACTTACTTTACACAATCATGTTGAATGTTCAATTTCTTATGTCACTGGCTGTACGAACTAGGCTATGATTAGAGAACATTATGGATTTACGAATCCCATAATAAAAAAATCAAACTGTTTTTTAATACATACATACATGCATAGATTCACGCCTGTTTCTCAGAGGGGTAGGCAGAGACTACGGATTTCCATTTGCTATGATCCTGACACACTTCTCTGGCTTCATTCACTTTCATCACATTCCTCATACACGCCCGTCGGTTCAAGAAGCTCTTAACCTGGCCTTTGTCCAGAACGCCTCCGATCTGATCGAGAAACGTTCGCCTAGGTTTTCCTCTTGCGACTGTTCCATTCACACTAGCCTTATAAACTTTCTTAGTCAGTCTTTCCTCGTCCATTCTTTCTACATGTCCAAACCAGCTTAACATACCCTTTTCTATTCTTGTAACTATATCCACTTTCATGCCGCATCTCTCTCTAATCACACTATTATTATTATTATTATTGTTTTTTAATATAATGCTTTAAATGCCATTAGTGAGAAGTAGGACGAAAACTGTCTTGGTCATGTGCTATATATATTTTTCTTAATTTGTACAGCATATTCAGCCATACCTGCCTGTAAATTTCAAGTAATTACTTACATGAATACAATTTTAAATTATAAGCAAACTAGCTTTTGCCCGCGGCTTCACTGGCGTTAATTTAGAATTTGACAATCAATTCGGGTTGTACTCTGCGTGTAATAATATAATTCTATCATGATTCGAAAGACACGTGGCGCCATCTATTATCAAAAGAACGTTATTATTGTTTTCTTTGGGAACAGTAATTTTTTTCGGGATGAAAGGTAGCCTATGTCCGTTTTTGAACACCTGTCAACGTATATGCAAAATTTCAGGATAATCTGTTTAGTGGTTTAGGCGTGAAAAGGTAACAAACAAACAAACAAACTCGTTTTCGCTTATATAATATTAGTTAGGAAGTTAGGATTATTAAAATGACATATTGATATTATTTAATTAGTAGAAAACAATCAATGAAATTAACATACAGCACTTTTTTTTTGTACAACTAAGGTGGCAAACAAGCATACGGCCCACCTGATAGTAAGTGGTCACCGTAACCTATGGACGCCTGCAATACCAGAGGCATAACTTGCGCGTTGCCGACCCTTTAGGAGAAAAAGGAAGTGAGAAGGAGAAGGAGCGGAAAGCGGGAAAGAGGGTGATTGGGCCTCTGGAACTCTCACTCACCAAACGAAACACAACAGTAGGAACACTGCTATTTCACGTCGATATTCTGTGAGAGGGTAGTCCTTCCCCGGTCGAGCCGGCCCATTCATGCTGAAATCAGCGAGGCTCTACTACTCTCAAATTATATTACATTTATAACAATAAAGTTGATAATGTCAGCTAGATTAAAACATTCAGTTACCGAATAGTAGCTCTTATCAATTAAGTTTTTATTTGTGGCTGATTCTGAGTGGTTTCATCGTCGGCCTCGATGGCGTAGTGGTTAGTGTAACCGACTGCCACGCCTGAGGTTGCGGGTTCGATTCCCGCACAAGTCAAACATTTGTGTGCATGAACATGGATGTTTGTCTTGGTCTGGGTGTTTCTATGTATAATATGTATGTATTTACAAAATAAAAAGTATATATGTATGTCTATCCATTGTCTAGTTCTCATAGTACAAGCTCAGCTTAGTTTGAGCTAGATGGTGTTGTGTGTATGTGGTAGAATATTATTATTATTTGTTTCTCTTTCACGGGTATGTTCCTAATACGTTAGGAAAATACCCGGCCCTTTGGGAGGCTTACACGGAGACATGGGTTCAACGTGAGAGTATTATTATTATTATTATTATTCTCGGGCTAACAAAACTGTTTTTGGTTTAGCTGTAAGGAAATTCACAGAATTTAGTAGAAATGTGCCTGGTAGGTGTCAATAAGCGTGCCCTTTATTATGTAGGACTGAGCTGACAAAATGTGGTCGTAATAAACGTCTGTTTAAGCCTTACGCCGCGTTGACAATAGGTCGGACCAACAGTTTTACAGAAACGACAAAGGTGTCGGATGCAAATTAGTACATGTATTTCAATAGCGCTGTTCACATTATGGCGACCCGATAAAACTGTCGGTGACGACACATTTATCGGACGTCCGCCCCGATTTTGATCGGGTCCGACGTAATATTGGCATACTGCTTTGTGTGGCGCCGTTCACACTTGTCGGATCGGGGCGGCGAAACCATCCGACCGACACCCACCCACTGTCAGTAAACAGTAACCAAGGACATCACCCGTTATATATAACGTCGTCGTCGTCCATTGTACGCAAAAGCCAACTCAAAACTGCTTTATGACGAGTCAGGCAGCGACAAATCGACAGTAACGACAGCTGTAGTGTTCACATTTGGTCGGATCGGCAGTTTGAAGTGTGAACAGTAGACCCGTTAAGCCGACTACGGTAAAACTGTCGGTCCGACCTAATGTGAACGCGGCCTTAGAGACCTTAGCCTTGTACGGGCATTACCAGGCATAAAATTAACCTTGCCGTCCAACTTACTTGAACTTTTGAAACAAGTTCAAAACTTCACAACTAGTTGAGATTCAAATTTCGAACTGCTTTATTTAATTTTCGATTCCTATTTAAATAGTGTTCTAGAATAGAACTGTTATATTTAAAAATACCGTCAACTTAAATTCTTTTTTTGATATTAAATCACGAATTCTAAATTTGAACTGCAACCTCTTAACTTATTTTAGTGCTACCCTTGATATGTGACATTCATTAATCACAGCGAGTCCATCTGTTATATGGTATCTCTTTCTAACATATAGTTTTCTCGCTCCCTCATCAAGTCTATCACAACTTTAATGGTAGTTTGATAGACAGCTTCCGGGCTCTTTTTCTTTTTAAATGTCTAGAGAGCGTATAATTACGTTTGTATGAATGAGTACTAATAATAATGATTTGTATAATGAGATTTGTGGTGGGGTTTAAAAATAGGTTAAGATATCACAGTTGTGTCTTGAAAGAAGTTATTTATGACGTAGAGAATCTGATGTGGTATATCTGTCTTATGACTACGCCGAGCGTAAGACAGATAATGACAGAGCTCGTGCGGCGCATATTCCAATCGGCGCGCGGCCGCCATAGTAAAATTGTATGGAGGATTTGAAGTGCTTTTTTGATAAATTTGTATCTTTATTGTCAACCAATAACTTAAACATTTGGGACGGACAAATTATAATATAACTATTTATGTTTCGTTTAAGCTGTAAAATAGGATAGATTTCTACTGTTATGATCTAAAAATCACGTAACACGAGCTTACGTTTTTGCATTTTTCGTGCAAATTTACGTAATTTTGTAGGCGAAAATATTAATTATTTTAAGTTTTTTACACGGAGTAATTGTAAACACATTCATTGTTATGGTAAATGTATATTTTATATTTGTATTAAACAAGAAGTTTTGATTTTATTCACTTAACTGTGACCGCCTGTTTTGGCACATTTCGCGCACGCGCAGTCTTAAATGATTTCTGATGCTTGTTAATAAAATTTGGCTGCACGACGGCGTAGTGGTTTAAGTGGTCGCCTCGCCCCTGCCACTGCGCCGACAGTTTTAGGTTCGAATCAATGCAATGCAGAGGGTCTCGGGTTCGAACCCACGTCGCGCACCTCTGACTTTCGGAAGATATATGACTTTTCGAAATTATGTGCGTATTGATTAACAATTATCGCCTGCTCCGTGCCTCGGAGAGCACGTTAAGCCGACGGTCCCGGCTGCCATGAACATCTATGGCAGTCGTTAATGGGAGAGTGTCGACACAAAAGATCCCACTGGGTCGAAGTGTCGCCGGTCTACACTGACTGGCCCCCACATAAGATAAGATAAGATAGGTTCGAATCCCACACGGGATAAAACTTTGTGTGGTCTACAAATCTCCTGTTTACCATACTGCTGCTTTAGAGGCTACCATCAAATTTTATTAAATGCTTGAGTATGTTCAGTAGTAATTCATGGAGAAATGGTTCCAGCACCTTACAGTTATGATTTGTAAACAAAATTTTATTGTAAACATGGAGATTTAAAAGAGTGGCCATGAGTTTCTTGCCCGTTCTTCTCATGAGCCTTACACCCTTGCTTTGCTGAACGTGGCACTAAATGTCAATTCATAGAAAAAATTTAGTGTAACTTTGACATTCATAAGTGTTACCTTGTAACCTAACCTGAATAAATTTATTTTTGACTAGATGTTCCCGCGGTTTCACCCGCGTTTATCATTACTGCGCCGCCCCCGTGGGTCGTAGCGTGATGTTATGTAGCCTATAGCCTTCCTCGATAAATAGGCTATCCAACACTAAAAGAATTTTTCAAATCGAACCGGTAGTAATCATGCAGAATAAACCAGGAGAAACATCGTTTGTACTATGTCTGTAATGGGTAATTATTTTGCTGCAATGTTATTTTAAAACTGCGATATCTCCTAAGATATTCATTGAAATCGAATGATGTAAAGGGGAATTTTGTTTTAAATTAAATACTTGTGATGAATAACGTATTTATTTGGATAAGGATTAATATCATGTTTATAATAATACCTTCGCAAATAATGCATTATTTTAGAACAAATTTGGTTAGCATAAAAATGGTTATAGTGAGCCAACCTTAAAAGATAGACATATGCTGTCGCGGACTTTTTTTAGAACTTTTAAAGGGGAACAATTCTGTCATACATGATTTTTGCGAAACTTTAACTGTTTACGCAGCGCACGCAGCAGAAGCTCTCAAAAGGAAAAAACACCCGCCGATTTTGAAACATTCTTCATTGGTGCTCAGCTCCTATTGATCTTAGCGTGATGATATATAGCCTATAGCCTTCCTCGATAAATGACCTATCTAACACTGAAAGAATTTTTCAAATCGGACCAGTAGTTCCTGCGATTAGCCCGTTCAAGCAAACAAACAAACAAACAAACTCTTCAGCTTTATAATATTAGTATAGATTTTGAAAAAAAAAATGTTTTTTCCAAGTCTACGTGTTGTCTTTAAAAGAGCTATAAAGCTATATGAATATTCGGGGAAACATACATACATCTTCTCCCTAGCCTTTATTATTCCCAAGTCACTTGGGGTCGGCTCTTCTAGTCTAACCGGATTTGACTGGATATCAGTTTTTACACGGAGCGGCTGCAACCTGACCTCCGCAACCCGAAGGCTAACGATACCCTAAGGCTAGACCAGTGTCAGGATATTAGAGGGCACTGACTTCCCAATAACGACTGCCATAGATATTCATAGCAGCCGGGACCGACGGCTTAACGTGCTCTCCGAGGCATGGAGCAGGTGATAATTGTCAATCAATATGCATATAATTTCGAAAAGTCATATAACTTCCGAAAGTCAGAGGTGCGCGACGTGGGTACGAACCTGAGACCCTCTGCATTGCAGTCTGTTGGTCTCCCCACTGAGCTATCGCTGCTGAATATTAAATATATGTATGAAAGAGAACTTAAGAGCGAGAGATGAACCTTTAAAAAAATAGAGCTGGGTGGGACTAGGTTGAGTTAATTACTTGTGTTAAGTTATAAGATATATTATACAGTAGCCGCAGAATCACACACATACGTAAACTCTCACCAGTTTATCCCTAAAGGGGTGGGCAGAAATGTATTACATCCAAATTTCGACAACTTTGTTTGAAGTGTCTTATAACAAACTACTAGCTTAGTTGTAATGGCTAAATTTTGACACTCAGAATTGCCTGTGAAACTACCTGACCTTGGAATTGAATCTAATAGTGACTACCTGACCCTAGAATCGAAATCGGCACCTCACGAGTGTTCGTGAGGTGCCGATTTCGATTCTAGGGTCAGATACTCGTACACACGAGTCGCTCGCAAATTTATCTCACAGGACTGAAGAAGCAATCATTAAAAAGTTGGTATTGCTTTGGCCAAGTATCGCAAATGTTTAAACCAATACGCCATATAAAAATCCGTTACACATAAAAATATCAACAGTAAAGTAGATCAACTCGGATTTTAAAATTAAACCGTTAAATTTAAAAGCTTAAAACGTCAAGAGGAACCAGTGAAGCCCATAATGATTTATTTACAAAGTATCGTTCGTTCGCCGATCGTCGTTCAGCTCTTATTCAACTTGTTCATTCAATACTTGCCTCGATTTTCCGATATTTAATGTTCGTTCGAAATACAAACTAATTTAAATTTCGAACACGACGTTCTGAAGTGATGTTTTTTACATTGGAGAGGATAGTATGATAAGGTGTGCTACGGTTTTTATAAATGAAGTAGGTAATAAGCTTTTTGCTCGACTGTGGTAAGAATTGATTGAAGTTTTATTATTTTGGTGGTCTGGTCCTCCAATCATGAGGAGTCTCATGCTGATTGACTGGAAGTGCGCCCAAAACAAGCTTTGTCCTCATTATTTTTTTTTTAATTTAGGGTAAGTACACCAACGACATTTTACAAAATAATTAATATTACACATTTATTAACTGGGATGCCGAGTAAAAACATCACTTAAAGGTGTGCACGCCATTCACAGTTTTCAATACATGATTTCTAACGCAAAATTAAAATTAAAAAAAAATTAAAATTACCTTAAATGAAATTAGTTAAAAATTAAAATTACAAACAAAAAACTTAAAATTACATTAAATTAATTCATTACAGGGGTGCAAAACACAAATCCGTGTAATCCTACTACCTAGTAAAAATGAATGTTCGTAAAGATGTTTAAATGTTTATTACGCAATTACGTCTAAACTGTTAAATGAATTGTGATGAAACATAGCACACGAATAGATCATATCCTGAACTAATACATAGGATAGTTCTTATCTCGGTATACAATACACGCGGGTAAAGCTGCGGGCAAAAGCTAGCAGGCTATCCTAACTAATATTATAAATGCGAATGTGAGTTAGTTTGTTACGCTTTCACGCCTCAACTACTCGACCGAACATTATGAAATTTCCTACATTCGTCGTCAGAGGTACAAAAAATGATTTAGGATCCCCTGTGTCCTTTTCTGTACCTCCAGAAAAAAAGTACTATTCCCTAGAGATATAAATTTATGGACAAAATTGACATTAACGCAAGCGAAGCTGTGGGAAAAATCTAGTATTATAGATGTGAAAGTTAGTGAAGATATTTGGATGTTTGTTACTCAGTCCAGCCTAAACCGCTAAGCGATTTTAGATAAAACATATCACATAGATAGAGACGTATTCTGGATAACACATATAGGATAGATTAATCCCGGTAAACTATACACACGGATACATATGAGTACAGCCGCGGGCAGGAGCTAGCCGGATATCTTGTATAAAAGGACCGCGGCTGCTTTAAATTGAATCTACATTTTAAATTCAAAGACCTCTCGGGGTTCGATATTTATCTACTAGCTCTTACCTGCGACTTCGTCCGCGTAGATTTTAACTAAAAAGTGTTTGTCTTTGCTTTGGGTTCCCCTATTTTTTCTAAAATCAAAGTAGCCTACGTTACTCCTTATAACATCAGCTATCTGCTAGTGAAAGTCCCGTCAAAATCGGTTCAGCCGTTTCGGAGATTTCCCGGAACAAACAGACAGACAGACAGCCAAAAATTTTAAAAATAGATACTTTCGTATAGGTACCTTATATACTTTCATATGCTATTTATTTAATTTATATTTGATATATATCAATTACATACTCATCAATTATAATTTATATATACATATATCTATACTAATATTATAAAGCTGAAGAGTTTGTTTGTTTGTTTGTTTACTTGAACGCGCTAATCTCAGGAACTACTGGCCCGATTTGAAAAATTCTTTCAGTGTTAGATTGCCCATTTATCGAGGAAGGCTATAGGCTATATATCATCACGCTAAGATCAATAGGAGCGGAGCACCAAAGAAGAATGTTTCAAAATCGGAGAGTATTTTTTCCTTTTGAAAGCTTCCGCTGCGTGCGCTGCGTAAACAGTTAAAGTTTCGCAAAAATCATGTATGACAGAATTGTTCCCCTTTAAAAGTTCTAAAAAAAAGTCCGCGACAGCATATGTCTATCTTTTAAGGTTGGCTCACTATAACCATTTTTATGCTAACGAAATTTGTTCTAAAATAATACATTATTTGCGAAGGTATTTTTATAAATATGATATTAATCCTTATCCAAATAAATACGTTATTCATCACAAGTATTTAATTTAAAACAAAATTGCCCTTTACATCATTCGATTTCAATGAATATCTTAGGAGATATAGCAGTTTTAAAATAACATCGCAGCAAAATAATTACCCATTACAGACATAGTACAGACGATGTTTCTCCTGGTTTATTCTGCGTGATTACTACTGGTTCGATTTGAAAAATTCTTTTAGTGTTGGATAGCCTATTTATCGAGGAAGGCTATAGGCTATATAACATCACGCTACGACCCACGGGGGCGGCGGAGTAACGATAAACGCGGGTGAAACCGCGGGAACATCTAGTATATATATATATATATATATATATATATATATATATCTTACGTATGTATATTTTATTTCTTTTATTTTTTTAATGTGGATCATGTTAAAGAGTAGCTGATGTACGTCCGGGCGTCACTTGGGGTTACCACATAACATCAGGGTTGGTTTGAGGTATTAACCGCAAACCAACAATAAATCTGAGTGGTAACCTCGTTTTTCATGATGTATGTACTTTTTTTGTTTTTTGCTGTGTTATAATATTTGTCTGTATTTTGTGTACCCATATTTTGAAAAATAAAAATACTTACTTACTTATAGATTAGATAAAAAGCTGTTATTTTGACATTGCAAACGGACATTTCAATTTTATTTATTTGTATAGATTGCGCTGCTGACGTGAACCTACTCCTACAAGCATTCTGGTTAAGCTTGAGGGGTCAAAATGAATACTTACTAATTTCTAACCCAACTTGATACTCAATTAGCTTTTTCAGTTTAGATACATAGATTCGTTCCTATATATCCAATACTAGATGTGCCCGCGGTTTCACCTGCGTTTATTGTTACTGCGCCGCCCCCGTGGGTCGTAGCGTGAAGTTATATAACCTAAAGCCTTCCTCGATAAATAGGCTATCCAACACTAAAAGAATTTTTCAAATCGAATTTTTAGTTCCCGAGATTAGCGCGTTCAAACAAACAAACAAACGAACTCTTTAGCTTTATAATATTAGTATACTAGCTGACCCGCGCAACTTCGTCTGCGTCACATAAGAGAGAGAGTGGGTCGTAGGCACCTATAATACAATTTTAAAGGAGCTAAAACTTATCCACGAACCACATAAGAACCATTGAAAGAAATTTTATAAATTTACCTACAGTGCTAATTTAAAATCACGCAGAATAAACCAGGAGAAACATCGTTTGTATGTTTGTAATGGGTAATTATTTTGCTGCGATGTTATTTTAAAACTGCGATATCTCCTAAGATATTCATTGAAATCGAATGATGTAAAGGGCAATTTTGTTTTAAATTAAATATTTGTGATGAATAACGTATTTATTTGTATAAGAATTAATATCATGTTTATTAAAACACCTTGGCAAATAATGCATTATTTTAGAACAAATTTGGTTAGCATAAAAAAGGTTATAGTGAGCCAACCTTAAAAGATAAACATATGCTGTTGAGGACTTTTTTTTAGAACATTTAAAGGGGAACAATTCTGTCATACATAATTTTTGCGAAACTTTAACTGTTTACGCAGCGCACGCAGCGGTAGCTCCCAAAAAGAAAAAAACCCTCCGATTTTGAAACATTCTTCATTGGTGCTCCGCTCCTATTGATGTTAGCGTGATGATATATAGCCTATAGCCTTCCTCGATAAATGGGCTATCTAACACTGAAAGAATTTTTCAAATCGTACCAGTAGTTCCTGAGATTAGCGCGTTCAAGCAAACTCTCAGCTTTATAATTTTTTGTCATCATTAGACAATACAAATATGTTTTCTTAGGCATACGCCGCCGGCCGCCCCCGGCCGGTACCGCCGCAACCGCTATGTCCCTGCGTTTTAAATCTGTAATATCTTCGAAAATATTCATTTAAATTACATACTGTAAAGGGCCATATTGATCTATATTAAATTCACAATGTATTTAAGTTACGTAATTGGATAAGGATTAATGCTGTATTGCTTAAATCGCTTCGTAAATAAGCCATTATTTCTCGTAAAAAGTAAAGGATAAAAAATGGTTATTGTGGGTTATCTCTAGGAGATAGACATATACCATCGCGAACTTTTTTGTAGACCTTTTTAAGATGTACAATACTGTAGTACATTATTTTGATCTATCTCGTAGGGTTCAGGCAGCGTTTGCAATGTAAGCGGAAAAAAATGTGTTTATTTACGACATCACATTAGAAACCTCTAAAATTATCAGTGTTTCTCTACTATATTATGCATGTATTATACATATAAACTTTTCTCTTGAATCACTCTATCTATTAAAAAAAACCGCATCAAAATCAGTTGCGTAGTTTTAAAGATCTAAGTATACATAGGTACAGACAGACAGCGACTTTGTTTTATACTATGTAGTGATATAGGAACGAATCTATGTACTTAAACTTGGAACTCTAATAATATAATATTGTATATAAAGTATAAACTGTCTCACTGCTGGACAAGGTCCTCTTCTCAAAGAAGCATAAGGCCATAGTCCACTACGCCTGACTCGCAGCAGCAGACTGGCAGACTTCACATATCTTCGAGAACATTTTAAAAAACAAATAATATTCTATAATATTCTACCACATACACACAACACCATCTAGCCCAAACTAAGCAGAGCTTGTACTATGGTTACTAGACAATGGATAAACGCATATATATACTTTTTTTTTTGTAAATACATACATATTATACATAGAAACACCCAGACCAGGACAAACATCCATGTTCATGCATACAAATGTTTGACTTGTGCGGGAATCGAACCCGCGATCTCAGGGGTGACAGTCGGTTACACTAACCACTACGCCATCAAGGCCGACAAAACGATAAAATTATGAAGAACTTTTAGACATACAGGTTACCTTACTATGTTTTCAACAGTTAAAGCGAACGATGAATAACTATTTAATACGCACATAACTTGTTAAAGTAAGGTAAGGGAGGCAATATTCTGTAGGACACCCATTTTTATTTTTTATTGAAGTGAAAACTTCTTTAGGCGCGTTGAGCACTTCTTGGGTGAACAAAAATCATAGAACTCTCGTCATTATTACGCTTCGTCATCGTCACGCTTCCACGTTTTCCATTTTTAAATTATTTTAGAATATTAACAATATCTCAGAAATGGTGCGTTCTACGCAAAAATAACGAAATTTTGACCTCCTTAATAACCCCTAAGACGCAAGACACACAGAAAAGACTTAAGACGAGGACGCGTCTTACGTCTTTTCTGTGTGTCTTGCGCCTTAGACAGTATCAGGAATCCGACCCGTCCCTTTTTTTGTTTCATAAAGAAGTGTTTATGATCAAGGCTTAAAGTTTTCACGTCTATCGGCAGTCCCCAAAGACTGCCCCAATTTTTTTTTATACATGTGCTTTGGGATCACTTCGAGACGTTTGCGTGGCTGTCCAACGGTCTTCCACTAGGCTACCGATACAATAGAACTTATCAGAATTTAAATGATTGTGATTCTATTTTCGAATGACTTAATATATAAAGCATTGTTCCATTGAAAGCTAACTAAAGCTCTAATAGCGTAGTATAGCAATGACTATTAAACTTAATATGCATAATGCATAAATGGATTCGTGTGTGTAAGTACTTATTAATGTTTAGGTGACTTAAATTATACGCGATAGCGATTTATAGGAACAAGTACACTGTACACACCCAGTGGTCGAAATTCGAACAAAATCAGCACTGAAGAGTTAGTTTCCCTAACTCTTCAGTGCTGATTTTGTTCGAATTTCGAATATATGAATTTATTTGAAAAATAACTAAGTATTTAAAAATGTTATAATATTGTCTTCTGTTTACGCGAATGTTTTTGAATTTAAACTACTATCTATATACGGATTTTATCGCGTTGTTTATTTGACACTTTATTACAACATTTTGAAAACTGTTACACTACTATTACTATTAAACTTTACTAATTTTTAAGCTAATTAAATTATTGAAACTATTAAAACTATTTATACTATTTATATATATGTTTACACTTTCCCCGACGTTTCGGTTACTTTTCAGCAGCCATGGTCACGGTGAGACTAAGATGGTAGTTGTCTCAATGTTCCAGTGTAGTTATTTCAAAGTACCCGAACATAATTTAATCATGGGTGTTTCTATTTACGCAGAATGAGCTTGCGAATATTTTTATAAAAAAAAAATAATAACTCCGTCTAGAAATAACCTACTCGTATTATAGTAATACATTACAATAAACAGAGGTTAAACTGTTTTTGAACTGTTTAGCCTTTGCACTTAATAATTGCACTTAAATTTACATCCTATCCTAATCCTAACTAATATTATAAAAGCGAAAATGAATATTTTTGTTTGTTTGTTTGTTACCTTTTCACGCCTAAACCACTGAACCGATCATCCTGAATTTTTGCATATACGTTGTCAGGTATACAGAAACGGACATAGGCTACCTTTCATCCCGAAAAAAATTACTGTTCCCGAGGAAAACAATAATAACGTTCGTAGATGGCACCACGTGTCTTTCGGATTATGATTGAATTATATTATTATATATTATTACAAGCAGAGTACAACCCGAATTTATTGTCAAATTCTAAATTAACGCGAGCGAAGCCGCGGGCAAAAGCTCGCAATAATATAATTGCACAAGGCCTTATATTCGTTTCCCGGATGTGGTAAGGAGTTATTGAACTATATTAAATTAAATTAAAAAATAATGATTACGGGTATTTGAATGATTGTTAAGTCCACCGCGAAACAGAAATTATTCCAGTGCGAGAGCTGACAAAAAGAATCCAACAATACATTTGTTCAACCTGGGAATCGACCCCGAAAACAGAACCGCTACCATTTAGTATATCTCTTATAACATACGTCTATAGTTTAGGATGTCGGAAGGTGAAAATGCACAAAATTATCATATTATATTATATTATAACACTATTGTGTAGTCGACGCTTTGGTTCAAACAAATGCATCCGGTGTCGTAATGGCGGGATGCGATACTAGGGTAGCTGATACATTTCTCGGCCGAGCAATGACTATAAATTTATATTATAATTTTGAAATTAAACTACTTTATAAGGATTTTGTAGCGTTGTTTATTTTAAAACTTTTATTACTGATAATGCCTATGAGAAAAATTGCACTGTCTCACAAAAATTGTTATGTCATGACCGTTAAAATATATAATCGAATCCCAAACTATATAAGAGAATTGCCAAATGGGAAATTCAAGAAATCACTAAATGATTGGTTATTAGACAAATGTTTTTATAAGGTAGATGAATTGTTACAAATCTTAATTTGATACACTTTAATGATATTTTACTTGACGTTATATAATTTTAGTTTTTATTTTTTTATTTTGATTGTATTTAAATGAATTATCGACATTACTTTCTAATCTTATTTTGACATGACTTTAAAATGTGTACTTAATATTAGGACCTTTATTGATTTTTAAAGTTTTTGTGGCTACTTATAGTTATTATAAATTCATTGCGTGTCGGGTAAACTGGCGAAATATGTGAACATTTTTTATCATGTACAATTTGAACAACTTACTACCATGTGTCATGTAAATAAATAATCATTTCATTTCATTCATTTCATTTCATTTACATAATATTGAACAATAACACTATTATTATTGAACTTTAATACAGTTTAAGCTATTTAAATGAATAAAAACTATTTATATTTAAGTTTATACTTTTCCCCGAACACTCGTTTTTTTTTTTTTAAAAAGATTACTGGCAATTTGGGTTTCAAATTAGTAGTATTCTTGTTAACCCCTCCAGCTAAGCTAGAATGCTTGTGTTAGGAGTGAGTTCACGTCGGTAGTTCAATGGGTGGGATTCGAACCCGCGACCTCTCGATCGCAAGTCCAATACCTTATCCATTGGGCTACCGCCGCTTTGCTTTACAGTAGCCATGTTTACGGGGAGACTAAGACGATCTTAGTCAAAAATCAATTCGCGTAAACGTAAGACAATATTATAATATTACATCAAGTTTGTTGTAAGTCTTAAAAATCATTATAACTACAGGTCTATCTATAATTGACAGGTCCACTCAATCTGTGTGGTTCTTTCCTCAAAAGACCATTCCAGACACCAATCTGCATGGTCTTCACATGATCTGACCAAGATTATGTCTGGACTTTGAAAGAGACTGTGACCTCTTGAATTGTTTCGGCCTTTCTTCTCAAAGTAGTCAGATACGAAACGCCGGCCTCATCCAGTTCTCAAAATATGATTGACATGTAAAAGTGTTTCTACAAACCTTCTTACAGAAATAATTATTATTATCATTATTATTATTAATAGATATATTTTATCTATTAGCTTTTAGGCTTGAATTCCGTGGTTTTATATAACTTTGTATTATGCACTTTTTATAGAAATAGGAGCTTATTACTGTTTTCGATCCAAAACACTCTATATGAAAAAACCTTGTCGGTAAATATTTTTTAAGCTAAGGATTATTTTAGGAGCTAAGGTGGCAAACAGTTACATACTGACTGGCCGATGGCGTAGTGTTTTAAGTGGACACCTCGTTGCGAGTGTTGTGGGATCGATACCCACACGGGACAAATAATTGTGTGAACCACAAATAGTTGTGCCGAGTCTAGGTGTTCTTCGTGTCTTTTGTTTGAGTGTTTGTAAAGTCGTCCGAGACACAGAAATCATAGCTAGCGTTGCAGCAGCGATAGCTCAGTGGGGAGACCAACAGACTGCAATGCAAAGGGTCTCGGGTTCAAATCCACATCGCGCAACTCTGACTTTCGGAAGTTATGACTTCGAAATTATGTGCGTATTAATGGACAATTATTGCCTGCTCCGTGCTTCGGAGAGCACGTTAAGCCGTTGATTCCGGCTGCCATGAACATCTATGGCAGTCGTTATTGGGAGAGTGTCGACACAAAAGATCCCACTGGGTCGAAGTGTCGCCGGTCTGCACTAACTGGTCCCCACATAAGATAAGATAAGATAGCGCTGGAGTTATCTTTTTTAAATAATTAGGGTAGTTGTCACTGCTCTGCTGTCGCATGTCCTATTATGATATTCTAATCTATACTAATATTAAAAAGCTGAAGAGTTTGTTTGTTTGTTTGAACGCACTAATCTCAGGAAATACTGGTTCGATTTGAAAAATTATTTTAGTGTTGGATAGCCTATTTATCAAGTAAAGCTAGAGGCTATATAAAATTACGCTACGACCCACGGGGGCGGCGCAGTAACGATAAACGCGGGTGAAACCGCGAGAACATGTAGTCCTAATCCTAATCCTAACTAATATTATAAATGCGAATGTGACTTTGTTTGTTTATTTGTTTGTTACGCTTGCACGCCTTAACTACTCGACAGACGATCATGAAATTTCGCATACATGTTGTCAGTGTTATAGAATAGGACATAGAGTACCTTTTATCCAGAAAAAAGGACTGTTATGGATATAACCTAACCTACATTTACGGGAGCGACGCCGCGGGCAAAATCTAGTATGACATACTACCATTGCCTTTGTCTGCTGACAGCATAGCACTATATTTAAAACATTGAACCAGTACACAAGCTATTTGACGTTAATTTTCAACGCACTCTAAAGCTAAGCGTCCACAGGTCGGTATCGTACGCGTCGGACGCATCGCATCAAACGCATTATTTTTTCATACTGCGTCCACTGTATCGGCAGCGATCGGATAGCCGACGCAAGTATCAGCAATCGGATTACCGATAGCAGTTTCATTCGGATTTTATTAGTGGTCGTACGTGTTTGTGAGAATGGAGGAAAGCGAAGAAGAACAATTTGTCGTTATTGCAGAAGAGGAAGAAAATGCAAAAACATATAAAAAAAGAAAACATAATATCGTAGCGAGCACGCGGGGCGCGTACACTGATCGGCATTCCGTATGACGTCATCGGCACGCATTGCAAAAGTTGCCTCTCGGAGCATCGGTATCGGCATTGCCGATGTGCGATCCGAACAATGCGGATCAGTGGACGCACTTGTGTGACTTTCTATACAAAGAATACTACGATCCGTTATTTTCGATGCGTCCGATGCGTACGATACCGACGTGTGGACGCTTAGCTTAAAAGAAATACGTAGTTATACGTATCAACCGTATCTCTAGTACGGCGTACATTTCAATCAGATGAGAGATCAGTCTATCCGTATGAACGGAGAGCGTTGCTTCGTTATCAATCCGCTTTCATCAACATCATTAATAACGTAAAGAGTATCTATTCTCACTAATTGACGACGGGGGAAAGTATTATAATGTAGTTACCATGATGGTCTATAATAATAGGGGTTTGAATATGAAGTTGTCGCTTTGTATAGAAAATGAGTACGATAACGTTATGGTTTTTATACTAACTGTTTCATTTATACTTGTTCAAATAACAAACTCACATTCGCATTCTTCTTCTTTTTCGCGTGGTTATGGCCAACCTGTTGTCAAGAGTTGTTCAAGCCGCCCGTAGGCCTCTGACATGGCTTAACGACTGTTGTCAATTTGACAACAACGGGGACCGACTATTTACTTGCCCTCCGAAGCACGAAGACGCTCAGATGAAATACCATTAAGCGGTCACCCATCTATAGACTGACCGCACCCAACGTTGCTTAACCTCGCTAATCGTTTACCGATCAGTGAGTGCAACTGGCTATGAGCGCCTCATTCGCATTTATAAAATTAGTTATGATTAGGATAATTACAATACAAAGTTTATAAACATTGAAGCAAGTGAAGCAACAGACAAAATAAAGTATAATTATGTATGTCTATCTATTGTCTAGTACCCATAGCACAAGCTCTGCTTAGTTTGGGCTAGATGGCGTTGTGTGTATGTGGTAGAATATTATTATTATAATTTTTGCAAAACATGCAGTACCGAAGCGACTATTTAAACCACTGCGATATTTGTGCTTTCAATCATTTCTTCCAAACCCTTAATTACTTTGTTGATTTCGTTGTATTATATTTTGCTTATGCAGTTTGGCCAAATATCTTTTTTATTAGAAATTCCTGAAGTCTGAAAATGTGCTAGGTAAATGGGAATAGGCTCACCGCTCTAATTTGGCGTCCTTGGGTCGTGGCGCCTAAAACAGTTGGTGAAATGTGGGTGTAATAATACTGTGTATATGTAACACTATTGCTGTTATCTATACTAATATTATGAAAATGAAAGACTTGTTTTTTGTTTGTTTGTAACGATTTTTATTTTTTTTTATTTTGCTCGTCAAAATGACCACACTCCACCTGATGGTAAGCAGTTGTGTGGTCTAAGAGCAGTGGCCTCCACATCGCCCCCACAGTAGCCGAGGCGATGTTGAGGTCTCTACTTTGACAGCCTAACTCAAAAGCTGCATAACAGATTTTAAGAATTCTTTGACCGTTGGAAAGCCATATTGTCACAGAGTAATATAGGTTAATTTTATTTAAAAAAAAAGTACTGTTATCTACATAAACTAATTTAACCTAAACTACTTTGACGCGAGCAAAGCCACGAGCGTTTTCGAAAATATTATTGAGATCTCTTCGTTATGGAAGCTTCCCCACGATGTTTTCCTTCACTGTTAAAGCGACCGATAATTGACTATTTATTACGAACTTCGAAAACTCAGAGATGCGTGCTTTTTGATCCACCTCGAGAACTCAGCAAGGCAGTGCAAGGGTCTTCCTGGGCTATAGCTGCTGTTTAGTCAACAAACACTCAAGTCCAAAAACTTAGAAATGCGTGCCGTGGTAGTTCGACGGCCTCCTTTCTATCGTTGCTGTTAGTCAACAAAAACACAAAATTATTTTTTATCCATACATATCCATATGCAGCGAAAGCCTAATGGGAAACTGTTGGACTGCCACGCAGAGGTCTCGCGTTCGAACCCAAGGTGCGCATCTCTGACTTTCGAAGTTATGTGCGTATTAAATAGATAATTATCGCTTGATTTAACGGTGAAGGAAAACATCGTGAGGAAACCTGCATATCTGAGAGTTCTCCATAATGTTCTCGAAGATATGTAAAGTCTGCCAACCCGCACTAGGCCAGCGTGGTGGACTATGGCCTAACCCTTCTCATAGTGAGAAGAGGCCCGTGCCCAGCAGTGAGACAGTTTGATACAGGGCTGATATAAGATATAAGTATAAGATTCATACACTCGGCCGCTAACATGCACATCCACCCTCCGCACAGATAGGTGTCGCATGTGTTGGAGCAACAATGGCCAGTACATTAGAGCTACATTAAGTCGTCACATTACGGTTATTATCGCCGCGCTCGGACTTCATTGTTGTTTACTATCGTGTTATTAAATGAGAAAGGACTGACTCGAGTTTGGTGTTGGCGAATACATATAATACTAGCTTTTGCCCGCGGCTTCGCTCGCGTTAATTTAGAATTTCATAATCAATTCGGGTTGTACTCTGCTTGTAATAATATAATTCAATCATGATTCGAAAGATATGTGGTGCCATCTATTATCATAAGAACGTTATTATTGCTTTCCTCGGGAACAGTAATTTTTTTCGGGATGAAAGTTGATGAAGAAATTATAAACTGACCGCACCCAGTGTTGCTTAATCTCGCTAATCGTTTACCAATCAGTGAGTGCAACTGGCTACCTATTAGATCAGGACTTTGTATTACAATATTCAAACTCAGAGCTTAGTACTTTGTCAATTGCTGCAGCCTTTAACAATGGTACCTAACTACATAGTGATCGTAGCTTATTATAAAAACTTATATTGTACTTAAAGCAGCGATAGCTCGGTGGGGAGACCAACAGACTGCAATGCAGAGGGTCTCGGGTTCGAACCTACGTCGCGCACCTCTGAATTTCGGAAGTTATATGACCTTTCGAAATTATGTGCGTATTGATTGACAATTATCGCCTGCTCCGTGCCTCGGAGAGCACGTTAAGCCGTCGGTCCCGGCTGCCATGAACATCTATGGCAGTCGTTATTGGGAGAGTGTCGACATAAAAGATCCCACTGGGTCGAAGTGTCGCCGGTCTGCACTGACTGGCCCCAAGATAAGATAAGATATATGGTACTTTATATTGGTAGAATCTTAAAATAAAGAAGAAAGCAAAAAGCTAAAAAATTTACAATTAAAGTTATAAATCTATCTATTGTAAATAAAAGTGTCGTAAATTAATCGAAATAAATATATTTATTTCAAATGCAATATATTTCAATTATACAGATAATTTGTATCTGAATTAAACGATTATAATAGTTTAAAACATTTTTGTTACTAAAAAGCCAACATATTAATAATAATAATAATAATATTGTACCACATACACACAACACCATCTAGCCCAAACTAAGCAAAGCTTGTACTATGGGTACTAGACAATGGATAAACATATTAAATATACTTTTTTTTGTAAATACATACATATTATACATAGAAACACCCAGACCAAAACAAACAACTATGTTCATGCACACAAATGTTTGACTTGTGCGGGAATCGAACCCGCGACCTCAGGCGTGGCAGTCGGTTACACCAACCACTACGCCATCGAGGCCGATTTCTGAAAGGGATAAACACAACTTTTGAAGACTGACTCTCACTGACCTGTTTATGTATTTGGAGAATTAGTTAATACATGATACTTCACTAGAAAACCAAACACTACAATCCTAACTAATATTATAAATGTGAATGTGAGTTTGTTTATTTGTGACGTTTTCATGCCTTAATCGAAGATCATCATGAAATTTCTCATACACGTTTTCAGCGTTACAGAAAAAGACATAGGGTTCCCTTCATGGAGAAAACGCGAGCAAAGCCGCGGGAAAAATATAGTACTAAATAAAAATCCGTACTCCATTAAAATGCCTCACATAATTGTTCGAGTCATAGCTTCAAATGGGAAATAACTGAACGGCGGGGCTCTCGGAGAGCTTCGGGCACGACAAACATCTCTCCATTGAGAGAAATACCTTACAATATATTATAGCCATCTATTGTCTTTCAGTGGGATGTCTACCCTTTCATTGGAACAGACAATTCGAATTTTAAAGTAGGAATTTATTTTTTAATTATTTGAAATTGGAACGCATTTCATTGCTGGCCAAAGTGTTTAATTATATGGATAAATAAAAATATTTATATATTTTATTAATAAACATTCAGGGGTTCTTAATTTCTGATCTGTGTGTTGTTATTTTTAATCTGCGTATAAACCAAAAGTTAAGTGCAGGAATCGAACTTATAAGAATCGGCTTACAGACATTTTCTATGTATAATATGTATATATTTACAAAAAAAAAACTGAATATTAAATGTTTATCAATTGTCTAGTTGCCATAATACAAGCTCTGCTTAGTTTGAGCTAGATGGTGTTGTGTGTATGCTCTTTCCTAACATTAAAATCCTATAACAATCACAAAACCACAACCAAGCCCACTCTTTCTCCAATCTCCTCGCATCAACGTCACCGGTAAATCAATCTATCTTTATAATAGTCCGTATTGAGGCCAATAAGAAATACGGCCTTCATAAAACGGCCTCAGTGAGGCCTTAGATTTATCGACAGGCTTATTGACGTTTGAGGCCTGCCATTCAGGTGGACCGGAGGTTGACAACGATTTGTTGTGAAAAATGTGAAAATATTGCTTCAGAATCATGATGGTTTTAAAATATGCAACTATATTTAAAGAACAAAAATACTATGCATTGCATAAATAACGCTTTGTCAATATGGAGATGTATTGGGTTCGATGCCTCGATGGCGTAGTGTTTAGTGTAACCGACTGCCACGGCTGAAGTCGCGGGTTCGATTCCCGCACAAGTCAAACATGTATGGACATGGATGTTTGTCTTGGTCTGGGTGTCTCTATGTATAATATGAATGTATTTACAAAAAAAGTATATATGTATGTTTATTCATGTCAGTTCTCTATATTCAGGACCGATGTCATAATAAATGACCAAACTGATCTATCAAGCACTTTCGGTTATCTTGTATAAAATAATTATATATTTTTTGCTAAATGGGAGCTAGTTCAGCACATGCCAGGCTAAGAAAGACTGGCGCTGGTTTCAACTAGATGCCTTTTGTGACTGCAATTAATTGGAATAAAAAATATTTTTCCATGTTATTGGGGCGAACGTAATCACGCAAAGGGGCGAATGTAGTCATTTGTATATGAATATAATGTAACGGTAATTAACACGATATATATTTACGTAACATTCTGGAATATTTGACGTTTTGATCAGGTTGTATTAGCGGTGGTCAAAAATTAAAAAGGTGATGGGTCTTGCCTATTGGGTATTGTAAAAAATTTTGCGTTGCTACAAATAATATTTTTGAATCAACACACTGCACGGACAAAGCAGTAGGATTGAGACGAGCAGCGATAGCTCAGTGGGAAAAACCACCAGACTGCAATGCAGAGAGTCTCGGGTTCGAACCCACGTCGCGCACCTCTGACTTTCGGAAGTTATATGACGTTTCGAAATTATGTGCGTATTGATTGACAATTATCGCCTGCTCCGTGCCTCGGAGAGCACGTTAAGCCGTCGCGTCGGTCCCGGCTACCATGAACATCTATGGCAGTCGTTATTGGGAGAGTGTCGACACAAAAGATCCCACTGGGTCGAAGTGTCGCCGGTCTGCACTGACTGGCCCCCACATAAGATAAGAAGATTGAGACACAAACCAATAACTTTTATTTTCCAACCATCTAAATCCTTCTAGTATTCAATTGAATAAAATTGAATGTACTCAGCGTATTGAGCGTACGAAGCGCACTCACCTATCTGCGGCAGGTTTGTTCAGCGTTGGCTCTAATAACGCGGTGTACCTACATCTGTTCGTATGCACCCGCTGCTACTGGGAAATATACTGCAGTTTAACACATAAGCGACTGACTTTCTTCACATGTCTTTTAAAATGGAGTGAAACTAAGCATAAATAGGTATGAACGTAACTATGTAACTGTGGCGAATTTAATCATGGACGTAATACGTTAGGACGGTTTTTGACGAGCTGTTTTCGACATGTTATAGGGGCGATTATCGTAATAGGGGCAATCATATTACTGTCAACCAGGTACAGTTCTCAACGAGATGGTTGTAAAAACCCAGGATTCAACCTCTTCATCTTAAATGTACATCATGTGACCCACAGGTTCTTTTGACCCACAGGGCCCATATTCAAACTCGGCCGAGGTATGACCTCAAGGTGTCTGCACACCAAGTTACAAGTCAATCGGTCCAGTGGTTTCGGAGTTATGCCGTTCACTAACAGACAGACACACAGACCCACATAGTGTGTTCATTAACCTCTTCGAAGAAGACTCAGAGTTTAATAATTTGCTGGTAGAAAGAATTCTACTACAGAAGAACCCTTTAACCGAACTTTTTACCGCGTCCTGGAGTAAAATTTAGCGTATTTTGAAAGATAACGATGGCACAACGGTATTAAATGTCGCAGCTTTGCAAGAGTTTGGTTTTGGTCCTCAGAGTAAGTCTTTTGGGCTTTTCAATCAAGAAATTCACAGAAGCAGCACGGAGTCTGGGATTGTACTTGATAGGCAGTAAAAGAGCAGACGCCGAGCCGAGACATAGGATGTAAAACATAACATACAGCGAAAGGTAGGTGGAATAAATCACAACGTATGCCTTCAAGGATATAGACATAAGATTACATACATACAGGTTGTCCGATAATTAATGGATAACCTTAAAATGTAAACCTTAAAAAGTAGTAGAACTGATGGCCGTTCAGAAAAACATGAAAAAAAGTGTAATGCTTAGTAATACTATTTTTTTTTTTATCTTTATTTAAAGGAACTTCGTCAATATTGACGATGTCGTCCTTAGTGTTTTTTTGTAGTCATACTTTTGACTGACAAAAAACCCAGGGAATTCATTCATTTATGGTCGTAGTGTACAAGAAAGTTAAATAGGATAATTAAAAAAAAATCATATCTAAGTAAAGTAGTTAGGATGGACTTTTTCATATTTTTTTCTGAATGGCCATAAGTTCTACTATAAGACATTTCAAGGTTATCCATTAATTACCAGACATATTATTATAAACAACTTTTATTCTGGGACGTTGCAGAAATCGCAAAAAAGAAACAGCTTTTCCATACATTTTGCCGAGGTCAAACTCCAATTTTGTATCGAACAGCTGATTCTTTTTTTGCGATTTCTGCAATGTCCCAGAACAAAAGTTTTTTTATAATAACAAGTACAATCACCCTCTGAGAGGTTTTCACTTTACTAAGAATAACCTTGTATATATATTATATACATAACTTTCTGTAGGGTAGTATGAGGGCGGTGTGGAGGCCACTGCTCTTAGACCACACGACTGCTTACCATCAGGTGGAGCGTGGTCATTTTGACGTGCAAAATAAAAAAATAAAATAAAAAGTTTTAAATCGCTACCTGCTTATAACTTAGGCTACAACTTAAAACAGTAATGCGATTTACGAGCGCGATAACTTAGTTTTGTATGAGAAAGAATTATATTTTGTCGCGCGTGTCGCGTGTGTGTCGCGGAACATCGTCGCGTTGTCGCCACAGCGACACAGCGGCACCGGCGCTAATAAAATATTTGTATTTTATTTACGAGCCAGTCGGCTGACATGTTTGGTTGTAAGGCTCTTTATGTCAAAGAATATGGACGTCTTTATGTAAAGTGGGTTAACATAATGGATTTGATATTTTATTGGTGTTTTAATTTGTTGTTTCAACACCGTTTTACTAATATGAGTATGGAACTGCCTCCGTGGCGCAGCGGTAGTAAATGCGACTGTTGTGCATGAGGTCTCGGGTTCGAATCCCGGGTCCGGCCAACAAAAGGTTAAGTTATTCTGTTAAGAAATCTCAATGCACCCCGTATCTCGACAAGCACGTAAAGCCGTTAGTTCAGCGCCTGATCTCTCTCCAGTCGTTTCGGATTATCCGTCCGGTTAGGAAACAGAGAGTGCACTATAATATCTCCTGCGCAGATGGCCAGTCTCCGTTAAGATTGGCCGCCATTACCTATATTCGGTCTGGAGGACATTATTATTTATACAAATAAATAAATTTGAAGTATCTGTTTGTAATGTCAAAATAACAGCTTTTTATCTAATGCATATGAAAGTATATAAGGTACCTACACGAAAACATCTATTTTTAAAATTTTTGTCTGTCTGTTCCGGCTAATCTCCGAAACGGCTGAACTGATTTTGACGGGCTTTCACTGGCAGATAGCTGATGTTATAAGGAGTAACTTAGGCTACTTTGATTTTAGAAAAAAGAATAGGGATCCGCGGAGACAAACACTTTTTAGTTAAAATCTACGTGGACGAAGTTGCAGGTAACAGCTAGTTACTAATATGAGCTGTAAGTAGAATGCTTATATTTATATGCGTACGATCGTGAAGTTGATGCCTGGGTCGGGCAGAATGTTCTTGGATTATTCTATTATGACATTCCCAGTTCACAGCACTGGATCTAGTATTTTGTCCGGTAGACTGGTATAGGCTTGCTATAATATGTAGGACTTAAAACAATAGCTTGGAATATGGGTTTGATTCCTCTGTTAGGAAATTCTCAGTAGGGAAGTTTGTCTTTTGGCTTTCTCCTGTTATGTGGGACCTATAGCAATGTAGGTGTAATATACGTATTTGATTTCAGTCGAAGACTTGCGTAATTTTTAACTGTGAATTTTAGTAGCAGCTTCTTGTCTTCTTCTTCAGCTTCGAATATCGAACATATATACATATATACATGTGGAACGAATGGGAGAAGATCGAGCTGCCAAAAGAGCATATCTCGGGCGTCCCACCAAGCGCCGTCCGGTGGGTCGTCCAAGGTACCGCTGGAAAGACGAAATAGCTAAAGACCTGAAAGAGATGAATGTGCTCGATTGGTCTGACTTGCCACAAAATAGGAAAGAATGGCGCACTTTAATGTCGGAGGCCAAGATCCACTTTGGATCGCTGAGCCAGTGAAGTAAGTAAGTAAGCTTCTTGTCTGGTACTAAACCCAGACGGCAAAAGGCTTACTATCTTTTTAAGCGCTAAACACAGCTAGTGACCTGTGAGGGTAAAACGCCTCTGGCTTCGTAGATATACAGACTGAAACAAGTACTTAAACAGTGAAATTAAACCCCTCCCATAAACATTCTAAACTTTCAAACTTCACACCATAGACAGTTCTTAACACCATAACCCATGACTTTTATGGCGGATGCACCATAAACGATTTATTCGGTTCAACTTAATATTTATATCTCACAGACATGGATATTACATTAGATTAATATGGTGTCAATTTAAATGTGTTATGGTCGTAAACCACAGATGGTTTATGTGCCCTGTGACGTCATCGGCTACTGAGTTAGGCTCAGCCATCTTTTATTTTTATGTAATGTGTAAGCATTACATCTCATTTTTCTTGTTACAAAGGTGGTAAACAGAGCATTTAGGACACTACTCGACGATCTGGAGTAACGGCATAATTTAGGCTTAGGCCTATGGTAAAGCAAAAAATAAGAATACCAGGGGTCTAGACACTTAAAAACCGGCGAAGTGCGAGTCGGACTCGCGCACGAAGCGTTCCGTACCATTAACTCTAAAAACGGCAAAAAAATCATGTTTGATGTATGGGAGTCCCTTTAAATATTTGTTTTCATCATCATCATCATCATCAGGCTATAATAGTCCACTGCTGGACATAGCCCTCCCCCAAAGAGCGCCATAGCGCCCTGTCTTCAGCTTGCCGCATCCAGCATCTGCCTGCAGTCTTTCGCAGATCGTTTATATAGATATTCACATATTTCATTATTATTGGTTTCAGATATTTGTTTTATTTTGATTTAATTATTTATTTTTAAAGTAAAAATTTAACTAAATATTCTGTGAATATTTCAAGCGTCTACCTGTTGCCGTTATCTATATCGAGCAAAATCGAGCAAAAAAATCACGTTTGTTGTATGGGAGACCCCTTAAATATTTATTTTATTCTGTTTTTTAGTATTTGTTGTTATAGCGGCAACAGAAATACATCATCTGTGAAAATTTCAACTGTCTAATTATCACGGTTCATGAGGTACAACCTGGTGTTAGACGGACAGACGGACGGACAGCGGAGTCTTAGTAATAGGGTCCCGTTTTAACCTTTGGGTACGAAACCCTAAAAAGAAGTTGCTGTGCTGCCAATTAGCGATGTGTCGTTGCTAAGAAAGATATATTCGAATAATCGAAAGATGTTTCATCTCGTATTGGAATGATAATTAATCAATGTATTATTGATAGCCATTCGCAAATACATTATAATTATATCATTCGCTTATTTTGAATCATTCGCATCATAATCATAACCCGATTGTATAACTTGGCGGCTTTTTAAGTTTCTTTGTGTCGTTGTCACAGATTCTCTTCGAATCATAATCTAAACATGATCTGACGAACTAGTGGACAGACGAGCCGCTTATTTGCACTGTTGTCTTGTGTTGTCTTGTGTGTGGGGGCCAGTCAGTTCAGACCAGCGACACTTCGACCCAGTGGGATCTTTTGTTATTTGCACTGTTAAAACGTAATCATATAATCCACATCAACAATTCGAATCAATAGAAAATTATTACGATTCGATTTTTATTGATTACCTCACTACAGCTTTTACTAACAAAGATTACATTACTTTTCTGTTGAATTTGTTGTCATTAGAAGCATGGAAACCCTTTTTAATATAGGCAAAAATACAAGCTACTGCAGTTTTAACGAAAGTCCAAATATATATCGGTATATTGTATTTGACTTCATTTCATGTACGAGCATGCTCTACCGGTATCCTATTACTACAAGACGGATTCCCAGTCGTACAATCTGAAAAACTGCATCAAACGAAACCCTTTCAATACAGCCCCGGATCGGAAATTAAATTCTGTTGCACAAACTTATTTGAACCTCAATACACGCGAAAATGTGCCTTATTTCTTTCATATTAAAGTTTTATGTGGTGCAATTGTAAGGTGGTATTACGATGTTCTTTGGAGACAAGAAGGGTGGGTGGGATTGCATCCCAGCTGCGGTAAGTAGGTCAGCTGATGTCGCTGCAATAGGCGTTTTGATGCAAGCAATTTTGAGTATTGCCTTCCGTAGCTAGGCCACTGTTTTAGAATGCTGTTTGAATAAAATATTTCGTAGAAGGAATTGATTTTTCTGTATTATCTATATATTAATACGTGAAGCGAAAACTTTGGATCCCTTTTTATGAAAATTGGGCGAACGGAGGAGTATGAAATTTCGCACACTTATAGTTTATACAGAGAAGAAGTGACGAATGCTAATATTTATATAAAATATGTATTAGAAATACATTAAATTAATTAAAAAGCACCACACGCACACAACCATGCATTTGACACACGCAGTCGAAGCGCGTAACTATGGTTACATATATCAATATATAATGACATATATCAGCAATATCTTACAGGCAAACTTTGGTCGAATTTCGAGCACTAGGCGACCGCTAGTTATTTGTAATTATGTAATCTTTTTTTAAATATTTACAAGTGCTTACTAGGCATCTGTAAAGGTCTTAGTATAGGATTGGGGTAGAATAATGTGACTATTATAAATATTATGAGTTTTAGTTTAACATTCTGTACGCTCTTTTATTGTAAATATGGATTCTCAGTAATAACTTAGCGATAGCTCAGTAGGGAGACCAACAGACTGCAATGCAGAGGGTCTCGGGTTCGAAGCCACGTCGCGCACCTCTGACTTTCGGAAGTTATATGCGTATTGATTGACAATTATCGCCTGCTCCGTGACTCGGAGAGCACGTTAAGCCGTCGGTCCCGGCTGCCATGAACATCTATGGCAGTCGTATTAGGAAGTCAGTGCCCTCTAATATCCTGACACTGGTCTAGCCTTAGGGTATCGTTAGCCTTCGGATTGCGGTGGTCAGGTGGCAGCCGCTCCGTGTAAAAACTGATAGCTATCCAATCAAATCCGGTTAGACTCGGAATCCGACCCCAAGTGACTTGGGAATAATAAAGACTAGGGAGAAGACTTAAGTTTTAAAATTATGTAATAAAAGTGTTTTAAAAAAAGTACAAAGTAGTATTATTAAAAAAAAAACTCATTCTAATTAGAATAATGGATTGTCATGGATCAAACACTCAACTAATAGACGCAAGCGACCTTTCAAACCACTGCACCGTGTAACAAATAACGACGCACTGGAAATGACGTCACGAACGCTCGAATATAGTTAAATCCGAATGACGTAATAAGACGTTTGGTACAATAGTACAAGGTAAGGGCGTTTCTAAGATAATTGGTACAAAGGAAGCGAGGCTTGATTTAATGCTTACGCCACAAATCCGCAAGACATTGAACTATTGCACGGAACTTAGAATTGTGAGAGCTTTTGTGCAGTAATAATAATGATATTATTGTAGGGTAGATAATGCACTTTTTTATTAATGTCAAACTTTAAAATCTAGTATAATCCTTATTAATCTTTACTTCCTTACTTAATAATAATATCCTAATCCTATCCTAATCGTAACTAATATTATAAAAGCGAAAATGAGTTTGTTTGTTTGTTACCTTTTCGCGCCTAAACCACTGAACCGATCATTCTGAAATGTTGCTTATACATTGTCAGGTGTACAGAAACGGCCATAGGCTACCTTTTATCCCGAAAAAAATTACTGTTTCCGAGGAAAACAATAATAACATTCTTATTTATAATAGATGGCGCCACGTGTCTTTCGAATCATGATTGAATGATATTATTATATGCTAGCTTTTGCCCGCGGCTTCGCTCGCGTTAATTTAGAATTTGACAATCAATTCGGTTTGTACTCTGCTTGTAATAATATATTAATAATATAATTCAATAATGATTCGAAAAACACGTGGCGCCATCTACGAACGTTATTGTTGTTTTCCTCGGGAACAGTAATTTTTTCGGGATGAAAGGTAGCCTATGTCCGTTTCTGTACACCTGACAACGTATATGCAAAATTTTAGGATGATCGGTTCAGTGGTTTAGGCGTGAAAAGGTAACAAACAAACAAACAAACTCATTTTCGCTTTTATAATATTAGTTAGGATTATTACAAGCAGAGTACAACCCGAATTGATAGTTAAATTCTAAATTAATGCGAGCGAAGCCGCGGGCAAAAGCTAGTAATATTATAAATTCGAAAGTAACTCTGTCTGTCTATCTGTCTGTCTGTTACCTTTTCACGGCTAAACCACTCAACTGATTAAGATGAAATTTGGTACAGATATAGTTTAAAACCTGGGGAAGGACATTTCTTTTTAATTTTTTTTTTGCTCATCGAAATGACCACACTCCACCTGATGGTAAGCAGTCGTGTGATCTAAGAGCAGTGGCCTCCACACCGCCCCCACAGTAGCCGAGGCGATGTTGAGGTCTCTACTTTGACGGCCTGAGAAGATGCTTTTTCACGCCCCGCTTAAAGGACCCAGGATTGAAGGAAGAAGGAAACACGTGCCTTGGCAGAGAATTCCATGCCTTGGTCGTTCGGCAGAGGTATGAGGACCCAAACTTTTTGGTACGCGCTCTAATCGACTCTACCGTGTAAGGATGGCATCTGAGCCCAGCACGCGTTGTTCTGGATAGGAAAGGGGAGGCATAGGCTACTTTTTATTGATTAGGTACCACGCAGGCGGAGCCGCGCGCAAAAGCTAGTAATATATAATTAGATTTTGCCCGCGGCTTTGCTCGCGGAAAAGCTTAGGTTATGTTAATAACAGTAAGTACTTTCTTTAAAGTAAAATATATCCTATGTTTCTCGGTGATACTATAGCTGTCTAATGGTGAAATAGTTTTTAAAATCGGTTGGGAAGTTTTGGAGTTAAACCTTTATAAACAAACAAACTAAGAAAAAGTCAAATCTTTCCTCTTTATTATATTAGTATAGAAAAGCGATTCGAATCTGGCAGTTGGGCTGATTGTCAAATGACAGAAAAAGGATGCACGATACAAACTGACGTAACCGCTATTTAAATCTAGCTGTTTGAGGGAGATAGATAGAGAAGATATTCCTAGTGCGAGAGTTGTCTTTTTAAATACAAAACTGACAACTAATAATAATATATATTTGGGTACTAGACAATGGATAAACATACATACATATATACTTTTTTTTTGTAAATACATACATATTATAGATAGAACGCAGCCCGAAATAAATGAAAAAAAATTCGCTTAACTATAAACAGTTTTAGAAACACCCAGACCAAGAGAAACACCCATGTTCATGCACACAAATGTTTGACTTGTGCGGGAATCGAACCCGCAACCTCAGGCGTGGCAGTCGGTTACACTAACCACTACGCCAATATATTTTCTTAAAACACTGAACGTTACAAGTCCTGCAAGCCGCTTTTTAAACGGTCTCGCATTCTCACTCTATGTATGTACAGGGTGTCCGGTCGCAATTTACACATTTTGAATACACTTTATTTCTGAACGAAAGCAGCTACAGGGGCGCGGGGGCAGGCGTTAGAAGCACCAGCGCTGTATATACTAGAGACAGAAAAATTTCTCATGCAACACCCTAACTTGTTTAAAAAAGCAAGACACTTATACCTTCTTAACACCAGACATCCCGACAGAATTGTATTGCAAAAAGTCTAAGCATTAATTAAAAATTTGAGAATTATTTATGATGTTTATTTGTTTTTGATTTTAAAATTTGCATGTCACAATTTGGCAAAATGTATATGACTTCAATTATATAATATTCCAACTTATGTACCTACATTTTGTGCAAATAAAACTATTCTTTTCTACATAAACGAATAACAAAGCAGGGGTGAATGTCCCCTATGGCATTTAATCCCAATGCAATTAACAATTAACAAAGTAGATGGTTCCTTTCATCCCTTCGATAAAAGTATCCCTTATTAATTAAAACATATAATTTCCCCCGTGTTTGTTTGACATGTCTTTGTTTTAATGAAAAATTATTATTTCATTTTAGCTTCTCGACTTTCCTTGCAATATGCAATAGGAAATGTACTCTGTTACCTGTAGCGTAGAGTTGAGTTTTGTCTGAAGAGTTTTAGTTGGAACTATGAATACTGTTTGAAATTGATTTATGTAGTGAAACAGCTTAACAATTAGGTAGGTTTAATCAATTTGATAATAACTTTACATCCTAATCCTAACTAATATTATAAAAGTGAAAATGAGTTTGTTTGTTTGTTACCTTTTCACGCCTAAACCACTGAACCAAACATCCTGAAATTTTGCATACATTGTCAGGTGTACAGAAACGGACATAGGCTACGATTTATCCCGAAAAAAATTATTGTTTCCGAGGAAAATAATAACGTTCTTATGATAATAAATGGCGCCATGTGTCTTTCAAATCATGATTGAATTGTATTATTATTTTATTATACAAGTAGAGTACAACCCGAATTGATTGTCAAATTCTAAATTAACGCGAGCGAAGCCGCGGGCAAAACCTAGTATAATTATATAATCACGCCTGAGCTCTATAGAGTAGGTATACTACGATTTTCCATTTTAAGCCCTTCCTTCTTTTTTAACCGACTTCAAAAAAGGAGGAGGTTCTATATTCGGCTGCATGTATTTTATTTTATGTATGATCACCGATTTCTTCCCCATTTGTGGACCTCAAACGAAAAATAATTCTAATGAAATCACTACAAAGACCTAATACAAATAACTTCAAAAACCGTTATGTACAAATGGTAGAGTTGGTTTTTGAGTAGTAGAGCCTCGCTGATTTCAGCATGAATGGGCCGGCTCGACCGGGGAAGGACTACCCTCTCACAGAATATCGACGTGGAATAGCAGTAGTCCTATTGTTGTGTTTCGTTCGGTGAGTGAGAGTACCGGAGGCCCAATCACCCCCTTTCTCCCATCCCGCTCCCTTTCCTTCCCACGTCCTTTCCTAAAGGGTCGGCAACGCGCAAGTGATGCCTCTGGTGTTGCAGGCGTCTATAGGCTACGGTGACCACTTACCTTCAGGTGGGCCGTATACTTGTTTGCCACCTGCACTGCCCGTTTGGGTTATATCGCTTGGCACGAGCCCCTCTCCTTCTCACGCGTATTACGCGCGCGGTGCGGCGCGGCGCAGGGCCTATCAAGCCTATTTGGCTTGGCATCAACTTCAAACAGATCAGTAGGTAAGTACCTAGCAGGTATAATAATACTTTATTTAAATTAAGAAATCTATACTAATGTTATAAAACTGAAGAGTTTGTTTGTTTGTTTGCTTGAACCCGCTAATCTCAGGAACTACTGGTCCGATTTGAAAAATTCTTTCAGTATTAGATAGCCCATTTATCGAGGAAGGCTATAGGCTATATATCATCACGCTAAGATTAATAGGAGCGGAGCACCAATGAAGAATGTTTTAAAATCGGAGGGTTTTTTCTTTTGAGAGCTTCCGCTGCGTGCGCTGCGTAAACAGTTAAAGTTTCGCAAAAATCATGTATGACAGAATTGTTCCTCTTAAAAAGTTCTAAAAAAAAGTCCGTGACAGCATATATCTATCTTTTAAGGTTGGCTCACTATAACCTTTTTTATGCTAACCAAAATTGTTCTAAAATAATGCATTATTTGCGAAGGTGTTTTTATTAACATGATATTAATCCTTATTCAAATAAATACGTTATTCATCACAGGTATTTAATTTAAAACAATATTGCCCTTTACATCATTCGATTTCAATGAATACCTTAGGAGATATCGCAGTTTTAAAATAACATCGCAGCAAAATAATGATAACGAAGTCGTGGGTTAAAGTTAGCGTTAGCCCAAAGTAACTATTCCACGCGGACGAAGTCGCGGGCAGAAGCTAGTACCTATATATTTCTCGAATAATATATTAAATAGGTAGGAGGGCAGTTCACAGAAGTAAAGTTTTTCGTTTATTAAGATTTTGTAATAATTTAGTATTTACGTAGGTACGTTATTTTAAACGCAATTGGAAATCTGTAAAAGAGAATTGTTACACATTCCTATACTTTGAATTAAATCTTTCATTAAGTTAATTTTTCGCTTTTTAGTGCTGATGTTTTATTTTTTGAAGTCGGTTTCACATTTTTTTTAAAGTTTGTCTTTGTTTAATAACATACAATTCTTGCACGGCCACGCAGCGATCTCGAGTTCTATAACCCATTCGCTGTCCCGTGATAGACACAATACAAAATCTATTGTTATGTGATTCATCGGACAGGGAACCTGTTAAACAATTAATTATCGCTTGCTTCGCAGTGAAGGGAAACACCTAGAGGAAACCTGCTTCTCTGAGAGTTCCCCATAATGTTCTTGAAGATCTGAAGTCTGCCAACCCGTACTGTGCCAGCGTGGTGGAATATGGCCTAACGCTTCTCTCGCTGAGAAAAGACCTATGCCCAGCAGTGGGACAGTTTATATACAAGCTGTGGCGTAAATAATGGATAACTCTGAAACTGTCGACTGGCCAGATTATCATCTATCATTTACTCCACTTATATTACCACACAGTGTAGTACTTTTTTTCGATACAGGAGCCCAAAAATGCATAATTCCTTAGAAAACATGTTAAAATTTGAGAATAAGTATTTTTTGCGAAGTTGTATTAGATTGTAACAAAAAAACTTGATACTGGTCTGATGATACAAGTATTCAGGAGTGACATAAAAAAACATTCCATTATTTTTGCTCGTAATAATAGAGACTGTATAGAACTGCCTATAGTAAAAAAGCTCTACAAAATGGAGAGTTTTGAGTCAAGTGGTGTTAAAGATGTCTTAACTGGTATAAGTGTTTTTTGCTGCTATCGTAGTCCATATGACAGAAATCTTGAATGTTTTATGCAGAGACTAGAAAAACTATTAGAACACCTTTTTAATGAAGACAGTTGTATCTGCGGCGATTTCAATATAGACCTTTTAACAGATAATAAAAAAAGTAATGACTTGATCAATCTACTGAAATGCTATAATTTCAGGCAACTTACTGACTCTACTACGTTTATTCGCAACGAGTCAATTTCCTGTATCGACAATATATTTACTAATTTGCCAGAAACCTGCTTTCAAAGCTTTGAGGTGGACCATAATGGCCTGGCTGATGGTCACGCGGGACTGATATGTAACTTAAAAGTAAACAATAAACTACTCGTAAACAACAGGCACAATGTTCTCTATGTCGCAAAAAGATTGTTTACCAAAAGTAACGCTAGTAAATTCAGGCTAGAGCTTATAAATAGGAATTGGAATAATATAGGCATAAACACGTTTATCAAACAATTTGATGTTATTTTTCGACAAACGTTCAAAAAAAGACGAACGCAGGTTCGTATGAATTTACAAACTAATTTACCCTGGCTTACAAAGGGAGTTAAGGTTTCTAGTAAGATGAAACGTTTTTTGACAGTTAGTAAAAGTTGTAATAATGACCCTAGTATTATAAACTACAGTAAAAAATATATCAGAACGTACAAAAAGGTAATAAAGGCGGCTAAAAGATTGGCTGTACAAAACGAGATCACTAAGTCTAAAAATGTACCAAGGCATATATGGAAAATTGTCAATAAACACAGAAATAATGTACAATGTGTCAAAGAAAACTTAACTCTGAAAATTGATAATCAAGTAATAAATGATCCGACTAAGGTAGTCAGCATTTTTGCAGAACAATTCGGTCGCAATTTTAAATTTACACCTTTACAATCAGACAGAGCAATTGAAATTCTGGAAGCGTGTACAAATAGAGTTGTTAGTGATCTGAAATGGGACCCTATAACTCCAAGAGAAATTTTTAAGTTGGTCTCCAAAATGGAGCACAAATTCTCATGTGGTTTTGACGAAGTCCCCATAACAGTGATCAAGAATAATATTGATATATTAGCAGAGCCACTGAGTATATTTTATAACAAATGTTATGACCAGGGTACCTTCCCAGAGCAGTTTAAGACGGCAAAAATTATTCCTGTCTATAAAAAGGGGGCTAAGAATGACTCTAACAACTACAGGCCTATTTCTCTGCTACCAACGTTGTCAAAAGTATTTGAAAAGTTAATAAAAACTAGGCTCACTGGGCATTTAAATATTAACAAAGTCTTAAATCAGCGACAATTTGGTTTTCAAAATAATGTTGGCACACAAGATGCGATAGAAGCTATGTTAAAGGATGTTGTTGATTGCTTGAATGAAAGGAGGAAGGTAGCAGGTTTATTCATAGACTTAGCTCTGCATTCGATACCGTTAGTCATGAAGTACTGCTAAAAAAGTTAGATCACTATGGTGTTAGGGGCAAAGTGTTTCAACTGCTTGAATCATACTTGCAAAATAGAAAAATGTTTGTGGAGGTTAAAACAGTGGACAAACAGTGTCACAGCAAAGACAGAAGTAGATGGGAGAAACCACATACATCTAAAATGACTGAGATGAGACGTGGTGTTCCCCAAGGTTCAGTTTTAGGTCCATTATTTTTTATTATTTTCATCAATGATCTAGCTAATTACGTAACTAAATTATCAATGGGCACCGCAAAATTAATAATGTTTGCTGACGACACTAATGCCATTGTCTCGGCCAATGACACTGATGGTCTTAATGTAAAAATCAATGCTGCTTTACAGATTTTTCATGATTGGTTTACATTTAACGGTCTCAATGTAAATCCTAGCAAAACAAATGTCATGCTGTTCCGGTCTACGGAAAAAAAGAAAGACAATATATGTTGTGTTACTAACGGCGAGAGTGTCAGCTCAGTACATTCGGCTAGATTCCTCGGTGTTCACGTTGATGAACATCTTAACTGGAAACAAGAACTTACTATTCTGGAAGGGTCCATTAGCTCGGCTTGTTATGTTTTGAGAAGTCTGCGTAACGTAGTCGGTGTTTCACATCTTCGGCAAGTCTATTTTGCTCTAATAGAGTCCAAACTTAGATATAGTATTATGTTCTGGGGAGGGAGCTATGACTATAATATCCAAAGGGCGTTCATACTACAAAAAAGGGCAATTAGAACTATAGTTTGTATTAGACAAGATGTATCTTGCAGAAAATACTTTCAAGATTTAGAGATACTGACTGTACCGAGTTTGTATATTCTGGTATTGCTCACCAATTTTGCAAAACACATATCTGAATATGAAACGCAAGAAGCTAGAGTAACAAGGGAGAATACGAGAAGGAAAGACTTTCAGTCTAAAACTGTTCCTCATCTGAATATTGTTAAGCATAGTACTTCTCATAGATCGATCAAGTTGTTTAATAAATTACCTATCGAACTAAAAACATTATTGTACAAGTCCGAGTTTCAAAAGAAACTAAAAACATTTCTTTTGAAGGGGTGTTACTATTCAGTTGATGATTTATAAATAATGTGTCATTGACATCTTTATTATTATTTTTTTTCTTTTTCTCTTTCTGATTTAATAATGTAATATAATATATCCATAATATGAGTAAGTGACTGTTTATCTTAAATAATTTAATGATTTGAATTTATAATGCCATTCTGTAGTTTTTATAATTTTTATGTAATAATTTTCAAACACGATGTAAAAAATGTTATTGAATAAATGAATATGAATATGAAAACAGAAGGAGAAATTGTCGCCAATTGTAGAAATGGCAGCTGATTTTGTATGAGTAAGTACGATTTTTATTTAAAATATTAAAAATCTATATATTAAACGTAAAGCAAAAATTTTGTACCCCTTTTTACGAAAATTGCGCGGGCGGAGGAATATGAAATTTGGCACAGTTAAGGTTTAAATGCAGAACGAGGGGCGAATCCTAATATTTATATAAAATATCCATTGGAAATACATTAAATTAATGGAAAAACACTACACGCACACAACTATACATTTGACACACGCAGTCGAAGCGCGTAATTATGGTTACATATATCAATATATAATAACATATCAGCAATATCTTACAGGCAAACTTTGGTCGAATTTCGAGCACTAGGCGACCGCTAGTATCAATACATTGGTCATCCATGGGCATATGGTGATATAGGTGGGGTAAATGATAGATGATAATCTGGCAAGTCGACAGTTTCAGGTTTATCCATTATTTACGCTACACCTGTATATGGCTGATATTATTATCATTATATACTTTAGCTCTTATATAAAAAGAAGCAGCGAGGCGAAGACATTGATTTTAAAAGCAATAGGGTATGCATAACGTCCTAAAATTTTTTTATTTATTGACACCGCCCGCACTTAGGGTAATTTCTGTATTACGGGGACTTTACAAGCATTCAAACAATGGAAAAAAAACATCCAGACTTGGAACAACCATTATTCATCACACAATTTTTGTCCCGTGTGGGATTCGAACCCACAACACTTGGCGCAGTGACAGCGGCAAGGCGAACACTTAAACCACTACGCCATGCCGTGCAGTTTTTTAAAGTAACTAACACTTCATTAACTTATATCAATTTTAATCTATATATTAATACGTGAAGCAAAAACTTTGTACCCCTTTTTACGAAAATTGCTGGGACGGAGGCGTATGAAATTTGGCACGGTTAAAGTTTATATGGATAAGGAGGAGCGAATCCTAATATTTTTATAAAATATGCATTAGAAATACATTATATTAATGAAAAAACACTACACGCACACAACCATGCATTTGACACACGCAGTCGAATAGCGTTCGTAGTATTTCGTCTGACGTCGTACAATTCTTTGTAACTATGGTTACCTATACCTCATTTATATGTACGGCCTCGATGGCGTAGTGGTTAGTGTAACCGACTGCCACGCCTGAGGTCGCGGGTTCGATTCCCGCACAAGTCAAACATTTGTGCGCATGAACATAGATGTTTGTCTTAGTCTGGGTGTTTCTACATATGTATAATATGTACGTATTTACAAAAAAAAATTATATACACATTTATGTTTATCCATTGTCTAGTACCCATAGTACAAGCTCTGCTTAGTTTGGGCTAGAATCTAGATGGTGTTGTGTGTATGTCGTAGATTATTATTATTAAAACAAAATAGAGGAAAAAGAAAACAAAGTAGCAAGCTTAGGAATTTTGGTCGAATTTTGACCACTACGCGACCGCTAGTATGTATTAAGTGTTCAATATTGTAATACGATGACGTAGAGTATGTTTGTCTGTCCATCCAATCAAGGTAACACGATAGGTTCGCAAACAACAGCCACGTTCGCATCAACAGCTTTATAATAATGATATGAACTTCGATATTATGGGCTGTACAACTTTTATAGAAGAATATCTTGTGGTTTGGCTTCGCACGTGTTACTTTTAAAGTCAAAGTCATTTTAGATTATTAGAAATGCATCCCCGAAAAGGCGTGAAAACGGTAAAATCAGTTGTATGAAACTTTTTTATTGTTGAAGTTACATCTGTTGAAGTTAATATTTAGCTTTTTAGTTAGAAATTAAGACTAAATGGATAAAATAGACTCAGAAAATTTGTAACCTGTTAATTTTTAAGTTAGGTTCATACATGAAGATTGATATTTAACTGTTTTTTATAAAAAGAGTTGAGAAAATTTGGAATTTAAGGAGCTAAATATAGGCAGGTATATAAAAGTGTGCAAGGAAACTGTCAATTTAAAGTTACATACATGAAAGTCAGTATTTAATCGAAACGCAAAATCATAGTATTTCAGAATCATTCGAAAATTTCAATGCCTATTCCTATTTCTATCCTATTCCCAAGGTGAATGTAGGGCCATATTCACCTTCCTTATGTAGAGAAGTAACAAATAATGTCGTCGGCAGAGTGGAGCCGTCGTATGTCTTTATAACGGCCCAAACGGCGCAAAACTAGCCTTTAATTTGTCTGCAAGATTAATATGTTTGTGACTTACAAATGTTCGTGCGAGTTCTGGGCTTTTATACAATACTAGCTGTCCCGCGTAACTTCGCCTGCTGTATAGAAGAATTTTCGCCGTTTTCGCAACATTTTTTATAGTTGCTCCGCTTCTATTGGTCGTAGCGTGATGTTATATAACCTATAGCCTTCCTCGATAAATGGGCTATCCAACACTAAAAGAATTTTCAATTCGAACCAGTAGTTCCTGAGATTAGCGCATTCAAACAAACAAACAAACTCTTCAGCTTTATAATCTACTAGTTCTAAGTTTAGTTTTTTCTAGTTCTCCATAATGTTCTCGAAGATATGTGAAGTCTACCAACCCGCACTAAGCCAGCGTGGTGGACTATAGCCTAACCCATCTCACAGTGAGAAGAGGCCCGTGCCCAGCAGTGGGACAGTTTAATACAGGGCTAATATTATTATTATATTATATACACTTTTTCTATTAACTGAGCTCAGATCAGTATATCTGAGCTCAGTTAATCGAATATTTTTAGGTTTAATTAATCGTTTTAAATTGTTCTGTAATACTAAGCCGTTTCAGTGATTTAAAAGAGAAGTAAGAACCAGTCGATCTGGCTCCATTATCTTGTTGAAACGTCGTTGAATTGAAGAAAACAATATTGTTGTACTATTTACATTTAAAATGTTGGTGCATCAAGTAAGAAGAAAAGGTCTTTCCACGAGAACTTGATGATTCAATCGACAATCAATTCTTTTGCGCTCAATTTGATTCAATCCGATAATCGATTGTTTTCAGAAAAAATGTACATTATTACAGACAGCTACTAAGCTACTTTGATTTCATTGAACACCTTATTATCTAAATCAATCGTAAAACTGACAGACCGTAACATTATTGCACAAACCGTAACAAAAATCCGCAACTATTCGAGACGAATCTCGAATGCATAAGTACATAGTTTTTCATTCGATTACGCTCCATTGCTCTCAAGGATGCCACACTTATTGATTTAACAAAAAACTATTCAATTCATCGGAAGGTCGAACTACAACCCTGGTTTAGTTTATTCGTTTTTGAATGTTCACAGTGTTTTGATTCGCCAATACGAACGGTTGTTGGACGAAATAAAAAAATAAAAGTTAAACAATGGAGAAAAATATTTTTTTGTTTATCTGTATTGTTGCGTTCAGTACCGGTGTTTATATTGTTCAAGGTATGTTTTTGATTTAATTTTTATTTTATTGACTGTTCTTGTTGAAGGTAAATATTTCTATACAGATGGAGGAGTTGCGTTGGTACGCGATTAAAAAAGCCCAGGTTTGAATTTAGGATCAACTTAATCTAACTATGAACAACATTCGAAATATATTTTAATTGCTATTTAGCTCTCTTCCTCTCTCATAATTTGCTGTGTCCGACAGTGTTCATAATAATCTAATTCGTTTATAAGTCCACCTTTGAATAACATTAGGGAAAGCAAAAAAATATTTAGTATGGAGTTTTAACGATCGGAGTATGCTGTTTGTTATTGAATGACACCTGAATCGCTAAACAAATTTTGATGAAATATATATAATTCTTATCGAGTATTGAAGTGATCATGCATATTGTTTATCTTTAGATGCTTGACGTTTTGACCAGGTTACCGGCCGTAGTCACAAGCTGACTGGTTCGGCGATGTTATGGCTCCATAATATCTCCACTACGAACCCACTTTTTCTTATATCCAAATTAAAAAAAAAAAAACCTTATTTTGCAACTAATTTGAATACTATTTCGTCAAAAAGATTTATTTTGAATGCTATTTGCTCTTGTGTGTAATATAATTTACAAAATATGTTATACAGCCAACTATAGGAACAATCTTTGGCGGGAGAATGATTTAAAAAAAATTGGGGTCTTTGGGGACTGCCGATAGAAGTGAAAATTTTAATCTTTGATCACAAACACTTCTTTACAATCCAAAATAATTCAAAAATGGAAAGCGTTCGGTGATGATGACGCTATTTCCATGATTTTTGTTCACCCAAGAAGTGCTCAAAGCGCCTGAAGAAGTTTTCACTTAAAAAAAAGGGACGGGTCGAATGCTAGTTCCTGATACTCTCTTAGGTTATTACGGGGGTCAAAATTTCATTATCTTTTGATTAGGACGCACCATTTCTGAGATATTGTAAATATTCTAAAATAATTAAAAATGGAAAGCGTGGAAACGTGACGATGACGCGAGTTCTATGATTCTTGTTCAAAAAAATGTGTATTACATTTATGGTTGAACATAAATTATTGTTTAACGGGAAATAAATAACGATCTATTTATTTGCACGAATATATTATAAAAATGTGTCTTTGTAACTTTTATTCTCATAAGGTCCTCATGAACTCCAAATATTTAGAGTAGGTAATTTATTCAAGGAGGCGTGTAGTTTTCGGTTGCGACAACCGGCGGTGACGATACAGGGACCAGAAGGAAACTCACGTACTAGACCTTTTCTGAAAATAAAATACAAGTTAAAAGTTTCAAAGGCTTTCTGGGTTACTATAGCGTCAGGGTAATATCAAAATTGATTTGCTTTTAATAAATTAAAAATTTAAAAACCTCCGACACAAAATAATAAAAATAGTAATCGGCCATTTTGCGGTGGCGGCCATCTTGGATTTGAAATTTATCATAGTGAATAGTATTCTACTAGTCAAGTCATTTCATTTGATACCCATATTAAGGGGGTTGTGAAAAAATATGTAATCCGCTATTTTGTGGCGGCGGCCATTTAAGAACACTCCCGACTAATTCACATTTCATACAAAAAAAAAACGAAATCAAAATCGGTTCATCTGTTCGGGAGCTACGATGCCAGAGACAGACACACACACACACATCCTCTCTCACACACACACACATCCTCTCTCACACACACACACACACACACACACGCACACAGACACGTCAAACTTATAACACCCCGTCGTTTTTGCGTCGGGCTTTAATAAAAGGAACTACCGCACTAGGTTTAATTCCTTTTTCAGGGGGGACTTTATAAACATTTAAACAACGGACACAGAGAACCCTCAGATTTGGAATAACTATTTGTGGGTCACGGACTGATCCCTGCCGCCTCTTTTCGCCATCATCCTACGCGACAGCATTTTCATTCCCATCATTTAGATGGTTGGCAGTCCACAATTGTGCGTTACTCCAGAAATTTCTGCCTCGCACAAAAAAACTGTGAATTAGCTGTCGCCTGCGGTACTTCTGGACCAATACGACCATCAACACTTCAAGAAAAGAGCGTACTCTTTTTTAAAAGGCTGGCAACGCACTTGTAACTCCTCTGGTGTTGCAGGTGTCCATGGGTGGCGGTAATCGCTTACCATCAGGCGATCCATCTGCTCGTTGGTCGCCTAATTCATAAAAAAAAAGCTTTTTGTCCCGTGTGGGGATCGAACCCACAACACTCGTCGCAGTGGCGAGGCGACCATTTAAACCACTACGTCATCTGTGCAGGTTGTTTTATACTTTCAAGGCACAGGCAATAGAGCATACAGCCATGAAGCAAGGCTTTTAAAGATAAGCGGTTATTGTATAAATCACTTGCGCATAGACAACATTTTCAAAATGGAGTACTGTGCTGACGACGCATGCGTCAAACATTTTCTTGAAAATAGTATAATTTAATATAATCTTTTTAATAGCAGCAATAGCCTAGTGGGTACCGTTCGATTACCACGCAGAGGTCTCGTGTTCGATCCCAAGGCGTGCATCTCTGACTTTTCGAAGTTATGTGCGTATTAATAGTTGATTATCGCTCGCTTTAACAGTGAAGGGAAAAATTGTGAGGAAACCTGCATGTCTGGGCGGTCTCCATAATGTTTTCGAAGATATGTGAAGTCTGCCAACCCAGACTGGGCTAGCGTGGTCAACCCGTTCCCAGCAGTGATGCAGTTTTATACAGGGCTGATATTATTATATTTATTATATAGTAGGATTTAGTAAGGATGTTTACGCATATGATATCCACAAGGCATCTGAAATTAAGTATCTGTAGGATGGATTACATCCTCAGTGAGGCTGGGGCCACAGGTTTTTGCAGTCACAGTTGCGGTCGTGTCGGATTGCTGTCCCATCAGACTATAAGAATGAAGGAATAAAATATATACCTACTTATATTTGCGTTTACACTTGCTCTGTAATATACATATTGCACAGGTGGCTAGTTTCCATTAAGATGTACCAATGTGATCGAAATTGGTCTGGAAGATATATCTTCCAGACCAATTTCGATCGAGTATAGTTTAGCATCTAATCAGCAATGAGTTACCATATTCACTATAAAAAGCAGGCAAATCTGTCACTATCACACATCATTAATTCCACTAACTAAAGATGTCAAAATTACATTTAAAGATATGAAATATCTTACTTGCAGAAACATCCTGCTTTACAATGCGATAGCCTTTTAGATATCTCCTTGACCCGGTGCCGTCGTTCCACGGACTTCCAACACGTATATTCTGACTGGAATGAGCAGGACTTGTGCACCTCGCCCGTTGGACATTCTTTTCCTAGAAACGGCCACACAAAAAAGTTATAAAAATCATTGTATAGGATCGTTATCTAAATAAGTTGTTGCATGCGTAGCAGAGATATGCTTCAAGCAATCTAAAGTTTGCTTCATAACTTGCATGGAGTAAAATAATGCAACGGATTATATCCACCCAACTATTGCAATAGAAAATTGTTGTATGGAACTTCTCTGGTGGTGAACAGCCGCGTCCTGGGATCCAGGCGTAATCCAATTTGCGTATTCCCGTTGAACACAAGATATCGTTGATACGTGTATCGATTCTGCGCAAGGCTTCCTTAAAACAATTAGGTAAAGAATGAACGATGCGTTACATCTGCGCGTTTGTTTACATGGATACTGGATTTCAGCTTGGGCCTTTCAACTAATTACAAAGGCGAACCGAAGGTATCGTCTATCCTCAAGATAGACGATACCAAGCTCATAGGTCTGGAAATGTTGCCTCCTTATGTATAATTCCTCAGAACACAGTTCATTAAACTGCTTCTACAATATGCTATAATAAGAGGAGTTGTCTGAGATGTCTATGGCCACTGTTCATCCTTAAACTGCGAGCAGGTCTTCTGCCAAAAAATACATAACTTGGAAAAAGAAAGTGCGTCCGGTAGGGTGTCCAAAATTTTTGCTTTGTATATAAAGTGTGATGAGCAAAAATTGTCGCGTGCTAAGCTGTTTCAGATAATTTTTCCCATTGGATGCTCAGATCATGGACTACAGAATTTCTTTTCTATTGATCTCACAGAAGACTATGGAGGACTATGGAATTTTTTAACAATAGTATACTTACTTAGTGTAATAGATGTAACCTCCATTAGAAGACCAATAGTTGCCAGAACAAAGTTTAAAAATAAAAATTCTTCAGTCATATCGTTCAAAAAACAAATAAATATGGCTGGCTGACGAGAATGACACTAAACAAAAGTTATAAAAACACACTTGAACGTGTGAAATGCATTATTAATTAATGAAGAAGTAATTAACGCTAGATTAAATAAACGCATAGAGTTTCCAAGGCTATGTACTAAAAATCAATTACCTAATACACGTTTAAAAATAATTCTAATAGTCAACAAGTGCTTTTCTGGTTAACTTTTTCAGCAGTCTCGGAAAAATATGAACGAGGTGTCATTCGATTCGGAATGGCATGTAGAAGATTCTTGAAAAAATCAAGTTCCACTTGCAAAAATTGCAAAAGTTATAAACAATTAACTAAAAAAAAAGTAGGGGTTTAGTTTTTGCAAATATCGCAAAAACTAATCGAGATTTTTCAAATCTAAAAAGATTAAAGTGGACGAAATTTCCTAAAAAAGTCTCGACTCCCGGAATTGTAGGACCAATATTTATAATTTTCCCAGAGGGATGAAAATACGGCTGAAAACGGGTACTGTGGCTTATGCAAGCCACGCCTACTTCGGACACATTATCAATAAAAAATATTTAAACGTATTAAATATAAAATTTAAGAAACGAAAAAATTCAGGGGCTTACTGGATAGATAAAGGAACAATTATCCGCCGTAATTTCTTTTTACCACAATTTTTCAAATAGTATATTAATAATTTTCATTCCTCTGGGAAAATTATAAATATTGGTCCTACAATTCTGGGAATCAAGTCTTTTTATTAAGAAATTTCCTCCTCATTTTAAATCTTTTTTTAGATTTGAAAAATCTCAATCAGTTTTTGAGATATTTGCAAAAAACTAAACCCCTAGTTTTTTTTAGTTAATTGTTTATAACTTTTGCAATTTTTGCAAGCGGAACTTGATTTAAAAAAATCTTCTACGTGCCATTCCGAATCGAATGACACCTCGTTCATTTTTTTCCAAGACTGCTGAATAAAGTTGACCAAAAAAGCACTTGTTGACGAGACTATAAATCCGAGTTTACAATCATTTTTAGCAAACATTTTGAGTATCTGATCTGGCTAATATTCACTACTGTTCCTGACTTTCGCTTAAAGTAGAACGTATCTGCGTTTTCCCTGATAAGACAATAAGCTACGAACCCCAAAAAAGCTTGTACTCCTCGGAACGTACTCCGGAATCCAAAAAAGGAACGAATATCAACTAAGCACACATGTGCTGTGTGAAGACTCAAAACATCTCGCTTGTCGGTATCACTGATTTTAGGCAATTAATCACATACATATTCACATAACTCTCTATAACATTTTTCAATTACCAAAACCAAGTAATATTATTAATATTTACCGAAATAGTAATTCAATGGGAATTTCAAAAGAGTTTATTTAAGAAATATCTTCGAATTGCTCAGCAACTCTCCTAAGTGCAAGGGAGTGAGCCTATGAGAAGTTACTCAAGAGAAGATACAGCAACTGACCTAGGCTTCAATAACTTTAGTAAACTTACTAACCACTGAACGAATAAACTAATTTCAGGTGAAGAAGATACATTTATGAACGTCACACGTCTTTGTCACCTAACTTAATAAATGATTTACTTATTTATACCGAGTAACCGGGAACCGAGAAAACCTTTGCTATCTTAAAAGTACTCGGACTACTAAGAGGAAATGCCTCATTCTCGAATATTCACAAAATTCGCGATCATATACTTAGTCAATTTGGTAGCCTTTTTGTAAGAAAAATTCAAGCCCACTAGCCTTAATTACAGAATTGAATTTAAACCTAATCAATTAAAAGGTAATTTGTCAAGTGTGAAATAAAATGTACTTCTAATTAGCAAATTGGAAGAAAGACAGAAAACCGATAACAATTATTACTGGTTAAGTTCTTGGAAAATTTCTTTCGACACGTCGGTATTTATACAGGCTTCGTGATTTAGGTGTTAATCCAAGTATTGCAAAAGCAATATAATATATAAAATAAAAAAATAGCACATATATGCTAGGTCTGCCTTTTCTCAGTGTGAGAAGGGTTAAGGCTATCGTTCATTGCAGAAGAAAGGGGACATTAATACGATTGACATGATGGAATGCTAGCTTTCGAACAATGTTTCAATCAAAGAAGTCTTACTCTCCAGTTCTGGGTATATCGTCAGTCAGTGCCTTTGTCAATCCTTCTAATCTATAATTTTAAATTACTTATATTCTGGTTATCATGTCCAGCTATACTGATGCTCACACTTATGTTAGCAGTGGATTCACGTCAATAGTGCAGTAAATGAGGATTGAAACCTCGAGCTATTATTAATCCCATGCCTGCCACTCACATTTTCTTAATTTATATTATTTCTTCTAGATAAGAAGAAAGGAAGTTGAGTAATACTGATCAGTCTTTAATTATGTAAATCTTGTATTGTTTCAGAGGAATGTCCTCCTAATGAAGAATACCTTCTCTGCGGTTCTGCTTGTCCCTTCAACTGCTCGAGCCCTAACGGTCCGATTCTGTGCTCGGAGGACTGTGTGGAGGGCTGCTTCTGTAAGTCCGGCTACTTAAGGAATGAGAATGGGACTTGTGTAACTACCGATGAGTGCGTTGGTAAGTCTAAAAATTAATGTAGATTTTATCAATAATCAGGCTATAATAGTCCACTGCTGGACATAGCCCTCCCCCAAAGAGCGCCATAGCGCCCTGTCTTCAGCTTGCCGCATCCAGCATCTGCCTGCAGTCTTTCGCAGATCGTCATCCCACCTGGTCGGAGGGCGTCTTACACTACGTTTGCCAAGTCGCGGCCAGTGCAGTGGACTATTATAGCCTGATGATGATGATGATGATTATCAATAATGGTGTATCCCTCGAGAACAGTACTTTTTTCTGGATGAAACGAAGCGTGTTTCTTTGTGTACCACTGACAATGTGCATGCGAAATTTCGTGATGATCGACCGAGTAGCGTAAAAAAGCGTAATAAAGAAACTCACATTTGCATTTATAATATTAGTTCGGATATCTAATTCAACATTTTTTGTACATATTTTTAATTCATCTTTTTCAGTATTAATCAATTTTATTTAGTCATGTTATCCACACCTATTTGTTATATATCCAATTCATATTCTTTAGTAATAATGTACAACTTAACACGGTTCAGGTAGAGACGCAATTTGTGGCCCTAATGAAGAATTCCTGTCCTGTGGCACGGCGTGTCCTCTGACCTGCACTCAGCCAGAGCCTTTGACCTGCGGGCTAGCATGCAGCATGGGATGCTTCTGCAAATCTGGATACGTCCGAAATACTGCCAATGGTCAATGTGTGACGCTGGATAAATGTCCTGTTGGTAAGTTACTCTTTATTTTTACGGCTTACTTTTGACCTACGGGCTGGCATGCAGCATGGGATGCTTCTGTAAATCTGGATACGTCCCAGATACTGCCAATAGTTAATGTGTGACGCTGGATAAATGTCCTGTTGGTAAGTTACTCTTTATTTTTACGGCTTACTTTTGACCTACGGGCTGGCATGCAGCATGGGATGCTTCTGTAAATCTGGATACGTCCCAGATACTGCCAATAGTTAATGTGTGACGCTGGATAAATGTCCTGTTGGTAAGTTACTCTTTATTTTTACGGCTTACATTTGACCTACGGGCAGGCATGCAGCATGGGATGCTTCTGCAAGTTTGGATACGTCCGAAATACTGCTAATGGCCAGTGTGTTACGCTGTATAAATGTCCTGTTGATAGGATACTCTTTATTTCTACCGGTTTTAAGTTATTTATTCAAATTTAGTCAGAAGCAACCGAGTAGATTTATTTAACTTAATATTTTCTTTTTAAAAATGACAACTTTCGCATTCGGAATAATTCCTGTGTCGCGGGAGTTTACAAACATTTAAACAACGGACACAAAGAACACCCAGACTCAGACCATCCATTTGTGGATCACACAACATTTTGTCCCGTGTGGGATTCGAACCCATAACACTCGGCGCAATGGCAGTGGCGAGGTGACCACTAAAACCACTACGCTATTTGTGCAGTTTGATCGGCAGATCGATCGATCTCAAGACGTAACTAATAGTGTAGTCTGATAGCATTGGTGACCATGCAAATTCTACGTTGTGTATGGAACTCGCCTGGGCAAAATAGCTCCTATTGAGAAAAGGTTAAAGAAGATTATTGGATGCTTGCAACACAATTCGTGCTTTATTAAAGCTTGGAGGCGTTCATAGCTAGTTGCACTCACTGATCGGTAAACGATTAGCGAGGTTAAGCAACGTTGGGTGCGGTCAGTCTATAGGCTGACCGCTTAGTGGTATTTCATTTGAGCGTCTCTGTGCTTCGGAGGGCACGTAAAAAGTCGATTCCCGGTTGTTGCCAAATTAACAGCACTTGTTAAGTCATGTAAGAGGCCTACGGGCAGCTTGAACAACTTTTGACAACAGGTTGGCCACTAACTACACGAAAAGGAAGACGATCAAAGCTTGTAAAAAAGCGGTCGCTATTTTGCCAGTCCAAGGGACAAAGGCCTTATATCCTTGAGGGAGTAGGTACAGAGGTGATATGCACCCATATCTCTCCGGGTATGATTTAAGGTTCTACGACGTCTACAATACAGACTTCTTGAAGTTATTGAGAATTTCTCAATAGAAAAACCTGACAACATTTTGGTCCGGAAGTTGGAGTCAACATCTTATGCGCAGCGTCGTAATATCTAATTCTACGCCACCATGGCATAATATTATATTGTTACTTTTAATATCACCCACCTAATAATTCGCAGCAGCACACCGGCAGCTAGATAGAATAGGTATTTAATTATGTTTCCTAGGCTTGACAGGGTAAAGAAAGTCCACACTAGTGCAAAACAGAGACTGTAATTTATAGGTGCAGTATATGTTTAACGATGCCCAGTCCCACGCCCAGCCCTACGCCCACCATTTCCCTCAGATTATGAGGTGCATCACTCCACTACGCGGTGTGAGGTAGACCTCCCACCTATGTCGTAGGTGTTGCATTAGTGTTATTGCAATGAGCTGGATTTGCAATAAAATAAATGTCGTTGGATCAATGGGGATTGAACTACTTTCTTGATTTATATTTATTCTGATTTATATTTTAAAACATGGGACTGATGTTTTATTGCTTTTGGATTAACATACTTATGTAGCTCTGGTGTCTTAGCCGTAGTGCAAATGACTGCTGTGTATGAGGGCTCGGGTTCAATACACGGGTCAGGTAAACTGTAATTTGGGTTTTTTGAATAATTATTTCTGAGTAGCAGCTCGGTGTCTGAAACTGCTCAGTAGATGGAATCACCTAGTAAGGGTCGCAGGAAGCAAATGAATAGGGCGGCCCAAGATCGGTCTGTGTGGAAAACTTGGGGAGAGGCCTATATTCAGCAGTGGACGTTTTCGAAGATGATGATAACAAGTTCTCAGTAGCAGTTCTGAGTCTATACCCAGTAGATGGCAATAGACTCCCATTACGTAAGAACTAAAACCATGGTTGGTACAATTTGGATGTAATACAGGTCTGGTCTGCTAACCCTTTGGTATATAGTCGTGAGACTTTATAATAAAAACAAGTGAGAAACGGCAATGAATTGCCGTAAATCTAAGAATTCGAAAAAATTGTATCACGTGACCTTGAGGTCAGAGGTCAAAGGTCATAGTCATTTCGGGGGTATATCGCCTACGCTGAGTCCAATGGCGTTGACCGCGAGTCTCAAGCTCTTACGGTTCTTGAGTTAAAAATTGTATAACAGACAGACGGACGGACAAAACTGTTGTTTAAGGGTCAGCGCCGACGGACGGAGTGGCGGCGAAGAGACTAATTTAGTAACAATTTAAATTCAACCTAAAGTGCTTCAGAATACGACTGTATTTGGTACAACGAAATAAAATGCCGGCGAGCGACTCAAAGCGCGGTCATTTTATTTCGTTGTACCAAATACAGTCGTATTCTGAAGCACTTTAGATTGAATTTAAATTGTTACTGAATTAGTCTCTTCGCCGCCACTCCGTCCATCGGCGCTGACCCTAAGAGTTTTTCGAAGTTTAAAAAGAATATACATAGATCCACAGCTACATGTATTATTTATTCCAGAACAATGTCTCAACAAAAACGAAGAATACGACATCTGCAATGCAGCCTGCGAACCAGCCTGTGCTGACCCAGAGCCGATATGCACGAAAGTCTGCACGGGGGGATGTATCTGCTCACCTGGACTCCTGCGCAGTGCCACTGGGGAATGTGTGACTGTAGACAAATGCGGGAACTATACAGAGACGGGCGCATTAACTAAATATATAAACGCTATAAATAAGCTGTTACATATGTCATAGATTTAGTTTACTAAAACTGGTGAATTGTGATCTAAAAATTTAGCTTACTAATTTATTGATTGTAATAGTAAACTAGTTCTTAGTTAAATGTATTGAACGACACAAAAGATCCCACTGGGTCGAAGTGTCGCCGGTCTGCACTGACTGGCCCCACATAAGATAAGATAAATGTATTGATTAGTGAATTTTCCTTTAGTTTTATGTTTTGATTGGTAAATAATACTTTTAATTTAGTTATAACTTGTCTCTAATTTTGCTTACTAAATAAAAATGCGCTCATAGTCAGTTGCACTCACTGATCGGTAAAAGATTAGCGAGGGTAAGCAACGTTGGCTGCGGTCAGTCTATAGATGGGTGACCGCTTAGTGGTATTTCATCTGAGCGTCTCCGTGATTTGGAGAGCACGTTAAGAGTCGGTCCTGGTTGTTGTCAAATTGACGGCAGTCGTTAAGCCATGTCAGAGGCCTACGGGCGGCTTGAACAACTCTTGATAACAGGTTGACCACTAACCACACGAAAAGAAAAAAGAAAAGAGAAGACTAAATCTTTAGTTTATTATTCTTAAAGGCCTGGTCAAATCTAAGCGGTATTCGCTACCGTCTGCGGTAGAGAAAACCGAGTGGGTATGCGGTAATATTACTGTTCACACCAAAGCGGATTTCGCTATCCTTGTGGGTAGAGTTGATACTAAATACCTGAGCGAAACCCGCGCGGCAGGCACTTCTACCCACAGCGGCAGCAAATACTGCTCAGGTTTGAATAGGCTTTAATAGAGAATTTTTAATAGTTTTCACTTTAATATATACCTAACCTAAATATTTAGTCTACAATTCCGAAAATGAATTCGTCCGTAATTTACTAATAAAATATAGGTAGGTACTTAGTACTTAATAGTATTACTAATAAGCATAAATTCTTTTAGTTTGCTCTAGAGTTTAGATACAGAAATAAATATGTAGGTAAATACATTCGTGTTTTGAAGTAGTAATATTCTGAATAGCAAGTAGTAAATAGGTACCATTCGCTTATTGTTGTGAAAAGAGAATTGTAGATACTGCTTTTAAGTTTGCTTCTCTTTTAATTAGTTAAATTTAACCATTAATTTATTGATCTAAATTGTAAACTTACAGTAAGCGGCGTCTTCAATTCGGATGCAATATCCCGGTTTGAACCCCATACATTGCACTGACGGCAACACACTACTTCCCTCCCATCCCAACTGAGAAAGGATTTATAAGAACTTCAATCAATCAATCAGCCCACCGCAGTCCACTGCTGGACATAGGCCTCTCCCATTTTTCGCCACAACATCCGGTCTTCCGCCTTCCGCATCCAGCCTGATCCAGCTACCTTTCTCAGGTCATCGGTCCACCTGGCCGGGGGACGTCCTACCTAAGAACTTACTTTTTTGAAATTAAATTGAAATTAAACTACTATATACGGATTTTATCGCGTTGTTTATTTGACAATATTATGTAATTTACTTTTTATCTAAGGCTTCGGTCAAATAAATTCTACCCTAAGGTATCCTATGTGTTTTCCAGGACACAGTTTATCTGTGCGCCAAGTTTCATTTAAATTCGTTTAACGGTAGATATAACATATATTTTAATAATATTGTTAGGTTTTAGATGTCTGGTCGCAAGACCCAATATAGATTTAAGTAGAAAAATAAAATACCTATATAAGGTAAATACATAAAAATTCTTTATTTTATTTCAACATTGAACCTACTATTAATTTATAGATTCTCTGTTTCAGTTTCATATACTTAGGCATTCAAATTGCGATATAAAGTGTTGATGCCCGCTTATTTCCTAATTCTCATTAAGCTAATCCTAGTTGGCATAATCAAGACATTTTTTTAATAATGTACGACATGAACAAAAATACGTGCCTACTACCTGCGAGAATCAGCCGCAAGGCTGTGTTTCATGCGTAATTCTCGGCGAGATAGACACAGACTATAGCGTTACAGTCAACAGGTTTTACCAAAAGATTTAAAAGGTCCTCCCAACGCTTAATTGTCAGTCTTGCAATAAATTTTGATACGGAAACCTTACCATCAACGGTTCTTTAAAAAATTATAGAACCGCTTCAGTGATTTAAGAGACAAGTAGCGCCACCTAGTGCCGCAGCACCTAATTAACGGTGATGCCGCACTTGGGTCTGGTTTTCTTTTTGTGTCTGAAACACACTTTATATTTGGTTATCAGTTTTCTATTGCACTAATAATATTTATTATTGCAATAAAATGCTTGAAGTCCAGATCTATCTTCCATCCTCCAGAATCCATATACGACATTTAGAAATCAAACTTAATCCTTAAATTTTATGATACAACCTGTAGAAATATATGTTTTAATCATTATTTCTCAATGAAGAATAAAGAAATATATTTTATAAGTGATCAAAAGAAAAGTTAAGTAGGTAGGCATGTAGGTATAGGGAAAAATAAAGCCAATTTCAACAACATAAAGTAATATATTATTGTTTATTTTATAATTATCTTAAAACGTAAAAATATACTACTTAAATAAGAATAATACAAAAATATTAAATACGTTTAATGATTAAGCAAACGATAGAAAACATAAATGCAAATAATGTTATTTCATTATTTCGTAGTCTACCTCCGCCATTTGTCATTGGTAGCGTTATAATATTGGCGAGCTGAAACAAAAATAATATTATTTATCATCAACAACTTACATTGTAAATTATAGATTTTTATTTATTTATATTTTGGTAAAGCGCCATCTATTATCAACCTCTAGTATTATTGCAACAAGTAAGAACATAAGAACACATTACGTCCTTAAAAACATTTCTCAATTCATAGTTCAAAAAAGATTGTACAGATAGCGCTTTACAAAAATATTGTCTTTGAATGAAAATAAATTCCATTATCTTTATTACATTCATAGATTTTCACACGAAGGATAGAATATTCATAATTGCTAATCTAATACCGCCTCGTTTGCGACAGACTTAGAGTAAACATTTATAAGTATATTGAATTATCTTCTTTTTAGTCGACATAAATATTAAAATTATTTCATTTATTCACAGCAATTACTTGATTAAGTATTCTTGAAAAATCTTGGAGAATATTTTGGACTAATTTTGCGCATTGACCCATTTATCGCTTTTCTCTTTGTAGTCCATTATCTAAATCAAGATGACATTAATATTTAGAACCTACTTGTTTATAATTGACGGCCGAAATAGGTATATTTATTCAGAAATGTCGTAATTGAATTGAATGACAAATAAAGTACATACATATCTAATGCAAATTAATGAATAGAGTAACATAAGGCGTTGAAGACATGTGGCCAAAGCTTCTCGAAAAAAAAATTTGGCAGGTATGGAGTTGTTCAGTGGTGTACTAGTATAGTATTATATTATTATCTGTGAGTGTAATGTATTTAAAGAGTTTAAAAAAGGAACTTAGTCTACGAAAGATGCGTATATTTTCCCGCCTGTTTCTCGGTTATATGAATGTCAGTTTGATATTTCTTTTAATGGCTACTTAGGGCAGTGTTTCTATTGCTATTATTACTATATGTTCCCGCGGTTTCACCCGCGTTTATCGTTACTGCACCGCCCCCGTGAGTTGTAGCGTGATGTTATATAGCCTATAGCCTTCCTCGATAAATAGGCTATCCAACACTAAAATAATTTTTCAATTCGAACCAGTAGTTCCTGAGATTAGCACGTTCAAACAAACAAACAAACAAACTCTTCAGCTTTATAATATTAGTATAGATTTCTTACCTAATATCACTGTCAATACTTAATTATTATAAAACAAAGTCTCCTGCCGCGTTTGTACGCGATAAACTCAAAAACTACTGAACGGATTTTCATGCGGCTTTTACCAATAGTCAGAGTGATTTATGAGGAAGGTTTAGGTGTATTAAGCTTTTGTAATACCCGTGCCAAGCCGTGGCTGGTCGCTAGTTAAAATATTATAAGCTTATTGCTACTGTTTTTTATAATAATTCTTTTACTTCTAAGTCTACCACAACTAAGGCATCTACTGACCTAATAATAACCAGGTTGCGACACTGATATCACCTTTTTATATTCCGCCTCCTTGATCCCGTACGTAAGATACGAGTATGACAGAAAGTCACTGTGGTTGGAAACCAGCTGGAAGGTCATGATTGTCGCGCCGGTTGATCCTCGGATGAGCGTGAAGTCCAGCTCACCGCCTGCGTCGATCGTTGCGGTAACCTCAAGGTATGTGATGACGTAGCCGCTCTGGAATATATTGAAAGGTTAATAAACTAGATGTTCCTGCGGTTTCACCCGCGTTTATCGTTACTGCGCCGCCCCCGTGGGTCGTAGCGTGATGTTATATAGCCTATAGCCTTCCTCGATAAATGGGCTATTCAACACTAAAAGAATTTTTCAATTCGGACTAGTAGTTCCTGAGATTAGCGCGTTCAAACAAACAAACAAACAAACTCTTCAGCGTTATAATATTAGTACAGATATAGTTTAATACAGTTTGAAAGCAATAACTGGATGTTTTTTTAATAAGGTATGTTTAGCAAACAGGATAAGTAAGAAAAATGGTCTATTCATATCAATGTATTATTGTTTTCTTTGTAAACATTCGTGTAACTAGAAAAAAAGTAGGTAGGTATTCCAATATATAATCTTGCGCTCCAAAATAATCACAATGATTTTAAATAGCATCTAAAATAATTCATAACTAAATTAAGACACTTGAATGGTGTTTAAAAGGCAGTGCATGTCAAATCAAACGCTACTTTGAAATATTGATATAGTAGTTCTACCATTGATCAATAGATGGCGTGTCATTAAATTTGAATGCACAGTGAGGCTGCACACAATGCAGGCGCTGAAAGTTTTCCTTTGTTCAGTTTCATAATTGTGCCTTTTCTCACCATCTGACGCTCTTAATAATGATGAAGGATTGATTTTATAGTAGGTACTTATATCATAGACTAACGACTATTTTTTTAAGGGTATTAACTGCACAGCAAAAGAATACTAATTGCACAGCAAAATATGCTACTCTTGGCTCCTATTTTTGGGTGGGTATAAGAAGGAACCTAACATAACCTAACCCTTCCGAGACGGAATGCAGTGATTTGAGGCGTATAGGTGCTCGGTATGATATATTTTAGTAAGCATATTTTGAGGTGCAATTAGTATTTTTGGTGGTCATTATATTTAATCCCTTTTTTTAAGGGGTAGGCAGAGACTACAAAGATTGTCATTTAAAACGGTTCTAGCATATCTTCTTTGTTTCGCGCAGTAAGAATGTGGTAAGTGTTATTACCACATTCTTACTGCGCGTTGGCCTGTTTGGGTACTCTTTAAGTTAGTCTTCCTTACAGAATGTTTCCAATCTGTTTTATATGTTGGCCTACATAGGCCTTCCCTTGGTCGCTAATGTTGTTTCAGTTCCAGCGCGCCATCAAATTTTCACCATTCAAGGCAGGAGTAGTTACACCGTGATAGGTTTAGTCTGTAGGGCCAGGGACTTTCAACCTTTCTCGGGTGAGCCGAACATGAACTCTCCGTTCCCCTTTTCCCTCAGAGAGGGATGGGATGGTAAATGCACTGGCATTCACCCAAGTTAAAATAAGAGAGATTTTGCGCTTTCATCTTTCCTATCCTCATTTGCCTTATATACTTTTTATTCAATCTATTGTCGTCTCAATTTATGTTTATTTATTTTCTTCTGTGCCACAATGCTCTCTAATTACGCTTTACCTTATTCCATGCCTTCATTATTTAATTATAATTCTATATTCTAGCATTTAATGTGCATAGTAACGAATGTTTAGTTGGTCCCGTGGTATATGTTTGGAGTTGCGCCTTGAGCTTGGTTACCGGTGCGGGCAAGTAGTTATTATTATTGGACATACATATATACATACATAGATTCACGCCTGTTTCCCAGAGGGGTAGGCAGAGACTATGGATTTCTATTTGCTACAATCCTGACACACTTCTCTGGGTTTATTCACTTTCATCACATTCCTCATACACGCCCGTCGGTTCAAGGAGCTCTTAACCTAGTCTTTGTCCGGAACGCCTCCGATCTGATCGAGAAATGTTCGCCTAGGTTTTCCTCTTGCGACTGTTCCATTCACACTAGCCTTATAAACTTTCTTAGTCAGTCTTTCCTCGTCCATTCTTTCTACATGTCTAAACCAGCTTAACATATCCTTTTCTATTCTTGTCACTAAATCCACTTTCATGCCGCATCTCTCTCTAATCACACTATTCCTTATTCTATCTTTCAGAGTCACACCACATATGCTTCTCAGTACTCTCATTTCTACAGCATTTATTCTGCTCTCATGCTTCTTTTGCCATACCCAACTTTCACTTCCATACATAAGTGTGGGCACTAATAGTCCTCTATGAACAGCCAAACGTGCCTTTTCGTATACATTTCGACTGTGATACAATAATAATAAAACAATAATAATTGGACTTAACTTTAAATTCTAAGTCGTAGCATAAGAAATATAAGTTTTTTTCAAATTACAGGGGCGGAAGGCCTTGTATGTGTATCTTAGAGTATAAGTTCGACCTTATCGATCGTGAAGTACTAGGTTTGATGCTCGGGTTGGGGTGAGATATTTAGTAAACGTACAAACCTTGGCTTTAGCTTGGATGGTGACGAAGAAGGGGTCATAGTTGTTCCTGTGTCGGTATCGGTCTGAGCCACCTGTCATCGGAAGGGAATCTGGAAATACATCATAATTTACTTAATAGATATATAGCCCATATTTCTGCAAGTACGTGATAGAGATGACCTCGATGGCGTAGTGGTTAGTGTAACCGACTGCCACGCCTGAGGTCGCGGGTTCGATTCCCGCACAAGTCAAACATTTGTGTGTATGAACATGGATGTTTATCTTGGTCTGGGTGTTTCTATGTATAATTTGTAGGTATTTACAAAAAAAAACTATATAAATATGTATGTTTATCCATTGGCTAGTACCCATAGTACAAGCTCTGCTTAGTTTGGGCTAGATGGTGTTGTGTGTGTGTGATAGATTATTATAAAAAATAAAAAAGAATCTGGTGGTATGCAGTCAGTAGACTCCAATAAAAAAGATTACCACTCTAATCGTTGTCTTACAAAAGTGGTATAATAGATATACCGTTATAGGGTTCAAGATATACTTTTCTTGTCTCGCTTATAATAATATATACGAGGTTTGAAAGAAGAAGGAAACGCATGGACTGCCAATGACTTCCAGGTTTTTATCATACGTTACAAATTCTTATTTGTAAATAAAAATAAGAATTTGTAACATTATTTTTTTGTTTTTTTAGATTTTTACAAATAAACATACGATAATTACATGATAAATTTAGTCGTTGGTAAGATTTACATATCTATGCTCAAATATTGAAAACATTGCCTTTAAAACTAGCTGACATCTTTATCTTAAAAGACAGTGTTCGGCCATACATTAAATCTTTATATATATAATTCTACTGTACGTGTGTATGTCACTGAACTCCTCCTAAACGGCTGGACCGATTTTGATGAAACTTTTTCTGTGTGTTCAAGTGGATTCGAGAATGGTTTAGGTGTTTTTTTTTTCTCTTGTGTACAGGACAACGTCTGTACAGCTAGTACAATATAAGAGAGTACCTAGTGCAAGTGGATTTGCTGCTGCTTTGTGTATTATTGTTATTAATTTAATTTTCTATCAATAAACTAAAAAAAAAGGATTTATCAAATATTACAATTACTAAATTGTAGTGGAACAGTTCGCGTAGTCATAGTTCGCGATGATACTGATTGTAGGTGGAATGGTGTTTAGGGGATGTCTTCGGTATAAGTAATGGTGTGCCTAAGTACTTAATTAATATTTAGGTATGTAGGTATGAAACCGATCACAAAATTCGGGTTTCGGGTTGGATAACCTTGTCGGGCAAAGGGATATAGAACTTTTACTTGGCATATCTCTGTAGAAATGTAAAAGTTTTATATAATTACATACATACAGACATACATACATAGATTCGCGCCTGTTTCCCAGAGGGGTAGGCAGAGACTACGGATTTCCATAGTAATTTATATAATTACTAGTTGTTACCTGCGACTTCGTCCGCGTAGATTTTAACTAAAAAGTGTTTGTCTCCGCGGAACCCTATTTTTTTCTAAAATCAAAGTAGCCTATGTTACTCCTTATATTATCAGCTATCTGCCAGTGAAAGTCCCGTCAAAATCGGTTCAGCCGTTTCGGAGATTACCCGGAATAAACAGACAGACAGACAGACACTCAGACAATTTAAAAAAAAATAGATGTTTTCGTATATGTACCTTATATACTTTCATATTCATTAGATAAAAAGCTATTATTTTGACATTACAAACAGACACTTCAATTTTATTTATTTATATAGATCACCCGAAAAGCAAAAATACTTACTTTCATATTCAATCCCAACTTTGAAATGCTTCGTCTCGAACCAATTAGGATAACATAGCACTGTGCCTACGGCGAACAACAAATACAACCAGTTTTGCAACATCTTTGAATAAGCTAACAACTTTCTTTGAATAAGGTAACAACTTTATTTGAATAAGCTAACAATTCTCTTTGAATAAACCAACAACGGTTGTCGATAAATAGCGGACTACTGAATCATTTTGGCGGATGACGAATAATCTCTCCTTATCTGAGATAAAGAAATATTTCTGTCATCTTAAATTTGATATTGGATGTTGAGGTGCGTTATCATAGAAAAATGGCTTCATACTAGTTGGTAATCCATGTTTTGGTTGGCGTTTTTGTTTTCTTTTTATAATTTGCTTTGTGTGGATGAGTGAGTGAATGAATGATGAATAGGTATTGAAATGGAATCAGTTTTTATTTAAACTCAATGATTATGGATTTGCTTTTACAGCTAATCTAAACACCTACAATGATGACTCTTAAGGACTGTTAAGCAATGCAGATCCGAATATTTCTTGCCTTGAGTTAGAATTGAGGATCATAACAAAATAGCTAAATTATTGATATGCAAACGATGTTAAGAGGAAACACAAGGGCCGTTTTCCCATACAAACGTAGTCCCCTGTTTCCTCCTTGGATAATGTCGTAGAGTAGAGTAGAGTAATAATTTTATTCCAAAAAATGTATGGCCTCTATTGGAATATCCCTATGTTTTCCATTTTTTCATAAATTAATTATTGAAAGAGAAATGACCCATCTAAAACCTCAAAAATTGGCAAGATTTTTCGCTGTGTTCAAACATCCAGAAAACAAATTTGTCTAAATTATATAAAAAAAGGAATACAGAGGAACACGGCCAAAGCCTTTCTTTAATTTCTAATGAAAAAATCAGTTAAATCGGTCAAGTTTTGGATAAGGAATCAGGGGACTACGAAACGTTGATTTCGTGTACTTTTAATAGGTATTTTCGGTCCAAGCTGCAGTTGTCTCTATCGCGCTCTGTGGTCACTGCGCGACAGCAATATATTTTACAAATACCTATTTTTCAATTCTCTCGCCCTTAGTTTCCTCTTAAGGATTGTATAGCTTTGACCTGTCATGCATTCATGCGAACGTAATTGAAAACCTATTGTCCTATGTGATATCTAGCTGCCGCGCCCGTGTGCCACTGACACTCAATACGAGTGCCACACTCGTATGTAGTAGTTAATAATGGGAATAATATCAATGTCTTATATGAAGGAAATTAAAAAGGAATTATGAGTAGTAGCGCCTCGCTGATTTCAGCATGAATGGGACGGCTCGACCGGGGCAGTACTACCCTCTCATAGAATATCGACGTGAAATAGCAGTATTCCTACTGTTGTGTTTAGTTCGGTGAGTGAGAGTGCCGGAGGCCCAATCACTCTCTTTACCTCTTCCCGTTCCTTCTCCTTCCCACTTTCTTTCCTATAGGGTCGACAACGCGCAAGTGATGCCTCTGGTGTTGCAGGCGTCCATAGGCTACGGTAACCACTTACCACCAGGTGGGCCGTATGCTCGTTTGTATAAAAAAAAAGGTATTGCTAGTTATACGAACGAAAACATAATTTTTATTCTTATAGATGTACAATAAGTAAATAGTATGAATGTATGTTTATCTTATCAATATCTATCAATGAAGATAAACTTCAGATGCAACATTGAAAAACCATTTCGTAACAGAAACAAAATGTTATCTTTGCAAGAAGCGTATCTACCTAACCTATATAATATAATAGAATACATTTTTATATTTGACTCGATACTATCCGCAGCTCCACTTATGATGGCCATATAGGCCATATAACTTAAAATTCTTTCCCATCCAAAACATCGCCAATGACAAGCACATACTGGTACATATATGTATATATATATATTTTTTCTATCACATACACACAGCACCGTCTAGCCCAATCTAAGCAGACTTTGTATTATGGGTACTAGACATTGGATAAACATACATACATACTACTGTGTCCAAAAAATAAGGTGACATTGTATTTATTTTGAAAATTCTTTATTTATTCTTCCAAATCAATTTCATCCCCTTCAAAGTAATCCCCTCCCGATGCAATGCACTTTTGTCAACGGATTTTCTAATTTTCGAAACACTGATTGTAGTCACTTTCCGGGATGGCCTTCAGTTCCGTCTTCGCTGCGGTTTGAATCTCCTCTATCGTATCGAAATGGTGTCCCCGGAGCGGTCTTTTGAGCTTGCTGAACAGCCAGAAGTCGCACGGCGCCAGATCAGGTGAATACGGTAGTTGCGGAACGATATGGGTTGAGTTTTTGGCGAAATGATCACGAATTACGAGTGCCTTTTTTCCAAAAAATTCAATGTTTTCGGTACCAGTCGAGATTTGACGCGCTTGATGTCCAAAACATCCTTTAAAATGGTTTTGACCGAGCCTTTCGGTATGCCAACCTCATCAGACGACGGTTCCTCAACACCAAATCTTTGATTTGTTGGACGTGAGCTTCGTCGGTTGAGGTTGATGGTCGCCCAGGACGCTCTTCGTCTTCGACACGTTCACGGCCGGCTTGGAACTCACTATACCACTTGTAAACATTTTTTTTAGACATAGCCTCATCACCAAAGGCTTTCTGCACCATCCTCAACGTATCCGCAACAGAAAATTGATTCCGCAAACAAAATTTAATGCAAATTCTTTGCTCAACAAATTTCGACATCGCAAAAAACGAAAAACTCACTTTTAACAGCTCACAAAACGACGCGTATCTCAAACACTAATGAATATTTTGACATGTAAATTTGACATAGATGTCACTGACAGTACTACCAACCTAAAAAAATAATAATTCTCCATATCCTTCGACGCGCGCAGTTTAAATTCAAATGTCACCTTATTTTTTTGACACAGTATTATATACTTTTTGTTTTTGTAAATATATACATATTATACATAGAAACACCCAGACCAAGACAAACATCCATGGCAATTTATAGGTCTGCGCTATTACACTTATTACGCATTATTAAATGTGCGGCAATAGCTGTTGCCGTCTACCACATTTTCAAACTACGTGCTGCTATTAAGCTTATAGAAATAGTAGACTCAGGTTCGACACCCGGGTTCGGAAAAACGGTTTTTGTTAGAGAGCTAACAGAGAATGCTTTTCCCGATCCGAGAGTCAATAACATTTACGCCGAAGGAACAAGTATAAACGTTAAAAATTATATATTCTACACTTCGTAACATGACACGACTTTTAAATACAAAATTGTAAAGCTCCATAAACCTAGCTTTTTGAAGCCCATTACACAAATTGCGCTTTTTCTCTATTTCGGTCCAACATACCCAAAGTTTTCAGTGTTAATGAAAAATTACTGACGTAACCGTTCGCCCGCGCGGTACAATATACCCTCGTCAAGCGTGAACTTGTCAAAATATAACTTAAACTGGTGTTTCATACATGAAGTCATCTGGTACTACTCGTGTATATTTCAAAGGGTTTCCTTGGTTTTGCTTCATACCCTAAATGATAATACTTCTGAAAAATATATGGGTTAGTATTATATCGAAGTTGAACTACCATGTATGTATGGAAGTTAGATAGCCTCGGTGAAACAGTTAGTTAGTTAGTTGGACATATAATTGGCATTTGAATAAGCAGCGATAGCTCAGTGGGGAGATCAACAGACTGCAATGCAGAGGGTCTCGGGTTCGAACCCACGTCGCGCACATCAGACTTTCGGAAGTGATATGACTTTTCGAAATTATGTGCGTATTGATTGACAATTATCTATATATATATATCTATATATTCTGTCGGTACTTACAAACTTTAAATTATGAGGACACTGAAGATTTGTTGACTGTTGTTAAATAAGTCACATGATAATAATTATAATATTGGCCTATTTTTGCATATATTTATATAATAAGTATCGCTAGTTGTATGTAACTTAGTTCCTAGGAGTATATTGTAAGTGCCCTTAACGCCTGTGGCACAGGTGTACCTAGTAGAGGCACCCATGTTATATTACCTATGTTAAGTACTTTATGGACTGTATTCATGTTTTACCACTGCAATCAATAAATAAATAATAATAATTATTATATCATGTTTTACCACTGTATGACACTGATTAATTATCGCCTGCTCCGTGCCTTGGTGAGCACGTTAAGCCGTCAATCCCGGCTGTCATGAACATCTATGGCAGTCGTTATTGGGCCTCTAATATCCTGACACTGGTCTAGCCTTAGGGTATCGTTAGCCTTCGGGTTGCGGAGATCAGGTGGCAACCGATCCGTGTAAAAACTGATATCCAGTCAAATCCGGTTGGACTAGAAAGCCGACCTCAAGTGACTTGGAAATAATAAACGCTAGGGAGAAGAAGAAGCTTGTTATATATGTTTGTTGTATGTTACCAATGTACAATTAATCGATTATATTCTTTCATAAATATATCCTTTTGAACTATTTTTAAACATGTGTCATTTGCTTCTTCTATTTCTTTCGCCTGTAAATAGCCTTTTTGATTATGCCCTTTATTTAAAAATCGTCGACAGTATGCTACTACCCTGAGTAACCTCGATAAAGAAGGAAATCTATTTAATATTGAATCGGGCGTAATTAATGCTGTGCATACTTTGACTGATTCTTCTAAATTGACTTTTAAATCCTTTGGTTTACTGTATATAATTTCCTTTTGTAGAAATTGTGGACCCGCAAACCATGTATCATTTTCTATGAATGAGCTCGGCAATAATCCTCGCGAGGCACAGTCTGCTGGGTTGTTTACAGTCGAGACGTGAAACCACTGAGCGGCGCTCATTATGGTTAAGATTTCTGATGTACGGTTGGCTACAAAAGTCTTCCATCTACTGGGGTGGCTGTTTATCCAAGCCAAGACAACAGTGGAATCGGTCCATGCTCTAATGTTCTCTTGAGGTATGCTCAAGACCTCTGAGGTTTCTTGCAATAACTTTGCTAGCAGTAGTGCGCCACACAATTCCAAACGAGGGATGCTTACTTGTTTTATTGGCGCAACTCTAGTTTTTGCCACCAACAGCGGAACATGTAGATGATTGGAAGCATCCCTTCTGCGTAGATAAACTACAGCGGAATAGGCTACCTTTGAGGCATCACTAAAACCATGGAGTCCTAAATCGTCATTTGATTTAGTTCCAAGCCAGCGAGGAATTCTAACTTTAGAGACCAGCGAAAGTTCTGAACGGTAAGTATTCCACTCTTTAATCAGATCAGCTGGTAATTCTTCATCCCACCCCAAGCCTGCGAGCCATAACTTCTGAATGAAGATTTTCGACAGTACTACACATGGAGCTAACCATCCTAAAGGGTCGAATAATCTTGCGATATCAGATATTACAACTCTCTTGGTTAACGTATATGATCGCTCTGACGGAAAGTTTACCGAGTACTGAAACATATCTTTGCTGCGATCCCAGGTAAGACCTAAAATTTTTATTGTAATATCTAGCTTAATTTCTATGTTCTTTTGCTCTTGTATTCCTGTACTATTATATTCTATATTGTTTTGTCCTGTGTTCTCTTTATTTTTACTTGTATTCGTTGTACTTATTTGTTCTTTCCTATTATTGCTTTCAATTGAACTTATTGCTTCTAACATTTTCTTATCATTACTATTCCACTTTTGTAGAGTAAACCCTCCTTTAATAATTTAGTTATTTGTCTATAAATTTCAGAGCCTTCCACAACTGTGTCACAGCCCGTTTTTAAGTCATCCATAAAGAATGAGTTTAATACCTTAGCTGCAGCCACTGGATATTGCTCACCCTCATCGTACGCAATCTGATGCAACGTTCTTACTGCCTGATACGGTGCCGAGGCTGTTCCGAAGGTGACTGTCAATAGTTTGTAATCCTTGATTGTTGTTTCAGGTGTATCTCGCCATAGAATGCGCTGATATATCGTATCTTCTTCGGCAATTCTCACCTGGCAATACATTTTTACAACATCAGCTACCAGACCAATTGCATGACGCCGCCACTTCGTTACAGTATGTCGCAGATCTGCTTGTAGCGTTGGCCCAACCATCAGGGTGTCGTTTAAAGATATGCCCTTATTGTTCGTTGTGGTTTTATCATTTCTTACAACCGCATGATGGGGAAGATAAACTGCTTCTAGCCGTTTGTCATCATTTCTTTTTATCTCTCTCATATGTCCTAAACGTAAATATTTATTTATCACATTAGAGTATTCTTCTTTTAACACTATTCTTTTCCAATCTTTTTTCTAATGACCGGAATCTCGCTTCGGCTATGCCCCTTGAATTGCCAGCCTTGCAAGGTGGATCTACTTCACTAAAGGGAAGCTTGACAATATACCTACCATCTTGGTCTCTTTTAGTTGTTTGTTTGTATAGTTCTTCACATTTTTCTTCCTCTTCTGTAAATATTTTTTTTTTATTAATCTGCTCTTCTATCTCCCAAAACCTTTTCAGAATATCATCTTTGATATGCGTGTGTAGGACACTAATATTTCTTGCATTGAACTGGCCGTTGTTCTCAGAACATACCGTACCCGACAGGATCCATCCTAACGAAGTGTTCTGGGCCATAAGTGTACCTGTGTGATTTTTAACGATGCCATCTTTCATAATATAACTGTAAATATCAGCACCTAAAAGCATATCAATTTTATGGGGTACATTGAACTCTGGATCGGCGAGACAAAGACTCTTAGATCCAATCCAGTCAAAGTTTTCTACGTTTGTACTCTGATCGGGCAAGTAAGACGTTATTTTTTTCAGCACATAGGCCTTAAATTGAACTTTAAAATTTAAATCTACTCTTGACTGAATTGACAAATGTACCACATGCTTAGCTATTTTTGAGCTATCATTCCCTAGACCTGAGATAATTCCTTGCATAGGAATTTTCTTTAGGTTAAGCAATGTACTCTTATATTCCTCACATTTCTGCATCTGCGCCACCAAAGTATACCTGCTGAAAAAAACCTCCCAATGCCGTAATCAAACCCGAGACCTGATAAATGCAAAATTCAACCACAAACGTAGCACAACGCCTATTAGTTCAACTATAAAGTTACAATTAGTAAGTCTAGTTCACATCTTTAATGATCTATAGTATAAAGTGTACGTCCGCCTAAGGCTGACCCCACATTTGGCATGCGCGTTCCTCGGGCGTGTGAGTGACGCTGGCGCCACGCGCACGCCGCGCGAGCGTCGCGTGTTGCTGGCGTTACTGCCCTTCGGCGACTGCCGAGAGTGCACGCGGCGCGCACGCGGCGCGCACGCAGCGCTCGCGTCGCGTTCTTACCCCTTCACCCGTTATCCCCGCCGCCCGCTACTACTAAACGCGAGGGCGAGCGCTGCGTGCGCGCTACGCGCTCGCTGCACACACGTCACACGGCGGCAACACATGAGTCACACGACGCTTACGCAGCGCACGCGCGGCGCGCGCGCGGCGCCAGCGTCGCTAACACGCCCGAGGAACGCGCACGCCTAATGTGGGGGACGCCTAAGGCCTCGGTCTCAAAGTCAGCGTTTGCGGGGCGGTGGCGGTGCGTCGGGCGGCGCGGCAACGCAGACCCGGTCTCGAAGCCAGCGGGCAGATCGCGCGGCGCAAGAGCGGCATAGTGCTTTGTTATGAGAAATTATTAACAGTATATAGTTTATTGCGAATGTAGGTTGATACAGTTGGTGTTTACATAGTTTTATTAGTTACTAGTTTTCACTCGCGGCTTCGCTCGCGTAAATATAGGTTAAGTTAGGTTAGGTTTGCAATAGTAATTTTTTCTGAATGAATGGTACCCTATGTCCTATTCTGTACCCCTGACAACGTGTAGGCAACATTTCATGTTGATAGGTTGAGTAGTTAAGGCGTGAAAGCGTAACAAACAAACAAACTCATTTTCGCATTTATAATATTAGTTAGGATTGAACAAACATTTAGTGCAGCTCTATTCCGCCTTAAACCGGCGAGCGTGTATGAGGAATGTGATAAAAGTGAATAGGTGGGTTTACGCTAGACGAACCGAGCACGAGCGGAGCACGAGCCGAGCAGAAATTCGTGTAGTGTGGACCGACTTACGAGCTCGAACGAGCGCGCTTCAAGCGTTTGGCTCGTGCTCATCTGTGCTCCGCCTACTATCGGTTTTTTGACGAACAAAGCGATTTGCATCGCACTCACTACGTTCGAGGACAGTGATTGTTCTAGGCTCGTTGTACGACCACACTTGATACCGCGAGTACGCGGCTCGGCTTGTGCTCAGCTCGTGCTCGGCTCCTCTTGCATAGACCCACCTAATAAAATAAAAGCCAGAGAAGTGTGTCAGGATCGTAGCAAATGGAAATCCGTAGTCTCTGCCTACCCCTCTGGGAAACAGGCGTGAATCTATGTATGTATGTATATTCCGCCATTTGGCATGCAATATTCATCAGACTGTATTACACATTTATATAGTTTTATATTAAATTATTTAAATTAGTTAGTGTCTTTGTTGTTTGAAATGTCTAAACAGTGACGACAACATCTTTTTGATACAAAAAAGCAAAAAATAAAATGCACAATATTACATCAATGCAAACGCGCGGGCACCGCTAGATTGGCGCGCACCGCTCGTACGCAGCTAGCCGCGCCGTGCCGCTGCCTTCGAGGGCATCTATGTATTGAAACGCGTCGTTCCCGCGCCGCTGCCGCTCCGCGCCCGCTGATTTCGTGTCGTGGCCTAACGGACGGTGTATTAAAACGTAGTTTGATTAATTAATTTGAACAAGCTGTTCTGCTGCCGTATCGCTTTAGAATTAACGTGAATGTAAGAAAGATTGATGAACTGAACGTGAATGGAAGTTCTGAATGTTGTATACGTATAGTTGAAACGTTGAGGCGGCGATCAGGCAGTTTTGTTTTACATTTTGTGGGACTTTTAGTAGCTGCGTGTAAAGAAGCAAGTGGCAATTTTCTGCTTATGTCTTTACACCATTTAACAAAAGATTTTAGTAGTTTTTGGAAAACCACAAATAAGCTAAATCATAAGCCTAGCTTTCCTGTGAGCATTGGGGGCGTACAAGACTCTCGTGATATTGCAGAGCTGTTCCGACAGCATTTTAGGGTGGAATCGCCTCTTAAGGCTCAGCCGTCGCTGCCGCTGCCCGATGCTGAGACGACCTGCACTGAACGAAGTGTGACATTTACTGCAAAGCAAATTGCTGATACTATTAAGATCATGGTCAGAGGAAAATCACCCGAACATGATAGTCTCAGAATCGAGCACCAGCAACATGCTGCGGTCCACTTACCCAGAGTTCTGTCTGTTTCTGAACCTATGTATTGGTCACTCTTATCTACCTGAGAGATTATTGCGTACTATTGTTGTGCCTATTATAAAAAATAAAACCAGTGACTCTTCTGTGTTGTCAAATTATAGACCTATTTCGCTGGCAACTGTAATTGCTTAAGTTCTGGACAGTTTGCTTAGGGGCCAGCTGGATTAATTATAAGTGACGCTCAATTTAGGTTCAGGCAAGGCTTATCAACGGAAACTGCTATCCTGTGCCTCAAGGAAACTGTGCAGTACTACACGAATAGAAAAACACCAGTCTATGCCTGTTATCTAGACCTGTCAAAAGCATTTGACCTTGTGTCATATAATATACTCTGGAATAAACTGCGAAGGGAAACAAGCTTACCTTCGGAGTTTATAAATATTTTTGAATATTGGTACAGTAACCAACTGAACCGTGTGAGATGGGCTGACTCACTGTCGGAGGAATATAGGTTGGAGTGTGGAGTGAGGCAAGTGGCGTTGACCTCTCCAGCGCTCTTCAATTTGTATATAAACAATCTGATAGACAGACTCAGCAGTACTGGAATCGGATGTCACATTGATGGTAGGTGTATCAATAATATAAGTTATGCTGACGATATGGTGCTGCTGAGACCTTCGATTAGAGCTTTTAGGAGGTTGCTTGGTTTATGTGAGTCCTACACTGAGGCACATGGGCTTAAATATAACGCACTCAAGAGTGAGCTCATGGTCTTAAAGGCTGGCAGCAAATGCTATTCCAGAGTACCATTAGTTACTTTGTGTGGCACACCACTAGTAAGAGTTGCCAAGTTTAAATATTTGGGTCACTGGGTCTCAGAAGATCTGAAGGATAATGTGGATGTGGAACGGGAGCGCAGGTCGCTGGCTATTCGTTGTAATATGTTGGCACGCAGGTTTGCACGTTGTACTACTCAAGTAAAGGTCACGCTTTTTAAAGCTTTCTGTCAATCTTTCTACACATGCAGCCTGTGGGTGAACTTTACGTTGAAGGCATACAGTGACTTGCGCATCCAGTACAACAACGCGTCCGGGTGCTGGTGGGGCTGCCGCGTTTTTGCAGCGCGTCTGGAATGTTTGCGGATTCAAACGTCGATAGCTTTTCTGCCATCATGCGCAAGAGATGTACCTCTTTGCTGCGCCGCGTACGCGCCAGCCCCAACATCATCCTGAAAACGCTGACTGACCGGTGGGACTCTCCGATCCTGGAACGCTGGATACGACTGCATGCAGTCAAGTAGATGGCTTCTTTGGGTCGGACAGTCTGAACCGGTCAGGACTCAGGTATTAGATGTATGTACCTACTACTAACACTAGATGTAAGTTAACTGTTACTAACCTACTATGGAAAATAAATTATTATTATTATTATAAAGAAACTAGTATTTCGCGTGGTCCCGCGAAGGGGCAAGAAAAATAATAATCATCATAAAGGTCCCTGAATCCGAATCTAAAATTAGTTTTTAATTTTAGATTCGGATTCAGAGACCTTGAAAACCCCCGAAGCCAAAAATTAAGCGCCCTAGGACGATTGGGGGTCACCGATGACCCCCGGTGACCATGAAAATGACCTTTTCTGGACAGATCACGTCAACCTTTATGACATTTGTTCAAACACATCCCGTCTATCTCTAACAGTTTCGGAGATATTAGAGGTCAAAGTTTGAATGGCGGCCATGTTTTTTTGTATGGAAGGCATGTTTTTCTTCGCCGCCCCTAAAAGTTGCCAGGGTTTTAGGAAGATTTTGTTCGAGAACGATTCCCGAGATATCACCGTTTCCGAGATCCGATGGGGTACCACCACCAAGAGCTGACCTTTCGAAGGTTAGGCATTTTTCCCGGGCCTTTTGAACGATTCTCTATATGACGCTATATTAACTTTTTTGCTACGAATTCCCCTTGTATGACATCTATTTCTCTGAGTGAGTCAGTCAGTGGTAATTTAAGCAGATATAAATTTAAAAAAAAGCATTAATTGCCATAGTGCGATATAAAAAAAAAAGATAGAAATTGTAATCAATTTAAATGGAAGCAAAAATCCTAACTGATACCTATCATAAACATTAATGTGCGTTTGTGAAATTTTGCATACACCTTAGGGGTACAGAAAAGAAAGAAGAAAGAAAAATGTTTTATTTGAATCTCCATACATACATAATTTTAAAAACAGTAATAAATACAATTAAGCAGAAAACGGTACATGGAGATCAAATTAGGTCAAAACTGCGTCAGCTATTGTTGCAGTATATACTGCAACGCTGATATTCTCGCAGGCCTACTAACACTTATACTACCTTTTATCCGGAAAAACGTACTGTTCCCGATTAGCAAAGCCGCAGGAAAAAGCTAGTGTAATTATAAAATAATGTTGTATGTGAATCTGTCTCATACTTGTAGCAATCAGAAGTTCAGTTCAGCATATGTCAGGACCAAGGCTCCTGACGCTGGCTTTTAACTGAATCCTGACAAACACAGTATTTACTTAGGAACGACAAAGTATATCGAAGTAAAGTCAATGTATAAATAGCCAATTTATATACCCAGAAGATGTAAATCAAATTGTAACGGCAGATTCCTTAGGTAAGGACCTTCCAAATGTGTTAAATAAAAATAAAAAAAAAATATGACATTTGGTTAAAATAAAAAAACTAAGTTTTTGAAAAAGTACGAGATTTATCAAACTTTTAACTACAGGTGCTTCGTTTATGGATAATTTTAATAATTTATTTTCACTATTATTATTTGTGAAGGATTGATTCGTCAAACTACAAACGATTTTTTTTTAAACTGACTTATTTTTGAAATCGCAGCTTTATTATGGTGTATTTTTTTTGCACCTAAGAAAATCTTGTACGTTTGACCATAAACATAATTTTTAAATTTTTTTATTTAGCTCATTTTAAAGGTCCTTACTTACTTAAGGAATTTCCCGTTACAATTTTATTCACATCGTCTGGGACATTCTGTATAGGTAATAATTGTAAATTTTTCGCGAGAGTAGCTTTCAAATGTAGCCAACCGAAAATACCTTTCGCATTTGGCTACATGCGAAAGGTATTTTTGGAGACTTCCAAGAGTACTTTGCCTACCTTGGTCATTCGAATGCACAATGAATACAGCCATTCATTGTGCAATCGAATGATCATATGCTCGCGAGGTACATGCACAAGCTAATCATGCATACCCTGCGCATGTAACCAGCGTCTCGCGTCATGTACCATCACGTTTCTAGGCACTCTATAAATTAGAGCGCTGAGATCGCTTGTTGGTTTAAGTTACATTGTTATAGATAATGTTAGAGTTATGCGTTCGAACTGGATGCGAAAAATCAATCATATTTATGTTTGTCTGAGTATGTATGAGCAACTAGCTATCCTAACAGACGTTGTTGACTTGAACTCACACAAAAAATTTCATGGACCGATTTTGATGAAATTTTTTGTTTGTGTTCAAGTGGATTCGAGAATGGTTTAGATTTGTTTATTTTATTCGTGTGTACAGGACTACGTCTGTCGGGACACACACCAAAATATTTTACTAGAGCCAAGTTAGCGCTGTATTGTCGGGAAATAGACCAGACATTTTCATTCTTTGAAATGATTCCTTTTAAGAAAAGTTTTGTGTTGCAGAGCTTAATAGGCAACTGTAAATGTTTATCTTCAAGCAGAAGGTAATTTTCCCCACCTACGTAGATTAAAATAATCTACAAATGATATTCACAATATACAATCCTTTTTTATATTAGTTCTGTCTTAGTGCTGGACTTTAAAATTTGTTCTGTGAACCTTTAAAATTTTGGACCAAGTATTTCGAGCGGCCATTATACAATGCAATCCCGCCTTTTATGAAACCAACGGAATTACGGACAGGGTCTAAAGGTGGTCTTTATTATCAACCATTATAAACACAAAAGGTGGGTCTCCGTTCTTACCTGAATATTACCTCATTAATTCGTGAAATCATGAAAATTATATCAGCGCAATCTGTTAGAATCACATTACAATATACATAAAGAAGACATCTATTAACCCTTCCAACGCGGTCGGAGGGTAAGGGACTACAATAGAGGGTTACCCCAAACAAATGGTAGGTACCATCACATTGTTACGTCAAATGAAAACTTTGTGAATTCAGATGTATGCTGTTGTGTATCTGTATATGAATTTGTCATTGCCATTTGTTAAATCGTGCGTTAAGGTTTTGGAAACTGTGTGTGGTTAATGGTCTTATGTTCTTCTAACATGAAGGGAGGGATAGTCTTGGCTTGCCTCTATGATAGATGTCAAAAGTTGCTAGCTAGATATGTGATAAGTATGACCTTTATAATAGGCTTATGTTTAACTTATCACCGGATATAGTAGAAGATAATAGTCAAAAATAGTAAATGATCACCAAATTGCACAGCAAAATATATTTAAAGAGATTAAAATAAGTAGACGGAGCCCTAGTCGACGGGCTCATATTTTGGGGTGGGTTTAAGAAGGAACCTAATATAACCTAACCCTTCCGAGACGGAATGCAGTGATTTGAGGCGAATAGGTGATCGTTATGATATATTTTAGTAAGCATATTTTGCTGCGCAATTACTATTTTTGGTGGTCATTATATTTAATCCCTTTATAATATAGTACGTTGGCCTTGCAATTGTCGTAGGATTTCCAGAGCACAGAAAAGTTAGTAATTGAAACTTTGATTGCTAAAAATATGTGATTCCTTATAAAACAGTCAAAATCTAAATCAAAATCTCGTTATATACTGCAAATTACTTTGTGGCGCTCCTCATCAAACATTCACAAATAACAGCCATTTGCAATATTATGTCAGACATGTCAAAATATAATATAGTTTAAATATAACATCAATGGCGGCGCTTCGAGTTAGTATAAATATCTATCATTTTATATGAATATGTTAGAGGTCAGTGCCAAGAGTATTCGATTATCTCGAACTCCATCAAGCAAAAGTCTTGGAACATTTAGGGGCACTTTATCTTGATAGGGGTAAATCTGAGGAAATATACTTTTGTTATCTATGCAAGCGTGTCAAAACTGACCCTTCTAATTCTGAGAGCTGTGGGCCCGTACAAAATAATATTACGGTAGTGATAAATTCTTGCTATCTAAAAATAAAAACGGGAAATCGTAGCTGTCTAAATATGTAATAACTTTTTGTAAAATGAAAATATTCTACTTATATTTCTTTTTCATAGTCATACTGCTTTCTTTATGAAAGGTATCCTATTTCCTTTTCTTTTATCTTGACAACGAGAATGCCATATTTCAGTAGGTATGACAGCAAGAGTAGTTAAGGCGCGAAAGTGGAACAAACAAAGTGACTCTCGAGTTTATAATATTAGTTAGGATTATGCAGTCGTTACATATTACTATTATTGTCATTATTTTGAAATATCGATATGTCTTACATTATCATTATTATCTTTTATTATTAATTCGACATAACTTTTTTATTAAAACTAAACTATTTTATACGGAGTTTATCGCGGTATATTTGATATTTAGATATTTTGTAAACTAATCAAAATCAAAAAATAAATTTATTCAAGTTAGGTTACAAGGTAATGTCAAAGTTACACAATTTTTTTTCTGTGAATTTACATTTACTGCCACGTTCAGCAAAGCAAGGGTGTAGGGCTCATGAGAAGAACGGGCAAGAAACTCATGGCCACTCTTTTTAATCGCCAAGTTTACAATAAAATTAACTATTAAACTTTACTACTATTATACAATTGAATTATTGAACTATGTATTTAGATTTACACTTTTCCCGACGTTCCGGTTGCATTTCAGTAGCCATGGTCACGAAGAGACTGGTCTTTCATATATTTTTATAATAATTCCTTATTCCAGCATTGCAAATCTAATTAAGTTTTAATTACTTGTAAATGTAATTATATTTAAATATGGCTAAATGGACATATTTGAAATGTAACATCGATCAATTCAACATCCATATAAATAAATTATTTATGATTAAGGTATACATACGGTAAGCAATACGAAGCAACAATTTTACTGACGCCGTTTACCTGTAACACGATAGTACTTCCTTAGAGGGAGCTGGCTCATTCGTAACATCACCAAATACCTGGTTCTTCCACTCACCGGTAACTCCACTCACCTTCAAGACATCGCAATGGAATCATGAATAAACTTTTAAACTTTTTCAATCATCAGACTATTATTATTCACCCTAACTCGAAAAATGTTGTCACTTTTCAGCCTGTAATTTAGGTCCCATCTAAAACAATATTCTTGAACAGTCCAGAGTTTTTAATTAAATAGGAACGTTTTCTGTTATCTTCGCAATGTGGAAGACAATCGAATTCTTGAAAAGTTTTTATCAGTTTGTTCAAAATGTCACTATGGAATTGGTTGGTATAAAGATATACCTATTCATACTTAAGATTTTTATGTTGAAGGTTACTTAGAGATATGTTTTGAAATAAATGAAATTGAAATAGTACCAGTTTTACGGACTGCCTCGACCTTAATCGACTCCAGCGACGGATGACCACTCCTAAGGTAAAAATCGCATAGCAGGCCAACACTTGGTACCCGTACCCGTGACATGCCCCGTTCTTTGTTTGAGTTTTTTTACACTTTACATTTGTTTACTTAGTATAGGGAACGATGGGGCTGACATTTTATTATTAAAATAAAAAGCCCTAAAAATAAAAAAGATTTAGAAAAAAAAAATGTTTACTGATTCTAAGGCGATACAAACTCAACTGGTCAACATGTGCAAGCGAAAATTTTTCTGAAATGGTCATCCGTCGCTGGAGCCGATAGTACCTTTGCGCTGCAAAGATGCATGAGGCTTCGAGTGTCTGGGTTGGCAAAGTGTTATTGGTTTTTTTTATCGTAGATGCACGCCTTTTTCCATGATTTTTGTCACTTAAAACGGGTAACAGTGGTAACATTCGCATTGTAATAAAAGCACATGTTAGTGCAGTGGAAGAGAATGCGGTTGCTGTGCATGAAGGTTCGATACCCGCTACAGGGAAAAGTGTTAAATTTGGATTTTCCTATTAAACAATCTTAGTAGCAGGTCTATAAGCTTTCTTCCTGCTTAAATTTAGATGGATACACTTCTGACTATATCTATGGAGTATACACGAAAGGCTATGTATAAATGTAATAAAATTTTCTACCCGCATTAGAGTTCCAACCCACCTTGCGCAGTATTTTGCAAACATATAATGAGCGTACACAAAGTCTTCCCAGAATCTGAATATGAAAACATTGTCCCAATTAATGCATCCAAGTCGTAATAAAAGTTCCTTTCTTTTACTTAATTTGAGATCAGCGTTTCTCAAATAAGTGTCCACTGACCCCTTACATTTAAGTAATTATGCTTCGGGGTCTTCATCAGTAAACACATTATAAACCAGAGATTTTAAATCTAGCTATAAATTGCAAAGCACTGATTTAAAAGAAAGCTATATTTATTTATTTTGGTTTTCGGACAAATGTAACAATAATACATTTTTGGAACAACCATTTTTGGAACACACAAATTTTATTCCGTGTGGGATTCGAACGAACAACATTCGGTGTAGTGGTTTAAACCACTGCGCCGTCTGTGCAGTATAAAAGTTACTACTTAATAAAAAATTATAACAGAAGACTTCGGCCTGGATGGCGTAGTGGTTAGTGTAACCGACTGCCACGCCTGAGGTCGCGGGTTCGATTCCCGCACAAGTTAAATATTTGTGTGCATGAACATGGATGTTTGTCTTGGTCTGGGTGTTTCTATGTATAATATGTATGTATTTACAAAAAAGAAAGTATATAGGTATGTTTATCCATTGTCTAGTACCCATAATATAGCTCTGCTTAGTTTGGGCTAGATGGTGTTGTGTGTATGTGATAGACTATTATTATAGAATATTATTATTAATAAATATTACATTTTTAAATATATAAAAAAAGACACATTAGAAATATAAAAACTATGACTAATATAAAAATATAAATTATTATTGTGACAATAATATAAACATGAGGTTTGAGATAAAAAATTACATCTAATTACAAGCAAATACTACATGCACTAATAAAGATACATATAATTAATAAAAATTTACAACTAAAACTTATAAACTACTGTAACTTATAAAGTAGTGAAATATTCAGTATATTACTTTTTTCACTAATTTGCGAAAGTGAGTAAGAGAATCTGCATAGGTATATCGAGCGAATCACTACAGAGTTTAAGTAGCTTGCTTATATAGAGAGGAGTAGCATGTCTAGGATAGGCGAGATAAATGGTGATCTAATCTTATCTTATCTTATGTGGGGGCCAGTCAGTGCAGACCAGCGACACTTCGACCCAGTGGGATCTTTTGTGTCGACACTCTCCCAATAACGACTGCCATAGATGATCATGGCAGCCGGGACCATCGGCTTAACGTGCTTTCCGAGGCACGGAGCAGGCGATAATTTTCAATCAATACGCACATAATTTCGAAAAGTCATATAACTTCTGAAAGTCAGAGGTGCGCGACGTGGGTTCGAACCCGAGACTCTCTGCATTGCAGTCTGTTGGTCTCCCCACTGAGCTATCGCTGCTCTAAATGGTGATAAAAACAAGGCCAAAACAATTATTTTTCCTTTTTTGTTTGTCTATCTGAAGTACGCGTATTACTCAAAAACGACTGCACAAAATTTAATGTGTTGCCCCAGTTGTATTGCTTAAAACTTAAAATCTGGTGCATGTTTCATTATTAAATGCCGCCTAAAAGTCGGATATTAATAATAAGAATATTTATACGCCGCCTAGAAGCCGTAACAACAAAAAATATAGAAAGAAAGAAATATTTTTTGATTTGGCACACAAAAAGACACACCCAAAATATTAAGAAATAAAATAAAAATTAAACAAATACTAATACTAATAATAAATAATGTTTCATGTTTGTAGATCAGCTACTTCTTACATGCAAAGAAAGAAAAATATAGACAGGAATCCATTTTCAAATACCACGCGTTCAAATTCGCGGGTAGAATCTAGTTTAACACAAAACAATAGAAGTCATGTTTTCAAGTGAATAGCTTAATCGATAAAAATAAATACAAAGTGAAACACAATGTAATCAAATTTAAGTGAACAAGAACTAACATTAAAAAATAGATTGAGATACACTGCTCTAGTTAAAAACTTCATTGTATTACTAATTAAATTAATGAAATTACTTCAATAAAATATGTGCAAAGAAAAATGAATTTATAGTAAAAACAGGTAATCCTAGGAGCGAAGAGTAATTAACCCAGATATAGAACTTAAGACTTCGCTGAGCGTAAGACAGATATGACAGAGCTCGTGCGGCGCATATTAAAATCGGCGCGCGGCCGCCATAGTAAAATTGTATGGAGGATTCAAAGTGCTTTTTTGATAAATATGTATCTTTATTGTCAACCAATAACTTAAATATTTGGAACGGACAAACTGTAATATAACTATTTATGTTTCGTTTAGACTGTAAAATAGGATATATTTCTACTGTTATAATCTAAAAATCACGTAACACGAGCTTAAGTTTTTGCATTTTTAAGTAATTTTGTAGGCGAAAATATTAATTATTTTAATTTTTTGAAGTGAAAACTTATTTAGCGGCGTTGTGCACTTTTTTGTGATGGGTAAAAAATGTTAAACTCGCGTCAGGACACGTGACCTGATCGAAAATTCGTAAGACGGAGGGAGAATTGTCATGTTTGTGTACGATAGCGCAATAAATGAATATTGTATTTTACCACATAAATTATAGTACTTTTATACTGATAATTAAAGCAATTCGTGCAAAATTATTCCCTAACCATTCCAAAATAACAAAAATGCACAACGTTAATATTCGTTTAGTTATGGTAAATGTATTTTTCATATTTGCCTGTTATGGCACATTTCGCTCGGCGCAGTCTTAATTAAATATTTCTTAGCTAGCTGTAAGCGTGAAACGAGGGAGAGATGGACAGATTTATCTGGAACAAATCATTCCAGTGAGTCAAATGAGATATTATACGAGATGCATCATTAGTCCGATACATATTTAATTAAAAGAACTACCTTTTTATGTAGTATCACGCATTTGTATCACTGAAGGGCTAGGCAGAGATAGAAAGAGCATATATTTATTTTAAATAGGCACTTAGAATATATCCTGCGTCGCGAAAGACTGCACAAACATGCAGATAACAGACGCAAAGAATATCCTGACTAGGAGTAACTATTTGTGACCCATTACGTATAACATCAACCTTCCTAACACTAAAAGACGGAAATAATATTATATTGTCTGAACCACACTTTCTGAATCAAAGTTTGTTTTTACAAATAGATTTTTCACATTCTTAGGGCCTTTTCTTTATAACAAGACTAGATGTTCCCGCGGTTTCACCCGCGTTTATCGTTACTGCGGCGCCCCCGTGGATCATAGCGTGATGGTATATAGCCTATAGCCTTCTACGATAAATAGGCTATCCAACACTAAAATAATTTTTCAAATCGAACCAGTAATTCCTGAGATTAGCACGTTCAAACAAACAAATTCTGCAGCTTTATATTATAATAGAATAATAATATTCTATATTCTATTCTATATTCTACCACATACACACAATACCATCTAGCCCAAACTAAGCAGAGCTTGTACTATGGGTACTAGACAATGGATAAACGTACATATACACTTTTTTTTTTGTAAATATATACATATTATACATAGAAACACCCAGACCAAGACAAACTATTATATTAGTATAGATAAATAAACAAACAGCTATATTATATGACCTAAGTTATGTAAGATCTAATCGGATGGTCTGTCGGTACTTAGAAACTTTAAATTATGAGGATACTGAAGATTTGTTGATTATTATTGTTAAATAAGTCACATGATAATAATTATAATATTGGCCTATTTTTGCATATATTTATATAATAAGTATGGCTAATTGTATGTAACTTAGTTCCTAGGAGTATATTGTAAGTGCCCTTAACGCCTGTGGCACAGGTTTACCCTAGTACAGGCACCCATACTATATTACCTATGTTAAGTTTTTTTTTATACTACTTAGTTGGTAAACAAACATACGGCCCACCTGATGGTAAGTGGTCACCGTAGCCTATGGACGCCTGCAACACCAGAGGCATCACTTGCGCGTTGCCGACCCTCTAGGAAAGGAAGTGGGAAGGAGGAGGAGCGGGGTGGGAGAAAGGGGGTGATTGGGCCTCCGGCACTCTTACTCACCGAACGAAACACAACAGTAGGAATACTGGTATTTCACGTCGATATTCTGTGAGAGGGTAGTCCTCCCCGGTCGAGCCGGCCCATTCATGCTGAAATCAGCGAGGCTCTACTACTCGGATATTACCTATATTAAGTACTTTATGGACTGGATTCATGTTTTATCACTGTAATTAATAAATAAATAATTATTATTTTTATAATTTTTTGACTCGTGTGGGGAACGAACCCACAATACTTGGCGCAGTGGCAATGTCGAGGCTACCACTTCAACCACTACACCAATTATGCTGTCAATGCTTTATTAATGTTTCTCATCCATGTTTAAGTTCCACATGAACGACTGAGTCTATTTTATTTTATTTGGTTTGTCAACAGTACATTTGTATGTATCATACATTGAAATAATATACATGACACAAAAATTTATTGAAACTAGCGGTCGCTTAGTGGTCAAAATTCGACCAAAATTGCTAATTTTGCTACTTTGTTTTCTGTTTTTCTGTATTAGATACATATTAATAAGGTATAGGTAACCATATTTACAAAGAATTGTACGACGTCAGACGGACAATGTCGAAATACTATGAACGCGATTCGACTGCGTGTGCCAAATGCATGGTTATGTGCGTGTAGTGTTTTTTGCATTAATTTAATATATTTCTAATGCATATTTTATAAAAATAATAGAATTCGCTCCTCCTTCTCCATATAAACTTTAACTGTGCCAAATTTCATACTCCTCCGTCCGCGCAGTTTTCGTAAAAGGAGTACAAAGTTTTTGCTTCACGTATTAATATGTAGATCAGCAGATCGCAATGCCAGCGTTATTGACGCTTATCAAAATATCCTAATAGTAAGCCTTAATAACACTTTGTTCGACCGGGAAATCGAAATGAGTGCGTACGCTGCTGGACTACAGCAACAGATAAATAGACAAGCCTGTAGGCGCTTAAGTGCGCAGTATGCATTAGTATAATCATCTGTATAAGATAGTACTGCAATTGTAATGTTTCATACAGATGGATCCAATAACTCCAATAAGTATTTGGTACGCAAATCAAATATCACGGGCCATCTTACCCATTGTCAGTAACTCTAAGATCAAATTTATGAGATTGAAACAGACAATCAAGTAGGTACGTAACGTCGGGGAAAGTGTAAACATAAATATAAATAGTTTTAATAGTTTCAATAATTTAATTAGCTTAAAAATTTGTAAAGTTTAATAGTAATAGTACTGTAACAGTTTCTAAATTATGTAATAAAGTGTCAAATAAACAACGCGATAAAATCCGTGTATAGTAGTTTAATTTCAATTAATACATACATACATAGATTCACGCCTGTTTCCCAGAGGGGTAGACAGAGACTACGGATTTCCATTTGCTACGATCCTGACACACTTCTCTGGCTTGATTCACTTTCATCACATTCCTCATACATGCCCGTCGGTTTAAGGAGCTCTTAACCTGGCCTTTGTCCAGAACGCCTCCGATCTGATCGAGAAACGTTAGTCTAGGTTTTCCTCTTGCGACTGTTCCATTCACATTAGCCTTATAAACTTTCTTAGTCAGTCTTTCCTCGTCCAGTCTTTCTACATGTCCAAACCAGCTTAACATACCCTTTTCTATTCTTGTCACTATATCCACTTTCATGCCGCATCTCTCTCTATTAATAACAATAATAAATAACATTCGCGTAAACAGAAGACAATAGTAATATGTACGTAATAGAAAATATTCCTATTGACTTTTATAAACATTTAAACACTCGCACAAAAATATCCAAACTCGGAACAATAATTGGACGTACTTTCTGAAAAACGTTCCAACCCACAAAGGCATTTTGAGATAATCGTGATTAAAGTTCAATCCCGTGTTACTACTTCATACATGTGGGTTGGGCTACTAAGTCATGATTTCATATTTAGAGTGATAGTAGAGCTACCAAATTTTTCCAGCTAGTAAATAGTAACCCCGTGACTAATTTGCTAATAATAACTCGATTTTGACCCGAGTGTGGGTTGGAACGTTTTTCAGAAAGTACGTCCAATTTGTGTCTCATACAAATTTTTGTCCGGTGTTCGATTCAAACTCAGAACTCGGCGTAATGGCGCGCGGTAGCGTGGCAAATAGATAAACGACTACGCCAAAAATAAAATTGAAAGAAAACGAGATGGGTGTAAAAACCTAGGATTCAACGTCTTCGTCTTAAATGTAAAAGTAATGAAATGAAATTACCCCTATATCTCGGGGGTTTTTTGACCCACCCATATTTTAAGTCGACCAAGGTATGACCCCAAGGTGTCTGCACACCAAGTTACAAGTCAATCGGTCCAGTGGTTCCGGCGTTATGCCGGTCACTAACAGACAGACACACAGACCCACAAAGTGTTTTCATTAACCTCTTCGAAGAAGACTCAGAGGTTAATAAGACACATAAACTGTATGTATAGCTATTTCTGCTTACTCCTTGGGCATGATGTTATGATAATCGTAACTAATATTTAAAAATGCGAATGTCAGTTTGTTTGTTTGTTTGTTAAGCTTTCACGCCTTAATTACTTTACCAATCATCATGAAATTTCGTATACACATTGTCAGAGGTACAAAAAAGGAACCTTCATCTAGAAAAAAATACTATTCCCGAGGCATAGAAAATTGACATAACTTACATTACTTACAGAGCCGCGGGAAAACTCTAGTATGAAAATATATCAAGCGGTGTTCTCTTTTCAATTTAATATCATCTTTGTTGTAGTTCTAGAGCTATAGTAAATCCTTATTGCGTCTGGATTGTCATATTGAATCTAAAACCATCAATAAAACTGCAGAGATCTATAGGATGAATTGAGAAAAACGTTTCAATATCGTAATACTTCTTGGCAATGGAATCAAATTGCATAAGCCACGCAAGGTCTAGAAAAAAGTATATTTCATCCAACTTTCTCGGCGAACCGTCTTAATTAAGACTTAAAAAGATTTTCCGCGTATTTTCAACTAATTAGCGCTGGCCCAATAGAGTAAGCTTATGAAAAAAAACCGGCGTAAATGGCACAAAGCATCCGCAACACCGCAGGCGTTATATCTACAACATTATGCAGTAAAAAAATCATTTCAACCAACATTTATGTAACTGATGCTGAATGAAAAACCACTAAAAGCGTGCCCGCTTGCTCTATCATAAACTTGAAAGGCGCAAAGGGGTCGACTGCAGTGCGTGCAGGCCACAGGTGGGGGGTGAATTCACCCCTTCATCTCGTTTCATCCCACAGTGGCGAGTGGCCGGCGATTCGGATCACACGCGTCTCGCGCTCGCGGCTCATACCCTCGCGATATCTAACGTCAACAATACCCCGCGCTCGCATTTCAGTGTTAAATTTCAGTGCAGTTAAAAAATAAAATATTTGATTTGGCAATTTTGTTTTTCGTGATCGGATGAGTAGTGCTGTGAAGTTGTTTCCAATGTTTAAAATCGTGAACATTTAACAGGAATGGATGGAGAGAATCGCATCATTTTGAACGTTGGCGGTATAAGGTAAGCTTTATTATGTATTTTGGGTATTTAGGGTACTTTTTGAGGTATATTGTTTGGTTTCTACCCTGATAGACACGGGGTATGTAGTCGTTTATTGGAATTCGCAGAGCGCCAATAGGAAGTTTTTTTGTTGTGTTTGGAATTCGGGAATGTTGCCTCTATCGCGGTGTGATTCCGTCGTTCCTTTTATGTTCCATGTATGTTTGGGAAAATGCCACTTGAGTATAATATAGCTCTCTATAACTTTTAAAATACCTGAAGAATAGCTTTCGTTTATCACAGTTATTTTTCGCCATATCCGTTTCAGTATATAAACATTTTTTATGCTCAGTACTCAACATAAAAAAATCAATGAAATCATCTCAGTATTTGATGGACAGTCCGTTTATGAATGCTTTTATATAAAAAAGCTTTCAGATTGCGTATGCCCAAAGAACAAAAAAAGACATGAAAATGTGAATGATGGTCAGTTTTGATAGGCATTTGAGCAGTTTACCATAACACGTAATTTAAAAATATTGCTCTTAAATTCCGCTTTGGTGTTTAGATTTCATTTATCAGTTTATGTTCACGAAAATATTTTAAAGGGTAATTGTAGTTAAATTGTAAAAAAATATATTTGTAAAATAATGTTTTTGAATTAGGGGTTCGTAATTTTAAAATATTATTAGATATTATAAAGAATATTTTTTGTTTTTCCATTTCTATTACAAATTAAGGTAAATAAATAGCACTATTAGAAAATACAGTTATTTAACCAAATTTGTTTTTAAATATTGTGTATCAGCTCTTTTCGTCATTAAAATAAAATTAACAGTAATGATATAATAATATTTATGTCAGTCATAAATATAATATTATTTATGTCAGTCAGTTTTTAATACTGTATTTTTATATCTACATTTATCAAAAAAGAACATTAAAATAAATGTACTCATGGCCTCATTTTAATAGCATGTTTTCATATACTTACGAATTTAGAAGTGACATTTATTTTATCTATTTTATTGAATTTTAATTTTGAGATAAATTCCGCAATTCATGCACAATACACGTTTATTAATAATACTAACAATTATAATGACATAATGTTGTTATGTCTATTGCCTTAAAACCTTCCACTTTGATATCTACTATAATAATAATAATAATATTCTATCACATACACACAACACCATCTAGCCCAAACTAAGCAGAGCTTGTACTATGGGTACTAGACAATGAATAAAAATATTCATTTTTTTGTAAATACATAGGTACTTATTATACAGAAACACTCAGAGCAAGACAAACATCCATGTTCATGCACACAAATGTTTGACTTGTGCAGGAATCGAACTATAAATTAAGGATAATCTAAACTCTAATTCTGGTAATAAATAGTGTGCAAAATGGAGTGCCAATTTAGACTAATAAACTTCAAAAGTGAACTGAAATGCAATTAACGTTCTTATTCATTTTGAGGTATACTTTAATCTAGGAGAATATCTGATGTTTATGACACTAATGATGGACAGTCCCTAACAAGTGAAAATTATCCGAAAGATAAATCCCATGCTGTCTCACTCTTGTTATGCCGAGAAATGGCCTAAATAGCCTTGCTAGGAAAACAACAATTATTTTGTAACAAGGCTGTTCATCTCTATGGAAATAAATAAACCTAATTGTTTTGAATTCGTTAAACTGATACAGAGAGAGTAACATAATGCCAGCAGTTATTGTGAATAGTTAACGATCAACTAATAAGAGGAAACACAAGGGCCGTTTTTCCATACAAACGTAGTCCCCTGTTTCCTCCCTGGATAATGCCAGGAGAGCAATTTTTTTTCTAAAAAATGTATGTCCTCTATTGGCATGTCCCTTTGTTTTTCCTTTTTCATAAATTAATTATTAGAAGAGACATGAGACTTCAAAAACCTCAAAAATTGGCCAGATTTTCCGCTGTGTTTAAACATCCAGAAAACAAATTTGACTTGATTATATAAAAAAGGAAAACATAGGATCGAAAGAAAAGTTCAAGTTTTGGAGAAGGCATCAGGGGACTACGAAACGTTGATTTTGTGTACTTTAATAGGTATTTTCGGTACAAGCTGCATTTGTCTCTATCGCGCACTGCGGGCACTGCGCGACAGAAATAGATTTTACAAATACCTATTTTCAATTCTCTCGCCCTTAGTGTTTCCTCTTAATGGATGAATCGCTTTTATACTGTAATACATAAAATAAATTTCATTCATTGTCTATTGTATTATAATTTATATTAAACTGATTTGGTATCTCGCCAGATATAGGTAATAAAACGGTACAGAGCACACCTAGATTCAATATTACTATCTGAAGATTTGGTGTGACGCATTGATTGCGGTAAGTGTGTCCTTATCATGCAGTGTTAAATATAAAGATACATAGAATACTTGCACGGAAGGTTATTGTTTTAAGTTGTCTCGTTATTGCCACTATGACGAATAATGTGGGTTTGATTCCCTGACACGACAAAAAAGTTTTGCTGAGTCTGAGTGTTTTTTGTGTGCGATGTTTAAATATTTGATAGTCCACCGTTACACAGAATAAATCCCTAATGCGATTAATTTAAAATTAATCGCATTAGGGATTGGTTTCGTGGAATTCGTTTTTTTTTTTTATAATATTCTACCACATACACACAACACCATCTAGCCCAAACTAAGCAGAGCTTGTACTATGGTTACTAGACAATGGATAAAAATACATATATACTTTTTTTTTGTCAATACATACATATTATACCTAGAAACACCCAGACCAAGACAAACATCCATGTTCATGCACACAAATTTACTTACTACATTTTTATTTAAACAGTTAGATTAAACTACGGACTACAATCATGCCTTGTCTTGATTATTTATGTACATGTAAGTGGATGCTCCTGTTTACCATACTGCTGCTTTAGAGGCTACCATCAAATTTTATTAAATGCTTGAGTATGTTCAGTAGTAATTCATGGAGAAATGGTTGCAGCACCTTACAGTTATGATTTGTAAACAAAATTTCATTGTAAACTTGGCGATTAAAAAGAGTGGCCATGAGTTTCTTGCCCGTTCTTCTCACGAGCCCTACACCCTTGCTTTGCTGAACGTGGCAGTAAACGTAAATTCACAGAAATTTTTTTGTGTAACTTTGACATTCATAAGTGTTACCTTGTAACCTAACTTGAATAAATTTATTTTTGATTTGATTTGATTTGATTAATTAAGAAATATCTTTATTTAAAAAAGACAACTACCTACTAGGACACATGTCTGTATTGCGAGGGAATTTACAAACATCCAAACAACGGACACAAAGATCACCCAGACCCGGAATAACCATTTGTAAATTACACAAATTTTTGTCCCGTATGGGATTCGAACCCACAACACTCGCTGCCTTAACAGTAGTGAGGCGACCACTTAAACCACTACGCCATACGCGCAGTCAAATATGGCTATTGGTTCCCAGTAGCCAAAATCTGACTACAATTAAGTGAATTTAGTTATTACTAGCTGTTACCTGCGACTTCGTCCGCGTAGATTTTAACTAAAAAGTGTTTATCTCCGCGGAACCCTATTCAAAATCTAAAATCAAAGTATTCTATGTTACTCCTTATAACATCAGCTATCTGCCAGTGAAAGTCCCGTGAAAATCGGTTCAGCCGTTTCGGAGATTACCCGGAACAAACAGACAGACAGACAAAAATTTAAAAAATATATGTTTTCGTATAGGTACCTTATATATTTTCATATGCATTAGATAAAAAGCTGTTATTTTGACATTACTAACAGACACTTCAATGAAATTAAACTACAATATACGGATTTTATCGCGTTGTTTATTTGACACTTTATTACAAAATTTTGAAAACTGTTACACTACTATTACTATTAAACTTTACTAATTTTTAAGCTAATTAAATTATTGAAACTATTAAAACTATTTATACTATTACTATTCTATTAAACTATTTGTATTTGTGTTTACACTTTCCCCGACGTTTCGGTTGCTTTTCAGCAGCCATGGTCACGTACATAGTATACGTATATAGTAGTTTAATTTCAATGAATAACATTCGCGTAAACAGAAGACAAGACACTTCAATTTTATTTATTTGTATAGATGTATAGATTTTAAATAAATTTTAGCTTTCTCCACACCTAATTCAAATACCTACATACCTAATCCTAAACCAGACTTTCAGATTTATGGCCTGTTTCACGTTGACCTAGCAAATATTATTCGAAATATTAATCACATGCTATCCATGTCTAGTTAGTTGAAATAAAAGTCGCTGGTCCAAGGTTCCATGATACATTTTTGAAAAAAATGAGTTATGTATATTGCATGGTTCTATATGTCGTTCCTCTTTGTGTTAGACTAATATAACAATAGATGGAAGCACTTACCACCTCACAATATTAAATCGCAAATATTTCTAAATTACTTTTTCAGTTATTTTTACTGATATTCCAATTTTAAACCTCGTTTCCCCAAAGTTAAAAAAAAATAACATAGAACCATGTAATAGTGAGCCAGCGAAGTGACGTCTTGACATTTATCTTATAGATAAATGTTACTGGGAGTCTGTGAAGCAGGACCTAAGTAAACTAATCTTAAAGTTTCATGTTTGTTTTGGTTACTATATGTTTACGTAAACATATATGTTATAAAGTCATAGTAATCTTGTTCAACTAACTTGTGTGATCATATCTGTAGAACTCGTGACCGAAACTTACTAACCGGTTAAACGAAACTTCACCGAATAGGTCGCAAAATATGGCCTAGTTAGAACTGAATATATTGTCATTTGTAATCAGGTTATATTTTTTTTCTATTATAGAGAATGTTATTTATTGCACATCAAATAAACAAATAATTAACATAATATATACACAAATTATTAACAAGACATATTAATGGAAGAAAAAAATAAAACTACAAAATTAAAAAGCGTCATAATATTCCTCCGCATCGTAGTAAATTGGCAACGTGCTCAGAAGACTGGCAGCATTGCCACGTTGAATGGCAATACTTATTCTTTGTGCAAAGAAAATACCAGCCCTCTGGTCACGTGAAGCGTCGATCAGCCGCTTAGCTAGGCCTCTATAGGTTATATAACAAAGACTTTTGGACATCCCCGTAGGGGTGAGGAAAGGGAATTTCAGCGCATATTTTGTAAAGTACATCAAAAGGGAATGCCTATTTTTGGCTAACGTGTAATTTTTAGCCGCCGACGATTACACGTATGATAAATAAATATATTATAATTTCTAATAATTTTTCATACTATTCATTTACCGAAAGAAGGTAGCAAAATCTATATAATAAAAAAAGTATTGTAACGGAAATAAGTCTTGTTATAATCACGAGTTTTGCCACGTTATAATTTCAACGTAAAAAAGAGGCTAATATTATTTAATAAAAATATTAGAAGTGATATTTGTATTGTATGTAGTTGTCACACTTAGATTATATATTATAGAATATATTTTGCTTGGACTTTAATTAGCAGGTACGTTTTATCCTATAGCAGAGATTTTTTAAACCTGATGTAGTTATTAGTTATCATGAAACATCATGGTACTTCGTATACACGTCATCAGGGATACAGAGAAGGACATAGGGTACGCTTCAGTCAGAAAAATACTATTCTCAAGCCAGAGAAGGCGGCACAGTCATACGCTGTTCGGCATAAAGGGGAACGTGACATTTCAGTTTTCTAGGTCTAAGTGTTTAAGCTGGGTGTTGAACAGCCAGTATCTTATCTTATCTTATGTGGGGGCCAGTCAGTGCAGACCGGCGACATTTCGACCCAGTGGGATCTTTTGTGTCGACACTCTCCCAATAACGACTGCCATAGATATTCATGGCAGCCGGGATCGACGGCTTAACGTGCTCTCCGAGGCACGGAGCAGGCGATAATTGTCAATCAATACGCACATAATTTCGAAAAGTCATATAACTTCCGAAAGTCAGAGGTGCGCGACGTGGGTTCGAACCCGAGACCCTCTGCATTGCAGTCTGTTGGTCTCTCCACTGAGCTACCGCTGCTCTGAACAGCCAGTAAGTCAGAGTATTCTTTTAAAAATATATGATGATGAAAATGAATGCGGGGTCTTTGGTGGAAAGTTAGCGTGTTGCTTGATCTATGGTGTTTACTTAAGTCGTCGTAAAAATTCATAACTTTGCAAACAAGCTGTCCATCCCATGAGATATACTTAAGTAGAGTTATATATGTGCTTGCTTTGTTTAAGTGGGACGTGAAATTAATCGCTGTTTTAATGTTCATTTGTTTTATTTGGGACGGTCCATTAGATATTGTTTCAGAAAAACTAGTAAGCTCTAGGGAGTTGTTCATGAATCCTCAGGGAACATGCACAAATGGAACAGAAACGTTTATGAAACATGCTTACCTATTTATCTATACATATCCCATCATCAAAAATCAATTGTTATGTATCTCCTGGAGATTGAGTAACGGTTAAGCTAATATATAAAATATAATAATAATATGCCGTTTTTCATCCATAGTTACCAATATATCGGTACCTCAAGCACCCATCCCCATAGCTCAGACGTATTAGAATACATAATTATGTAGCTATACTCCTACGCCTGCTGCGGCTAGTGCCACCGTAGGTGTTCCATCCCACTTTAGATTAAAACTCTCGAAGGGCCTCTTCACGTTGAACCTATGTCTCTGCGTATTTTCCTAATAATAAAATATGTTAGAAAATACCTGCGATAAGAGAAACATAATAATAACATGTGAATATGTGGAGACGCAGTTACACACATACATACATAGCCACGTACGTTATACATAGCTACATGTCTATGTATGTAAAAAGGTGTCAACCGCGACGTTTTCACTAGTCCGGTAAAAACTGTATATGGAAGCATATGTTATTATGTACGTTCGTAAATTATAATATTTAAATGTAAAAGTGATAAATATACATATATTTCGTTCTTACGGATTTTATTTATCTCTACCGGGCTCAACCCTACAAATACATTTGTTATACAAGTTAAATTCAACCTTTGAGAGAGCTTGAGTCTGTCCTAGGTTCAAGACCTGTATGACAAATTTCCAGGCCCTTTTCCTATTATACAGACATTGCTAACAATATTTAAGTAATTAAGTAGCTATGGTTCTGTGTACAAAGTACTGATAACAATTAAAAAAAGCAAAAATTTAAGCACCAAACTATAGAAACAAAAATAATGACCTATTATCGAGATATGTTTGAATCTAAAAAGTAAATGCGAGTGGTTATCTCGCATCATGGGTTTCGTACCTCAGAAGACGCATAGAAACTACAGTCAGTGCCATAACTCGATTAATATTTGCGAGATTTTGAATTGCTTTAGCATACACAATAATAAGAATTCCTCATCTTTTACTGCAGGGAATGTTAAGGGAAAGATATTTGAATCACAATTCATTACTATAGCATAAAAATATCTTGTGTCTTATCTTGTGTGTGTGGGCCAGTCAGTATAGACCGGCTACACTTCGACCCAGTGGGTTCTTTTGTGTCATAGCACAAAAATAAGTAAATTGTCATTTATAAAATACTGTCCCAAATTTGCTTAACACATTGAATGTTACGCCGATTATCTTATCTTATCTTATGTGGGTGCCAGTCAGTGCAGATCGGCGACATTTCGACCCAATGGGATCTTTTGTGTCGACACTCTCCCAATAAGGACTGCCATAGATGTTCATGGCAGCCGGGACCAACGGCGTAACGTGCTCTCCGAGGCAACAGGCGATAATTGTCAATCAATACGCACATAATTTCGAAAAGTCATAAAACTTCCTAAAGTCAGAGATGCGCGACGTGGGTTCGAACCCGAGACCCTCTGCATTGCGGTCTGTTGGTCTCCCCACTGAGCTATCGCTGCTCTTATGCCGATCATAAATGACCGCGAATACATTTTCTATTGTGTCTACTATATGGCATTGAATGTGTTAATGTTCAGCGACTTATGTTGCTGATTGTACCATACATATGTAGTCTTACGCCTGTATTCCTAAAGGGTTGTCAGGCAGACAGAAGTGTATTACACGCATATCAGTTTTCAGTTATGGGGTGAACCTTTTGCAGGCATTGGGCACAGAACCAGACTCCATGTTGCTTCCAAGAATATATTGATAGAAAAACTCAACAACACTGCCCGGCTCGGAAATCGATCTCAACGAATTCGAAACCTCATGACTCATGCACATCAATCGCATTTAACAACGCTGCGCCATCAAAGTGTAGTTTACGTGGACGAAAGCTTGTATTTAAATATAAAAAGCATCGGTTTGCTGATATTACTGATTTGATTCCTGTTTCAAGGATTCCCTCTAATAACTTTTTAAATGCTATGGACTGAAACCAGCTTTTTCTTTAAATAGCTATGACGTCATCATTCTTATCACTGTGTTATGCGTTTTTTTAATATTGGTGTCATATATATATATATATATATATATATATATATATATGACACCAATATTCGAGAGATCGGGCTTTGTGCACCCTGGGGGAGGCTTATGTCCAGCAGTGGACTGCAATAGGCTGAAATGATGATGATGATGATGATGATATATACAATGTGTTTGGTGAGTGTTGTCGGAGATTTTAATGGCATAATATATGGTCATTTATATCTACAATCCATGCTTCAGTATTATTTTTTATGTTAGTTTGTTTTTGTGAACAAGTGAAATAACAAAAAAATAACAGCAAAAATTTTCTTAATTTTCTGTTATCATATATTTTTTTAAATTGAACTGAGATAGGTTCTAAAAATATTTTATCATGAACATGTTAGCTATACTATGAGCTGTAAAACAAGACCTTTTTTGTTTTTTTTGGACTACCACAAGCGACTATATCGCTAAATTACCACGTGTGTCCATGATTAGATAACAAAATAAACAAAATGGCCGCTATTTCGCCCAAGTAACATAAAAAATAATACTGAAGCATGGATTGTAGATATAAATGACCATATATTATGCCATTAAAATCTCCGACACCACTCACCAAACACATTGTATAACTAGATGTGCCCGCGGTTTCACTCGTGTTTATGGTTAATGCGCGGCCCCTGTGAGTTGTTGCGTGATGTTATATAGCCTATAGCCTTCCGCAATAAATAGGCTATCCAACACTAAAATAATTTTTAATTCGAACCAGTAGTTCCTGAGATTAGCGCGTTCAAACAAACAAACAAACAAACTCTTCAGCTTTATAATATTAGTATAGATTAATTAGTATATAAATTGATAGCAACAATGATATCGCGGCATTATTATTTGTTTGGGCGATTGTGAGGTCTCTGGTTTGACTCCGCGTCAGGCAATATGTTATTGGATTTGCCTTTGAGGAAACGTTTATTTGCAGCGCGGAGTCTAATAGTATGTGCAATGGGTGGCAGTAGGTTCGCATCGTATTATGTGAGACAAGGACCACTGCGGGCAAAATGTGGATTTAATAATAGACCACCAACTTTAGATATATAAGCAAGAGATTATGTATGTATATTATATAAACAAAAATAAATAGGCAAATAATCCATTCGAATAACAAGTCGACAATACACCGATTTGCTAAACTAGCGGTCGACCAAAGTTTGCCTGTAAGATATTGCTGATAATATTATGTCATTATATATTGATATAATTATGTAACTATAGTCATGCGCTTCGACTGCGTGTGTCAAGTGCATGGTTGTGTGCGTGTAGTGTTTTTTCATTAATTTAATGTAATTCTAATGCATATTTTATAAAAATATTAGGATTTGTCATTTGTAAATCAATTAATTACTTAATCGAATCATTCGATTTGATGCAGCGAAATACTTAGAAATAACATAAACATGCTACAATTATATCTTAAAAAAAAATATATATAATATAATAATTTAATATTGTACCACATACACACAACACCATCTAGCCCAATTTAAGCAGAGCTTGTACTATGGGTACTAGACAATGGATAAACATACATATATACTTTTTTTTGTAAATACATACATATTATACATACAAACACCCAGACCAAGACAAACATCCATGTTCATGCACACACAATGTTTGACTCGTGCGGGAATCGAACCCGCGACCTCAGCCGTGGCAGTCAGTTACACTAACTACTACGCCATCGAGGCCGACAAATATGTATATAATATCTTATAAAAATCAGCGAAGAAAAGTGAACAAATTGACAGTTTTTGTTGAACAAATTTCGATTACCTAATCAATTACTAAAACTGTTACGACATTAACGAGATTTTTTGCGTACAATCTTATGCAATCATAAATTATAGATATTTTTTCATCTGACAAATAACTTCACTTTTCGTCTAAGATTTTTCATATGAAAGAAGAAAGAAAGAAAGAAAACATACTTTATTTCTAAAATCACGAAATCTTTCACAATATCATTAAGTTTTTAATCTGTGCCTCAGACGTGGCAGGCAACGTGTACATAGCTACGTGACGTTTACCACTCACCACGTGTCAACTGTCAAATGCATCGTTTGGCAGCAGCTTATGTTCAAAACTTATTTATCCTAATATTATAAGAATAGTTACAATAATACTTAACCAAAGTTATTAGCGAAAGATACGTCGTGTTTAAGAAATCTGGATGGACGCTCAGCATACACTGAGTTGGGCATAACCCACCCCAGTACTGATTTTCAGTTCCAACCACGTGTCGTGTCACCTGACGTCGGTCGGCGACGTCCACAAATATAAAATAAATGTTTACTGATAAACATATAGACCGTGACAAATGAGCCAAAACAAAAATAAAAATAAAAAAGACAATAAAATAGTACAAAGAAGAACAGTGCTACATGATATACGTAACCTATGCAAACCATCATGGTAAGTTTTATTCTATATATTAATAATAAGAATAGTATAGGTACGACTCGATGGCGTAGTGGTTAGTGTAACCGACTGCCACGCCTGAGGTCGCGGGTTCGATTCCCGCACAAGTCAAACATTTGTGTGCATGAACATGGGTGTTTGTCTTGGTCTGGGTGTTTCTATGTATAATATGTATGTATTTACAAAAAAATAAGTATATATGTATGTTTATCCATTGTCTAGTACCCATAGTACAAGCTCTGCTTAGTTTGGGCTAGATGGTGTTGTGTGTATGTGGTAGAATATTATTATTATTTTGGTTGGTTTAATTTGTTTTTTCTCGAAATAAAATTCGGTATTTAATGAAAACCACGGGTCTAGGCCAAGTGGGGTTCATTTGGGGCATTATTTATTAAAAGGGACTCGTCCTGCAAAAACTTACGAACTATACGGCAAGTATTGAGTATAGCGGCCTTCTGCATAGTGATGTAAAGATTGGTGGGTAGCTCTATCTGTCGTAAATAGTGAAGAAGGTGTTTGGGTATTATTATTATTATTATATATATATATATATACCCATATATTACATATATATACATACACACACATATACACACCCATATATATATACATATCCATCTTTTCAGTTATTCTAATACTTTTTGTACTATACCTATTAATAATTTATTTCAGATTCCCCATCTCATTTCAAGTACAATCTCCACCCCAACCAACATATTTTGCATGTGCATCAAACTTAGATATAATTATTTATTAATCAAACGCCAATTGCTTTAAAATACACAAGATATCATGTAAAAACGTTGAAAATATGGATACATGTGTTACTTATTCCATTTAGTAAGTAATTATGTGAGAAATTTAACAAATTTAGCATCAATTTGGTTTGTATACATTTCCATCCAAATGGATTGAACTCGACTATAGATAATTCGAACATTCATTCGAATAAACGCACACCACTATTTGAAAATTAGAATGTCGCACATTCTAATTTCAGGCTACAATTGTAACAACATATTGACGTAACATAGAGGTTGTAGCCATTGATGAAATATCGCGAATTTATCGTCCCGTTTCGTTTACAAACATACTCCTGTTTCAATAGCCCACGCATCGTTGACTGTCGGTGTTTAATAAACAACGTCCAACGATATTGAGCATGTTATTAATTGGACTACAAATAGAGTAATTAGTATTCAATTAGCAGCTTCTGTCTGCGGTTTTGCCTGTGTAAGCCTCACGGGAACACATACACATCACAATGACATGGCTCTCTATTTATTCGCATAAAATGATATGTCATAATTTAACTTCTTCTCCCTAGCCTTTATTATTCCCAAGTCACTAGGACTTTCTAGTCTAACCGGATTTTACTGGATATCAGTTTTTACACAGAGCGACTGTCATCTGACCTCCACAACCCGAAGGCTAACGATACCCTAAGGCTAGAATAATGTCAGGATATTATAGGGCACTGACTTCCCAATAACGACTGCCATAGATGTTCATGGCAGCCGGGACCGACGGCTTAACGTGCTCTCCGAGGCACGGAGCAGGCGATAATTGTTAATCAATACGCACACAATTTCGAAAAGTCATATATGTAACTTCAGAGGTGCGCGACGTGTGTTCGAACCCGAGACCCTCTGCATTGCAGTCTGTTGGTCTCCCCACTGAGCTGCCGCTGTTGTATGTCATAATTTAACATGGCATACTTTCACTTATCCTAATAATAGTTACGCACAGTATTAATTTGGTATAACTGTTTAGGCACAATATTTTAAGCATAATTACTATAAGCATAATAATTGTCAAGCATACTATTCTAAAGCATAAATTTGAAATTTTGTAAGTTATGTGTTTGCATTTAATAAAATACTTTTCGTATCTATACTAATATTATAAAGCTGAAGAGTTTGTTTGTTTGAATGCGCTAATCTCAGGAACTACTGGTTCGAATTAAAAAAATATTATAGTGTTGGGTAGCTCATTTATCGAGGAAGGCTATAAACTATATTACATCACGCTACGACCAATAGGAGCGGAGCAGTAATGAAAAATGTTGCGAAAACGGGGGAAATTCTCGTATATGAAGCAGACGAAGTTGCGCAGGACAGCTAGTTTTGTAATATTAGTAGTATAGTAAGATATAGTATGATCGGAATCTTTTGGATTGCACGGATGGTTTAGTTGTTTAAGTGGTCGCCTCGCCACTGCCGCGCGCCGAGTGCTGTGGGTTCGATACCCACACGGGACGAAAATTTGTGCGATCCACATATTGTTGTTCCGAATCTGGGTGGTCTTGTTTGTTTTTAGTAGCCGAGGCGATGTTGAGGTCTCTACTTTGACGGCCTGAGAAGGTCCTTTTTCACGCCCCGCTTGAAGGACCCAGGATTGAAGGAAGAAGGAAACACGTGCCTTGGCAGAGAATTCCATGCCTTGGTCGTTCGGCAGAGGTATGTGTCCATTGTTTGAACGTTGTTAAAGTACCCTGCGATATATAGTTATCTTATTATTCATCTTATTACCAAAAAAACTACATGGACTCTACAATGACTTTAAAAAAGTATTCAACACGACATTTTTCACGCTGGAATCCAAAAACTTACTTTACGAGTAAAAATATGTCGCATCAAGCAGTAAACTTTAATATAACCGTGAACTGTTCTCGTAACTAAAAGAGGGTGCATAAGAGATAGAAATTGCTTTTAGACTAAAACGATACGTGAATTTTCAACGCATTAAAAACAAAATGCTGAAGGAAAATAAACTCTATGACTTTTGTTTTACGGTTGCTTTTTACACGGACAGGTATTTTTCATTTTATAATTGCGCGTTGTCGCATAGAGTTATCTGTTCGTATTGCGACGTTTAGTTTTAATTGTGTAATATTTGAATTATTTACTAATTACTGTATATGAATTAACGGAGTAGGACGCGCCTATCTCTATACAATGAGATCAAGCAGCCTTTGATGAGGTCATTAAATGGATTGATTCGTGATAATGAGGTAACCCGTAAGAGCATTGTTCTTGATTGTTCCCATCACACTGCACAAGGTTAAGTACTCTTCGGAAGGTTACTTTTTGGATGGGTGTCCATTTCACACACAATTTTACATTTTTATACTGACGTATTACGTATAAACGGATAGTAAGTAGTAATTATCTATAGCCAAAAGATGCTATTAGCTCTAGGAAGGCTTCGCGTGACCTTAGAGTAAACATTGGTGATAATGAATTCCGGTTTTCCGCTTAATAACATTTCTTAAGACATTTATAGTAGGTATGGACACTTCGAGACGGCAAGCCACATCGGGACAGGCTCAGACGAGAACGGCAAGATGAATTTGACTCTTTTAAAAAGATTGGTGAATGCATCGGCAACCCGCATGTCTTAGAGTTGTCCATAATATTCTCGAAGCTTTGCAAAGTGCGCCAACTCACACAGGGTAAGCGTGGTGGATTATGACCTTATCCTTCGTTCGTATAATCCTTCTTTGACAAGAGACAAGTGCTGTAGTAGGATACTAATATTATAATATATTGTTATTTATGAGCACTTTTCTAAACGGTATTCCAGCAAAATTTTGACTATGAAGTATTAACATATTTCCTTCTTAAACGGGTCGAAAGTTTTTTGGCAACGGTACTTTATCTGTTATTTCTTGATTTAGATGTATCAAATTATATTGAGAAATTTCATGCGGTACAGGCAGCAACATTGGTGAATATAAGTGTCGTGCGGTTGACTTGATGCTGCCGAACGACGCACTTGATATATCTTGCTAAATGAAAACTCCTTGATGATTTGGAATATATTTATTTTCTTGATACACGAGTTTATCTTGCTAATGACTTATTGTAAAGTAAATAGTTCAAACAAATAAATGTATAAGTATTGTAATGCGCTGACGCGGTATCGTGCGCGGTATGTCGCTGACGCGTTAACCTGTGAGGTTAATAAACCGAACAATAAGTTATATAATAATGTGCAGGGTTTTATTAGAATAATGATATATTAGACATAGATTCATGCCTGTAATTGTCGCTGGGATGAACAGAGTCGTAGGACACAATTTTTGTTAAGGTCCCATGTAAAAGGGCACAAATTAATTGCCATGGTCTGGTAAAAATCTATACTAATATTATGAAGCTGAAGAGTTTGTTTGTTTGTTTGGTTGAACGCGCTAATCTCAGGAACTACTGGTTCGACTAGAAAAATTCTTTAAGTGGTGAATAGCCGATTTATCGAGGAAGGTTATTATAGGCTATATAACATCACGCTACGACCCACAAGGGCGGCACAGTAATCATAAACGCGGGTGAAACCGCGAGCACAGCTAGTGTGGAAATATTTTCAGAACCCATGCTGCTATTAGGAATTCTAACGCTTTTTAGAGTGAAACAATTATATTTAAAGAATTTCTAATTTACACAACTTGATAAAGTGTCGCGAAGCAAAAATGCGAACTGCTCTAAGCCAGCTAATGCGTATTACCAGATTTTTGTGACGTCACTTACACACACGCAGCTATGCGTCATCAAACATTTACGCACACTGTTATATAAATTATTGTACTTAAGGGAGAAGACAACAAGTCACGCTAGCTTAGAAACCAGGGTATTCATTAAAAGCAGTATTGTATTATAAATCAATAAACTTTTTGAAGTGAAAACTTCTTTAGGCGCGTTGAGCACTTCTTGGGTGAACAAAAATCATAGAAATCGCGTTATCGTCACGCTTCCACGCTTTCCATTTTTGAATTATTTTAGAATATTAACAATATCTCAGAAATGGTGCGTCCTACGCAAAAAATAACTAAATTTTGACCCCGTTAATAACCCCTAAGAGAGTATCAGGAATCCGAACCGCCCCATTTTTTTTTGTTTTATATTTTTTGGATATAAAGATGTGTTGATGATCAAGGATTAAAGTTTTCACTTCTATCGGCAGTCCCCAAAGACTGCCCCAATTTTTTAAATTTATTATTGCCTTAACCTCACAGTACAATCCTGAAAACCTAAGGAAACCCTGGAGGGTTTCCTTAGGTTTAGGAGCTCTGGTCAAAAGATTTTCTGTGACGTGGACGTCACAGAAAATCTTTTGACCAGAGCACCTTAGGAAAATACTATGCTGTCAGCATATTAACTACAACTTCTTTTTTAAGGGTTGACAGGAACATTATAGGGTTTGACTGCATGGATGGCGTACTGGTGTAAGCAGTCACCTTGCCTCTGCACCGAATGTCGATGATTGCCACACGGGACAAGAATTTGCGTGATCTTCTATAGTTGTCCCGATTCTAAGAGTTATTTGTATTCGTTGTTTGAATGTCCGTAAAGTCCTCGCAGTATAGGAGTTAGTCTTAGTGCATTAAAAAAGATGTTGGTAGTACCTAAGTGAGTAATAGCCCACTTGCTTCTAGCATTCTGGTGTTGAAAAATCTTGGTGTTGAAAGTGTAAAATTAGAAACGTTAAGACTGCGCCGAGCGAAATGTGCCAAAACAGGCGGTTGCAGTTAAGTGAATAAAATCAACACTTTTTGTTCAATACAAATATAAAATATACATTTACCATAACAATGAATGTGTATACAATTACTCCGTGTAAAAAACTTAATATTTACGCCTACAAAATTACGTAAATTTGGACGAAAAATGCAAAAACGTAAGCTTGTGTTACGTGATTTTTAGATTATAACAGTAGAAATCTTTATTATTTTGCAGCTTAAATGAAACATAAATAGTTATATTACAATTTATCCGTCCCAAATATTTAAGTTATTGGTTGACAATAAAGATACATATTTATCAAAAAAGCACTTCAAATCCTCCATACAATTTTGCTATGGCGGCTGCGCGCCGATTTGAATATGCGCCGCACGAGCTCTGTCATTATCTGTCTTACGCTCGGCGCAGTCTTAATAGCTTACCACCAAATGAGCCGTATGTATAGCTAATACAAAATTTGACAGAAAAATAATATTCCTGTATTGTATTCATTCTTTATGGCAACAATTGATCGGAACTCTAGGTATCGTTTTACACTATCAACTTGACACACAAGCAGAAGATTTGAATCTAATGATCAATTGCAATAAGCGTTACTAATCCTGACAAATAGATGATAATATTATATACTCTGCCATGCCATTTGAGAATAGAATTGGAATAGTCGGTGGTATGTGATTGTCCGTTACTCTGACGAATCTCCGTATCAGTAATTATTCTTACGCTGGTTTCCTGTAAAAGTTGCGTACATCGAGGAGGAGCTGGCTAATTCATACTGTATAAATAATTGGCAAAGAAATTGCAAGATTTTGTCGTATGCAGAGAGCGTAGGTTGGTCTATCTAGTGGAAGAGCCCTTTCCTGCCCTTCAAAAACATACAACTTAAAAAGAAAATCAAAGATTTAGAGACATTTTCCAGATATATTTGATACAAAGAAAATATGCGTCTCACGGCGACATTGTACATTTTAAGTATAAAACAGATCTTTCTTAATAAAATATTAAGAAAACCAGATTCTGAAGAAATGGTTCTCAAGTTTTGTACTTAATTATTTACCACCTTGGCTAAGCAATCATGTTTTTTAGGGTTCTGCACCAAAAATAGTAAGAAATGAAATTTGTTATTGTGTGATTGGATCTGTCTGTCTGTCAATCCGTGTGTTACAGCTAATTATTTCAGCAACTGTCTTCTACGATTTTCTTGATATTTGGAATATTTTAAAATATTGCTTGCCTAAATTTATTGTAAATGATATAAGTCCTTTTTAATTTTCTTACAGAAAGGCTAAAAGTCGTACATAATGCTTTGTTACCCAGGGGCTTACTCGGTCAAGTGAGGTATTATATAAAAGGGTTTCTCTAGGGTACATTATAAAATGTATTTGAATTTCTTTTTACATTGTATGGGCTTCGGCTTATATCGAAAAGTTCAAGGTATGGTGTTTTCGGTGCGCTATCTTGAATCGCACTTGACCGATTTTTATAATACTCAGACTACTATAAATTTCTATAAATACTAAATTACGGAAAGACTTGCCCGCGAGGATAGATTGACGAAGTTAAGCGATATACCCGCACTCAAGACTTATAGGTAGTGGTGTCCATTGAAATTAAACTACTATATACGGATTTTATCGCGTTGTTTATTTGACACTTTATTACAAAATTTAGAAACTGTTACACTACTATTATTAAACATTACTAATTTTTAAGCTAATTAAATTATTGCAACTATTAAAACTATTTATACTATTACTATACTATTATACTATTTATATTTATGTTTACACTTTCCCTGATGTTTCGGTTGCTTTTCAGCAGCCATGGTCACGGGGAGGCGGGGTCACATAAACAACGCGATAATATCGTATATATAGTAGTTTAATTTCAATGAATAATATTCGCGTAAACAGAAGACAATATTAGTGGTATCCATTGACAAAAACTTATGCAGCCTCGTACTGCGGAGAGATCAAACGACTGCATTATACAACTGTGTATACATTCAATAACTTCTATTTAATTATTGGAAGTAACACCAGCGACACATCACTATACTATTATAATTTAAAACAGTATTAATATGTATAGCCTAGTGGGAAACCGTTGGACTGCCACGCAGAGGTCTCGAGTTCGAACCCAAGGGGCGCATCTCTGACTTTTCGAAGTTATATGCGCATTAAATAGTTAATTATCGCTTGCTTTAACGGTGAAGGAAAACATCGTGAGGAAACCTGCATGTCTGAGAGTTCTCCATAATGTTGAGAGTTCTGTTCTCGAAGATACGTGAAGTCTGCCAACCCGCACTAGGCCAGTGTGGTGGACTATGGCCTAACCTTTCTCATAGAGAGAAGAGGCCCGTGCCCAGCAGTGGGACAGTGTAATACAGGGCTGATATTATATAATATAATATGTATACAACAACTAAGTATTCTGGCATATCTGGCTAATTAAGTAGATGCTGTGCTGTTATAGCCCAAGAGTTGGTTTCCTGGTATCGCAGGAATATTTTTATAGCTGGCAACACCTGTGTGCTTAGTGCTGTAAGCGTCCATAGAGTACGGTAACTGCTTACCATTAGAAGAGAGTACTTGTTAACTTTCCTTGCAATACAAAATTTCTAAAGACCCAACGTATACCTGAAAACAAGAATAACAGATTCATAAATTTTTTTTTCATACACTCTACACCATCTAGCCCAAACTAAGCAGAGTTTGTACTATGGGCTAGTACTTAAAAGTAACTTGATGCACTTTACACATTCTTGAGTTAATATGAAAATACTAAGACAAGTATAAATTTTCTATAGAATTGTATAGAAGTTTTTGAATTTTAAGGCACAGTATTGGTGCCTTAAAATTAAAAACCTTATATAATAATAATAGTATTATATTCTATCACATTCACACAACACCATCTAGCCCAAGCTAAGCAGAGTTTGTACTATGATTACTTACTATGATTATGACTACGATCTCAGGCGTGGTAGTCGGTTGCGTGATAAAGTAATATGACAATGGCAAGGATTTAGTAACGCTTATTGTCCGAAAATAAACATCATACTCATGAACGCTACGTTTTTCGAGTCTTCTTCTTTCTTTCTTTTTCGTGTGATTAGTGGCCAACCTGTTGTCAAGAGTTGTTCAAGCTGCCCCTAAGCCTCTGACATGGCTTAACGACTGCTGTCAATTTAACAACAATCAGGACCGACTTTTTACGTGCCCTCCGAAGCACGGAGACGCTCAGATGAAAGACCACTAAGCAATCACCCATCTATAGACTGACCGCACCCAACGTTGCTTAACCTCGCTAATCGTTTACCGATCAGTGAGTGCAATTGGCTATGAGCGCCTCATCTCGCCTCGTTTGTCGAGTGTAAAAAAACAATAGTCGCGAATCTGTGCTCAAACGACAGCCGATTACACCGAACACATACACCATAATCCGCTTACCGCGATACCACGGTAATACAAAATAGTGGAAGCTGATTCCGCCATCCGGAAAGTCAGCAAATTTTTATTGTCATACGAATTGTTGTTCTCCTTTTAAGTCGCTTACGATTACTTTGATTGCACAGTAATAGTGTGTGTAAATGCTGAGCTTGAGGGTCAGGCAGTCTTGTTGAGATTCAATTAAGAAATTCTCAGTAACAACATGTTATGAGTTGTTCACAGCCAGTTGCACTCACTGATCGGTAAACGATTAGCGAAGTTAAGCAACGTTGGGTGCGATCAGTCTATAGATGGGTGACCGCTTAGTGGTATTTCATCTGAGCGTCTCCGTGCTTCGGAGGACACGTAAAAAGTCGGTCCCGGTTGTTGTCAAATTGACAGCAGTTGTTAAGCCATGTCAGAGGCCTACGGGCGGCTTGAACAATTCTTGACAACAGGTTGGCCACTAAACACACGAAAAGAAAAAAAAAAGACGTGTGGCACTCGGAGACTGCCGCGGTAAAGCTATTGCATAGCATTTTTTATCAATATGGATAGAATTACTATATTCGATAAACAAAATGATTAAGTCTGTATTAAAAAATTATGAACTCAATAAAAAGATACCTAAATATAATAGGTACTACAATATTTATATTTTAGTTTAAATATTTTAATTCATGAAATTAATATTATTTTTGAAAAAATATTGATTAAAAGAAAATTATTATCAAGTTAAATAAAAACTAAAATATTTAATTGACCATTTTTTAGAATTGATTATTAATATGAATAATATATTTCATATTAAATGGTATTTCTATCGAATTTGAAAATAACAACGTTTCGTTGGATACTTTGCAACTAGCCTGTATATGAGTTAACTTATAGTCATTTAAAAAAATATATACTTTTAATTCTATTCTGTGGCCAACTTCAACATGTAGCATTTGTGTCACAGTGATGCGCGCGCATCTTAAAATTTCACTCTCATCATTTTTTCATAACGCGCCTAAAGAAGTATAACTTCAAAAAGTATCACCGCTGTGCCGGTCGGGGGTGTTAGGTTATTTTCGTTACAGAATTTCTGGATTCGGTCTCCACGCTCAAGGCCCGCGATAGAAGCTATGCAATAGCTTAAAAGAAGAAGAAAACAACATGGTGGTTGAGACTGCCTGATAGACGTCAACAGGCGCCTGCAATTAAGTGGTACTTTAAACTATATCTGATGCAATTTGGGTGTAGTTCACTTCTGCCTTCCCCTTCGGGGATTTAGGCATGTAACCATGTTCATATGTATGTGTTTATATACTTTTGCCCTTTGTGAATTAGAGTTCATTAGTATTACCTGAAACTAAAAATATAAATTAACGTAAGTGTGAAGGAGACAAAATACGAATATAACAAGAGCTTGAAAGATTATCTAACATCTGAACATTAAGGCTTAGTTAATTCATTTAGTAATGGTACAGCAAGAGATATACAATTGTTAATCGTGTGGAAATCTGTAACAAATTGCTTCTAGTCTTTGTTTAGTTAATGTTCACGACTGTTTTGTGGAGTGTGGTGGGTAGAGTCATAAGTGAAATGGCTGAATTCAAATAGTTGGACATAAATTATTGTCCTAGAGTTTGCTACAGATATCTTACTGTTTAGAAACAAAGGTTTTTACCTAATGTGATGTCTGTGCCTACTTAATACCCTTGACTTTGGCCTCATATAATGGCTGCACATTAACTAACAAAGTATAGAAATGGTTATGATCTTTAGTGTGTATTTCTTTTTCTTTTTTTTATACAACTAAGGTGGCAAACAAGCATACGGCCCACCTGATGGTAAGTGGTCACCGTAGCCTATGGACGCCTGCGACACCAGATGCATCACTTGCGCGTTGCCGACCCTTTAGGAAAGGAAGTGGGAAGGAGAAGGAGCGGGATGGGGGAAAGAGGGTGATTGGGCCTCCGGAAAGGCAAGAAGCGTACAATTGTCTTGAGAGAAAGTGGTTATTGTATTCAGTGGACACTTACAACACCAAAGGTATTAGTGGTTCGTCGCTGGACTATAAAAAGGAACTGTACTTTTAGTATAAGGAGCAAATACTGTGGTCTACCTGCTGTCAACTGTCTTTAGAAGCACTAGCCACGATTGAGCATTCCTGCAGTGAGTAGGACGCACAGCAGAATTGCTCAGTTATTTGGTTGCATTCTACTGTTGGGTATAGAAACTTCGCCAAGTTTAGCGTGGATTCTGCCATCAGTTGACCACATAAATGTGGTCGGCGATGAATTCCAGCACTAATAAATCCGAAGCACTAGATTTATTGTCCAACCAGGATATGTGACAGTAGAGCCAACTTATATAATTTCTTGGTCAATCTTTCCACAGGTCAAAGCTATCCCAGTACATACATTCTTCCCTAATCTTGTCGCTATATCTTCTTTTATACTACAGTTTTCCATTATCAAAGAGTTCAGGCATGTATAATCATTTGAGTAGAATAAAATCCATTGCTAAACATAGAGTACCCTCATTAAATTTCAAAGCGATCGATGCTGTGCCGCTTCGGTCTAGCGGCTACTAGTTAATTTTATTAGGTCGTCTGTCCATCTAGCACTTAGGCATCTTTAGAAGACAAATGGAGCGGATTGTGCGCTGTTCAGGCATAGTTGAAAATAATTCGAAGTTATATAAGATTGCAACGGCATTTCATGTAACTTCTACCACTAGCTTTTGTGAAAGTTAATAGTCGATCTATTGTATTGACTGCAATGAAATCATCAGTTGATAGTTCGAAAAAATTTGTAAATGTATTTTAGCCAACTTTTAAGAACGATCCGAGAAACACAGAACAAATCCTTGTCCCCTGTAGGATGCCTCAATTTGTGTTTTTGCGTATGGGTAGACGCGAAGGGACCTCATAAACCAAGGTGCATTGCATGCAGTGATTAACCACTTATTGTAAAATTTGTTTCTGCAGTATTTTCAACATCATAGACATCGGCAAAACCATCATCCCTTAAAGCATTAACGGGAACAAAAGTGCAATTTGGAGTGTCTAACCATGTCTCATTTTCGCGCATTCAATATAAATACTTTAAGAGACAGACGCTCGGTCCTTGTTCTGAACATTCGCTTTAATTTCAGGTTTTCTTCATTTTATATAGAAAATCTGTTTGCAGAATTTTAGTTATTCTTCAAGAGTGCTTCCATTCGTCATTTTTGGAATAGAATCCTAACAAACTTAATTTATAAGTCTTGTGAACAACAATCCAGGCCTAGTACTTTCTGACCTTTCCAAACTAATAATATCACACGATGTCGTAAAGGTAACGCGTCCCAAATACGAGGTGTTGCGGTTGTATTCCTGTGTCGAATACTAATGCTTTCCACTTTTGCACCTCTGGATGTGTGAGAGGACCGTGAAAAGGCAAAATGGCCAAAGTGCCAATATCTCGATGAGATTATTTCTTGCTGAGGAAAGCCAACTCATTTTCTTTATTTCGTCGTTGATACAATGTATGTAATGTTGTAGGGCACAAGTACGAAGGCTTTCGGATTATTATAATAATATCATCCCTGGATTGAACTGTCCCACTGCTGAGCACGGGCCTCTTCTCAGTGGGAGAAGGTTTAGGCCATAGTTCACCACGCGGGTCCCGTGCGGGTTGCAGACTTCACATATCTTCGAAAACATTATAGAAAACAGACATGCAAGTTTCCTCACGAAGTTTTCCTTCACTCTTAAAGCAAGCGATAATTAACTATTTAATATGCACATACCTTCGAAAACTCTGATATGCGCGCCTTGGGATCGAACTCGAGACATCTGCATGGCAGTTCAAAGGTATTCCACTAGACTATCGCTGCTATATGGATTATTGCATCCAGGTTTTTGGATATAGCGAAAGCAATTTCTAACAACATTACAAACAGATGTGGCTGTTTAGTTTAAGCGCTCAGTTGACTGCTGCCATTGTGCCACAGCTTAGGAGCTCCGTACTATTTGTAGTGGAGTCTCCCTAACAGAACAACAATTTCTTTATTATTAGATCGGTAACTGCTGGAGTTCGAGGCATTCATAGCGTACGACAAGCATTTACCATCAAACGGGTCATATCACTCATATGATTATTTGTCTTGAGTGGCATATATCACCAAATCGATTAACAGTTTAGCCGCTAAAACGTGACATACGGATTTTTATTGTGTAAGTGATTTTAACTTACACAATAAAAATTGAGCAGCGATAACTCAGTGGGGAGACCAACAGACTGCAATGCAGAGGGTCTCGAGTTCGAACCCACGTCGCGCACCTCTGACTTTCAGAAGAATTATGTGCGTATTGATTGACAATTATTGCCTGCTCCGTGCCTCGGAAAGCACGTTAAGCCGTTGGTCCCGGCTGCCATGAACATCTATGGCAGTCGTTATTGGGAAGTCAGTGCCCTCTAATATCCTGACACTGGTCTAGCCTTAGGGTATCGTTAGCCTTCGTGTTGTGGAGGTCAGATGACAGTCGCTTCGTGTAAAAACTGATATCCAGTCAAATCCGGTTAGACTAGAAAGCCGACCCCAAGTGACTTGGGAATAATAAAGGCTAGGCAGAAGAAGAAGTGATTTTAACTTTCTAGAATCACTACATATTATAAAACAAGTCCCCGCCACCTGTCTGTTCACGATAAACTCAAAAACTACTGAACGGATTTTCATACGGCTTTCACCAATAGACTGACTGATTCATGAGGAAAGTTTAGGTGTATAATTTGTTAGGGCGTATGTATAATTTGCTGGGACGGGTTGATAGTTGTATAATATAGTATGGAATCCGTCATGTCAAGTATCTAGATCAGTGATGTTGCGAATATTCGCATCTGCATCCGTAATTGCGGCGCTTCCGCATCGATTTGGACATCTGCATCCGCATCCGCAATAATCAACGCGGATGTTAATGCAGATCCAGATATAGCGCTGATTGTGACAAGAAAGAAAATGGGTGGGCGATGAATGGCGCATTGACTCTTCAACTGAAGATGAGAATCAAGAAACACTAGAAAATGGTATAGCTACATTTATGTACCTTTGCAAAACGGGCTTCAACCTGCAGAGGTGATATTAGATACTTTTATTTAACAAGCTGCACAATTTTCAACAACATCCGTATTCGCAAATGCGGAGCTTCCGCATCGATTTGGACATCCGCATCTGCATCCGCATTTGCGGATGTGAGTCTTTAAATATCCGTATCCGCATCCGCATCCGCGGTTGTCAAAAAATCTGCATCCGCAACATCCCTGATCTAGATGCTAGTTAAGCCATTTTCCGCGTGTACTGTAGATATTTTATTATTATTAGATAAGATACGAACAGGTCGTGGCGTTACGCGTGGCATGATTTACAAAGTTCGTGTATTATCTCTGTTTTAGCCAGCCTTTGATACTGTTCGAAACGTGATGTTTTCTGGAAAGCAAAAATTTTGAATTCTTATGAGAGTAATTTCCTGTGAATTGAGAGAGAAAAATTAATTGTTACGCTTTGTTGATTTATTACGTCAATTAAGTTTCATGTTTGCTATAAATAATATTTGTGTGTGTTAGCTATCTAGTAGAAAGAAAGAAGAAAGAAAGAAAGAAAATACATTAGTAGCGAGTGCCAATACTTTTATATAGTATTGAGTTAAATTGCCCACCGTCGCTATTTATTTGGTGATGAGCCGAGGAAGTAAACCAGCCTTTAATTTGATTTTTGATTTTGATAAAAGATGTTCCCGCGGTTTCACACGTGTTTATCGTTACTGCGTCGCCCCTGTGGATCGTAGCGTAATGTTATATATCCTTCCTCAATAAATATGCCATCCAACACTAAAATATTTTTCCTATCGAACCAGTAGTTGCTGAGATTAGCGCGTTCAAACAAACAAACACTTCAGCTTTATAATATTAGTATAGATATAGATATATAGACCTTCTGTCCATTGCATTAAAATGTTGCGAGGTGTTCTTACAATGGCCGGGCTATAGCCGAAGCTTTAAAGCTGCAGTAAAAGTATTGCCTTTTAGGAAGCACTGAACAAAATTTTGTTATACAGGCTGTCCTGTAATCAATAGATAACTTTGAAATGTATTATAGTAGAACTGATGGCCGTTCAGAAAAAAATATAATATAAATCTATCCTAACTACTATCAGAGATATGATTTTTGACGTGACAACGTCTAATAAATCGATGAACGCCGGCTGCACGCACGAAAAACGATGACTCATTGTCCCGTTACACTCATTGTAACGTTACGGGAAAGAAATTTTGTCATGACGTTGTCACGTTAAACTATCGTCCGTAAACCAACTTTACAGACAACCAATTTTTTTTTAATTACCATTTTTAACTTTCTTGTACAATACGACCATAAATGAATGAATTCCATCGGATTTTTGTTGTTTTATTATTAAACGCTAATTATGCTAGACAGTCAAAAGTATGACTAGACATAGCACTATTAAAAAATTTTTTTTTATATGTTTTCCTGAACGGCCGTCAGTTCTAGTGTAAGACATTTCAAGGTTATCAATAAATTACGGGACATCCTGTACCTACATCGATCGTGGACGTAAATACGAGTACATGTTGTTTTAGATGTTCAAGCCTCTTGAAGGCTTATAACGCCTGTCATAATCTTTTACATTGTTCATATGACAAGCGGAACCCACAGCCTAATACGTCCGCCTCCCCGAGGAATGGGACGCCTTCTACATGTAAAGTCCATTTAGGGGTTGACAGCATCGACCGTTTCTTAACCGCAGAAATTATGGAGTGAAAATTAAATTGCACTATTTAAACATATAATACTTTAAATATGTATAGTGTGTAATAGCAACGGGCCGTATCGTTTTATTCTTATCTATACTAATATTATAAAGCTGAAGAGTTTGTTTGTTTGTTTGAACGCGCTAATCTCAAAAACTACTGGCTCGAATTGAACATTTTTTTTTTGTTGGATGTCTTATTTATCGAGGAAGGTTATACGCTATATAACATCGCGCTACGAACCACAGGGGCGGCGCAGTAATCATAAACGCGGGTGAAACCGCGGGCACATCTAGTCATTATAATTATAAGGATACGACCGTCAATCTAGGGATTAGTGCTCAAATCAATATTTTTAAAAAAAGTTTTTCCTTTTGCATTAAACCTATAAAAAACAATTTCATGAACTTGAACCCGTATAAATGTTACGCCATTTTTCTAACTAAGGCAAAAAACGTGAAATTTCCGTCTATACGCGATTTTAAGCACCACGGTGCCGTGTTGTATAACATAACTATACTAATATAATTGGTTCGGTCCTGGTTCGGTCGTGAATGCGCTGATGCTGTTGAACGCAAACAGACAGCGTACCGCGCTTGGACCAGGGCTCGCACTCTCCACGAGCCTAACGTGGATCACCTGAAGGCAGCGTTCAACCAAGCCACAAAGGTCTGCAAGAGGGCATACTTAAGAGCGGTTGCCCAGCGCGTCGCACGGTTCGGCCAGGAACTCATGGCGCATCCTACGGGCAGTCGTAGCTATTGGCGCCTGGCCAAAGCCGTGCAGTCCAACTTCTGCCAGACCTTGCTGCCCCCTCTGAGGTATCCGAATGGATCACTGGCTCATCGGCCGCAGGAGAAAGCAGATCTGCTTGCAAATCTCTTTGCGGCCAACTCCCGAATCGATGACTGCGGTTCGCAGCCGCCTAACATTGCCATCTGCGGCTACACCATGCCTGATATATGTATCAGGCAACGAACCGTTCGTGCGATACTGCAGTCTCTCGATGTTCGGAAAGCCAGTGGACCTGACGGCATCCCAGCTGTGGTCCTTAAAAAATGTGCAGCGGAGTTGTCTCCCACGCTTACGTGCCTATACTTGCTAGACGCTCTCGACCGGTTACAGCGGCGGGCTGTCCGTATCATCGGAGATCCAGAGGTCACGAGTTCACTGGAACCTCTGCAACTCCGTAGAGACATTGCCTCATTGGCATGTTTCTACAGAATATACCACGGGGAGTGCTCTGAAGAGTTATTCCACCTTATCCCGCCCTCCCCTTTCCTATCCAGAACAACGCGTGCTGGGCTCAGATGCCATCCTTACACGGTAGAGTCGATTAGAGCGCGTACCAAAAAGTTTGGGTCCTCATATCTCTGCCGAACGACCAAGGCATGGAATTCTCTGCCAAGGCACGTCTTTCCTTCTTCCTTCAATCCTGGGTTCTTTAAGCGGGACGTGAAAAAGCATCTTCTCAGGCCGTCAAAGTAGAGACCTCAACATCGCCTCGGCTACTGTGGGGGCGATGTGGAGGCCACTGCTCTTAGACCACACGACTGCTTACCATCAGGTGGAGTGTGGTCATTTTGACGAGCAAAAAAAAAAAAATACCGGACGTCTTACGCCGCAGGCATTGTGCCTGAGGCTTGGAAGGAGGCGAACGTTCAACCGATTCCCAAAAAGGGGGCCCGTTCCGAGCCAAGCAACTATTGTCCCATAGCTATCACCTCGGTGCTCTCCAAGGTGTTCGAGCGGATTATAAACACCCAAATTGTCCGCTACCTGGAGGATCAATCGTTGATCAATGATCGCCAATACGGCTTTCGGGCTAAACGATCAACGGGTGATCTTCTAGCGTTCGTCACGCACCTCTGGGGTGAAGCTATGGACAAGCACGGCGAGTCTTTGGCTATCAGCCTTGACATAGCCAAAGCTTTCGACAGAGTCTGGCACCGGTCTCTTCTTTCCAAGCTTCCGGCCTATGGCTTGCCCCCTCAACTGTGCATCTGGATTGCAAGTTTCCTGCAGAAGCGTCGTATTCGGGTCCTTTGCGACGGTCGCGCTTCCAAATTTATGCAGGTTAATGCAGGAGTGCCTCAGGGTTCTGTCTTATCCCCTACGCTCTTTCTTCTGCATATCAATGATATGTTGAATCTCGGCAACATAGATTGTTATGCGGACGACAGTACCGTGCATGGGCGATATCTCGGACATCCTGGGGCTAAACAGGCTGAGGTTGAGGGGAAAAGGCTGAATCTTGTCGTTGAACTTGACCAGACCTTGGACCGCATCTATGAATGGGGTGCCAAGAACTTGGTCGAGTTCAACGCCAAGAAGACCCAGGCATGCGCGTTCTCAACAAAAAAGTCTCCGTTCCTTCCCCTCCCTTCTCTGAAGAACACTCCACTGGTGATACGTGACAGTCTCTCCATCTTAGGTATGGATCTTTGCCGCTCCCTTAATCAGAAAACCTATATCGAGAGCGTCATTAAGCAAGCTTCGCGAAAACTCGGAGTTCTGAACAGGGTGAGGCGGTTCTTCACGCCTGGGCAACTGTGCCTATTGTATAAGGCACAAGTGCGCCCTTGCGTGGAGTACTGTTCTCATCTTTGGGATGGCTCCGCGCAGTACTTGCTGGACGCTCTCGACCGGTTACAGCGGCGGGCTGTCCGTATCATCGGAGATCCAGAGGTCACGAGTTCACTGGAACCTCTGCAACTCCGTACGGACATTGTCTCATTGGCATGTTTCTACAGTATATACCACGGGGAGTGCTCTGAAGAGTTATTCCACCTTATCCCGCCCTCCCCTTTCCTATCCAGAACAACGCGTGCTGGGCTCAGATGCCATCCTTACACGGTAGAGTCGATTAGAGCGCGTACCAAAAAGTTTGGGTCCTCATATCTCTGCCGAACGACCAAGGCATGGAATTCTCTGCCAAGGTACGTGTTTCCTTCTTCCTTCAATCCTGGGTTCTTTAAGCGGGGCGTGAAAAAGCATCTTCTCAGGCCGTCAAAGTAGAGACCTCAACATCGCCTCGGCTACTGTGGGGGCGATGTGGAGGCCACTGCTCTTAGACCACACGACTGCTTACCATCAGGTGGAGTGTGGTCATTTTGACGAGCAAAATAAAAAAATAAAAGAAAAATAAAGAGGAAAGATTTGTTTGCTTGTTTGTAAAATGTTGCTCAAAAATTCATTAACCGATTTAAAAAATTCTCATACCTTTCTTCTCTCTTGTAACTCTAAGGAAAGTTCCCGTAAAACTATAAATTTTGCCAGGATACTTCGCTGGCTACATTCCTGCTCTTCAACTATTTCTATACATAAATACATACATAGATTCACGCCTGTTTCCCAGAGGGGTAGGCAGAGACTACGGATTTCCATTTGCTACGATCCTGACACACTTCTCTGGCTTCATTCACTTTCATCACATTCCTCATACACGCCCGTCATTTCTATGTATACAGAAATTGATTTCGATCCATCACTGTAACTGTAATTAAGAAAGAAAATACATATCACACGATTTAAATAATATAAGAACACGACAATAATATAATAAACTAGCTTTTGCTCGCGGCTTCGCTCGCGTTAATTTAGAATTTGACAATCAATTCGGGTCGTACTCGTCCAGAAGTGAGAAAATTTTCATATAAACTTTATCCCCCCTTCCACCCCTTTAATTTTTCAATTGTAATCGAAAACTTATGTACCAATTTTCATACTGCTAAGTCCAGAAATGAGAAAATTTTGTAACAAACTTTACTCCCCTATTTCACCCCCTTAAGGGTGGAATTTCAAAAAATCCTTTCTTAGTACACCCCTACAAATTAAAATACACATGCTCTTCAAATTTCAAGTTCCTACGACCAGCGGTTTAGGCTGTGCGTTGTCTCTAAGTCAGTCAGTCAGGACATCTTCCTTTATATATATAGATAGGCTTTTTTTTTCGACTTGAAGTTAAACTACTCAGCCTTTAAACTCAAACAGATGCCAAGAATAAGAAAAGTAATTTCATCATCTTCTATATTATTCCAGAATTAAGGCAAAATCTTTGAAATTGACCAGACTATAGTTTCATCACATTGTATTAATCCATTTTAATATATTCCTTACAAAGGAACATATGAACGTCACTATCTCCTAGCATCTATTCCTATCTAAGTGGCGCTTTTTATGTCATGATCAATCAATCAGGCACTTCAAAAGCGGCTGTCAGTGCCAAAGCCTGGCTTATTGGAGGCACTAATGACCTCTTTTGTGCTGAAAATGTTACGTACGACCGTACAGGCTGTGTTGGTTGCTGTACTTTGGGTTAGGTAGCACCTTCGATCAAATATACCATAGATGCACATTCTCATACAAAAACCGCGTCAATATATGGCACTAACCAGTACCACTTACTTATAAGTGTCTGCATTTATTATGCAATCCAGGAAATAAACCGGAATAACCATTGAACGCCCACTGAGAAACATTTTGTAATAGTTTAGTTAAAACGCGTCAATGTAAAGTGTCCTAAGTGTGTTACTCGCGATACGCAAGCGTACTAAGTATATGGTACGGTCTCCACCGTAGTAGTGGTGTCGATTCGCTCTCGCTTACGGGCAGCGCACGGAAGAGTGAGTGGAACAGGTGCATAATATAGCGCATACGACTGATTTATGCACAGTTTTGTTGAGGCCGTTTTTCGAGCGACGATCGTGTATCTATGAAATATTTGATCGATGGGTAGCACCTACATTTATTAGAACTTTCAATGTCGTTAAATATGAGTGCTGAATGATATTTAATTATTAATCATCCATTATTTTATACTATCTCTTACCTTGCGGTCTCTAAGACAGTTTAAGATTTTACAACCTTAAAACTAAGCGTTTGCGATAGTCAACTGTACTGAATCTGGCTACAGTGGTGGGCTTACGGGTGTGATTAGTCCGACGAAGTATCTATGTCATTTTCTGTACGTCTGAACTACGTGAATGCGAAATTGCATGATAATCGGTGAAGTAGTTAAGACATGGACAAGTAACAACCAAACAAACAAACTCACAAACCCATTTATAATATTACTTATAATCTATACTAATATTATAAAGCTGAAGAGTTTGTTTGTTTGTACGGGCTAATCTCAGGAAATATTGGATAGCCTATTTATCGACGAAGGCTATAGGCTATATAACATCACGCTACGACCCACAGGGCCGGCGCAGTAACGATAAGCGCGGGTGAAACCGCAGGAACATCTAGTATATATGCTTTATACGTTTCACACGTTACATGAATATACAAAACACTTATTACACACGTATTATTAAGATACCTTACGGTTCATATTTAGCCAGTTTGCTGTACATGGCGAAGTGCCAAACTGCCTGCAGCGTTGACAACGCTAGGAATTTAACTTACTGCGAAAGAATTATGGTGTATATTGGTGTATGGTGGTATAGTGGTGTATGGTGTAAATGGATAATTTATCATCCAATGCATTCATGCAGACCTGGTACAGGTATTAAAAGCAGCTTGCTGCCCTTGCTAGCCAGTTATATAATACTGTGTTTTTAGTTTATCCTAATTATATTATTACTAGCTTTTGCCCGCGGCTTCGCTCGCGTTAATTTAGAATTTGACAATCAATTCGGGTCGTACTCTGCTTGTAATAATATAATTCAGTCATGATTCGAAAGACACGTGGCGCCATCTATTATCATGAGAAGGTTATTGTTGTTTTCCTCGGGAACAGTAATTTTTTTCGGGGTGAAAAGTAGCCTATGCCCGTTTCTGTACACCTGACAACGTATATATGCAAAATTTTAGGATGATCGGTTCAGTGGCTTAGGCGTGAAAAGGTAACAAACAAACAAACACGTGCAGCCGCGGGCAAAAGCTAGTAATATTATATATAGACATTTTGAAAAGTGGACATTCTACGACTGAGCTATCCCAATTAATATATGACTCCGGCAGTAATGGGAGGGAGAATAGGCTACGGTAAACGCCTACGAAGCGAGCTGTATACTTATTTGCCATTATATTTAAAAAAAATAGTGTGTTCAGAAACTAGAAGGATATTCATCAGATTTTTTAATGTTTCCATAAGTATACTTGTGTGCACAACGTTTGGTTGTGTTTGTTATTGATTTCGCACCAGCGGTTTATCTGAAGGTGACATTTAACCGTCGCTTATAAACACAGTTTTGTTGCAACGCTAGGTATTTTCAGAAGCAATATTTGTGATTCCGATTTTGTCGGCCTCGATGGCTTAGTGGTTGGTGTAACCGACTGCTGCGCCTGAGGTCGCGGGTTCGATTCCCGCACAAGTCAAACATTTGGAACATTGATGTTTGTCTTGGTCTGGGTGTTTCTATGTATAATATGTTTTTTTATTTTTTTTTATTTTGCTCGTCAAAATGACCACACTCCACCTGATGGTAAGCAGTCGTGTGGTCTAAGAGCAGTGGCCTCCACATCGCCTCCACAGAATGTATTTATAAAAAAAAAGTGTATATATGTATGTTTATCCATTGTCTAGTACCCATAGTACAAGCTCTGCTTAGTTTGGGCTAGATGGTGTTGTGTGTATGTGATAGAATAGAATATTAATATAAGACTCTACCAGTGATAGAAGGAGAGGAGGGAAAGAGGAAGGGAGATAGGTTACTATAAGACGAGTCATATGCTTGTGTACCACAAATATGTTGTTTAAAACATATTGGCCTTTCTTTTGCTCTATAAATAATTGATTTTTCAAGTACGTGCGAGGTTGGTCGAGATAACAAAAAGGAACCTAACAAAAGACTTTTTCTGTTTAGTTAGACTGTCGAGAGAATACCAGACATTGTTATGTTGTGTTTGTACGCTTGGCTTGCTAATATATAATTTATAATCCTTGTAAACATCTGCTTAAAAAGAGTATAAATAAATGTTATTTGATTTTTAGGGTACCACTAAAGTTAATGAGGTTTTTTGGAGTATGATAGATAAGGATGATAAATAAATAAAATTGTACTGTTAAGAAACATATTGTAAGCATTTGGCGATTGAAAAGTGAGGCCTATGACTTTATTGCCTGCTTCTTCTCATGAGAGCTCTACTTTTGAACAAGCAACAGGCTATTTTTGCAAATTTTTATTTCCTTTTATTTTATAGTGATATTTTTTTATTATTATATAAATTATTTGTTGAATGCTTACACATTCTTATGGAAATAAAGCTTTTTAATAATATAAGACTGTGATCATTTTGTTGTTATACTTAATATATGTTTGGTAAAATGTAAAGTATACATTTTTGTTAGAAGCAGCAGAAGTGATGGTCGAAGTTGTATTTATTCCCACACGCTCAGTTATGTCACTATCTATTATACTTACTTAGTTAAATCATTTTTTAGGATTGTGCTTGCTCTAAACCAGAGGTTCCCAGACGTTTTTTCTCATAGACCACTTTCAAAATTTAGCTGGTTCCGGTGGACCAATCTGCAGCAGTTCATGCAATTAAAAAAATTGATCAAATCTCTACAGACTGGCCTTTTTTTTAGTAATTCTCTCTACCGAAAAATGGTACTGAATATGGAATATACAAGTTTTTACAAGTAACAGTCGCTGAGCTTGTCGAACAGTCGGTGAAGTCAAGCCAACATTTTAGTTTTTCACTATCGAAAACAAATAAATTTTCGTGGACACCCGTTTACGAATTGTGAACTCCCATTTTTTTGTCACGCCAACGTAGACCCCCGTCGAGTCTCCCGTGGACCCCTGGGGATCCACCTGGACCACTTTGGGAACTAATGCTCTAAACGGATGAAGGTTGACGGCTATGTCATACTTATATTTGTAAAGTATTACACAAAGATCTAAAGTGCGAAAGGTTACTGAGCAAGACAGAGAAAAAGTATACATACGATCAAAACCTATTCAATCTTGAAACAATATTAAGATATATTTTCTCTATAAATATTATAATGTGAATTACAGTAAATCTTGGCGGATATATGGATATATAACTAAAATATGTAGTAATGAATGAAGATGTGTGTAGCAGTAGTGAATGTGAGTGTGTTCGAAGTCTTGGGTTTGATTTTCAGGCAAATTATTTTTGAATTTTTCTGTGAACTGTTTCGGTGGACAGCAAAAAGTTAGTGACTCTTAAGCTTTATAATATTAGTATAGATAATTAATTGTCGTGTCTGAAGAAGATGCGTGTCTAATCTTTTTATATTATTATCATGTCTTGCGTTCTTACGTGACCAAAATGTCGGCGTTTCTTGTGGCAGAAGTAATTGAATCAACACTTTTATCGTATTTAGTAATGATGTTAAGCAGCAAAGACTATACGAAGAAGAAGATTGTGGGAACGTTGAACCAAGTATTCCTTAGTTTTGTTTTGCATGCTGCTGCAAATTTGCATTTCTTTTTCATTGTTTAAATGCAAGACATAGTCTTATTTTAAAGCTGTTAGTGGTTTTGTGGGGTTAAATAGAAATGTAACTTATTTTTGGTATAATTTTGCTTGCTTTATTTTTTTTGGTTTAGAGTAAAATTTTCTTTCAAAATGAACGCGGATGAATTGCGATAAATATATTTTATTGACAATTATATAATAAGTTCTGTTCTCTATTTGTCACGGTTAAATGGGAGACTAGTTAGAATTTTATAAGGCTTCGACTTTCAGACAGGTCATTAATTTATTGTTATTAACATTATAAATGCGAATCTGAGTTTTTTTTGTTACGCTTTCATGTCCTAACTGCTGAATCGATCATCATGAAGTTTTGCATACACGTTGTCAGTGGTACAGAAAAGAGCATAGGGTAACTTCCATCCGGATAAAAATTTTTGTTCTCAAGTGAAGCAAATTAAATAAATAATGGAATTAGGTAATTTGGCATTATAAGTTTGATTAAATAAATAAAATAAAATAAAAAAGCTGGATGAAAGATCGTTATCCATAGCTACTCCTGAATATGCGTCATTGATAAACAAAGAGTATATCGGCTGCCTATTCCACAAGTACATACTACTTTTGCTCAACGGTATGGTAAGTTTATTCGAGCTCATATATACAACGTTGTAGTTAAGCATTGTCTAATTAAAGATAGATCAGCACATGAAGCTAAGCAGGTGATCTTTAAATGAGGGTAGACACCCTTACTTATGATGCTACTGAAGACATAGTTAAGATAATATCGTGAACATAATATTTATTAATTGTAAACTAGATCTCAAGTACAATCCATCTTATATCATAATTTGTAAGCGCAATATTTTAACTAAGATTAATTATTATAGATATAACGTGTTAATGTACACATATTTCCCGTGATATATTTAGAAATTTGTAAATATACATACTAGTTTAAGTAAAATTTAATCAGTTGTAAACCTAAACTTCTTAATCCTTTTTATCTATACATACTACCTTATATATTTATTTATATAATATTTATAATTATTGTATGTTTCTTTTACAATACACACTCATTACATATTTACTATTAATATGTATATTATTACAATACTTGAAACACTTGATTTTTATTTCTTATTAATTTTTGTATTATAAATTTTTTATTTTTACTTATAACTTTTTGTATTATGTAATTCTTTTGGGTTTTCACGATACAGGCTTGCCTAGTGTGAAAATCACAGAAGTATTTTTGTTTAATTTTGCCAGCGCTTGGCAAATTACTTTATTTTATTTTATAAGGTGTTTTAAATTTAAAGTTTTCTAGTTTGTTAAACGCTGTAAATAAACAATTTTTCATTTCTCTTTTTCATTTTCATTAAAATTTGCATGCCGCTGTGTCGGTGAGACATGATGGACTAAAATTGTATGTAACATTTTTGTACCGTGTTTCTAAAAAATAGATAAATAAATGAACGCTTAAAGCATTTAAAGAGAGTAATTCGTGAGTGTGATCGAAAATTAACAGGAAATATAAATTAAAAATATAAGAACAAATCTTCTAATCCTTTCCGACATGAATCTTGTTATACAAAAGAGAAAATATACGAGATCTAATCGCGGAAGAACCCAATTACATGCAAATTCCGGCGTATTACAATGTTTTGAACCCTTTCAGTCCGTGGTCAGTGGGTGCGAAGATGTTCAGAATAATGGTAGAAACCTAACGATATAGATCTTAATCAGCATTGTAATAAGGTACTAGACTTGGGTAATTTATTTATTTATTGGACCATCTACAAAGATACACACAACTTAAAGCTAAATACCAAAGTGTTAGGTCAATAGAATAAGTGTGCACCCTCACTTACAGTAGGCCACAGCATGCAAAGTAAAAACGTACATATACAGTTGGCGAAATTGGACAAAGTTACAAATAGCAGATTACTAATAATTAATTAAAAATGAATTACAAATAATGAAATACAACTAATGAATTACATAATATATAACGAAATACAAATAATGAGATACAAATAATGAAATAACAAACAATTATTATTATTAATTATATTAAATATTAAATAAAAATAGGCTCAATCAATGGTATCAGTCAGGTAACAATACAGCTGTTTTTTGAACAAAGGTAAAGAGCTACAAATATCTGTATAAGCTATCTTAGATAGTGAGTTGTGAGTTGTATTGTCTACAGAGTCTGGGCAACGAAGCGAAGTGACCGAGGTTAGTTTTTGAATTGTGTATGTGTAATGTAATCAATGCTAAGACAAATAGAAATGAGATTGACTTGCTGACCGAGCAATACATAACATTATTTATTTCGTTCCTATTATGTAGTTTAAGATTCTAGAGACAAGTCTAGAGGCAATGTAGCAGTAAGGACGGCAAATATAATTAGAAATTACTCTTCATTTAGAAGTTAATAAACAAAATATATTCTAGGGAAAGCTAAGAAAATAAGTTGTGTACTTGTTTGTTGAAGTGAAAACTTCTTTAGCGGCGTTGTGCACTTTTTTGTGATGGGTAAAATATGTTAAACTCGCGTCAGGACACGTGACCTGATCGAAAATTCGTAAGATGGAGGGAGAATTGTCATGTTTGTGTACGATAGCGCAATAAATAAATATTTTATTTTACCACATAAATGATAGTACTTTTATACTGATAATTAAAGCAATTTGTGCGAAATTATTCCCTAACCATTCTAAAATATCAAAAATGCACAACGTTAATATTCAAGTTTTCGCTTCTGCCGACACTCCCGGAGTGCAACCCGTTGATTTTTTTTTGTTTTTTATAAGTCATCTTAAACTAAGAATAATATCAGTGTCGCGGGAGATTTTACGTACATTCGAACAACGGAAACACAGAAAAAACACCCAGATTCAGAACAATTCATTTGCAAATCACACACATTTTCTCGCTATCGAACACACAGTCCTCAGTGCAATGCTAGTGGTAAAGCGACTACTAAAACCACTACGTCATTTCGTATTGGATTATCGTTACATTAGGCTATAGTGGTAAGGGGTAATGCGAGTCCACTTAAGTTTTTTTTTTTTTTTTTTTTTTTTATGTATGGCATACGAGCAGACGGATCGCCTGCTGGTAAGCGATTACCGCCACCCATGGACACCCGCAACACCAGAGGAGGATGTCTTGCGCATCTTGCGACATCTCAGCTTGACAGAAATTCTTCTGGAGGGCATTATCACTTACTCACTGTGCCGTACCTACCCTTCATAAAAGTGAACAGCCATGATGGCAGTGACGTTCAATCAATGTATCACAACCTTTTTTCAGATTTCAACACAGTTTTTAATCACACAACTGTATCCTCTTACAGCATGAATCAACCGGTTAACAATTCTGTGCGTTTAATGAACATTGTATATTACAAAGCGAGTTTTGGCAGGCAGTATTCACACTCTGATGAATATTCTTGTTCAATGAACTGGGTCGGACTGATCTCGGTGCGAAGATAAACAGAATGCATCGCCATATTTGGTTGTGAATTCCCTAAATGGAATGTTATAGTGTTACAAGCACCGGCACACTCCACTAACACGTCATATAAATAAGATATAAAATATAATAATATAAGATAGGATATATAATTATTTTTTTTATTTTATTTAATTAACCTTGAGCTGATATCGCTACTTTGTACTATTATAGGATATATTTTGGTTGTAATAGACTGTCATTTGATTATTGTGACGCCATTACTAATATTTGTATAAAACGGGGTGTAACAGTAAAATCGGACTCACTTTTGTTATCGCTTGATTGCAATAAACACTATATCTAACTTACTTGAGTTTACACGTTATTTTCGCCACCTGTTATTTTGTTGTGCAACCCTACGTGTTTCAATAGGTCTGGCGATACACGAGCATTTCTAGTTCAGTTTTGTGTGTTTCTTAGATCTACATATGTTAGTTCTAGTCTGTTTCTGATTTCTTTGTTTTTATTGGTGTAGATCATTAGTTCCCAAAGTGGACCAAAGACTCCCAGGGGTCCACGGGAGACTCGACGGGGGTCTACGTTGGCGTGACAAAAAAATGGGGGTGCACAATTCGTAAGCGGGGGTCCACGAAAATTTATTTGCTTTCGATAGTGAAGAACTAAAATGTTGGCTTGACTTCAACGACTGTTTGACAAGCTCAGCGACTGTTACTTGTAAAAACTTGCATATTCCATATTCAGTACCAGGGGTGTTTGATTTTAGAATAAGTAAAAAAAGAGAATTTCTAAAAATTAAAAATGTTCAGCCCATAGAGATTTGATCAAATTTTTTACTTGCATAAACTTGTTTAGCTGCTGGGGGTCCACCGGAAAAAGCTACATTTTTAAAGTGGTCTATGAGAAAAAAAGTCTGGTAACCTCTGGTTAGATGTACACTAATCATGGATATAAATAGTATTACGTATAGCGGAAAAGGTTACTGTTACCGAAAATGCGTGTCGAAATTGAAGTTCTAAAGCTTGTGTGTCTTTTGATGAAGATTGGTTACCCATCTTCAGTATGGTTATACTGGACTTATTGACTGTATAAGAGCAGCGATAGCTCAGTGGGGAGACCAACAGACTGCAATGCAGAGGGTCTCGGGTTCGAACCCACGTCGCGCACCTCTGACTTTCGGAAGTTATATGACTTTTCGATATTATGTGCGTATTGATTGACAATTATCGCCTGCTCCGTGCCTCGGAAAGCACGTTAAGCCGTTGGTCCCGGCTGCCATGAACATCTATGGCAGTCGTTATTGGGAGAGTGTCAACACAAAAGATCCGACGGGGTTGAAGTGTCACCGGTCTGCACTGACTGGCCCCCGCATAAGATAAGATAAGATATTGACTGTATTATTAATTCCTTGGTGAGAAATGGCGACATTCCACGCCAGTGGTAATTGTACTAACAAAAGCATGACAACTAATAAGTGCGACAGAGTTACACAAAGCAAAAGTAATGCCACTCTCAGTACGTTTTTCCGTTGATCTATGATTACCTTTTGCTCGCGGCTTCGCTCGGGAACAGCAGTTATTTTGGATGAAAGGTCTATGCCCTATTTCTATACCCTGACAATGTGTATGCGTTAATGTTGATCGGGCGAGTAGTTAAGGCGTGAAAGCGTAACAAACAAATAAACAAACTCACATTCGCATTTATAATATTAGTTTGGATTAGGATTGAATGTTCTTTGTTGTTCGTCGTTAAGCCTGACAGAGTTAATAGAAATACTAGAAATTCAAAATTAAATATGTTCGTTTTTTTAGAAGAACAGTTTATTTTTTTCATTCGCTCTAAACATATGTAGCTGGCACAATATTCGTCCAGTAACACATGTGCCAACCCTTTTTGGGTACATAAGCGTGACTCTCTTCGTACACACTAATATATTCAACAACAATTTCTACAAAATTAACCCTACATATCTTCATCTACCCACACGTCATAATTCTTAACCCTGTCACAAACCCTAGCCCTTCAAATCATATAACCCGTCACACGAACACGGATGACGTATGGAGGATAACCCTGTAATGCTTCAGCTAATTTATCGGGGCTCGCGGGACCGCCCTGTCGCCAACGTTTAGTGCCCATATTTATTCATAAAAATTCAGGAGGATATGGGCTCACTGATTGGGCGTGTTTTGTGGTGTGACCATTTATTTTGTAGATTGATATGTTGTATTATTTCGGGACAGTGCTTTTTATCAACGTGTCTGAGGCGTTTTGCAGACGACGGACAGTGGCAGACCGGAATATTTGATCAGCATTATAGAACACATGGAATCTAGTAGTGGACGTTGAATGAATGAGCTAGTCAAATCAATGGTTGATCGTTTTTCAACGTTTCAAATGTTTACCGTCTAAAAATTAACTAAATTGTTGTCAAAATTTAATAAAGTAGGTACTTCTCGTACGTAGACTCGTTTTCTGTTCATGAAGTTAACAAGAAAAAACCGTATTCATTATAATTATTGCAATGCTAGTTGAAATTAGTTATCGATCTGATTGATAAACGCAAATCAACGGGTAAGTTACGTTCCGGAATTTTCTATCCGTTGGTAAAAATCCGGTCGTATGCGAAACGCGTTACTTGTGAAGTTGGATAACCGTTTTTTATTGAGGTCCTAATAAAACTTATACTTTTATGTAAAATATTTAAGGCAAATAAAACTTTATTATTATTTGTTTCTTTTTCATGGATATTATCCTAGCATTTTACGTTACGGAAACACCCGGCTTAAAGTGAGAAGGAAGGAACTATTGCTAAATATGGAACTAATAAATCTGTGATTTGTGAAATCTGTGGAATGTGTGATGGGCTGGTGTAATGGTATCCTTCCAGTAAGCGATTATCGTAACCTATAATTATCCTAATCCTAACTAATATTATAAAAGCGAAAATGAGTTTGTTTGTTTGTTACCTTTTCACGCCTAAACCACTGGACCGATCATCCTGAAATTTTGCATATACGTTGAAAGGTGTACAGAAACGGACATAGACTACCTTTCATTCCGAAAGAAATTACTGTTCTCGAAGAAAACAACAATAACGTTCTTACGATAATAGATGGCGCCACGTGTCTTTCGAATCATGATTGAATTATATTAGCACAACCCGAATTGATTGTCAAATTATTATAAATTAACGCGAGTGAAGCCGCGGGCAAAAGCTAGTTTACAATAAATAAAAAATATTGGTCCTCCATATCGAATATGTGCCAGGGTGGCCATATCTTAACTAACAGACCATCTAAGAGGGAAATATTATAGTGTATAAAAATGTGCGCAAATACAAGTGCACATTTTTTGCTACAATCTCTACTAATAGATAATCCGATGAAACTTTATGGGATCAGACGCAAGATTGATAGCTTTACTTGCTTCCCGAGGCATGGGCGAATTCACCAATTTCCTAACTTGGCCATTACAAAATTCTTGACGGAATAACCTCCTAACTTTGTTAACCCGACCCGAAACATACTCAGCAGTCCCATTTAGTACCAACAGACATCAAGGCTTGAACACTGGTTTAGCCTTAGGGTATCGTTAGCCTCTGGGTTGCGGAGGTCAGGTGGCAGCCGCTCTGTGTAAAAACTGATATCCAGTCAAATCCGGTTAGGCTAGAAAGCCGACGAAAGGCTAGGGAGAAGAAGAAGTATATAAGAGCGGTGTCATATAATATACTTGTAAGTTGTAGGGTAGATGGCAGTTTTATTAGAGGTCGATAGTTTATGGACTAAAGTCTCGTTAAAATCGAGCTGCGGCCACATAAGTTAAAATATTGTCTGGGGTATGTAAATTTTATTCGTTTTAAACATTTCTGCCAGCCAGTGTGAGTGAGATATGGGCGATTTGTATAATTTATATATTCCAAGATTATATTGAAGTTTATAGTCTGTGAATATGTGTGCGTGTGTGGATTTGCACGTAAATTTTAGTTTGTGCGCTGTTCCATTTCGGGGTTACGAGTAAGACAAGTACATTTTAGTTTTAGTTTGTAGTAAATTATGAGTAGCTGTGTCTTTTATTATTTTCAATAAATTACCTGCGTATGTTTTAAACTGTGAAGGTTTGTGAAGATGTTTCTATGTTTCTTACTCGATTACGCGTAAACCGTTGAATGAATTTGGATGAAACATGACACAAAAATAGACCGTGTTTAGGATATGTTCATAGTACTTTTTATTATTCCGGTATACGTTATGCGGTACCGTGTGATTTATGCAGGCAAAGCCGCGGGCTGAAACTAGCATTATAAATATTAAAATTTCTAAAGATGTTTGGATGTTTGTTACTCAATTACTCTTAAAATGCTGAACGCATTACGATAACTTTTGCCACACATATAGACCAAGACTTAGTATAATATAATATAATATAATATTCTATCACATACAGACAACATCATCTAGCCCAAACTAAGCAGAGCTTGTACTATGGGTACTAGACAATAGATAAACATACATATATACTTTTTTTTTTGTAAATACATACATATTATAGATAGAAATACCCAGACCAAGACAAACATCCATGTTCATGCACACAAATGTTTGACTTGAGCGGGAATCGAACCCACGACCTCAGGCGTGGCAGTCGGTTACACTAACCACTACACCATCGAGGCCGACAAGTAAACTTAGTACACTTAAGTATACTTTTTATCTTCGAGTGCTCTTTTGTTGCGTCACGCGTGCAGTAAAAGCACTTGCAGAACAGAAGCTTGTAAATATTTTCATTATGAAATGACTGAATTAACTTGACAATTTAAGATTCATGAAGACAACTATGTTTCTTATTTATATATTGGCTGATATAAATATTTATCTTGTTAACGATTCTTATTCTTTTAAACACAAGTATATACTTTTTTCTTAAACAATTTACCATCACGCCTGTATACTGTCGACGAGGTAGGCAGAAGCTTATTACATTCATATTTCAGCAGCTGTGTTTAGGTAACATATAATAATGTCCTCTAGACCGAATTTCGGTCACGGCGGCCAGTCTTAACGGAGACTGGCCATCTGCGCAGGAGATATTATAGTGCACAAGTGTGTGCGCAGACACAAGTGCACTGTCTGTTCCCTAACTCTCATGACCCGATGGCACGGTAATCCGACACGACCAGAGAGAGATCAGGCGCAGGACCAACAGCTTTACTTGCTTTTCGAGGCACGGGGGTGTCTAACACCGTCAACTTCCTAACTCCAGGCTGCTATTGTGATTTCTTAACTGAAAACTCCAATAACTTTTGTTGGCCTGACCCGAGATTCGAACCCGAGATGCACAGCAGTCGCATTCACTGCCGCTGCACCACGGAGGTAGTTAACATAGGTAACATATAATGACAGCTCAAAAGGCGCAGTGGATTAAGAGGGCGTTTTGCTAGTGCACCGGGAGTTGTAGGTTCGATTTTTAAGAAGAACAAAAATAGAATGTCTGTGTTTTTCCATCCATCAAGAACATTTTCTAAAGCTACTATTTTTGTTTAAAATACAACTCCTGCCCTATGAGCTATTCCTGTGTGATGGAGGACTTAACAAACATTCAAACAAACAGACACAAGGAACACCTAGACTTGGAACAACCATTTTTGAATCACTCAAATTTTGTTCCGTCTGGGATTCGAACCCACAACACTCGGCGTAGTGGCTTAAACCACTACGCCGTCTGTGCAGTATAAAAGTTACTACTTAAAAAAAAATATAACCGAAGACTTCGGCCTTGATGGAGTAGTGGTTAGTGTAACTGACTGCCATGCCTCAGGTCGCGGGTTCGATTCCCGCACAAGTCAAACATTTGTGTGCATGAACATGGATGTTTGTCTTGGTCTGGGTGTTTCTATGTATAATATGTATGTATTTACAAAAAAAAAAATTATATATGTATGTTTATCCATTGTCGATACCCATAGTACAAGCTCTGCTTAGTTTGGGCTAGATGGTGTTGTGTGTATGTGATAGAATATTATTATTATTATTATTATTTACACATTGTCCGACACGGGAAGCAAAGCCAGAATTTTACGACTACTCATTAGCGTAAATACAAACTTAACCACGGGGTTACGCAGTTTAATATAAAGACATGTAAAATCATTGACCCCATTCTCCGTGCTATAAGGAAGTCATTTTCCGTTAACTGCCTGCGTGTATGGGGATAAAGCCCCTTTCCATGGGTACGGCCTGATGATCGCGGTAAATTAGACATGACGAAAAAAACACCGGTAAATGTGTTGACGTAAAAAGTAACAGATTAGCAGTTTGGGGTTAATTTAGTTATATTTAGACTAAAATGACAACATATGGAAAGCGTACAGCGTGAAACAAAAAGGTGTGGTCATCTTTAAATAAATAAAATAAAAATTGCATGACGTTTTTGTACAACGAAAACCGCAACAATTACATTTTTTCCAGTAATAAATAGCATTTTCTTTATTATCGGTTTATCAATATCAGCACATTCTAGTCGATACTTAAACAACACTAATAGTTGATTCAGGAACCTCCGTGAAGACGAAAATGATCAGGCGAAATAACGTTTTTAATTCTCAAATGAGGAAGAAATATAGAAATCTGATTATAAGGCCTTCGTGAGAAATTCTTTAAATTTTAGCCTGGATTTTGCCTGCGGCATCCACCGCGTTAATATAAATTTTGTCTAAAAATTTCTATCCCTCGGAAACAGTAGTTTTTTCTTGATGAAAGGTACCGTATGTTATATTCTGTACCCTTGATAATGTGTATGCAAAATTTCATTATGATAGTTTGAGTATGAGAATGTAGGTGTAAAAGTATAAAACAAACGAACAAACTCACATTCGCTTTAATAAAACTAGTTAGGATTTGAATAACGACACTTATTGATTAACATAGTAAATAAAATGAGTTACATACCCTATTACGAGCGTGTGCTTGTAAGCATTAAATTTGTTTTTTTAGAATTGGTAGTTACGCTCGCTGTAGCTTTTTCAGCTTTTGCTAAGATTGAGTCTTGAATGTCATGTAGGTATACAAATATGATATTATAGTTAAATAATGCTTCATTGGTCACATAAGTGTATACTAGCGTGTATACGAGCGTAACTACCAATTCGAAAAAAACAAATTTAATGCTTTTTAGGGATCACTTCCATTAAATAAAAAGTATCCTCATTTTCAATGGCTTTGTTATTACGTGCGGAACCCTAAGGGTTAACGGGGTCTCGTTAGTGACTGTACCCATTATTTGTTGAATAGCCTGCCTTTATTATGATTAATTTTGTTTGAGCGAATGGTGGGTTTCGTTACGAGTTAATATGAACTTAAGCGTTAATAGATTTGTTTTTCTTATAACTCGGTGGCGCACGGTACTTACTACTGCTTACTTCTTTTTATTCGACTGCTGGGTTCGAATCTCGCGTCGAGTGTTATTAGGTATTTCTAGTAAGAAATTCTCAGTGGAAGCAAGGAGTCATGTGCCAGATAGGCGAAAATATTACGTGGGAGCTATAGCTATACAGGCTGATTGGTAAAAGACTGGACATATTGAAGGTGGGTATTCAGTACTCGATTCTGGACCAGATATTTAAAAAAATTGGTAGTCTGTAATACGGACTATAGTTTAACGTGACAACGTCATAACAACATTTCTTTCCCGTATCGTTACAATGAGCGTAACAAGACAATGAGCGTAACGGGACAATGAGCGTAACGGGACAATGAGCGTAACGGGACAATGCGTCATCCTTTTTCGTGCGTGCAGCCGGCGTTCATCGATTTATTAGACGTTGTCACGTCAAAATAAGTACTTAAAATTTGACCTAGTTATCTAATAAAAACTTATTGTGCGGGCACTCTTGTGCTTATTTTTGGTATATACCAAAGCTAAACGAAACCTCCGGCCTATATGGCCGCAGTACATGAGTTTGAATCATAGATGTTGTCAGCAAAAAAGTATTAAAAAGACTGCACGGATGGTGTAGTGGTTTAACTTGTTACCCCGCCACTGACACTGCGTTGAGTGTTGTGGGTTCGAATCCCACACGGGACAAAAATTTGTGTGATCCACAAATGGTTGTTCCAAGTCTGAATGTTCTTTGTGTGGTTAGCAACTAACCTAAATGTAGCTTCAGTAACTTAGTAAACTCACTAACCTATATATTTGTCGTTCATAAGTGTTACTTTGTGACCTAAATGAATAAATGATTTTTGACTTTTGACTTTGACTTTGTCCGATGTTTGAATGTTTGTAAAGTCCCCGCGACACAGGAATTATACCTAGTTCGGGAATTGTCTATTTTAAAGTAATTAATTAAATAATAATCTCGTTCTCATTTTTATATCATGTAGTTTGTATTTATTGCACGTCTTGCTGCCCACAATCTTTATAGTTAAAACCTTCATCGTAAACATTAGAAAAGTAATTGGGTTTTCTATCAAGAAATTGCCAGTAATTTGACGTTGTTTCATCTTCGTACTTCGGAATACTTGTAAAGCCAATAGTCCAGTGCCCGCCCAAAGAATGTAGTTATGTACTATCGGCTCCAGCGACGGATGACCATTTCAGAAAAAATTTCGCTTGCACATGTTGACCAGTTGAGTTTGTATCGCTTTAGAACCAGTAAACAAATGTAAAGTGTAAAAAACTCAAACAAAGAAAGGGGCGTGTCACGGGTACGGGTACCAAGTGTTGGCCTGCTATGCGATTTTAACCTTAGGAGTGGTCATCCGTCGCTGGAGTCGATAGTACAATATCTTGTATAAATGTTTTAAAAATATTTCCACGCGTCAAGGACATTGATTCAATTTCCGAGTTGGTTATAAAAATATACTTTCAACTGAATCACGTATCAATCGATAGGTACAATATAAAGTAAATATAATAAAAATAAAACGTTTCACTTTGCCAAGGTTATTTCAAGATTATTTTGAGCTATTTTTGGCAAAGATAAACGAGATACATTATCCATAAATACAAATATGTCTGTCTAGTTGTTACATTTTAATGTGAAGCAACTTGCATTTCTAGACATTCTTAAAAGAAATCTACCTCCATGGCGCAGCGGTAGCGAATGCGACTGTTGTGCATGAGGTCTCGGGTTCGAATCCCGGGTCGGGCCAACAAAATGTTATTGGGATTTTCTGTTAAGAAATCTCAATAGCAGCCCGGAGTTAGAAAGCTGGCGGTGGTAGACTCCCCCGTGCCTCGGAAAGCATGTAAAGCCGTTGGTCCTGCACCTGATCTCTATCCGGTCGTGTCGGATTACCATTCCATCGGATCATGAGAGTTAGAGAATAGAGAGTGCACTTTTGTTTGCGTACACGCTTGTGCACTATAATATCTCCTGCGCAGATGGCCAGTCTCCGTTAAGACTGGCCGCCGTGACCGAAATTCAATCTGGATGACATTATTATTATTAAAAGAAATTATACAGCTGTTGCAGGTGTAAGTTACTATATCGATGTATGTACATAGGTATATCTCTCACGTCTATGTCTCCAAAGGAATACGTAGACCCACATTTCGCCTACCATATTTGAGGTCCATTGTAATAGCAGCTTAGCTTATTGCCGTCTACCAGACTCAATTCCTGATTCTGCTTGCTATCTTTATTTGATTTCATCTTTATCGTTTAAAACATTTCGGATCACTCCTTATGTCGAAGGGGGACGCTGTAAGCGTTCCATCAACGGACACAAAGAACATCCAGATTCAAAACGAGATGGGTGTAAAAACCCAGGATTCAACCTCTTCGTCTTTATGTGACCTCGTAACCCCTATATATCGGAGGTCTTTTGACCCACAGGGCTCATATTCAAACTCGACCGAGGTATAACTCCAAGGTATCTGCACACTAAGTTACAAGTCAATATATTTTTCCATTTAAAATATGTGACCCTTATATCTCGGAGGTCTTTTGATCCACAGGGCCCATAATTAAACTCAACCGAGGTATAACCCCAAGGTATCTGCACACCAAGTTACAAGTCAATATTTTCCCATTTAAAATATGTGGTCTCTATATCTCGGAGGTCTTTTGACCCACAGGGCTCATATTCAAACTCGACCGAGGTATGACCCCAAGGTATCTGCACACCAAATTACAAGTCAATATTTTTCCATTTAAAATATGTGACCCCTATATCTCGGGGGTATTTTGACCCACAGGGCCCATATTCAAACTCGACCGAGGTATGACACCAAGGTGTCTGCATACCAAGTTACAAGTCAATCCGTCCAGTGGTTCCGGAGTTATACCTGTCACTAACATTAATCTGTCACTAACACACAGACAGTCACAAAGTGTTTTCATTAACTCAGACTCAGAGGTTAACGACTATTTGTGGATCACACCATTTTTGACCTGACAACGTCAAATAAATCGATGAATGCCGGCTGCACGAACGAAAAAGGATGACTCATTGTCCCGTTACGATCATTGTCCCGTTACGCTCATTGTCCCGTTACACTCATTGTAACGTTACGATCCGAGTGAGAGCGCTACACGAGCGAGCGAAAAGCACGATCGTGACGTTGTCACGTTAAACTATCGTCCGTAAACCGACTTTACAGACAACAAATTTTTTTTTGCCCGCGTCGATCGAACCCACAACACTCGGCGCAGTGGCAGTAGTGATGGACCATTTAAACCATTACGTCATCCATAGCGTCGACTACCAGGATACCTTGACAGAAAAGTTCAATAAAACTTTGTCCGACCCGAGACGATTGATGATCGAACTCAAGACCACACACAGCAGTTTCATTCACTACTGCATCAAAAAAAGAAAGAAGAAAGAAAACATACTTTATTTCTAAAAACACGAAATCTTTCACAATATCATGTATGTAAATTTTTTTAAGAGAACACTTATTTAATAAACATTACTTAACAGTGACAGCCCTGCGCCACAAATGCCACGTCAAATGTGCCACCAGTACATAAACTTTAGTCACCCGCTTAGGCTACGAGATTGCCATGGAGGTATAGATAAACATTGTTTATCTACACCTCCATGGAGAATGCACGTCACGCGCGATCGACTTTTAAATTTTTAATCTGTGCCTCAGACGTGGCAGGTAACGTGTACATAGCTACGTGGCGTTCACCACGTGTCAACTGTCAAATGCATGGTTTGGGAGCTGGTTATGTTCAAGACTTATTTATCCCAATATTATAAGAATAGTTACAATAATACCTAATCACTGAGGCAGTCCTAAATAATATTGAATCATACTATTTAACAATTATTCAGTCGAAAGTCTTTCAAAGCAGGTTTTCGTGATTCAAAAGATTTATTCTTGAATATTAGATCAATACGCATTCTAAATAACGAACATTATTTCATTCTTGTCGATAATAGTTGTTTCGTTTCAAAATACACAGATATGTATTTATGTACCCGAACTCGATTGGCGTCGATTATGATGTACTTGTACAATTGTATTCGAAATTTATTCGAATATATCGACTACACTATATATGTATAAGTGCTAACGTCGCGTGCATTCTTCTTCGATTCGTCTATGGTATCACGCTAAAGTATAATTGCATCGTAACGAAATTGAATCGAGAATCCGTGGGTTCGATTCTCACCTATTGCACTGCCGACATAAACTTACTTTCTAACACACTTTTCTTCTAAGACATCTTCTTCCTAGCCTTTATTATTCCTCAGTCACTTGGGGCTTTCTAGTCTAACCGGATTTGACTGGATATCAGTTTTTACACGGAGCGACTGCCATCTGACTTCCGCAACCCAAAGGCTAACGATACCCTAAGGCTAGACCAGTGTCAGGATATTAGAGTGCACTGGCTTCCCAATAACGACTGCCATAGATGTTCATGGCAGCCGGGACCGACGGCTTAACGTGCTCTCCGAGGCACGGAGCAGACGATAATTGTCAATCAATACGCACATAATTTTGAAAACTCATATAACTTCCGAAAGTCAGAGGTGCGCAACGTGGGTTCGAACCCGAGACCCTCTGCAATTATTTCTTGCAGTCTATTGGTCTCCCCATTGAGCTATCGCTGCTCAGTTCTTCTAAGACATATTACATAATATTGTTTAAATTAATTACTTCATACGGATTCTACAGCGTAGTTTATTTTTTTTTAAATACATACTATCACTACATATTATAAAATAAAGTCCCTCGCCGCGTCTGTTTGTCTGTCTGTTTGCGATAAACTCAGAAACTACTGAACGGATTTTCATGCAGTTTTCACCAATAGATAGAGTGATTCATGAGGTAGGAGGTGTATAATTTGTTAAGGTTACCCGTGCGTGGCTGGATCGGGTCGCTAGTTATTATATATCTATTGTTGAACATTGTTATTAGTTACTGTTTACGGGGAGTCTCCCCGTGAAAGAGGCTGCTGAAAAGCAACTGAAACGACGGGGAATGTAAAATTAAATCCAAATAGTTTTTATAATTTAAATAGAACTAAACAGTAACTAGTAACAGTGTTTAACAATAATAGTTTAAGTTCAAGTTAAATAAACAGTTAATTAAAACAGACATTAGCTTAGCTGGAGGACTTAATAAGAAATCATGCAATTTAAATTTCAGTAATCTCTTTTTGTATACGGTAAAGACATTTATTTTTCTCAAAAGATTACGATCAGATAGTCAGAAAGGGATGTAGTCTAGACTATAATTCGTAGTAACAACAGAATAGGCGTAAGTTTACCGTTTGATGTTGATTTATAACGGGCAAATGGTAATTTATTGTTGGATATATTGTTTTGACGGACAGCCAACATATCTATATCGGAGGTACGAAGAGGAGCTCGTAATTACCCACTTAGAGAACATTATTGCTTTAGTTTATTGAATTTTGGTTGCTCCATAAAACGGTACATTATTATACTGTTTTCTTGGAACATATAATGTATTGATGAGTTTATATTATGTAAGGTTCGTGTATATATTTATACTAGCGGTCGCCTAGTGCTCGAAATTCGACCAAAGTTTGCCTGAAAGATATTACTGGTATATTATGTCATTATATATTGATATATGTAACCATAGTTACGCGCTTCGACTGCGTGTGTCAAATGCATGGTTGTGTGCGTGTAGTGTTTTTCATTAATTTAATGTATTTCCAATGCATATTTTTAAAAAATATTAGCATTCGTCACTTCTTCTCTGTATAAACTATAAGTGTGCGAAATTTCATACTCCTCCGTCCGCCCAATTTTCGTAAAAAGGGATCCAAAGTTTTCGCTTCACGTATTAATATATAGATATACACGAAAACGGGCGTCGCCAGAATTACTTCAGGGACTTTACTATTACTATTAAACTTTACAAATTTTAAGCTAATGAAATTAGCAGTGTAACAGTTTTCAAAATTATGTAATAAAGTGTCAAATAAACAACGCGATAAAATCCGTATATAGTAGTTTAATTTCAATTAATAACATTCGCGTAAACAGAAGACAATATTATGTAAAGGAGTTCAAATTAAAAGAAAAACAGCTCACGTTATTAATGAATTTATTATTGAAATGTGGGTACCAGTTCGCAGAAAATAGAAAGCTGTAATCTCTGCCAATCCCTTTGAGACATAGACGTGAGTCTAAATAAATACTACTTATAAAGATAAGGCATTTCGTCTTTAGTACATAGTATTAAATATATATTCTGTCACAAGACCAAGTGCCTGTTAAAAGCATTCACGGTTTGAGTGTTTGATAAAGACTATATTTCTGCACTATTATGTGTCACAGAATATTACAGTCATGTTACAAGGTCGTAACCAATATTGTCTTACGTTTATGCGAATGTTAGACATTGACATTGATTATATTTTATACTATATACTAGATGTTCCCGCGGTTTTACCCGCGTTTATCGATACTGCGCCGCCCCCGTGGATCGTAGCATGATGTTATATAGCCTACAGCCTTCCTCGATAAATAGGCTATTCAACACTCAAATATACAACGCTCATAGCCAGTTGCACTCACTGATCGGTAAACGATTAGCGAGGTAAGCAACGTTGGGTGCGGTCAGTCTATAGATGGGTGACCGCTTAGTGGTATTTCATCTGAGCGTCTCCGTGCTTCGGAGGGCACGTAAAAAGTCGGTCCCGGTTGTTGTCAAATTGACAGCAGTCGTTAAGCCATGTCAGAGGCCTACGGGCGGCTTGAACAACTCTTGACAACAGGTTGGCCACTAACTACACGAAAAGAAGAAGACTCAAATAATTTTTAAATCGCACCAGTAGTTCCTGAGATTAGCGCGTTCAAACAAACAAACAATCAAACTCTTCAGCTTTATAATATTAGTATAGATATGCGACCAGCAGTGAGGCGTGATAAGCAGAAATCGTGGGACTTCACTTAAAGGTGCTGACAGACTTGAGGATTCATTTGTAACAGAAAATCAAGCCTTTGCCGTTTGTAAAATTGTCGAATGGAATAACGAACAGAGCCAAACATCGCTACGAACAGTTTCACGTTCATTCTAGCCAACGTCCTAGACAATGCCCGTCAAAAAAAAAAAAATTCTTCACGAATATGTCAGACTTGCTCATGCTCGGCAAAAAGCTTGACGCAAATTTACTATTCTTTCCCTAAATTGCTCGCTAGGATACTTGCTATAACGCTCCCGTTTATATTTTTGTAATGTAATATTCGCTAAAATGCTCATTACAAGTAAATAGTAATAACATTTCTTTATTGCCACAAAATGGGTACGTATTGTATACCGAAATTTAAAAGACCGTATTTTAAAATACCTATGGAAGAAATCCCGAAAAATTTAACGCCCAATGATTGTTTGGCCGAAAGTTTTAAATTCGGAAAGTTCATTTGCCCGAAAGGTTAAAATCCCGAAGATCCATATTCCGAAGTTTAAAGCTTAGGCCATCATCCGTACGATTTCGACTCGGAAGCGGTAGGTTGTGTTAGGTTCTCTTTTGTAAACCCACTCAGAAATAGGAGTCCAAAACGCCCATTAGTTCTACCATTCGGGGTTTCATCCTTTCGGGCATTTGGACATCGGTATTTTATGTTTCGATATAACGGCTATCGGCATTTAAAACTTTCGGTATTTTGAATTTCCTTGTTTTGGACGTCGGTATTTCAGCTATAGTTATTATGAAATTTCGGTATTGTAATACGTACCCCACAAAATAGTACATACAATAGAAAAAAAGTCCAAATGAATGTACAAGATAAGGATTAACACTATAATGTTCTGCTGGTACTTAAATTAGGATAACCTGTGCTATAAGTACCAGCAACGTTCCAGTGTCACAGGAAAATAATCTTATACCTACAGGTAACAACACAATTGAAATTACATGCTCAAGTTTGTCAGCACCTTAAAATAATAGTTTTAATTTCAGCCTTATTTTTAAGTCATCCAACAGCTGGGCACGTGTAATATCTTCAATGAGAAGGTTTAGGCCATAGTCCATTTTTACTAGCTACTACTAAATACAATTTTCTGCGCAGATGGTATCTTCGTTAAACTTGGTCGCCATGACCGAAATTTAGTCAGGTGGACTTTATATTTATTTATTTATTTATTGACCACGGGAAAACAAACAGTAGTATATTAGGAGGATACATTGAATACTTAACACTAAACTTAACAAAATACTATCCACTACATTTTCCACAGATTACAAATCTGTAAGCAGACAATAGCTGTCATTTCGAATTAACTATGAGTAGCAAAGGTTAACTTAGTGTAAATTTACCGCGATACAAGCCTCGAGGTTAGTGCGGAAGCCGCTGCCAATTATAAAAATGTGTAATGTAGTAAATAGATAAATAAATAAATTTATAAGACAGTGTGAAGAGTGCAGGTAACTTTATTTGTCACATTTTTACTAATAAACTGGAAAATAGAATATGTTGAAATTGTTATGAGTCTCCAAGAAGGTATATTGGCTACTACAAGATACTTTAATATATTTAATATATATTCTACCACATACACACAACACCATCTAGCCCAAACTAAGCAGAGCTTGTACTATGGGTACTAGACAATGGATAAACATACATATATACTTTTTTTTTGTAAATACATACATATTATACATAGAAACACTCAGACCAAGACAAACATCCATGTTCATGCACACAAATGTTTGACTTGTGCGGGAATCGAACCCGCGACCTCAGGCGTGGCAGTCGGTTACACTAACCACTACGCCATCCAAGCTGACTTTATAAATCTCAGTGAACTCATCGAACAGTTTAAACCATATATGTTGATTGTACGTATGGCGTAGTGGTTGAAGTGGTCGCCTCGCTGCTGCCACTGCGTCGAGTGGGTTCGAATCCCACACGGGACAAAACTTTGTGTGGTCCAAAAATGATTGTACCGAGTCTGGATGTTCTTTGTATCAGTTGTTAGAATGTTTGTAAGGTCCCCCGCGACACAGGAACAATGCATAGAGCGAGAGTCTTCTTTAAAAAAAAAAACAAGTAAAAGTGAATAAAAATTGGGGCAGTCTTTGGGGACTGCCGATAGAAGTGAAAATTTTAATCCTTGATCATAAACACTTCTTTATAAACCAAAAAAAAATAAGGTGTCGGGTCGGATGCTAGTTTCTGATACTCTCTTAGAGGTCAAAATTTCGTTATTTTTTACATAGGACGTACCATTTCTGAGATATTGTTAATATTCTAAAAAAAATGATAAAGCGTGGAAGCGTGACGATGACGCGAATTCCATGATTTTTGTTCATCCAAGAAGTGCTCAACGCGTCTAAAGAAGTTTTCACTTCAAAAATATCAATACTTAACAAAAATCGGCGCTTTCAATTCGCAGTACTTCCTGAACAGCTATACCTTCGTCACGCCCCAATGACTTTCAGTAGCAAAACCACTCGACTTTACCAATAACACGACCCTTTTCCCTTTAATACCTCAACATTTGTACCGTCACGCCCTACCTTTGACGACGTGGACTGACAGTGTACAATTAAATTTACTGCACAAAACTTTACCTTTGGCGGCACCGAAATTTGATTACGTTGGACCATAAAAAAGTAAACTTTGTTATAGGGAATATTGCAACCAGCTGGTTGCATTTATGCTTTTATAAAATCATTATACTTCTTTGTAAAGTTTTTGACAATATTTCTTAACTTTTTCAAATAATTTAAATTAAAATATAAACTAAAATTAATTTTATAAAGAATATGGCGACGCATCGGTATTATGTACAGGGTTGAATCCACTAGTGGAAAGCCTCGACAAATAGGATCTAATTTTTGTTTTTTCTTGTTTTTAAGCAACAATGTATAATAATCATTACCTATATTAATATGGCCTTAGCTGTTAAAAAGTATTAAATACCGATAATACATACACCCAAATTTCACCGATAAGTTTAAGTTTTAAGCAGAGATATTATAGAAAATATCTTTGGTTTTAAGTAACAAGACAGCAAGGCCTAGCGTCTGCTGGAAGCACTGCCACACGCCGTGCTGCTATTGCAAATAACTTAAAAGAAAAAATATCTCAAGACTTTTATTGTAAGTTACTTAAAAGAAAAAATATCTTAAGATTAATATCTAACCCAGAGGTTCTCAGACTTTTTTTCTCATAGACCACTTAAAACTTGTTGGTTCCGGTGGACCCTCTGCAGCGAAACAAGTTCATGCAAGTAAAAAATTTTATCAAATCGCTGACCTTTTTTATTTTTTAGAAATTCTCGGAACTGATCTAGACGGGCTGACATTTTTTTTTAGTAATTCCCTACCGAAAAATCGCAAAATCACTGCTACTGAATATGGAATATGCTAGTTTTTACAAGTTTGTAACAGTCGCCCGCTTACGAAATGTGCACCCCCATATTTTTGTCACGCCAACGTAGACCCCCGTCGAGTCCCCCGTGGACCCATGATCTAACCCAAAAATTCAATAACATCTGACCTACGAATTAAATATCTACTTAACTCACGATCGGCCGTAAACGTAAACGTAAACTAATACCAAGGAATTGATGAAGCTTCAGATTAAGTTTTAATAATTATAACTAATATAATGTAATGATACTCATTATACATATTTATACGAACTGCAAATTAAGAGTACATACATACATACATAGATTCACGCCTGTTTCCCAGAGGGGTAGGCAGAGACTACGGATTTCCATTTGCTACGATCCTGACACACTTCTCTGGCTTCATTCACTTTCATCACATTCCTCATACACGCTCGTCGGTTCAAGGAGCTCTTAACCTGGCCTTTGTCCAGGACGCCTCCGATCTGGTCGAGAAACGTTCGCCTAGGTTTTCCTCTTGCGACTGTTCCATTCACACTAGCCTTATAAACTTTCTTAGTCAGTCTTTCCTCGTCCATTCTTTCTACATGTCCAAACCAGCTTAACATACCCTTTTCTATTCTTGTGACTATATCCACTTTCATGCCGCATCTCTCTCTAATCACACTATTTCTTATTCTATCTTTCAGAGTCACACCACATATGCTTCTCAACGCTCTCATTTCTACAGCATTTATTCTGCTCTCATGCTTCTTTTGCCATACCCAACTTTCACTTCCATACATAAGTGTGGGCACTAATAGTCCTCTATGAACAGCCAAACGTGCCTTTTCGGATACATTTCGACTGTTCATAAAAGCGCGTAAGGCTCCATTCACTTTGTTGCCAGCAATCGTTCTCCTTTCAATATCTCCGTCATGTTTACCATCCCTTGTAAACAAAGTACCCAAATATACAAACTCTTTCACTTGCTCCACTTTTTCTCCATCAATCATAATATTACACATCGTCACGTACTCTTCCTTTTCAAATACCATTACTTTCGTCTTGCTTACATTTATTTTCATTCCTTTACTCTCAAAAGCACCATGCATAATAGTTACCATCGCCTGCAAAATTAAGAGTAATATCTATAAAATGCTATTTTATTATAGCTACTTAAACCTCGTAAGGGATGACGTCTTGCTGACTAATGTCGTCCCCATGCGGAATCCTTAAATGTGTTTAATAAGCGTACCTAAGGAAGATCATGTGCTTTCCTGAGTTCGCCTTTCGATGTAAGCAGAATACAGTTCTTGCGATTCGTTAGACAGTTTAGTTATATTTTGTAGAATCTTTTTAAAAGATGGCGTGGTAAAGGGGCCTTGTACATAGACCACCTTTAGCGAAAAGTTAATTAAGCTACAAAATCTTCATGCGTTTAACTGCGTTTGAATGATATTCACCGCTTACCATCGAGTCTGATTGTAAGCAGCTGTCATTTCCTAAGATCACTTGCTATAATATAACCAGGGGCCTTACCGCCATCGTCTAAAGCCTTAGTTTCCAAAGTGGTCCAGTTGGACCCCCCGGGGGTCCACGGGAGACTCGACGGGGGTCTATGTTGGCGTGACAAAAAAATGGGGGTTCACAATTCGTAAGCGGGGGGTCCACGAAAATTTATTTGCTTTGATAGTAAAGACCTAAAATGAAAGCTTGATTTCACCTATCAACACCATCTAGCCCAAACTAAGCAGAGCTTGTACTATGGGGACTAGACAATGGATAAACATACATATATATTTATTTTTTTGTAAATACATACATATTATACTTAGAAACACCCAGACCAAGACAAACATCCATGTTCATGCACGCAAATGTTTGACTTGTGCGCGAATCGAACCCGTGACCTCAGGCGTGGCAGTCGGTTACACTAACCACTACGCCATCGAGGCTGTCATAGACTACGACATCCATGCATACAGGCACTCCACATTACTCATGCATATTCAAAGAACTCACTGTCGCGGAGTATTCTAGTCTAGTAGCGGGCTGCAGGTCATCCAGAATTGTTCTACCTTAATAATAAATTCCCGTGTCTGCTTAGGCTTAGAAACTCAGTATCCCCAGGAGTGGGAGACCAATTCATTCCGATTGATTTGCTAAGTGGCAAACTTACCAGCGTTGGGGCTTACGATAACTAACTATGATTTCCCCAGTGTTTGCCCGAGTGGTTTTGTTTAGACATTGATATGTTAAATAACTATTGTTATTATTTTGACTTTATGGTTTGGTAAATATTTATTGCTTAATAACATATGCGTTTGCTTAGACTATTCTATTTGTTTCTTTGTCTTGCTGTTTTATAATTCTAATTTTATAAATAACTAGATGTTCCGCGGTTTCACCCGCGTTTATCGTTACTGCGCCGCCCCTGTGGGTCGTAGCGTGATGTTATATAGCCTATAGCCTTCTTCAATAAATAGGTTATCCAACTCTAGAAGATTTTTCAATTCGAACCAGTAGTTCCTGAGATTAGCGCGTTCAAACAAACAAACAAACAAACTCTTCAGCTTTATAATATTAGTATAGATTATAAAAAAGCAAGCTAATAAAAGCCGTTAATTATCAGCCAATACAAATAAGTATACAATATTTTATTATTATTTATTTATTTTGATCGCTAACAAATGATACACATTTCTTACATTTAAATAATTATTTACAGACATGCCTTCTTAATTTACTTACAGGCAATCACATCTAACAAAAATAAATCTTTCTTAAGTAAAAATCTACGTACAATTAAATTCTATTATATTCTGTTCTAAAGAAGCTATTCTATTACTACGCATAGTTCTATTCTATTCTAAATAAATTACACACTTCTACGTAGCAGTACGGCTGGCAGTATTGCCGATGTCATTTGGTTGTCACCATCTGTACGTACTAGAAGGACCTCCTTATGCGTTGCTTAATGATGATGAATATCGTTTTAACAGTCTACACAATTGGGCATTGCAATAGTGTCACTTTGAACCAAATATTTGCATGAGTTATAGAGTAAGTACAGCTAACTAACCAATTTTCATTTTGTCGGCCTCGATGGCGTAGTGGTTAGTGTAACCAACTGTTACGCCTGATGTCGCGGGTTCGATTCCTGCACAAATCAAACATTAGTGTGCATGAACATGGATGTTTGTCTTGGTCTGTGTGTTTCTATGTATAATATGTATGTATTTACAAAAATAAATAGTATATATGTATGTTTATCCATTGTCTAGTACCCATAGTACAAGCTCTGCTTAGTTTGGGCTAGATGGTGTTGTGTGTATGTGATAGAATATTATTATTATTATATTATTTTTATTAATTTTAAAATAATTTTACTGTCCTTTTTTATGTCGACAGGCAAGTGACTAAATACTTTTATTGCTGTATTATATGTGCTTTTATGATATACAAATATTCGGTAAGTTCAAATTTTATTTATAAAGTACATACAATTTGCAATACACATAAGATTGAAAAACTTTGTTATTTTTACAAACAACCAAAGTTCTATAATAAATGCTTAAAATTTAAATGAAATCAGTTCACCTGTACGAAGTGTGAAATCGTACGTTTATTTATTTATTTATTATATATTTGACACAGCATTATGAAATAGCTAATGCATATTTTATCGATCGATTCTTTCAAATCATATTAAATAAAGACTATTTCACTCACACGTATATTCGTTCATACAAAAGGTATAGACATTCTAAGACCCTATTATTTTGTGTGCCCGAAATTGGAAAAAGATTTCTGTGTATGTTATCGAGCCTACCGATAACTGTGATTTCCCTTGAGCAACCTGGGAATCGTGACTACTTCATACTACAATGATAACAACGTTATTCAAGAAACATTATTACACCTGTGAAAATAGCTGTTATTTTAGCCTGTCACAGTCTCGTAGCAACATAAGACTATTATTATAAGGTTCCTATAAAAATATCATAAACCCAACACGAAATAACTATAGCAGACTAGAATATGTGTTGAAGTAATGTTATATAAATATTCAAAATATGTATTCTAGTTTATTAAGATTTTGTTATGTATCATGATAGGTGTCAAGCTCGGGAACGGGTGCTATAAACTACGCTGTATGAGCTTGACATTTGAACTGAAATTGGACAGCAGTTTGGTAGTAAATGTTTTATATAAGTTACTGTAAAATGGTATGTTTTCATGACGTCATCGGCTTATAGTTACAATTTTTTCAGGTAGCGAACAATTTTAAAACTTAATCTAAATATTTTGGATAATAGGTATTGATTATTTATTTTGAATGTATTTTTATTTATATCTAAATAAATATTGAATAAGCTAAAGATTTTTCTTTTAACCACATAATATACAGTTTTTGTTTTATATTAGTTTCTTAAGTTTAATTACTTAATAAAATTATATGATTAAATAACTGAAATTAATCTGTCAAGTCTTAGAATACCTAACATATGTGTATTCTAAAAAATCTATTGTGTCTGGCCACCGGTGTGCCGCTGCGACTCAATAGAATAATTTAAGTATAACATTTATACGCCCTAAAATCATTCATGGTCTTAATATATATCTAATTGTATTTACTGCTTCGATACTCATATGTCCCACGTTCTATTCCCGGTAATCTATAGTTCTTTATAGGAGCATAGGATTTCACATAAATGTATGTTATGGACAGAGATGTAATATATTGCCAGCTATGGATTTAGGTTCCAAGCAAAAGAGACCATGACAATTGACGTGTACCGTGCACAGGTTCAGACTCCTTGCTACTATAGATACTTCTTTGATAGAAACCTAATAACACTTGACGTAACTTAGGATTCAAACACAAGGTCTCACAACAGACACACCATGCCTTCATAAAGACAAACGAAAACATCATACAGTCAATGTTTATAAACAAGTACAACAAACAAAACTTGCAACATCTTCCCAATGTCTTCCATTGTCTTAAGGAATTCCAATTTCTTAAACGAAACACGTCAGGTGTTACCATTCACTGACGCGCTCCCTAATTAGCATATCCTGGAAACAGAATAACAAAGCTTAGTGCACGGCAAAATATACGCCAGTTTAGTTGTACGTCTAGAGAATATACAATGTGATATTGTCTTCTGTTTACGTGAATGTTATTCATTGAAATTAAACTACTATATACGGATTTTATCGCGTTGTTTATTTGACACTTTGTCTCAATATCTACCAGTACCATCTACTACCAACTACCATCTTAGTCTCCCCGTGACCATGGCTGCTGAAAAGCAATCGAAACGTCGGGGAAAGTGTAAACTTAAATATAAACAGTTATAATAATTTAATTTCGTTACGAGTTAATATGAAGTTAAGCGTTAATAGATTTGTTTTTCTTATAACTCGGTGGCGCACGGTACTTACTACTGCTTACTTCTTTTTATTCGACTGCTGGGTTCGAATCTCGCGTCGAGTGTTATTCGGTATTTCTAGTAAGAAATTCTCAGTGGAAGCAAGGAGTCATGTGCCTGATAGGCGAAAATATTACGTGGGAGCTATAGCTATACAAGCTGATTGGTAAAAGACTTATATACTAGACATATTGAAGGTGGGTATTCAGTACTCAATTCTGGACCGAATATCTAAAAAAATAAGTATTGAAATTAAACTACTATATACGTATTTTATCGCGTTGTTTATTAGACACTTTATTACAAAATTTTGAAAACTGTTACACTACTATTACTATTAAACTTTACTAATTTTTAAGCTAATTAAATTATTGAAACTATTAAAACTATTTTATACTATTACTATACTATTTATATTTGTACCTTAAAAATTAGTAAAGTTTAATAGTAATAGTAGTGTAATAGTTTCTAAATTATGTAATAAAGTGTCAAATAAACAACGCGATAAAATCCATGTATAATAGTTAATTTCAATGAATATATAACGGGTAGTATTTAACTGCATAGCAAAAAAATACTAAATGCACTGCAAAGAGGCTTACCAAAAATACTAATAGCACACCAAAATATATTTAAAGAGATCAAACTAAGTCGTCGGAGCCCCGCTTCGCGAGGCTCCTTTTTTTGGGTGGGTTTAAGAAGGAACCTAACATAACCTAACCCTTCCGAGACGGAATGCAGTGATTTGAGGCGTATAGGTGCTCGTTATGATATATTTTAGTAAGCATATTTTGCTGCGCAATTAGTATTTTTGGTGGTCATTATATTTAATCCCAAATACAATGTGTGTACATTTTGTCTTGAGATAAACGCGGGGATGTTACTTTAGTTTCGAAAATCGGCGATTTGGTACCGCATATGTTAACTTTTTAGCTTCGATCGTGGTATTTTTAACCGACTTCAAAAAAGGAGGAGGTACTCAATTCGTTCAAAAAGATAGGTTTATAACTAATTAAACATGAGATGTCTTACTATAATCATAACATAACATTGGTATGCACAATTACACACATAGACGCAGCACGCGGCGCGGGCGGCTGACACCGACTTCAAAAATAACAATAATTTAATTATTCACAAGAATATGCAATTATTTATTAACTTTTTAGTGCATTTTAAGTTTTAGAACAGTCCTTTATGAAGTCGGTTTTCTTTTTTGTTAAAATTTTGTTTATATTTGAGAGCTTTTGTGATTAGAAATACTTGATTGCGATTTTATTACTTCTGACACCTTTCGTATTCACGTACATACATCCTCGAATGGGAAGGCCGAGCTTTATTACACCCACCCACCAGCTATAGTCGTAGCTTCTACGTAATAGAGGACGAACCTATATTAGTTTACCGCGCAGATTCCTAGACTCCGTTCTGCTACTGAGAATTTCTTACCAGAAAATTACTTTAACCTGGAAATAGAAACCGAGACATACATACACAGCCATCGCATACATTGCCGTTGTGCTTAACAAATACGGTTATTTAAAGCTATTTAGGACAGATACATTATAGATACAAAATTCGTATATAATAAATCTATATTAGAAAAAAAGATTAAGATTTTTGTTATCTGAATACATCTTATTATTATAAATTTATTTAATACTCGGCCATAGCATTTCAATTTTAGATACCCCGTGGTGTAAATCATTCCCTGGCTTTGTAGTTTCGGGTGCGTACTCATCTGGCAATTGCACCTGTTTGCGCAAGACTCGTAAACTGCGCAAAATGTTCGTGTGCCGTGTCAACGCCGCACGTGCGCAAGCTATGCGCGCGATAAAACCGCTCATTTTCGTTAATATTATACTAGCTGGAAACGTATTTTGCTATGGAATAAACCTAAGAAAACTTTTTACGATTGAAGGCCAGCCACCTCATGAAAAGCAACTTTCACGATTCAGGGTTTTTTAAAAGAGCAAACGTCTAGAACACGTGAATCATTTGAGCTTTATATGAGTTGACTAGTATTTCGCGTGGTTGCGAAACAGTTTGATTTGATCTAAAAACTAATTTTAGATTCGGATTCAGAGACCTTGAAAACTCCCGAAGTCAAAAATTACCGATGACCCCCTGTGACCTTAAAAATGACCTTTTCTGGAAAGGTCCCTTCGACCTCTATGACATTTGTTCGAACACACCCCGTCTATCCTATCTCTAACCGTTTCGGAGGTCAAAGTTTGTATGGCGGCCATGTTTTTTTGTATGGAAGCCATGTTTTTTTTTTCACCCCACCTAAAAGTTGCCAGGGTCCTAGGAAGATTTGGTACGAGAACGACCGAGATATCACCGTTTCCGAGGTCCGATGGGGTACCACCATCAAGAGCTGACCGTCCGAAGGTCAGGCATTTTTCCTGGACCTTTTGAACGATTCTCTATACGATGGTATATTTACTTTTTTCCTACGACTCTCCCTTGTATGACTTCTATTTCTCTAAGTGGGTGGTAATTTCATCCTTACTGATATTATAAATGCGAAAGTAACTCTGTCTGTCTGTCTGTCTGTCTGTCTGTTACCTTTTCATACTCAAACCGCTGAACCGATTTAGATGAAATATGGAATGAAGATAGCCTGAGACCCTGGGAAGGACATAGGCTATATAACATCACGCTACGGCTCACGGGAGCGTCGCAGTAACCACAAATACCACTGACGCGGGTGAGACCGCGGGCACAGCTAGTGCGAAAGTAAGAGTGTCTGTTCGCTGTCTGTTACCTTTTCACGCTCAAACAGCTGAACTGATTTAGATGAAATATGGAATGGAGATAGCCTGAGACCCTGGGAAGGACATAGTCTATATAACATCACGCTACGGCTCACGGGAACGGCCCAATAACCACAAATACCACTGACGCGGGTGAGACCGCGGGCACAGCTAGTTTTATATAATACTAGCTTTTGCGCGCGCTCCGCCCGCGTGGTACCTACATCATTAAAAAGTAGCCTATGTTCTTCCCCAGATTTTAAACTATATCTGTGCCAAATTTCATCTAAATCGCTTGAGTGGTTTAGCCGGGAAAAGGTAACAGACAGACAGATAGACAGACAGAGTTAGTTTCAAATTTATAATATTAGTAAGGATTAAGTAATAGTAAGTCACACCAACCAGTTTCGCGCAATAAAGCTCTGTAATTGCTACTGCTACATCGCTTTTGCAGCATATTTGCCAGATGTGTTCGCACCCTTAGGCATAGAACCTGCCTTGAGTATAAAGGTAGGATCTCAACCTACTATTATTCAACAATAGTAGTTAATAGTAATTAATAGTAATTAGTTAATAGTAGTAATAGTTCGCGCCGCAACGTCAACTTTAAAGCGTTCGTCGTGCGCGTACCCGACTGCTACCTGCACAAGGTGTTGGACGAAAGCTTTTGGCCGCAAGACGTGGTATTGCGTCGCTTCCGCGGACAAGTACCAGCCGAGCGCACTAGTATTAAGTGTGCGAAGTGAAGTTTTACTAACATAGTATTAAGGTGTATTTACTAACATCAAATCGGCCTCGATGGCGTAGTGGTTAATGTAACCGACTGCCACGCCTGCGATCGCGGGTTCGATTCCCGCACAAGTCAAACATTTGTGTGCATGAATATGGATGTTTGTCTTGGTCTGGGTGTTTCTATGTAGGTATAATATGTATGTATTTATAAAACAATAAAAAAGGTATATATGTAATGCTTATCCATTGTCTAGTACCCATAGTACAAGCTCTGCTTAGTTTGGGCTAGATGGTGTTGTATGTATTATAACATTATATAATATGTAAATTTAGGTTAAGGTATTTATCTATGGGCCTATGCAGCCCGAAATAAATGATTTGAATTCCATATCTTAATTAGGTCATTAGATTTTAATGCCACGTTATATTGATAGAGTGAAATCTTCGTGGAAGATCGTTGGACTGCCGCGTAAAGGTCACGAGTACGATCCCAAGGCTTATTTTTGAATGTATGTACGTATGAAATAGTTAATGTATTGAACTTGTGCTCGAGAGATCGCAGGTTCAAATCACACACGTACACTACCAACGTAAACCCACTCCGAATACAAGTAATTTAGTTTTGCTAAAGGGGTTAACTAGAAAACAAGTAATTTGTACCCTAAATAGCTTGTAATCTATAAAAACAGAAACATTGTGAGGAAACCTACTATGTATGATTTTGTTTAATGTTCTCAAAGATGTGTGACGTTTGCCAGCTTGCACTGGCCCGGCGTGCGGCGTGGTAAACTATAGCCTAACCTTTTTCACACAGAGAAGAGGCCCATGTCCAGCAGTGGGACCGTTTGCATACAGCGTTGATATTATAGATATTATTAGGAGATTATTAACATTAATAAATAGGTCATTATAGTAGCGATAGCTCAGTGGGGAGACCAACAGACTGCAATGTAGAGGGTCTCGGGTTCGAACCCACGTCGCGCACCTCTGACTTTCGGAAGTTATATGACTCCGAAATGATGTGCGTATTGATTGACAATTATCGCCTCCTCCGTGCCTCGGAGAGCACTTTAAGCCGTCGGTCTCGGCAGCCATGAACATCTATGGCAGTCGTTATTGGAAAGTTAGTGCTCTCTAATATCCTAACACTGGTCTAGCCTTAAGGTATCGTTAGCCTTCGGGTTGTGGAGGTCAGATGGCAGTCGCTCCGTGTAAAAACTGATATCCAGTCAAATCCGGTTAGACTAGAAAGCCGACCCGAAGTGACTTGTAATAAAGGCTAGGGAGAAGAGGGTCATTGCATATGTGACAGCGAGACAGCGTGTCAACGAACTGGCACCTTATTGCCATGGTCGTTTCATCCAAAGACTTCCACTCTAATCGGTATTGTGCAGACTGCATTCAGCGTTCAGAAAAATAGTACCAAGCTCTAAAGTTAGTGAAGCATTAGATACATACGTGACTTGAATATATAACATAAGAAAAGCTAAAGCTGTATTGGTAAGTGTCCAAAAAGGCACGTCTAGTCGAGAATGGTGCTTGTTAGTGCTAATTTTTGTGGAGTATTGAATTGGTAGAGTAGAAAAAGGTTATACCATTGCTTTAGTCCATTTTTGTAAATTAACATGAAACTTAGGGAGCTTTAATCAAAATTTACAACTATATTCATTATACCAGCTAACCTACCTAGCTCAGACTATTATTTAGGTATTCATATAATAAGCCTTCATATCATAAAGAGGATCGCAAATCCCACACAACTTTTCCTATTATATGGAAGCTTTTAGGTACGGTATAATGTTGGAAACCTGTCTAGATCAAAGTCAGAAAGTATTTCGTCGTTCAAAGGATTCAAAGCACAAAACATTTGAAAGACTCCTTTTGAGTCTGTAATATGTTATACAGAGGAGATGCCAAAGAGATGTAACTATTTCTTTGTTTAAAAATAAGTTTATCTTTACTCCCGCCTCGTCGGTCCACTGGCATTAGTTTGCATGCTATCGTGAGGTCCGGGATCTCATTACCGGGTCGGAAAAGTGTTGCTGCGTTTTGCCGATTGTAAATTTTCAGTATTAGCACGAAGTCTTGAAGAAATAGGTTCGATCCGTAAAACTTTAAAATTACTGCTTATCTTTAATACTTTATAACGTATACAATATGTTACGGGTATTAACGCGATCATGCATAATGTTTACCTTTTATAGGCTTGACGTTTCGACCAGGTTACACCGGCCGTGGTGACCATGGTCACTGGTCGAAATGTCAAGCCTATAAAAAGTAAACATTATGCATGATCGCGTTAATACCCGTTACATATTGTATATATATCATGCAACACGAAAGTTTAAAAGTTATTACTTTATAACAAACCTCATTTTCAGAATTTTCAAAGCCTGGTTGCTGAATAAATTTTATGTGTATATTTATACCCAAAATACATAAGCATAAAGTAAACTCTTCAACCAGTATGTTATTGAGTAGTAGAGCCTCGCTGAATTCAGCATGAAGGGCCGGCTCGACCGGGGAAGTACTACCCTCTCACAGAATATCGAAGTATTGGCAGTGTTCCTACTGTTGTGTTTCGTTTGGTGAGTGAGAGTGCCTAAGACCTAATCACCTTCTTCCCCCTTCCCGCTCCTTCTCCTTCCCACTTCCTTTTTTTCCTAAAGGGTCGGCAACGCGCAAGTGATGCCTCTGGTGTTGCAGGCGTCTATAGGCTACGGTGACCACTTACCATCAGATGGGCCGTATGCTTGTTTGCCACCTTAGTTGTATAAAAAAAAAGCTTTGACGTTCATAACTATTACCTTATGGCCTAAATTGACTCATTAACGATTTTGATACTTAACATGATCGCGGTACCTTGCATACCTACATGTGATTCGCTTCTTCCATAATTACTAAACCAAGTCTTTCTTCTTCAGATACGAGACTTATAAGGCCACGCTGAAGAAGATCCCAGCGACCAGGCTCTCCAGACTGACTGAGGCGCTCGCCAACTACGACCCCGTTCTCAACGAGTACTTCTTTGACAGGCATCCTGGGGTCTTCGCGCAGATCCTCAACTATTACAGGTAACATTAATATAAGAAGTCAATGCGTTTTCCTGACCAGTAAAATATGATGGTTACTTATTGACATAAACCGTTTTGATTTTAAGTGCGTGAAAAATTATAACGTTCTACTTTTTTTGACCGACCTACTACGTTTTGTGTACTTTTCTGCAGGAGGTATTTGAATTGATTCATAGAGTGGTCGACCCATAAAGTACTATGGTCACTTGATATAAATCGTTTAGATTATACCTGTGTGGCATGACTATTTTATGAGATTTAGATGGAGTGGTAATGATGTAGGTATATCAAAGTTTTGTTCTAGATGTTAAGGAATACGCTTGAAAAGTTGTTTAGCGCACATGACCAAAATTGATTCAACGAAATGGTCGACTTTTGAAGTTACTTATAGGCACTGTTTACATTCTACGTGTATGATGTGACCTATCCACGGACTTTAAGGTCACAAAGTATATCCATCAGAGATTTGTTCTGAATTATAATTATCATAAATGTATACGATTTAAAGAATTTTTTGTATGGTCACGTGCCCTAAAAAAAGGAACGCTTAACTTTGTTTGATCGACCTGTGTACTGTTGGAGATGTTTAAATTGATTCAGCGATACGACCGCTCCGCGACACGATAAAATAAATGCCCTCAGGGACAACAACAATTTCACAAGCTCTGTCTGGCAGTAATAAATTATGGCGCATTCAATCAAAAACGTTGTCGAAATACAACAAACGATATAAACAATACTTCACCATTCTATATCTACTTGTTTGCGATATATGACTTCCTTATTCCCAACCGTGTTAAACCTCGCGTGTTTATATCCCTACTAAAATAGGTAAAGGTCCCGCGTTATAGGGGACGAGCCTATTGATTCAGGTGCCGTACCTGTCTTTTCACAATTTATTGCTCACAAACATTCACGCAAACTCTTTTTTAAACTTCTATAACCTTAAGGAAACCAAAATTCTAAAATTATTTCTGCAAGGTATGTAAATATAATAATCCATTTTCCTTGTAATCTCTTGCCTGCCGGATTCTGTGATCAAAACACTGTTTCCTGCGTAGATATCCAACATGCGGGTTAACCCTTGGTTGATCACAGCGAGATCGCTCCGCAAACCTGGGATCGTCTGACTAGGGAACTATCTTTACCTCAAAAAGAAAAGCAGCTAATGACCATGTCATTTTAAAAGTGAGGAAATAAAGATTTAATGGCTGAATTATAATATCGTTTGCAAATGTCTAGTCTCCATTATTATTGGCCGCCATGTCCAAAATTTGTTCCGAAGCACTTGAAAAACTAGTTGTAGTAATTGTGTATGAAACTCGGACCGTTCTGGCGTCAACAATTTGTACGTGATTATGAACTATCCTGACTCTATCAGTATATTGCACACCATTACTGGACAGATTTTGATATCATTTATCATTAATCTGTAGGGTTGGGCCCTTGGCTTAAGACAAATTATAATTCTGAGGTTTTCTTACCTAGACTTTATTGGTGAATCATCATGATCATTCAAGCAATTAAAGTACTAATTTTGCTACTATCTACAAGCAATTGCTATTCGGGCCAATTAAAAGACAGGGGGTTCAAAAATACCGTCTTTGATTTAGAATTTGACCGAATATTCTTATCATATTATTGAAATTAAAAATATATTAATTTCTAAATGTTCGAGTTTGGTACTTCGATTTATTTGTATCCGATTGCGATTTTTATGCACGTTTGTGTCAACGTTAGTAGAAATCATACATGACAATTCAATATATTATTAATTTATTTGAATTATATACTTAATGTTATTCCAATTAATTCGAATAGACAGCAATATAAATCATTGTTATGTTTGCTGGCTATTTTCATTGGACCTTAAGAAGCCATAAACACTGAATCCATTCCAGTCAGTTAAATCTGTTTCCTTATTCATAAATATTTATCATGATACCTTATTCAAGTATTGTTTCTGAATAAATGATTGATAAGACCTCGCATGGTAGAAATTAGCTGTGAAGTTACCTATGGAATTTGGTTCAAAACGTCATTACTGCTGTTTTAAAACTTAGAAATGTACTTTCACGATAAAATGCCTATATATTAAACCTTTTCTATTATAGAAAAACGTTTTGCGTTACGTACGTATTTTGAAAAACGTTGTTTATTAGTTGACTATTGGAAAACAATTTGTCACTTACAGCGTTTAATTTTAAACAAAATAATTTCATAAACGAACGCACGGAAGGCATAGTAGTTACTGAGGTCGCCTCACCACTGCGCCTGCGCCGAATATTTGTGTGATCCGCAAACATCGATCAAATATACCATAGACGCACGATCGTCGCTCGAAATACTAACAAAACTGTGCATAAGTCAGTCGTATGCGCTATATTATGCACCTGTCCCACTCACTCTTGCGTGCGCTGCCCGTAAGCGAGAGCGAATCGACACCACTACTACGGTGGAGACCGTACCATATACTTAGTACGCTTGCGTATCGCGAGTAACACACTTAGGACGCTTTACATTGACGCGTTTTTACTAAACTATTACAAAATGTTTTTCAGTGGGCGTTCAATGGTTATTCCGGTTTATTTCCTGGATTGCATAATAAATGCAGACACTTATAAGTAAGTAGTACTGGTCAGTGCCACGTATTGACGCGGTTTTTGTATGAGAATGTGCATCTATGGTATATTTGATCGAAGTCCGCAAATAATTCCGAGGCTGAGTGCTCTTTGTGTCCTTCGTTTCAATGTTTGTAAAGCCGCCTGCGACACAGGAATTATAAAAACCGTGGAAGTCGTCTTTTTAACAATAAGAAAACAATATCATATGTGATGCGCTGTGGCTAAGTACACAAAATTCAATGTTTGACGGCCCTTAACAGTGCATGAAATGTATACATATGCAGAACATGTTTACCGAATATAAACGTTAAAAATATAACAGAGAGTGATCCTATGCTTTTTTATTTCAACAAAGCAATAAAAACAAAATATTAACCAAGTTCATACGAGCAGAAACTAAAAATCCTGTATTTATATGCATAAAACATTCTAGCTCGCATTGTATTTAGACTTCTGATGAATGTTTGCAGCTAAAAAATAGAGTAAAAAATGGCGAGCGTGTATTGCCGATAACGAATTCCTGAATTATTGAGGTGCTCGACGCGTGATTTGTATGTGCTATTAATTCACAGTACAAAAATATATTGTGTTTAATATAACGCTATTTGTTTTGAGGGAGGGCAGCGAGGTGGAACGGCGAGAGTTTGGAGGGCTATTAAAATAGAACAAATTTATTCCCAAAATGTACATAGATATTTAAATTATAGATAATATTCTATCACATATTCTATCACATGCACATATATATCTTTATAGATATATTTATATATATAATTCTACTGTACGTGTGTGTCACTGAACTCCTCCTAAACGGCTGGACCGATTTTGATGAAACTTTTTGTGTGTGTGCAAGTGGATTCGAGAATGGTTTAGATATATTATTTTTTTTTTCTCTCTCTTCTCAACGTCTGTCGGGACAGCTAGTATATGTATATATCGTTATACTTATTGGCTTCCGTATGTCACAATAACAGGCTCCAGTGGTCTTCCAGTGCCTGGTTCTTGAGACCAGGTAAATGCTGAACTGGAGTCCTGATTGCTGCAGCTGTGGGACGAATGTCAGAATGATCATTGAGTATCTTATGTTACTTTGTTTTTATTTCTTCCTTTTTTATTATTATTTTTGTTATTTCTTTTAAGGAAGTGCAATAAAGATTTCTTTCTTTCTTCCTTTCTAATATATAGGTATTTTTTGCTCAGGTTTTTGGGGAATTGTTTTCCTGCTATTGTGTTTATAAATTTGGTAATAGGGCAAATCTTACTGATAATGTCCTCCAGACCGAATTTCGGCCACGGCGGCCAGTCTTTAACGGAGACTGGCCATCTACGCAGGAGATATTATAGTGCACAAGCGTGTGCGCAAACACAAGTGCACTCTCTGTTCCCTAACTCTCATGATCCGATTGGACGGTAATCCGACACGACCGGAGAGAGATCAGGCGCAGGACCAACAGCTTTACGTGATTTCCGAGCCACGGGGGTGTCTAACACCGCCAACTTCCTAACTCCGGGCTACTATTGAGATTTCTTAACAGGAAAACTCAATAATTTTTGATTGGCCCGACCCGGGATTTGAACCCGAGACCTCATGCAAAGCAGTCGCATTCACTACCGCTGCGCTACGGAGGCAATCAAATCAAATCTTACTGATAGAGGATTACTAAACGAATGATGTAGTTAGTGGTTTAAGTGGTCGCCACTGCCGCTGCGACAAGTGTGGTCGGTTAGATCCCCCATACAGCACAAAAAGTTGTGTGATCCACGAATATTTGTTCCGAGTCTGGGCGTTCTATGAGTACGTTGTTAGAATGTTGAGGATGGGTCTGATGGGATTGGCATATCCAAACCCTGAAGACTTCAGCCTTCTCCCTCTGAATTGTACACAGCGGCTGATGCAGTACATTCATAAGGAGATAGCTAAGGGATGAATCTTGGGGCTGACACAAAAGATTCCACTGGGTCGAAGTGTCGCCGGTCTGTACTGACTGGTCCCCATAACATAAGATAAGATAAGATATAATGTTTGTAAAGTCCCCTGCGACACATAAATAATTAGTTATCGAGTGGAAATTGTATTATGTGGTGCCGGTTCTATAAATTTTAAAATTAAGACCGGTCGGGATGCTATTATTAATGTGTGATCTCAAGATAATATAATTGATTCTAGTCTTTATAAATAAATTATTTATATTCTACTCTAACTTTTCTCTAACTACTGGTCTATATCAAACTTCATAATTTCTTCCACGACCCAAAGATCATTCCTATATTCCCGTCTGTGAAAAATGAGAATTTATATTTTCTTTTAATGTCTTTTTTATGATCAAGAATAAAATGGCTGTCATTACTATTATGCTTGATATTAAGAAACTATAAAGTTCGATCGTATATTATATAATAAATATTAAGATAAAATAAACAAAGCATCTAATCATCATAAAAATCTGTAAGATGGAAGCTGAAGTGAGCGAAATATAGGTAAATATTTTAGTACCTAATAAATTGTTACTTTAAATATCGTACTTAGGCTATAAAGTAGGTTGCCTTTAGATTACGATTTAGATTTGTTTAAAAAATATTAATTACTAGCTTTTGCCCGCGGCTTTGCACGCGTTCATTTAGAATTTGACAATCAATTCGGGTTGTACTCTACTTGTAATAATATAATTCAATCATGATTCGAAAGACACGTGGCGTCATCTATTATCATAAGAACGTTATTGTTGTTTTCCTCGGAAACAGTAATTATTTTCGGGATGAAAAGTAGCCTATGCCCGTTTCTATACACCTGACAACGTTTATGCAAAATTTCAGAATGATCGGTTCAGTGGTTTAGGCGTGAAAAATTAACAAACAAACTCATTTTCGCTTTTATAATATTAGTTAGGATTAGGATTAGGATTATTACAACCCAGTATTGATATAAACCAAAAATTTAATTCCATATCAATATAACAGGCTGCTGATCAGATCGCAAACATCCTCATAGATTTCAAAACAAGGGATCGTAAAATTTTACACGTTGCGTATACCCTTGTGTGTACGCATGGGTTCCCCAGCCATAAAACCGTTGAAGGGTTGAAACCGCCATAAATATGTGGTAACTTATATCGGTATAGTTTATGAGGTGTATCGATACAAATTGCTAAGATAGCGTATCCGATAGATAGTTTTGCGAAAAATGTAGAACACTTTTTAGAAAATTAGTTTAGTGATTTTTATATAATTTTTGACAGTGTGTTTGAGTTTTTTTATACATATGTAGGTACATAGAATTGCGACTGTACCTAACTGAGTTGGTGGGTAGAGGTCTGTTACACTTATTAACTGACACGTATTAACTTACTCAAGGGAATGATTTAACCTTAAGGGTTAGACCACAATATTAAACGGCCTTAAAATTATGTTCTATGAATATATTATTTTGTATATAAACTCTATCAGGTAAGCTAGATTGTGGTTTTACCCGCAAGGATTGAAATTTGTTGACCCAGTGCGTAAGGATACACGGTAATTGTTATGTTACCCCCTTATCCCCTTTCCGCTTCTTCTCCTTCCCACGTCCTTTCCTAAAGGGTCGGCAACGCGCAAGTGATGCGTCTGGGTATCGCAAACGTCCATAGGCTACGGTGACCACTTACCATCAGGTGGGCCGTATGCTTGTTTGCCACCTTAGTTATATAAAAAAAAATGTCGCCTGTTTCAATTTCCAGTTTAATCATTATGATGTTTGTGTGTATTTTGATTAAGACAATATCAATAGGTACATATTTGGGATCTAAACTTGTAGAACAAACAAAGGGCCTTATCTTTACTGATATTATAAATGTGAATGTGAGTTTGTTTGTTACACTTTAACGTTTTAACTGCTCGATCGATCATATTAAAATTTCGCATACCCGTTGTTAGGGGTACAGAAAAAGACAGAGCGTACCTTTCATCCAGACAAAAGGTCATGTTCCCGAGGAATATAAATTTATTGACAAATTCGTCATTCGCTGGCAAAATCTAATCTATGCTAATATTATAGAGGAAAGATTCGATTTTTTGTTTGTTTGTTTGTAAGGATTTAACTCAAAAATGACTGAACCGATTTAAAAAAATTTCACCATTATAAAACTTTATTATAACCGAGTAACATGATCTAATAATTTTTTTTTAAATAATACTGTTGCTAACTAAACCTAACCTACTTTAACACGAGCTAAACCGCGGGCAAAAGGTAGTATTTAATATGTTTACTTAAATTATGCGCTTCAAACCTATGAACACAGCGGCAGCGAACGATGTTGCTGCACGCCATTCAATGTAAGAGCAAACAAATAAAATTATGAAAATACTAGCTATTGCCCGCGGCTCCGCTCGCGTTAATTTAGAATTGGCAATCAATTCGGGTTGTACTCTGCTTGTAATAATATAATTCAATCATAATTCAAAAGACACGTGGCGCCATCTATTATTATAAGAACGTTATTGTTGTTTTCCTCGGGAACAGTAATTTTTTTCGGGATGAAAGGTAGCCTATGTCCGTTTCTGTACACCTGACAACGAATATGAAAAATTTCAGGATGATCGGTTCAGTGGTTTAGGCGTGAAAAGGAAACAAACAAACAAACTCATTTTCGCTTTTATAATATTAGTTAGGATTAGGATTAGGATTTGTTTTTGCGTTAGATAGAATAATATGGGTAATACGGATTTAAAGTTGACCAAATCAGATATGCAACTTCTGCCATCGAAGTTGTGGATGCGGATGGATTGATTGAGGAGCGGATGTAGTGACGCGAGCTCAATTTCAACTCACATCCTACATGCCAATCGCGACAATGGAGGCGCTTTTCGGAAGCTCGATGCAGTGTGAAGTTCAGAATTTTTTAAGAAAATCCTGATGGTGGCAAATCGCTGTGCAGAATTTATGTCACAATCATATGTAGACGAAATAACGCATAATGGATTAAATTTTTTTATATACTAATCGAGTACAGAGTTTCTGTAAGACAAATTATGTAGTGTAATGGAAATCATTGACCAAAAATTAACGACAATGCTAACAGTACTCCTAATAGTAATAGTCGGCAGACCCCAGAACATCTAAATCTACGTGTTTTATAATAGACATGTTATATAGATATACAACTTATGTATACTTGTTACTTTGGAAGAGGAGCCAATTTCAATTATTTTCTTATTTTTCACAGAGCTGATAGGACTTTCGGATAGAGTTATATAGATTTGTAGATAGAGCTTAAAATAATCACCAAACTATATACATAAAGTCAAGCTTAATACTATATAGTAGGTTAAGTTCTACCATAGAAAAGCTAAATTTATCATTTTAGCTTCCTAAAAACAAAAGCACAGAGACAGACCTATCGGTCTGGCGGCTTTTGGGATTTCTATCTATAAAGTATGTATGCATATTTTTTTACCTACTGCGAGATGAGATTGCTTTATATTTCGTGCATAGAACTTAAGCAGTACCTGTATTGGAAGCAATCATTTTACAAGACATCAAACGAGATAACACACTTGGTTAGCGTTCCTTTCCTTTTACTCCAATTTCCATTTCATTCAACTGGGGCCGGATATTTTGTCATCTCCGACTACCGGCATTTTATGTAGATTTTACGCAGCCACTGCGAATTTCTCGAGCAAAATAACACTTATGCTTTGCAGATGCACATGTATTTATGTCTACGCACAGAAGAAGCACCGAAGAGGCATCTCGGTTAATTGAGAAAAGTAGCAAATCTTGATTGTGAGTTCTCAAGTATTTTGTCCTCAATCGAATTTCATCAAACCTCTATCAACTGAGCATTTACTTAAATATATGCTGTTAAAATACTTACTCAAATGTTATTACAGTTTAAGGAAACTTGATATAGAAACAAATAAATGATTTAGTAATACTTAAGTAGCAAGAGCCAAATGCGCCTGCTCACAGGAGCGTTCACTGGCCATTTTGGCACCAACGACTTCCTGTGCAGATTGAGATTGGCACACAATTCGATCTGCAGAGCCTGTGGTGAACGGGACGAGTCCATATCGCAGCTACTGTGTGAATGCGACGCGTTGGCTGGACTTAGGATGGGTCTGATGGGATTGGCATATCCAAACCCTGAGGACTTCAGGCTTCTCCCTCTGAATTGTACACTGCGGCTAATGCAGTACATTCATAAGGAGATAGCTAAGGGTTAAATCTTGGGGCCGACACAAAAGATCTCACTGGGTCGAAGTGTCGCCGGTCTGTACTGACTGGCCCCAGCACACAAGATAAGATAAGATAAATACTTAAGTAGAATTTGAGTCGCTCTCAACATGTAATTCTCAATTCAGAATCCGGGAGTCTCAATAGCTGTTAGTTAGAAGCCATAGTCAGCAGAGTCCAAACTTTACAGATTAAGAGAAAAGTTTTGTTCGCTTGCGGTAAACAGACTCAGAAATAAAGCGATAAACCGAGGTCAGCTCGCAGGATTTACACAGATAATTCCCAAGGTCAAGGTTAACAGTGCCGAACTAAGCGACGACACAACCGCAGAATCGGTGCGAAAGGAAGGTGTAAACATTCAGGTATATTTTTTATGTTAGACTTTTACCGGCGCTTTGAAATTCTCTGACCTAGTTATAGTTTGTGAAACATAATTAGTTGAATAGAATCGTTTATTAGTTATGTGCAGAAACTTTGCACTAGGTCACACGATTTTTTTCATTTATAATGCATATTACTGTTAATATCAAGTTAATATAAGTTTCAAGAAATAGAATTATAATTGCTGGATAGCGAAATTATTAGCTAAATGACCTGTCCACGATTGGCCAAAGTGTCTATAGAAAGCGGACAATCTCCTTTGTACCTGCTCTTTCGGATAGCGATATTCGCGAAGAAGTAGCTTTTGTTATATACATATATCGGCCTCGATGGCGTAGTGGTTAGTGTAACCGACTGCCACGCCTGAGGTCGCGGGTTCGATTCCCGCACAAGTCAAACATTTGTGTGCATGAACATGGATGTTTGTCTTGGTCTGGGTGTTTCTATGTATAATATGTATGAAGTATATATGTATGTTTATCCATTGTCTAGTACCCATAGTACAAGCTCTGCTTAGTTTGGGCTAGATGGTGTCCTGTGTATGTGATAGAATATAGAATCTAGAGACTATAACTTTTAAAGAGAACTCTCGCTCTAAGAATATTGCCTGTATTGCGTAAGACTTTATAAACATTTAAACAACGGATAAAAAGCACATCCGGAATCGTAACAACCATTTGCGAATCACAAACAAATTTTTCTACCGTGTAGGGTTCGAACCCACAACACTCGGCGTAGTGTCTGTGGCGAGGCAATCACTTAAACCACTACGTCATCCGTGCAGTGTAATTTCTAATATTAATCGTCTAATGTAAATTTACTTTAATGAAAATAGTATGTAAGTACTTTCTCGCTCGAAACACAGGTTTAATCTAGTTCAAGCAAATATCTTCTTCTCCCTAGCTTTTATTATTCCCAAGTCACTTGGGTCGGCTTTCTAGACCAACTGGATTTGACTGGATATCAGTTTTTACACGGAGCGACTGCCATCTAACCTCCGCAACTCGAAGGCTAACGATACCCTAAGGCTAGACCAGTGTCAGGATATTAGAGGGCACTAACTTCCTAATAACGATTGCCATAGATGTTCATGGCAGCCGGGACCGACAGTTTAACGTGCTCTCCGAGGCATGGAGCAGGCGATAATTGTCAATCAATACGCACATCATTTCGAAAAGTCATATAACTTCCGAAAGTCAGAGGTGCGCGACGTGGGTTCGAACCCGAGGCCCTCTGCATTGCAGTCTGTTGGTGTGCCCACTGAGCTATCGCTGCTCTCTCGAGCAAATAGCTATAGGTGCATTATATATAACTATCAAGATGCAATTGTATAATTGAGAATTTCTACAAAAAAGAAAAAAAAATCTTGTTATCTTGAAATCTCATCACATAGAGCTACGACGCATTTACTTGTCAATTGAAACACGAACAATACGACAGACAAAGAAACCATTCAATTACTCTTCGTTATAATAATACAACGTATTTTTCTAATAAAAATCCTTGAAGATCATTTGTTGGAAGCAGCTGAAACCACATTCTCTATCCTATTTGAGTCATACGAAAATAGCGAAATAAAAATATCTTAGAGAAAATCATTGAGTAAATGTAAACGAAACACAACATCTATTGGGTTTAGAAGTATTTTTGTAGCGTTTTTATTATTTCAATGGCTGGCCTTCAAAGCGTAATATTTACAATATTCAACGTGTATAAGGTATGAATGAATGTATTTTTATTCACTATGCTGTTTACGAAGGCGTAGCACTTGATATAAAGGACCTTACATATTTATATATGCATACCTATGCGTATATAAGGCCCTTTTATTATCCATCCAATTTTTCTATTAGTGAATATTAGATGAGTGTGTGTGAAAGGATTCTTCACTCATAGAAACAGTGGATGACAACCGATAGAACAAGAAAGTATGTAAGGCATGTATTTAATGAGAAAAAGATTATTCGGAAAGAAAATACTGAAACGGCTCTCCTCTAATTGAAATCATTCCAGAAAACGACATACTAAAAGTATCCTAAATTAACAAGACAGCAAGAAGAATATATAAATAAATAAAATCTTCATTTGTCACAAAAAAAATTACAGGCGATAATTATTATTTGATAGAAGAACATATATCTCGATTTGACTGTCCAATTCGATGTCAGTGGACTCATATAATAACAGGAATAGTCTAAATTTATGTAATTTTATTTTATGAATTGTTTTTAGTAACTAAGTATTTATATTTTGACGTTAGAACATAATGCACTGATTTATGATATTCATGTATGACATGCAAATCCATACTGATTTACATAATATTGTCTTCTGTTTACGCGAATGTTATTCATTGAAATTAAACTACTATATACGGATTTTATCGCGTTGTTTATTTGACACTGTTACAAAATTTTGAAAAACTGTTACACTACTATAATACTATTAAACTTTACTATTTTTTAAGCTAATTAAATTATTGAAACTATTAAAACTATTTATACTATTACTATACTATTATACTATTTATATTTATGTTTGCACTTTCCCCGCTTGGGATCCAGTAATTCAAATAGTCAAACCCAAGAAGAAGCAAACCACAACTAGACTTCATGATACTTTGAGCTCATTCTGCGTAAATAGAAACACCCATGATTAAATTATGTTCGGGTACTTTGAAATAACTACACTGGAACATTGAGACAACTACCATCTTAGTCTCCCCGTGACCATGGCTGCTGAAAAGCAATCGAAACGTCGGGGAAAGTGTAAACATAAATATAAATAGTATAATAGTATAGTAATAGTATAATAGTATAGTAATAGTATAATAGTATAGTAATAGTATAAATAGTTTTAATAGTTGCAATAATTTAATTAGCTTAAACATTAGTAAAGTTTAATAATAGTAGTATAACAGTTTCTAAACTTTGTAATAAAGTGTCAAATAAACAACGCGATAAAATCCGTATATAGTAGTTTAATTTCAATGGATACCACTACCTATAAGTCTTGAGTGCGGGTATATCGCTTAACTTCATCAATCTATCCTCGCGGGCAAGTCTTTCCGTAAATCAATAATTTAATTAGCTTAAAAATTAGTAAAGTTTAATAGTATTATAGTAGTGTAACAGTTTTTCAAAATGTTGTAATGAAGTGTCAAATAAACAACGCGATAAAATCCGTATATAGTAGTTTAATTTCAATGCAAATCCAATTTTAATTTTAATGTTATAATATTTTCTGTCTAATTATTTCTTAGTTTTTTTTTTCTGTTATTAAATGTATTTTGATATAATTATGTATGTGTATGTGATATAATGTTTTTTATAATGCTGACTCTCTTGACATTACTTATTCATTTTTGATGGATTTAAAATCTGAAATAAACGTTTTATTATTATTATTATTATATTATATACATAGTGTAAACATAATAAGGTACTGTAAACTGATTCCCAAACTAAGCGAGAGCTTGTATTTTGGGAGACAGCGTTCAGTCGTGTAAAATGACACAAAAAGTCGTTTCTCGTTTAGTGAATGAAACAAGAGCAATATTCCAAGTTCGTGGTAGTGTAAGCGTGTCGTCTCTGCCTACATCTTCAATGAAAACGATTTAATATATAGACGGACAGGAAAGGAACAGGCGATGTGACGTGAGCCTTCAGTGCTCAAATCTTTACTGGATTGTAAAGATACAAGATTTGTTTGTTTCTAATCGATAAACTTAGAAACTACTAAACTGATTCAAATGAATCTTCTTTATCCAGAAATAATACAGGCTACATAAAATAACGCTACAAGTTACGGGAGCGGAGCAGTGATCATAAACATGTGTGAATTCATGGGGGACAGCTAGCTCATATAATGAAGTACGTGATGGAAGACATTTTCCACCATTGGATTCAATAGACATTTAACTAGGGTATCAGATTGCCCAGTTCAGATTTTCGCAATACTTAATATTTTATTGCGTGCCCTAATGTTTTACAAACGTGGACCATAAATAAAATGAATCATTGTGAACCCTGTCGGGTACAGCAAATTAAGAGAGAGAAGGGCTAAGTGGTAATTAGATAATTTTCCTTTGTAAGTATCAAATTATAATATACTAGTTTTCACCCGCGGCTTCGCTCGCGTAAATGTAGGTTAGGTTAGGTTAGGTTTGCAACAGTTATTTTTTCTGGATAAAAGGTACCCTATGTCCTATTCTGTACCCCTGACAACGTGTATGCAAAATTTCAAGTTGATCGGTTGAGTAGTTAAGGCGTGAAAGCGTAACAAACGAACAAACAAACTCATTTTTGCATTTATAATATTAGTTAGGATATTTAAGTGATTTTAGTTTAACATAATTTATACAACAATATTAACGTAAATTTTTTTTAAGTGTTTCGTTTTATTTTTCTCGTCGCTGCCAACCAGTCACTTGGCCAGAAGACTGGAAGTAACACGATGTTGATTACCAGTGCTAATTCTTTGCACCAGAAACAGTCCAGCTTTCTGGGCCTGTGAATCGCTTCTATTATTTCTATATTACACGAATTTTATTGTTTATTTGTATTGCAATTTTTTATAAACATACGGCACCTGAATTTTAATGTTTTAAGATATGTTACATAATTATGTATGTTTTTATAAACCTTGGTTTAGTTTCTTATTAATTTCCTTATGCATTGTTAAGCTTGCATTTTCAATCAATAGCTTCAGATTGAAATGCTCGTTTTAAAACGCCGTCATTCACAGAAGCGTGGATCAATCCTAACAGCTCTAAATTCGTGAATTCCCAAAAGGCGCATACCCTAAACTGGTAACACAGTTACAAATTGGAAATATCATTTCATAAAGGAATATAATACACAACTCTTGTTTGGTATTATGAATACATGTTTAATGTACGTGAAAGATGAAATTGTTGATACAATAATTTAGGAGGTGAAAATGTTAATCCTGTTGATACAAATTAAAATAATTTTCGCGTTTTTAACTGCCTCTGGCATAATTTTACGCTTGTGTTTGCAGTTGTATAGGATCCCGGGTTTGATACCCACGTAGGACAAAATGATAGAGGAAAAGGACCGAATATGGAATACTTAAGCAAATTCTTAAAACAATCAGTAAAAACGTTTTATTTTGATCAGTCTCATGGGTTACAAATAAATGCAGTCATAATCACTCTTGAAAAATAATAATAAAATCAACAAATAATCAACACTTTCTCTAAAATTATCATCTAAACGAAATCAACCAAAAACATGCTTCTTAAAAATCTAGTTAATCAAAACAAAATACTTCTTTCTTCACTGGTTCACATGTTGATCACAAATATATCTGTAAAATATAAAAATATTCAGTCACCTTATTAAACTTGAGATTACGTTGAGGTCCTAATATGGAATACTATTCCATATTAGGACCTAGTCGATATTCCATATTACGAACAACATAAAGGCAGGAAGAAAATAAAAGTAAATTTTTTTCCATTATTATATCTTCGCTCAATAACAATTCCATTCAAAAACTACATACTTTGGTTACATACTTATCAACTTATTTGGAAATATTCATGTAAAAATAATAAGATAACATGTAGGTAAAACTTACCTAAATATCCAATCAATGTTGCGTTGACAGTGTCGCACGCTCTCCCTCATGTCTGGTGCCGCCGAACGCCGCACGCGCACTTGCCGTCGAACACGGGTAGCGGGAGGGGTAACATGACACACGTTTGGGATACTCGTGGCGTTTAGTTTTAGAAATATTACGGTATTCCATATTAAGGACATATTCCATAATTGGTACCTTTCCTCTACTGTTTTGTTTGTTTAATGGATAGAAGTAAGCTCGCATTATATTACGGGAAGTATTAATGTTAGTGTAATACTCCTCAATCAGCTTACTTACAGTTTGAGAAACACAGGTCAGCAATCCCTGTATGCCATAATACAACTTTCCGTAAAGTTTCTTATGAAAGACTATGTGTAAAACGACGCATTCCCTTAAAAAGAAACGCATTTAATGGGTTTTCTACGACCAGATACTAAGCAAAAAAAATCAGTTTTATATTTAAAAAACAACAGTTTTTATTAAAATACACAACTGTACGAATATTATAAGTCTAAAGAGATTGTTTTCCAGAACTACCAAAAAAATAAGCGTTTTATAACCTACTAGCTTTTGCCCGCGACTTCGCTCGCGTTAATTTAAAATTTGACAATAAATTCGGGTTGTACTCTGCTTGTAATAATATAATTAAATCATGATTTGAAAGACACGTGGCGCCATCTATTATCATAAGAACGTTATTATTGTTTTTCTTGAGAAAGGTAATTTTTTCAGGATGAAAGGTAGTTTATGTTCGTTTCTGTACACCTGATAACATAAATGAAAAATTTCAGGATGATCGGTTCAGTGGTTTAGGCGTGAAAAGGTAACAAACAAACAAACTCATTTTCGCTTTTATAATATTAGTTAGGATTAGGATTTACTGAGAAAAGTATCTAACATCAGGCTTGTGACATTTAAGAAAGGATCGCGTGAAATTGCAGGACACAGCTAGTCATATTATAAAAAAAAAAAATGTATTAATTGTTTGTATGTAAGCGATAAATTGTGGAATTTTGATTTAATATCAATCTTAACAATTATTTCACTAACAGAGAGCTTATTTTCAGCGACCCCGCCAATATTTCGGCTCACCGCCGCATGAAACAGACAACCAAAAAAAAATTTTTGGGCCAGTCTTTGGAGACTGCCGATAGCAGCAAAAACTTTAATCCTTGATCATAAGCACTTCTTTATAAAACAAAAATATGTGGTCGGATCGGATGCCAGTTCCTGATACTCTCTTAGGGGCTGCTTAAGGTGGTTAAAATTTCGTAATTTTTTGCATAGGACGCACCATTTCTGAGATATTGATAATATTCTAAAATAATTCAAAAATGGAAAGCGTGGAAGCGTGACGATGACGCGAGTTCTATGATTTTTGTTCACCCAAGAAGTGCTCAACGCGCCTAAAGAAGTTTTCACTTCAATAGAGAAGACACTATCCTTTAGTAACATAGGCTGCATATTTAAATCACATACACAAGCAAAACTGCAAGTATTAGAAAGTTAATAAAATTTTCATCACATTTTCTTATTTAGATTTATTAGATAAACTTTGACAAACGTAAACCTTGTATGTACCGTTTGGAAATCGAGCGTAAAATAAGCAATATGTCGATACAGAAGGCAGCGTTCACAACATATCGTAAAACTGGACCGGGCAGCCATTTTTTACTTTATGTTTGGACTTTATGTTTATGTACCACGATAAATTTGTCGTTTAATGTTTAGTACCGGTAATTAGTTGTTTTGTAGTAGATATTCATGATGATATGTTGGAATAAATGGAATGTTTTGACCGTTGCTTTGTTGAGGCGCTCATAGCCAGTTGCACTCACTGATCGGTAAAAGATTAGCGAGGCTAAGCAACGTTGGGTGCGGTCAGTCTATAGATGGGTGACCGCTTAGTGGTATTTCATCTGAGCGTCTCCGTGCTTCAGAGGGCACGTAAAAATTCGGTCCCGGTTGTTGTCAAATTGATAGCAGTCGTGAAGTCATGTCAGAGGCCTACGGGCGGCTTGAACATCTCTTGACAACAGGTTGACCACTAACCACACGAAAAGAAAAAAAAAAGAAGAAGAAGACCGTTGCTTTGTAGGATTTCCATTTCTTAAATGTTTTTAATAGGGTAGCGAGAGTAACTGTGTGAGCTTAGAAAATTTAAAAACATCTGGTCTAAATCACCTTAACATTTCAGCCAAATACTAACAGTAATTAAAATCAAAATTAATTTATTCATTTAGGGCACATATAAAAAATATAGTTTGTTAATTAACTGAAGTTAAATATTAGGCAGTTAGTGATAGATTTAGACAGGGATTGACATGAGAATGTAATAACTGAAACTAATAGCCATTCTTGTCAAATCGCCACACAATTTTAATTCAGTTAATTAACAACGTATCTGCTAAACTAGATAAGGGTAGTCATAAATATTGAATAAATATACATATACATAACATAACAATATATAAATGTTAACGTAAATACACATATATCAATGTAGGTTACATACATACATACATACATAGATTCACGCCTGTTTCCCAGAGGGGTAAGTAGAGACTACGGATTTCCATTTGCTACGATCCTGACACACTTTTCTGGCTTCATTCACTTTCATCACATTCCTCATACACGCCCGTCTGTTCAAGGTGCTCTTAACCTGGCCTTTGTCCAGAACGCCTCCGATCTGATCGAGAAACGTTCGCCTAAGTTTTCCTCTTGCGACTATTCTATTCACACTAGCCTTTTAAACTTTCTTAGTCAGTCTTGCCTCGTCCATTCTTTCTACATGTCCAAACCAGCTTAACATACCCTTTTATATTCTTGGCACTATATCCACTTTCATGCCGCATCTCTCTAATCACACTATTCCTTATTCTATCTTTCAGACTCATACCACAATTATGCTTCTCAGCGCTCTCATTTCTGCAGTATTTATTCTGCTCTCATGCTTGTTTTGCTGTATCCAACTTTCACTTCCATACATAAGTGTGGGCACTAATAGTCCTCTATGAACAGCTAAACGTGCAAAATATGGCGTATTGAGTATTTAATAGACGCATTCATACTCCTGAGTACAGTGATTTCGTATTAAATAGACCGTATGCAGTTATGTGCATCCAACTTATACGATTTTGTGATCCAGTGATTTGAACCAGTATATTATATACCAGTAACATATGCAAAACTAAGCGTTGCCGCTGAAAATTTCTTGTCCAAAAACTCTTTTTACCTTCGAATCAACCCCACGACTTTACGATCGGTCGTAAAAACAAGTCGCAATATAGCACAGGATAAAGAATCATCTTATATTATTATTTAAATATCTATACACGTACCCACATATACCTATACAAGTTGTTAGTAAACTCCTTCTCAAATACATAAAGCGGCTCTCGAAAATATTCAATTACATCGAAAACAAAGGTTCCTCGAGGTATATCCAAACAAAACCCGATTATATTTGTACAGTCAAAAATTCAAATAGTTCAACACCAAACGAAAATGTTTCAAAGTTTGATTTGGGCTGATTTTCGATAAAATGTGGTAGGATTTTGTTACTAGTATTGGGTCAAAATATGTGCTTTTCTAGACTGTACTTGTAGCTTCGGTTGTGCTGTTTTAGTTGACATTATGTGGATGACACGAGTCCATATCGCACCTACTGTGTGAATGCGACGCGTTGGCTGGACTGAGGATGGGTCTGATGGGATTGGCATATCCAAACCCTGAAGACTTCAGGTTTCTCCCTCTGAATTGTACACTGCGGCTGATGCATTACATTCATAAGGAGATAGCTAAGGGATAAATCTTGGCGCCGATACAAAAGATCCCACTGGGTCGAAGTGTGCCGGTCTGAACTGACTGGCCCCCACACACAAGATAAGATAAGATGTGGATGACACAATGCAACATATTTTTTATTTTTTTTTATTTTGTTTATTTTGCTCGTCAAAATAACCACACTCCACCTGATGATAAGCAGTCGTGTGGTCTAAGAGCAGTGACCTCCACTTCGCCCCCACAGTAGCCGAGGCGATGTTGAGGTCTCTACTTTGACGGCCTGAGAAGATGCTTTTTCACGCCCCGCTTAAAGAACCCAGGATTGAAGGAAGAAGGAAACACGTGCCTTGGCAGAGAATTCCATGCCTTGGTCGTTCGGCAGAGGTATGAGGACCCAAACTTTTTGGTACGCGCTCTAATCGACTCTACCGTGTAAGGATGGCATCTGAGCCCAGCACGCGTTGTTCTGGATAGGAAAGGGGAGGGCGGGATAAGGTGGAATAACTCTTCAGAGCACTCCCCGTGGTATATTCTGTAGAAACATGCCAATGAGGCAATGTCCCTACGGAGTTGCAGAGGTTCCAGTGAACTCGTGACCTCTGGATCTCCGATAATACGGACAGCCCGCCGCTGTAACCGGTCGAGAGCGTCCAGCAAGTATATCCAGTTTTATTCAACAGAATCCGATAACAGGTCACTTGGCTTTTAATTTGAAATTCAAGTTACCTAATTGTGTAAACCACATTCAACTTTGTTTAGTGGTTTCTGCTTGATCACATTCAGAGACGGATAAAATTTCAGACAAATTATCAGAAAATTCGTTTTTGATTGACGTTCTTCTAAATAATTTATGCTAATTAGTGCAATTAAATAATACACAGGTTCGTTATAGTGTAATAATAATTAATAAGACAAACGCGAGTTATGTAGTTTGACAGGTATGCAGTTCAATGGTGGTTTCCAATAACCTATCCAATAGTACTAGCGATAATTTGACATAATTTCTATGAAGATAAAATACTAAATTTATGTTTTGTTATTCGGCTTATGTTTAACTTATCACCAGATATAGTATAATATAACAGTCAAAAATAGTAAATGATCACTAAATTGCACAGGAGAAAAAAATTTAAGAGATCAAAATAAGTCGACGGAGCGCCGCTTCGCGGGGCTTCTATTTTTGGGTGGGTTTAAGAAGGAACCTAACATAACCTTACCCTTCCGAGACGGAAAGCAGTGATTTGAGGCGTATAGGTGCTCGTTATGATATATTTTAGTAAGCATATTTTGCTGCGCAATTAGTATTTTTGGTGACCATCATATTTAATCCCTTTAAATTCTATCTGTAAACCAAGACTAAATCGGTTAGAGATTCTTAAACAATAGTGACGGTTTAAGGGATTTTATAAATAACTTTAGAGGCAGCTGTATCTCCCACTCTTCCTCGCATCGTGCCGGGTCATTTTATTTTATTTTAGCTCTCCACTTCGATTTATTCTTGACATCGTCGTCGGACAGCTTGCCTTGGGTCAGCCTCTGGATTTCTGACCGATGATTGTAAGCTATAGTGTTTATATAAGCAGTGATAGCTCAGTGGGGAGACCAACAGACTGCAATGCAGAGGGTCTCGGGTTCGAACCCACGTCGCGCGCCTCTGGCTTTCGGAAGTTATATGACTTTTCGAAATTATTTGCGTATTGATTGACAATTATCGCCTGCTCCGTACCTCGGAGAGCACGTTAAGCCATCGGTCCCGGCTGCCATAAACATCTATGGCAGTCGTTATTGGGAAGTCAGTGCCCTCTAATATCCTGACACTGGTCTAGCCTTAGGGTATCGTTAGCCTTCGGTTGCGGAGGTCAGGTGGCAGCCGCTCCTTGTAAAAACTGATATCCAGTCACATCCGGTTAGACTAGAAAGCCGACCCCAAGTGACTTGGGAATAATAAAGGCTAGGGAGAAAATTGTAAGCTATAATGCTTAGTTTTCTAGGTAGCTCTATCGATCAATATGTCTAAATCTATTGAAGTTATTTGCTCTTGTGCAAGTATTACAAATAAGGACCATTTGTATCCGTAATATCACAATATTCAACACATCGTATATTGTATGTGACGTGTGCATTAGGAACTCCATGTTTGTCCCTTTTGTGCGGACACGCCACCCAAGGAAAACAGTCACCGCTCACTTTCTGTATTTTATTAAAGGGGTCAAAATTTCGTATTTTGCACCATTTCTGAGATATTGTTAATATTCTAAAATTATTTAAAAATGGACAGCGTGGAAGCGTGACGATGACGCGAGTTCTATGATTTTTGAAGAAGTACTCAACGCGCCTAAAGAAGTTTTCAGTTCAAAATATCCGTACCTTCGAAACCATGGTCGCTCTACTCCGCTTTCGCTAACATCCTATTGTAAATGATTGATTACGTAATAAACCGGTGCGTTCGTACGAGCTCGAGCCGTGAATGCTTTCATTTCAATAACCGTAAGCACTTGTTTATATTTGTTTTTACGCCCTTCTGGAATGGGATCAACAGAGTTAAAGGTCAAGTAAAAGATCATAATATTGTAAGTGCGAAGATTTCTTTGACGTGAATTACAATGGCTGAAGGAAGCAACAGATTAAAGTGGTAAAAGAATGTTTGAATTTTTATGCTGGATAATCAATTATGCTTGGTTCCAAAATAGTATTATACAGTTTCTCAATAGCAGCGCGGCGTCTGGAAATGTGCACGTTAGACAGCAATAGGCTCGCCGGTACTTAGGCGTGATCTAAAAACGTAGGTGGTTAGGATCACCTTTGTGTACCTTCGAAGTTAATAAATAAACGTTAAAGAGGTTGATTTCATGGCGTAAATTGTAAAAGAACATGATGTGATGTCCTTTCAACACAAAAGGGAGGATCTTCTAACCAGCTATCCGAGTGGGTGATCATGTTTTGTGGGTCGTTGGCTGACAGTTGATATCAGGAACTTGTATATATATAGTAACTCGTAGTGTAAACTTTAATTGTGTGATTCAGAATTATATGGCGAAGGGTGTAATTATATACAGCGCCATCTCTTGCCACGTGTCGTATCTTTATGTCCTATGTGGTGTTGTTTCACAGTTAAAGTTATTAATTATGAGCTTTTGCCCACGGCTTCGCTCCCTCGGCAACAGAAGTTTTTCCTGACGAAAGGTATCTTAAGTTCTTTTCTGTACCCCTGAAAACGTTTATGCGAAATTTCATGATAAGCGGTAACTACTTTAGTTTAGGCAAACAAACGGACTCGTATTTGCATTTATAATATTAGTTAGGATTAGCACCGGCGTGGTTAATAAGTAAACTTATCAATTATGAAAGGATAATGTTAATAACGAACTTCCACTATTTTAAATAAGCACGGAATTCAAATCCAGCAAAAGGTTTCCTCGTATATCTTAAGTTTAGGCCTTAAGGAGCTGACAGCTATCTTGCCGTTGGGCATTGTTCAGCTTTGATTTATAAGTTTTTACGGGTATTACGAGTTTTACGGTTTTTACGAGTTTCGACCTCAATCAGTGTTTTGTGACGACTATAAAAGGCCTTTTTTGTTCTCCATTTTATCTGGACGTGGTGTTTCTGTAATCCGATTTCGTGTAATTCCGTTTGGATGATTTGCTTGAGATTTGCCTGCTTAACATTTCGCTAGATTATCTAATCTTATGTGGGGGCCAGTCAGTTCAGACCGGCGACACTTCGACCCAGTGGGATCTTTTGTGTCAACACTCTCCCAATAACGACTGTCATAGATGTTCATGGCAGCCGGGACCAACGGCTTAACGTGCTTTCCGAGGCACGGAGCAGGCGATAATTATTGTCAATAAATACGCACATAATTTCGAAAAGTCATATAACTTCCGAAAGTCAGAGGTGCGCGACGTGGGTTCGAACCCGAGACCCTCTGCATTGCAGTCTGTTGGTCTCCCCACTGAGCTATCGCTGCTCTTCGCTAGATTAACACGGCTGACTGGATTGCAGCGTAATTTATTCCTACGTACGTATTATTTATCGTATGCCAAATTATATAATATGTTTTATTATAGTTAAATTCAGGCCTACATATGTCCAGCAGTGGACTGCGGTGGGCTAATTGATTGATAGTTAAATTTAAATATACTTAAGCCTACCGGATGCCTAGGTGTATTACACCTACATTTCGCCAGCTAGTTTTAGGTTATCGTCTCTGCCGGGTACATTTCCAGATTCCGTGCTGCAACTGATGATATCTAGATCGTAAGGCTCAGAAACACTTTGCCAGGCTCGGGAATCGAATCCGAGATTTTATGATACATAACTGTTGCATTCACGCCTGCTGTGGCACTAAGGCGGTCCTATTATTTATGAGATCAGAACCCTTTTCTCGTCTTGCATAATTGACGATACTAATTGAACTTCACGCGTCATTTTTATACAGATTGTTTAATGTAGTCCAGAAGAGTAAACGATAGCGTGAATGCTGTACGCTAAATCCTGAGTTCCATCGTCGAGATAGGAAAAGTGGAACAGTATGGTGTGTAAAGTTTTCACCAAGTACTTGTACTTAAAAGTGGAACAGTATGGTGTTTAAGTTTTCACCAAGTACTTGTACTTAAAAGTGGAACAGTATGGTGTTTAAGTTTTCACCAAGTACTTGTACTTAAAAGTGGAACAGTATGGTGTTTAAGTTTTCACCAAGTACTTGTACTTAAAAGTGGAACAGTATGGTGTTTAAGTTTTCACCAAGTACTTGTACTTAAAAGTGGAACAGTATGGTGTTTAAGTTTTCACCAAGTACTTGTACTTAAAAGGCTACCTTAACAATACTGAGGCAATGTGATACATCTCTGCCTTATCTTTTGTGGGGATACAGGTGTAATGTCCTGTTTGGAATTATTACCTTGAATAACTCTGAATGTCTTGTTGGCGCAGTGATAGTGACTGTCTCGAGTTCGCTGAGTCGGACAAATTGTTAATGAGCATTTGTCAATAGATTCTCAATAATACGGAGTGTGGAACTGTGTAGTAATAGGCTCGCCCCCTGTCCCGTGTATGACCTAAAATCTTGGTTGGCGATATGTAATATAATAATAATAATAGCATTATTGCAAACAGACTGGACAGCCCGTTCCTGTGGCACTGGCCCCGTCTGCATATGTATGGATCGAGTGCACCAGGAGGGGGACCCAGATTTTTTATTATATTTGTTACTAACATAGTTTTAAGTAATTTGTATGACTAACATTTATGGACAATAGTCTGAAATAAAGGTTTATTATTATTATTATTATATTCTAACACATACACAACACCATCTAGCCCAAACTAAGCAGAGCTTGTACTATGGGTACTAGACAATGGATAAACATACATATATACTTTTTTTTTGTAAATACATACATACTATACATAGAAACACCCAGACCAAGACAAACATCCATGTTCATGCACACAAATGTATGTATTCCTACTCAACCTCTAGCGCGAAGTGTACATAGAACTGTGTGGGGATAGGTAGTAGAGCCTCGCTGATTTCAGCTTGAATGGGCCAGCTCGACCTCGGAAGGACTACCTTCTCACAGAATATCGACGTGAAATAGCAGTATTCCTACTGTTGTGTTTCGTTCGGCGAGTGAGTGCCGGAGGCCCAATCACCCTCTTTCCCTTCCCGCTCCTTCTTCCCACTTGCTTTCCTATAGGGTTGGCAACGCGCAAGTGATGCCTCTGGTGTTGCAGGCGTCTATAGGCTATGGTGACCACTTACCATCAGGTGGGCCGTATGCTTGTTTGCCACCTTAGTTGTATAAAACAAAAAACCTGTGGCCTAGAATCATAGTTGGCGAAATGTGGGTAGAATAATCTTCCCTATCGAAGAAAGAGACCTGTGACTATGTATGTTACAACTCTTTGGTCCCAGGTTCTTCTACCAGATGAGTTTCAAAACAGGAATACGTGACGCAGTAATATCGTTTTATATACCAACTATGAACCTTAAAGGGATAATTACAGCCTCGCAAATGTTCATAGATTGAAGTAACGCGGTATTGCCTCGTACCGCCTCGATTATATGGACCGAATCATGGGTAATGTGCGGTGAGTACCAGATATTACCCTTATAACGCATTCTCTTAAAATGATTGCCAATTTTTGACGGCTGAAAACTCACTTACCTGTTTAATGGTATTGGAAATATTGTAGATTGGATCGTGAGATATATTTTTACAGAATTATGTGTCTTTTTAAACGTGTTTTTATCACATTTATGCTACGATCTCAAAACGTTTATCACTATAAAGATAAATATTGCTTATCTTTATGGTGATAAGTATTTCAACCAGGTAGCACCGGCCGCGATCACAAAATAAAGTAAGAAAGAAGAAGGAAACAAAGATAAATATTTATTCCGGCACACAAGGGCACACGCAAAACACGAAGAGATAAAAAATGTATAAAAATTACAAAAAAAAAGTACATAACAATAAAAAACTAGAACAATAAAAACTAACACTGTAATTTAATTTATATATTTCTATATTAAATGCTGTCTGCCAAATAGCCCTCTGCCAAAGACCCAAAGACTAAGTTTGTCGCCAATTTGTTGCTGGATCGACTTAATTCCCGTTATGAGTTAGGTATATATATACGAGTATACAGAGTAAAAATCACAAATCGACATAAATGTTTACAAAATAGCACTTATGAACATAAAGGTTACACTAACAGAACTAAACTTCTATTTATACTATATACATCGATCAAATATATCATAGATGCACGGTCGTCGCTCGAAAAACGGCCCCAACAAAACTGTGCATAAATCAGTCGTATGCGCTATATTATGCACCTGTCCCACTCACTCTTGCGTGCGCTGCCCGTAAGCGAGAGCGAATCGACACCACTACTACGGTGGAGACTGTACCATATACTTAGTACGCTTGCGTATCGCGAGTAACACACTTAGGACGCTTTACATTGACGCGTTTTAACTAAACTATTACAAAATGTTTCTCAGTTGGCGTTCAATGGTTATTCCGGTTTATTGCCTGGATTGCATAATAAATGCAGACACTTATAAGTAAGTAGTACTGGTCAGTGCCACATATGACGCGGTTTTTGTATGAGAATGTGCATCTATGGTATATTTGATCGAAGTATATATACATTTACCTGTTGCCACGTTCAGCAAAGCAAATCCAATGAGAAGAACGGGCAACAAACTCACGACCACTTTTTTATGCAAGGTTGAGTTAGTTCTACAGCAGGCCTGCTCCGGGTATTGTTAACTGCGGATTTTTCTGTGGCCATCTTTCCCTATTGAGTATCGTAATAGAGATTCTGTAGCTTAGATGGGCTATATTTTAGCGTGTGCACAAACTGCACAGAAAACAGCTGTTTTTGCCGGTGATTTCGCTCATGTGCATCCCATGAAAGCAAACCGGTGTAAGAAGCATTCCATGTGTTAATCCTACACATGGCCTGTCTATGTATCAAGTTTCATAACAATCTGTTCATCAGTTTGTTTGTTTAGTTGGTTGACCGCGCTAATCTCAGAAAGTACTGGTACGAATTGCAAAATTATTTTAGTATTGGATAGCCCATTTATCTAGGAAGGCTATATATAGGCTATATAACATCACACTATGACCAATAGGAGCGGAGCATTAATGAAAAATATTTCAGAAACGGGTAAAATTCTGTTATGTGAAGCAGACGAAGTTGCGCGTGTCAGCTAGTTTAAAACATTAGAAGGAAAATACTAATGTCAGCCCGCGATTTCATCCACGTGATGGTCTTGGGAGCATTCCCATCTGTATTTGTTCAACAGCCTACGCGTGATTGAGTAACAAACGGCTAAATCTCCAAACAAACTTCACAAACTTTCCCATTTATAATATTAATAGGCAGACAAACAACGACAACCACAGAGTTTATTTTAAACCCGGCCAGTTCCGCAAACAACTTAAGACGTTCAAACGATTAAACTCATCCATTTTCAGTAACAGTCGAGAACTACAATGGAAACTTGCATAATCTATCAACAAGATACCCCACTTACCCTCTAAAAGTACCCGAGACGATCTCACTCAACATTTACTGAACAAATCGTGTACTTGGATGTATCCTACCTACCACAATGCTACACCGAAATGTATTATGTATGAAGGACCACAATCCGTACCCGTATTCTTGATTGTAACTAAACAGACGTTCCAGAGCTGATTCGGGAAAGATAAACAAACAATCAGATGTTTTTCTCTCGAAGCTTTTTGGTTTGAGGTTTGTTATTCAATTCTTTGCGAGGTGTTGTATCTTTGTGAGGAATTATTCTGATAAGTGTTAAAGTTTGTGAAGATATTTTTGATGTTTGATACTTAGGCACGAGTCAAGCGTTGAATGGATTTTCATCAGCTTAGAACAAAGACACATCTCCTTTTATCTTAGTCTATGTACATACATACATACATAGATTCACGCCAGTTTCCCAGAGGGGTAAGCAGAGACTACGGATTGCCATTTGCTACGATCCTGATTCCGCATAGACGCCCGTCGGGTCCAGGTGCTCTTAACCTGGCCTTTGTCCAGAACGCCTCCGATTTGATCGAGGAACGTTCGCCTAGGTTTTCCTCTTGCGACTGTGTCATTCACACTAGCGTTATAAACTTTCTTAGTCAGTCTTTTCTCGTCCATTCTTTCTACATGCCCAAACCAGCTTAACATACCCTTTTCTATTCTTGTCACTATATCCACTTTTATGCCACATCTCTCTCTAACCACACTATTCCTTATTCTATCTTTCAGAGTCACACCACATATGCCTCTCAACGCTCCCATTTCTACAGCATTTATTCTGCTCTCATGCTTCTTTTGCCATACCCAACTTTCACTTCCATACATAAGTGTGGGCACTAATAGTCCTCTATGAACAGCTAAACGTGCCTCAGTCTATGTGTTTTTTAGAATTTCGAAGCTGAGGTAGTTTCGAGCTGTAGGCCCTACCATGAAACGTAAATGTCGAAGTTTCGGGCTGACTGCTTGTGCCGTGAAACACGTGTATTCCGAAATGTGTCCTGAGTTTTGGTATGACATCTCTTGATTGTTCTTTTCATAGAGAAGTTCGAACGATAGAGTAGAAAGAAATAAATCCGAAGAAACTTTGTTGTAATTAATTTTTGTTCGGTCCGATGTTTCGGATAGACCTATTCATAGTAGATCTACTGAATATATTTTACAACTTCGCACAGGTAGTACAAAACCTTAACAAATTATACATCTAAACCTTCCTCATGAAGCACTTTGTCTATTGGTAAAACCGCATGAAAATCCTTTTTTGAGTTTATCGTGAACAGACAGATAGACGCAGCGGGGAACTTTGTTTTATAATATGTAGTGATATACAATTAGCGAGATCTTTGTTCTTTCTTTCTTATATATGCAGATAAACATTTGCGTTGAAGATAAAAACACGTAATAGAGTATAAGATTCCGCTAATGATTTGGTAATGGTGAAGATGAACTGGCTCATACGATGAAACACCACTGTCTTACAGGCACCCAGCGTTAGTGTATGTAGTAACAGTCGTCGTATGTCAGTCCTTTTTCTTCATTCCACCTCTAATACTTTTTACCGAGGGTCGGCAAAGCGCAAAGAATAGCCATGGTATTGCAAGCGTTAACTATCAGTCGGCATACGACGCGCTCAAGCTTGTTGGCCCATTTTTTTATCTCTTATGTCAAATGTTTGAATGTTTTCCTATTTTTCATAAATTAATTATTAAAAGAAACATGAGCCTTAAAAAACCTCAATAATTGACCAAATTTTCCGCTGTGTTCAAACATCCAGAAAACAAATTTGACTAACATAATATTGTCTTCTGTTTACGCGAATGTTATTCATTGAAATTAAACTACTATATACGGATTTTATCGCGTTGTTTATTTGACACTGTTACAAAATTTTTGAAAAACTGTTACACTACTATAATCACTATTAAACTTTACAAATTTTTAAGCTAATTAAATTATTGAATAATAGTTTGAATATTAAATAATAGTTTCAATAATTTAATTAGCTTAAAAATTTGTAAAGTTTAATAGTGATTATAGTAGTGTAACAGTTTTTCAAAAAATTTTGTAACAGTGTCAAATAAACAACGCGATAAAATCCGTATATAGTAGTTTAATTTCAATAAATTTGACTAAATTATATAAAAAAAGGAAAACACGGGAACACGGCCAAAGCCTTTCTTTAATTTTTAAAGGAAAAAGTTGTTAAATCGGTCAAGTTTTGGAGAAGGAATCAGGGGACTACGAAACGTTGATTTTGTGTACTTTAATAGTTATTTTCGGTCCAAGGTGCAGTTGTCTCTATCGCGCTCATGATACTATACATGGCACTGCGCGACAGCAATAGACTTTACAAATACCTATTTTTCAATTCTCTCGCCCTTAGTGTTTCTTCTTCAGGCTCTATATACATATATCTCATACCTGAAACGGTAGGCAAAGGTTTATTTAGTCCCACAACTCGCCAGATATAGTTTTACGTCCAACAATACTGAGACCATGTTGTGTTCTATTTGGTACAGTTTCAGACTCAGTTACCCAGAATTTTCTTAACAGAGAAGACTAGTGATATCGCTACGATACCTAGGCAGTCTACTTCTATTTAGTGTTTTGTTATTGACCTTTTCATAAGAAATTATTCGTAGCCACTTAGAATTTAAATATGTCTATATTATGTACCCAGTACATGCGAATAGGTTCACCCCTATTTATTTTTTTGTTTAAAATAGGCAGCTCCCGTACTAGGAATGAATCCTGTCTTGCGCGGGACTTTACAAACATTTAAACAACGGACACATAGTACACCAAGACTCGGACCATCCATTTGTGAATCACACAAAGTTTTGTCCCGTGTGGGATTCGAACCCACAACACTGGGCGCAGTGGAAGTGGCGAGGCGACCACTTAAACCACTACGCCATCCGAGCAGTCAGTATTACGTGGAACTTGGAACATAGTTGACAAAATAATAATAATAATATTCTACTACATACACACAACATCATCTAGCCCAAACTAAGCAGAGCTTGTACTATGGGTACTAGACAATGGATAAACATACATATATACTTTTTTTTTTGTAAATACATACATTGTAACCTTTGAGGTTTTGTTAGGAAATCGATAGGCCACGCTGTAGGGGCGTGGTGTCTTGAGGTTACTTTAAGCAGAGACGATTCAAAGATACTAAAGCAATTAACACTTTTATTATCACTGAGTATAGAACACACTTAAAGCAAGCGATACAATTATATAAATCAGGGCGTGGTTCACAAAGGCTTCCTACGTGGTTCTTGTTAGGAAGAACCACTTAACTTCATGTGCAGCTCAGCGGAAGGAAGAAAACTGCCCCAGGACGCGATCCACTATATATAGGCCGCCGCCGCTCGGAGAAGGGCTAGTGATGCCACCGTCTCGCTCGCCGCGCACGCAGCCGTGCGCCGCGAGTCGATTACGTGACAACATATTATACATAGAAACACCCAGACCAAGACAAACATCCATGTTCATGCACACAAATGTTTGACTCGTGCGGGAATCGAACCCGCGACCTCAGGCGTGGCAGTCAGTTACACTAACTACTACGCTATCGAGATCGCCAAATGTGGGTATAATGCACCATTGCCTCTTCACAAGGATATACTTATATACAGATGTAAGTGTATGTATTTATGTATACTAGCGGTCGCCTAGTGGTCAAAATTCGACCATAATTGATTTAAATGTTAAGTTTGATCGTTATTAAGGTTTTATTGTATATAACTTGACACCTATAAACATATTTCATTTAGATTTCGCCAAGGCTATACAGGTTAATTTACCTTTTTCAAACAAATTATTATTTACTTAACTATACTCTTTCATTGACGATATTCCTAAGCTTGCTACTGTGTTTCCTTTTTTCTTTATTACATATAAATAAGGTATATTATTATATAACCATAGTTACGAAGAATTGTACGACGTCAGACGATCAATGCCGATTCAACTGCGTGTGTCAAATGCATGGTTGTGTGCGTCTAGTGTTTATTTATTAATTTAATGTATTTCTAATGCCTATTTTATAAAAATATTATGATTCGCCACTCCTTCTTCATATAAACTTTAACTGTGCCAAATTTCATACTACAACGTCCGTGCAATTTTCGTAAAAAGGAGTACAAAGTTTTTGTTTCACGTATTAATGTATAGATACTTTGTATCTATGTACGTTATATAAATCTTACATCCCACACCACTTGTCAGACTGACAAATGAGAAGTGACATTTGATGCGCCTTGATTACTCAAGTCAGCGTATTATGACGTCACACTAAATCAAATATGGCGGGTATTACATGTAAATTACGCGTGAATAATTAATGTCTTTGTTTCAAACGAGAAACATTGTGAAGTGTTCACGAATAATTTTCAAGGATGTCTTAAATTTTTATAAGTTGTTCTACCATTTATTTTTTATTTTTTTATTCTTTAAAAATTAAACTAATTACTTTATTGGTGTTTATCGCTGTTTATTTTTGCAAAAGAACCACAAAGTACACCAACTATGTAGTAGTTTAATTTCAATTCTGTCGGCCTCGATAGCGTAGTGATTAGTGTAACCGACTGCCATGCCTGAGGTCGCTGGTTCGATTCCCACACAAGTCAAACATTTGTGTGCATGAACATGGATGTTTGTCTTGGTCTGGGTGTTTCTATGTATAATATGTAGGTAATTACAAAAAACAAGCATATATGTATGTTTATCCATTGCCTAGTACCCATAGTACAAGCTCTGCTTAGTTTGGGCTAGATGGTGTTGTGTGTATGTGATGAAAATTATTAGGTAATATATAAATTCGCGTAGACGAAAGGCAATATTAGATTTTGTGTGGCCTGTACAAATGGCCTAGAGGTGGTAGCCTCGGTGCTGCCACTATGTGTTGTGGGTCAAACATGGGACAAAATACATACAAAATACATACAAAATTTGTGTCCTTGTCTGTTCTTTGCGTCCGTCGTTTAAATGTTTCTTATTTATTGTGTAACATTATACTTAGTGCTGTAACACCGCTAATGGACACCCGTACGCCGGGCTTCATCTACGCACACATGCAGCGCTGACGACGGTCACCGAGCCCGGCCGAACGCACACACACTGCCGTTAGCGTCCCCACCGCGCCAGGACACTATATAAGGCGTGCGCGCCGGTATAATAAACCGCCATTGGTCGGCATCTTGCCTACATTGAAGGAAAACTTCGACACTGTCGCCCTCTTTTTTTTGGACATGCAACTATTTTCGTTCGTAAGTACTGTAATCCGGGCTCAGAAATTAGAGGGTTCGTAGTTTCAAACAAAACACTTAATACAAATCACCAATATGTTTATTTCCTTTTCTACAATTTTATGCAAACACTTCAAATTCACATTGGGCTTGTACTTACTTGCTAGGTTTTTATTTTAATCCAACGATATTCTCACACAACGTTTATTACACAACCGTTCACTTCAACGCTCCGCACAAGAATGCCGTGCTGTCCGTTCCGTAGCCGTCAGTTGCACGTTTTAATATAATATGGTGTTGCCAGAAATAAAAATGTAAACCTAATAGTATAATAAAATATTCAGAGTTACCAGTAGTCATAAATATAGGCTAACAACTCGGCCATCCTGTTCCAAGCGCGTCCTCGCGCATAACTCTTGTTTTAATACATTCATTCGGTATGGTAAGATGAAAAGAAAAGCAATTGTATACAAAAATAAAATATCATCTATGAACAAAACAACTTCATTATTAATCTAATTCAACTATAAATAATTCAGGATTTGACTTAAATATTAATTACATTCCATCTATTTAACATCTACTTCATTTGGTTCCGTCTCTTTACTGCTGTCATTATTATCACTGTCACTACTTTCTAGGTTCCTAGAGAATGATAACCATGGTTTAATTTTGTCGATTGCTACCACAGCCTCGTATCGACGACCATGTTTGCGTGTCATGGGAGTATCCTCAATGATGTATCTTTCGTTTGGAAGTACTTTCATTACGCGATATGGACCTTGAAATTTAGTAACTAATTTTTGAGATCTACCATCATGAGGCACTTGCCTCTCAACGCGAACCAAGTCTCCTACTACGTACTTTGTCCCTGATTTCGTACGCCTATTAAACCTCTCTATATCTTTCAATTGCTGCGCTTTTATATTCTGACTCGCCTCTTCTCTAACAATATTTAAATCCTCGGAATTAATTACATTAGTCGTATCAGATATAACGGGACTCAAGATGCCTTCGGCCCTGCTAGTTATATTAAAACCAAACAGAAGTTCGGAAGGGCTTTTTTGTGTAGTCTTATGTATTGTAGTGTTAATTCCCACTTGAATGTCACAAACATAGTCATCCCAAGATCGATCATCCTTATTATGGGTACAGGTTGACATGGCGTCTAGGATTGTCCTATTGAATTGCTCAACTTGCCCATTTGCCCTGGGTATTGCAACTGCGTTAGTAATATGCTTAATGCCAAATGACGCGGTAAATTCTTTAAATGTTTTGCTAGTAAAACTCGTCCCTTTATCGGTGATAAGACGTGTGGGGACCCCGAAATAACTTGTGGTCTTTCAATACACGTATACTAGTAAGAGATTTAGTGTTTTTGACGGCGGTTATATTGACGAATTTCGTAAAACTATCAACAAGAACTAATAAATAATAGTTACCCCTCTTGCTCTTAATAAACGGGCCTAGGTGATCCGCGTGTATCGTATGGAAAGGTACACTAAGCTTCTCGATAGGATGTAATCCTCCTTCTCGTCTACCACCGGGAGTTTTGTGGTGAGCGCATTCTAGACAAGACCGTACGTATTTCATCGTGAAGCGACGCATTTTCGGAAACCAATAATGTTGTTGTATACGATGTAGAGTTTTGTCAAACCCATAGTGCCCTATATCATCGTGGTTTCTTTTCAGTATTTGCCATCGTACGCCTTTTGGAACCAACCATCTAATGCTATCACCGACTATACGATAAACGCGTCCATTTTTAATCTTATAATTTTTACATATATCCGTTACCGTTTCCGAAGTCTTGTCCTCCAGGATATTTTTAATTCTCTGCACCTCTTCGTCCGCGTCCTGCACGGTAGCGATCCAGTGCTGTTCAGAGCTTTCAATGCTTAGTATGTCCAATACATGTGATTCGGAAACAGGGGCCGCCACTGGGCCGCGACTCAGCGCGTCAACATGCGCCATTCGAGACCCGGGTCGGTACTCAATCGAGCAGTCAAATTCCTGCATTTGGACCCACCACCGTGCAACCCGCGGAATCAGATCGCGCTTAACAAATGTAGATCGTAAAGCACTACAATCGCTATAAATTGTAAATGGTATTCCAAGCAAATACACTCTAAACCTACTTAAGGATGCCACCACAGCTAAGGTTTCGAGCTCGTAGGAATGGAGCTTGCGTTCGTCTAGAGAAGTTTTACGGCTGAAATATGATACTGGGTGAAACACTCCTTGGGAGTCACTTTGCATAAGTATCCCTGCTAGACCATCTTTACACGCGTCAGTGTGTAATTGCGTTACTGCTAGAGGATCATATAAAGCCAATAATGGTCGTTGCATAAGGAGGGTTTTCACTAAGTTAAACGCTTTGTCTTCGTTACTTCCCCATGTCCAACTGACGTTCTTTTTTAATAAATTCGTCATTGAGGAGGTTATTATGGCGTAGTTTTTAATAAACCGTCTAAATAAACCGGATAATCCCAAAAATTGTCTTAATTCGTGTATATTTTTAGATGTCGCGAATTTAGAAACAGCTTCAGTTTTCCTATTTCCCGGCCGAATACCCGTGGAATTTACTTCAAAGCCTAGGAAATCTATAGTATCCAAAAAGAAATTACATTTACTAAGCCTAAGCGTTAAACCACCCTGCTTGAGAAGTCCAAGGACTTCTTCTAACCTAGCTAAACCTTCAGTCACATTTTTACAAGGTATTAGAATATCGTCCATATATACGATCGCGTATTTGATTTTGGCGTCATGGAGAATTTTATTTATTGTCCTTTGAAAGACGGATGGTGCATTAACCAGACCAAATGGCATGCGATTGAACTCATATTGACCGTCGGGCGTTACGAAAGCGGTCTTGTGGTGAGATTCTTCACAGATAGGGATTTGTTAGTAACCTGAAGCTAAATCGAGTGACGTGAATAGCTTGTTACCTGCCAATTGGTCTAGTTGATCCTCGACACGTGGGAGAGGGTAGTGATCTTTTTTTGTTTTTCTATTTAGTGCTCGATAATCCACGCATAAACGCTTTTCACCGGTCTTTTTCTGGATTAACACAATAGGGCTAGCATATGGCGAAGAAGACTCCCTAACTATTCCGTTATCCAACATCTCTTGTACCATGTTGTTTACCAGTGCTCTTTCAGAATGAGACAAACGATAAGGTCTATATACTATAGGATTGGACTCTTCCAGATCAATAACCATTTCTGTTACCTGAGTGAAGCCAAGATCTTTTAATCCTTTTGAAAAAGAGTCTTTGTATTTATTTAATAATTCCTGTAATTGTAAACGTTCCTTGTCATTAAGATTTTCGCCACACTTGATTTGTTCATCGGCATTAATAGAATCGAAAGACATCTGACAGCAATCAAGAACCTCAGAAGATTCGAAATTATAGCTTTTGATAGAGCGAGTCAATAGAGTGTTTTCTGTTATGATTATATCAGCATCAGATACATTATACGCCAGTACCACTCCGTTTCCCTCTTTGATATTATATTGACCCGGTAGCAAAAAATATTGTTTCCCTCCTGCCCACCTAAGGGAACCACGTACGTAAACATCTCCGCTATAATGTAAATCTGATTTTACAGGTACTACACGCAATGACGATTTTGGTATACAAATATTGCTATCACAGTGTAGATGTAGTTTGGTGAAATCATTTCTCTTAAATATCAATTGGGTCGGAGTCTTAGTGATTATAAGGCCCGGCATCTCGGTAAAGGAGTGTCCCAAAAGAGTAGGATAACCTAGCACATAATCCTCAACCACATACATGTCTATAACGCTTTTAATGCCTTGTACTTCAACTTCAGCCGTTATTATGCCTAATGGGATTATCAAATTTGCACCTATACCTCTAAGAGCGGGAAGGTTAGAAGAACACTTAATATCCATGCGAAGTTTCTTAGTCTCACTTACTTTGATTAACGAACACTGACTTCCCAAGTCTACATGACATTGTGTTACTTTCCCATTGATTTTGATATCAAGGATATATTTATTAATAGCCTTATCAGTCGAGCATAATACAGACACCTGTTTCTCGTTTTTATCTTGTGGTTGTGTTTCATTTTTATAAGAGCTAGTACCTGGCTTGTTTCGATAACAGCTAGAGGCTTGATGCCCCAACCTATCGCATAGTGTACATTTAATTATAGGCTTTTCGCACTTAAAGCTGGGGTGACAGAGTTCATTACAATTAAAACATCGTAAGTTAGAATTAATGACGCTTGATTTTAAATTTTGAGTCATATGACTTGCCGTTATATTAAATTGCTTACGATCATACCTATGTCTAACACCACTTTCATAGGTTTCTTTGCTCTGACCTACTTTTACAGTTCGAAAATACTTTAGAACTTGTTCCGGTTCACTAAATTGAGCCGCCTGGGCACCTACCCTTACGGCGCGGTCATCTAACCCGTATAGAATGCAATCTACCGCCTGCTTACCATGGATTTTACACCTATTTAATAAGTTCAGTTTTGCGTAATAATAGTGTTCCAATGATTCACCGTATTTTACACGTTTTGATAACATTTCAGTCAAGAGCTCGGCGTAGTCCTCGCGGCAAGGGAATGACTCAATCAATTTATTTTTCCATTCACCCCATGTATGTAAAAGAGAGGGTAAGCCCTGATACCAAGTTTTCGCTAACCCAGCAAGCTTAGGAAGTGCGTAGTGAATTATTTCTTTTTCAGACCAACCGTATATTTCCGCACATTCTTCTACTTTAGTTATCCATACTAGTATAGTTTGCTCTTTACTTAGCGGATCAAATTCGGGTATGACGTTATGAAGAAATGATAGCTTGGGCTTCTCCGAACTCTTGACATTATTTAGTATTGACAAAAATTTATCTAATATAACATTTGTTTCAGATTCCTTATTTCTATTTCTACTAGACTTAATTAATTTGGTCGACTCACGGTTGCACGAACTGTCACTGCTACTATCCATACATCTCGAGTTGCCTCTTTTCTTTCGTTGATCCTTCCTCGGCTTTCTCAATCTTTTGTAAGTCACGCTGCTACTTGAACTGTCAGAGTTAGTGTCAACTACTCGCCTTTTCCGGTTCCCAGGCCGTCGCGGTACATATTCACGTCTAGAAATAATTCTAGATACATCCCAGTTACCGTCCATACCCTCTAACCTGGGCTCACTCCTGCCCTCTAACCTGGGCTCACTCCTGCCCTCTAACCTGGGCTCACTCCTGCCCTCTAACCTGGGCTCACTCCTGCCCTCTAACCTGGGCTCACTCCTGCCCTCTAACCTGGGCTCACTCCTGCCCTCTAACCTGGGCTCACTCCTGCCCTCTAACCTGGGCTCACTCCTGCCCTCTAACCTGGGCTCACCATCCTTATCCATATTGAGTAGCAACGCTTCCTCTCGGTTGTACTTCAACAGGTATGCAGACTTATCTGAAACTTACCGAAAGAAAAGCTTAGTGTATATTCATGAAGCGTTTCACTATTTAACTTTACAAAATTAATATGCCTAAAACATTCCTTGCAACCATCCCTCAAAAGAAAGAAAAGGAAAGGAAGGAAATAGTTCCCCATTTCTTTATAATAAGTAAATAAATGTAGTTGTGAAGAGTAAATACGGCATATAATATGTAATAACTTAACTATCCAAGCATCTTTGAACTCCACTATACTAACATAATGACAAAAGCGTCGTATAATATGGTATATTATATATATATATATATAAACCATTTAATACAATAAATACAATTTATGCCAGTCCATATTTAGAATTCATACTTCAAGAATGAATATGTATGCTCTTAAAACCTATTGTAGGCCAAAAAGTCAATATCAAAACTCAATATATAATAAAAAGAAGAGTAGTGATTACATTAATTATATGAATCATCGGTACTCGTTATGAGAAAAAAAAGAAAATCGTAATATCTTAAAACAACATTAACTAAATTTCTATTATTATTACGTATAGTATTTACGTTGAATTTATATTTTAATTCGATTCATTGTATGTTACTGGCAGTCGTTGGTAAAACAAAAGTAGAAAAATAAAATTTCTACCCTAAATATTTCGACATTAAAAGAAAGTATAAATCCGTCATCACTATTATATTTGTTAGCCGTCACGAAATTTATAGTAGCAGGAAATAAGTATATTTGTTTAGCAGACATGTGGTATGAACATATTATTGTTAATCTCAAACCGTAATCTCTTGATTTCGTAACATAGTTGTGGACGTGAAAAAAAAGAAAATTTATGAGAATTCTCTTACGATCCCACTTCTGAACTGTAATCCGGGCTCAGAAATTAGAGGGTTCGTAGTTTCAAACAAAACACTTAATACAAATCACCAATATGTTTATTTCCTTTTCTACAATTTTATGCAAACACTTCAAATTCACATTGGGCTTGTACTTACTTGCTAGGTTTTTATTTTAATCCAACGATATTCTCACACAACGTTTATTACACAACCGTTCACTTCAACGCTCCGCACAAGAATGCCGTGCTGTCCGTTCCGTAGCCGTCAGTTGCACGTTTTAATATAATATGGTGTTGCCAGAAATAAAAATGTAAACCTAATAGTATAATAAAATATTCAGAGTTACCAGTAGTCATAAATATAGGCTAACAGTACATACCTCACAGCCATCCTACCAGTTAAACTAAAACACTACCTATTAGTAGAATTTAGCTTATGAGTTATAGGACTTACAAAATTCAAATCGATACTAGGAAAATTAGTAATGACTGTAATGAGATAATAGAAAATATAAGTCCTATACTGTATTATAAAACATTTTTATAACCACCAAAATATGTATATGGTTATACAATTTTTTTCTCGTATTGTAACCGAATGGTAAAAATATAGTTTTTCGTAACGTCAATCGTCTTTCCTTAGCTGTCACCACACAAAATTAATAATTGCTGCCGGTTTGTTTACATGCTCGTGCGCAGTTATTTTTATGTTTCGCTGTATTTGCGTTGTTTTCTGTGATATTCACGTCGAGTTGAGCATCAGTTCCTATGAGTCTACCAGGAAATCAAGCATCTTCACCGGTGTTGTGTCTTTTCACGTCAAGTTCGGTACTCCGTGTAATGAAGTCTAGGCCCTCCAGTTTGGCAGTTTGGACCTTATTTACTGAAGAATTTAGTTATACAATGTTGTGATTTTGGCAAAACCTTTAAAATTGTGTTCTTTGTTTATGTATTGTGAAATGGTGAATAATAATTTTCTCGTGATCGTATATCGTATATCTATATACCTACTTGACAAGTTAAATAAATCAACACAGCTAATACTAAAATTAGCGACATCTATCGTCATTTTAAACGAAACAAAATTGCAGTCACTTGCTAGTTTTATAGATGGCGATGCAATCGCTTAAAGTGTCAAAGATTCCAGTCTATTACCGATAATATATACTAGTCTATGTAAACCGCAGTCCGTTGTGCACGGCATAGCTTCCGCACCTAGTGGAACTATCCGGACCAACTGACACTTAGGGACAATAGGCGACGGTGTGCGTACATAAGTGCTTTGTTCGCGAACATTTGTGGACCATACCATCATTACTAATTATACTATACAGTTATAAACATAGAAAATAAATCATAAGTGGATATCGTCGTCTTTCTTTTACCACCACCGCTACAGTGCTTATTTTTCTTTAAGAAGAAATTACTTCCGTCTCTCTTAAAGAAAAATCACGGCACCAAATGCAGGTTTATTTTGCTGCTACGTTGGATATTGCCATAATTATATTATATACACGTACATTTTTATTTGTATAAAACAGTCGTCCTGTGTGCCATTATTCTTAGAATGCATAAACTTTTTCCAAACTACCTACAACGTTTTCATAAATTTGCGCACCCAGGACAAGAAATATAAGTGAGATATATAATAAAATAACAACGCTAAATAGGTACTTAGTATTAATAATTCTGTAGCTACGTGCGAGGGATATAAATCACGTACATTAAGAAATGTAAGGCTATATATTTCTTGTACTTCCCTTTTTGTCTACCGAAGCAAAACAGTGGAAGTTGGCTCGCGACTTTAAAAAGTCATACTTTCCGTTTTTTGCTCCTCGAATGGCGTAGTGGCTTAAATGTTCGACTGTTGTACTGACTGTACTCGCTAAAGGGAAAATATTGTATGATCCACAAATAGCTTTTTTTGTCTACGAATTCTCTCTATCCGCTATTTCAATTTTGCTAAAATTTCCCGTGACATATGGGTTATCCTGAGCGCGGGAGTTGCATTAATAAATAAATTTATAGTTGCACGGTTATAATCTATACATACAAATAAATAAAATTGAAGTGTCTGTTTGTAATGTCAAAATAACAGCTTTTTATCTAATGCATATGAAAGTATATAAGGTACCTATACGAAAACATATATTTTTTTAATTTTTGTGTGTCTATCTGTCTGTCTGTTTGTTCCGGGTAATCTCTGAAACGGCTGAACCGATTTTGACGGACCTTTCACGGGCAGATAGCTAATGTTATAAGGAGTAACATAGGCTACTTTGATTTTAGAAAAAAAAATAGGGTTCCGGGGAGACAAACACTTTTTAGTTAAAATCTACGCGGACGAAGTCGCAGGTAATAGCTAGTTAAGTATATAATACACATCTACCTACTATATTTCACCGGCTATAGTCATAAGTTTGCACGTAATTAGAGCCGTGCCTATTGGCTATACTCCGTTGCAACAGAAAAGAAAATACAGAAATACCCAGTAACACTTTGCCTGAACGTGCACCAAATCGGACACCTTACGGACAGCAGTTGCATTCACAACCCTTGTGTCATCGAGGCTGTCTCAAAAGATATATCTATATATTAATACGTGAAGCGAAAGCTTTGGATTCCTTTTTACGAAAATTGGGCGGACGGAGGAGTATGAAATTTCGCACACTTATAGTTTATACAGAGAAGAAGTGACGAATGCTAATTTTTTTTTTAAATTATGCGTAGAAATACATTAAATTAATGAAAAACACTACACGCACACAACCATGCATTTGACACACGCAGTCGAAGCGCGTAACTATGGTTACATATATAATGACATATATCAGCAATATCATACAGACTCAACTTTGGTCGAATTTCGAGCTCTAGGCGACCGCTAGTTATAATTAAAGCGTGATTAAAAAAGTGGCAATGAGTTTATTGCAGGTACCTTATACCATGCTTTGCCTTGCAATTAACTCAAATGTAAGTTTTTTATTTTTTATGGCATAGTGAGGCAAACGAACAGACGGATCGCCTGATGGTAAGCGATTACCGCCGCCCATGGACACCCGCAACCCCAAAGGAGTTACAAGTACGTTGCCAGCCCTTGAAAAAAGGAATGAAGGAGGGAAAGGACAAAGGAAAGGATAGGAAAAGGATCGGGGTAACTGGGCCTCCGGCTCTCTCACTCACCGATACGAAACGCAACAGTACGGGTACCGTTACTTCAAGCCGGTATTCTGTGAGAGGGTAGTACTACCCCGGTCGATCCGGCCCATTCATGCTGAAACCAGCCAGGATCTACTACTTTCCAGTAACTACACTAAACTCACTAACTTTATAAGTGTTACTTTGCGACCTAAATGAATAAATTATTTCTGATTTTATTTTAGAGAGCTCAGGTACCTGAATCTTTATTCTATGTGTACCCTATTGAGGCTGAGTGATGATAATAGTCAATTAACAAAAAACAATAGTGATGAACAATATAGCCTTCGCTCAACCGAGTTATTAATTCAGCTCGATATTTCAAATTCAGCAGCACCATGTTTTTAAGGTTGGCAAGCACTATGGTGTAACTTTTGAAGTGAAAACTTCTTTAGGCGCGTTGAGCACTTCTTGGGTGAACAAAAATCATGGAACTCGCGTCATCATCACGCTTCCACGCTTTATTATTTTTTTAGAATATTAACAATATCTCAGAAATGGTGCGTCCTACGCAAAAAATAACGAAATTTCGCCATTTAATGACCCCTAAGAGAGTATCAGGAACTAGAACCCGACACGCCATTTTTTTTTTGGTTTATAAAGAATTGTTTATTATCAAGGATTAAAGTTTTCAATTCTATCGGCAGTCCACAAAGACTGCCCCAATTTTTTTATTTTATTTTACACTAAATTATTTTATTGTAATTTACAATATTGCATTTTTTATTTAATCACCAGCCTTACTCCGCTTTGAACTGGTTATAATATTGAAGCCATAGTAGCGTCTTGTCCATGACATCCGAGACTTTACGAATTATTGTTGACAAATAAATCACGATAGATCGGACACATCATCAAATTAAGTTACGAATTTAAAAAAATAATCAACATTCGAATAATCAGTCATACTACAGACTTTATGACACAAGATTTTGCCTGCGGCTTCGCTCGCTTGAGAAAAGAATTTATTTGATCAGATGAAACGTGCCTTTTGTACTTTTATGTATCCCTGACAATATGTATGCAAAACTACATGATGATCGGTTGTGTAGTTAGGGCGTGAAAGCGTAACAAACAAACGAACTCACATTCGCATTTATATTAGTTAACGAGTAAGGAAATATCAATAGGTACAAGCAGAAGAGTTTGTTTGTTTGTTTGAACGCGCTAATCTCAGGTAGGTACTACTGGTCCGAATTGAAAACTTCTTTTAGTGTTGGATAGCTCACTTATCGAGGAAGGCTATAGGCTATATAACATCACGCTACGACCCACGGGGACGGCGCAGTAATCATAAACGCGGGTGAAAACGCAGCCACATCTAGTTCTTATATAATATTAGTAGTTTCTGAATACAAAATGTTGAGTACATTTTGCATTCAAATCTTCATCTTGCTAATAAAATAATTTAAAAGGTAAACTACACGTGGAATCTACCAACTTCAGACGTAGGACTTTTGTTTCTCTTCGCTTTTATGAGCTTGATTAGAATGGAACTTTTGAAAGTCATCATCTAATAATATCAGTTCGGTTGAACTAGCTTTGGTAAGTTTGTCTTAGAGTTGAGAGATCTACTTATGCTGGTATTTTTATGTTAACAGTTCATAGATATAATTTTATATTAGGGTACTAGTTTCATATTAAAGTTAGGAAGGAGGAACGGTGCCTTTTTTATTTGTCGTTATTTGCTAAGATTATGATATATTAGCTCTTGCTCGCGGCTTCGCTCGCGTAAAAGTAGTTTAGGTATGTTAGTAACAGTATTTTTTTTTTATAAAATATCGCTTATTTTACTTGGTGATAATATAGCTTTCTGATGGTAAAAGAATATTAAAAATCGATTAAGTAGTTTTTGTATTAAACTCTTACAAACAAAAAAAAACATACAAACAAAAAAATCAAATTTTCCCGCTATCTATACTATATATACTAATATTATAATGCTGAAGAGTTTGTTTGTTTGTTGAACGCGCTAATCTCAGGAACTACTGGTTCGAATTAAAAAAAACTTTTAGTGTTGGATAGCCCATTTATCGAAGAAGGCTATAGGCTATATAAGGTCACGCTACGCCCAATAGGAGCGGAGCAGCAATGAAAAAAGCCCGCTCGCCTTCGTGAGTTGCAAGAACTGTAGCTAAGTCTTTATACCCTGTCAGAGCTAGATAACATTTGTAATCTAATGCAATTGATCAAATGCTATTGATAACTGACATCCACAGATATTAGATAGCTGAAATGAAATTTCAATTACAAATTCCAATGCAGTGTATTTTCAATACAGAAATGTCATTGAAATAGTTTTGCGTGAAAATGAAATTATTTGATCTTGTTGCGGTAGTAGATATCCATATTGAATAAGATACTATAATATGAAAGGATCTTATTCAATAGGTATGTTAGAGGATCGACTCTTGAATAAGATTTATGAAGTACTAGTTTATGCACGCTTCTTTGCTGCGTTAGTGTAGATTTTGTCAGTTAATTTGCATCTCTCGGGAACAGTACTTTTTCAGGATGAAAGGTACCCCATGTCCTTTTTTGTAGCTCAAAGTTAGTTGTTAGATATGAGCAGCGATAGCTCAGTAGGTGGACCAACAGACTGCAATGCAGAGGGTCTCGGGTTCGAACCCACGTCGCGCACCTAAGACTTTCGGAAGTTATATGACTTTTCGAAATTATGTGCGTATTGATTGACAATTATCGCTTGCCCCGTGCCTCGGAGAGCACGTTAAGCCGTTGGTCCCGGCTGCCATGAACATTTATGGCAGTCGTTATTGGGAGAGTGTCGACACAAAAGATCCCACTGGGTCGAAGTGTAGCCGGTCTGCACTGACTGGCCCCCACATAAGATAAGATAAGATAGTTGTTAGTTGTTGGTAAAGTATTTTTTTGTCAAGCTTAGTAGTACTACTACTGAGCTTGACAAAAAGCTTTACCAACTCGGGCATTGAATTCCAGGCATCATGTACAACAGTCGCATTCACTGCAAACATGCCACCGTCATTTCAATTGTATGAATATAAATTTTCAAAGTTATGCCGAAACGAGATATGGTTCATTAATCCTGTGTACTAATTAGCCGGCTTAATTATACTTAATAGCTAGTCAATCTATATATTGCTGCACTGTTACGTCATAACACTGGTTATTAGCATTTATTTTCCTTGGATCCCAGTTTAATACTTTGGTGATGGCTCCCACACAACATTATATTGTATTTCCGTCGGATCCCACACTTTAAAAATGCATGATATTTGCGTTTTATTGTCGTTGAATCCCAAAAATTATTTCCGTTGGATGCCAAATGCTTAAAAAAACTGTTGTAAAAATGCATGAGAATTGCATTTTATTGTCGTTGAATCCCAAAAACTATTTCCGTTGGATCCCAAATGCTTAAAAAAACTGAATTCGGTACTTGCAACAACAAAACTGTTTATAATAAAATGAGGGTATATTTTATATTGACTGAAAACTTATGTTATTGCTGTAATCTTTGTCATTGCGTCTACCTATTTACACGCGTATCTAACCATTACAGAAAGTCCATACAATTTTTATAGTTTGCAGTGATTGTAGACACAAATAAATAATGCCTTGGTGGCGCGGCGGTAGGGAATGCAAATATTTGCATGAGGTGTCAAGTTCGATTTCTCGGTTGTTCAATTGAAGTTATTGTGTCTTTCTGACAATAAATTTTCTCTAGCGTTACGGAGTCTGGAATTGAACCTGACAATCAGGAAAAGACGCGGTATATGAGGGACCTGAAACTCTGGCTGGTGAAATGTGGATGTACTATACATTTCGCGGGCTATGGTTGGCTATTTTACTCTGTCTACCAAAGGGAAGATATCTATTTTATAAATAAGAAAAATCTTCGCCATAGATTTATGGTACGCATTGATGTTCGTAAACCTTTAGTTTCAGTCTGTCAGTAGCAGTTGGCCTAAATTTTGGGTCTCGATATTCCATTAATGTGCACAAAAGAACCACTAGAGGACTAGATACAATCCCTTTTAATTTATAACCTAGACATTGGGAAATATGAGCCGTTTTATGGGTAGACGCTTTATTTAAGGTACTTTGTAGATGGATGGTGTGTGCTGAAAAGTGCGACGTTTTTTATCGCTTAGGTAGTTTGATGTAGTAGTTTAGATAATTCACAAGAGCAGAAATCCTAACTTCCTAACTAATATTATAAAAGCGAAAATGAGTTTGTTTGTTTGTTACCTTTTCACGCCTAAACCACTGAACCGATCATACTGAAATTTTACATGTATGTTGTCAGGTGTATAGAAACGGACATAGGCTACCTTTAATCCCGAAAAAAATTACTGTTCCCGAGGAAAACAACAATAACGTTCTTATGATAATAGATGGCGCCATGTGTCTTTCGAATCATGATTTAATTATATTATTACTAGCTTTTGCGCGCGGCTCCGCCCGCGTGGTACCTACATCAGTAAAAAGTAGCCTATATCTTTCCCCAGGTTTTAAACTATATCTGTACTAAATTTCATCTAAATCGGTTGAGTAAATTAACCGTGAAAAGGTAACAGACAGACAGACAGATAGACAGACAGAGTTACTTTCAAATTTATAATATTAGTTAGGATAAGCTGAGTACGAACCGAATTGATTGTTAAATTCTGAATTAACGCGAGCGAAGCCGCGGGCAAAAGCTAGTTATAATTGTTTAGGTGGAATGTGTGTTGATTCATAGGCCAAATTGTTAATTGTCCTTTAACAGACATTTAAACAAAGGCCACAAAGAACACCCAGACTCATCATCATCATCATCATCATTTCAGCCTATTGCAGTCCACTGCTGGACATAAGCCTCCCCCAGGGTGCGCCACAAGGCCCGATCTGCCGTGACCCAGACTCGATGCAACTATTTGTGGATTCCACTATCTTTAATCGCACAATACTTAAAACAGTGACAATGTCGAGGCGATCAATGAAATCACTACGCGATCCGTTCAGTTACGTCTTGGAGTATTATCTATGATTACTCTAAGAACGTGTGTATTGTATTTGAAGCCGCCAGTAAAACATAAAAGGACTCGTTTCCTTATTACTCAGAGGATTAACAGACGTACCAGTAAACCTATAGGTCTTCTTTTATCTCAAAAGGATCTAATAACATTAATATATAAAGCAATCGTCTGCAGATTTAGGTAATTTCCTCACGTAGAAAGACCTCCTTATATAGACTTACGTTGGACCGTATTATAGGTTTATGCTTAATTATAATTACGTGCGATTGTGAGATCTCGGTTTGGATGACGTGTCAGGCATAGTATTAAAGGGATTTTCTTTTACGAAATATTCAGTAGTGGCACGGAATGATCCCGATATGGGTACGTGAGACTTAAAAAGTAGCTGACGTGATGTGCGTTTCTGCATCCCTGTAACCATTTGGATATTACGTATTAGTTGTAAGTCTACACATAAAAATATTCCAAAATTATAAAATGACACAATTTTTTTAGAATGTCGTTATTGCTGCTGATTGTAGCAAAATCTTTACAAAGTCTTGGACCCGTCTTACAGACTCCATGCATTCGGTAGTTATGGCTACGTAACCCTTTGAGGAGTAGGGTTCGAAAGATCCTTCAAAAATGCCGCCCTAGTTACAGTAGGACCAATTACTTTTTGCTCGTTGCATTTGGATTGCTACTCCTTATATGCAGGGTTGATGAATGGTAACAATAATAAATTGATACGGATCACAAGGAGGTTCCTTTCTCGGGACCCCTAACCACCGGTAGCTTGGGCTTTGTTCCCGATGCCTGTGGATGTTCATAGTTTTTATATTTTGAAATGTGTCTTTTTATATCTATGTATTTAAAAATATAACTATTATTGTAAAATAAAATAATAAAGAGAATAATAATACCAGCCCTGTATTAAACACATGTATGTATTTTGATTTTGACAGTATGTATGTATTTTGACGTGACAACGTCTAATAAATCGATGAACGCCGGCTGCACGCACGAAAAAGGATGACTCGTTATCCCGTTACGCTCATTGTCCCGTTACGCTCATTGTAACCTTACGGGAAAGAAATTTAGTTATAACGTTGTCACGTAAAACTATCGTCCGTAAACCGACTTTACAGACAACCAAATTTTTTATATTTTGACCTGAATTCCATTTTGAAATAAGAATTCAATAAGTTTTAGTGCTACGTTCTAAAATAGAACGCAAAAAGAATATTGGACATTTTTACAAAAGCTTTTTACTCGAACAAAGTAATTACCTAATGTGTTTCTTTCTCCTTATTTTAGCTTTACGAAAGATACAAAACTATATTTATTCGAACATCTGCGGGTTTGGAGAAGGGTAAGGTCGCAAGGCATTGAGGCGAGATCAGAAATAGTTATTGATCATAAAATATTGGAATAAATGGATACCGATGACGTGATTTTTTGCGGGATCAAACCTTTATTATGTCATTTTTCATCAAGTTTTCCATTTGTATACCTTGCGAGTTTTGTTTTATTGCAGTATTGTTGTAAATAATACCACAAATTACATAAATAGAGGGTACGTAAGGTAGAGTAGGGCAGCTAAAGTGACAATGGACCGGACAGGCAGTCAGAAATCTGAAGCATGGTATAAATGGAGGTCATAAGATAGTTTGTGGTCAGTCGGTAAAACACAAATGGGTTTAAGGGAAGGACGAGATAATAATGACAAAGGGCAGCAATTGGTTGAGACCGCTCAACATATAGCGAATGCAGATTGTGGGCAGAGGTATTTCTATTTTTTTATTGGAGGTATTATACTTACTACATATCCTCTCTTTATGGGGAGTCGAGGAAGTTATGTTGAGTTTTATTGGATAAATCTGGGCTTACTTACTAAAACTCCACGGTGTTCTAGGAGCCCTACACTAATATAGTAAGAATCGCTTAATAATATTATAAGGGATTAAATATAATGACCACCAAAAATACTAATTGCACACCAAAATATGCTTACCAAAATATATCATAACGAGCACCTATACCCCTCAATTTACTGCATTCCGTTTCGGAAGGGTTAGGTTATGTTAGGTTCCTTCTTAAACCCATCCAAAAATATGAGCCCCGCGAAGCGGGGCTCCGTCAACTTAGTTTGATCTCTTGAAATATATTTTGGTGTGCAATTTGTATTTTTGGTAAGCATATTTTGCTGTGCAATTAGTATTTTTTTGTTGTGCAGTTTAATACTAGCCATATTATAATGATGATGACATACATGTATGTAGATGATTGGCGAAATACGGTATGTGAAAACCAGCACACTCACTTTTGGACGGCCCGATGTCTAAAATTTTGGTCACATCATCTCACTCCCTGGTCTTTTCTACTTATGAACTTTGTGGTAGATAATATTAAGTAAAATAGGACAGAAACTATATACACGTTGAAGTCGAAGTTTCAAGCTGGTCATAATATTCGTACCGTGAAACACGTATAATATTTTCATTTCTATGCTCACTTTACGTTACTCTGAAATAAAGCAAACCAAGGAAACTTGTATATTCTTAGTATTTGGTTAGGTCCAAAGTTTTGGATGGCCATTGTAGTAGGCCTTTTGTTTATTTATTGCGGGATCAAACCTTTATTATGCCATTTTTCATCAAGTTTTCCATTTGTATACCTTGCGGGTTTTGTTTTAAATAATAGCACAAATTACATAAATAGAGGGTAAGTGAGGTAGAGTAGGGCAGCTAAAGTGACAATGGGTCGGTCGACAACAAGACAACTATTTATGATCTGTCGGTTATGCAAGGTCCGTGTAAACTGTTGTTGGGTGTTTTAGTAGCCAGTTTCCAGTAGCATCACGAAATCTGGCAATTTAACCGGTAAATAACAGTATTGAAAGTCTTCTTGTACGGATATTAACATAATTGAAGATATTGCATTACATCTCTGTATTGTCTTTTTACGAGACATTATTTTGTTTCCTATAAAAAGTAGATCTTCAAAATGTAATTAAAATTAATTGCCGCAGTTGAGGAAGTAAATAAACCGTTCAAAGTCTTTCGTTTCCGGACTAAACTGTTACAGTAGAATTAATAATACTTGTTTTCTTAGTCTATTATTATCGTCTAAAATTAAGAAAGATATATAGGGGTAATGTTATATGTTCTTATTCAAATAATAATAATAAAATGTAGGTATTCATTTTCCACAATATTAATTTTCAATTTTCCCATCTTAGGTTTAAAATTATAAACGTACAATTAATAGAAAACGGATCCTTTGTGGGCGACTGGTATCTGAACTAGATTTCTCTGATATACAGATGAAATGCTTCATGGTAGATAATGGATATACATTTACTGGTACCAGCTATAATTAAGCGATAGCTCAGTGGGGAGACCAACAGACTGCAATGCAGAGGGTCTCGGGTTCGAAACCACGTCGCGCACCTCTGATTTTCGGAAGTTATATGACTTTTCGAAATTATGTGCGTATTGATTGAAAATTGTCGCCTGCTCCGTGCCTCGGAGAGCACGTTAAGCCGTCGGTCCCGGTTGCCATGAACATCTATGGCAGTCGTTCTTGGGAAGTCAATGCTCTCTAATATCCTGATACTGGTCTAGCCTTAGGGTATCGTTCGCCTTCGGGTTGCGGAGTTCAGGTGGCAGCCGTTCCGTGTAAAAACTGATATCCAGTCAAATCCGGTTAGACTAGAAAGCCGACCCCAAGTGACTTGGGAATAATAAAGGCTAGGGAGAAGAGAAGAAGCTATAATTAAATAAATACATATTAAATTACGACCGCACTGAGTGGTTGCGGGGAGACGACTGCTGCGAAGCTACCGCATACTTGCGCCTGACTACACAAAACTAATGAGTCGGTAGTGTCCTTACGTGTCCCTAGGTATCTACATATAGTCGATATGACATACATCATGCTTGTGAACAAACATCAGCCATTGAGATAGCAATATAATTTATGATCCTGTCGTGTATCTTGTGGATAATGGATGAAGCCGTATATTTATTATCGTCTTCAATATATTTAAAATATTTTCTGTAATCTTATTAAGTTGAACAAGATAACATTCGGTGATCATCTCGGTAGAAACTTCGAAAGAAAAGTACCTAAAGCGAAGATTCCATTCATTCTTTCTGAAGTAGGTATGAACAAACAAGAGAAGACTACACTTGGCATGCCCCGAACGACTATAAATGTGCGTCATAAAAAAACAACAGAAAAAGTGAAGACATTAGTGCAAACTTCAACCGATAACAAATACACGCCGGGAACCATTCGAAAAGAACATGATAGAAGTGTATATACACCTATTTAGCTCACAAAATGCCCTCGCAAAACTGTAATTTCCTACAAACAGCTACAGCAAAGCAATTGGATTTTTCAGGCCGAAATTTCTAAAAGGCTGGCAGTTCATCCCTATAATCTGAACCAAGCCAAATTGCATTCTAATCACAGTGTAATACAGTTCATTTTTGTTTGATAACTTCGTTTTACTGTATCATTTAATTTAGCGAAAAATATAGAGGTTAGATTTTTGCGCAGGTAATTCTCAATTGTTTTGTTATAATGCGACAAAAAATTGGTGGCAATTCGCCGAGTAAATTGGGTGTATTAATTTGTTCAGCCGCTCAACACGTGGGATTAATGAAAACTGCTGGTATATGCTTACGTTTGCCTGTATTATATCTGCTGCTGGTACAAAGAATTTGTGCCGGAATTTTACCTACAGACCTCGCTGTTCGTTTTTCTACAAGTATTTTGTTTGAAATTTTTGCGTAATACATGCAGAATTTTCTCGAAATATCTGCATAAATATGTACTAGATGGTCACCGCTGACCTAAATGTTGTAATCTATGTTTGGACACTACCTAATAATGGAAAATCTGGTAAAATTCAAGGTTCCATTTGTTACATAATCTCGACGACGACACTTATTCGTAACCATGAATTGTATCCAAAAATACGTATTAATTTTTTAGTATTCACAGCTTCAGATAAGGTAACAATTACGTTTGAACCGTATTGGTTATTTACTGTTATAAATCAATAATAATATTTTTTTGTTATTATCTATACTGAACTCAGCAGCTTACGTGTTGGATGCAGTATTGATGGTACTTCTATTAACAACATCAGTTATGCGGATGACATGGTGTTGCTTGGTCCATCGGTGGAAGCTATCAGAGTGCTAATTAGAGTTTGTGAAGCCTACGCTGCCGCACATGGGTTAATATATAATGTGAAGAAGTGTGAGTACATGGTTTTTAAGGTCAGTGGCAAATGCCGTGAAGATGGGCCCGAGTTAACAATATACGGGTCACCAATTAAAAAAGTGTCTACTTTTAAATATCTAGGGCATTTCCTTGCCGAAGACCTTAAGGACGATGTAGACATTGTGAGGGAACGTAGAGCTCTAGCGGTGCAGAGTAATATGTTGGCTCGTAGATTTGCCCGGTGTACAGGCCTAGTTAAAATTACACTCTTTCAGGCTTAGTGCCAGAGTCTGTACACGAGTAATCTATGGGTCAATTGTACTAAGAGATCGCTGGATGCCCTGCGCATCCAATATAATAATACATTCAGGATGTTGCTGGGATTGTCTCGTTACTGCAGTGCGTCGGAAATGTTCGCGTAAGCAAGAACAGATGGCTTGTACGCAATTGTGCGCAAAAAAACGGCCTCGCTACTGAGGAGAGTGAGAGACAGTCCTAACAGCATCCTGAGAACTGTTGCTGAGAACTTCCATTCTCCACTTTTAAAAAAGTTTGTCTCTAGGTTAATTTGTACTAACACTAGGAAATAAGTTAAATTGTATTACTAACAGTCTATGGATTCATTGGTCCGAAATAAAGATATATTATTATTATTTTGGTTGGTTTAATTTGTTTTTTCTCGAAATAAAATTCGGTATTTAATGAAAACCACGGGTCTAGGCCAAGTGGGGTTCATTTGGGGCATTATTTATTAAAAGGGGCTCGTCCTGCAAAAACTTACGAACTATACGGCAAGTATTGAGTATAGCGGCCTTCTGCATAGTGATGTAAAGGTTGGTGGATAGCTCTATCTGTCGTAAATAGTGAAGAAGGTGTTTGGGTATGACGCCTGTGCTGGAGAGTACCAGGGGCACAATGTATACTTGGTTCATTTTCCATATACTTATTTCTTCTTTTAATTCTGTATATTTATGTATTTTTCCTGTTATAGTTTTCTGTAAATTGTGTGTATTGGGTACCGCTATGTCTAATAAATATATATGTTTATTTAATTTATCTATCATAGTTATGTCAGGCCTATTGTTGTGTATAGTTTTATATGTAAGTATTGTTCTATCAAAGTATATTTTGTGGCTGCTATTCTCCAGCACTGGTTTTGGGGTATATTGGTAGTAGGGAACAGTTTTTGGTATTAGGTTATATTTAATGGCTAGTTTTTGGTGAACGATATTAGCAATTTGGTTGTGTCTGTGGGTGTAATCTGTTTGAGCTAGAGATGAGCAGGCTCCTGTAATATGTTGGATGGTTTCAGATGCGTGATGACACTTTCTACATTTGTCATTTTGTGTATTAGGGTCTTTAATAATGAATTTACAATAATTTTTTGTATTTACAACCTGATCTTGTATTGCTAGCATAAATCCTTCCGTTTCAGGAAAGAGTGAGCCCAATTTTAGCCACTTGTTTGAGCTGTCTGAATCTACATGCGGTTGTTCTAAATCGTGTATATGTCTGCCATGTAATTCCTTACCTCGCCATCTACATATTTTTTCATGCCTGTGGTCATCTAAACTTTTAAAAATAGTATCTCTGTTGTATAGATTTAAAGGAGTTTTTATTATCTATTTCTGTAATTGCTGAGTGAATTTTACTATTTTTGGCTTTATCATAGAAAAAGTCTCTAAGCTTTCGAATCTGTCCTTCCCACAGCATGATCAAGTCAATCAGTCCTCTACCGCCCTTTTGCCTACTTACTGTAATTCTAGTCTGTGTGGTTCTAGTCTTAATCTCTAATCTATTTAAGTCAGTGCGTGTCCATTTAATTAATCCAAATGAATACGTTAATATGGGTATGGCAAATGTGTTTATTGCTTTAAATAGATTTTTCGAATGTAACTGTTTTTTACATATTAAGTTTAGTCTCTTAGTATATTCTGATAGAAGCTGTTCCTTGATTTGTGTATGGTTAATGATATTAGACTGGTATATTCCTAAATATTTATATGTATCTGATGGTTGCATGGATATAAATATGTTAGTATCAGTAGCGTTGTTTTGATACTTTACTATTTTTCCCTGTTGTATATGTAGTGTACGACATTTATCTAATCCAAATGACATATATATATCTTTGCTAAATTGGGTTGTAGTTTTTATGAGATTATCAAGGCATTTGTGAGTTCTAGCAAACAGTTTAATATCATCCATATACATTAGATGTGTAATGAATGTTTCAGAGTTTAATTTATATCCACTAGTGGTGCTCTTGAGGAGGTTTGACAGAGGATTTAATGCGAGGCAGAACCATAGTGGACTAAGAGAGTCTCCCTGGAAAATACCATTTCCGATGCTGATTTCATCTGTAGTGATTGTATCTGTACCATTAGTAAGGTGTAATGTTGTTCTCCAGTCATACATGGCATTTTTCAGAAAGCTAATTATCACAGGGTTGATTTTGTAGATGTGAAGGACTCGAATTAACCATGAATGAGGTACACTGTCAAAGGCATTTTTATAATCTATAAATGATATATGCAGGTCCCTTTTTTGAGTATGGGCGTGTTTTAGAATAGTGGAGTCTATAACTAGTTGTTCCTTACATCCTCTATGTCCTTGCCTACAGCCTTTCTGCTCTTCAGACATAATGTTATTGCATTCTAGTGTTTGTTAATTTTATGTGTAATTAATGATGTAATAAGTCACTACTTTTGGGTAACATATAAGTGATGCCCATTGTAACGAATTTGGGTATTAATTGTTCACCTTTGATGATTTCTGTAATGTTCTTTGCCAAAATATTATGTAAAGTATGGAATTTCTTATACCAAAAATTATGTAGCCTGTCTGTTCCTGCTGCCTTCCAGTTTTTTATTTTTCTCGTAGCTATCTCTACATCATCTACCGTAAAATCACAAAATTCCATATCTTCCGCATCCATCATTCTACATTCTTCATCTTTTATCCATCCTGCTGAGTCATTATGATCATGCCGTTTCTTCCAGAGATCGGTCCAGTAGTTTTTTAGGTCTTCTGAGTTGGGCAGTTCTTGTGCACGTTGTATGTTATCCTTTCTAAATGTTCTGTAAAATCTTTTTTCATTTGTAATAAACAATTTGTTGTCTTCCTTTCTTTGCAATGCTTTCATATATCTGGCTAACCGTTGTGATTTTACTATAAGTTTTTGTTTTAATGTGTCTAAATATTCCTCTGGTCTTATGTTATTACGTTCGTGAATTGTGTGTACCTTTGTTTTTCTGAAAATTACCTCGACTGCTGCAACTACTTTTCTACTTTTATTATTATTAATGTACTGGGTAACCTGCCTATATCTGCTCTTAAATTTTTAATGTCATTTTCTATCCGTAATTGCCATGCGGGCTTTAGAGATTTATAGGTTTTATGCGGAGTATTAGCGTTAGAGGCTCGAATTTTATATCCTAGGTTTTCGGAAATTACAAGTGTGCTACAGTACATCAAAGTGTGAATATGATTTAAATCGGAATCAATTGAGAAAAATCTGCTTAATATTTGCTTGTTAAAAATATCTATATATGCGTAAAGATTTCTGCATTCTCTAAGTTTTGGTAGTTTAGGACGGGCTGTTGGGTCGGTACCATTGTATTGTATAAGTGCGGTCTCTACTTGATTTATTAATTCTTGTGCCGTTGTGTCTATTTATATAATTTGATGCGACTGTGTATATTCTGTTAGCTGTGTGACTGGATTAGATCCCGTCTGAGTGGAAACATGCGCCTGAGTAAGTGATGTCATCTGCGAATTTGTTATCGTAGTAGAGGGTATTTGTGTAAGTGAGATGTTGGATGATGTAATTGATGTAGGTTGCAAAATATATTCTGGAGGAGTTGGTACGGGTGGTAATACTGAATCTGATGCTAAATGCAGTGTACTTTCTAATTCTTCTGTCCTGAGTTGTTCTGATACTTCATATTTTAACTTACTAATAACATCGTCAGACAACCTTTTATTTCTAATTATCACCCTTCTTTGATCTGCATTTCGTTGTGCTGATATTTGTAAGTGTGGATATTTTAAAACAAATTGGTCGTGAAGTTTTTTGCAGTACATAGTTCTATCTGTCTCTAATTTAGTAATATAAAAGTAAGTGCGCATGACAAAAGTATTGATTTCATCATTCCATTGCATACGCACTCTGGGTTTGCCAGCTTTGGTGGTCGCAGGACAGATGGCTGATGCCTCCTGCGAAACATCCTCAGTTGGGGTTACGACTCTATTATTGTTACTAATAAGTGGATCTAAATTATTCTGTTCGTTATAATTACTAGTGATTGAAGGTGATGTTGGGACTGATGGTGTATAAGAAATGGTACTTCGGCTATATGGTTCAATTGGGGAACTTGTCCTGTCTGTCAGTCTGTCAATATTGTCTGCGTTATTACTATATTCATTTAAGCTAAATATTATCTGTTTGTTTGATCGCGCTTATATCCGTAACTACTACTCGGATTTCAATATATCCTTTTGCATTTTGTAGCTTATTTATTGAAGGCTATATTATACCACCCTGCGTCCCGTAGAAGTGTAGCAGATGAAACCGCGGGGTACGCCTAGCCTATATTAATTTTATACAGTGGAGAGCTTTGTGTTTGTCTGTAACCGATCGATATATACTCTAAAACTACTGAATCGATTTTAAGAATTATTTCACCATTAGAACTAGCTATTTTATCCAGAAGTAAGAGGCTATAATTATAGCATATACTAATGGCAATGTGAGCACTAATTTAAACGTGCGTGAAATTGGGGTGATAGCTAATTATTATTATTTCTGTATAACAGATTTTTAAAGAAACATAGGTTCGCGGCAATTTCTTAAAAGAGACTGCGGCTTTTAAACTGACCTTTAACAGGTTAAGAGAAAAACAATCCAATCTATTTATGATAACATAAAAGTCTTACGAAAAAAGTAATTATTTAACAGCATGCGAACAAAACAAGCTTACTAACGAACAAAAGCTGAACAAAGAATGGTTCAAAATGGCGGCGTGTTACGTCCCAATGGAGATGTCTGTTGACCTGAGATAGGGGAGGACAAACGGACAAATGACGATAGACTACAATGGATGTTTCTAGAAGCTCATTAATTATGCCGATCGGCCGCAGGGGCGGAGTTTAACTTGAGAATTGGAAACGAATAATTTTGGATAAACAAGGATCCTCCTGGGATGTAATTAGACTCGAAATGACTTTTGAAATTGTTAGTTTATGGTGTTTGATTCATTGGTAGCAGATTTTTTACAAATGTTTTCCCTTGTGTTACAACTTACTAAAATAAAATTTATAGTGCTACTACATTTTGCCCGCGGCTTCGTTCACGTAAATGTAGGTTAAATTAAGTTAGGTTAGTTACAATACTTTTTCTGGATCAAAGGTCAATGTCAATGTCCTTTTCTGTACTCCTGACACATGTGTATGCAAAATAACATGATGCGCTCATAGCTAGTTGCACTCACTGATCGGTAAACGATTAGCGAGGTTAAGCAACGTTGGGTGCGGTCAGTCTATAGATGGGTGACCGCTTAGTGGTATTTAATCTGAGCGTCTTCGTGCTTCGGAGGGCACGTAAAAAGTCGGTCCCAATTGTTGTCAAATCAGTCGTTAATCCATGTCAGAGGCCTACGGGCGGCTTGAACAACTCTTGACAACAGGTTGGCCACTAACCGCACGAAAAAGAAGAACATCATGATGATCGGTCGATTAGTTAAGGAGTGAAGGCATAACAAATAAATTACTTTCAAATTTATAATATTAGTTGAAATCGGTATGCGGTTGTCGTAGCTAAAGAAAGGACTTTTGTTACATCAGGGATATGCCTAGTGGCCGAGCTTACAAAAAAAAGGTTTGACTACGGAACGTGCTTAAGCATAGATCCACTTTATTGCGAGGGGAAATACATTACCTATGCGTCGTACTTTGTCCTGGGGACGACAAGGGATATGTAGCTAAAGTAAAGAGCCTTCTAACGAAGTATGTTTGCCAATTACTGTAGGTGTTAATTAACTATGTATGTATATGTATGATTCCAATTAACAAGTCTTTTTTAATATTAAAGCGAGCTTTATAATCCAATCCTAATCTTAACTAATATTATAAAAACGAAAATGAGTTTGTTTGTTTGTTTGTTACCTTTTCACGCCTAAACCACTGAACCGATCATCCTGAAATTTTGCATATACGTTGATAGGTGTACAGAAACGGACATAGTCTAAATTACATCCCGAAAAAAAATTACTTTTCCCGAGGAAAACAATAATAACGTTCTTATGATTATAGATGGCGCCACGTGTCTTTCGAATCATGATTGAATCATATTATTACAAGCAAAGTACAACCCGAATTGATTGTCAAATTCTAAATTAACGCGAGCGAAGCCGCGGGCAAAAGCTAGTTAAACATAATTCCAAGTGTAGACTATTATCTATTCTAATATTATAAGGCTGAAGAGGCTAATCTCAGGAACTACTGGTTTGAATTGAAAAATTATTTTTATGTTGGATAGCCCATTTATCGAGGAAGGCTATATAACATCACGCTACGACCAACAGGAGCGGAGAATCAATGAAAAATGTTGCAAAAGCGGGGAAAATTCTCTTATGTGAAGCAGACGAAGTCGCGCGGGTCAGCCAGTATTTTATTAAACAAACTTAAAATCAAAATCATTTATTGATTTCAATCACAAAGTAACCCTTTATGGAAATTTGGCTTAAATATTTTTGGAGTTAAATAAGTCATATTTACAATTACCAAACTAAAGTAGATATTGACATTTCATAAAATAAATCGGGACCCATATTTTTGACGTGACAACGTCTAATAAATTAATGAACGCCGGATGCATGCACGAAAAAGTATGTCTCATTGTCCCGTTACGCTCTTTGTCCCGTTACGCTCATTGTAACGTTACGATCGGAGCGAGAGCGCTACACGAGCGAGCGAAAGGCACGTTATGACGTTGTCACGTTAAACTATCGTCCGTAAACCGACTTTACAGACAACCAATTTTTTATCGAATACTGAGAATTGAAATCTGAAAGTCATTTATTTTAACGGTCACATAGAGTATCCAGACAATAATAATAATGTCCTCCAGACCGAATTTCAGTCACGGCGGCCAATCTTAACGGAGACTGGCCATCTGCGCAGGAGATATTATAGTGCACAAGCGTGTGCGCAAACACAAATGCACTCTCTGTTCCCTAACCCTCAAGATCCGATGGGACGGTAATCCGACACGACCGGAGAGAGATCAGGCGCAGGACCAACGGCTTTACGTGCTTTCCGAGGCACGGGAGTGTCTAACATCGCCAACTTCCTAACTCCGGGCTGCTATTGAGTTTTCTTAATATATAAACCCAATAACTTTTTAATGGACCGACCCGGGATTCGAACCCGAGACCTCATGCACAGCAGTCACATTCACTACCGCTGCGCGACGGAGGCAGTTACATCCAGACAATAATCCAGACAATAATTTGTGGATCAAACAAATGTTTCTCCCGTGTGGGCTTCGAGTACTCAGTGCAGTGCCCATGGCGAGGCGATTTCATAAACCTCCATACGTGCAGTCAAACATAAAGATATTTTATTATTTATTTGTTTCTCTTTCATGGGAATTTCTCTAATATGTTAGGAAAATACCCGGCCCTTTGGGAGGCTTAGGTACACGGGGATGTCATGGGTCCAACATGCAGAGGCCCTTCGAGAGTTTTAGTTTAAAGTGAGATGAGACACTTACCGAGACACTAGCCACGGCAGGCGTAAGAGACTATTGTTATATAATATATACTATTGCTATATACTGTCTGGATACTGTAATGATCACTGTTATGTTAAATTAGCTGTAAGTTTTCTATGTATAAAATAAAATAAAAAATAAAATAAAATAAATATGGAATATAATTATTCTGGTCTATAAGGATGGGTGTTTAATGGTTTAGTAAAATGCAAACTATAGTTAAAAAACGGCGTCTGCCTGATATACTGTCCCAGTACAACGTCGGAATGGCAGAATTATTTATTTGATTATTATTTTTATGAATGCTTGTCTATTAGAATTCGTTATGCAGCAAGGATGTTAAAGTCATCGGCCAATGTTTACGATGTCATTATAATATTAACAGAGATATGTATTCATAGTCTCACGCTAATATCCTTGAAAATTAATTTAATTAATGAAGTTACTGGGAACATCAAAAAAAAATGTTAACTAACTACTTTTTTAATCAAATTACTTTCACTAATAGTTTATTGAGAAAAAGGTATGTAATAGGCACTACCTTCTTTAAATTAATAATAGCTTAAAAAAACTAAAACAAACACGCTTTATTATAAAAAAACAAACTAAAAGAAGAAAATAATTTAATAATTTTAATGTAAAAAAGCGTGGGGTGGAGGTTATCAGAATATCTTAGAAAGCACCCCAAGCTTTTTTAGATTAAAATTATTAAATAATTTTTTAACTTTTTAGTTTTTTTTTTAATAAAGCGTGCTTTATTTAGTTTTTAAACTATTTTTTTAAATTATTTTATTTTCATCGGCCCTCGATAAGTCTACAACGTTTAAATGAAATCTGATCGTTTGAAGTGGGCCAAAATCGAGCTCAAAGGAGTCGGTTACATACAGACAAACATACAAGTGAAACTGATAAAAGCGTGTTAAAAAGCGACCGGAAGAGTAATAACAGTCAGTAAATGTCAATTCGTTTCGCCCGATAAATAAAAGCCTCGCAGGCTTACATACCTAAGTCTAAAACTGATGAGAGGAAAAATACATTCCTTTCCTTTCATTCTATCTTTGATCAGAAACGCGCGAACGATATGCCTGGTATTGCAAATAATACACGCTAGTCACTAACTTTATTAAAGTTGAACAAAATATATACAACCTCAAGAAAGAAAACCAAGCGAATAAATGTTCATCCTAATCCTAATCCTAACTAATATTATAAAAGCGAAAATGAGTTTCTTTGTTTGTTACCTTTTCACGCCTAAACCACTGAACTGCTTGAAATTTTGCATATACGTTGTCAAGTGTACAGAAACGGACATAGGCTACCTTTCATCCCGAAAAAAATTACTGTTCCCGAGGAAAACAACAATAACGTTCTTATGATAATAGATGGCGCCACGTGTCTTTCGAATCATGATTGAATTATATTATTACAAGCAGAGTACAACCCGAATTGATTGTCAAATTCTAAATTAACGCGAGCAAAGCCGCAGGCAAAAGCTAGTTTAAAATACAAGAGTTACTGTATATTAAATGACAATGAAAATCGTATAATCTAAAGTTTTAATAAGTATTTGTTTGCCAAGTTATTTTCAATCAAGCGATAGACGAAAGCAAACTTTTCTGATTATGCTCTTGGCTTTAAGAGAGCTTCTTTAATAGCGGGGTAACAACAGCCACGGTACTGAATATTGAAAACAAATATAATTGACTAGATGTTCCCGTGGTTTTACCCACGTTTATCGTTACTGCGCCTCCCCCGTGGGTTTTAGCGTAATGTTAGATAGCCTATAGCCTTCCTTGATAAATGGGCTATCTAACGCTAAAAGAATTTTTCAAATCGGGCCAGTAGTTCCTGAGATTAGCGTGTTCAAGCAAACAAACAAACAAACAAACAAACTCTTCAGCTTTGTAATATTAGTATAGATAATAGCACAGATGAGATAGGAGCGTAATTTTAGTCAGAAGAGCACTACATTTTCAGTTGTCACTTCGTCATTAGCAGTTTGGCCAAAGATGTTGGTCGATTTTTGACACGGAACAAAAAATTCTGTGAACCACCGATTACTGTTCCGGGTTTAAATGATTTTCGTGATCGTTGTTTTATTGTTTGAAAACTTACTCGGGCTACAGGAATTGTATCTAGTAATTGAAGTGAAACTTCTTTATCGACGTATGGGAGAAATTTTGTAGCAGTGTAAAAAAAAATCGTCACGTTTTTCGGTTACGCGCCATGTTGCTTTTTTTATCAAAGTTTAGTATAGTGACGTAAAGAATATAATGTAATATATTATAATAATAACAACAATATATTAGTTTTGAAGTTTGGTTTGAAATAAGAATAACAATATATTAATTTGAAAGTGATAAAATAAAAAGACTTATTCAAATTTAAGTGAATTTACAAGAAAAGTGAGAGTGATTATATATTTCGTTTTATAAATTCAACACGTATGAGCATGATTTTAATATTTATTTAAGGTTAACCTCACTTTTTGATTGTAAGTATCAGTGAATGTATATAAATCTGTTAAAATTAGCAAGTATTAATAAATATGACTGTAAATCTAGTGAATATTATTAATTCTAAAAACAATAAAAAATATAAATTAAATAATAATTTAAAAATAAAACAAAACACGATTAGAAAATAAAAATATGTATACGTACATCTTTTTTAATTATTCGTTTTTAATGATTTATTTCGCATTAGATAAATCTTTGAAGCTAGTTGAATTTTTAAGAGACAATTTAAATTGATGTCTACAAAACAGTCCACAAATATCAACAACAAGATCTGGTACTACAATTGACGCAGTTTTTACAAGACTACTAGAATCCGTAGAATGTAAAACATATATTTCATATTTTAGCTACCACAAGCCATTAATTACAAAAATATTTAATAATGACAACAATAGTAATAATGATGCTATCATTATTGATGAAATACAACAATAGCAATGATATTATAATTAGAACAATGATAAAATAAATTACTCATTAATTGTATGCATGTCTATAATAATAAAATAGCTTTAATTTAATACGGAAAAAATTGTTTTTCTTAAGGCTTAAGCCTTATCTACCCCATTTTCGTGAAGTTGCAAATAGTAGAAAAATGATATGTCGTAAAGAAGTTTCACTTCTTACCTGTGTACTCTGGTACACACACACATTTTTTTTTTATTAGAAAAAGCAAGCAATTTTCCTGATCCAAACATCAGAATGACTTTAATTTGATCAGAGCATGTTTACGTAGGCTTTGTCCTAACCTTTACAACGATAGAAAACATTTGTAAAGAATACAAATGTTTTCTATCGTTGTAAAGGTTAACACATAACAAAAAGAAACATCTATGTCTAATATTATGTAATATTTTTATAGACAATCCTGAATGCATTTTTAAATAAAATGTTTTCTTAAAATAAATTCATTATATATTTAGGTGTATCAAATCTAATTGCTTATTGAAAATTTAAATAATTGTTTCACCATTAAAAAGCTACTTTAGCCAATCTTAACATAGGCTATATAACATTATGATAAGTGCCACAACAGCGTAGCAGTTATCATAAACGGGGGTAAAACAGCAGCGGACAGACAGCCTTATAAAAAAAATTGGGGTAGTCTTTGGGGATTGGCGATAGAAGTGAAAACTTTAATCCTTGATCATACACTTCTTTATAAACAAAAAAAAAGGAAAGTGGTGGGTCGGATTTCTGATACTCTCTTAGGGCTTATTAAGCGGGTCAAAATTTCATTATTTTTTGCGTAGGACGCACCATTTCTGAGATATTGTTAATATTCTAAAATAATTCGAAAATGGAAAGCGTGGTAGCGTGACGATGACGAAGCGTGACGATGACGCGAGTTCTATGATTTTTGTTCACCCAAGAAGTGCTCAACGCGCCTAAAGAAGTTTTTACTTCAAAAACGTATGGCAAAAAGAAATATCTATTTTTACTAAGCTTTACGAAGCTTCAGAAAACCGCAGTTGGTTAACATCTTAAGTGTTAAAGTTAGGTGCCAGCCGACATTTTCACGCGGCGTTACGCCGCATGCAGCGACTGGGCAATAAAAATAGACACAAGTGTAAAAATTTTCAGTCGCAGGCGGTTTCTCGTCTCCAATATTATTCGTTCTGTTCACCATTTTGCATCTAAATAGACTAATACATATAACATCAGTGCTATACGCTATTCGACTGGTAGGCACGCGCACTCTTCTCAATATAAAAAGAAGGCCATATTCAACCACGCTGCCTTACTCCGGTTTGACAGACTTCACATATCTTCGAGATTATTATGTAGAACTCTCTGACATGAAGGTTTTGTTTCGATATTTTCATTGATCGATCAAGTGCTATCAGCTAATATTTCTTGCCCAAAGTTCAAATGATACATAGATACACCAATGTTCGACGGTATAGGTTCATGGTATGTGTATATGCAGTCAGTAATTTGACACGGTAGGGAAAGAATATAAATATGTAGCAAGTGCGAAAAAGCAGAAAGAAAATTGGAAACTTACAGGAAAAGAGTACCTAAAATCGATATGCTAGCATAAAAAACAATTATAGGAATGAATTAATTGTCGGCCTCGATGGCGTAGTGGTTAGTGTAATCGACCACGCCTGAGGTCGCGGGTTCGATTCCCGTCCAAGTCAAACATTTGTGTGCATGAACATGGATGTTTGTCTTGGTCTGGGTGTACAAACAAAGTAGATATCCATTGTCTAGTACCCATAGTACAAGCTCTGCTTAGTTTGGGCTAGATGGTGTTGTGTGTATGTGATAGAATATTATCATATTATTATTAAAAAAAAATGAAGCAAAAGCAATATACCAGAATCGAAGCAAGTGGGTATCCGTAGTCTCTACCCCTTTTGAAAACTTGGGTATATGTACATTGTACATATATACGTCACTCATCAAAGTATTATATAACTTATATCTAACAAGCATATTACATTTGATATTGACTCAGTGGCATGCATGATAATGGCGTAATGTAGCAACAATTAAACGTATGAATATAAATGAGATATTATACCTTCAGAGTTAATTGAGCTTACAGAATATTGGATTATATTTTGAGCTAATATGCAATCTACACATGAAGTTTAATATGCGGCAATTGAGATTTGGAATAGCCAATAGACGTATTATGTAAGCCAATGATTTGTTGATCGATAGGTTCGGGTTCGACAATCGAGCCAGAAACGTTTTACTAGATTTTTAAGTTTAGATTTTCAGACTCAATAGTACTGTATCAGCTTCATAATGAATGAGAGTGCTATTCATGAGGTCTTGAGTTCCATTTCCAGGTCGGAAAAAGATTTATTGGATTTTTTGTCAAATAAATCTCAGCAGCGATAGCTCAGTGGGGAGACCAACAGACTGCAATGCAGAGGGTCTCGTGTTCGAACCCATGTCGCGCACCTCTGAAATTATGTGTGTATTGATTGACAATTATCGCCTGCTCCGTGCCTCGGAGAGCACGTTAAGCCGTCGGTCCCGGCTGCCATGAACATCTATGGCAGTCCTTATTGGGAAGTCAGTGCCCTCGAATATTCTGACACTGGTCTAGCCTTAGGGTATCGTTAGCCTTCGGGTTGCGGAGGTCAGACGGCAGTCGCTCCGTATAAAAACTGATATCCAGTCAAATCCGGTTAGACTAGAAAGCCGACTCCAAGTGACTTGGGAATAATAAAGGCTAGGGAGAAGAAATCTCATTAGCAGTACGAAGTCGCAACAGTGCTCGGTACCGAAAGAAGTTCGCCCACTATTACTTAGGTGCCAAAAACCAGAGCTGGCAAAATTAGGGCGTGAGATATGTCAGATGATAATTATGTTTGTATGTATAATAAAGACGTCGGTGATCAAATAGTCGTAGTTTTGATTGCTCTATCTACTTCACTATTAGTGGTTGAAAATTACATCATCTCAGCCAAAAGACGTCCACTGTTGGACATAGGCCTCCCCCAAGGTATCGCATACAACCGCTTTCCGCAACCATTACCAGGTCGTCGGTCCACCTTGGAGAAACCCTACCCCTGCTGCGTCTTCCGGTGTAACCACTATAAAATATCTATATATTAATACGTGAAGCGAAAACTTTGGATCCCTTTTTACGAAAATTGGGCGGACGGAGGAGTATGAAATTTCGCAAACTTATAGTTTATACGGAGAAGAAGTGACGAATCCTAATATTTATATAAAATATGCATTAGAAATACATTAAATTAATGAAAAAATATTACACGCACACAACCATGCATTTGACACACGCAGTGGAAGCGCGTAACTATGGTTACATATATCAATATATAATGACATAATATATCAGCAATATCTTACAGGCAACCTTTGGTCGAATTTCGAGCACTAGGCGACCGCTAGTACAAATAAATAATACAAAACAATTTAAGTAATATAACACACACTTAAAAACTTCTAAGGGCCAGGCATATGTGTAATACTAACCCTATATGTCTGAAGCAGCCATTACTCATAATATGACCAATTCCTGGATTAACACATTCGATACTTTTAATCCCGTTATGCGTTCTTGAGGATTAACGTGAGCAAAGTCAACAGACAACAGTAGGATTTAAACATCGCCAGCATAATGTGGTGACTCTACATCTCTGTCTAATACTCCAGCGATATACCAGCATTACACCCCGTAATAACACTTCCGAACAACCACCGATCACGCTCCCCCATAATCCAACGAGGCGGATTAGTAATAGCCTTAACTAAATACTCCACAAAGCGAAATTATACCAACTAATTCAAACTCTAACTAACGGATTGTTACTCCAACACAAACAATCAAACTAACTAGAGGCCAATTAATGCAGGGATAGGGACACTTATACAGGAACAGCTAACAGAGCTTATATACGAATATGTTATGATAGATTGATATAATGAATATAATTTATGCACAAAGCACACAAGTTAAATGCATGATAGAAACTGTAGCCCATGCACGCTAGCACTCTCACACACACACACACTCAACCTCACACACACACACACCCTCATACACAAACACACAGACACACACCAATTTTATTTCTAATTCAAAATATGCATAGGTAGTTTTTAAGTACATGTCCTAATAATCACCACTAAGACTAGTCCAGGAGGTGGGAGCCTGGTGATCTGTAACACAGGTTTTTACCTACTATAGACACCAGCCTCTCACAAAGGAATGAGAATTTTTTCAACATGTATTGTATTAGATAATAAATACTTACCTTTGTGAAAGAGGAAATAAATATCTTTATTATTATTATATATGCTAAAAGTTTTGGAATATAAATCTGTATGTATTATCATAGAAGCGATAGCCAAGTACAAGGGCGATAGTCTATGGGTGATCGTTGGACTACCACGCAGATGCCTCGTGTTTGATCAAGCAAGCACGTCTGACTTTTCGATATGCGTATAAAATAGTTAATTATCACTGGTTTAAAGGGTGTAGGAAAAAATCATGAGGAAACCTGCATGTCTTAAAGATTTGTCCATAATAATAATAAGAAAGAAAGAAAGAAAGAAAGAAATATTTTATTTTAATGTAATATTCTATCACATACATACAGCACCATCTAGCCCAAACTAAGCAGAGCTTGTATTATGGGTACTAGACAATGGATAAACATACATATACATACTTTATTTTTTGTAAATACATACATATTATACATAGAAACACCCTGACCAAGACAAACATCCATGCTTATACAAACAAATGTTTGACTTGTGCGGGAATCGAAACCGCGACCTCAGGCGGGACAGTCGGTTACACTAACCACTAAGCCATCGAGGATAGTATGATTTCGAAGATATAATAATATGAAGTGTGCTAATCCACACTGGCCTAATATGATTAAAACAAACAAACTCGCATTCGCATTTATCATATTAGTTAGGACTAGTTCCTGCTCACGATTACAGTAGTTGCAAATCTCACAGCATCATCATTATGAGTAGTAGAGCCTCGCTGATTTCAGCATGAATGGGCCAGCTCGACCGGGGAAGGACCACCCTCTCACAGAATATCGACGTGAAATAGCGGTATTCCTACTGTTGTGTTTCGTTCGGTGAGTGAGAGTGCCGGAGGCCCAATCACCCTCTTTCCCTCTGCCCGCTCCTTCCCCTTCCCACTTCCTTTCCTAAAGTGTTGGCAACGCGCAAGTGATGCCTCTGGTGTTGAAGGCGTCCATAGGCTATAGTGACCACTTACCACTAGGTGCGCCGTATGCTTGTTTGCCACCTTAGTCGTAAAATTTGATAATCCAGGAAATGGTCTATCTGGGTGAGATGTTTTATCAAATTCTTCCTTGCTCGTTGAGTAAGAGTACCGTAGGCTCACAAATCTATCTTTACTATTTCTTTCCTTTTATCTCATCTTTAATTCTTATAGTCGGATACGTGCGAGTGATACCTGAAGTAATATAATAATAATATAATATATTCTATCACATACACACAACACCATCTAGCCCAAAATAAGCAGAGCTTGTACTATGGCTACTAGACAATGGATAAACATACATATATAATGCCTTTTTTTTTTGTAAATACGTTCATGTTATACATAGAAACACCCAGACTAAGACAAACATCCATGTTCATGTACACAAATGTTTGACTTATACGGGAATCGAACCTGCGACCTTAGGCGTGGCAGTCGGCCAATAATCGCCTCACATCAGGCAAGCTGTATGTTTCTTTGCCAACTTTACTTATGAAAGAAAATGATCTAAAGGTGCCGGGTTCTATAAATGAGTCGGGTTTAGTATAATTGTATTTGCTTGTTGGGTAATTCTCTGTAGCAAGACGGAGATTGGAAATGTGCTCAATAGAAGGCAATATAGTTCTATTTATGTAGTTCTTGTGTAGATGTGTTACTAATTTCGTTGTTTCGATACATGTAACTATGTTGTTACGTTTTAGCGTTAATCATTAGGCGGATAAAACAAACTCAAAATTATCTTGTAAATAAATTTTATATTTTGCAATTATGTGGTTCGCTGCCTAAATTTAGACGTAGGGTCTACACTGAACGTGGAAGGTCAGTACGCTCCTGCCTGTTAGGGGGTCCGTAGGCGACAGCTGCGCAGCAAACCCGCTATCGCTGGACTCAGCGACCCTTGTTTACGGCGGCGGTGTAGCTGCTGCAGTGCGAAGGTTGAGGTGTTTTCTTGATAGGTGTACTTAAAACCCTGTAATCAAGTACGGGTGAACTATGAACTATTAACAAGTTTACACCTTGATTGTCCATGAAACGGCGCGAAGCGACTGATCATATTCATATTTTGTAAATGTGTATTCTAAGGTGAGGTAGTCACGGTTATAATAAGCAAGGAAAGCGGAATGACTTACAAAAATAATAATTAATCGTTAAAACATTCAAATAATAGATAGGTATACTAAATCAAGATGATTTAGGTTATATGCAAAGCATAATATGTACATTGTGATACATTCAATTTGTGCATTCAACCAATCAATCAATTAACACAAACTTCAAAACTAGACACTATGTCGTTTACAGAGATAAACTAATAAAAGCACAACTTACCCGATAGCACGGGGTTACGAACACTTAGGTACTTAAACTCGGTCGATATTATGTGCCTAGTATAAGGCAATACAAGTGCAACACTTTAATAAGTATTTAAATACGACTACGAATTTTATAGGTAAATAGATGAGCGCGCAAGCAACGACTTAGGCTTGTGACTCCAAAGTGAAGTTGGTCGCGAATCGATCGAATCGTGCCATATCATTCTCGCAATCAGGGCCCACTTCACTCGTGTGGGTGACGTATGTGACGCGTTTATTATTGGTGATATTATACTTAGTTTAAGATTTAGCTGTGTATATATTTTTATGTGAAATTAATAATCTATGTAGTATAAATAAGTAAATAAATAAATAATCAAGTTCACTCTAATTTCATAGAATAAAATATATGACAATTCACGAGTGTAGTTCGCAAGTTGGGTTGTACTTGAAGTATTTTAATGTTATATCGTTTAGTTTAATAGTGTACGTATTATTATTTTACAGCAATGTAACAATGTCAAGACATAGCAATTGTCGAAAATTTGAGGGATACTTAAAGTAAATAAAAATTTATATATTATAAATTCAGTTGAATAAAGGAATTAATTGTTATTATATACATATTGTACGGGCCAACGACCGTACATTTGCTGCGGTCAGCATTTAACATCCAACGTGTCGATTTTGTAACCATCAATAAATCAGTTCACTTTCAGCATATCAATCATTTATCATAATTTAGCATAATTATTAAGTTTGTCGTATTATTTCAGTAATTGATAAAATAGTGCAATTATTAATATTATCTATCATTTCTATCACTTATCAAGAAGTGTACGTAACCCGTACACATATACTAGATGTTACCGCGGTTTCACCCGCGCTTATCGTTACTGCGCCGCCCTCGTGGGTCGTAGCGTGATGCTATAGCCTATAGCCTCGATAAATAGGCTATCCAACACTAAAATAATTTTTCATTTCGAACCAGTAGTTCCTGAGATTAGCGAGTTCAAACAAACAAACAAAGTCTTCAGCTTTATAATATTAGTATAGATAAAAACCAAAAGAAAACCTACAGAAAAAATGGATATTAATTAATCAGTCAATTGATTCGAATAATTGGAGTTACATCGTAGTAGTATTTATATATTTAGTTTAATTAAAATCAGCGTCATCACATTTATGTACAATGTAGCCATTAATACCATTCAGTATTTAGTCTGCTAACGAGGCAAAGTTCAGACCCTTTCAACAACATTCTCGAGTGGATTTCGTTACGATAATGTCATAAAGTTTCTGAGGGCTTCAGCTTTTTTGTTCGGCGTTAGAGAGTTCAAATTCTTGGGTTGAGATGAAATAATTTGACTCTTAATGTTGTTAACGGTCTGAATACGAGTTATTTTGTTTTGCCATCATGAATAATAGGTCATTATGCACATACATAACTACCTACGTTCATACATAGAAAAAAAATACATAGAGCAGTCAATACAAAAAAAATATCCACATACCTACATGATTAGGAAGGGCTTATGTTTTACTATATAGTAAAACATAACAGTCAAAAATAATAAATGATCACCAAATTGCACAGCAAAATATATTTAAAGAGTATTTTTGGGTGGGTTTAAGAAGAAACCTAACATAACCTAAACCTTCCGAGACGGAATGCAGTGATTTGTGGCGAATTGGTGCTCGTTATGATATATTTTAGTAAGCATATTTTGCTGCGCAATTACTATTTTTAGTGGTTACTATATTTAATCCCATTAGGAAGTCATGTATACGTAGAAGACGCCTTGCTCTCTTATTTTAAGCCCATGTGTCACGGGGACCTTTACAACTTCATGACTCAAAGTACATTCTCATCATCATAAACAATTATTTGTTTAAACAATGGTTTGAACTGCCACGCAGAGGTCTCGAGTCGATACCAAGGCGCGTATCTCTTACTTTTCGAAGTTATATGCGTATTAAATAGTTAATTATCGCTTGCTTTAACGGTGAAGAAAACGTCGTGAGGAAACCTGCATGTCTAAAGATTCTCAATAGTGTTCTTAAAGATATGTGACGGCTGTCAACCCGCACTGGCCCAGTGTGGAGGAGAACCTAATCCTTCTCTCACTGAGAATAGGCCTGTGCCCAGCAGTGGGACAGTTTAATACAGGGCTTATATTGTGTATATTATTATGTTATACATTTAATTATTGTTCTATGTAGGATTTGAACCCATAACATTTAACAGCAGTGGCGAGGCGACCGCTTGCTCGTTGCACCATCCGTGCAGATTACCTTTTTTATATATTACTCTGCCTACCATAGCGATAGCTCAGTGGGGGACCAACAGACTGCAATGCAGAGGGTCTCTGGTTCGAACCCACGTCGCGCATCTCTGAATTTCGGAAGTTATATGACTTTTCGTAATTATGTGCGTATTGATTGACAATTATCGCCTGCTCCGTGCCTCGGAGAGCACGTTAAGCCGTCGATCCAGGCTGCCATGAACATCTATGGCAGTCGTTATTGGGAAGTCAGTAACCTCTAATATCCTGACACTGATCTAGCTTTAGGGTATCGTTAGCCTTCGGGTTGCGGAGGTCAGATGACAGTCGCTCCGAGTAAAAACTGATATCCAGTCAAATCCGATTAGAATAGAAAGCCGACCCCAAGTGACTTGGGAATGATAAAGGCTACGGAGAAGAAGACTCTGCCTACCCCTTAAGGAATAAAGACAGGTGTAATACAGTCACATTTCAGCAGTGATGTATTTAGGTGCCTCGTACTAGCGGCAAGCCCGTTGTCGTCAACCAGGCACGGTTGGACACTATAACCTGCAGCTGAGATTTTATTTGATACAAAACCACAATAACTATAAATTTGGCAGCCTCGATGGCGTAGTGGTTAGTGTAACCGACTGCCACGTCTGAGGTCGCGGGTTCGATTCCCGCACAAGTCAAACATTTGTGTGCATGACCATGGATGTTTGTCTTGGTCTGAGTGTTTCTATGTATAATATGTAATTACAAAATAAAGTATATATGTATGTTTATCCATTGTCTAGTACCCATAGTACAAGCTCTGCTTAGTTTAGGCTAGATGGTGATAGTGTGTATGTGGTAGAATATTATTATATTATTATTATTATTATTGACAAAAAAAAGTATAATGTATGTTTATTCATTGTCTAGTACCCTCAGTGCAAGCTCTGCTTAGTTTGCGCTAGATAGTGTTGTGTGCATGTGATAGAATATTATTAACCCTTGTCCAACCCAGCGATCAAACCCGAGACCTCAAGCACAGCAATCGCATTCACTTTATTTTACAATGCTTTCTTATATGTTACTAGCTGTTAAAAATTCTCTTATATGAAGCAGACGAAGTTGCGTGGAACTAACATTTTCCATTGCTGCTACGCTCCTCTTGGTCGTAGCGTGATGTTATATCCTATAGTCTTCCTCGATAAATGGGCTATCCAACACTAAAAGAATTTTTCAATTCGAACCGGTAGTTCCTGAGATTAGCGCGTTCAACCAAACAAACAAACAAACAATCAAACAAACAAACTCTTCAGCTTTATAATATTAGTATAGATAATTCCATGCTAAACGTATTGTTTACATGTAATATACAATTTGTAGGTCAACCCGCTGATATTAGACATGTTTTAAAAATGCCAGTGTAGCCAGAGGAATTTATACAAATGCCTTCTTTGTGAAAGTACGCATTTCTTGTACAAGCGTTTTCAGGCATGTGGCTTTTATACATACATACATAGATACACGCCTGTTTCCCAGAGGGGTAGGCGGAAACTACGAATTTCCATTTGCTACGATCCTGGCACACTTCTCTGGCTCTCATATTTTGGACTCATATCTTGCCCAATAGACTTACTATATTTAACTATTTTTTTGTAAATTGCATTGGCGTCAATTTGAATGAAAGTATATACATATTTTTTTACGACAAAATAACTGGAAAGTTTTTTTTCTCTAGCCTCTTGTCCACTCGTGGTCTCAGATGGGCGTTCCCCTTTCCTCACCGTTAATTTTATTGTCTTTATAATCACATTACAAAATATCTTTTATGCAAAAAGTCACTGTGAATCCTTACCTCACTCAGACCTCTATAAAATGGAACCTATTCATCTTATAACAAAACCAGTCTAACTTGACCCGGACACAATTTTTCCAGCCTAAAAGAAAATATCTGTAAAAAGCTCTGAAGAATTTTAGATACATGACGAATTTCAGGAGTCAAAAAATGCCCGAAGCGACTCATCAAAGGACTCGATATTGAGGAAATAATTGAATTATTATGCTAATTCAGGACAAATTATAAAGAGAAAATTGAAAGGGAGTGCTTCAATAGGAATATAATTTGGTAGAGAGTTGATACTGATCTATTTGTTTGTAAAGTTGATGTAGACGAGCGGTCTGGACCAAACATTAAGCAAACAAGATTCATATCGTTCAGGCCACCGAAGTAATGCTCGAGAATTACAAAAGTTCCATCTACCAGCAGTTCGCCTTCATAGAACAACTTTGTTAAGTAACTCACGTTATACTTTATTTTAAATTAACTTTAATTTAAAGTTAATTTTTCCCGTGGCTTCGCTCTTTTAGAAACAGTACTTTTTCTGGACGAAATGTACTCTATGTCATTTTCTTTATCCCTGACGACGTGTAGGTATGCGAAATTTCAAGATAATAGGTCGAAAAAGAAATGAGGATGTGAAAGCATAACAAACAAATTTACGCTCGTATTTATAAAGTTAATAAAGATTTTGTTCGTGACTTTGCTTGGTTAGAAACAGCACTTTTTATGTAAGGTGCTCCATGTCCTTTTCTTTACCTCTAATAACAAGTGGATTCGACAATGGTTTAGATTTGATTTTTTGAAGTGAAAACTTCTTTAGCGGCGTTGTGCACTTTTTTGTGATGGGTAATTAATGTTAAACTCGCGTCAGGACACGTGACCTGATCGAAAATTCGTAAGACGGAGGGAGAATTGTCAAACTTGCGTCAGAACACGTGACCTGATCGAAAATTCGTAAGACGGAGGGAGAGTTGTCATGTTTGTGTACGATAGCGCAATAAATGAATATTGTATTTTACCACATAAATGATAGTACTTTTATACTGATAATTAAAGCAATTCGTGCAAAATTATTCCCTAACCTTTCCAATATATCAAAAATGCACAACGTTAATTCAAGTTTTCACTTCTGCCGGCACTCCCGGTGTGCAACTCGTTGCTTTTTTTTATTTTTTTTTGTCGTTTGTACAGGGCCCTGTCTGTCGGGACAGCTAGTTTGACAGTAAAAAGTAAGTAATATATAGAAGTTAGATTGCTGTATCTCCGCTTAAACATATGGTCACTTATGACTAAGTTTAATAAAGTAGGGTTGGTCATCAGATCGTAGGTACATCAAATCTACAAGCCTCTCAAGGCTAGTTTTTATATGTATCTCTGAAAGGGCTAAAATAAATATAAGTAAGTAATATCCTTACTAATATTATAAATGCGAAAATGAGTTTGTTAGTTTGTTACGCTTTCACACCTTAACTACTCAACCGATCAACATGAAATTTTGCATACACGTTGTCAGGGGTACAGAATAGGACATAGGGTATCTTTCATCCAGTAAAAAGAACTGATGCAAACCTAACCTAACCTAACCTACATTTACGCGAGTGAAGCCGCGGGTGAAAACTAGTGATTATATAAATAAAACTAGGCAGCTGTGACAGACAGGCGGACTGATGTATAGACAGATGGACAATCGGCTTGTTAGCCGGCTTGTTGTACGTATGGACAGACACATAAAAGAATGTCTGACGGACTGTCAGATGCATCACATGGATGTACACACATGCATCCATCTAGGCGGATGGTTGGGCAGATGGATGAAAGGACGCATGGACAGAAGGATAGACTGATGGACCGACGCATGGATGGACAGATGAAAGGATAGTTGGACAGATGGATAAAAGTATGGATAGACAGGCTAACCATAAGATGAATGAAAGGAAGGATGGACAAAGGGATGGACGAACTGATGGAAGGTTGCATACAACATGCGACGAACGGTTGTTTCTCTCAGCTCCCAAACAGAACCTTCGAGAACATTACACAAAATGGCATCGATAGTTACTATATTAGTATGGTAACATAAACACATACATATTCAAACTCCCAAAACATCCGAATCACCTGTAGCGTGAACGTAATATTGCTTGCACGTAGTAGGAAGCTGTCATCTTAACAAGTTGACACTTTATAAACTAAGTTATCGGGCTAAACGCGATTCGGTCCCACACGGTAATTGTGTCAGTTATTTGTTCGAGGTGAAGTTCTGACAAGATCTAATCATTTAACGCTCATACATTGATATATTTGCGTATGTAATTATATTTGAACGGGTACATACAGGTTTATTATTACAGGTTTTTTTTTTTATACAACTAAAGTGGCAAACTAAGCATACGGCCCACCTGATGGTAAGTGGTCACCGTAGCCTATAGACGCCTGCAACACCAGAGGCATCACTTGCGCGTTGCCGACCCTTTAGGAAAGGACGTGGGAAGGAAAGGGAGCGGGATCGGGGATAGGGGGTGATTGGGCCTCCGGTACTCTCACTCACCGAACGAAACACAATAGTAGGACTACTGCTATTTCACGTCGGTATTCTGTGAGAGGGTAGTCCTTCCCCGGTCGAGCCGGCCCATTCATGCTGAAATCAGCGAGGCTCTACTACTCAAAAAATTTTTAGGTTTTCAATTATGTCTGACATTTCACAAATTTACAGATTATCTGTCTTTTTCCCGCGGCTTTTTCTTAGTTTTCTTGACCCGGGCAACCGGGTTTTCTTTGTCGATTGAAACATAATTATTATGTTCAAAATTATGTCTCCAAAACAAAACAAGTTCTACGTAAATTATTTCACTAAATGAATAACCAGTAACGAAATTATGTAAAGCTATTATTCATAATTTACACTTCGTAAACTACAAATTTGCAGTGCCATTGTAAATGATTGTTGAAACTTAATTATAATATCATAGAAATACAGGCTAATTCGATCATGGCTACTAAAATATAGTGGAGATAAAACGTTTGAATTTATTTTATATTATAATAATAATAATTTTCTACTACATACACACAACACCATCTAGCCCAAACTAAGCAGAGCTTGTACTATGGGTACTAGACAATGGATAAACATACATATATACTTTTTTTTTTGTAAATACATACATATTATACATAGAAACACCCAGACCAAGACAAACATCCATGTTCATGCACACAAATGTTTGACTTGTGCGGGAATCGAACCCGCGACTTTAGGCGTGGCAGTCGGTTACACTAACCACTACGCCATCGAGGCCGACAAATATATAATATTGACTATCTGTATTGTTTTATTGATTAAATGCAGCTGTTTCATTAGGAATGAGTTCTATTTTCAAGTCGAATATTCAAACAAAGAACACAATTAATCATTTTCAATAGTCACAATGAACTCATAATATTCAAAGGCTAAGGTCACCTCTGCTTTGCGCTGGCAAAGTAGAGGTGACCATTAGAACTGCTCAACCATATGCAGTTAAAATATTGCGTATTCCATGGTATATTAGTATGCTTGCTTGCATTAAATTTAAATTATTAAAATTAAATTGCATGAAATAGGCAACTTGCCTAAAAAGTTATAACCAAAAGGGTGTGTCCATAACCTAGTTTATGTTGGTCCCATCGAAGAACCTGACTGATATAAAGTATCTTATGTGTTATTCGATGGATGATATGGTCTATCAGTGTCCCATATTTTATCCTAAGCCCTTTAGCCGTTTATACGTGATGGAGTTAGAAATATCTTTCTAACCCCAAACTTTCTACAATACATACCGATCAAATCATAAAAACATTTGACACGTTTAAATTATATATTTAGAACTGGCAAGTGGGTCGTTTCTTGTATTCAGTGGTACTATATAAAATATACTGAAGAAATGCTACGTGCGTTCATAAATATGGCTTCGCGAAGGCATCGAAATATAGATGGAATGTCACATTAAGGGGAACTACAGGGAGGACGTGGAAATATGTTCCCATTCATCATAATGAATTACCTTCAAATAAATCAGTACAGGCTTTAGGAAACTGCGTTGAAAATTTGTCGAATTCCGAGTTGGAAAATTCTTAGGGTTCAGCTGTAGAAGTTTGGTGATCAATGGCGATAATAGGTCCTTTGTTCTTTTGGATTTTATTGTTCTGGGGTTTTGATGCAGCTGTTGGTTGAAGGCATTTTTATTTTTTATACAGAGCAGACCACAAAATTCCAATTTATATAAATATAATGGTAGAAATAATGACATTATAATTTGCGCTCATTGGTCTTGTGGCATAAGTTTTTATGTTTGTGGTTTCGACGATTATGTGGTCTAGTGTTGGATAAGGTGTTATTAGAATTTGCTGTTAAGAAATTATCCATACGCCAAGCGTATGTATATTATTAGTTTCATTACCCATTTCGCAACGTAGAGGAAGTTTGTAGAGGAATCTGGAATAGATTTTTGAGATTTCTACGTGATCGCTATTTACCCGCCAGAGAAAAATAAATTAAAGAAATGAGAAGAAAGTAAAAAAGCTGTCCAGGAAGGTTTGTAAGTCTCAAGAATGCCTAATCATTGGGTGAAATGCAATTAATTTTAACTATTCTTTCGTCAACTGGTTGTAGAAGGATGGTGTTTCCCGACGGTAGTCTATTGGTATCGTCACCAAATAATTGGCAACAAAGGGCTCTGCTATGCAGAGTTACATTTAAAGATCTTTTCCATTATTTTATAAGAAAGTTGGAGATGGCTTACCTTATTTAATATCATCCGTACGCAATTTACAATTTTATTGATGCGGGTGGCCCAAGACAACAAGTATACAACAATAATTGATAACAAGTATACAACCATCTTGCACAAATAAATAGATGACGACTACAAAATACTTGACTAAAATCAGCATCGGACCACTTCAGCTCAGAGTCGATCGCAGCGTCAATATGGGGGAATATTGAATTATAACATTAATCCAGCAATCAATGAATTCCATTACGAAGGATATTGAGATGATAATGAAGGCTCATTCCGCGAAATGTCGTTAACGATCGGGTTTTTACCGAATAAACGACTTTTTGTCCTGAAACTCAAGTTTGTGTTGATGGCAGAAATTATAAAGATGTAGGCATAATCAAGAAATGCTGTTTTTTTTAATTTTTTTATACTACTTAGGTGGCAAACAAGCTTACGGCCAACCTGATTGTAAGTGGTCACCATAGCCTATGGACGCCTGCAATACCAGAGGTATCACATGCGCGTTGCTGACTCTTTAAGTAAAAAGGAAATGGGAAAGAGAAGGAGCGGGAAGGGAAAAAGAGGGTGATTGGGCCTCCGGTACTCTCACTCACCAAACGAAACACAACAGTAGGAATACTGCTATTACTATTGTTATTGCTACCCTTTCACAGAATATCGAGATATTTTGTGAGAGGGTAGTACTTCCCCGGTCGAGCCGGCCCATTCATGCTGAAATCAGTGAGGCTCTACTACTCTAAAAATTCTTATTGACAGAATTGGTAGTTCATTGTTGTATATGTTTAGCAATTCAAGGATGCATATTTTTTTAAATTCTAGTTTTAATATTTGGCGGATTAGTATCTCAGATAATAATAATATTAGCCCTGTTACAAATTTCCCACTGCTGGACACGGGCCTCTTCTCAGTGTGAAAAGGTTAAGGCCGTAGTCCACCAAGGTGGCCTACTGCGAGTTGGCAGACTTAACATATTTTCGAGAACATTATAGAGAATTTTCAGACATTAAGGTTTTCTCAAAATGTTTTCCTTTGGCGTTACAACGAACCATTATTATGCGCGCCTTGGGATCGACCTTGAGACCTCTGCGTGGCAGTGCAACGGTCTTACACGTAAATGTCAGTAGGTATATAACAGTGGGATACTAATTCAATAAAATATTAACATGCCTTCCAATAGTTTATCATGTTTGCAAAGACATACACACCATATAATGGTTCAATCTCACATGAGGCAAATTCTAAAATGATCCTCCTTCGTGTAATGGAAAAACCAAAAACCTCAGCCGTTTCTTCCACTCCAAAGCCTTTCTTATCAGTCGGTAAACCTTTTCACACGATCAGGAACCTCCAGTATTTTGTGCACCGTTATTTTTTACAGCCTAAGGTCCCTTGTACCGTTGGGATGCTGTCTCGACTTTATTTATTTTTATTACGCTGGGATACTACGAGAAGTCGCTGCGTTATCACTTGTTTGGTGAACGAGTGAGTAATGGAGACGAACCGAGATTTATTAGCATTTTTGTGGAGTAACGTTAAATGATAGCTATTGTAAGGGTTCTCGATTATATCTACTATAATTATTTTTGAAGGAGGTCCTTGTCTGCTGTTATTTAAAGCATATTTACCTGCCTTTAACCTATTGAGTCACAGCGGCACACCAGCTTTATGGTTATATCTGGTTTTCTGACACTTGGCAGTCTACAAGAAAAAAATCAACGGGTTGCACTCCGGGAGTGCCGGCAGAAGTGAAAACTTGAATATTAACGTTGTGCATTTTGATATTTTGGAATGGTTAGGGAATAATTTTGCACGAATTGCTTTAATTATCAGTATAAAAGTACTATAATTTATGTGGTAAAATACAATATTCATTTATTGCACTATCGTACATAAACATGACAATTCTCCCTCCGTCTTACGAGTTTTCGATCAGGTCGAAAATTTTACGCGAGTTTAACATTTTTTACCCATCACAAAAAAAGTGCACAACGCCGCTAAAGAAGTTTTATTAGTTTCCAAAACTAATAAAATTATAATCACGTAACAAAAGTCAAACTGTAACACTGCTTAGGTACATTGGTAAGACTTATAAATCTGGTACAATCGTAACTTCTTCAAGTCGAAACATGAAAAGTTTCCATAGTAACTACGGCTGAACATGATATAAGGATTAGCCGCATATTGTTGTGGCCAGTATATTTCACGTAGCCCCAGGTTATCTGAACAAAGCCTTTGTACGTCCATAGTAAAATAACTTCGACAACACACCTGAATTTTGTATCGGCCTCGAGTAAAATAATTGAAATGTTTCCAAAATATAAGGAAGCGAATTTTCTTTATGACGTCACCTTTTATCTTAGTAACTACCTTAAAATATGTATAAACAGTATATCTGGCAACTCCTATACCTCCTATTTAAACTGTCCTATTGCTGGATATTGGCCTCTTTTTAGTATGAGAAGTATAAAAGAAATTGTCCATTGTACTGACCCACCATGTGTTGGCAGACCTCATTTATCTTCGAGAATATTCTGGATGACTTTCAAATGTGCCTTACGACGTATTCACCGTAAAAGCAAACAATAATACGGCCTCGATGGCGTAGTGGTTAGTGTAACCGACTGCCACGCCTGAGGTCGCGGGTTCGATTCCCGCACAAGTCAAACATTTTGTGTGCATGAACATGGCTGTTGGTCTTGGCCTGGGTGTTTCTATGTATAATATGTATATATTTACAAAAAAATAAAGTATATATGTATGTTTATCCATTGTCTAGTACCCATAGTACAAGCTCTGCTTAGTTTGGGCTAGATGGTGTTGTGTGTATGTGGTAGCATATTATATATATTATTATTATTATATAATTATTATTATATAATTTACTAGCTAAACCTGACCACATTTCGCTGTGGCACAGTCTAATATTTATTGTTAGGAACGTAAATACAATTATTCTATTTACCGTTCCCGTGGGATATTCGGGATAAAAAGTGGATTCCAGTAAGTATCGAATTGTTTAATTACACGGTAGAGTCGATTAGAGCGCGTACCAAAAAGTTTGGGTCCTCATATCTCTGCCGAACGACCAAGGCATGGAATTCTCTGCTTTCCTTCTTCCTTCAATCCTGGGTTCTTTAAGCGGGGCGTGAAAAAGCATCTTCTCAGGCCGTCAAAGTAGAGACCTCAACATCGCCTCGGCTACTGTGGGGGCGATGTGGAGGCCACTGCTCTTAGACCACACGACTACTTACCATCAGGTGGAGTGTGATCATTTTGACAACAAAAAAAATATATAAAAAAAATAAAAAATAAAAAATTGTCTTCAAAACTACAACGAAGTAGGCATCAAATAGCCAGCTGGCTTCCTCTCTTTGAAACCAGTTACCCGAAAGTGTATATTTCATCCAGTTATACTTTACAGTTTGTACGCTTGTGCGCTAATTGCTTGTAATTCAAAACCTTAAAGGATTAAAAACAGACATTTGGAATTGCATATTTTGTTACTAACGAAACCCGGCCATGTTTCGCAGTAGCTCTGATATTTTTAATCGTCGATTTTCGTGTGAATTTCGGTATAAAAGTATATACATACATAGATTCACGCCTGTTTCCCAGAGGGGTAGGCAGAGACTACGGATTTCCATTTGCTACGATCCTGACACACTTCTCTGGCTTCATTCACTTTCATTAAAAGTATATAAAACAGTCTTATAATAGAAATGCAGCGTTGTGTAAAAAAACTCACGTTAAGCCACATATTTTTCGAGGTACACAGACTTACGAAGAGTAAATCTTTAAATATATATATCTTCTGTGCGTGTTTTTGTAATTAAACTCCTCCTAAACGGCTGGACCTGTTTTTTTTGTTGTGTACGGGTCAACGTCTTTCGGGTCAGCTAGTTTTATATAAAAAGATTTATATTATTTAACTACATTAAAAAAAGATTAAATAAATTAAAAAGATTGAATGAGTAACTTGCTTTTGAAGAATTACGTATTGTTTATATATATATTTTTTAAACCGGCATTCGTTATTTTATTATTTAGCTGTTCCTTATTTAGATATTCTTAGTAGGTAGTAACTCGAAGTCTGGATAAATTTGGTTCCTAAGATGTGAAACTTGAGGGATACCTGATAAAATGTGGTTCTATATATCTTTATACATTTCAAGTGTATTATATTTAAAAAAAATATGTAATTACAATTTCAATACATACCTACTTCATTTTATTTGAATATCATTATGTTGATATAGTTTATGTATACTTGTAGCTTAGTTTCCTGGCTTCTCAGGATCTTACCTACAAAAACCTTGCATTTTTGGTGTGATAGCAATTATCATTTTCAGGACCATAAATAGATATCTTCAAGCGTGATCTCAATAAAAAAATACATACATACATAGATTCGCGCCTATTTCCCAGAAGGGTAGGCAGAGACTACGGATTTCCATTTGCTACGATCCTGACTCATTCCTCTGGCTTCATTCACTTTCATCACATTCCTCATACATGCCCGTCGGTTCAAGGTGCTCTTAACCTGGCCTTTATCCAGAACGCCGCCGATTTGATCGAGAAACGTTCGCCTAGATTTTTCCTCTTGCGACTGGTCCATTTACACTAGCCTTATAAACTTTCTTAGTCAGTCTTTCCTCGTCCATTCTTTCTACATGTCCAAACCAGCTTAACATACCCTTTTCTATTCTTGGCACTATATCCACTTTCATGCCTCATCTCTCTCTAATCACACTATTCCTTATTCTACCTTTCAGACTCATACCACAATTATGCTTCTCAGCGCTCTCATTTCTACAGTATTTATTCTGCTCTCATGCTTGTTTTGCTGTACCCAACTTTCACTTCCATACATAAGTGTGGGCACTAATAGTCCTCTATGAACAGCTAAACGTGCCTTTTCGGATACATTTCGACTGTTTATAAAAGCGCGTAGAGCTCCATTGTATATAAATGACTTATACATTGATATATACATATTTGTTTTTTATGGTGTAAGCTATTAAACGGATTTGAATAAAACTTGGCACACGGTTAAACCATGTTCTGGATTACAGGATATTTTTTGTCCCAGTGTTTTCGTGAGATTAAAGCGAGTGATGCCGTGAGCAGAAACATATACGTCAAAATGGCAAAGTGCCACATTTATAATACGATAGTTTACGACTTTAATAGAATTTGTTATTCTATAACAAATATTTTAGATTGGTTTGTTGAGAACATATAAACAATTATACTATAACCTATTTCTAAAATGGCGATTTTAATGGACTTAACCCAGTTATAGAATTTGCAAGGGATACGGAATTACAAGGGGAGAAACTGAAGAATTGAGCCAAATGACTGTTTTTGTTGGGAATGCCCCACGCACCCCAACTTGCAGCCTTTATAACGTCTCAACAACTGCTATTATACATCGCAAATGCGTTTGTTTGTTTTGTACTTCCTAATGTCTGAACTGCTAAATTGATTGCATCCAAAATTTAGTCGGGGGAAGATAAAGAACTTTGTAATTTTTTTAATGGACGTAAATAGTAACTTAACAGTAGGATGAAAGCAGAGATAGCTTAGTTGGACCGTTGTACGGCCACAAAAAAGCCTGTTGTCATAAAATTAATGCGCGAAAGTTGGGGATCGAAGAGGTCTCCATGATGTGAGTAGTTTAGTTTTTACTTTGCACCAAATAATGGTAAATCTCAAAAAACCATTTAAAAACATAATATAAATGGACTATTTTAGCGGTGTTTGCAACAAATTGCTACTTTTATGAGCTGATTTAATAGATTTTTTGTGAATTTTCTTGAAAACTATATATGTATTTACAAAAATAAAATAAGTATATATGTATGTTTATCCATTGTCTAGTACTCATAATACAAGCTCTGCTTAGTTTGGACTAGATGGTGTTGTGTGTATGTGATAGAATAATAGAATATTATTATAATACGATAGAAGCAACGAAGGAGCTTCATATTCAATCGGCACATTATTTTTGTTCTGATATCGTTTTGGCGATTTTTGAAACTATACTCCTCATATGTGAATTCAGTCAACCGCCACTGTGAAGGCGTAGTAGACTTTAGAATGACTCCATCTCATACTGGGTATAGGCATTTTCCTAAGAGTAACAAAATATATCTTTAATTCAGACACCAAAAGCATCTGTGGACGCCCAGAAGCGTTGAAAAGCTCAAGCCTAGTTCTTGGCAATCTTTATTGTAGTAGCTTTTGCCCACGGCTTCACACAAGCACAGTACTTTTTTCTGGATAAAAGTAGGTACCCTTTATTCTTTTCTGTACCGAACTCCAGGCACTCACACTCACATTCGCATTTATGACATTAGTTAGGATTAGGATGCCAGAAAGCGTCGTGTCCACTTTCTTTGTTATCTATACGTTTTGTTTGATAAAGATAACATAAAGTTAAAGCTTTATTTACTCAAATAAATAATTACGGATGAATATTAATTACATTGACCCAAACTACGCCGTGCCTTGTCTTGGGCGCTTTTTACTTCATGTATTTTGGGTACATTGTTCTTTGTTTGATAATATATTGTTAGTTGCGGAATGCGACGTAAACAAGTAACGTCACGAATCATCCGATCGAACGTGCTATAAAAGCGCGCTCGGCGCGCAATGACTCACTTTGACATCGAGCGGCGGACGGAACGGACGTGCTGTGTGATCGCTGTTGGGTGATATCAACTATTTCTTACTTTATTTGCTAATGCATTTCTTGAATAAGTCAATGATTATTTAAAGGTTAAAATGCGTCTGTTATTTTTTTAAGCTGTTTCACATCCGATTCCTAACATCAGAAGTGGGATAAAGATTCCTTTGCTCACAAGTAATAGAACTAGGTTCTGGCGTTTACAAATAAAATGAACACAGCACATCGTTCTCAGTAAGGTAAGGTCTAACTACGTGAGGCTGTCACGTAATATTTGAGGACGGCCGAACGGTTACGCGTGAATCGAGTAGAGCAACAAGTCATCCAGCAGCTTCCGCACTACCGCTATGAGTTGGAGCTCTTGGCGGGGTCCTATGGCAAGAGGATCCAAGCAGCTGCTGTGGCGCGCGTGGTGCGCGAGCGCGCGGCGGCGCTAGCATCTTTTGTCAAGTGGCTCATATCCGGTGACGTCATGGTGCATGTCGTGCAACCGGAGCGGACATGCGAATCAGAGATGCCTCTGTCCAGGACACGCGAATCAGGGATGCCTCTGTCCGTGTGATAAAGTAGACAAGCGAATCAGAGATGCTTCTGTCTACTAGTTTAAAGTGTAGATGTGCGAATCAGAGATGCCTCCATCTACCTTAGGCAGCGGGGACGCCTTCTGCCTAATCTGTTCACAGCGTGCTGTTCAAGGACCGCAAACTGAACTACGCGCGCAGCGTGGCGCACCCGTTCGTGGGCGACTACGTGCGCCTGCGCGCGTCGGCCGCGTGGCGCCGCGGGCTCGGCGCCGCCGGCGACCGCTACGTCGTGTTTGCCGACGTCGTGGGCAAGGTGGCGCGCTCGACGGGGCGCGTGGCGCGCTGCCTGTGCGTGGTGTTGACGGGCGCGCTGCTGCTGCTGGAGGCGCGCTCGCTGCGCCTCAAGCGGCGCGTGCCGGCGCACGCCGTGTGGCGCCTGTCGCTGTCGCCGCACGCCGGCGACCGCTACGTCGTGTTTGCCGACGTCGTGGGCAAGGTGGCGCGCTCGACGGGGCGCGTGGCGCGCTGCCTGTGCGTGGTGTCGACGGGCGCGCTGCTGCTGCTGGAGGCGCGCTCGCTGCGCCTCAAGCGGCGCGTGCCGGCGCACGCCGTGTGGCGCCTGTCGCTGTCGCCGCACGCCGACGACCTGCTCGTGGTGCACGTGCGCGCCTGCGCCGTGGACGCCGACGAGCTGTCGCAGTGCTCCTCGCGCGACGCCGCCGACGCGCCCGGCTGTCTCTTCGGGGTGAGCGTACCGCACGCGCACTTCGACACGGCGCACTTCGACACGGCGCACAGTTAAAGAAGAGTGGACGCCGGTTACGTGTGCCTTCTTCACTGGTGGTGAGTGGTTTAGCCACGTGCGCTTGCCCGATGGCAGCTACCTATGGCGTGAGCAGTATTTCTTAAGGGAGGTTACGTACCTCGCAACCACTTGCGCTTGCCCCACTGCAGCTTCCTATGGTGTGTGTTGGCAAACTATACTAGCTGGCATAGCGTTGCTATGGGGGACATCTCATTAGTTATGATTTCTGAATATGTTTTGTGAAACTATTGGATAGCAATGTTCATGCACCGGTCATGGCTGTTTGAGTGCACGCTTACGGTTGTGACGCGGGGCTGTTTATTGTTATCACAAATGGGGTATACGAACTTGGAGCCTAGGCCTACTAGATTGAAGTGAAAATGAGGAACCAAATTCTACACTGAGACTGCCAGTCAGGTTAGGCAGGTTCATCTTCCAGATCTGACGAGGACGTCAGAGTGTCAGGAGAGGCCGTGTTAGTTGCGGAATGCGACGTAAACAAGTAACGTCACGAATCATCCGATCGAACGTGCTATAAAAGAGCGCTCGGCGCGCAATGACTCACTTTGACATCGAGCGGCGGACGGAACGGACGTGCTGTGTGATCGCTGTTGGGTGATATCAACTATTTCTTACTTTATTTGCTAATGCATTTCTTGAATAAGTCAATGATTATTTAAAGGTTAAAATGCGTCTGTTATTTATTTAAGCTGTTTCACATCCGATTCCTAACAATATATAGTAAGATCGCTACGTTTTAACCGTGCCGTTATCTTATAACGATTTTATGTGACCTGCGCTGGAAATGATGCGACATCTTTAATGGCTTTATTACTTTCCATAGATGCGTTGAAGCCTCACCGCTATAAACAAAGCCTCATCATATCCTAACTTCCTAACTAATATTATAATAGCGAAAATGAGTTTGTTTGTTTGTTACCTTTCCACGCCTAAACCACTGAACCGATCATCCTTAAATTTTGCTTATACGTTGTCAGGTGTACAGAAACGAACATATGCTAGCCAGTTGCACTCACTGATCGGTAAACGATTAGCGAGATTAAGCAACACTGGATGCGGTCAGTCTATAATTTCTTCATCAACTTTCATCCCGAAAAAAATTACTGTTCTCGAGGTAAACAACAAAAACGTTCTTATGATAATAGATGGTGCCACGTTTCTTTCGAATCATGATTGAATTATATTATTACAAGCAGAATACAACCCGAATTGATTGTCAAATTCTAAATTAACGCGAGCGAAGCCGCGGGCAAAAGCTAGTCTTAACAATATTCCAAGATATAAACAGTTATTTTTTGTATAAGCTCACCAAGCTTCAAATTTGAAGTTCAGCTATTAAACTCATAGATAGCTGGATCTGACATCACTCAAAAGTAAGAACGAAAATATCCATTACAAAATAAAATACATAAAATTTTTCTGTAAAAGATACCTGTATTGTTAAAAGCTTGTCAAAACTCACCTCTTATGAAGGTGCACCGAATTATCTCGTTAATTTTAACGTGGGGACTTGAAGTGACATCGTGTGACGTAGCAATGGCCGGATCGCTGAGCCGTGACGATTTTCCACTTCGTTACGCGTCTTGTGTCAACAGATACGCACTCGGCTATAAAACGCCACGATCGGGACGCTGGCAACAAGATCTATTCCTCTCTACAGTTATGAATATATTTTTGTTTTAATAATGTTAATCCTGTTTTATAAGATTGCCAATTTAAAGTATTTCAAACGCATAATTAAAAAAATGTGAGGCCATAAACTGGATGAGTGGGCGGCAGCTGCATATTTCAGCAGTATATTTCTGTTACTGTTCAACTGAGTTGTTAAAAGCAGCGACGATAGCTCAGTGGGGAGACCAACAGACTGCAATGCAGAGAATCTGGGGTTCGAACCCACGTCGCGCACCTCTGACTTTCGGAAGTTATTATGACTTTTCGAAATTATGTGCGTATTGATTAACAATTATCGCCTGCTCCGTGCATCGGAGAGCACATTAAGCTGTTGGTCCCGGCTGCCATAAACATCTATGGCAGTCGTTATTGGAAAGTCAGTGCCCTCTAATATTCTGACGCTGGTCTAGTCTTAGGGCATCGTTAGCCTTCGGGTTACGGAGGTCAGATGGCAGCCGCTCCGTGTTAAAACTGATATCCAGTCAAATCCGGTTAGACTAGAAAGCCGACCCCAAGTGACTTGGGAATAATAAAGGCTAGGGAGAAGAAGATTTATGTTACTGTTCAAAACTTATCAATTTTTTGGTACGTAGTAAATCAGTAATTAAACTACTTCGTATATCAGACGGTACAGCGACGATAATGAAAGTCTGAAACTAAATAGGATTATTTAGTTACAAGTCAACTTATGATTATATGGCTTGTGTTGCGTTTAGCAATAAGTATTGAAGCCAGACCATTAGTTATTTGATAGTTTAGTATTTTGTTTTTTATACAACTAAGGTGGCAAACGAGCATACGGCCCACCTGATGGTAAGTAGTTACTGTAGCCTATGGACGCCTGCAACACCAGAGGCATCACTTGCACATTGCCGACCCATTAGGAAAGGAAGTGGGAAGGAAAAGGAGCGGGATGGGGGAAAGGGGGTGATTGGGCCTCCGGCACTCTCACTCACTGAACGAAACACAACAGTAGGAATACTGCTACTTCACGTCGATATTCCGTGAGAGGGTAGTCCTCCCCCGGTCGAGCCGGCCCATTCATGCTGAAATCAGCGAGGCTCTACTACTCTTACTTACTTTACTCTTAGTTGAGTAAAACAGCAAAATACAAGAAGTAGGCAGACCGTATGTTTGTTTGCGAACTTAGTTATATGAAGACATCAGCCTGAAGGTGAAACTGAGGAACAAAAAGACACATAAGTTATTTATTTCTCGAAGTAAATTACGGGCATAGAAACAATGTGTTGAAAGTCGGCAGCTAAGCTAGCGAGCAAAAAGTAATTTCAGCACATAGCCCAAATAAGTTACTGACCATTAATTCTAATAGACAAATTGCCGTAATTAGTTCACTAAAAGGTTTTCTCATAGGAATTAACAATGAACATATCTCATCATTCATAATTTTCCTCCATAGTTATAATTAGTTACATTAGAGATATATGATTATTACCTTAACGTTTAATGTGTGCTATATAACTAACATATTATTGTACTAGCTGTTACCTGCGACTTCGTCCGCGTAGATTTTAATTAAAAAGTGTTTGTCTCCGCGGAACCCTATTTTTTTTCTAAAATCAAAGTAGTACTCCTTATAACATCAGCTATCTGCCAGTGAAAGTCCCGTCAAAATCAATTCAGGCGTTTTGGAGATTAGCCGGAACAAACAGACAGACAGACAGACAAAAATTTTAAAAATAGATGTTTTCGTATAGTTTATATACTTTCATATGCATTAGATAAAAAGCTGTTATTTTGACATTACAAACAGGCACTTCAATTTTATTTATTTGTATTGATGTATAGATGATTGTATTTCGTATAAAAGTGTATAAATGGCGCAATGGTTTAAAAGCGGCATGCCACTACCATTGCACTAAGTGTTGTGGGTTTAATCCACGAATAATTATTCCGTGACTAGATTTTTATGTCCGATATTTCAATAGTTGTAAAATCCCTACGACTCTGGAATTAATAAACCACAAATGCAGTATTTTTACTCATTGAAAAAACATTTTAAATGTATTAAATAATGAGAGCAGACAAAATAAGTGAAATATTGTTATTGGTCATTCACGAACGGCGCGCGCACCGTTTAATATGTTAAGACTGCGCCGAGCGAAATGTGCCAAAACAGGCGGTCACAGTTAAGTGAATAAAATCAACACTTTTTGTTTAATACAAATATAAAATATACATTTACCATAACAATTAATGTGTTTACAATTACTTCGTGTAAAACTTAAAATAATTAATATTTTCGCCTACAAAATTACGTAAATTTGCACGAAAAATGCAAAAACGTAAGCTCGTGTTACGTGACTTTTAGATTATAAATAACAGTAGAAATCTATCCTACTTTACAGCTTAAACGAAACATAAATAGTTATATTACAATTTGTCCGTCCCAAATATTTAAGTTATTGGTTTTAAGTTTTTGATAAATATAATATATCTTTATTGTCATAAAGATATATTATATTTATCAAAAAAGTACTTCAAATCCTCCATACAATTTAACTATGGGGGCCGCGCGCCGATTTTAATATCGAGCTCTGTCATTCAGTCCAACCGCGTCTTACGCTCGGCGCAGTCTTAACACAATATCTGTGGTTTATAATTATAAAATAATGACTTTGTGCGTTTGAACACCACAAAGAAAGTTAAATCAAGCGCGATTTCTACAGCCCGAACACTCTTTCTTGAACCTACGACTTTGTAATTTACATATTTCCTGATAGAATAAAGTAATTTTTGTCTTTTAGTTTTATTTAACAAAATCTTTAAAACATATATTTTGATTCCAATTTATTTTTTACTTTTAGAATTGTACAATATGTTCATTGATTTTTCTTTATAATAAACATATTTTATAGTTTTGTAACAATGAAAATATCAGACCTGTATATAACCTGTCCAGTAGGACAGGTTATATACAGGGTCCAGTAGTAACTGGGCACAGGACTTTTTTCAGTGTGAGAAGAGTTAGGCCATCACGCTGTCCCAGTGCGCTTTCACAGAATTCATACATCTTCGCGAATATTATGGATCACTCACATACATACGTAAACAGTTAAAACTGCTTTATTAAACGCTGCGTTTTAAAAGGTGGCGCGACGGTTGAGTGGTTAACAGCTAGTGCGTATCGAAGCAACAAGCTTCTATAATATTCTTTTATCAGGTTCAGTTATTCCTGTCAGTGTTAATCTCCATATCATTATGTGTGTTTATGTTTACCGCTCGCGATAATAAACATTACCAAAAGTGTTTGGGTTTATAAACAAACGTAATCTATCTTTTCGTCTGTGTATTTTCATAGTGTGAGCTGGAGGTCTAGAATAAACATATTGGCAGTTTTTTTCAATTGGAAAGTAATAGGAATTCTATTATCTGAAAAGTGCCTTAAGGCTAAATTAAAGCCTATTTAAACCTGAGCGGTATTCGCTGCCGCTGTGGATAGAAGTGCCTGCCGCGCGGGTTTCACTCAGGTATTTAGTATCAACTCTACCCACAAGGATAGCGAAATCCGCTTTGGTGTGAACAGTAATATTACCGCATACCCACTCGGTTTTCTCTACCGCAGACGGTAGCGAATACCGCTTAGGTTTGAACAGGCCTTTACACTGTCTGAAGCGGAAGTAAGACGCATATTTAATCCTCACAGAAGAGAGGTAGACAATATCTAAGTAAGAACGATATCCTAATTATTATTACTAGCGGTCGCCTAGTGCTCAAAATTCGACCAGTTTGCCTGTAAGATATTGCTGATATATGTAATTATATATTGATACATGTAACCATAGTTTCGCGCTTTGACTGCGTGTGTCAAATGCATGGCTGTGTGCGTGTAGTGTTTTTTAATTAATTTAATGTATTTTTACACATAAAAATATATTAGCATTCGTCACTTCTTCTCTGTATAAACTATAAGTGTGCGAAATTTCATACTCCTCCGTCCGCCCAATTTTCGTAAAAAGGGATCCAGTTTTCGCTGCACGTATTAATATATAGATATGTTTGTTTATTTGGTTTTAATTGTGTGTGCTCTGTACGAAATAAACAAATTTCTTTCTTTCTTTCTTTCATTCTAACTAATATTTTATTTTTTATTATACCAACTAATATTGTAAATGAGAATGTGAGTTTGTTTGTTTGTTTATTTGTTACGCTTTCACGCCTTAATTACTCGGTCGAGCGTCATGACATTTCGCATACACGTTGTCAGGAGTATAGAAAAAGACATAAGGTACTCTTTCTGGAAAAAGAAATACGTTCCACTTATTGACAAAATCTACATTGTATTGTCGCGAGCAATGCCGCGGACAAAATCTAGTCAATAAATAAATGGTATTACTTGCTGCTATTACAGTTTCTTGACAGAAAATCTCATTAAAAATGTGTCAGAGAAGCGAACTAGAGATCTCGGGTACGGTAGCCTCGTTCTACCAATGTGCCATCACAGCAGACTCTTGGCGATCTGCTATACTTTGAGCAAAATCTCAGGTTGTAACTTAATTATATATATTTTTTTCTATGCTTCTAAGTTGGCAAACAAGCATACGGCCCACCTGATGGTAAATGGTCACTGTAGCCTATGGACGCCTGCGACACTAGAGGCATCACTTGCGCGTTGCCGACCCTTTAGGAAAGGAAGTGGGAAGGAGAAGGAGCGGGATGAGGGAAAGGGGGTGATTGGGCCTCCGGCACTCTCACTCACCGGACGAAACACAACAGTAGGAATACTGCTATTTCACGTCGATATTCTGTGAGAGGGTAGTCCTTCCCCGGTCGAGCCGGTCCATTCTTGCTGAAATCAGTGAGGCTCTATTTATTACATTGTCATGCGGTTTTAACTTGATAGGTGGGGATCAGGAAGTTTATAACCCATATACGCGGTTGCTCGACGCTTATTGGCTGCCATATCAACTTAATTCCCTCATATAGTCTCGAAACACGTGTCGAAACATTACCTATTTATTTTGGATGTGGGTATTGCAAATTGAGTAACAACCTTCAGTGTGACATAGGGTTTCGATGTTGGTAAGCTTTTTATTCAACTTATTGTATACTAGCTTTTGCCCGCGGCTTCGCTCGCGTAAATTTAGAATTTGACAATCAATTCGGGTTAAACACTGTTTGTAATATAATTCAATGATGATTCGAAAGACAGGTGGTGCTTTCTATTATCATAAGAACGTTATGGTTGTTTTCCTCGGGAACAGTAATTTTTTTCGCGATTAAAAGTAGCCTATGTCTGTTTCTGTACACTTGACAACGTATATGCAAAATTTCAGAATGATCGGTTCAGTGGTTTAGGCTTGAAAAGGTAACAAACAAACAAATTCATTTTCGCTTATATAATACTAGCTTTTGCGCGCGGCTCCGCCCGCGTGGTACCTACATCAATAAAAAGTATATCTGTACCAAATTTCATCTAAATCGGTTGAGTGGTTTAGGCGTGAAAAGGTAACAGACAGATAGACAGACAGAGTTACTTTCGAATTTATAATATTAGTAACGATTAGTTAGGACTAGATGTTCCCGCGGTTTCACCCGTTTATGATAACTACGCCACCCCCATGGATCGTAGCGTGATGTTATATAGCCTATAGCCTTCGTCGATAAATAGGCTATCCAACACTAAAATAATTTTTCAAATCGAACCAGTAGTTCCTGAGATTAGCGCGTTCAAACAAACTCTTCAGCTTTCTAATATTAGTATAGATATGACATCATTTAACTGTCTGTAACTAAAAAGACCCTTTGCTTGAATAAAGGAACTTGACTTAGATGTACTGTTCATTTCATTGCTATGTTTAACGTGTCTATGTTTTAAGACCTGAGGCTATTATTATCATTTACTGGGCATATTTCAAAATTCGATTCTATTACTGAGAATTTCATAACAGAAAAAAGCATAGAACGAAGTCCGACTTGAAAACTGAACCCAGGATATTGCGATCCAAGCGTAAGCATAAACTTATGCCTCGGTCTCAATAAAGCGGACCAGAATAGGTCCAGAATGAATGCTTCTATGACTAATGCATTTCTGACTACAGTTATAAAAAATGTATAATCTTGAAGCGAACGAAGGCATTACTTTAACACTTAAGTTCTCACGCAAGTGGCTTCTAGCAAGCCTCATTTATTTTATTTCCTGCACTTATTCCTTAGAGCGTTTACACTACGAGCGTTATACCATTTTACGTACCAAACCAATAAAGATGAAAAGTTGTACATAAAATAAAATTTAGGCAGTCTTTGGGGACTGCCAATAGAAGTGAAACTTTAATCCTTAATCATAAACACTTCTTTATAAACCAAAAATAATTCAGATATGGAAACCGTTCGGTGACGATGACGCGAGTTCCATGATTTTTGTTCATCCAAGAAGTGCTCAACGCGCCTAAAGAAGTTTTCACTTCAAAAAATATGTGTATGTATATGATGGTTTAACGTCATGCTACTATTAGCATGACATTAAACCATCATGTACATACACATTTTTTTTTAAATGTAGAGTGGTAAAGGCGAAAGTAAAGCTTCGCAATTTTAAAGGCTTCTGAACGAGCAACGTCATTACACAATAATTATTACTAGCGGTCGCCTAGTGCTCGAAATTCGACCAAAGTTTGCCTGTAAGAAATTGCTGATAATATATGTTATTATATAGGTATTGATATATGTAACCATAGTTACGCGCTTCGACTGCGGGTGTCAAATGCATGGTTGTGTGCGTGTAGTGTTTTTTCAGTAATTTAATGTATTTCTAATGCATATTTTATATAAATATTAGAATTCGTCACTTCTTCTCTGTATAAACTTTAACTGTGCCAAATATCATACTCCTCCGTCCGCGCAATTTTCGTAAAAAGGGGTACAAAGTTTTTGCTTCACGTATTAATATATAGATAATGATAGCTGCCGCACCAGGGATAAATCCCGTTTTTCCTTTTACAAACATTCAAACAACAACAACAATAATAATGTGCAATCTGTAATAATGTTAGGTGACTATAACGCGCATCCAGGGGAGTTGTTCGGCAATGAGTTGCATAATTTTTGTGTGGAACAGTGCTGGACGTGTGTGGACTTGGACCTATTACCGCATCACATATATAAGCGATGCGCACGGCTGCCAGCGCTGGCTCGATCACTGCGTAGTGACCGAAGCCGCGAGGCGTATAATTGTTAGTGCTAGTGTATTGTATGATACGTATTGGTCCGATCACATGCCAATACAGTTGGAATGTAACTTTAATATTATAAGACCTACCGTTGTTATAACCGAACCTTGTACTAACAATGTTATTTGGGGTGAACGAGCCGCTAGTAATATTGACAAATACAAAGAATTATGTCATGCTAAACTGAGAGAAATTTATTTTCCTGTAGAATTTCAGACGTGCTCAGAGGGTTTGTGTAATGACTGTAGCCACAGAGAAATATTGAACAAAATTTACAATAATATTGTGTGTATACTTTCGGAGGCTGCCCAATGTACTGGCCATGAAAAAAGGGGTAGAAAGCCTAAACATGTAGTTGGCTGGAATAAATATGTTAAACAAGCTCACGGGGAGGCAAGGCTTGCATTTCATTGCTGGGTTATGTCTGGGAAGCCAAAATCGGGAATTGTTTTTAGTAAGATGTGTGAGACTAGAAAAGTATTTAAATCAAAATTAAAATGGTGTCAGTCTAATCAACAACAAATACAGATGGACATCATAGCTGACCAACATAGAAATAAAGACTTTTCTAGGTTCTGGAAGAGTACAAATGGATTGCAGCCGAGGCCTAGCGTCCCCGTTAGTGTAGCGGGGTATAACGAACCTGCTGATATAGCAAATATGTTTGTAAGGCAATTTAAAGTAGCATCTCCTCAAACTGCTTTATCGCGAGTGGTCGATTCTGAAATGCTTACGGGGTTAAATGTTAGATTTTCTGCCAAAGATGTTGATAATATCATTAATAATATGTCAAGAGGGAAATCTCCGGGACACGATCATCTCAGCATCGAGCACTTGCGGAACGCTGGCGTACACCTGCCAAGAGTACTGGCAATGTTCTATACGCTGTGTCTAAGTCACTCCTACCTGCCTGGAGATTTAATGAAAACCTATGTAGTCCCAATTGTTAAAGATAAGACGGGTGATACATCAGATCCTACAAATTACAGGCCCATATCGCTTGCTACCATAATGGCCAAGGTGCTGGACGGTTTGATTGATAGACACATGGCAACCCGTATCAAGCTGAGTGACGCGCAGTTTGGGTTCAGGCCGGGTTTGTCCACGGAAACTGCAGTACTGTCCCTCAAGCACACCGTCCAGTACTACACGTCAAGGAAAACGCCTGTAAATGCGTGTTTTCTAGATCTTTCCAAGGCCTTTGATCTGGTGCTGTATGATTTACTTTGGGATAAACTAGCCAAGGAAACCACAGTGGACGGGGCAATTATATCAATACTGCGTTATTGGTATAATAATCAGACAAATTGTGTTAGGTGGTCGGGGTCAATATCGGATGAGTACAGGCTGGAGTGTGGGGTAAGGCAGGGCGGGCTAACCTCCCCTAGACTTTTTAGCCTGTACATAAATCAGCTGATTGTTGAGCTTAGCAATGCCTATCTTGGATGTCACGTGGACGGAATATGTCTTAACAACATTAGTTATGCTGATGATATGGTGTTGCGAAGCCCATCAATTAGCGCTATGATGAGACTACTCGACATATGCGAAAGGTATGCGGAGGCTCATGGCCTCAGATATAATGTTGCAAAAAGTGAATTACTTGTATTTAAGGCTAGGAATAAACTTTACTCGGATATACCGGAACTTAAGCTTTATGGTAATCCATTAAAACGAGTCACTAGTTTTAAATATCTGGGGCACTGGGTCTCTGATGACCTTAGGGATGACTTAGACATCGAGCGTGAGCGTAGGGCGTTGGCTGTCCGTTGCAATATGTTGGCCCGTAGATTTGCACGAAGTACAAAGCAAGTAAAGGCGATGCTTTTTGCAGTGTTCTGCCAGACCTTCTACACGTGCAGTCTATGGGTTAACTACACGCGGAGGACATACAGCGCCCTGCGCGTACAGTACAACGATGCGTTTAGGATGTTGATGGGGCTGCCGCGCTATTGTAGTGCGTCAGGAATGTTTACCGAGGCGGCAGTAGATAATTTCTATGCGATTATCCGTAAACGATGCGCATCCATCATGCATAGGGTCCGTGGCAGTACCAACAGCATCCTCAGCACGATAGTGGACAGGTGGGATAGCCCCATTATTTGTCATTGGTTGCGGCTTCATAAGCCTGTTGTGTAATTTTATTAATGTGCGATTATCAGGTTAATTTTGTATTATTAATAATTACTAACACTAGCTTGTAAGTTTTTATGTAATACTAACACAATGGATATTAATCTGAAATAAAATTATTATTATTATTATAAGCAGCGCTAGCCTAGTGGGAGACCGTTGGACTGCCACGAAGAGGTCTTAAGTTCGATCCCAAGACGCGCATCTCTGACTTTTTTTCGAAGTTATGTGCAAATGAATAGTTAATTATCGTTTTAAAGGTGAAAGAAAACATCGTAAGGAAACCTGAATGTCTGAGAGTTCTCCATAATATTTTCGAAGATATATAAAATCTGTTAACCCGCACTGGGCCAGCGTGGTGAACTATGGCCTAACCCTCCTCACACTGAGAAGAGGCGCGTGGCCGTCAGCGGAAAAATTTAATACAAATAATAAATTTAATTATATTGTTATTAATAGGCACACAAATATTTATTATCGGTACTATTTGTAGATCATACAAATATATGACCCGTGTAGGACACAAATCCACAATACTCGGCGCAGAGTGAAATGGCAATGGCGAGATGACCACTTAAACCACAACGTCATTCGTTTACTGCGATTAAAAATATGGCTGCAATATTTTCAACTATTGTCCGGCCATCTCAATAACACTTGAATGCGTAGGCTATGCCAAACAGAATTGTATGGCTACATAGCCGAGCTATACGCAATATATGTATAGTCGTGTATTGGACAGTATGTACTATTATTGCTAGCAAAGTCGCCATTTATTATGCCGCGGCTACACATTGGATTCAACTTTGCGTCCAAGCTTGGCTTTAATTTGGGGTGGCCAATACTGAATCAAACTACTGCACCACACATTGGCTTCAATACCGACTTTGCACCATATATTCTGTCCAAGATGCTCGCGCGTTCACCCCTTCTATTCCCCTCGCCTTTGAACTTGTTGAAAAAACTGACTCTTTGCGCGTCGGTGTTGGACACAGGATGGTGACTGGACGCAATGTTCACATTGTGTCAAAGACTGAACCACACATTGGAGTATTGGCCGCAATAAGCAACATTGGTCCAAATATAACCAATGTGTGGCCGCGGCATTCCTGAAGGAGAATTAAATAAGTTTAATGACATCTCAGACTAACTAAATTGACTCGTTTTAAACGTCATTTTATTTTGCTGCAAGTTTTTTTAAGTTCTTTTTCCGAGGACTCCAATTAACTTCTAATTAAATTTGTTGCGGGTTCCAACTAACTTGGACTTTTCTTAGTTCTCCACAAGCTTCAAATTCTCGGTGTCTTTTATGGACACTACTGCTTAATCTGAATCTATTCATCTATACTAATATTATAAAGCTGAAGAGTTTGTTTGTTTGTTTGCTTGAACGCGCTAATCTCAGGAACAACTGGTTCGATATGAAAAAATATTTTAGTGTTGGATAGCCTATTTATCGAGGAAGGCTATAGGCTATATAACATCACGCTACGACCTACGGGGGCGGCGCAGTAATGATAAACGTGGGTGAAACCGCGGGAACATCTAGTAATAATATATACCAGTAGTGTGCTTCCGATTCCATACCTTCTTACCAAAATATATTATATTTGGCTCTTCTGTGCTTACAAGTACCCATAGATTACGAAATGCTTGTTTTGTAAAGTCACAATAAAATTAAATGAAATTAACTGGCCGAGCAGTTCAGACATGCCATGTTTTAAGTCGACCGGTCGTTTTCATAAACATTTTGCCTAATAAATCAACTTTATTGCTGAACACTGTAATATGTTCCGCGGTATTTTTTATTTATTTTTATAACGTTTTTGTGTAACTAGTAAGTATCTTTTTTATGTTCGAACAACTGACTTTAGAATAATAAATACATATTATAATAATAATATTCTATCACATACACACAACACCATCTAGCCCAAACTAAGCAGAGCTTGTACTATAGGTACTAGACAATGGATAAACATACATATAATACTTTTTTTTTGTATATACATACATATTATACATAGAAACACCCAGACCAAGACAAACATCTATGTTCATGCACACAAATGTTTGACTTGTGCGGGAATCGAACCCGCGACCTCAGGCGTGGCAGTCGGTTACACTAACCACTATGCCAACGAGGCCAAAATATTATAGAATTATTTTACAAATGACTGCATATAAAAATTATAGATCTGCCTCGTGGTGACACCAAATACAGTCGCGTTTCTTACATAATAAACGTGGAAAATACAATTTTGAAGCAGGACTTGAACCGGTTACCTTGACTAACCGTATAGTCGCTTTGTCAACTAAACCATTCTGATGCTAGCATTAAAATAGGACCTAGTTTAGCACATGTCTGATACTAGCTTTCAAATAGGCCATTTAATTAATAGTGCTAGTAATTAGGAAATGTACAACAGGCTTTTCACTTCTATTTACTATCCTGGTTATAGCAGCGATAGCTCAGTGGGGAGACCAACAGACAGCAATGCAGAGGGTTTCGGGTTCGAACCCACGTGGCGCACCTCTGACTTTCGGAAGTTATATGACTTTTCGAAATTATGTGCGTATTGATTGACAATTATCGCCTGCTCCGTGCCTCGGAGAGCACGTTAAGCCGTCGGTCCCGGCTGCCATGAACATCTATGGCAGTCGTTATTGGGAGAGTGTCAACACAAAAGATCCCACTGGGTCGAAGTGTCCCCTGTCTGCACTGACTGGCCCCCACATAAGATAAGATAAGATAAGATACTATCCTGGTTCATATTGTATCCAAGAAAAAAGTACCTACTGTTCCCGAGCAAGTCAAGCTGAGGCCAAAAGCTAGTATTTATATTAAGTTAGTTATTTAAAGTTAAGTGTGTAACTTTCTAGCACTTAACTTTAACAAACAATCTTTTTAAACTTGTTCTTTCTAGATAAAGCTTGCAAAGCTTTGTCTATACAAAATTACATAAAAACTGTACTTTCGTTACTTTAGTCGGTGTCATAAGTCGATGAACATTCGTGAGATTTTGACGCTTTTTAGTATACATTAATGGTAAGTCCTCATCTTTTATTGTAGCGACAAGTAAATGATACTTATCAGAACTCATTACTATAAAACCTTAGTTCCCAAAGTGGCCCAGGTGGACCCAAGAAGTACTCAACGCGCCTTAAGAAAGTTTACACTTCAAAAATCTACTTATGTTACACAGTTACTAATGAAGTCATTCGCGCGTTCTCGAACCTATATAAAGAAGATACTAGGCTTTGTGCGAGAAAGATAGAGAGGCTTTCCTTTCTTTTTAAAGGGATTTGGAAAATCTATTCATAACAGGAATACATCATAAGGTAATTAAGCTACGACCTTCTACAGTAGAGACGAGGTGATATATCTTCAGTAGAGTAAAGAATATTTTTTTCTTAATACAACTAAGGTGGCAAACAAGCATACGGCTCACCTGATGGTAAGTGGTCACCGTAGCCTACTCTCTGCGACACCAGAGGCATCACTTGCGTGATACCGACCTATTAGGAAAGGAAGTGGGAAGGAGAAGGAGCGGGATGGCGGAAAGGGGGTGATTGGGCCTCCGGTACTCTCACTCACCAAATGAAACACAACAGTAGGAATACTGCTATCTCACGTCGATATTCTGTGAGAGGGTAGTCCTTCCCCGGTCGAGACGGCCCATTCCTGCTGAAATCAGCGAGGAGTTTCAAGGAGTTGTTTCAAAGTTCAATTACATGAGGCAAGGATTTTGAAGCAAGTGTCTTACTGTTTATGTCTAAATTATTGAATGAGAGGAGGATAGGCACGTCAGATGCTTAAAGAAACTTGCTTAGCGTAATTAGATCTTTAGGTTTGCTATTCAGTTTTAGCAATTCTGCATTGCTCTAAATATCTGTTCTTCTATAACAACTATACTTCTGATGAATTATGTTACGGACGCAAAAGAAATAGGCAAAGCTCTGCCTGGTCCTTTCGGATTATTCCTGTCTGTTCCTCGAACGTTTTAAATCTCGTTTTTCCTAGAAAAAACAACGGGTTGCACTCCGGGAGTGCCGGCAGAAGTGAAAACTTGAATATTAACGTTGTGCATTTTTGATATTTTGGAATGGTTAGGGAATAATTTTGCACGAATTGCTTTAATTATCAGTATAAAAGTACTATCATTTATGTGGTAAAATACAATATTCATTTATTTGCGCTATCGTACACAAACATGACAATAAAATTCTCCCTCCGTCTTACGAATTTTCGATCAGGTCACGTGTCCTGACGCGAGTTTGACAATTGTCCCTCCGTCTTACGAATTTTCGATCAGGTCACGTGTCCTGACGCGAGTTTAACATTTTTTACCATTCACAAAAAAAGTGCACAACACCGCTAAAGAAGTTGTCACTTCAAAAACAGTGAGGGACTGATGGTAAATAATTACTTCAAGCTGTCTTCTCGTACATGACACGAGGACAGAGCGAACTTTTTTTGCTGTTTGTCCCCACGTCGGGACAGATCAGAGCGACAAACAGGGAGAAGCCCTCCTGTTGAGTCTATATTACACTCAGTTTTCGCAACTTATGCTTTTAGATTTCACGTTATATTACCGTCCACTAAACACAGTTCTAATCTCTGTGGTTGACTATGACTAAGGATCTCTTGGCAGAAGAGCTTAATAAAACATTGTTCAACCTGGGAATAGAACACAAAACCTCATGCACGGTAGCATCTCCCCCACCTCTGTACCACCGAGACTGTCTTAATAATTAAACCCATGTGTATTATTAATAAACTTTCATCTAACATTCAGGATTACTAAACTTTACAATATTAAACATAGTACGAAATTAAACACAATTTATTTCTTAGGTAAACTTTGATAATATTCCCATTAATCCTTAAAACTAAACGGCCTACTTCGGCAATGTATAATATATGGATGGCTCGGATTTGAACCGGAGCCCTTTTCTATCGAGTAAAAACCCTTTGGTTATCAACCTTTACCGCGCATCCCTATTATCCCTAATAAATAAGTAGGTCTTTCGGGTTCTCTAATGAGGATTTCTGGAATATATTACAAAGCGACTTGATAGCTGATATAAGTTTATATTTCATAATAAATTTTGCATTGTCTACATACTAGCTTATAACCGCGACTTCGCTCGGAAAAATCTCTTTTTCTGAATGAAAGGTACCATATAGACAAAGCTTACAAGCTAGGACGCAGACGGACTTAGCATAGTCTTGCCTTTAAAAAACGAATTCAATATACCTAATAAAAATAAGGTTCTATGACGGTCTTTTCTTTCACTCCTGTTACTTTTTTTTTATTATATAATCTCGAATAATACTTCTTTAAGCTTATATCATGTAATCACTTCGTCCATCAGTGCAGTTAAGTTTTAAGCGGTATACATACATTATCTTTTCCATTAACGTATTGAGTCGCAACGGCACACCAGCGGCCGACACAATCGGTTTTAATGATGTCGTTTATTTCAAGATTTAACAGGCAAAGTCTTATACTAAAGTACCAATTATGTAAAGAGCTCTTGGTCTTCTTTGTGCTTCAAACAATCGTCTGTGGACGCACAAGTCTTTGTCCTGTCGAGCTATTCAGCGAAAGTTTTCACCTCGAACTTTAAAATTTAAGCGTAATTTCACGAAACTACTATTATAATTTATAATCTAGAAGCTAGAGTGCCTACTACTGGAAACTCCAGTACATAGCGTACCATGTCCTGGAGTTTCTGGATTATAAATTACTCTCTGACCCGCGCAACTACGTCTGCTTCATATAAGAGAATTTTCCCCGTTTTTGCAACATTTTTCATTGCTGCTCTTCTCCTATTGGTCATAGCGTGATGTTATATAACCTATAGCCTTCCTCGATAAATAGTCTATCCAACACTAAAATAATTTTCAATTTCCTGAGATTAGCGCGTTCAAACAAACAAACAAACTCTTTAGCTTTATAATATTAGTACTTATAGATAAGTTTTGTACATTATTATTATTATAGTGTTTTTCTTTTGTAATTTATTACTGTCCTAAAATTTAATAATTAAGAATGTGCTATTTATTAATTAATATAATAATATAATGTCCTCCAGACCGAATTTCGGTCACGGCGGCGGCGGCCAATCTTAACGGAGACTGGCCATCTGCGCAGGAGATATTATAGTGCACAAGTATGTGCGCAAACACAAGTGCACTCTCTGTTCCCTAACCCTCATGATCCGATGGGACGGATAATCCGACACGACCGGAGAGAGATCGGGCGCAGGACCAACGGCTTTACGTGCTGTCTGAGCCACGGGGGTGTCTAACACCGCCAACTTCCTAACTCCGAGCTCGTATTGAGATTTCTTAACAGAAAAATCCAATTCTTTTTTGTTGGCCCGATTCGGGACTCGAACCCGAGACCTCATGCACAGCAGTCGCATTCACTACCACTGCGCCACGGAGGCATTGGATAATACCCCATATATCACCGAAGGTATTAGTAGTGCATTTATTATAATCACATATTATGTGATTATAATAAATGAAAAATGAATGAGAATGGAAAAAGGTTGCTTGAGCTATGTTTGGAGTGGAATCTTTGTGTGACAAACACTATGTTTGCCCACAAAAGAATCCACCAGTATACAAGAGAAGCAAAGAATGTAAGAAGTAGTATGATTGACTTTGTTGTAGTGGATGAAAGATTGAGAAAGAATGTCCTAGACACTCGGGTATATAGAGGTATTAGTGTCCATATCGACCATATTTTGATTATGAGCCGGATACGTGGCCTCTTCAAAGGATAGCGACACCGTTACCTACCCGAACAAGTGTCCAAGAACGAATAAAAGTAGAAAATTTGCAAGATGAAGTATTGAAAGACGAGTATAAAATCAATTGAGGAAAAGATTTGAAAGATTTTGTGATACTGATGATATAGAAGAATTATGGCAGTCGTTTAAGCATGAAGTGGTTGTTGTAGCGTCAGAAGTATGCGGTATGAGCAAGAAGAGGAAAGTTATAAAATCGAAGAATGCGTGATGGGATAAAGATGTGCAAGTACTACCCGTACGTGAGAAGAAGCAGGCATGGTTGGACTGGCTATCTGTTAGAGCCAATGAAACAATGGAAGAAGCAACGAATGAGGATGTGAATGAAGCTAAGAATAAGTTTATAAGAATGAATAAGGTAGTGAAAGATGTAATTAAAAGGAAAAAGAGGAATTGAAAGACGAGTTTGATAGAAGATTATCTGAAGATTTCCGGACCAACGCAAAGTTCTTCTGGAAATCCATTCGCTCGGTTCGAGGTAAAACCGTAACCACAGAGCTGAAATCAATCAGAGATAAGAATGGAAGTTTACTGAATGAAGAAAAGAGCGTACTGAAGAGATGGAAGGAATATTTTGAAAGTTTATTTGAAAGAGAGGAATGACAAGGGCAAAGTTTCGAAATGAATGATAATGATAGTATTGATGAAAGCCCTATTAGTATGGATGAAATTATGAAAGCATTGAAAAGCATGAAATCAGGAAAGGCTGGAGGGTATGATAGGATTACAGTCGAAATGCTGACAGCTGGACAGGGTCTTATACCAACTCAGTTGTGCCGCCTTTTTAACTTGTGCTGGAATACCGGCCGTGTACCAAGTGATCGGTGCAAGGCCGTCATAGTACCTTTATACAAGGAGAAAGGCTAACAGCAAGAGTGCAAAAGCTATAGAGGCAATAGCTTGCTCAGCGTCGTCGGTAAATTATATGCAAAAGTGTTAATTGAAAGGATTGTGAACGTAACCGACAAGAAAATATGGGATGCACAAACGGGATTTCGAAAGGGTATGGGATGTACGGATCAGGTCTTTTCCTTACGGAGCATAGCCGAAAAAGTTTTGGCCAAAGGTCAAAAGGTCTATTGCGCATTCGTGGATCTGGAAAAGGCTTATGATAAAGTGGTGAGGAATGAACTTTGGTTGGCATTGTCCATATATGGAGTGAATAGCAACCTCACGCGAGCTCTGAAATCTCTTTATGATGATTCCAGAGCTTGTGTTAGGATAAATGGGACCTACACAGAGTGGTTTAGCATCGATAAAGGTGTTAGACAAGGATGTGTAGCGTCACCTTGGCTGTTTAACCTATACATGGACAATTGTTTGAAAGATTTAAAAGATTATGAATGGGGATTAAGAATGAATGAGTTACTTGTCAAATGTTTTCTTTATGCCGATGACCAAGTAATACTTGCGTGCATCAGCGGAAGAGTTGCAGGCGATGGTAACTATTATGCATAGTGCTTTTGAGAGTAAAGGAATGAAAGTAAATGTAAGCAAGACGAAAGTAATGGTATTTGAAAAGGAAGAGTGCGTGACGATGTGTAATATTATGATTGATGGAGAAAAAGTGGAGCAAGTGAAAGAGTTTGTATATTTGGGTACTTTGTTTACAAGGGATGGTAAACATGACGGAGATATTGAAAGGAGAACGATTGCTGGCAACAAAGTGAATGGAGCTCTACGCGCTTTTATGAACAGTCGAAATGTATCCGGAAAGGCACGTTTGGCTGTTCATAGAGGACTATTAGTGCCCACACTTATGTATGGAAGTGAAAGTTGGGTATGGCAAAAGAAGCATGAGAGCAGAATAAATGCTGTAGAAATGAGAGCGTTGAGAAGAATATGTGGTGTAACTCTGAAAGATAGAATAAGAAATAGTGTGATTAGAGAGAGATGCGGCATAAAAGTGGATATATTTACAAGAATAGAAAAGGGTATGTTAAGCTGGTTTGGACATGTAGAAAGAATGGACGAGGAAAGACTGACTAAGAAAGTTAAAAGAAAGGCTAGTGTGAATGGAACAGTCGCAAGAGGAAAACCTAGGCGAACGTTTCTCAATCAGATCGGAGGCGTTCTGGACAAAGGCCAGGTTAAGAGCTCCTTGAACCGACGGGCATGTATGAGGAATGTGATGAAAGTGAATGAAGCCAGAGAAGTGTGTCAGGATCGTAGCAAATGGAAATCCGTAGTCTCTGCCTACCCCTCTGGGAAACAGGCGTGAATCTATGTATGTATGTACATATTATGTAAATACATAAAATATTTAATAAACATACATATATTATGTACATAGTCTCACGCCTTTCGGGGATGCCCGAAAGGTCAGGCAGACGTAAATTCTGGTATTAATAGGCCAGTATACTATTGTCTACTAGACACAAGTTCAGGTTTAATGTTGCAACAGAAAAAATCTTGGAAGAAAATATCATAGCACTTTGCCTATTAGGGCATTTAATCCAAGATCTTGTGCATAACAGTTGTATTCTGTACCACTACGCCACATAATCTTAATAATATATAATAATATTCTATCACATACACTCAACACCATCTAGCCCAAAGTAAGCAGAGCTTAATGTACTATGGATAAACACCTTTTTTTTTTTGTAAATACATACATATTATACATGGAAACACCCAGACCAAGACAAACATCCATGTTCATGCACACAAATGTTTGACTATCGAACCCGCGACCTCAAGCGTAGCAGTTGGTTACACTAACCACTACGCCATCGAGGCCGACAAAAATCTTATGGCCATTATGGGAATTAAACGTTATTTAATTTAAAGTAAGATCGAAATCTGCGGACTCTACTCGTATTTCAAAAATTGCATTTTATCGCCAAATTAAAGTCAGTGTAAGAGGCTTTATAAGCCCATTCTGTCTTGTATTATACGTATCTTTTAACAAAACGCCACTTTAAAAGTAATCATTCTGTCACTACAACCTCAAAAATGAATTCGATGACGAGATTGTACACAATAGCATTGTTGTGTCGAGATTCGATATACGTCACGGTATTCGGCGCTTTAGTTAATTCGTGTGTGCTATGTATGAACTACCACTTAAAATAAAGTGTTCTGTTATAAAACTCTAAATTCTCTGCCAGTGTATTATGTTAAAACTTTAAACTATAGATCAGCTGATTTCACGATCAACGACGTATATAAAATAAACGGTAAATTACGTTTTATTATCCCGCATGAGATTTATTTCCATTTTATGTTCTTTAAACCCGTCGACAAGATGGCGAACGGCAGTTTTATAACCGTGGACCTTGTTTTGACGTGGGTCCTGTTTTTTATTTCTTGAATTGCATCTATGTTATTTATTTATCTTTTTTCAACGACTTACGTGACACAGTAGTATTGTATGCGACTGCTATGTCTGGTCTCGGATTTGGTTTCCGAATAGACCATTATAAGAATATGAGAAACTTGGAATAAATCCGAGCCATCCATAGCGGTCGGATTCAGTATCGCATTGAGGCCAAAAATTGAGAAAAGTCTACTAAGATATCAATTCTTTTTACATGCCCAAGCCGGGAATGTAAAAAGAATTGACGGCAAAATACTGACTTACAAATTATCCTAACTTCCTAACTAATATCATAAATGCGACTTTGAATTTGTTTGTGTGTTACGTTTTCACGCCTCAATTACCCGACCGATCATTAACAAATTTCGAATACACGTTGTCAGGGGTACTGAAAAACATAGGGTATTTTCTTAAAAATAACGTACTGTTCTTGAGGGATAAAAAGTTATTGGCAAAGTCTACATTAACGGATGCGAAAGGCTAGGTTAAGGCTGTCCGTCCATTGAAGCGGAGCGAAGAAACGGAGAAATATTAACCAATAGTATTGCATAAAACCTCCGCTCCCCTCCAGTGTGCAATCCTATTGGTTTCCGTCCGTTTCTTCGCTCCGCAGCCTCGCTCCGCTTCGATGGACAGGCAGCCTAAGAGTGTCCTAAATGCCTGAATAATAAAATAGTATGCTAGGATCGTAGCTAGTGGCAATCCATAGTTTCTATCTGCCCTCCAAGAAATAGGCGTGCTCCTATAATATGTGTATTGGAGTTGCTGGAGACAAATGTTTCCAGTTCTTATTTTACTTTTATTTACTTACTAATCTCAATGTATAGTGGGGCCAAAGTTGACTGTATTGATGGCGTGGTCATCTAAGTGGTCGCCTGGCCGCTCCTACTGCGTCAAGTGTTGTAGGTTGGAACCCTACACGAGACAAAAATTGTGTGATTCACAAATAGGTGTTCCGAGCCCTGATGTTCTTTGTCTGCTGTTTGTATGTTTGTGAAGTCACCTGCGATAAAAGGAAAATTCAAGCGCGGAAAAGGTCTTTTAAAAATAATCGGAGAAGTTTTTATTGCATATTTTAGTTTTGTTGACTCACTAATCTGGATGTACATTGAAGGCCAATTTCTATTTTTAAGTTCATGTTTCTTGTTTTTAGGTAAACAATATTTATTTGACCTTACATCCTATATTTATATGAAATTCTAAAAGCTTTATATTACGAGATTTCAGCATAACTACTTCATTGGAATAGTTAGCGGGCAACTAAAATAAACAACGCGAACTTGGCCAACTAATGGTTATTACGAACCATCTTTAAACGAATTTTAACTTTAACACCTTAAGTTTATGGTTAAAAATCGATTGTGGGCTTAGAGCGACTGCTACAATTGTCTTATTAGTCAATTTTAAGCTATTTTGCTTTGGCTTTAAGGTTGATTATGCATTGGTAATGAGATTATAAAGACAGCTCATATGTGTAAAGTTTCAGTATGATATGTGTTTAGTTGTCGGCTACTTGGTCGTAGTTTGAACATTAAGATTTAGGTTAGGTTCAAATAACTAATACGTTTGTAATGGTGCATGATATTTGGGACAAATGTTGTTTTTAGTTCGGTGGCATAGTGATATACTAGATTCAGTTTTTGAATCGAGCTGTGTTGCTGGTGTTCTGATAGGAAATTCTGCGTAATGGCACGAAAAATTTGGATTATTGCCCAGTAAACGGTATTTGGCTAGCTTCTATTATGTTGCACCTAAAACCATACATAATATAGTCTTACACTGCTATACCTAAAGAAGCGGAAAGAGTGGTGCTTTTTCAGACATTTCCCCATTAATCATTTTAGCCAACGTATTAAGGGGCTCTTAATACGATGAACCTACTACCTATCGCCACATGGCACAGTTCCAGAATTCGTGCTGCGATTGAAAACCCAATAACTCTTTTTCGATCCGAAAATCTAGCCGAAGACCTCATGAACAGCAGCTTACTCACTGATACTGCAATTCTGCTTGAATATATTTATGTTTTTGAGCTTTCGTTAGCTAAAAGCGACGATAGATCAACAGATTTATTGAAATTAAACTACTATATACGGATTTTATTCAACGGATTTCATAATATTTACAAGTGCATGTTAAATTTGAAGAGTCTAGTAACAGCTATTATGAAGCAGCGTTAGCTCAGTGGGGAGACCAACAGACTGCAATGCAGAGGGTCTCGGGTTCGAACCCACGTCGCGCACCTCTGACTTTCGGAAGTAATATGACTTTTCAAAATTATGTGCGTATTGATTGACAATTTTACTATCGCCTGATCCGTGCCTCGGAGAGCACGTTAAGCCGTCGGTCCCGGCTGCCATGAACATATATGGCAGTCGTTATTAGGAAGTCAGTTCCCTCTAATATCCTGACCTTAGGGTATCGTTAGCCTTCGGGTTGCAGAGGTCAGATGACAGTCGCTCCGTGTAAAAACTGATATCCAGTCAAATCCGGTTAGACTAGAAAGCCGACCCTCAGTGACTTGGGAATAATAAAGGCTAGTGAGAAGAAGCATTATGCTCTCAGTAGCTTTTAAAGAACTCATTTAAAGCGGCTACTGTTCAGTAGAATACACGAAAGACGCTGTAGTGTAAACAGTTACGTTACCATTCGGTAACAAGCTATCACAAGTTATGCAGTACCGCTTATGTTACTGACGACAGCTCTAAAGGTACATGCAAACCTCGTTAATTCCTTTTAAGTCATTTTTTATTACTTTTGAGAGTTGGCAGTGCAAATGGTACCTCTGTGTGGCTTCAGTTACCTAATACCATCAGCGAGCCATATGCTTGATTTGTTGTCGGATAGAAAATACTAGCGGTCGCCAAGTAGTCGAAATTCGACCAAAATTTATTTAAATTTTAAGTTTGTACGTTATTAAGGTTTTATTGCCTATAACTATACCCTTATAACCCCATTTCATTTAGTCACCTACTCCACATACATATATTATGTAACCATAGTTACGAAGAATTCTACGACATTAGTCGAACAACGCCGAAATATTACGAACGCGATTCGACTGCGTGTGTCAAATGCATGGTTGTGTGCGTGTAGTGTTTTCATTAATTTAATGTATTTCTAATACATATTTTATAAAAATATCAGGATTCGCCACTCCTTCTCTATATAGACTTTAACTGTGCCAAATTTCATACTCCTCCGTCTGCGCAATTTTCGTAAAAAGGGGTACAAAGTTTTTGCTTCACGTATTAATATATAGATATACTAGCTTTTGCCTGCGGCTTCGCTCGCATTAATTTAGAATTTGACAATCAATTCGGGTTGTACTCTGCTTGTAATAATATAATTCAATCATGATTCGAAAGTCACGTGGCGCCATCTATTATTATCATAAGAATGTTATTATTGTTTTCCTCGGGAACAGTAATTTTTTTCTGGATGAAAGGTAGCCTATGTCCGTTTCTGTACACCAGTGGCAGTGGTGAGACCACCACCTACACCACTACACCATTCGTGCAGTCACTGTTTGTTTACATTTCTTGTCACTGATCTTACAATACTTTTTATTCTGAATAATACTTTACCTTTGCAAATATCTCGAAGAATCATTAATCTCTGACTCTTCTTAGAAGAGGTTAATGAAAACACTTTATGACGATCTGTCTGTTAGTGACAGGCATAACTCCGGAGCAACTGGACCGATTGACTTGTAACTTGCAGACACCTTGGGTTCATACCTATACCGGTCGAGTTTGAATATAGGCACTGTAGGTTAAAAGACCCCCGAGATATAGAGGTCACAAAGTCACATGTATTTTAAATGCTTTTACATTTAAGACCTTGTAACTTGGTGTGCAGATACCTTGGGGTCATACCTCAGTCGAGTTTTAATATGGGCCTTGTGGGTCAAAAGACCCCCGAGATATAGGGGTCACAAGGTCACATGATGTACATTTAAGACGAAGAGGTTTAATCCTGGGTTTTTACACACATCTCGTTCTTTAGTAGCCTTTCGCTCCTTCCCTTCGGTATGCGTACACGCAATAAAAATTTGCCTACAAATTAACCTGAACCCTTCTGTACATAATACTTTATTTGCCTGCTTTATCTCTCTTTTATTCCTCACGTTGTATTTTTATAAGGTAATAACAATCAAAGTCAAAGTCAATGTCAAAAATCATTTATTCATTTAGGTCACAAAGTAACACTTATGAACGTCAAAGTATATAGGTTAGTGAGTTTACTAAGTTACTGAAGCTACATTTAGGTTAGTTGCTAGGTTCAGGCAAAGGGTAGAGCCTATGAGAAGAAACCTGCAAGAAACTCACGGCCACTCTTTTAAATCGTCAGTTAAATATAATTTCAGTATTTTACAACTCAGATTAACAATTGTATTTAACATACCATTGAGATGCTGCTCAGTACAGATAAGGATATTTGTGGTGCACTGAGGGTCCTTATTACAATTTAACATATCTTATCTAAATGCGATTCGTGCATGCAGTTGTTTTATCAAGTTTTAACAACTTAAATTTCACACATATGTATATAAATCTCACGCCTTTATTATCGAATAATATATTATAATAATATAATATTCTCTCACATACATACAACACAATTTAGCCAAAACTAAGCAGAGCTTGTAATATGGGTACTAGACAATGGATAAATATACATATATACTTATTTTTGTAAATACGTACATATTATACATAGAAACACCCAGAGCAAGATAAACATCCATGTTCATGCACACAAATGTTTGACTTGTCCGGGAATCGAACCCGCGACCTCAGGCGTGGCAGTCGGTTACACTAACCACTACGCCATCGAGGCCGATCAGTCATTGACAAATTCAATGAACACGTACAATCTTCTACATCTCGTGCAACGTGTACACGATTTGTGTCAGATGTACGTGGTCAGTGAATTTGAAAGTAAGTATTAGAAGTCGTTGATCAGCTCTGGCAATGGTATCTGGTGATCACTTTAAAGTTACAAATATCGGTAAATGACATGAGCACGCTAATACTACTAAACTTGATTCATTTTCATTTTAAAAAGACAACTCCATCACTAGGTATAAATCCTGTGTTAAAAAAGACAACTCGAGCACTAGGTATAAATCCTGTGTTGAAAAAGACAACTCCAGTACTAGGTATAAATCCTGTGCTGCGGGGGACTTTTCGAATCCGTTCCAGCCGTTTAGGAGGAGTTTAATTACAAACAAATGCAAAGAAGATTTATAATACACTAGTTTTCACCCGCGGCTTCGCTCGCGTAAATGTAGGTTAGGTTAGGTTAGGTTTGCAACAGTTCTTTTTTCTGGATGAAAGGTACCCTATGTCCTATTCTGTTCCCCTGACAATGTGTATGCAAAATTTCATGTTGATCGGTTGAATAGTTAAGGCGTGAAAGCGTAACAAACAAATAAACAAATAAACTCATTTTCGCATTTATTATTTATTATTTTAATAAAGATAAAATGTTTAGTTGGTGTTATGGCAATGCGCCGTGCAGTAGCTAAAGCAAAAAATGAATAGTGAAGTAGGTTCCAGAATAATATGTAAAAAAAAAACAATCTAGGTATAAAACATATCGATAGCACAGATCTCTTGCATATTTATTATAACCTAAAACTTGCATCTCTTTTACACCTAGAGAGCGCATACTTCAACGTTATTACCAGCATTAAGCATGTTAAATATAAAATAAAGATAATTCGCGACTTCTATTGTTCCCGTAAACATAACCGCTCGTTTCTCTCGACAACCACCTCAGTTTATGCCTCACAATAATTTTATAAGGTCTTTACACACGACTGTGTTATATTCAGCACGTTGAGTGTACTTGTGACGTTTCGCCTGAGGCTTTATCAACACTTTTCTCCAACATTATGACGTGTCGTTAACGCTATGACGTAATCAACTCACTGGTTATACGAAGAAATGAGTAAGACGTTGAGGGAGTCGGTTCTAATCGGATTAATTATTCGAATGGAAGACCCAGTGCGAATTATTTGGTGATGGTAAGAATGATCCTGCTCGAGGAATTTATTTTCCTTAAATGCTATATATGTATATAGCAGCTATAGCCTTTTGGAAAGTGGGAAACCGTTGAAGTACCATCCATAGGTCCTGAGTTATCAAATTCAGGACCTATACTATATTACATGGTACTATGCAGACAACTTCGAAAAGTCAGAGTTGCGTGCCTTGGTATCGACCAAGGCACGCAACTCTGACTTGTCGAAAATGTCTGTATATTTTATAGTTAATAGATGTTCTCGCGGTTTCACCTTCGTTTATCGTTACGGTGAAGCTCCCGTGGGTCGTAGCTTGATGTTATATAGCCTATAGCCTTCCTCGATAAATAGGCTATCCAACACTAAAATAATTTTTCAAATCGAACCAGTAGTTCCTGAGATTAGCGCATTCAAACAAACAAACAAACTCTTCAGCTTTATAACATTAGTATAGATTATGGCTCGCTTTAATGGTGACGAAAAACATCGTGAGGTAATCTACATGTTTTTCGTCACCGTTAAAGCAAACCATAATCTATACTTATGTAATTGCTAATCATAACTATTTATAAAAACCTGTAATGAATGAAACTGTATAATGTCAACTATTGTAAAATACATTTATGCTAAATAAATTATTATTATGTCTGAGAGTTCTACAAAATGATCTCGAAGATATGTCAAGTCTGCCAACCCGTACCCGTGCAAGCGTGCTGGACTATTCCTTAAACCTTCTCGTACTGAAAGAAGGCTCGTGTCCTGCAGTGCTGATATATTATATTATTTTCAAATGCTACTTCTGCACTAGGAATAATTCCTGTGTTGCGGAAGAGTTTACAATCATTTAATCAACTTTTTCGTTCCTTGCATTCAATCTTAATGTTTTTTCGCTTTTGGTTACCTACGCGTAAATAATACACATGATTTTACAAACTGTGATAAGCTTTTATGTTAGCCTATCGACATCGTCTTTAGATAGCTCCAACTCCTGCAAATCTCTTTTCCCTATTGCCTTGCAACTTGTTTTGGGTCTGCCACTTGATCTATGACCAGAGGAGGAAGTGGATTAACTTCTTTAAAAAAATACGCTATGCTGTTAGCGCAAGAACATATCACATTATTGGATCTACTGCTTCCTTAACACCTCTGCATATCTTCTACTATCCCTGTCCTCTGCAATGAAAGAATAAAACATATTTTTGCCGACCAATGCGGCTCGACCGGGACTACTCTCTCACAGAATATCGACGTGAAATAGCAGTATTCCTACTGTTGTTTCGTTCGGCGAGTGAGAGTGCCGGAAGCCCAAGCACCCCCTTTCCCCCTTCCCACTCATTCTACTTCCCACTTCCTTTCATAAAGGATCGGCAACGCGCAGGTGATGCCTCCGGTGTTGCAGGCATCCATAGGCTACGGTGACCACTCACCTTAGAAGTATAAAAAAAAAATTGCTCTGCAACTCTTGGCTTTCGCTAGTCTAGGGACCAAGGAGTTTAGAATTAATATTCAGCATATAAAACCAATAGGTACAAGGTTATGCTATTGATATTTAGTATTTATTATGGTGCTCTCGGTTTAAACAGAAAATGATCGTATCAGTTGTAATTATTGTATATAATTTTTCCTATCCATACATTTCCTCCCCTTTCCTATCCAGAACAACGCGTGCTGGGCTCAGATGCCATTCTTACACGGTAGAGTATGGGTTCGAACCCGAGACCCTCTGCATTGCAGTCTGTTGATCTCCCCACTGAGATATCGCTGCTGAATACCATATATCAGACACAATAGATATTGTTCAAGGTAATTTGTGACCGGTTCGGCGTTAAATATCGCACCTAAACTTAAACAGCATGTACGAACGCAGTAATTTCTACTACGAATACATGCAATGGACGCAGTATTAGACCAAACTGGAATCGAACTGGAGACTATGCATATCTGTCGCTTTTACTACCGGAATAATAGGATATTATGTATTTCAGTCCCACTTAACAGAGGGCAAGCGCATTTCGGTAAACCCGGCACAGCTATACTCAGTCTACTACTAAGAGTTTATTGACAGACAAATGTAAATAGCACTTTCATTGACCTGGGAATCAAAACCGAGACTTCAAGCACGGTAGGAAAACGCGTTGTGTATGTGTAAGTTGTAAAATGAATACTTGATCAAACCAAATTTACAACTAAAACCAATTACAAAATTACTCCCAATTAAAAACCCATCTTCTTTTTCATTATTCGAAGTAGCTTTTTAAGTAGTCGACTCTAAAATCATTAATCGCTTTGGCATCGGGCCAACCGAAGCAATAAGTGCAATACGAGTGTATCGAGTTGCTTTTCAAGAAACATATTTAATTTAGTCGATCAAGATGTTTCATCTGTTTACTTTATACCAACTTACGCTTGTATATTGAGGAGGAAGTGTACTTAGAGAGTGGGGTGGGCAGAGGTCAATATTTCTCGCATTTTGCCAGCAATATTTTTAAGCACTATAGATATGCCTAGAGCAAATAATTTAAATAATTAATTTTTAATTATTTTTTATTGTGTTCATTGGTGACAGACGTGCCAGCAGCCCACCTGATAGTAAGCGAGAACCGTGGCTCATACACATGGCTGTGTTTTCTTAGCATTACAGAAGCAATGTCAAAAAATCACAACCAAGTCGCTGCCTACCGGAAGGAAAAGGGAAATGGAACAGGATGGGGTTTGGGAAGGGAAGGGTGATTGGGCCTACGGTGCTCTCACTCGCCGAACGAAACATAATAGATACTGTTATTTTACGTCGATCTTCTGTGAGAGGGTGGTACTTCCTCGGTCGAGCCGGCCCATTCATGCTGTAACCAGCGTGGTTCTACCGTATAATAGATTGAAATTGGGAAGACAGAAATCTGCCACGCACCCATAGATTGCCACATCAACTATTGCAATAGAAAAAGGTTACGTGGTTCGTTCCTCTCTGCCCAATTATTTTATTACAATGGATTTTCAATATGTGAAGAAATTGTACGATCCTCAAATAGATCGATCGATCAACGGACACAAATTCCACAAATTCCTTCAATCCTGGGTCCTTTAAGCGGGGCGTGAAAAAGCATCTTCTCAGGCCACCTACCTGATGGTAAGCAGTCGTGTGGTCTAAGAGCAGTGGCCTCCACACCGCCCTCATAGTAGCCGAGGCGATGTTGAGGTCTCTACTTTGATGGCCTGAGAAGGTGCTGTTTTTTTTTGTGACAACAGAATTGGCACCATTGTGTAATTATAAGGGCAATATCGGTTGTCCTAGCAACACTAATTAGTGAGTTTCTTGCAGGTTTCTTCTCATAGGCTCAACCCTTTGCTTGAACCTAGCAACTAACCTAAATGTAGCTTCAGTAACTTAGTAAACTCACTAACCTATATACTTTGAAGTTCATAAGTGTTACTTTGTGAACTATATGAATAAATGATTTTTGACTTTGACTTTGACTAAAATATTAATTGTAATGTACTTGCACTGTCAAAACAAAAAGCCTAATCTATTTATATGCTCCTCCACAAAAAATAAAACCAAATGTCTTGCTTGACATCCGTGCGTAACGGTGGTCTCCATTGAAAATCAGCGTTGCGATTTCACGTCAGTTTTATCGCATCAATGCTGTCAAAGTACTTATGCTATCGTAGCAACAAATGATCTCCACCATTTTTTGCCACGATAGCATAATTACTTTTTACTTGCGGACTATTTATTTAATTGTTTTTTTTATTATGTTGTCGTTATTTTATAAGAAAACCTAGATGTTCCCGCGCTTTCACCCGCGTTTATCGTTATTACGCCGCCCCCGTGGGTCGTAGCGTGATGTTATATAGCCTATAGCCTTTCTCAATATGGCTATCCAACACTAAAAGAATTTTGCAATTCGAACCAGTAGTTCCTGAGATTAACGCGTTCAAACAAACAAACAAACTCTTCAGCTTTATAATATTAGTATAGATTATGTAGTTATAGTCCTTTGTGGCAATAAAGAATATTTTCTTCTTCTTCTTCTCCTTAATATCTGAATAAGGAAGTAAAGGGGTTATTGCTTATTTCTATTTTTAATTACTGAAAGTCTATTTAAGTCTAGTACTATGTACAATTTTGATGGTTCAAACAAGTATTTTATCGAAAGAACAGCTAATACGTCAAACGTAGTTCTTTCAGGTAGATCATGTAGCAAAATCCCTTGTGCGGGAAATACTTTTCTAGTATACCAATCGAACTTGCCACTGAGATGTCTCTAAAACAAAACTCTCGAAACTATTTTCTCGAATACGTCATGCCGAGGCACTTATGTTTATGCTGTGTCGTACATACGGAGAAAGTTTACTCTCGAATTTATTGCTCGGGAACTAGTGTTACTAACTTCAAAAGCTAGTCGTGAATATATATATTTATTTTTCGTATAGCGTTGAAATCGAATGTTATAATTTGTTGTGGAATACTAATCAGAGTTTGGTAAAACTTTATCCGTGAAAATCAAGCTGGATAGTAAACCACGCCTCATGTATATAAGTAAGGCTAGATTTACTAGAAAGTCACGCATAACTATATTTACTAAAAAGACACCTCCCGCCCTAGAATTAAATCCTGTGTCGCGGGGTACTTTACAAACAGTCAAACAACGGACACAAAGAACTCCCAGACTCGAAACAACTATTTATGAATCATACAAATTTTTGTCCCGTGTGGAGATCGAACCCACAACACTCGGCGCGGCGGCCACGGGCGAGGCGACCACTTAAACCACTACGCCATCCGTGCAGTCACGTTTAATATATATTAACTAGATGCTGTAGCGGCTCTTTTGCATTTTATAATAAAAGCTCATCGTTGAGAACTTGACAACGTCAAATATCGGGTCGTATGCGATGAACCATTATAACGTTTTCTCTATACGACTAAGATTATTAATGCGAAAGCGAGTTAGTTTGATACGCTTTCACGCCTTAGTTACTCAACTGATCATCATAAAATGTCGCTGTCAGAAGTAAAAGGACTTTTATCCTGAAAAATACTGTACTACCCTGAGCGAGCGAAGTCGCAGGCAAATGCTAGTAAAATATAAAAGATGTATATGAGCTATTTCACAAATTACAATACAAATGTTATATAATACTAGTTGCTCCTCATTACTTCGCCTGCGTCATTCCCTCAAGAATTCATATGAAATAGTAAATATACCATGTGTTAATCCAGGTTCCCTCTCGCTCCCGGCCTTGGTTCAGTCTATGGTCCGCAGTGAGAGGTCGTGGAACGCCGTCGCCTTCTTCTGTGAGGAAGTTATTTTTATCAAGGAGGCGGCGGAGCGGGATAGGGAGCGCTTGAACCCAGTCCCCAACCGCAGAACCGGGCGTCGGAGGGCGCGAGACGTCTTCCAGCCACCCTTAAGGTTTTACCTGGGGGTGGTGGACTTCGTGGGCCTGCCCACCACCCGTTCAGCACCAGGTCCGAGAGGCGGAGTGCGTGTTCCCACGCGCGCCTTTGTGTCGTGTGTTCGTCCCCCTTCAAGGGGACAGTAGGGTTAAGTGACCAAATGTCTTTTCGTGAGTGGCCTGCCGTTTCATACGGCGCGCGGGTCGAAACCTGGTCGGGGTCGCGATTGCATGTGAAAGTGATTCGCGCGACCCCGCCGACAATGGTTATGTCGAGGAACACCGTGGTAGGTTTAGTCGGTAATCCGGGAGGTTCATTTTCATCGCTTCAACGTCCTTCTTTTACCCCGGTGAGTCCGACATAACCCCTCCGCCCGCCCCCGCGGAGGAATATGCGTCAATGCATTCCCCCACGTCCAACCCTCGAAACATCTTTAAAAATTTCACATTTATGATATGAGTGCGATAAAGATTAATTAGCTAAATAACGTGGATATAAAAACTTATGCCCGTATATCTCTGAAATTGTATGTAAGAGTGTATTATTACACCGAGATTTGACTAGGTATGACTTTAGGTCCCACTTAAGACTGCGCCGAGCGAAATGTGCCAAAACAGGCGGTCACAGTTAAGTGAATAAAATCAACACCTTTTGTTTAAAACAAATATAAAATATACATTTACCATAAACAATGAATGTGTTTACAATAATTACTCCGTGTAAAAAACTTAAAATAATTAATATTTCCGCCTACAAATTTAATTCGCCTAATTATTTAATAATATTCTATTCTATTCTATCACATATACACAACACCATCTAGCCCAATCTAAGCAGAGCTTGTACTATGGCTACTAGACAATGGATAAACATACATATATACTTTTTTTGTAAATACATAGGTACATATTATACATAGAAACACCCAGACCAAGACAAACATCCATGTTCATGCACACAAATGGTTGACTTGTGCGAGAATCGAACCCGCGACCTCAGGCGTGGCAGTCGGTTACACTAACCACTACACCATCGAGGCATGACACCATTGTAGCATACCTCACGAAAAAAAGACAAAAGTCAGAGATGGGCACCTCGGGATTGAACTTGAGACCTCTGCGTGGCAGGCCAACGATCTCTTACTATGCTATCGCTGCTTATTCAGTGACTTACCACCTTAGTACAACAAAAAAAATATTAAAAGAAAATATAGATATCTTTGCAGCATTTTCTTTGCTATTTGGACATCATTTTGTTTTTCTTGGCTTCACACAAAGTAAAATGAATCATCCGTTATTCATTCTCTTATCATCCCAAAAGCCCAACAAAAGCAATGGCGAGGCGGCAGCCGGAGACACAAATAAAAACAACACACACTTTATTGAACCAGAAACGTATTTCCTATATAAATAATACGCGTAAGAAAAAATAATTTCCTCGGCCTTAATGGCGGCTGATCGGGGCCATTACTGGAACATTGTGAATAAATAAAACTGTTACGTTAGTCGATGTGGATTTATTTATTATGATTTATGTGTAGATTTTGCTAACAGATTATATTTAGCATTGAATATATGTTGTTAGTAGCTTCCAAGTAACTACAGACTATTGATTATGGGCTTGAAGAGACGGGATATTTTAGGGTTTCCACATTGCCAATTTTTGTAGTTATTGACGTTCAGTTTTTTCAGAGTACAGGGTATTGACTATGTGTCTATTTTATACGGCAAAGAAGATATAAAATCACATATGCTGGTAACATTTCAAAGCGAGAAAATAGAAGAATATTTATAATAGTAATGGATTGCATGGATGCCATAGTAGTTTATATTGTCGCCCTTCCACTGTGGTTACGCTGGGTGTTGCGTGTTCGATCTCCGAACGGGACAAACATTTGTGTTATCGATTAATAGTTGTTTAGAGACTGGAGTTCTTTGTGTTTAAGTCCCCCGCGACGCAAGACTTAGTCATAGTGCGTAAGAGATACAAAAAAAAATTAATAAAAAAAGTATTTCCCTTCATATAGTATTTCAAAAAAGTCTGATCAATCGTAAAGATGACTGCTAAACAATTTTTCGTCTCTGGTTGTTTTGTCAATAACTTAAATACCATTTTCGATTGTTCTAGAACCGGCAAACTCCACTACCCTACAAATGTGTGTGGACCACTGTTCGAGGAGGAGCTGGAGTTCTGGGGGCTGGACTCCAACCAGGTGGAGCCGTGCTGCTGGTCCACCTACAGCATACACAGGGATACCCAGGTTAGTGCTACTAAGTCTACGACAGAAGAATTTGATCCATTAATCGGAATCTTTTTTTCATAGCATATTCTTTTATCAAATATTGACCAATTAGTATACAATGGATTGAACTAGGCGTTACTTGGCGGAAATTCATTGTAATAAAATAACTGAAGACAAAAATCCGCCACGCACCCTCGGATTGCCCCAACATTGCAATCGAAAAGTTTGACAGTACCGAATTCCTCTGGATAAGTATAGCTGTGGAATCCGGGCGTACTCCAATTTGCAGTATTCCACTTCGAACACAATATATGTGTTAACACGTGTTTCACCTCAGCGCGAGGCATCTTCAAGATAGTTTAGCAACGAATATTGCAATCCGAGGGTGCGTGGCGGGTTTCCCTCTTCCCAATTATTTCACTAAATTAGTTTACGGTATACTACTACTGATAAAGTTGAGAGTGGTAGCAGCTGGTGTCTGCCTGTTTTCCTCGACCTGAAAAAAGCTTGATACTGTCTCTGTCTCTATTCTTTTACACAGGCTTGAAGACATAGGTATACGAGGTTCACCCCTGGAGTTATTTAAAGGGTATCTTAGAGACAGAAAACAACAAGTCAATGGGACAGAATTAGCTCAGAGGAACCGTACTCGGTCCTACACTTTTTCTTTTGTAGTTAAACAACCTTTGCAACATGAAATTAGATGGTGGACATGTATTCTCTTAAGCAGATGACACGGCTATTGTTTCCGCTGAGAAATCCTGGAACAAAATGTTTCGAATGGCAGAAATGGGCCTGGCAAAGATTGCGATGTGGCTAGACCGAAATCTTCTTACCTTAAACACATCCAAATCGTATTACATTTGTTTCACGAAATATAACATTTCCGGACCTCCTTCAGAACTGAAAATAAAAATTCACAAATGCATAAATTCTTTTGACTCTGCGTGTTCATGCGAAGCTATCTCGGTATATACACAAAATATCTTGGGGAAATGCTTGATCATCGTTTATCATTTTTTGAGAGTGCCGGAGGCCCAATCACCCCTTTCTCCTTTCCCGCTCCTTCTCCTTTCCACTTCCCTTCCTGAAACGTCATCGGTACTTCTGAGGAGCGGAGCCACCTATCACAAACATATTGTCTTGCTTAACAGGTGACTGCAATTAACCTAAATTGTAAAAATGAACTTTTTGAAACTGAAAATAAACATTTTTATTATATTATAACAGATTACTTATAATTAATTGTACATGAATGATACTTATTAAATTGATTCTATGCTATATGGACCATAAAGGATGACGGCCAAAAGCTTTTGCTTAAGTCAATAGGCGATAAATGTTTTCGATTGAGTCAATAAAGTCTATTAAAATGTAGGATGTGTAGACCTTAAATTCCATTTTAATTACAGCCGGTCTACTAAGCAGAATAATACAAATTTAAGGATCAACTACTGACCTATTTTATTTTACAAACCAATTTAACCAATAGATTGTTTAAAGTTTATTACCTAGAGCAGCGATAGCTCAGTGGGCAGACCAACAGACTGCAATGCAGAGGGTCTCGGGTTCGAACCCACGTCGCGCACTTTTGACTTTCGGAAGTTATATGACTTTTCGAAATTATGTGCGAATTGATTGATAATTATCGCCTGCTCCGTGCCTCGGAGAGTACGTTAAGCCGTTGGTCCCGGCTGTCATGAAAATCTATGGCAGTCGTTATTGGGAGAGTGTCGACACAAAAGATCCCACTGGGTCGAAGTGTCGCCGGTCTGCACTGACTGGCCCCCACATAAGATAAGATAAGATAAAGTTCATTACCTAGCATAGCATAGCAACGAATCAATTTAAAAAATATAGCTTCCTCTTTAATGATATGAATAATAGACTGCTATTAATTGTGTACAAACACACGGTTATCCTTTTATATGTAAAGACCTTTTATATTAAATACATATCTGAAGAATCTGGACTCAAAATAATATTTATATGTGTCGTACGGCAATACGCCAAAATTCCGGCATTGATATTTGTACACAGAATTAATAGCTTGAAGCTTTACTTATAATAATTTATGCTTCGTTATATCCGATTTCGTTTAGTAGTATGGGAGATATGTATAATATATCGTATAATAACGTCGTAAATCAATTCGCGGGTAAACTTTGCTTTTTTAGTCTATGCTGGCAAAGACTAGTATATGATAAATACATTTTAAAATTGTGTAATGGATTTACTGGAAGTGAAGTTAAGTTAAACTGCGATCTAACAGTCCGTGACTTCTTACCATATACAGGGCGTACTCACATCAATCTTAGCTCCGTAGATTAAATCAATTCCGTAAATCAATTCGCGGGTAAACTTTGCTTTTTTAGTCTATGCTGGCAAAGACTAGTATATGATAAATACATTTTAAAATTGTGAAATGGATTTACTGGAAGTGAAGTTAAGTTAAACTGCGATCTAACAGTCCGTGACTTCTTACCATATACAGGGCGTACTCACATCAATCTTAGCTCCGTAGATTAAATCAATTCCGTAAATCAATTCGCGGGTAAACTTTGCTTTTTTAGTCTATGCTGGCAAAGACTAGTATATGATAAATACATTTTAAAATTGTGAAATGGATTTACTGGAAGTGAAGTTAAGTTAAACTGCGATCTAACAGTCCGTGACTTCTTACCATATACAGGGCGTACTCACATCCATCTTAGCTCCGTAGATTAATACGTACATCAGTACAGATGTGCAAATGCTCACTGAACGTTACCAGAATTAACACATACTCATTTGTACACAAAGAAACGCCAGCGTTCTGTGATGACTGATAATGGTGGAATTATTGGAAAAGCGATTTCATCTGTGCTGAACAAATGGCATTCTGCCAAACGGAACTCAGACTTCAGCTAAGCTCTTTTTATTCGAATTTGGGTTAAGATTAAGCTTTGAACAAAGAATATGAATGTTTCCATTTTGTTATTGAGGAAATTTGTTTTAGACTGTTTATTGTGTAAAGATGCTTGACTACATACGTATTTATTCTTATAAAATAGTGGCAGGCAAGCTTACGGCGCGCCAGATGGTAGCCCATTACGGTAGCCTATAGACACTTATAATAACAAATGTTTTATTTAGATGTGCCCATACATATTATACTTAATACAATACAAATTAACCGCTGTTACTCGCGATCAAGTATTTAAAAGGTATATTATATATGTATTTCATCGCAAGTAAGACCTTGTATTGTATTAAGTATGTGTACAATTCGCTAAAGTGTACTCTTTTACCCATACATATAGATATCGAGATCCGCTTGTAGAAGCATTATAAAGCATTATAAGTATAATATCTATAATAAAATAAATAAATAAATAAAAATACATTTATTACCAAAACAAAAAAAATATACTTTTAGCCATGCTTATAGCACATCTGTGCTACGCCTACATTTTGCTACCTTCCTTTTTTTTAGAGTTCGAAAAACTTTTATACAACAGCTTTGTCCGTCCGTCTGTCTGTTATACAACTTTCAACTCAAGAGACAACTCGAGCTAGAGACTCGCGGTCAACAACATTCGACTTAGCATAGTCGATATACCCCCGAAATTATTATGACCTTTGCCCTTTAACCTCAAGGTCACGTGGTATCACGTGACCTTTGCATATATTGTTTGGGATTAAATATAATGATCATTAAAAATACTAATTGGTCAGCAAATGTTGCACAGCATAACGAGCATCTATACGCCTCAAATCACTGCATTCCATCTCGGAAGTGTTAGGTTATGTTAGGTTCCTTTTTTTAAACCCCCCCAAAAATAGGAGCCCCGCGAAGCGGGGCTCCGTCGACTTAGTTTGATCTCTTTAAAGTTTGCTGGCCATGAGTTGCTGATCAATTAGCTATTTCTGCTCACAGATTATATTTTTCTGCTCACAAAAAAATACTATGCTAACCATTTAAATAACACCCATATTGTTTTTCGAAATCTAAGATTTGCGGCAATTTATTGCCGTTTCTCACTTGTTAATGTATGCAGCAAGCCTCTATCAGGCACAATTTTAATACTACTACTTACTTACTTACTTACTTATCGTGTCGATGGCAATACATTTTATATAATTTTCGACCAGTTTTCGGCAACGCGGATTGCATTTGGTTTAGCCTGGTACAGGTCATCCAGTGTGCACGATTCTGGGCTCATGGGGCACAACAACAGAAGCCTCATTGTCTGTGGTGATACGCCGCAGTCACATGCATTCGTACTTGTGTCTATATATCCCCACCTTGACAGATTGTCTTTACATCGGCCAACCTGGGTACGCAACCTGTTGAGTGCCTTCCAGGTTGGCCAAGGCAGTTTGGCTCCCGGAGGTAACTTTTCTGCCGGTGTGATAAAAGCAGGCAGTAAGAATTTTTCGCACCACAGGTTTACTCTGGCCTCAGGAGCATCATTGGCACTTGCAGGAACGGTGTGGAGGAAACTGTTACGGCTTTTTAGCCGTTTGGCAGGTGGAATTTGGCCATATACTGGGTGTCTTCGGTCAGTTTCCTGTTTCCATTTTTCGATTGCAGTGGCTACTTCTCTGCGAACAGCTGGAGGGGCAATACCTGCTAATGGATACAACATCTTTACCGGAGTCGGCTTCAAACATCCTGTTATTTTCCGGCACGTTTCGTTGAGAGCTGTATCCACTTTTTTGGCATGGGCCGATCGATGCCACACAGGGCACGCATATTCGCCCGCAGAGAAACATAACGCTAGTCCTGTGGTGCGTAAAATAGAAGGCGTAGCTCCCCACTTTGAAGATGTTAGGCGTTGATGTAAGTTGTTTCGAGTGAAAACCTTTTGTTTAATATTTTCACAGTTGACTTGAATACTTGAATATTACTACTGAAAGTTTTCTAAGAGAAAATTACTAGAATATTTTTTGAATCTAAACCGAAGAACTTTCTATCAGATCCAAACATAAAGGGAAACTTTTACTACGGTCTCAAAGAAGTAGCAATGAATTAGGATGATAAATGGATATCCTAATCATGTTTTAGCATTAGCAGACAAGAGACTTACATAGACAAAACGCAGGTAAAAATAAACTTAAAATCTTAATATTGTCTCACGTTTGAGCAAATGTTATACAGTTAGCTTAAATAAAAGTAAACAGTTACTAGTAAAAGTGTTTAACAATAGTAGTTTAAACTTTCAACATTATGTAATAACTATGTTTTGCCCGGGGCTACGCTCGTGTAAGGTTAGGTTAAGTAAAAATAGTATCAGCACTTTTTTCAGAGTGAAAGGTACCCTATGTCCTTTTCTGTTCCTCTATCAACGTCTATGCGAAATTTCATATGATGGGTCGAGTAGTTCAGGCGTAAAAGCGTAACAAACAAACAAACTCACATTCGCACTTATAATATTAGTTAAGATAGTGTTGAAAATAAACAACGCGATAAAATCCATATCAAGTAATTTAATTTCAATTAAAATCTTAATATTATTCTTGATTTAAATCTCATGATAAATTGGACGTACTTTCTGAAAAATATTCCAACCCACAAAGTTAACATTTTGAGATAATCGTGATTGAAGTTCAATCCTGTATTGCTTCTTCGTACATGTGGGTTGGGCTACTAAGTCATGATTTAATATTTAGAGTGATAGTAGAGCTACCAAATTTTTCCAGCTAGTAAATAGTAACCCTGTGACTAATTTGCTAATAATAACTCGATTTTGACCCGAGTGTGGGTTGGAACGTTTTTTAGAAAGTACGTCCAATTAAGACAAGTAGATTGAAACCAAGAGCCTATAATAGGCAGAATAATTCTGCTAAATACATTCAAACAGAATTGTACCTATTACAATAGATTAAACTCATTCCTCATTAAATTGCCGACCTAACAAATTTTAGTACTCGAACATTTTGAAGCATGTTTAATGTGATTATGATGATCTCATTTCTGGAAGTACGAAAACAATATAACAACAATAAAATTAACTTTGTATTTGGCATAATAATTGACTGAATAGATGGAAGGGGTTTTAGGGATCGTCTCGCTATTGCCAATGTCTTGTTTTGTTGGCATTTGACATTATATGGATTTTATTGATAATTTTTCTTGGTATTTGACATTTGATTGTTTGTTTATTTTTTACTTATTAATAATTCATTGACATCTTATCCTATCTTTTTTATGTTTTTAATTGTGGTGTCATAAATGTTTATTATATATACTTAATTAATTAAATTTATATTGCTGAAATTGTTACTTACATTATGATCTTCTTTTCGTGTGGTTAGTGGCCAACCTGTTGTCAAGAGTTGTTCAAGCCGCCCGTAGGCCTCTGACATGGGTCGCGACCGCATGTGCAAGTGATTCGCGCGGCCCCGCCGATAGTGGTTTTGTCGAGGAACACCGTGGTAGGTTTAGTCGGTATTCCGGGAGGTACATTATTCTCATTCCATCTTTTCTTTTATCCTGGCGAGTCCGACATAACCCCTCCTCCACCCCCGCGGAGGGCTATGCGTCAATGCATTCCAGCACGTAAGAAAAAAGGCCTCTGACATGGCTTAGCGACTGCTGTCAATTTGACAGCAACCAGGATCGACTTTTTACGTGCCCTCCGAAGCACGGAGATGCTCAGATGAAATACCACTAAGCGGTCACCCATCTATAGACTGACCGCATTCAACGTTGCTTAACCTCGCTAATCGTTTACCGATCAGTGAGTGCAACTGGCTATGAGCGCCTCGGCATACATTATGATTATTATTATTCTTTGTAATTATTTATAATTTGTAAAAAATATTCGCATACAATGTAAAAATTGTTTTCTGAAATAAAGAAATGAAATGAAATGTGTCCAGTATAGTCGGTTCGAATCTTATGTGGGACAAAAATTGTATGATTTACAAATAGTTGCACCGAGCCGGTGTGTTCCTTGTGTACGTTGTTTTAATGTTTGTAAAATTCGCCGCAATTCAATATGTATTCCTAGTGCAGGGTTGCCTCATATAAAAGTATATATGTATATGCTAAATCCATAAAAGGACGAAAATGAATCAAAATATATGTTTATCCACGTACGCTATATGAAGTCATATTTATATAATATTGTCTTCTGTTTACGCGAAGTTTAATAGTAATATTAACAGTTTCCAAATTATGTAATAAAGTGTCAAATAAACAACGCGATAAAATACGTATATAGTAGTTTAATTTCAATGAAGTTATATTTACATTATGGAAAATTAATTTCTGTATACGGCTTTGCCCATGATAAACGAGGGAACGTAAAGCGGGTTTAAATGTATCCTATATGTTAATCTATGATGCGGTCTAATTCTTTGCAAAGTTTCATCCGAAGCCATTCAACAGTTTAGGTGTGATTAAGTAACAAACATTCAAACATCTTCACAAACTTTCACCTTCATAATATTAGTAGTAGAATTAAATAAGAAAGATTTAAGATTTTTTTTTGTAGGTTTCTGGTAGCTTGCCTGTCTGTAGTTCCAGTTATCTCAACTGTTGACGCAGTCGCATTTTCAATGAATCTGTTTTCACTTCTCTTAAAAAATTCTGCCTAAATTTTACTGCCCAATACATCTTTGTCTAGACCAAAGGATTTTTAAAAGAATACAGCTATATAGTAGTATTTGTTGCTCGAGTTTTGTGGGTCAACATTATCAGATAAATTGAGAATACTTCATCATCATCAAAATCATCAGGCTATAATATTCCACTGCCAGCAGACATAGCCCTCCCCCAAAGAGAATACTTGGCATAAATAAAAAACACAGGTGACAATGCTCAACTCTCAATTGTCAAAAAGGAGCGTTAATTATCCCGAATGTCAATGATTCGGAGTGTCAATTTGCAGTATTCCATTTCAAGTACAAATACGTACGTTCTATCTTTGGAAGAATTCAGGAATTGGTTGTTCCATTTTCCCTTTAATCAATCTACCAATAGCACACATAAGCCTCCCTCAATTTGAGCTGCAATACTCCATTCATTTTCCACTGGTTTCGATGTTCTACTCATCCAGAGTAATGTTCGGAATGAGAAGAACATTTTTCAATTTTAATAGTTCCTCTTCTTTACTTTTCTCGACGCAGCTATGCTTATGAAAAATAGCTTCTTTTAATTACAAAATACTATACAGGGTGATTTTGAAATCGTGTAATTCCTTATAACCACGCATTCTACTGGTGATATAGAATAACCCTGACCATATTTTATTTTATTAGAATTATGTTTTTAGAGAAATTAATGTACCGATTTTTTTCGTGTAATGGTTTTAGATAGTCATATGTTAACCACCCGACACAAACTCAATATTTTACTAAATAAAAAAAAATAACAAAACAATAACTGATGTCGTAACTAATAAGGGGCAATAAAAAGGACCGCCCGTTATTATTTACGACATTAATTACCTATAGATATGTTATTTCTTTTAATTAGTAAAAAATTAAAATTGCCTAGGGTAGTTAACATATGACTATCTAAAACCATTTCACGAAAAAAACGGAACATTAAAAAAAAAAACTATTAAAAAATATATGGTCAGGGTTATTCTATACCACCAGTAGAATGCGCGGTTAAAAGGAATTACACGATTTCAAAAAACTACTTTACTTCTTAATAAGTGATTTTCGCCTAGATAATCGTATTAATTACTGAGCAAACTGGACTTTGTTTTTAACATCAGACAAATTGCTGTGACATGGACATCAATCTGTTCAATTAATCAGGATTAGACAAAAATAAGATCCTTGAGATGTCTAAGAAGTAATTTGTCGGACCGCCCTAAGAATTGCAGGCTAAACAATTCATTTGATATATGTATACGTACATAACTATATAAAAAAACTAAATGAAATACATCAGGTCAACAGGGTCAAAGGCTGAAGTGAAGGCAAATTGTACTCTCATTCTGTTAACTATGTGTTTCAAGTAATAGGTGGCCTACCTATTGCCACAATCAGACTAAATAGGTCTGCCGAAATGTCCAAGTAAAGCTAAGATACAACGTACGACTTATATGAATATACATATATGACGAATTAGGCACATCGTTTATACAATACCAGTTTTATTATGCCGTCGCCCGCTTATATCCCATAGGAAGGCATATCAGGATAATATCTGAGGGCACGGCAGTGCCCCCGCCAAGTCGAGCAGAGCAAAAAAGCGACACGGCCGTACCATCCTTTTCACGAAACAGTTCAGGCCATTTTCGAACCCCTATAACTTCGTTGTGGATAAAACTAGAAGACTGAATTTTCAGTAACCAAGCAGGCATTGTATAAACACGGCATATTTCAAATTTCATTTAATTTGAACCAGTAGTTTAAGAATTATAACTAGTCAAAGTTTCTTAATTTTGTCACTCACTCACTGACTGACCGATCATCAAAACTCTAAGGCACTTCTAGCAGGCATAGAAGCTACAAATTTAGAATACAATTAGTGATTAGTGTATAAATCAAGGGAAAACTAAAATATTTTGCAATTTTGGTCCAGTTTTCTAGATACACCAACTGTATAAATAACTTTGTAATCCCATATAAATACATAGGATTACAAAGTTACATTTGCAGTGAATGAATCAGTGTACCTGTATATGTATAATATAATATAATGGTATAATAGGTGTAGATAGGTACGATATTCAAGAAGTAGAAGGTACTGGAAAGGAAAAAAGTAGGACTATCTACAAAAAGAAATGAGATGCCATCAAAAACATAACTTGTAAAAAAAACCAAGTCTCGCAACTCAGTTCTTCTATCGTAAAAAGTTGTGAGATCCATTTGTAATACCAAGTCGGTTAATTTATTCAGTCTCTACTTAAGGAACCTTCTGTCTTAAGTTACTACGTAATTAGCTAACCTAACAACATCATATAGTGACCATATCAATATTAAAAATCTTGTATGTTTTAAATACATAAATAGATTGACTTGGCAAAAGACCTCCGAGATATAGGGTCATTTCTTTTCATTACTTTTACATTTAAGACGAAGAGGTAGAATCCTGGGTTTTTACACCCATCTCATTACATTTCCAATAACACGAATTAATTGCAGTGTCGATATTTTGTATGAAAACTGATGTCATGTCATTGATGTCATCCAAATTGTGACAGACGTTGGTACCTTTGCATATCGTAATCATCTACATTATTACAATAATTCCTAGTAAAATAGACGTTTGAAAACGATTATAAATCACCAAAATCTTCTGTTTTAGAAGATTTAAATCATAATTGAAGCCAATATCTTCGACAATTTCTGGGAAGGCGATACTATTAGGATTAAATAAATAATCTTCCGAGGTTGAATTTAAGAAATCCCTTTATAAATTTTGATTATAGACTTTATAATATCGTGATACGTTGGCTTATTATTTCGGCAAACAATCTTTGCTGAGACAGAATTGAGGTTATGAATATGGTACGTGAATAACATTTGTAATATAAATATTAATATTTAGATTATTTTTGATCTCTAAAATAAAAGAAATGTCAGTCAGCTAAAATGGAGTTCAAAAGCTAAAAGGGGAAAGAGTTTGTTCCTTCTCTATATTTATATACCGCGCACAGCTGTACAATTCGTCCGGCTACACTTGACCAATAACTTTGACCCGAGAATCGACCCTGAGATGTCATGCCTAGCTGTACCGCAATTAGTATCCCTGCGCCATTGAGCCATAATTTTTACGTTAAATATAGGACTGTCTTACTGTTTGCCTCCTATTATGTGCGATCAAAATTTATACGTACCCGAAAAAATGTGGGTGTACTTCTTCGAGGTTATAGACTGTTTTATGTATGTCTATGCCTACTATATTATGTATGTCTAGGAGTTTTAGAGTATTTTGTCTTATGGACACGGATTGCGTAGTGTTTTCAGGGCCACAGCAGACACGCTACTCCTAGCATCGTCGATCGGCGACTTAGTCACTTTTTAGAAGCTGGTCGGCACTACGCCGAGAGTTGTGGGTTTGAATCCCAAATGGGGCATAAAACAGTTGTGAGATCCACAAACGGTTGTTACGAGTCTGGGTGTCTGTTGTTTAAATGTTTGTCAAGTCCTCTACGATACAGAAATTATTCCTACAGCGGGCTTTTTCCTTTAAAAACAAAATACTTTGCTTCTTGATACCCGATCGTCGTTAAAATTCATATCACATAGAAACAGTAGAGCCCATAGCATTGAGTCCACAATGTATTTTATATTGCAGTTAGACTTCGTGCATGTTTTGTTTATGCACAAAGAAGGCTATAAAATTAATGTGTTTTTGTTTTGTTTTATAAACGTCACGTACACGACATAAAAGCAATATTTATATCTCGAATCAACAAAAGCGACCCGTACACGGATTGTAAAACAAGAAAAGATTGTTGTTACTTAAAGGTACAATAAGAATTTATAGTCTAAGAGTTTTCTAGCATTTAAGAATAGTGTATAATATAATTATACTCAAGACTATTAAATATATAATTATGAATTTTATAGTAATGATGTTAGAGTTTTTTATTACTCGTTCTATTGTGTAACAAATTCCTTGGAGAGATCCGTCTTGTATTTAAATTTTAAGCTTAGGTGTTTGAAGTACAAAATATAGAGTAAGCTGGTCGAATTTCGATAACTTGCTTTTGCTAGTATATATCAAGTAGTGTTACCGGATTAGTGTAAGTACTACTAGTAACTACAAAGCATTACCTCCGCACTAGGGTGTCATGGCATCCACTTAACTTGAGTATCGTACTGGAACCGTGAATTAAACGAAGATAACACAATCACCTTGTACGTCTATACCAATAAAACATAATAAATACGAAGCTAAGACATAACTGTGTAGAAAACGAGCATCTACATAAATTCATATATATGTATTCCCGAAAAGGTAAGCAGTGGGTAGATATCTACTGATACTGCTTACTGCGACTGTGTTTGCCATCTGACAAGCACAGTCGCAGCACTAAGGCTTCATCGCATTCAGTTTACAATTTTCTGTATTTTCATTTCTTTTTTATAAAATAAACCTCCTGCACTAGGAATAATAATAATAATACATAATTACCAATATACTAGTCCATCAAACACCCATACCCATAGCGCATATATTAGAATCGATACGTAGCAATAGTCCTACGCCTGCTGCGGCTAGTGCCGCTGTAGGTGTTCCATCCCACCTTTGATTAAAACTCTCGAAGGGCCTCTTCACGTTGGACCCATGTCTCCGTGTAAGCCTCCCAAAGCGCCAGGTATTTTCCTAACGTATTAGACATATACCCGTGAAAGAGCAACAAATAATAATAATCTTTATTGTCAGACACATGATCCATAGACAAATCTAAATTACATTTGCAACAAATAACAATAAATAACAAATAAATAGAAACAAAATTACAACATAATATTAATAAATATTACATGACAATTTAATATTTTGTATTAAAAACCAAACTTAGTTTATATATTACATGAATTAAATAATAAAATTTAACTGTTATTAGAATTATATATTAAACAAAAACAAAAAATAGTTATAGCAATTAATTAATAATATATAATAATAATATGTTTACGCAGCTATTTCTAGCCATCTTTTAAACATCGAAGTGGTATATAATCTACCCGCAAACTCTTGAATTATTTTATAATTTGTATGTCGCGTGGGACGTTCTAATTATTCAAAAACGGTATCAAAGAATAGTTATGGATCAACAACGATCGCACAATTTTTGGTACCGTTTGGGGATAGAACCACAACACTCGGCGCAGTGGCAGTGACAACCATACCAGACCATTGAAACCATTATGCTCTGTTAGTTATTGCGACTACTCGAAAGAAAAGCAACTACTCCAGAAAATAACTTTAATTAGAGTGGTTGAATGCATAATATCGATGAAAGAGTTTGTACAAAAAACACAACCATACCGATTTTCTTTACACAATTTTATATATTATTGTCTTCTAATTACGCGAATGTTATTCATTGAAATTAAACTACTATATACGGATTTTATCGCGTTGTTTATTTGACACTTTATTAACGCTCCTACACACAATGCCGGCGGCACGAGCCGCCGGCTTTTGCGGAACGGCTCGTGCCGCCGGCTTTTGCCGGGCATTTGTGCCGCCGGCATGTGCCGCAGAAACTTGCACAAAGCCGCCGAGTATCATTCCAGTTATGACAGTTGTGTAGAACGCTAGCCGCGCGGTACGCCGGCATACCTCGGCCTCGATGGCGTAGTGGTTGGTATAACCGACTGCCACGCCCGAGGTCGCGGGTTCGATTCCCGCACAAGTCAAACATTTGTGAGAAACACCCAGACCAAGACAAACACCCATGTTCATGGGTGTTTGTCTTGGTCTGGGTGTTTCTATGTATAATATGTATGTATTTACAAAAAAAAAGTATATATGTATGTTTATCCATTGTCTAGTACCCATAGTACAAGCTCTGCTTAGTTTGGCCTAGATGGTGTTGTGTGTATGTGGTAGAATATATTATTATTATTATATTATATTATTATACCCGGGCGGCCATGTCGGCGGCTTCTTTATGCGGCAAAACTGGCGGCTTTGTATGCCGCCGGGTGCACCGCGGCTAGACCGGCGGCAGTGCCGGTGGTCGTGCCGCCGGCACTGTGTGTAGGAGCCTTCACATAATTTAGAAACTATTACACTACTATTAGGTACTATATAAATAGTTTTAATAGTTTCAATAATTAAATAAGCTTAAAAATTAGTAAAGTTTAATAGTAATAGTAGTGTAATAGTTTCTAAATTTTGTAATAAAGTGTCAAATAAACAACGTGATAAAATTCGTTTATAGTAGTTTAATTTCAATGAACAATTTTATATGTAAAGATCCAATACGTTACACTATTTCTTTACCTAGCTCCATTAAAGATTTACGTCAATTCTTTGCTTCCATTTCAACACAAAGAAGTAGCAAATAGACACTCTTATGCCGCCGCCGTCAAACTGACAACTATAACAAAACCCCAATTTTATGTGTTACAATAATATAATCTTTATTATTTATCCGTTTATCTCATAACGCCTTCGGGTGTTTGTCTGCAGTCATAAATACGACTAGAATGGTACGAAACTATATAAAAATCGACCGATGTACGCCTAAAATCGTCACAATTCGACTGGATAAGCGATCTCTCGTTCACCGTTTGATAGACACAGACCCTTTCCAATTGAGCCTTAAGGCAGTAACAGTAGTACCGTGAATACTTTCATTCAAGATATTCATGAAGACATATTCATGTATTCAGTCAAATAGAGGGTTTCTAAGATACTAGTTTGGGTCTGTTGTTACTAGTGTTGATCGTGTTATACCCTACAACCCTTTTGAGGACAAGGCTGCTATGTTGGAGGTATAAACGTAGAATTCTCATGGCCAGGTATTTCTAGATTAAATTGTTGTAAAGTATTAATAGCCCAGTGGGGAGACCAACAGACTGCAATGCAGAGGGTCTCGGGTTTGAACCCACATCGCGCACCTCTGACTTTTGAAAGTTATATGGCTTTTCAAAATTATGTGCGTATTGATTGACAAGTATCGCCTGCTCCGTACCTCGGAGAGCACGTTAAGCCGTTGGTCCCGGCTGCCATGAACATCTATCGCAGTCGTTATTGGGAGAGTGTCGACACAAAAGATCCCACTGGGTCGATAAGATAAGATAAGATAAAAATTGTTGTAATGTAAATAATTTGAATTGAGCAGTGTAATTGCTTGTAGCTCATGGTATTGACTGCATTAAGAAACGTTTGCCTATGTAAAGGGATTCTTATAGTGCATCATTTTACGGACGAGTATTTCTGAGGGAAATGTCGATGGGCACGGATAACTAAGTACGAACGTTTTGATGCTTCACTAACAGCAGATAGGCCATGTCTCATGTGCGCAGGTGTGAGCCCGAGCGTGGTACAAATCGTGGCGCATATGTGACATCTCTACGGATGCACCTTCGCTACCGCTGATGATCGTCTTGCTATGATGCACTGGTGAGAACTTGTGCGTGTTAATTCGTGAAATCTGTGGCGTAGTGTACCTTGATAGATTATTATCAAGCTAATAACGTTCTATTAATAAATGGATGTGAAACGTCAATATAATAATATAGTCTCTAGGCGTTAAGACTGCGCCTGAGCGAAATGTGGCAAAACAGGCGGTTACAGTTAAGTGAATAAAATCAACACTTTTTGTTTAATAAAAATAACAAATATATACATCTACTATAACAATGAATGTGTTTACAATTACTCCGTGTTAAAAACTTAAAATAATTAATATTTTCGCCTACAAAATTACGTAAATTTGCACGAAAAATGCAAAAACGTAAGCTCGTGTTACGTGATTTTTGGAACGAAGTTCCTTACGGCAGGCTTGGAGGGGATAGGGATTTTGCTGCGCGACCGAACTGAAAAAAATGTGGTAGTAAAACCGTAAGAAAAAATCCGTGGAAAAAAGTGCGTGGAATAAAACCGTTAAATGAGACGTGCGCAGGCGCGACAGTCGCATACACAAGCGAGTAGTGTATAATACCTTTCTCTTTCTCCCTCTTTCTTTTCGTTCTCTCATCCATTCTCTTTCTATTACCACTCCACCCCGCCAATGCATAGTATATACTCATGAATTCATGGACAAGCACGTGGCGAATACTCACATTATAGATACATTTTACCGATTTTTTTTGCAATTTGTGTCGATTCTACATTAGCCGAAGGAACTTCGTTCCTACCTGGTGTCCCACGACACCACATAATTTTTTTAGAGTATAACAGTAGAAATCTATCCTGCTTTACAGCTTAAACGAAACATAAATAGTTATATTACAATTTGTCCGTCCCAAATATTTATGTTATTGGTTGACAATAAAGATACATATTTATCAAAAAAGCACTTCAAATCCTCCATACAATTTTACTATGGCGGCCGCGCGCCGCACGAGAATATGCGCCGCACGAGCTCTGTCATTATCAGTCTTACGTTTGGCGCAGTCTTAAAGTCAACGACATCAACATCAGATTGTTTGAAGAAAAACTATACTCGAAACACAAAATGTTGTACCTATGCATTATTCTTATATATCTCTGTCGAGAAAATCTTTTTCGTGAAACTTAAAATAGCTGGTGAAATATCTTTTTAACATAGCCTGGGTCTTTGTGGATATATGGAGTCATGTTATATTCATTCATCTGTTATTGATTTGAAGACTTCTCGCAGTAGCATACCTTCCGCAAAAATCTACAGCGCCTTTGAGAACTATTTTAATACGAAAATCCCCTCTTGCTTGTCTTATCCAGTTTAATCAATTCAATCTCTATACTTAATACCTATTTGTCAGGCTAGGCTAATATTTAATACAAAATCGATTATAAGGTTTTCTTTTATATTATTACTAGATGTACTCGCGGTTTCACTCGCGTTTATGGTTACTGCGCGGTCCCCGTGGGTCGTAGCGTGATGTTATATAGCCTATAGGCTTCCTCGATAAATAGGCTATCCAACATTAAAATAATTTTTCAATTCGAACCAGGAATTCTTGAGATTAGCGCGTTCAAACAAACAAACAAACTCTTCAGCTTTATAATATTAGTATAGATTATTGCCTGTCAAAATGATTAGGCTCCGCCTGATGATAAGCAGTTGTGTAGTCCACGAGCAGAGCCCTCCACATCACATTCTTATGTGAAGTGGTATAGAGGTCTGTATTTTGACGGCCTAAATAGGTGCGTCTTCCCGCTCCGCTTAAAGGTCTTTCTTTAGTTTCTTCAATTAAATTCACTTGTAACCATACCACAATTTTGACATTATCAAATATTTGACTTATGTAGGAATCGAACCCACGACCTCAGGCGTGGCAGTCAGTTACACTAACCACTACGCCATCGGAACTGAGAGTTTTGTATAATTTTCTCGAAGATATATGTTAAATTTGCCAGCCCGTTATGTGCCAGTGTGATGAACTATGGCCTAAAACATTCTCATACTGAGAAGAGACCCTTGCCAAGCAGTAGGACAGTTCATATAACAGGCTGATATATTGTTTATATACCTCTTTGTCAATAAAAATATGTATGTAGTAAATACTTTCGTTGAAGTAAACACGGTTGGCCACAGTCATCGCTATATAATATCGACAGAAATAGCTGTAACGGAAATTGATATAAAACCAATGTTATTTTTTCAGTACGAATGAATGTTCTGTGTAACATTGCAGTATTTGTGTTGTACGTAATTTATTTAAAATAAAACCCGACGGAAGTTGTATTTCATAGGATATAGCCGTTTCGTCACATCGTTTGCTGTGCAGTTACGAAATAAGCGATTTTGGAGAATAGATTTTACGCTTATATATTTTACTAGTCTTTGCGCGCGGCTCTGCCCGCGTGGTACCTAAATCAATAAATGTACCCTATGTAAGGACATAGGGTACTTTTTTCCTGGGGAAGCCCCCAGGGACTAGTATCTGTACCAAATTTCATCTAAATCGGTTAAATGATTTAGCCGTGAAAAGGTAACAGAGGGACAGAGTTACTTTCGATTTTATATAATACTAGATGTGCCCGCGGTTTCACCCGCGTTTATAGTTACTGCGCCGCCCCCGTGGGTCGTAGCGTGATGTTATATAGCCTATAGCCTTCCTCGATAAATAGGCTATCCAATACTGAAAGAATTTTTCAATTCGAATCAATAGTTCCCGAGATTAGCGCGTTCAAACAAACAAACAAACTCTTCAGCTTTATTATAATATTAGTATAGATTAAGTAAGGATTGTGTTGTTGATGTACAATATAAAAAATATTGCTTGTTCATGCCTTTCTACCAACTTGGTACCGCGGCATGCTGTCTTGAGGTTTTAGGTTTGAATTCCGGGTCGGGTAAAGTGGTAATTGGTTTTATGCTAGGTATTTCTCAGTAGTAGGATAGTGTTTGGAACTACCCTCCATAGACGGCAATAGGATATCGTAAAATGTGGGTATATACCTATGTCTATCTAATCGTAGATTAACAGGTGAGAGCTATATTTATATATAATGTCGCAGAGTAGGACGGCAACTCGCTTTTGACATGATGTAGCAACATAATATAGGCGTGGTATTATACTTTGTATGTATACTCATGCTAGGCAAATACAAGAGAAATAAAACAATAAAGGTTTACTGTGATTATCTCTGATTTGATCCGTAACGCAGCGAGTTCGTCATACCGAATGTGTTCACACACCTGTCTCCGGCGCTTATATAACGTTAATATGACACTGACAGTTATAACTGTCACTCCAACTGACACATTGGCTCTATGGCGACCTCAATCAAGCTTACACTTGACGTTCCGAAACAAACCAATAGATGGCGCTTTATTCAATTACAGAAATAAATTACATTCCAATGATTACTTCCTAGACGCTCCGATCTTTGTCAGAGGCAATCGTTTAAGCCGACTTTTATGAACTTACATACAAAGCAACACGCTTATATCTTAGAAGGTATAGGCAGAGCTGTGTTATACCAACATTTCGCCTTGTATCATTTTAGGTCCCACGTCATAGGGGGCTATTGATATTTATCGTATACAGGTCTATATTCCGTGCTACTATTGAGAATATTTGGACAGGAAAACGAAATAACATTATGTCCGACTTGGGGATCGAATTCGAGACCAAATGCACATCAATCGCATTTATCACCGCTGCGCCAATAAGACAATTTTGTAAATTTCATAGAACAACACTATTGCCATATCTTCAGTAGCATTAGTCGGAGACAACTTTAACTTTGAACTGAAATGAAATGAAATGAAAAGATTTTTATTTTTGTACCATCATGACATGCATCATCAATTATTATAGAATGCGGGTATAACAAAAAGTAAATAAAAATATAGAAGTATAAAGAAATTTTAAAAACAAATAAAATAATTATGTGCAGATGCACGTCCCATCCGACGGCACAAAAACAACGGTGATACGCTCAGCATAATGCTGTGGCACTTGCATTGCTGCAAGCACTACACAGTGCTGATTTTCAGCGAACACCACAATTATTGACGTTTGGTCCGCCAATAGTGCAGTCAAAATAAAGAAATATTTAATACATAAATATATAGCCACGAGAGAAAATATGGCATAATATATACTATTTTATTAAAAGAATACATTGAAAGAATAGATAATAGGTAAGTAAGTATAAAGTAAATAAATATTAGTTTTGTATATGTACTTATATGTTATTGTGTAAAAAAAAATAAGAACGACGCTCATGACGTACTGAGTGTCATAAGATGGCCTCATGTCTGAAAATATGTTTCTTTCACACTTTCTCAGCTGTATTTTAGGACTTTCGTAATCACTGTGGTATTTAAGTTTCATAGCTAGCTAACTTACAGATCCGGGAGAGCAACTTGTGTGACTTATGAATAACAAACTCATTAGGATTCGCCATTAAATAATTTTTTATGCTATTGTTGAAATCAAAGTCTTCTAGTAATTAATACTTTCAATGTATGTATGGAAAGCACAACATTACCGCCAATAAATTAATTTCATAAGAAGTCAGAGGCCTAACTTTTTATTTGTTAATTTTATATAATACTAGCTTTTGCTCGCGACTTCGCTCGCGTTAATTTAGAATTTGGCAATCAATTCAGGTTGTACTCTGCTTGTAATAATATAATTCAATCATGATTCGAAAGACACGTGGCGCCATCTATTATCATAAGAACGTTATTATTGTTTTCCTCGGTAACAGTATTTTTTTTCGGTATGAAAGGTAGCCTATGTCCGTTTCTGTACACCTGATATCGTATATGCAAAATTTCAGGTTGATCGGTTCAGTGATTTAGGCGTGAAAAGGTAACAAACAAACAAACTCATTTTCGCTTTTATAATATTAGTTAGAATGTAAAATCTCGACATAGAGCGAGATCCCTAATTAATTAGATTGTTTTTAATTTCTAAAGAAGTTATCACAGCGGTTATATTTGCTGTTACTGCCTAAATATACACTTCACACTTTGATATCAAGTGCTTACATAAATAATGCATTTGCATGTTACATAAATTATTTATTACCTATAAATTAAAACAAAACTTCCTTAAAAAACATATATACTGACTTGTAGAATTTATGGTGTGAATGTGTATATATGCATATTAAACGGCAAATTTCATAACAAAACTGCATGCCTTGGGTGTGGGTTTTCCGTAATGTTCTAAAATCGTATAATTTTACTAACTAGCATGGACTATGACCTAACTCTGCTCATAGTGTGAATAGGCCCATGCTGAGCAATGGGAGCAAATGCAGTTTGTAAACAAAATTATATTTACTTTTAATAAATAGGTAGGTTATATTCCGCGTTTGCGTAGTCGCGCGATACAGAATGGCTTCCACTCAAGAGTAATTAATTATGTATGCTGTAGGCATCTGCAGGAATGTTAAACATTTTACAGCCACTTTAACTTCGAGGCGAGATAGTAAACACACGCAATAAATTCACACTAATGCAAAAGTTGTCTTCGTTATTATGATCACATCTACACGGAAAACTCCACATTGACCTCAAGTTAAGGTTTGCAGAAAGCTAGCGGTGAGGATCGTGAGGAAGCACGAGGTGTAATGTTGCTTCGATACCAAGAGAGGATCCTCCGACCAAGCTAAGTAACACGCCTGGTAGGCCGCAATTGATGTCGGGATTTTGTATGTATACTAATTCGAACTGCAAATTTCACTTGCGCGATTAAGGATCGGGTACAAGTTGTACGGAGTAGTGTTTAATTGGGTACAGCGCCATCTCTTGTCATTAGTTAAAACTTTTCTATTTGTAAAGTCCACCACATAGATTTTCTAGGCTCTTTAATTAAGGAGGCGCTGTAGCGTTAGCAGGGTGCCAATTTAACGTAAACCCTTGAGCTGGCAGTAAAATGACTTTTTTTAATGTTCAGCATAATGTGAGTGTTACCCTCGTGCTGCACAAATCTACAAACTAGCAGCGGCCATCGCCACTTATCATTACAAAGATGTGAAATGTGCAATTACAAGTGTTATTTCTATTGGCAGAGATTAGGCGGGAGGCTGCTAGCGCTTTCGGAAACACCGAGATGAAACACCAACAGCTCTCTTACTCAAAGCTGCTTGCAAAGCTTTCGCTGGGTCGTGAACCATAATATTTCATAATTAGTAGATAAACGAGTCAGTCAACTCTTTAGAAACCACTGAGTGTTATACAACAGTGTCGTTTGAGCCTGTCAGCTTTATATAAAATTTTAAAGTTATAATGAGATTTTTATAGCTCACTGAACGAAATGATAGAAAACTTATTTAAACTATTAACAATCTTGGTTGAATGCTTTCCTTTCTAACGGTTTGAACACAGGGTCATTCACAGTACTCGCTATCTATCTTTAGTCGTCTGACCATACACGGAATGTAATAGAATTAAATATGTTTTATTTATTGCAGTATATGCGATGCGATTCGTCCAAAAATATGGATAATATATGTATATCTAGTTGACCGACTATCGTACTACTCGACATCATTGCTGAATTAATATTTTTTACCTGGAAACATGCCATCCAACGCAGTGCGCTTTTAGTGTTCAATTCAACCACGTTCGTGCAGAATCCAGAATGAACTGTTTGAACGCGTTGTAGGTACCTGGAGAGCTAAATATGTCTTTTTGAAGTGAAAACTTCTTTAGGCGCGTTGAGCACTTCTTGGCTGAACAAAAATCATATAACTCGCGTCATCGTCACGCTTAGTCATCGCCACGCTTCCACGCTTTCCATTTTTGAATTATTTTAGAATATTAACAATATCTCGTCCTACGCAAAAAATAACGAAATTTTGACCCCCTTAATAACTCCTAAGAGAGTATCATGAATACGACCCGCACCTTTTTTTTTGGTTATAAAGAAGTGTTTATGATCAAGGATTAAAGTTGTCACTTCTATCGGCAGTCCCCAAAGACAACCCTAATTTTTTTTTTAATAGGCAACTTATTCTCAATTAATAATTCTTGTGTCACGGGGAATTTAATAAATATTCAAACAACAGACACATAAAACATCCTGTCCCGGAACTACTATTAGTGGGCCACTCATCACTTGGCGCACTGGCAGTGACGAGGTGACCAATTAAATCACAGTGGTGAGATTTTTTATACATCTAGACCATCCTTACTAATATTATAAATTCGAAAGTAACTCTGTCTGTCTGTCTGTTACCTTTTCGCGGCTAAACTACTCAACCGATTTAAATGAAATTTAGTACAGATATAGTTTAAAACCTGGGGAAGGACGTAAGCTACTTTTTATTGATGTAGATACCACGCGGGCAGAGCCGCGCGCAAAAGCTAGTAATATAAAGCTGAAAAGTTTCACAATAGTAGTTTAAAGTTTCAAAATTATGTAATACTAGTGTTTTATAGAAAATAAACAACGCGATAAAATCCGTATACTTAAATATAAAATTAATAATAGTTATAGTCTTTTTCCTTCGAGGATATTCAATGTTCAGTGTACACTGAACGGATGTAAAACAGTTTGTGACGACAGCCTTAGCCACTATAAATGTGTAATTTAATCTGTTAATTGTTTTGTGTGATGTGACCTCTTATAAAATGATCACCCATCTTTGAGCACGACGGTCATAGCGTTAGTTTACGTCACAGATCTGACCTCACTTATTTTGTTTTATCGTATTTTACTTGAAATACCTAGCTAATACTTAAGATGCTTTGAGGCCACTTAAACTCCGCTGTTTACGACAACCGGTATCGACATTTTACGTGCACCTTGAGTTCTAGTTGCGCAAAGGCACTTATGCTTCTGCACCTAAGCACCAGTAGGTGAGCTAGACACTACAAAATTATCTACAAGAAAATACAATAGACATTCTTAGAAATACAGAAGCTACAGGCTTCGTATGTCAGAAACATAAGCCTCGTTTAAAGAGGGCTAGAAATCATCGCACAGAATACAATGTTCTTTCAGTTTATAAAAATATTTGAACACACCCCACGTTCGTTTCCTATCTTGAAAATCCACTAAAGAAATAAAGCACCTTTGATTCTGAAACAACGTAACATAACCAAACACTGCCAAGGGAAAATAAGCTCTATTACAAAAGAATAGGGCTCCATAGTATAATTAATTTCCCTTCCCCGATGCCTACGATTTACATAGAAAAAGGCTTATTCTATGACAAACTTTAATGAATACATGATAGGCTAGAGGCCAGATTGGTGAAATAAGAAGGATAATGATATGCAAATAACATACATGTATGTAGTTTGCATCGCATTTGAGAGTTAACCCTGTTATGGAGATTAAAAAGGTATGAACAAATCGTTTGATGTGGATATACTTTGATTTCATAGGCAATACTGATCAATTTTTTTTTCTATTATTGACGTGAACCCTAATAATACTGGCATTGAGAATTGAACGGTATATATGACCCATCAAATATCAGTACTGTAAGGCAAGGCGCGCATCTCGAACTTTTAGAAGTCATGTGCGTATTAAATAGTTAACACGTTCCCTGTCCGATGAACCACATATGGTACATAACAATTGATTTTCTATTGTGTCTATCACGGGACTGTGAATGGGTTAATTATTAAAAAGTTTAATAGGTACCTACATGGTCATATTCATTACATATAGTTCTTGCAGACATTAGGTTTAGAAATACTTAATGCAGTAAGCTTACAGCTGGCACGTTCCAACACAAGCAATTAAAAAAGAGCTTACTTGGGCTTGTAGTATTATGAAACATATAAGGCGAGCAATCTTTAAGCAATAAATACTTCACTTTAAAGACGATAAAAACTTTATTTTGTTGCAAATATATCGATCCTATACCGTTTTACCGTATACTGGCAGACAAAAGCAATAATGCCTTTGATCGCGATAATAAAGGGGATTAAATATAATAACCACCAAAAATAGTAATTGCGCAGCAATATATGCTTACTAAAATATCACCTATACGCCTCAAATTCCTCCTATTTTTACTCCTACTCCGTCGACTTATTTTGATCTCTTTAAATATATTTTGCTATGCAATTTATTGGTCATTTAAATTAAATGATGAAATGAAATGAAATGAAAAGATTTTTATTTTTGTACCATCATGACATGCATCATCAATGATTATAGAATGCGGGTATAACAAAAAGTAAATAAAAATATGGAAGTATAAAGAAATTTTAAAAACAAAATGTTTATGTGCAGATGCACGTCCCATCCGACGGCACAAAAACAACGGTGATACGCTCAGCATAATGCTGTGGCACTTGCATTGCTGCAAGCACTACACAGCGCTGATTTTCAGCGAACACCACAATTATTGACGTTTGGTCCGCCAATAGTGCACTCAAAATAAAGAAATAAATAATACATAAATAGATAGCCACGAGAGAAAATATGGCATAATATATGCTATTTTATTAAAAGAATACATTGAAAAAGTAGGTAATAGGTAAGTAAGTATAAAGTAAATAAATACTAGTTATGAATATGTACTTATATGTAATTGTGTAAAAAAAAATAAGAACGACGCTCATGACGTAATGAGCGTCATAAGATGGCCTCATGTCTGAAAAGATGTTTCTAGCACTATATACCTATTTATTTGTCTAAAATGCAGATACATCATACCCGTATATTATATTGTAGTCTTTGCATCATACATAATTGTAAGATTAAGAGATCTGTGAAGTGTGTATTGTGAACGTTGTATGAGATTACTTGATTCGTGCATGATGATAAAAGTGATAATAGCTCCTAAAGTTCCCTGCTAATGCTATTTACAAGCATTTGATTATGCTTACTGTTTTTTTACTATTGTGCTTTTACTATTTTTGACTGTTATATTTTACTATATTTGGTGTTAAGTTAAACATAAGCCATAATAAAGTCTCGTGTTTTAGGAACCGCATCGATAAAAGTAGGTTTGGTTATGTAAGTAATATTTTTTTTTAGATAAAATATTGCGTACTTTACTTGGTGATAATATAGATTTTTAATGGTGAAAGAATTTTTTAAATCGTTTGAAAGTTTTTGAGTGAAATCGTTACAAACAAAGAAACGAAAAATCTAATCTTTCCTCTTTATAATATAGTATAGATATAATATAGATGTATCAACCGTTATCGTACGTTAACTAAGTGTTATTTATGTAGTAGTATTTAGTCTACAAAGGTAGTAGATCCTGGCTGGTTTCAGCATGAATGGGCCGGATCGACCGGGGTAGTACTACCCTCTCACAGAATAACGGCGTGAAGTAACGGTACCCGTACTGTTGCGTTTCGTATCGGTGAGTGAGAGAGCCGGAGGCCTAGTTACCCCGATCCTTTTTCTATCCTTTCCTTTGTCCTTTCCCTCCTTCATTCCTTTTTAAAGGGCTGGCAACGCACTTGTAACTTCTTTGGGGTTGCGGGTGTCCATGGGCGCCGGTAATCGCTTACCATCAGGCGATCCGTCTGCTCGTATGCCCTAAATGACTATGCCATAAAAATAAAAAAAATCATGTATATGTTACAACATAACGGAGTTTATTGTTATCGTATATTTAGGTAGTTGAAGTACTTGAATCCCTTATTATAGTGTGATATATCTTCAATACAAAAGATGGATCCTTCCTACAGGTTGAGCGGTCGTTGTTCGTACCTATAAGGATATCGTTAGACGAATAATTTCGGCATGTTGTATATTATATGTACTTAGTTACCATGGAATGTTTGTAAGCGAGTTTAGTTCTAGTCATCAATGTCATGATTAACTCTAGGTATCACCATTACCAACACTTATATTACAATCTTATGTGTGTAAAATAATTGTAAAATACAGGTATTATTAAACGATTTAATATAATTTACTATTTTTAATAATCCTTTTGCTGCGAAGAAATTATTAAACAAAGATATTAAGGCGAGGAACTGCTTCATAAAGGAGCGGAAATTACGTTACAACTCTTCACAGGAACACGGCATTAGATTATTTGCCTACGATTTTCTGGTGAAACTTACGGGAGTACTTTCTCAATCGGTAAGCTTGAGATTCAAGTGGGAATTCGCTTACAGCGCTTTGTCTTATTCTACATCAAATAAAAAAATACGAGTCTGATTAATTATATAAATATAATTAATCAGTTTCGTATTTTTTAGTTGGAAAGTCTTGTCATGGTAAAAACCATGAGTAGACTTCCCAAATGATTGCTAATTATTTTGAATAATTCAAAACCACATGAGTATACTTAAACGATACTTATTTAAATAGCATAATATAGCGTCCATTTTTGTCCAGGTAAGACAAGGTACGCGGGGCGAAACGGCGAGCAACACTTAACCATAAATAAGAATGTGCAGAGAGAGCGCGTGTTTGGAACAAATTTTTGTTGCTCAAGGATGCTGAAGTCATAGCAACAAAATAAGTGCTACAACTATTTTACCGTTACAATGTTCTATGATGTTTCCATAGTAACTTAGTATTATTTATGATTCCCACATAAATCTTCGACGTCTCTTCTTACAAAACAAACATACACATATAAAGAAACTTACCTAATTTGGGTAAACAAATCACTTTTTATTCGGGACCGAATGCGTATTAGGGAGAGCGACAGTTGAGCTCGAAACGAGGAATAAGTGCTGCCTAGGTAACATTGTTAGGGTGGGCCTCCATCTTTATGTAAATTTCTGAAGATGTGGGTACGTTGAAAATATTTTGGGACGAATTTGGGCCGAGTTGTCACCTGATCGATCAGTATTTGTGGTTGATTTGTGTAAAGGTCGATAATTTAGAAGTTAAGGCACAGTAACAAATTTACCTGTGTCGTAATTTCGAGATATCTTAGTGATAGGTGGTCTTAACGGTAGTTGGGATAATACGGATTTGTAATTGGTTGAGATGGAATAATACTTTAATAAAATATTCTAGCATAACATCGCGTCACGAGGATTGGGTTTATCATATACTAGCCATATCTAGGGACCTCCTAGACCTATCATGATGAAATTTCCCATACACGTTGCTAAAGGTACAGAACAGGACATAAAATACTTTCATTTAGAAAAAAAGTTCGGTTCCCCAGTGAGCGAAGACGCGGGCAGAAGCTAGAATGTTTATATTTTAACAGTTCGCTTTTGAACTAATTTCTGATACATATTCGATGGATTGTAAAGTATCTATTTCAATAATAACTTTAATGATATTGTGTTTTTTTAACTTCTCTTATTATAGATACTGATCCCTATATTTGATTTAAACCCACTAGTTTCAGACCCAACGGAGTTACTCTACTAATGAATAAGGGCCTAAATTTGCTCTGAGATTAATTAGACTACTCTGAAATATATACATGTAGTTGTAATGAAAACAGGTTCACAGTTTTGTGTGGTTTAATTCTCTATTTATATAATACACTAGACGTGCCCGCGATTTCACCCGCGTTTATAATTACTACGCCGCCCCCGTGGGTCGTAGCGTGATGTTATATAGTCTATAGCCTTCCTAGATAAATGAGCTATCCAACACTAAAATAATTTTTCAATTCGGACCAGTAGTTCCTGAGATTAGCGCGTTCAAACAAACAAACTCTTCAGCTTTATAATATCTATATATTAATACGTGAAGTGAAAACTTTGGATCCCTTTTTACGAAAATTGGGCGGACGGAGGAGTTTGAAATTTCGCACACTTATAGTTTATATAGAGAAAAAGTGACGAATGCTAATATTTTTTGAATATATGCATTACAAATACACTAAATTAATAAAAAAACACTACACGTATACAACCATGCATTTGACACACGCAGTCGAAGCGCGTAACTATGGTTACATATATCAATATATAATGACATAATATGTCAGCAATATCTTACAGGCAAATTTTGGTCGAATTTCGAGTACTAGGCGACCGCTAATAGCGGTCGCCTAGTACTCGAAATTGCTAGTTAGTATAGATAGACATACGAATATACTCGTGTCTTTATATCCCAAATGGATGGTGGAGATCAATTACACTTACATTAAACTATGTAGCAGCCACCGTGATATGAGGTGAACCTATTATTGTTTGCCAGGTACAGTTTTTGACGAATTTCTTGATAGAAAATTTAACATCACGACACGGGAATCGAATCTTACACCTCGTGAACCACAATCACATTCATCATCGTAGCGCTATCAAGGCATCGTATATAATCATTTTTATGTAATTGGAATATATAATACAGATAGCAAACTGATTTTTATTACGGTAAACGAACCTTTTTGACGAAAAATGGAGTAAATCATACATAGTCTAAATGAAACTGTGTTAACAAATAATATCTAGTTTAACAGAAATAATTAATTTAACTAGCGTTCGCCTAGTGCTCGAAATTCGACCAAAGTTGACTTGCAAGATATTGCTGATATAAATTATTATGTCATGATATATTGATATATGTAACCATAGTTACGCGCTTTGACTGCGTGTGTCAAATGCATGGTTGAGTGCGTGTAGTGCCTTTTCATAATTTTAATGTATTTTTACGCATAATTTAAAAAAATATTAGTATTCGTCATATCTTCTCTGTATAAACTATAAGTGTGCGAAATTTCATACTCCTCCGTCCGCCCAATTTTCGATCCAAAGTTTTCGCTTCACGTATTAATATATAGATATGATATCACAATCAAACAACCAGGCATTATTATTATTTAATGACAAAATCGACTAGTACAATTATGAAGTACGTGCAAAGAATCAACAGACTTTTATCTACATACATTACAATGATTAAACAATCAATAATTATTTTGATACTCATCATAATCAAAACAAACAAATATTTTTGAGTAATAGAGCCTCGCTGATTTCAGCATGAATGGTCCGGCTCGACCGGGAAAGAACTACCCTCTCACAGAATATCGACGTGAAATAGCAGTATGCCTACTGTTGTGTTTCGTTCGGTGAGTGAGAGTGCCGGAGGCCCAAGCACCCCCTTTCTCCCTTCCCGTTCCTTCTCCTTCCCACTTCCTTTCCTAAAGGGTCGGCGACGCGCAGTTGATGCCTCTGGTGTTGTAGGCGTCCATAGGCTACGGTGACCAGTTACCATCAGGTGCACCGTATGCTTGTTTGCCACCTTAGTATAAAAAAAAAAAATAGGTATATACATTTCTCTTCTTCGCCCCCTAACCCTCTCACAAACATCTAAAGCTCCTCTTGACTCAATGTCGCAACCCTTACAACTATCTCATTGTTCTATCTTAAGCCTTCACAGTCAATAATAAAAACGTGGCGAGTAAAATATGTCCGGGTCTATTTGACACCTGATCGCATTTGTAGGGTAAGGCATTCATTTTTCGTTATGGGGTGAATATTTGGTGAATGATACGTATAAAAGCCGTTTGCATGTTATGTAGAAGGGTGAATGTAATCAAATTGGGTCAAGAGCACTCTTAAAACGTAGTTGTTGTTTCTGTAACTGTATCTTGTGACGTCTTACAAAATTAAAAGCATAACATAATTACGCTTGTCTATCCTAGATAGGGTGGATAGTAGTGTATGCAATATTTAATCAGTTATATTTGTATGTCTGTACGTAAAGAGAGCAAGATTATTGGCGTCTTATATACCCACATATTACACAATGTGTCATTGTGTTTTTATTTGGAAAATTCCGAAAAGTGTTTCATCCTGAAATATAATAATAATATAATAATATTCTATCACATACACATAACACCATCTAGCCCAAACTAAGCAGAGTTTGTACTATGGCTACTAGATAGTGGATAAACATATGTATGTTTATCCACTATCTAGTAGCCATAGTATTTGTGTTTCTATGTATAATATGTATGTATTTACCAAAAAAAAAGTATTTATGTTAAATACTTTTTTTTTTTAATTACTTTTTTCGCAAACTTATACACAATGTGAGGACATCATAGCATAATAACAAATACATCTTACTGCCATACATACATATACACACACCTACACATACCGATAAACACAGACACACACATATGTACATATACACAATACACACACAGACACTCACATACACTCACCTACAAATATCTCATCCCCAATATAGACACAAATTTATTTAAAATAAACAATAAAATCGTACCCTTACTAACCTTAGTTAATGGCTACGACACAGTTTATACTACAGTTACTGTAGTCATTATCGTTTAATAATTGTGTAAATGTAACAAGGTTTTCAATAAAAAATATTATTATTATTCTCTTTATTTGTACATTTTCCAATAATTATTACATTTTTAAATATATAAAAAAACACATTTAAAAATATAAAAACTATGAAGACCCACCGGCATCGGGAACTGGGTCCAAGCTACCGGTGGTTAGGGCTCCAGCGAGAGAAACCTCCTCACGATGCGTGCCGTATCGAGGAGGACTGCCTTTTGCATCTGACCCTTGACCCAAGCACCTAACGCGAGCCTCTTAAGATGTTGGTCGAGGCTCTTGGCTATTAGACCGTTCACTGTAACGACTATCGGTACAACGATTGCCGAGTCCACATCCCACATATCGACAACCTCGTATGCTAAGTCCAAATATATTAACTGTTTTTCTTTCTCAGCTTTCACGAGGTTGCCATCATGAGGGATGGTAATATCGACAATCATTGCATGGCGCTCTAATCGATCTATTATCACAACATCAGGCTTGTTGGCAACAACAGTCCTGCCCGTGATAATAGATCGATCCCAGTACAGTGTGATATGGCCCTTTTCGAGAACTGGTTCTGCTACATACCTAAAGTAAGGCACCTCGACCTCTACAAGTTTGTATTTCAGAGCAAGTTGCTGATGGATAATTCTGGCTACTTGGTTATGTCTGTGCAAGTACTCGCCGTTAGCAAGACGAGAACAACCGGAGACTATATGCCTGAGGGATTCACCGGGTTGGTGGCACGCCCGACATATGTCAATCGTACCATCCCTCAGGATATATCTCCGGTAGTTATTCGTCTTGATAACTTCGTCCATAATTGCACAGACAAACCCTTCGGTTTCCCCAAAGAGGTCACCGAAGCGTAGCCAGTTCACGGAAGCGAGAAGGTCTACATCGGCTCCATATAGGGCCTGGTAGAACCTACCGTAAAGCTCCTTGCTCTGCCATACACTCTTGCGGTCGTCAATGTTCAGTACTATAGGCACGCGCCAGTTCTCTTTAGCCAGATTAAGCGGGGTGAGTCCGTTATCCACTGTGACAACATCACGATGCATACCCACGTTCGCCTGAAGAAAATATTCTCTATGGTTGCACACCTCACGGTTATGGAGGGTTTTGGCATTTAGAAAACCTCGACCCCCATATTTCCGTGGGATGTACAACCTCATCACAGATGAACGAGGATGATGCATTCGGTATGCCGTCAACAGTGTACGGACTTTCCTGTCCAGGGCATCTAACTCAGTCTGAGTCCACTTGAGTATGTCAAAGGAGTATGAAAGAAGCGGCATGACCCAACCGTTAAAAGCGCGCACCTTGTTGCCGCCAGATAAAAGACTGTTAAGTACTTTTTTCAGGCGACCAAAGAAGCGCTCTTTCAACGATTGTTTCATGTCCGCTTCATGTATACCTAAAGCTTGTGACATACCCAAGTATTTGTAGGTATCAGTAATGATTATTATTATACATAGAAACAGCCAGACCAAGAGAAACATCCATGTTCATGCACACAAATGTTTGACTTGTGCGGGAATCGAACTCGCGAGCTCAGGCGTGGCAGTCAGTTACGTTAACCACTACGCCATCGAGGCCGACTAGACGAATATATTTCAAGTGAAATACACTTTTCATCACATAAATTTTTGGTCCTACTTTATAGGGAACTAGACCATTGCCGTCTTATATTGTCCGTATATTAATGGACACCGTTTTAAGAACATTTCTAGAAAACAAACTTAATGGCACTTTGTCCAGGGATAACCAGGGATACGAACATCACAATCACTCGCAAATATAGAGGTTTAAGAACTTCAGACTATAATAGCTCTCTCTTATTTACTGGGCGGAACTCAGTAATAGTATTAACACTCAGATATACGCCTGTTTTTCTTAGCACCGTCTTATAGACCTATTTCCCAGGACGAGCCGATTTATTTGTAGCGTCACCTTATAACTGGACAACCTTGGGCCCATCCACCCGTACAGCAACTTACAGCATCCAAAATGTATAATAGCTAAAACAAAGTTTCCATTGAAGTAATAATCCTGATGGCTTAACTCAACGCGGTAGTATCCACGATAGAATTGACCACGAACTTGTTTCTAGTTATATGCTTAGATAATTGCGAATAGCAGGCATTATGCTCTCTAATCTGGAATACAAGCTTTCGAATGAGGCCGTTGTTACTCGATTAGTTTAAACTGGTAGCTAGGAAGTTGGAGAATTGACTTCCTTTAAATGTTTTATTGTATGAGAACTATAGTCCACAGCTTAGTGATGGTGATTTGTGGCTGTCGTTTGTGGGCCGTGAGCGGCAAGGCTATGCTATGTCCCTATGCAGTCATCATAAATTATCTTGGTAGTGACAAGGTCAACTGCAGAAATTGTGTCTCTGAATGCAGTAGCGTATATAATATAAGTTCTCACAGGAATTTCTTCTGTCTGTTTTACTAACAATCCCAAAACTGCTGCATGCATACTTGGACTTACACCTGCATATGCCTGAAAGGATTGGCAGGGCACAATCGCCACATTTTCGCAACTTAGATTTAGCTACCACGAAATAGGAAGCGAGCCTGTTTCCTTCTACTTGGCACATTTCAATGCTTCTCACAACTCCTTATTAGAAAAAATCCCATTACTCTATTGCCGTTCCGAGATAACGACTAAAAACTTTTAGGAATATGAAGATACTAGATTGAAGGTATTGTTGTTGTATTCTGCGACAGGTGGCGTAGCGGTTTAAGTGGTCGCCCCAAATGCAGTAGGTCGTTGCGAGGATAAGTGTGTTCGATCCCCAAACGAAGTAAACATTGTAAATACATAATATCTTTTTGCCTCGGATTTTCACAAACTGTTAATCTGAGTCTGGGTGTCCTTTGAGTCCGCTATTACAATGTTTGTTAAGTTCACAACCACGCAGGGATTATCCCTAGTGTAAGAACTGTAAGTTTCAAAAGAAAGTAAAAGAAAGTTTCAGCTGAAAACTACCAGTACATAAAGGCGAAGCACGAAGCTACTTTTTATTTCGATCACGAAACTACTCGTAACGCTTACATACTCGAAACATTTTTCCAATAACAGCATTTTTAGTAGGCTGTATTTGAGTAGGCTGGTTAATTTGCAATTAAAAGCCACAGTAAGTTGGAACGTTTCAAAAAGTTTAGTCACAAGTAGTTTGCATCATAATAAATATATAATATAATATAATAATACCATAATATTCTACCACATACAGACAACACCATCTAGCCCAAACTAAGCAGAGCTTGTACTATGGGTACTAGACAATGGATAAACATACATATATACTTTTTTTTTGTAAATACATACATACTATACATAGAAACACCCAAGACAAACATCCATGTTCATGCACACAAATGTTTGACTTGTGCGGGAATCGAACCCGCGACCTCAGGCGTGGCAGTCGGTTACACTAACCACTACGCCACCGAGGCCGGCATCGAACGGATATCGGGTGATTATCCCACTTGCATAGTCTCATGCTTATATCCGCAAAGGAGTCGACAGAGGTGTTTAAAACATATATTATTGTCAATTAGATTTTTTTGTTTTACTTTATTCTTGAGTCTAATAGTATCTACTGGACACAAATCCTAATCCCGTATTGCCAGTTTCTTAATAGAAAAGTAAATCCCAATAACATTTTTCTAACCCGAAAATCGAAGCCTCATGAGACTCTGTATGTATTTATCGAAATCTATTCCTGATAAAGGACAGATATTCTAGAACCTGTGAGCTCAGACGTACTCCAAGAAGTCAAATCTATATAATTTTTCAGTAATTCTTGCAAGTAAGTTAAGTTTTAACCAAACCACTATAGACTTAAATCAAAACACTTCATAAATACAATGGAAATAGGTTCTCTATTATCGTTATATATTCAGCCACAATCTACTGGTATTATTTGATCTGTTTTTTTTTCTAACTTGATTACTTATTGATTTGTTTTTATTTATATTTTAGTTTTGATTTACTTAATTTGTTATCTCATTTGCAATGTTGTTTTTTATTAAATTGATTGTTTACTTATTATTATTATATATTCACACGCAATGTTAAAATTGTTATTGAATAAAGAAATGAAAAAGTAAATGAAAAAAATTCACATAGTATATGTGGCTTTATTCGGAACTAGCTAGGCTCTGCGTAGCCTCGGTTTAGTGCAGAGGCGGTACATTAAATTATGAGAACGTGCATTTATATTTGCATTTTCCTAAAATTTAATATAAAATTCATGAGTTTGGGAGGCCAGTGGTCTCCCCGACCTCGTCTTGGCTGCAATAAAAATCTATAGGCCATTTTTTTGGTAAAATCATCTCTTGGCCATGGGATAAATAACTTTATTATTAAACGATATTACTGTATTGTTATATATTTTGTTTGCGGTTTGACTTGCTCGGGAACATGACCTTTGTTCTGGATGAAAGGTACTTAATGTCCGTTTCTGTAACCATGACAACGTCTAAGCTATATTTTATGATGGTCAGTCGAGTAGTTAGGCGTGAAAACGTAACAAACAAACGAACTCACATTTCGCAATTATAATACATACATACATACATAGATTCACGCCTGTTTCCCAGAGGGGTAGGCAGAGACTACGGATTTCCATTTGCTACGATCCTGACACACTTCTCTGGCTTCAATCACTTTCATCACATTCCTCATACACGCCCGTCGGTTCAAGGAGCTCTTAACCTTGCCTTTGTCCAGAACGCCTCCGATCTGATCGAAAAACGTTCGCCTAGGTTTTCCTCTTGCGACTGTTCCATTCACACTAGCATTATAAACTTTCTTAGTCAGTCTTTCCTCGTCCATTCTTTCTACACGCCCAAACCAGCTTAACATACCCTTTTCTATTCTTGTCACTATATCCACTTTCATGCCGCATCACTCTCTAATCACACTATTCCTTATTCTATCTTTCAGAGTCGCAGTATTCAATTATAATATAAGTTATAATATAATCTATACCTACTAATATTATAAAGCTAAAGAGTTTGTTTGTTTGTTCGTTTGAACGCGCTAATCTAAGGAACTACTGGTTCGATTTGAAAAATTATTTTAGCGTTAGATAGCCTGTTTATCGCGGAAGGCTATAGGCTATATAACATCACGCTATGACCCACGGGGGCGGCGCAGTAACGATAAACGCGGGTGAAATCGCGGGCACATCTAGTATTATATAAAATCGAAGTAACTCTGTCTGTCTGTTACCATTTCATGCCTAAACCATTTAACCGATTTAGATGAAATTTGGTACAGATACTAGTCCCTGGGGCCTTCCCCAGGAAAAAAGTACCCTATACATAGGGTACATTTTATTGATTTAGGTACCACGCGGGCAGAGCCGCGCGCAAAGACTAGTAAAATATATAAGCGTAAAATCTATTCTCCAAAATCGCTTATTTCGTAACTGCACAGCAAACGATGTGACGAAACGGCTATATCCTATGAAATACAACTTCCGTCGGGTTTTATTTTAAATAAATTATATAAATAATTCGTTTTTTTTATCTAGTGTGAAAACAGAGGATACATTTGTATAGAATTAAATCCGCATTTCCCTTTAGTATTCTATTCAGTCAGAATCAAATATGATATCCTATCCTAACTAATATTATAAAAGCGAAAATGAGTTTGTTTGTTTGTTATGTAGGGGTACGTATGTATGCGTTATAATGTGTGTGTGCAAGCGCGCGGTATGAGAGACGAGTCGGCCAGTTGCTGCGCATTGGCCCGACAGAATGCTAGGCTCCACTTAGATTAAGTAATGTTGGCTATAAAATATATGTATGTAGAATTTATGTGTGATTGTTCGTAATAAATATTATATATTGTTCGTGAGTGTTGTCTGTCGGACCAGTGCCGGTAATTCCCTTTGTAGCACTTATCTAAGTCTCACATTTATTTGTAGCTTGGATACATTAAGTAGATAAATAAGTAAAGTCTCGGGTTCGATTCCCGTGTAGTAAATTGTTTATGAACATAGGCATTCCTATAATTTGTGACCCCGACGTGATTTAGTGCTACAAAGGGAATTACCGGCACTGGTCCGACAGACAACACTCACGAACAATATATAATATTTATTACGAACAATCACACATAAATTCTACATACATATATTTTATAGCCAAAATTACTTAATCTAAGTGGAGCTTAGCATTCTGTCGGGCCAATGCGCAGCAACTGGCCGACTCGTCTCTCATACCTCGCGCTTGCACACACACATTATAACGCATACATACGTACCCCTACAGTTACCTTTTCACGCCTAAACCACTGAACCGACCATTCTGAAATTTTGCATATACATTGTTAGGTGTACAGAAACGGACATAGGCTACCTTTCATCCCGAAAAAAATTACTGTTCCCGAGGAAAACAACAATAACGTTCTTATGATAATAGATGGCGCCACAAGTCTTTCAAATCATGATTGAAATATTATTACAAGTAGAGTACAACCCGAATTGATTGTCAAATTCTAAATTAACGCGAGCGAAGCCGCCGGCAAAAGCTAGTATCAAATATATCATAGCATTCATAACTTCTTACGCGCTACGGCACCTTAATTCCACAAAGTCGCAAGGGATTAACCACTAAAATGTCTTTAAGTCGTCCCATGTTTGAAGCCAGACCTGGATGAAGGTCAACGTTGAAGCAGTTTGGGTAAACATGTGTATTGTGTGAACTTTGACACACGGAGAAGTTTGGATATGAGTTTTCTGTCTTTGAATAGAATAGGCCTTTTCTTTGTAGGATCAGGTAGTGATGGCTTAAGGACGTTTTTAGTTCATGGTAGGATTTAAGACCAGCTTAAGTTTGGTTATGTTTACCCATATTAATGGACATGACTGATAACCTCAACAATTTTTGAAGTGAAAACTTCTTTAGGCGCGTTGAGCACTTCTTGGGTGAACAAAAATCATGGAACTCGCGTCATCGTCACGCTTCCACGATTTTTATTTTTTTTTAGAATATTTCCAGTATCTCAGAAAAGCTACGCAAAAAGTAACGAAATTTTGACCCCCTTAATAACCCCCAAAAAGAGTATCAGGAACTCGACCCGTCTCTTTTTTTTTGTGTATAAAAAGCAGTGTTTATTATCAAGTATTAAAGTTTTCACTTCTATCGGATGTCCTCAAAGACTGCCCCAAATTTTTTTTTAAAGTCGCCTCGTGCTCTAGTAATAATTTTTGTATCACGCAGTACTTACAAACATTTAAACAACGGACAAAATATATTCAGACTCGGAACAACCATTTGTTAACCATATATTATTTTGTCACGTCTTGGATTTGGACCACAATATTCGGTTTAGTGGCAGTGACGAGCTGATCACTTGGAACACTATGCAAACCATGTAATCATATACATTTTTAAAAATTCCCTGCGATACATGTATTTTAAATAAGACGGTGCTAATTTCTTCGGGCTCGATGGCGAAGTGATTAGTGTAACCGACTGCCACGCATGAGGTCGCGGGTTCGATTCCCGCACAAGATAAACATTTGTGTGCTTAAACATGGATGTTTGTCTTGGTCTGAGTGTTTCTATGTATAATATGTATGTATTTACGAAAAAAGTCTATAATATGTATGTTTATCCATTGTCTAAGTACCCATCGTACAAGCTCTGCTTAGTTTGGGCTAAATAGTGTTGTGTGTATGTGATAGTATATTATTATATTGAGTATTATATAGTATTATATCTCAACAGCAACATTTAGCAGTCAATAAGTCGCAAAGTCAGCTGACGTGCCGAAAGCTGCTCGTCCGTAAAAGTTTAATACAGTCTTAATCAAAATCAGAATCAAAAGAATGTTTGAGTCACACTGTTATGCTTATGAACGTCAAAGTTACACTTATTAATATCAAATTTCCATTTACATTTGCCTGTTGCCAAGTTTAATATCACAAGAGTGAAGAACCAAAGAGGAGAACTGGCCAGAAACTTAAGCTTACAGCTTATATATTTAACGCAACATATCTTCTTCTCCCTAGCCTTTATTATTCCCAAGTCACTTGGGGTCGGCTCTTGACTGGATATCAGTTTTTACACGGAGCGGCTGCCATCTGACCCCTGCAACCCGAAGGCTAGACCAGTGTCAGGATGTTAGAGGGCACTGACTTCCCAATAACGACTGCCATAGATGTTCATGGCAGCTGGGACCGACGGCTTAACGTGCTTTGCGAGACACGGAGCAGGCGATAATTGTCAATCAATACGCACAAAACATTTCGAAGTCATATAACTTCCGAAAGTCAGATGTGCGCGATGTGGGTTCGAACCCGAGATCCTCTGCATTGCAGTCTGTTGTCTCCCCACTGAGCTATCGCTATATATATTTAACTTTAACGCAACATATGATACTCGTATATTTAGAAATGAAAATAACGCGCCGTATCTTACGCTTTTTTTAGAATGTGTTATGTTTTACGTAAACGAAGAATATTTTTTATTTACTTCAGCTATAAAGGTGGCGATTGACTTGTATATTATATGTTAATTAAAAACATCGTTAATTAATTAGATTAGCATTATCTATTTGATCGTCTTTGCGGTCTACAGCGTAGCTGTAAGCCTATTAAGTCGTAGCGGCACACCGGGAGCCAGACACAATAGGTTTTCAATTATACCTGGTATTTCAACAATTGATAGGTTAAAGTGTTCAGCAATGTTTCTTCCTCCGTAATCGTTTTAATGGAAAGTGCAATTATATAATTACGTAGATTTATATTTAAACCCAATACACTACGTTTATAATTTTAAAACTATTCGGGTAAAAGATATTGAACTTTTGGCTCGCCTTTATTTATTTTTATATTTTATGCAGTAAGTTTGACCGATTTTCGACTGATCGCGAATAGTTAAATTCGCAGCTGATCTATAGATTTTGGGTCTTATTACTTTATGGGTATAGAATTTATTAGAACCTGTTAGGAAAGTTGCAGTAATAACGCTTAGGAACTAAATGCGCCCGATGGCAGAATCGCCCCTATTAGGTACATAAAATTTTAAAATATAACTAAGAACATGAACATTTTAAGGCACACAATGCCCCGGCGGCACGGGCTGCCGGCTTTTGCCAGACGTTTGTGCCGCCGGCATGTGCCGCAGAAACTTGCACAAAGCCGCTGAGCATCATTCCAGTTGTAACAGTCGTGTAGAACGCTAGCCGCGCGGTACGCCGGCATACCCAGGCGGCCATGCCGGCGCGGCGGCGGCTTTGTGCGGCAAAACCGGCGGCTTTGTATGTCGCCGGGTGCACAACGGCTTGACCGGCGGCAATGCCTGTACTGTGTGTAGGAGCCTTAAAAAGTTGTTCTCAAGTTGTTAAGATTAAGCAGACAAGATCTATAAAATATTGTTTATTTTGTTGTTAATTTTTTTTTAATAATGCTTTTATCATATTGTCTTTTGTTTACGCGAATATTATTCAATGAAATTAAACTACTATATACCCTGGCACATTGAGACAACTACCATCTTAGTCTCCCCGTGACCATGGCTGCTGAAAAGCAACCGAAACGTCGGGGAAAGTGTAAACATAAATATAAATAGTATAATACGAGTAGTATAGTAATAATATAAATAGTTTTAATAGTTTCAATAATTTAATTAGCTCAAAAACTTGTAAAGCTTAATAGTAATAGTAGTGTAACAGTTTTCAAAATGTAATAAAGTGTCAAATAAACAACGCGATTAAATCCGTTTATAGTAGTTTAATTTTAATGCTTTTGTGTTTTCGTTAGTTAATATTTTACTAATTGTTATTTCTCAAACTTTTACACGAAATAATAACAGCTTTTTCCTCTTTAATATATTATAATACTGATATTGCATCGTAGTAATGCCTGTAGTGATGCCTTCAAATTTTGTGCACTTTCTAAAGTTTTAATTAGTTACGTAGAAACCATGTAACAGCTACTGGATGTCCAAATAAATAAACATGTGGATGTAATATAACTGCCTATATCCTCTAAAATCTTCATATAAAATGTCCATTCCTACTTTGATATCATTATTCTTTTACTGCTCTTATTTGCTCGACCAAACTCTCGACATGTGAAGTCAACTCATTGTAGAGCTTACCTGGACTCAGTTACGTGTTCCATAGGCTAGTCAAACGTCCTCATTAGAGCCGCTTACAACGGGAAACATTTCATACAAATGAGCCACGAAGCCAACCGCTTTAAGCCATATACCGAATGACAAGCTTTTGTAGCCAATCGTATAAGATGGTGGTATTACGTTTAGTGAGTTGATGTATTGGTATTTTTTTTTGTTTTGGAACATTTTGCACCAGTCCTAGTAATATGATAAATATGAAACTTTGTGACGATGGATGGATGGATGTTTATTACTCTTTCACGGAAAAACTACTGAGCCGATTGCGATGAAACTTGGTATGTAAATAGCGGGACATCTAGATTAACATACTTTTTATCCCGTTATTCCCATAGCATCGGGACTTACACGGATGGAACCGCGGGGCGCAGCTAGTCATAAATATTCTAGTTATGGCAATCTGTACACACAAATGGCAAACACTCATTATAACCTGATTAGAGTTATAATAATAATAATAGTATTCTATCACATACACACAACACCATCTAGCCCAAACTAAGCAGAGCTTGTACTATGGGTACTAGACAATGGATAATCATACATATATACTTTTTTTTTTGTTGTAAATACATACATATTATACATAGAAACACCCAGACCAAGACAAACATCCATGTTCATGCACACAAATGTTTGACTTGTGCGGGAATCGAACCCACGACCTCAGGCGTGGCAGTCGATTACACTAACCACTACACCATCGAGCCGCCAGAAAAAAGAAAGCCTATTAAAAAGCCTATTAAGCCTAATAAGATCATTTACTTGAACATCTCCTTAAGATGTTACATGAAACATTTATTTCATTCCTAGCTTTTGCCCGCGGCTTCGCTCGCGTTAATTTAGAATTTGAAAATCAATTCGGGTTGTACTCTGCTTGTAATAATATAATTCAATCATGATTCGAAAGACACGTGGCGCCATCTATTATCATAAGAACGTTATTGTTGTTTTCTTCGGGAACAGTAACTTTTTCGGGATGAAAGGTAGGCTATGTCCGTTTCTGTACACCTGACAAGGTATATGCATAATTTCAGAATGATCGGTTCAGTGGTTTAGGCGTGAAAGGTAACAAACAAACAAACTCATTTTCGCTTATATAATACTAGCTTTTGCGCGCGGCTTTGCCCGCGTGGTACCTACATCAATAAAAAGTAGCCTATATCCTTCCCCAGGTCTTAAACTATATCTGTACTAAATTTCATCTAAATCGGTTGAGTGAATTAGCCGTGAAAAGGTAACAGATAGACAGACAGAGTTACTTTCAAATTTATAATATTAGTAAGGATTAGTTAGGATTAGGATTTATAGCGAACAAATAGATCGATGGTTCCCTCAATGATAAATATAATAACAATGGCTCAAGGCCATGGCTAAGTTTATATTTCTAAATTGACGCACAAGTCGCCTTGAATATGAGTCGACAACTCAAAATATATTTCGCCATTTTGACATCACCCATCAATATGTAACGGAACATTATTCGCGAACGCCATCACATCAATGTCAGTCACCGCCTTTAAGTATAAGATGAAGCCAATCATTCTTATTTCAATCATTGAATTTCATTTCATCTGTATTAGAAGCAATCCGTCCAGATCAAAGCATCCATCTGTGTGCTCTACTGAAATAACCTTAACATCTTGTAATCAGATCAAAGAGGATCACGTACTAATAAAATCGTAGAAAGGATAGAAATATATTTTTTTCTGTTACAGAATAAATGTTAATGTTAGTATTTCGGTTATGATACTGTTTAATTTTGATGGGTATCAACTGGTATGAAGAGTTCTGTAGCTATAAATATATTTTTGAAGTGAAAACTTCTTTAGGCGCGTTCAGCACTTCTTGGGTGAACAAAAATCATAGAACTCGCGTCAGCGTCACGCTTCCACGCTTTCCATTTTTGAATTATTTTAGAATATTAACAATATCTCAAAAATGGTGCGTTCTGCGCAAAAAATAACGAAATTTTGACCCACTAAGAGAGTATATCAGGAATCCGACCCGGCCTATTTTTATTTTTTTCTATTTTTTTTTGTTTATAAAGAAGTGTTTATGATCAAGGATTAAAGTTTTCACTTCTATCGGCAGTCCCCAAAGACTGCCCCAATTTTTTTGTTACTAACCGTCTGTCATTTCGGTTATTGTTATGTCTGGGCGATAGTGTGCTGTCAAAAGTATGCGATACCAGTTTCCCAAGTCATTGATTTCGACTACACGGATAGTGTTGTTTGTAGTCAGGTGTGATCACCACACAGGACATAAACTTGTGTGATCTACAAATAATTATCTGAGTGTTTTTTGCGTTCGTTGTTTGAATGTTTCTAAGTCCCTCGCAATACAAGAATGATTCCTATTCGGGCTTTATTAAAAATACTAGGAAGAATTTTGTATACCTCGTAATGGAATAGGGTATGTGTAATGGATGTCATCACATCAAATGGCTAATGGGTGATTATCCAAATTATTTCAATATTCAAATAAAATCGTAATGCTCATAACTTTGATAAATATTCGATTGCATCAATCTTTGATGTTGATTGATCATGCTAAATTTGTTCTACGCCAATACGAAATATACGTATCTTTATATTAATACGTGAAGCGAAAACTTTGGATCCCTTTTTACGAAAATTGGGCGGACAGAGGAGTATGAAATTTCGCACACTTATAGTTTATACAGAGAAGAAGTGACGAATGCTAATATTTTTTTTAAATTATGCGTAAAAATACATTATTTTCAATAAATAACACGTTACACACACAACCATGCATTTGACACACTCAGTCGAAGCGCGTAACTATGGTTACACATATCAATATATAATGACATATATCAGCAATATCTTATAGGCAAACTTTGGTCGAATTTCGAGCACTAGGTCACCGCTACTAATAATAAATATAGTATTCGATAAATAGTTTTATACAAAATAAACCGCAAACACAGATACGAACGGTTAATTAAATTTATTCATGAAGTCCGAAAGGGTCCTTAAATATAACTTTATCTTCCAGTTACATGTGTTATAACTAATATTAAAACTGCTTTTTCAGCACATAAAACCTTCAAAACTAATATCGGGAACTAAAAAGCCACCATATGTTATTTCATTAGGGCATAAAACGAAAGCTCCGCTTTGAAAACATAAACCAAATCTATTCAGAGTCCAACACGATGCGCCGGCAGTATTTGGAGTAAAGGTGTGAAAATATGTAAATTTTGCAGTTTATATTACGTTATATGTTACGGTAAAGGTAAAACACGTTAAAATCTAAACTAACTAGTAAATTAAAAGGTTGTCAAACGCGCACCAAAAGAAATAAAAGACGAGAATAGAGAGAATACGAATTTACACTAAATCACATTTTGCTATTTCACTTTAAAGGTGCTATTTTCAAGTATTACTACTTATAAAACAAAGATAAAAAGGCTGTTAATTAAACATGGTTCTTGTAAGAAAACGCCTTAATATTTCCTTTTAGGGTTCCGTACCTAAAGAGTAACGGGACCCTATTAGTAAGACGCCGCTGTCCATCCATCTGTCTGTCCGTCTGTCACCAGGCTGTATCTCATGAACCGTCATAGTTAGACAGTTGACATTTTCATAGATGATGTATTTCTGTTGCCGCTATAACAACAAATACTTACTAAAAAACAGAATAAAATAAATATTTGAGGGGGCTCCCATACAACAAACGTGATTTTTTTGCTCGATTTTGCTCGATATTGATAACGGCAACAGGTAGATGCTATTTAGTTATATATTCACTTTAAAATAAATAATTAAATTAAAATAAAACAAATATTTAAGGGGGGCTATTATACAACAGACATGATTTTTTTACCGTTTTTATAGATAATGGTACGAAACCTTTCGTGCGCGAGTCCGACTCGTACTTGGCCGGTTTTTTTATCAGCTGTGAAAACATCTTAGTATTCATATCAGACCTATTTATGAATTGTACCACAAGTGCCTTTTTCTCAGTATGAGAAGTATTGGACCACAGTTAGTACATCTCGTTGGCACAATGCAGTTTCGTAGATTTCACACAAATGTTGGGACACATGACGGAGAACTCTCTCGGACATGCATTCTGTTAAAATTTCAGTTGACTACTAATTATGGATTGAAATTAAACTACTATATACGGATTTTATCGCGTTGTTTATTTGACACTTTATTACAAAATTTTGAAAACTGTTACACTACTATTACTATTAAACTTTACAAATTTTTAATTTAACTAAATTATTAAAAATAATTTATACTATTACTATACTATTATACTATTTATATTTATGTTTACACTTTCCCCGACGTTTCGGTTGCTTTGAGTAGCCATAGAAATCACGGGGAGACTAAGATGGTAGTTGTCTCAATGTTCCAATGTAGTTATTTCAAAGTACCCGAACATAATTTAATCATGGGTGATTCTATTTACGCAGTATATATATAGTAATAGTATAAATAGTTTTAATAGTTTCAATAATTTAATTAGCTTAAAAATTTGTAAAATTATGCTCCAAAATGTAAAACCATTTAGATGTATCACCTAAATAGGACAGACAGACAATAGGCGGATGTAGCTAATACATTTCGTATTCTCACGATTTTCAGCTTTTACGGTAACATACTACATACAAATGGTCTGATATCAATGTTAGGCCAAGGGACTTTTGTGATATTTTCTCGAGAGCGCCGTATATTTCCCTTTACCAATAGTTGGACATGGGACAGAATATTTTGATCTTTTTCAAGGGTACCCTGTATTTTGTGGGAGATGTTGTCCCTAAATAATATACTGGGTATAGAATTTTGTTGCTTGGTTTTTTTTATTTCCGGGTTAAATAAGGATTGTATATACTTCTGGTATGTTGGTAAACTTTGATCCTTTGTTGTTATATTACATTAAAGTATAATACACAAACTCACATTCACATTTTATTAATACTAGCTATCTCTCGATAACAGTACATTTTCCTACATGAAATCTACTATATTGTGTCATTTTCTGTACCCCTGACAACGTGTGTGCAAAATTTCATGATAATCGGTCGAGTAGTTTTGGTGTGAAAGCGTAATAAACAAGCAAACAAACAAACTCACATTCGCATTTATAATATTAGTTAGTGATAGCCAAAACTTGTTTTAGAAAAATATATTTTTTAAATTAAAAACACAAGAGTATTTATTTCATTTTTATAATAACTGAAACACTTACGACATATAACTCTTTGACTGTAACTTATGGCCGTTTTTTGAATGTTTTTTAATTTCTTCGCGGAGCAGCGATAGCTCAGTGGGGAGACCAACAGACTGCAATGCAGAGGGTCTCGCGTTCGAACCCACGTCGCGCACCTCTGACTTTCAGAAGTTATATGACTTTTCGAAATTATGTGCGTATTGATTGACAATTATCGCCTGCTCCGTGCCTCGGAATGCACGTTAAGCCGTTGGTCCCTGCTGCCATGAACATCTATGGCAGTCGTTATTGAGAGTGTCGACACAAAAGATCCCACTGGGTCGAAGTGTCGCCGGTCTGCACTGACTGGCCCCCGCATAAGATAAGATAAGATAATTCCTTCGCGACACAGGAAATATTCCAAGTGCGGGAATTGTCGTTTTTTAAATAAAATAAAAAAGGAGGTAGGTAGGTAGTAATACCAAATTCAACGATTATACTCACTCATCCGAAACTTTATACGTACCTATTAGCAATATAATATCCTGACGCTGTTAATGTACTTTATAACTGCTTTATATTATATTATAGCTATAACTGGCGCTCTTCCCTACATCAAATGGTTTTATTCGCCGCTAATGGAGATTTCGACGTGATCAGAATTGTGATATATCGTAGGCTTTTACACAGATGTCTTTTATATAGCCGTGTAAGGTGTCGTAAAACAGCTAAGTTCTTTTTTTATGCTGTTGAGGTGGCAACTTCGACTCACATGTGCTAGCAGTATCACCACTCGCGCGTTGTTGACCCCTTACAAAAATACTCGATAAGTATGGCCACCGGTAGCCTTGTGGTAGATCGTTGGGACTATCACGCAGAGGTTTCAAGTTCAATCCCAGGGCATGCAGCTCTGACTTTTCAAAGTTATGACCATATAAAATGCTTAATTATGATTCGCTTTATGATGAAAAACATTAATATAATAATAATATTCTACCACATAAACACAACACCATCTAGCCCAAACTAAGTAGAGCTTGTACTATGGGTACTAGACAAGGATAAACATATCATCCATGTTCATGCACACAAATGTTTGACTTGTGCAGAAATCGAACCCGCGACCCCAGGCGTGGCAGTCGGTTACACTAACCACTACGCCATCGAGGCCGACAAACCTATATGTCTGAGAGATTTTTTCATAATGTTCTCGAAGATTCTTATTATGCTTATTTTTTAAAATACTACTTCCGCACAGGAGATCCTATGTCGCGGGTACTTTACAAACATTCAAACAACAGACACAAAGAACAGATAGACTCGGAACAACCATTTGTGGTTCCCACAATTTTTGTCCCATGTGGTATTCGAACCCACAACACTCAGCGTAGTGGTATTGGCTAGGCGACCACATAAACCACTACGCCACCCGTAAGTACAGTCTGCAAAACCACTGTAGGCCAGCGTGAAAGACTATTGCCTAACCATTCCATTGAGGAGAAGAGGCCCGTAGCCAGCAGTGAAATAGTTCATATACAGTGCTAATATTACTAAGTTGGCAAACGAGCATACGGCCCACCTGATGGTAAGTGGTCACCGTAGCCTATGGACGCCTGCAACACCAGAGGCATCACTTGCGCTTTGCCGACCCTTTAGGAAAGGAAGTGGGAAGGAGAAGGAACGGGTACGGGAAAAGAGGGTGATTGGGCCTCCGGCACTTTCACTCTGTGAACGAAACACAACAGTAGCAATATTGCTATTTCACGTCGATATTCTGTGAGAGGGTAGTTATTCCCCGGTCGAGCCGACCCATTTATGCTGAAATCAGCGAGGCTCTACTATGATATATAATATGTAGATTATTAAAGATCAGGATTAGTGGCGATAGGAACAGGCCACCTCTCAGAGTGATTTGCCCAACAGTGGGGCAGTTATCTGTCTCAGCTATCCTTAAGAAGCTTGGCACATTGTTAGAAGCTCCGGCTTCATTGCTCCGACACCTATCTGGACAATAGGTAGAGCCACTTGGGCACGAGGTAGCTCGCTATAACGAGAACCGGATCTCTGGATTTGGGGACAAGACCTGTGTATAATTGGTCCCTGAAGGTGTTTACGGGCACTGGAAGGTACAGCGGCTCTCTCAGCGTGGGAACGCTACATATCTCATAAACTTAAGTTGTTGTAGAGGAATGGTCTGTTAGAAGCTCTACCACAGGATAATAACACAAAGTCATTTGGCTACAAACTTCCATATAACGACATTGTAACTTTAATTGGGAACCCATCATTATTAAATCATATTCAGGTTGGGTATGATTAAATAAGTGGTTACCTGAACGGATCGTGATGTAATTTAGCACACAGGTAGACTACGACCTTCATTATTATGTAATAATCTTTATACATCGTATTTCTTCTTAAGTAAGATGCATATCTACGGTGACGGTGGACAAGAATAGAAAAGGGTATGTTAAGCTGGTTTGGGCATGTTGAAAGAATGGACGAGGAAAGACTGACTAAGAAAGTTTATAAGGCTAGTGTGAATGGAACAGTCGCAAGAGGAAAACCTAGGCGAACGTTTCTCTATCAGGTCGGAGGCGTTCTGGTCAAAGGCCAGGTTAAGAGCACCTTGAACTGACGGGCGTGTATGAGGAATGTGATGAAAGTGAATGAAGCTTGAGAAGTGTGTCAGGATCGTAGCAAATGGAAATCCGTAGTCTCTGCCTACCCCTCTGGGAAACAGGCGCTAAGCTTTCACACCTTAACTACGCGACCGATCATTATGAAATTTCGCATAAACGTTGTCTGGGGTACAGAGAAGGACATTCTGTCCATTTTATCTAGAAAATATGTACTTTTCCTGAGGAATTGAAATTTATTCATAAAATTTAGATTAACGCGAGCGAAGCAGTGAGTAAATCTAGTATCGCATAAATTGGGAAAAGGGTTTGACTGAAACTCACACACAGAATACTTTTTACACTGGTATACGTTGTCGTGGGACGCGTGTGGGCGAAGCCGGGGGCTGACGTTAGTAATATTGATTAAATCCATCCACCCGGGTGAAGCTCGTGATAAAACTATTAAATCTTAAGCCACCGATATTGGTAATTCTCCTTTTGCTTATTGTCATAGTGACTGACTAGAGGATGCCCGCAGCATCGCCCGCACATGTTTTTTATTTATCCATTTCTTCCCAATCCCGTGCGAATTTCGGGAAATCCCTTCTTAGTGCGCTCCTACAGTACCCAAGGAACATACATGTCAAATTTTAGCTTCTTGCGCCCAATAGTTTCGGCTGTGCGTTGTCTGTCAGTCACTCAGTAACGGAAGAGTTTTAAGTATACTAGCGGTCGCCTAGTGCTCGAAATTCAACCAAAGTTTGGCTGTAAGATATTGCTAACATATTATGTCATTATATATTGATATATGTAACCATAGTTACGCGCTTCGACTGCGTGTGTCAAATGCATGGTTGTGTGCATGTAGTGTTTTTTCATTAATTTAGTGTATTTCTAAGGCATATTTTAAAAAAATATTAGCATTCGTCACTTCTTTTCTGTATAAACTATAAGTGTGCGAAATTTCATACTCCTCCGTCAGCCCAATTTTCGTAAAAAGGGATCCAAAGTTTTCGCTTCACGTATTAATATATAGATAGATATACTTTTGTTTAGTTGTTGTGGTAACAATCCACGCTTTTCTATACTTGCTCACTATCTGAGAACCATTCTGTCTATTTCGGTTGTTCCTTCTTTGGACTATATAATTTGTACTTACCCTTTTTAGTAGTTATGATTGCTTGTTCACTATGCATATACTATATTTATACCATACTATATTTTTAACTAGCTGAAGCGGTGGTAGCTCAATGGGTACTGTAGTACTTTTGACTTATGATCGAGATATCGTGAGTTTGAGTGCCACCCTTTCCATTACCGACGTAATCACACTCCTAACAGCCAAAATTATTACCAAAAATTGTATTAAATTGTTTAATATTCTTAAATCGCGTTGTTTATTAAGACTGCGCCGAGCGTAAGACAGATAATGACAGAGCTCGTGCGGCGCATATTCTAATCGGCGCGCGGCCGCTATAGTAAAATTGTATGGAGGATTTGAAGTGCTTTTTTCATAAATATGTATCTTTATTGTCAACAAAAAACTTAAATATTTGGGATGGACAAATTGTAATATAACTATTTATGTTTCGTTTAAGCTGTAAAATAGGTTAGATTTTTACTGTTATACTCTAAAAATCACGTAACACGAGCTTACGTTTTTGCATTTTTCGTGCAAGTTTACGTAATTTTGTAGGCGATTAATTATTTAAAGTTTTTTACACGGAGTAATTGTAAACACATTCATTGTTATAGTAAATGTATATCTTATATTTGTATTAAACAAAAAGTGTTCATTTCATTTACTTAAATGTGACCGCCTGTTTTGGCACATTTCGCTCGGCGCAGTATTAACACTTTTATTACGTAGTTTGTAACTCAGAATATTTCTGTACATACTAGTAGAGGTTTCATGTTAATAACTGTATAACGGATGAGATTTTCTCACCTCTTCTATTACAATGATAGCTGCTTTTTAATGGATAAGAGGTTGTCAACTTTCCATCACATTTCTCATTTCAAGGCCTAAGACGTCTGCGTCTATAATATGGAATCGCTCCTTATCGTGGCCGAAAAATTTTCTAGAATGGTCTCCCAATAACTGGAGTGTATTAAATCGTAAAAAGGAGGTATAGTACTAGCGAAATGTGGGATCATAAATCTTTTAATAATCCTATTTGGACGCCAAAAGCCTGGGCATCTTGATCCCTTCGAGATATGAGTAGATACCGTAAAAATATTTTAGCGCCGGTATTAACCAGTATTATGGTTTTCAAGTGAGTAATTTGGTTGTTTTTATTAATTTTGGTCGTGGTAAAACGTGTGTTATCTTACATCTTATAGCACAAATTAGTTCAGTGGCGTAGTAGTCAGTTTGTCATTGGCAACGCACATTTAACACAATAAAAAAAATTGGGGCAGTCTTTGGGGACTGCCGATAGAATTGAAAACTTTAATCCTTGATCATAAATACTTCTTTATAAACCAAAAAAAAAAGAAAAAAGAGAAAAAGGGGCGGGTCGGATGCTAGTTCCTCATACTCTCTTAGGGGTTATTAAGGAGATTAAAATTTCGTTATTTTTTGCGTAGGATGCACCATTTCTGAGATATTGTTAATATTCTAAAATAATTCAAAAATGGAAAGCGTGGAAGTGTGATGATGACGAAGCGTGACGATGATACGAGTTCCATGATTTTTGTTCACCCAAGAAGTGCTCAACGCGCCTAAAGAAGTTTTCACTTCAAAAATTATGTGATTCCCAAACAGCTACTGTTCTTTGTGGTGGTATATTTATGATAATGATAAACTACGTCGTTCAAACTCTAAATAATAATCTCAGAATCAATTATTATAAATCAAAACCTAAAGTACCTTAATTTGGTATTTATTACCGGCAACCCAGACTGAATTATTGATTATTTTAAAATAGGAACACGGCCATTAGTGATGCTCTGTTCCACATTTGAAGCTAAAATGGTAATGTTGGAAACTAGCCATTGATTTTTCGCGTGAAACTCTGGCGGTTTAAATTTATAGTAGGTAACGAATTACCTAACTAGGAATGAACATTTATGTTCACAAAATAGGCTTAGGTTTAAGGATGTACTTATATAGTTAGGGTAATCTTTTAATCTATTTATAGGCGGAAAGATCGAGTTTGAGAAAAATAAATTTAAAAAATTACCATCTTTCAATCTGGCGAATTCTGTAATTTAACTATATATTAAACATTTACTCTTTTTATTAATGACAATTGATAAATTAATTAAATTATTGACAGAAATATGGAAGAGGTGTTCGCTATATTTTTTTAATACTATCAGGGCAGTGACGTCATGTCACTCCAGTAAGCGGCTGCCTTGCATTTACGTAAGGCCTAAACTTAGTCGGCAGTATAAATAAACCTTTTAGGATGTGTAGGCTACGTCATATAATTAGTTACAGTAACCGGCTCGTTCATTATTGCGTGGGGTCTTAAAATATACTAATTAAAGTCAGACAAATTACCTCTTTGAGATACATACGTCTTTATATGTATGTATGTATATTTAAAGTATGTAAGTTAAACATACCGGCTGCGAGAAATTTGCAGGAAGAGAGAAGACCATTAAAAAAATGTTGCACTGTCGTTTTCACTAGAAAGAGGCATTAAAACCACATCATTATTTAAAATAAATACATGCAGCCGTTTAGGTTACTGAACGTGTTAAAAATAAACACACATACATACATCCGAAAAATATCATAGTCTTTTTGACGCGATCCGCATAAAACAGTATTTACTTTGAACATTAGTCAAATATAATATAGCAGCGATAGCTCAGTGGGGAGACCAACAGACTGCAATGCAGAGGGTCTCGGGTTCGAACCCACGTCGCGCACCTCTGACTTTCGGAAGTTATATCACTTTTCGAAATTATGTGCATATTGATTGACAATTATCGCCTGCTCCGTGCCTCGTAGAGCACGTTAAGCTGTCGATCCCGGTTGCCATGAACATCTATGGCAGTCGTTATTGGGAAGTCAGTGCCATCTAATATCCTGATACTGGTCTAGCCTTAGGATATCGTTAGCCTTCGGGTTGCGGAGGTCAGGTGGCAGCCGCTCCGTATAAAAACTGATATCCAGTCAAATCCGGTTAGACTAGAAAGCCGACCCCAAGTGACTTGGGAATAATAAAGGCTAGGGAGAAGAGTAACGTATTTGTAATTTGTACGATATTTTTCAACAGTTGTTGCTCTATATCCTTAGGAGTTCAAAAACGTAGTAGCTCCGAAGAGCTATATTTTATTCGGACCACCGGGAAACGCGATAAATCTAATTTGCACGGCGCTTGGGAACGGCGGCAAAATATTGTATTTCACTTGCATACTGGAAATTGTAGAGTACCGAAATATTTGAAAAGGTCGTATTTAGCTAAGTGAGTCTATATTTAGAAGCGCTATACCAGATTAACGTAAATAACAGGTTACTCAAAATTAGTGCTTTGGAAGTCATATTACAGTATAATTTTATTATTTTTACTAGCGGTCGCCTAGTGGTCGAAATTCAACCATAATTGACTTAAATTTTAAGTTTGATAGTTAGTAAGTTTTTATTGTCTAGAACTAAACCCTTATAATTACATTTCATTTAGATTTCAATCTATACAGGTTAATTTTTTTACTTACTCTTTAATATCTTAACTTTTTATAATAAAATTGACGATATTTCTAAGCCTGCTACTTTGATTTCTCTTTTTCATAATTACATATAAATATGTAAATATATTATAATATAAATAGTATATATCATTGCAATCCACCCAAAGGTTGCCTGTAAGATATTTCTGATGTATGTAGTTATATATTAATATATATAAGCATGAGTAGTAGTACATCAGCCGAACAATGCCGAAATACTACAAACGCGATTTCACTACGTGTGTTATATGCATGGTTGTGTGCGTGTAGTGTTTTTTCATTAATTTAATGTATTTTTCATGCATATTTTATATAAATATTCGGAGTCGCCACTCCTTCTCCATATAAACTTTAACTGTGCCAAATTTCGTACTCTTCCGTCCGCGCAATTTACGCAAAAAAGAGTACAAAGTTTTGGCTTCACGTATTAATATATAGATGTGCTTAATTCTGACTGAATAGAATACTAAAGGAAAATGCGGATTTAATTCTATACAAAAGTATCCTCTGTTTTCACACTAGATAAAAATATGACATATAGATATGACTTCCAAAGTCAAAAAATTTGTCGTTGCAACTTCTGAAAATTGAATTGATTTAATTTCCAGTCATTAGATGTAAATGTGTGGAATGGAACGTTTGGACGTAGCACCTAGCTTCAAAAAAGCAACAATATATCCGAATAAGTTACTAGCTTCTACAAATAATGTCTCTTTGGCTCTTACCATAAGTTTTTTGTAGACAAATCGTGTACCAGGAGTATGCCACATACTCCAGCTACTCGCATAAGCGAGACTTTTTTTGAAGTGAAAACTTCTTTAGGCGCGTTGAGCACTTCTTGGATGAACAAAAATTATAGAACTCGCGTCATCGTCACACTTCGTCATTGTCACGCTTCCACGCTTTCCATTTTTAAATTATTTTAGAATATTAACAATAGCTTAGAAATGGTGTGTCCTACGCAAAAAATAACGAAATTTTGACCCCCTTAATGAACTGTAAGCGAGTATTAGGAATCCGACCCGACCCTTTTTTTTGTTTATAAAGAAGTGTTTATGATCAAGGATTAAAGTTTTCACTTCTATCGGCAGTCCCCAAAGACTGCCCCAATTTTTATTTTTGACGTGACATCGTCTAATAAATTGATGAACGCCGGCTGCACGCACGAAAAACGATGACTCATTGTCCCGTTACGCTCATTGTCCCGTTCAATTCAATTCAATTCAATTTATTTATTTGCATAATATGGGTTTAACAATAGATATTACAACATTAATGATAGTATCGCCATATTCAGCCGTCCAGCATGCAAAAATTTCCTATATTAAAATTTTATCATAATATTAATAATAAATGAATATACACAGTTACTAAAAATAAAAACTATTCAGTCAATCTTAATAATTGTCAATAAGTAATAGAATTATGTCAAAACTAAATAAAATAAAATAAAATGTTTATGTTTATGTCGTTCAAAAATTCAAACAAGGAGTAATAAGTTTTGTTACAAGTAGATGTTTTAACTTCTTTTTAAATACATTAATATTATTTTCATTTCTTATAGCTAATGGTATCTTATTGTATAATTTAGGCCCCATGCATAACACACTCTTATGTAAAAGAGCAGTTTTTGAAGGTCTAATACATAATTTATCGGCATTCCGTATTCTTTTCCATTGATCAAATAAATGAAGATTCATTTTAATAAATAAAACTGTCTCAAATATATATATGCAGGGTAGGGTTAAAATTTTTGAAGTTTTAAAATGACGTAGGCAGGAATCTACTTGCTCTAAGCAACAAATAGCTCTCACGCATCGTTTTTGCGCTCTGAATGTTTAGTCTACATCAGTTACGTTCATTGTCCCGTTACGTTCATTGTCCCGTTACGCTCATTGTAACGTTACGGGAAAGACATTTTGTTATGACGTTGTCACGTTAATCTATCGTCCGTAAACCGACTTTACAAACAACCAATTTTTTTTAATATAGAAACAACTCCCGCCCTTACGAATAATTTTTGTGTCGCGGGGGACTTTATAAATATAGTATCAATGGACACAAAGAACATCCAGACTTGGAACAATAATTGGATAACACAAATTTTTGTCCCGTGTGGGGATCGAACCCACAACACTCGGTGCGATGGCAGCGGCGATGCGACTACTTAAACCACTACACCATTCGTGCAGTCAAACGTTAACTTGCATGGGTCACAGTGTCGATTGTTTACACGACGCAAGGGTCCTTAGTCACGCATGTTGTAACCCACGTCGTGTTTAGTCGTGCTAACAAGGCTTCGCTAATTTTTGCAAAGTTAAGCCTTGTCTTATCTTATGTGGGGGCCAGTCAGTGCAGACCGGCGACACTTCGATCCAGTGGGATCTTTTGTGTCGACACTCTCCCAATAACGACTGCCATAGATGTTCATGGCAGCCGGGACCGACGGGTTAACGTGCTCTCCGAGGCATAGAGCAGGCGATAATTGTCAATCAATACGCACATAATTTAGAAAAGTCATATATCTTCCAAAAGTCAGAGGTGCGCGACGTGAGTTCGAACCCGAGACCCTCTGCATTGCAGTCTGGTTGGTTTCCCAACGGAATTAAACCGCTGTTCTAAAAAAAAATTCTGGCCTAATGTTAGCAGTCTAGAAACTTCCACATGATTTTTTATTTTGTTTGTCTATAGCGAAAGTGATTAATGTCCTCGTTACTGATTTATGTTCTATTGTAAAACTTTATAACTGCTGTACTGTTTTTATTCAATAGGTGAGAATAAGGAGAATTTATTTTTAGTGCTGATTGTTTTCGCACTGTTTGCTGAGTCATGATTGATGGTTTTAAATGGTCTATGTTGTAAAGTTTTATTTTAGTCGAGTAGGTCTCTCTTTTCTTCTTAGCCTTTTTTATTCCTAATTCACTTGGGGTCGGCTTTCTAGTCTAACCGTATTTGACTGGATATCAGTTTTTACACGGAGCGGCTGTCACCTGACCTCCGCAACCCGAAGGCTAACGATACCCTAAGGCTAGACCAGTGTCAGGATATTAGAGGGCACTGACTTCCCAATAACGACTGCCATAGATGTTCATGGCAGCCGGGACCGACGGCTTAACATGCTCTCCGAGGCACGGAGCAGGCGATAATTGTCTATCAATACGCACATAATTTCGAAAAGTCATATAACTTCCGAAAGTCAGAGGTGCGCGACGTGGGTTCGAACTCGAGACCCTCTGTATTACAGTCTGTTGGTCTCCCCGTTAAGCTATTGCTTAGTCATGATTGATGGTTGTAAATTGTCTATATTATAAAGTTTTATTTTAGTCGAGTAGATACGATAAGACAATTAATGTTATTACTTTTGTTGTTTGCTGGTGATTGGTATCAGTCTGTAGTGAAAACTACTATTGCGTGTTCAGAATGTCTTTATTCATTAAATTCATATTTGTATTAGAATATTTAAATTAGTGTGTCTCTGTCCTTTGAATCCGTTGTTTGAAAGTTTCTAAACTTTCCCGCGTCACACTATTCCTAGTCCGCGAGTTGCCTTATTAAAAAGATAGAGAGGAAGTGACGGTAAGCGTTTACCGTAGACTGGTACTCCTACAGACCGCGAGAATGGCAATAAGAGTGTCATTATTTACGCTGGTTACCTGCAAAGAGGGAATACCTCCCCTAAGGGAATCTGGCGTTCCTTGGACTGGTCAGCTTATTCGACTGTTACCAGATAATTAGCAACGGTAGGCTTTTCCACTTGAAAAGATTAATTTGAAATGTAATTTAGCTGCATCTAATTACATTAACACAGGTATTGCGTCATAAAGCTGTTTAATTAACTGCGACGTTTGATCGTGTATATAAATAGAGAAATTACTACGTATTTTTGGTATTGCATCATACACTGTCAAGTATTGCCATTTTGATCTAGTATGTATCGGCCTCGATGGAGTAGTGGTTAGTGTAACCGACTGCCACGCCTTTGGTCGCGGGTTCAATTTCCGCACAAGTCAAACATTTGTGCGCATGAACATGGATGTTTGTGTTGGTCTGGATGTTTCTATGTATCGAGTTACGATCCGTATTATCGTAATCTAGCTGGAGTAGCTAGCTAGTTGTGATCGACCTAACTTCATGGATGTTGAGTCCCACACACAAAATTTTGGTTTTTGTTAAGTATGTGTGTTTATTAGTAGTATGTAGGCGTGATACAATGTGTGCATGTATACGGTAACGTAATGCACTATGATTTGCATCTATAAACAGATCTATATGCATCTCGAGTATAGCTCAGCCTTAAATAGTAGATGGTAATGTTAACATAATGCCATAATGGGTTTGAGGATAATCTTGGATATTAGTGTAGGCAGTATTCGATGTAATTAAAAGCACAAATAATTAATGTGAATCTCCCGAATGCAGACAAGGATAGAAAGCGTCTTATAGGTTGATCCTTAAGACTGCGCCGAGCGAAATGTGCCAAAACAAGCGATCACAGTTAAGTGAATAAAATCAACACGTTTTGTTTAATACAAATATAAAATATACATTTACCATAACAATGAATGTGTTTACAATTACTCCGTGTAAAAACTTAATAATTTATATTTTCGCCTCCAAAATTACGTAAAGCACGAAAAATGCAAAAACGTAAGCTCGTGTTACGTGACTTTTAGATTATAAATAACAGTAGAAATCTATCCTATTTTACAGCTTAAACGAAACATAAGTAGTTATATTACAATTTGTCCGTCCCAAATATTTAAGTTATTGGTTGACAATAGAGATACATATTTATCAAAAAAGCACTTGAAATCCTCTATACAATTTTACTATGGCGGCCGCGCGCCGATTTGAATATGCTTCGCATGAGCTCTGTCATTATCTGTTTTACGCTCTTCGCAGTCTTAAGTATACTTGATTGTATAATTGATTGAGGAATGTAATGAAAGTGAATGAAGCCAGAGAAGTGTGTCAGGATCGTAGCAAAATTAAATGGAAATCCGTAGTCCCTGCCTACCCGCCCGGGAAACAGGCGTGAATCTATGTATGTATGTATGATAGCGTTTCAATTAATTATTTAGTTTTAAGAATAACTAATAATAGTCGGCCTCGATGGCGTAGTGGTCAGTGTAACCGACTGCCACGCGTGAGGTCGAGGGTTCGTTCCCGGATAAGTCAAACATTTGTGTGCATGAACATGGATGTTTGTCTTGTTCTGGATGTTTCTATGTATAATATGTATGTATTTACAAAAAAAAAGTATATATGCATGTTTATTCATTGTCTAGTACCCATAGTACAAGCTTTGCTTAGTTTGGGCTTGATGGTGTTGTGTGTATGTGGTAGAATATTATTATTATATTATTTTAATTGTAATTTACACCATGATTATTATTTAATTATTTTAAGGGTTACTTGTGGGTACTATGAGACTATCAAAGCAACACGTGCCATCGAACGATCAAAACAACACGTGTTCTCACCCTCACCACTCGGACAGATTGTGTTGATCGTCTTATAAATACCAGCTCTCTGTATTGCTGATTCATTCGTGTTTGAACTTTGGTTGAGTAAACATAATTTTCAAATATCAACGTATTTTATTATGGATCACGTTCGTACTCCAACATGTATGATTACATTTGAACTTGTATTCATAAATAAATATCTCTTTTGCTACATTCTAGAGCCTCATTTCCATAAATATAATAGACGTTGAAATAACTCAAAATGAATGTAACTTCGGAACATTGCGTACTTTCCTATTTACATAATTTAATTTGACAACAGCGATCTGACATCGCCGCGGTCCGTGTACAAATAAAATTAATTGTTTGGTTGTTTTGAATTGGTTGAAGTATTTTCACGGACATTTTGTTGCAGTACATATTATGGTATAAAGTGTGATGACTAAGCTGTTATTTATTAGGTAGTTTAAATATTTCTGTTAGATTGAAATGGAATTGTTTTTAGATACGTGTTTGATGATGTAAATTTTGTTCGACCACATTGGACACGTGACTGATCACAAAATACCTTTGCATATGTGACAAAGTGAAATTAAATGTGCTGTCATGTCATTTAATTGTTAGATTTTATATAATGTTAGATCTATAATAAATAATAGCATAGCAAAATAGCAGCGATAGCTCAGTGAGCAGACCAACAGACTGCAATGCTGAGGGTCTCGGGTTCGAAATCACGTCGCGCACCTCTGACTTTCGGAAGTTATATGACTTTTCGAAATTATGTGCGTATTGATTGATAATTATCGCTTGCTCTGTGCCTCGGAGAGCACGTTAAGCCGTCGGTCCCGGCTGCCATGAATATCTATGGCAATCGTTATTGGGAAGTCAGTGCCCTCTAATATCCTGACACTGGTCTAGCCTTAGGGTATCGTTAGCCTTCGGATTGCGGAGGTCAGATGGCAGTCGCTCCGTGTAAAAACTGAGATCCAGCAAATCTGGTTAGACTAGAAAGCCGACCCCAAGTGACTTGGGAATAATAAAAGGCTAGGGAGAAGAGATCTATTATAAATAACTAGATACTATTGAATATTACAACTGAGCCGGAATTATACATATTAAGGTCAGCACACATATCAACTCGGCAAGGAATCGTCACCGTATCGCCTTTCGCCTCGCCGTCAAACAGGCGTCAACCTAACGTGACCAAAGCAGACGAACAGCTCTGGTACGTCGACTCGGCTACCGCTAGGCGACGCGACGCCGCGCTCACTTAAATCATATTAATGTGGATATTTTCTCACTTCTTCGATGATCCCTTTTCATCCTTATTTTTGTTTGAAATCTAAGGTTAGATTTCATTTGTATTGCGTACTAGCTTTTGCCCGCGGTTTCGCTCGCGTTAATTTAGAATTCGACAATCAATTCGGGTTGTACTCTGCTTGTAATAATATAATTCAATCATGATACGAAAGACACGTGGCGCCATCTATTATAATAAGAACGTTATTATTGTTTTCCTCAGGAACAGTAATTTTTTTAGGGGTAACAGGTAGCGTATGTTACTTTCTGTATACCTGTCAACGTATATGCAAAATTTCAGGATGATCGGTTTAGTGGTTTAGGCGTGAAAATGTAACAAACAAACAAACTCATTTTCGCTTTTATAATATTAGAATTTTATAGTTGACCCGAGTCTATTTGTTCATTATGTTTATTGTTTCATTATTTGTGAAGTACTATTACGGGAGTTTTCTTTTTAATAAAAGAATATGGGGTGACGGAGCACCATTGCCAATTGTTTGGTAATGCTATGAATGTAGAGAAATCTTCACATTTGTAGCGGTACGTGTTAATAACGGGATAAGAGTTCGTTACATTATTACTGAGATTCAATAGGCAAGTAAAAGACCTTATCCATTTCTTTTCATAAATTTTTCTCTACGGTGAGAATGCGCCAGCCCAAGCAGGCGAACATATAATAATATATAGGCAACAGGTAGGCTATTACGGTGACCACTTTCGATAAGATATTCCGTATGGCCGTAATTTTGTTTGCCACTTTTGTTGTACATAAAATTAGTAGGTATTTCAAGAGGAATATATTACCTAGTCGGCAAGGCAACAGCTATACAAAGAGACCACTTCCCAAAATTGCCAGATGCGACATCAAAGACATCTGTAGTGTAACTTTTCGCCAGTTTCATCAAGATAATTCCGGTGAAGTTCTGATAATGGAAACACGGACAGTATCAGTAGGTACTTATCGCCAGACTGTGAAAGTAACAAAAATGGAGCAGAGGTTTTACCATGGAAAGTCTGAATTTTTGACTAGGGAACAATGCGATAAAAGTGTACTATAGTTTTTTTTATACAACTAGGTTGGCACATAAGCATACGGGCCGTATGCTTGTGTAATGCCTGATGGTAAGTGATCATCGTAGCCTATGGACGCCTGCAACACCAGAGGTATCACTAATGCGTTGCCGACACTTTAGGAAAGGAGGAAGTAGGAAGGAGGAGTGGGAAGGAGGAGTGGGAAGGTGTAAGTGGGTGATTGGGCCTTCGGTACTCTCACTCACCGAACGAAACACAACAGTAGGAATACTGCTATTTCACGTCGATATTCTGTGAGAAGGTAGTCCTTCCCCGGTCGAGCCGACCGATTCATGCTGAAATCAGCGAGGATCTACTACTCAAAATAGTTCGGATGCTAGTATTTTAGAACAGGATTTATATATGTTTTTAGTGTATTTTTTTATAGAAATCTGGAGTATTTTTAGTGTGTTAAAGCTTTGTTTTCGTATGAATTAGCTAGAGAAAACGTACAGTGTGATAAGAATGTGACGAATGTACTGTGCATGAGGTCTCGGGTTCGATACTAGGGTGTGGTAATATGTAGGTACTATGCAACATAACACCTATTGTAGACGTATACTGCATGACCATTGAAGATTATTTTTTATGTATGAATGGTGACTCTACAATAAATCTTCTTCTCCCTAGCCTTTATTATTCCCAAGTCGCTTGGGGTCGGCTTTTTAGTTAAACCGGATTTGACTGGATATCAGTTTTTACACGGAGCGACTGCCATCTGACCTCCGCAACCCGAAGGCTAACGATATCCTAAGGCTAGACCAGTATCAGGATATTAGATGGCACTGACTTCCCAATAACGACTGCCATAGATGTTCATGGCAGCCGGGACCGACGGCTTAACGTGCTCTCCGAGGCACGGAGCAGGCGATAATTGTCAATCAATACGCACATAATTTCGAAAAGTCATATAACTTCCGAAAGTCAGAAATGCGCGACGTGGGTTCGAACCCGAGACCCTCTGCATTGCAGTCTATTGGTCTCCCACTGAGCTATCGCTGATTGACTCTACAATAAATATTACAAAAATTTGTTTTTAAATGAAAATACGGAATATTTAATTTAAAACGGAAAAGCCAATTGAAATTCATTAATTCCTTACGTAATATTTGAGATAAATACAAGGTGCAAATAAATTGCACTCTCGGGAATGTGAACCAGATGAAACCTGTGGCAAAATACTTGTACTGTATATGTTTCACTGTAAAAGTTTACATTCGAGATCTGATCTATTTATATATTTGTAAATATAATCTACCAATATACAGAAAACTCGACTGATTCTAAAATAGTGCGTATTTAAATTACGATTTATGAGTTGCTCTTGTTTTCTTTTATTCGAATAACAAACGAATAATCGATTCATTAAGTTAGCAACACATGTACAAGATTTCCACTTTCTAATGGCTTAGTATACTGAATTAAAGTCTGTGTTTCCCGATGAGTACAATCTGGGTGTCTTCAAGTCGCGAGTAAATAGGTATCTTCAAGGCAAGCGTGCTCCATCATCGACTGCATCTTCACTTAACATCAGGTGAGATCGCGGTCAAACGCAAGAGTATACAAAAATGACCTCGGCTCATCTCTTTCTTTTCTTAGCTTCTTGCTTTAATTAAGTAGATATTTACCTGTACCTCGTTTTCTTATAATTTGTCTATTAGAAAACAATAAACAAGTTGGAAATTTAAAAGTTAACCCTTTACGAAAAGTATATACCACTTTTCGTAAAGTGTGTCCACTTTAATAATGTACTCCAGACGGAATTTCGATCAGCGCGGCCAATCTTAACAGAGACTAGCCATCTGCGCGGGAGATATTATAGTGCACAAGTGTGTGCGCAAACACAAGTGCACTCTCTGTTCCCTCACTCCGACACGACCGAAGAGAGATCAGGTGCAGGACGAACGGCTTTACGTACTTTCCGAGGCACGGGGGTGTCTAACACCGACAACTTCCTAACTCCGGGCCGTTATTGACAGAAATTCTCAATAACTTTTTGTTTGCGCGACCCGGGATTGGAACCCGAGATCTCATGCACAGCAGTCGCATATACTACCGTTGCGCCACGAAGGCAGTTACAATAATGAATAAAAGTGTCCACGTTAACAATGTCGCGAATGTATGAAAAGTTCACGCGGACGAAATTGCGGTCAAAGTTTAATCTATACTAATATTATAAAACTGAAGAGTTTTTTTGTTTGTTTGAACGCGCTAATCTCAGGAACTACTGGTTCGAATTAAAAAATTCCCTTAGTGTTGTATAGCCTATTTATTGAGGAAGGCTATAGGCTATATAACGTCACGCTGCGACCCACGGGGGTGGCGCAGTAACGATAAACGCGGATGAAACCGCGGGAACATCTAGTTAATAATAAATTAACATTAAATGCATTAAAAATCACGAACAAAATCGGAGTAATCGAATTACTTAAACATTACTACATATTATAAAACAAAGTCTCCTGCCGCGTCTGTTTGTCTGTCTGTTCGCGATAAAGTCAAAAACTACTGAACGGATTTTCATGCGGATTTTACCAATAGACAGAGTGATTTATGGCAAAGATTTGGGTTTATAATTTGTTAATGTTTTGTACTACCTGTGTGAAGCCGGGGTGGATCGCTAGTTGGAATATAATATAGTTTTTTTTTTATACAGCTAAGGTGGCAAACAAGCATACGGCCCACCTGATGGTAAGTGGTCACCGTAGCCTATGGACGCCTGCAACACCTTTAGGAAAGGACGTGGGAATGAAAGGTCATTTAAGGGTCGGCAACGCGCAAGTGATGCCTCTGGTGTTGCAGGCGTCCATAGGCTACGGTGGCCACTTACCATCAGGTGGGCCGTATGCTTGTTTGCGACCTTAGCTGTATAAAAAAAAAAGAGTACCGGAGGCCCAATCACCAGGTATCACTAGTGCGTTGCCGACACTTTAGGAAAGGAGGAAGTAGGAAGGAGGAGTGGGAAGGTGTAAGTGGGTGATTGGGCCTCCGGTACTCTCACTCACCGAACGAAACACAACAGTAGGACTACTGCTATTCCACGTCGATATTCTGTGAGAGGGTATTCCTTCCCCGATCGAGCCGGCCCATTCATGCTGAAATCAGCGAGGCTCTATTACTCGCTAGTACGAGCAACTAAAGTTACACACATATTCAATACGTAGTAATACCCTAACCAAATAATATTGGATTGATAAGTATCTAGTCACAATACCCGTCTCGAAGATTGTTACAGTTGCCGAGTATTGAAAATCAATATGATATTATATTTGAATACGTAAGCCAAGGAACCATAGGAACGGCAGCTGTCATGCCGCTGCCAAATTTCTGGCAAGATGGTCGTAATTGACGGCAGGGAAGTTTTGATAATTGGTTGTAGTTCGACAACATTCAAATAGCATATTTATTACACAGTAAATAAAGATCAATTTAGAATGAGTAATCAGTAAGGAAAGCGCTCTTAAATGTTTTAAATTTCATTGACCGCCCCATTGCTGCTTCGGTATAAGTATACGTCTATGTTTGTGTTCCATCTAAAGGATTTTTACACACATTTCATATCCAAGTTTTATTCGGTTTTGTTATTATAACAATTGGCTCGTCACCTGTTATGGGATTACACTACAAAGCTGAAGAAATGAGCATTTTCCTGCTCCTTAGGACATATAAAGATGTGCATCAGAAATCATGTCATGCATTCGAAGCTGATATATAAGTCATATATTATAATTATCACACCTTCTTTTTTGACGTGACAATGTCTAATAAATCGATGAACGCCGGCTGCACGCACGAAAAAGGATGACTCATTGTACCGTTACGCTCATTGTAACGTTACGATCGGAGCGAGAGCACTACACGAGCGAGCGAAAGGCACGTTATGACGTCACGTTAAACTATCGTCCGTAAACCGACTTTACAGACAACCAATTTCTTTGACGTGACAACGTCTAATAAATCGATGAACGCTGGCTACACGCACGAAAAAGGATGACTCATTGTCCCGTTACGCTCATTGTAACGTTACGATCGAAGCGAGGGCGCTACTCGAGCGAGCGAAAGGCACGTTATGACGTTGTCACGTTAAACTATCGTCCGTAAACCGACTTTACTGACAACCAATTTTTTTTGTGTATGTTGACGATACTCTTCTACATAATATATTATTTGGGCCCAATGGGCGATCACGTTAACTGTAGGCCAGGTCATGAACAGTGCAGGTGTACGGATACTGTGGACATTCCAGCAGATGGGTTATTATCTGGTTCGGAACACTGCAATAAAAATGTATTAATTTATTACTGATTATTAACATCTGTAAATAATCTATCTCAAAGATAAAGATTTAACCTATTGAGCCGCAGCGGCACACCGGCGGTCAGACGCAGTTTGAGTTATGTCTGGCATTCCAATAATTGACAGGTTAAGTAAACATTTGCCGATAGCTCATTTGACATTGACATTTGACGGCCTCGATGGTGTAGTGGTTAGTGTAACCGACTGACTGCCATGCCTGGGGTCGCGGGTTCGATTCCCGCACAAGTCAAACATTTGTGTGCATGAACATGGATGTTTGTCTTGGTCTGGGTGTTTCTATGTATAATATGTATGTATCTACAAGAAAAAAAAGTATATATGTATGTTTATCCATTGTACCCATAGTACAAGCTCTGCTTAGTTTGGGCTAGATGGTGTTGTGTGTGTGTGATAGAATATTATATTAAAATTGGGAGTATTCCGCTTTCGGCACCAATTTTTTCGGCACCTATGGTTTCGGCACCTAAGCTATTCCACTTTCAGCACCAATAGGTATTTTTGCTTAATGCCGAATGTGGAATAAAATACCTATTGGTGCTGAAAGTGGAATAGCTTAGGTGCCGAAACCATAGATGCCGAAAAAATTGGTGCCGAAAGCGGAATACTCCTAAAATTATACATGGAAAATACAATGATTAATGCTACCTAAAGTACTAATAAGATACCTAAAAACTATTTGATGACGAAGACATTTATGAGTAACAAGAAATAAAGTTACAAGTATTCTGTTTGAAGCGATTTACGCAAGCAATATTTCACCTGTTTATCCTAACTAATATTATAAAAGCGAAAATGAGTTTGTTTGTTTGTTACCTTTTCACGCCTAAACCACTGAACCGATCATCCTGAAATTTTGCATATACATTGTCAGGTGTACAGAAACGGACATAGGCTACCTTTCATCCCGAAAAAAGTTACTGTTCCCGAAGAAAACAACACTAACGTTCTTATGATAATAGATGGCGCCACGTGTCTTTCGAATCATAATTGAATTATTTTATTACAAGCAGAGTACAACCTGAATTTATTGTCAAATTCTAAATTAACGCGAGCGAAACTGCGGGCCAAAGCTAGTATTTCACATAAACAAATACGAATAGTTTGAGTTTTCAGTTTATTTTATGAGAGCAACTCTGTTGTGGGATAATACGATGAACTGTACGTAAGATATTACAGTGAGTCGAATATATTTTATTGTTATTTTCTTACCGATGTGAAATCTATGGATGTTATTCATTTTATAGATGCGGTTTCCTGTTGTTTATGGAAGTGGATTTGACTTGTTTGTGTGCGTAATATGCTTAGTTACTGCGAATTGAATGTAGTCGTATCTTTATAGAGTATACGATAGATGATTTAGTTCGGTGTTGGTAAGAGAGATCAGATAATTGTACATCACGATTTAACTATTAGTTATATAAATTAGATTCCATGTTATATGTATAAAATCGTATTAAAATCAAATCGAAGAAAGAATGTAAAGGATGATGACCAGTAATCGGATAATCGGGCGCTAATATATCTAAACTTCACTTTTATTCCCACGAAAGAATAATATGGAAATGCCTTTCAATTAATATTTTTTTGTCTTCTGTTTGTATAGAATACAATAAATTAGTCGATTCGATCACTAATCTGTTAGATAGATAAATCAATTGCCACTACTTGACCACATTGTGCACAATATATTTTTTTATTGATATTTCATTTGTTTTGAATAAAATAAAGATACTAAATCAAAATATCCATTGCTATAGTTGCATTAAGTTTTTTATAGTTGTTATTACAAAATTGTTTAATCCCGGGAATCCGGGATTACTTATTTATTCAGAAAGGAATGTCCATATTATTCTTTCGTCGGAAGAAGTTTAGGTAAGCTCCCGATTATCCGATCTCTGATGATGACCAAATTTGTATGAGACCTGTCCCACCACTCCAACAGATATTTTGTATGTGTTAGTAGATTCTTAAGTATCTATAAAATGACTAGCAACCAGTTTTAACTTAAAAATCCATGGAGTATATCAATAAAATAAAATTAAAAATAATTTTATTTATTACTTTCAATTCGTTACTAACTTCTTCTCCTTAGCCTTTATTATTCCCGAGTCACTTGGGGTCGGCTTTCTAGTCTAACTGAATTTGACTGGATATCAGTTTTTACACGGAGCGGCTGCCACCTGACCTCCGCAACCCGAAGGCTAACGAACCCTAACGCTAGACTAGTGTCAGGATATTAGAGGGCACGGACTTCCCAATAATGGCTGCCATAGATTTTAATGGCAGCCGGGACAGGCAGACACGGGGCAGGCGATAATTGTCAACCAATACGCACATAATTTTGAAAAGTCATAACTTCCGAAAGTCAGAGGTGCGCGACTTGGGTTCAAACCCGAGACCCTCTGCATTGCAGTCTTTTGGTCTCCCCACGTTACTAACATGTTATAAAAATTAAAATAACAATATTAAAGGCTCTTATGTAGCGTATATATGATATAGCGTATATATGTACATACAATGAACGCCATGCGATGCCCAACATTGTAAACAAACATGCAGGGGTCAGTCTAAGTGAAACCAAAATCGCACAGAAAAGCAACGACGTTTTAGTTACAACGCGGCAACGTTACCCCAACGTTAATCGAAGCATTCTTCAAAAACAAACAGCACATTTTTAATTTTTTTTATGTGACAGTATATTGATAGTCCGCCATATTGTTACGATTAATATTCGAATTTTAAACAGGAAAAAGGTTTATTCACGTGTACATGAGCAAAAATAATGCTTTATTGAGAGATAAAATGCTTTAAACGAAAGACTTTGCGCAGCTGTGGAATATAATTTAGGGATATTCTTCCTTTGAATAATTTCATTGGATTCTTTTAAAGCTTCTTGAGATTAAAAGATGTCTGGAAATATGAAGCTCGCTTTCAAAAGGATTTAGATAAAAATGTTCTAGTGTCTGATATAATATTTTTTGTAAGATTTTCTTTGAAAATCCGTTATCATAGGTTAAGCTAGGGATTAATTCCAATATTGTGAAAGATTTAAAAAACATAAAAGCAACTGAGACAAAGTACATGTATACTTAAACAACCGACAACAAAGGTAAATTGTTTTAAACGTTTTTCGACCGTGAGGTCCTAGGTTTTATTACTGGGACGCGCAGAATTAGTAAGATTTTTTGTTAGAAAATTCTATGTGGAAACATGGAATCTGAAAATATGCCTGGTAGGCATCAATAGGTTAGCCAAAATATAGTGAAATCCGGATATAATAGTAAACCTTTACTCACCCCGTCGTGTATAAACCGACATGAGCCTACATACCAATACAACCGTAGTCTTATATTAGATATATTTTTACCTCGCGTGGGGATCAAACTCACTACATACCCTATCAAGATGACCATTTAAGAATTAAACCAGAGGTGCCCAGACTTTTGTTGTCATAGACCACTTTCAATATTTAGCTGGTTCCGGTGGACCCCCTGCAGCTAAACAAGTTCATGCTATTAAAAAATTTGATGAAAGCTCTACAGGCTGACCTTTTCTTTTTTTTAGAAATTATCGGGACTGAACCTACCATGGCAGGCGGCCTGACTTTTTGTATTTTAGTAATTCTCTATCGAAAAATCCACTGGTACTGAATAAGGAATATGCAAGTTATTACAAGTAACAGTCGCTGAGCTTGTCGAACAGTCGTGGATCCCCGCTTACGAATTGTGAACCCCCATTTTTTGTCACACCATCGTAAACCCCCGTCGAGTCGAGTCTTCCGTAGACCCCTGGGGGTCCACCTGGACAACTTTGGGAACTAATGGTTTAAATTAATACCCTATTCTTGCATACACTAGAATAGACTAAATACCACACGGAAATTCACGCGAGCATGCTTTATGTATTTACCTTTGAGAGCTTAACGTTTCATGCGGCTTGCACTGGTTGTCACAGCGCAACAGCGCACCGCTTTAATTTATCAAAGGGTAAATAAACCTCAAGCGTGCCTGTGAGTTGCCTGTATCTGTGTCAGTTTATATGAAGAGTTATTTAGTACTGCATTGGTGCGTAGATAAACTTGCGCATATTTTTGCGGTCACTATCAACTAATGTGACTACTGTGCATGACGACTTGGATTCGACTTCTGGGTTTTTCTGATAAAAAATCGTCAGATCAAAGTTCGTAACTATAATATAATAATAATAATATTCTCACATACACACAACACCATCTAGCCCAATCTAAGCAGAGCTTGTATTATGGGTACAAGACAATGGATAGACATACATATATACTTTTTTCTGTAAATACTTACATATTAGGTATACATAGAAACACCCAGACCAACACAAACATCCATGTTCATGCACACAAATGTTTGACTTGTGTGGGAATCGAACCCGCGACGTCAGGCGTGGCAGTCGGTTACACTAACCACTACGCCATCGAGGCCGATGTGGCCTATGTTCTATAGACGGCAAAATGTTTGCCCCTTATTAAATGGGACCTTAGAAGTAGAGCTTGCAGACTGAGTGTGTAATTCACCTCTGCTTACGCCTTCGGGGATGTAGGCGTAAGACTATGAATGGATGTACACATATAATATCGAAGTCCGGGATTTCATTTCCAAGTCAGGTACTATTGGGTTCTACTGTAACGATACAAATTTCTCAGGAGTAGCAGTTTGATAAATGGAATATTCCAATTAGGAGGTACACTTACCTAGTGAAATATATTCTAAGAGTTCATTAATTAATCTACACAGTAATGTGATTTCAATTAGGATGTCTTTACTTAAAAGTAAACACACACACTCACGCACACACACATATATACACTAACATTCATGCACACACGCTCACGCACACACAAGCATACATACTAACATGATTAGAATTGTTTTTATTTAGTCTCTCTTTATACATCTCTCACTTCTGAATACCAATTAACATGGTTGCACTTACTCGAGCTCCGGCTTATCTAGAGTTAGGAGAGGCTGGTAATTTGTCATACAGGTCCTCCTAGTGCAAATACCAGTCTCTCACACAGACTCACCTAATCGATCATGTAAAACTTAGTTTATGACCTGATTTTTGAAGTGAAAACATCTTTAGCGGCGTTGTGCACTTTTTTGTGATGGGTAAAAAATGTTAAACTCGCGTCAGGACACGTGACCTGCTCGAAAATTCGTAAGACGGAGGGAGAATTGTCGAACTCGCGTCAGGACACGTGACCTGATCGAAAATTCGTAAGACGGAGGGAGAATTGTCATGTTTGTGTACGATAGCGCAATAAATGAATATTGTTTTTTATCACATAAATTATAGTACTTTTATACTGATAATTAAAGCAGTTCGTGCAAAATTATTTCCTAACCATTCCAAAATATCAAAAATGCACAACGTTAATATTCAAGTTTTCACTTCTGCTGGCACTCCCGGAGTGCAACCCGTTTTTTTTGTAACCATTCTGTGTGAGAATAATAATAATTATAATGAGTATTAATTTAATAATAATAATTTATTTATATCTCATAAATAAATTGTTATTATTAAAACTTCATAAATAATAATCAATCGTACTTAGACGCATCTGAACTGAAAACAAGGGTTTTTAGAATTTATTCCTTTGCAATCAATTTTGATATCTTGAATAAAGTAATGAACAGATTTACATGCAGTAAAGTTTAGCCTTCTCATTTCGATATACAGAACTGCACAATACATAGTTACACTATGTACCGTGTTTACGTACATAAACGCGCGAGCAACTGCTATGGTCCCCAAAATCACAGGCGAAAGCTGTCTCAATAAAACAAAAGGGCAGTTATAAATACGAGGTATGCTACACATAATTCGTTACTCAAATAAAGTATACGACCCTCAAACAAATAATAATAATAATATTCTATCACATAGGTACACACAACACCATCTAGCCCAAACTAAGCAGAGCTTGTACTATGGTTACTAGACAATGGATAAACATACATACCTATATACTTTTTTTTTGTAAAAAAAACATAGTATACATACCTAGAAACACCCAGACCAAGACAAACATCCATGTTCATGCACACAAATGTTTGACTTGTGCGGGAATCAAACCCGCGACCTCAGGCGTGGCAGTCGGTTACACTAACCACTACGCCATCGAGTCGTTTCGCATTGCATAGCATCGTAAATGTTTCCCGTATGATTCCCACTTCTTCTATATGATGCTCTAATAAAATTGCCACAGATTTTACTTAATTCCATAACAAGTAGGGCTTGATCGTACGAAATTACTAAGTGGAATAGGAAATTGTATTAGAGGGAAAGATTTGCCGAGATTGGTCGTAGTTTGCGACAAGATCATCAGGTTTTATTTTAAAGGGATTATGAGATTGCCTCGATTAAACTAAATTATTCCCCTGAAAGCGTTACTACTAGTGTTTCCGTGCCCATTTTTTTGCAAATGTCATTAAATTTATATGTAAATCTTTTCTCTCTGACTATCCTATATTATACCAAAAGTTTGCCTGAGTCTTCTCTTTTTGAGTATCCAAAGTTGAAAGAAAGACCCAGGCACAAGTTTGGTATATTATTCCCCTAATAGCGGTACCAACGCTTTGACCACTTCAGAGAGCTCCTGGGGAAGTAATAGGTTAGGTATAAGTTAAACCAACTAACGTATCTTAATAATGTAAGAGCTTCCTGGATTGTAGTTATAATCCATTATCATAGCTTACCCTCCTGGAAACAAGCGTAAGTATAGACTCACGCTTGTTTACTAGATATAATATACGTACTATGTATATTCATTCGCTATCCATTAAGGCTCACGTCTATATGTGCCCGAAGAGATAGGAAGAAGCTGGTGAAATGTGGATCATTTCGCCAATTATCTTCTTTAGTCACAAGTAATGAGAGGTGAGTCTATTGCTTATTATTATAAGACTAGCATTAGTTCTGTGATAAATTCCGAAGAGTACCGGGGGAGAGGAATAAAAGTGCTATCTTACTGCAATACGTTTCCCAACATACTAATAGGTAGAATGTTCACGCGAACCGAAGCATTTTAGCTACCAGGTTTAGCACAAACATACTCGCCATAAAGTTTGAAAGAGACTCTCTTTATGATCCCTTTTTAAACAGGATTTGCTATAATACAGGTACTAACGTAAAGAGGCTAAGTTGTTCTTAACTTTGTCAACTTTTTGTTATGAAAGGTGCGACTGCGTGCTGTATTTATAAATGCGATTGGCGTTTAGGAATGTGAGATTATATTGAGATGACGTTGCTTGTGATATTGACTTCCCTTATAATCTGTCCCTATGGGTCTTGCCCGGGTTAGGCAAATATAACAGGTTTTTCTGTTTAAACACTTTTTGTTTAATACAAATATAAAATATACATTTACCATAACAATGAATGTGTTTACAATTATTCCGTATAAAAACTTAAAATAATTTATATTTTCGCCTACAAAATTACGTAAATTTGCTCGTGTTACGTGATTTTTAGATTTTACAGCTTAAACGAAACATAAATAGTTATATTACAATTTGTCCGTCCCAAATATTTAAGTTATTGGTTGACAATAAAGATATTTATCAATAAAGCACTTCAAATCCTCCATACAATTTTACTATGGCGGCCGCGCGCCGATTTGAGTATACGCCGCACGAGCTTTGTCGTTATCTGTCTTACGCTCGGCGCAGTCTTAACTACTCGCCCGATCATCATAAAATTTCGCGTATACGTTGTTAGGGGTACAGAATAGGACATAGGGTACATATTATCCAGAAAAAGCAATGTTACTGACATAACCTAAGAGACATTTATGCGAGCAAAGCCGCGGGGGGCAAAATCTAGTTATTATATAATTTTATTTTGATACTAACAGTTCATTGTTATTGTCGTCGGCCTCGAAGGCGCAGTAGTTAGTGTAACCCACTGCCACACCTGAGGTCGCGGGTTCGATTCCCGCACAAGTCAAACATTTGTGTGCATGAACATGGATGTTTGTCTTGGTCTGGGCGTTTCTATCTATACATCTATATCTATACATCTAAACAAATAAATAAAATTGAAGTGTCTGTTTGTAATGTCAAAATAAAGCTTTTTATCTCATGCATATGAAAGTACTAGATGTTCCCGCGGTTTCACCCGCGTTTATCGTTACTGCGCCGCCCCAGTGGGTCGTAGTGTGATGTTATATAGCCTATAGCCTTCCTCGATAAATAGGCTATTACGAGATTAGCGCGTTCAAACCAACAAACAAACAAACTCATCAGCTTTATAATATTAGTATAGATAGCTGACCCGCGCAACTTCGTCTGCGTCACATAAGAGAGAGAGTGGGTCGTAGGCACCTATAATATAATTTTAAAGGAGCTGAAGCTTTCTTTGTTAAATCCACGAACCACATAAGAACCATTGAACAACATTTTATAAATATACCTACAGTGCTAATTTAAAATCACGCACAATAAACCAGGAGAAACATCGTTTGTATGTCTGTAATGGGCAATTATTTTGCTGCGATGTTATTTTAAAACTGCGATATCTCCTAAGATATTCATTGAAATCGAATGATGTAAGGACAATTTTGTTTTAAATTAAATACTTGTGATGAATAACGTATTTCTTTGGATAAGGATAAATATCATGTTTATAAAAATACCTTCGCAAATAATGCATTATTTTAGAACAAATTTGGTTAGCATAAAAATGGTTATAGTGAGCCAACCTTAAAAGATAGACGTATGCTGTTGCGGACTTTCTTTTGAACTTTTAAAGGGGAACAATTCTATCATACATTATTTTTGCGAAACTTTACCTGTTTACACAGCGCACGCAGCGGAAGCTCTCAAAAGGAAAAAATAGCCTTCGATTTTGAAACATTATTCATTCGTGCTCCGCTCCTATTGATCTTAGCGTGATGATGCATAGCCTATAGCCTTCCTCGATAAATGGGCTATCTAATACTGAAAGAATTTTTCAAATCGGACCAGTAGTTCCTGAGATTAGCGCGTTCAAGCAAACAAACAAACAGACAAACGAACGAACGCTTCAGCTTTATAATATTAGTATAGATACTGCTGGCTCCAAATAATTTTCTTACTGGAAAACTCAATTACACTCGAGCAGACCTGCGATTCAAACGTAGTACCTCTTGTTCGCTAAAGCAAGTGCAATCTTGTGCCACGGGACCAGAGAAACAGGCAGTTGTAATATTCATTAATCAAGATGTAGTCAAACTGTGGCGGTTGTTTGATATATTGCTAAAGGGTAGCATTGGGGTACTTGTTTGAGATATGCTGACACATGTATTGTGCGCTTGACGAAAATGCGATATTACCGCCAATAAATAATGTCTATGTGACACAATGGTAATGAATGTAACTGCTTCGCGTGAGGTCTTGAGTTCGATTTTCTGGCAAGGTAAATGGTTTTTGAGCTTCTCTGTTAAGAAAATTTCTGTAGCAGCGCGGGGCTCTGTATGTTCTCGGTAGACGGTAACACTTCGAGTGTTCTGAGTTCCATTCCTCACGAGACAAAGTGTTGTGTGGTTAACAAATAAATGTGCCGAGTCTATAATTTAAGAATTACACCTAGTGCAGCAGTTGTATTATGTAAAAAGAAATCCATTTGGAGAGACACGTCTTGTATAAGTATAAGAACATAATGACTGGTTATGATCGATACCCAATTAAAAGTGACACCCCTTTATTCAATGTGACTTTTCATATGTATGTACATATATATAATTCACTCGCAATGTAGTCTATCTAAACCAGAGGTTCCCAGACTTTTTCCTCATAGACCACTTTCAAAATTTTGCTGTTTCCGGTGGACCCCCTTGCAGCTAAATTTCTACCATAAGTTCACGCAATTAAAAAATTTGATCAAATCTCTACGGGCTGACCTTTTTTAGTAATTCTCTACTGAAAAATCGGTAGGTTCGAGACCACTGGTACTGAATATGGAATATGCAAGCTTTTACAAGTAACAGTCGCTGAGTTTCTTAAAATATTATCTGCCTACATTGATAGGTGAAGTCAAACCAACATTTTAGTTCTTCACTATCGAAAGCTAATAAATTTTCGTGGACCCCCGCTTACGAATTGTGAATCCTCCTTTTTGTCACGCCAACGTAGACCTCCGTCGAGTCTCCCGTGGACCCCTGGGTATCCATCTGGATCACTTTAGGAACTAATGGTCTAAACTATGATGGAAAGCTACGACTTACGAAGTAACGTGATGCATCCATTGACACACAAAGTGGCGTCGATATATGCGACAACGTCAGCCATTATAGCTTCCACTGTCGGTAGTTACGACTTTAATATATTGACGCAATGCATTGCGATGTCGTCTTTGCTACTGATTTTGAACGATATGGTCATATCAATATTACGCGTAAAATTTCCTTTGCAATAAAGGAAGTAGGGTACGTTTCATCCATAAAAATACTGTACCCGAAGATTTAAAAAAATTACATAACTTGCATTTACGCGAGCGAAGCCGCGGGCTAAACCTATTTATTTTATTACTTATCTATACATTAATATGTGAAGCAAAAACTTTGTACCCCTTTTTACGAAAATTGCGCGGACGGAGGAGTATGAAATTTGGCACGGTTAAAGTTTATATGAGAAGGTCCTAATATTTTTACAAAATATGCATTAGAAATACATTAAAATAATGAAAAAATACTACACGCACACAACTATGCATTTGACACACACAGTCGAATCACGTCAGTAGTATTTCGACATTGTTTGTCTGACGTCGTACAATTCTTTGTAACTATGGTAACCTATACCTTATTTATATGTAATAGAGAAAAACAGAAAAAGTAGCAAGCTTAGGAATTTTGGTCGAATTTTGACCATTAGGCGACCGCTAGTCTTATTAATTAAACAAATATGGCGTACTAGCAGTTAAACACCAAACCAACCAACCTTTAATAAATTTAAATGACAAAAAGAAAGAAAGACATTACGTAAAAAGAAAGACAATACGCCATTTGTGCAGTTAAACATAGAGACCCATGTATCTATGGTTAACTGCATCTATGGCGTAGTGGTTTAAGCAGTCACCTGTCCGCTGTCAATGCACCGAGAGTTGTGGATTCGATCCCTAGAATTATTCCTAGTGTGCTCCCGCACTGTCAAATTCTCGAGAAATTTCACATATTAAAATAAATAAATTTAAAAGAATAAACAGCTGATATTCTTATAATAATTACATACATATAAGCACTGGTTAAATTCACGACGTGTCTTTATTGGTTGAACTTAACAGGTAAATTGTTATGTTTCCTTTTAAACTTTTCTAATAAAGTTTGGCTAACACATTCTACTATTTAAAAATCTATTTCTAAGTAAAATGTGAAAAGCTTTTGTTGTAACTTTTAATTTACCGTGAAACTTTCACGAAGCATTGAATAATAGGTTTTATAGTGTTTTCCTATACGTAACATGTAGCTGGGTTTATCGACATATTATTTAGTCCACCATAATATTTAAATAGATTGTTTGTTTATTTGAACGCGTATAATTTTTTTAATACTCGGCTGGCAGTTCCAGCCAAAAAAAACATATTTATGACTTGAAGAATATGCTTATAGTGAATTAGGCGTTACTTGTAGTAACAAAATAATTGTGTTGCACTCTCGGGTTGCCCATTCTAACAATTGAATTGACAATACCTACCGAAAACCTTTGTAGATTAACAGCTGCCGATCAGGGTGTACTCGAACTCGGAGTATTCCGCTTCAAACACAAAATATGCTTTGACATGTAATTCACCTGACCGAATATCGCGGCTGCCTATCATCCTACGAATCAAGTATTTTCAATTCAATTCAATCAATTGCCACATCAGCTTGCTTGTTCTGCGAGCTATGTTGGTAACTTTGGTTATTTGACGGATAGCATAATATTCATGTTTTAGCACAATAATCAATTAATAAATTATTATCAAATTATTAGTAACTAGCAACCTGCCCCGGCTTCGCACGGGTTCTTTACAGAAAATATAAAATAGCCTATGTTACTCTGAGGAGATGATATAGCTTTCGGTAAAATTGGTTGAGTAGTTTTTGAGTTAAATCGTAACAAACAAAAAATCAATCATCTTTCCTCGTTATACATAATATTAATTTAGATTATTTTTTGAGTGGCAATTATTTATGAGGCAAACAAAACAGAAAACATGTAGATTAGTTTCTAAGTATATTATTTTAAAAATTAAAGTATTTCTTTGTATACGACATTAATAACCTGATCACGTGTAAAAACGAACAAATTTTGTTTAGAAATAACACGTGATAGGGCAGGGCAACATACAATTGCCATGCGAAAAGCACTGTGTGCTTAAGTCTACTCCCGCAACTTTTAATGTTTGACCTTGCGCTTTATTAATTGTCATTCCAAACGCTATTTTTACGGGAAATTATAGCCGTTTAAATTGGAAAGGCGATTCAAAGGGTTTCATAGGAATTCTGGGTATAAAAACAGTTTCACCAGTTGCGATGCCAGCTAATATAATACATTCGATCAAAAAAATTTTTAATTGAGTCTTCTACCGGTGCACAGTTTCGGTGGACTCAAATTTCTTAGTAATATAATAGGGGCACCTTCTTTTAATATTAGTTTGTGTGGCAGGATTCCAGGAGCAGTCAAAGAATTACAAAATTCCTTTGTATAATGTACTGCCTTTTCTCTATCCACAACTGTGTCAACTGAGTAGTAGGCTGGCGATGATGCTTCGAACTTGGAAATAATAAATTCATTTATTTTTCCACTTGCTTATTAGTGGGTGATAGCATAGCTCTTTCTTGAAACTAATTTTGTGTCTTAGTGGATATGTTACTAATATCGAGATGAAATTTTCAATAATTTCACATTTCATACAGACATTTCCTGCTTGAAATTCACCATTTCCTATTTGGAGCAAGTCGTTAGAAAATTGCCTATTATCTTCGCTAGACGATAAAATCCTCACATTGGTTTTAAGTTTACATTTCGTTATATGTGGCCAAAGATGCGATCTTTTGAGCGATGCATTGACTTCATCTGCTCTCGTTCCCCTAGTTATAACTGCCAAATTTGACGGAAATCTCCAGAGAATAAAACAGTACAACCACCCATTGGGCAGTTACTGTTGCACAGATCTCGCATTGTCCTGTCTAATGCCTCAACTGAAGCTTTATGAGACATAAAAGACTCATCCCAAATAATCAAACTGCAATCTCTCATTAATTTTCCGGCATTACTCTGTTTAGAAATATTGCAAATGCTAGTGTCGTCATTACTACATATTTTTAATGGCAGTTTGAATGTTGAATGGGCGGTTCGCCCAGCTTCCAAAAGTGTGGCTGCTATGCCGGACGATGCCACAGCTAGGGCAATTTTTCTGTCGTATCGTACTTTTGCTAATAATAAATTTATTAAAAATGTTTTACCTGTGCCTCCGGGGGCATCTAAAAGAAACATTTTACCTTCATTACTCGAAATTAATTTCGTTGCGCATTATTTTGATTTTGCTATATCTCCTAAGTTATTCATTTAATTTGCATGGTGTAAAGGGGAAAAATAATATTCATGGAATGCTTAAGCCAACTACTTAAAATGATAAGGATTAATACCATATTTGTGTAAATAGCTTTCCAATTACCGCTTTATAATTGCCCATTTTTTAAAGTATTCAAATGGATATAGTATGTTATCCTTAAGAGATAGACATATGCCATCGCGGCGTTTTATATAAGATACACAATTCCACCGTACATTATTTTGTTATATCTCAAAGGGTTTAGGCAGCGTTTTCGTTGAAAGCTCCCAGACGGCTTATTTTTTCCGACATCTCCAACAAATATCGTTATATTTTAGCCAATCTATACAAAAACTTAACAAATTATATACTAAAACCTTCCTCGAGAACCACTCTATCCATTGGTGTAAACAGCATGTAAATTGGTGCAGTAGTTCTTGAGTTTACCGCGAACAGACAGACAGACAGACAGACGCGGCGGAGGACTTTGTTTTATTATATGTAGTGATAATAATTTGATAATAATTTATTAATTGATGATTTATTTCCAAGTTTATCCTTTAAAGAAACCCTAAGCATATTTTATTGTAACACTATGTTAACTAAAAACAAGATACACTTGGCTCGATGTTGATTCATTAAATAATTATTTGCTAGATCCAGTAATCCATATCGAAGTTTTTCTAAAATTTGTCACACTTTCGTCTCTGAACTATCCCGGCACTCAAATTAAGACAGTCGTTTATATTCCACTCAAAGCCCATTCAACTTCCCTGTCAAGTGACTATGCTCATAAATATCTACTTAAAAGTTCTCTAACACTGAGTAACAACTTAAACTTCGCTGAAGACTAATTCGTTACTGAATCTAGCTAGAAATAATTCATCAGCAGTCCCTACTAAGTTTCGAAGGTTACTAGTCCAATCTGAATAATTTGAATTTTTACAATGACCTTTGATGAATCATTAATTAACAAGACTAAGTCTTCTTCTCCCTAGCCTTTATTATTTCCAAGTCACTTGGGGTCGGCTTTATAGTCTAACCGGATTTGACTGGATATCAGTTTTTACACGGAGCGGCTGCCACCTGATCTCCGCAACCCTAAGGCTACACCAGTGTCAGGATATTAGAGGGCACTGACTTCCCAATAAAGACTGCCATAGGTGTTCATGGCAGCCGGGACCGACGGCTTAACATGCTCTCCAAGGGACAGAGCAGGCGATAATTGTCAATCAATACGCACATAATTACGAAAAGTTATTTATCTTCCGAAAGTCAGAGGTGCGCGACGTGGGTTCGAACCCGAGACCCTCTGCATTGCAGTCTGTTGGTCTCCCCACTGAGCTATAGATATAACAAGACTAAGTATGAATCCTAATTAAATGTAAGATATCACGAATATATTATGCGAAGGATAGGCAGAGCTTTACTGCACACAAATTTCGTCAGCTGTGATTTTAAGTTCACGAAATAGCGAACGAGCGTCGAGCGTCGTATATCGAGCACAGTTCCGGATTTCGTTTCAGTTGGCAAAAACTTCATGTTCAGCAGTTATATTTACTACCGGTTCACTACCGAGACATTCCGAAATTATTCCATTTGAAAATGTGGAGCTTTTATATTCGTGTTATACACTTGCTTAAAAAATTTGAAAATATAAATATTTCTCTGGGTTCGTTAGGAGATAGTGGATTAAATGTTTGCCTCACCTGTGCCTTTACGCCAAGTATTGTGTTTTGAATCCCACACAAGACAAAAATATGTGTGATCCAGAAATAGTTCTTCCAAGTCTGTTTTGTGTACATTGTTTGAACGTTTGTAAAGTCCCATGCAATATAGAAAAAATCTTGGTACAGGAGATGCATTTAAAAAGACATTGACTGCTAGGATCATAGCGTGTCAATTGCTAGTCACTGCCTATTCATCTGGAAATGTATGTAGTAGAGAAGTAATAATTCTTCTTTTCGAATGACTAGTCATAGAACACAACAACGCGTTCTTGAGTCACAGTTTTCAATAAACTTGGTACCGTCATGTACGTCTTAGCTTTACCAAGTTTATAACTTTAATTAATAACCAGTTTCATTACTCTTGAGTCGCGCTGTGGACTAGCGGCTTATATGCAACAAAACTTAGAAGGAACTCATTACAAGCATGATAATTTCAACTGGATAGAGGAATTATTTATTTAAAGTTCACGTCAAACATATTAAAGAATCTTTCCTTTATACTTAAGAGCTTGGCTCTTGTATTTATACGCCATTTTTTTTATACAACTAATCTGGTAAACAAACATACGGCCCACCTGGTGGTAAGTGGTCACCGTAGCCTATGGACGCTTGTAACACCAGAGGCATCACTTGCGCGTTGCCGACCCTTTAGGAAAGGAAGAAGAGAAAAAGGAAGTAGGAAAGAGAAGGAGCGGGAAGGGGGAAAGAGGGTGATTGGGCCTCCTGCACTCTCACTCATCGAACAAAATACAACAATAGGAATACTGCTATTTCACGTCGATATTCTGTGAGAGGGTAGTCTTTCCCCGGTGGAGCCGCATTGATGCTAAAATCAGCGAGATTCTAGTACTGCCATCTTTCTCAATTTTAGGCTAAGATCTCCGTATAAGACATAACCTTCGCCTTTTCTTTTATTCGGTCAGTCAATGCCCTTCTTGATCTGCCTCTTCTTCGCTTTCATTCCGCTTTTCCTTGATGTTTTTTATCAAGTCGTCATGTCTTATAAGTTAGCCAAATATTGTCCCTCATCTGATCTCACTTGTCCTCAAAATGTTGCGTTCTTTTTGGACAAGGCTTAGTATTCCACGTTACTTTTCTTTCAGTCCAGCTGAATCTTTCCATGAGCCTCCAGCAATATCAACGAATACGAGGAGAAATTATACTAGCTTTATAAGGTGTCCCTATTGTTATATATATCATTTTCAAAGAGAAACTTTCTGCCATTGATAGAAAGCTCTTCTAATCCAAAAACCAGAATTATTCACCCGTAAAAATTAATCACAGTTCCGATCCGTATTGGAACTAAACAGTACTAAACCATCTTCCTCTGGCTTGAAACTTTTATCATTGATTTTGCTGGCGTTCTTATTACACCTAATTCATTTTCCTTAATAAAACAAATAACCCACCTCATTCAATTTCCCTTTTAACCACCCAGGAAAACTCTCCTTTGTTTTTGTTCCACGTTTATTTTACCAAAACTTTTATCGTCTCACATATTATGTTTGGTAAAATGTTTGGTGTAATCTTACGTGATACTGGCAGGTTATATTTTTATTGAAAATTGGTTTTATTACCTATCTGCTAGAAAAAAATGTTTAGAAGGTATAGATCTTTTTTGCCCTCAAGGACTTGAAGTTATTTAATTAGTTCTTTTAAAGCTCAACTTTTTACATTGATTCTTATATATTTTATTGAAAAGACGAAGTAGATGTATATTGTATATGTTTTATTTTTCTCACTGGAAAAGCTCAAAAGCTGCACTGGGTATAATTCATGTGTTTTAGAAACATTCAAACATCATATAGAAAATACTCCATGACTTGGATCTACTCTATTATGTGTACAACACAAATATTGATTCGGAATTGGATCGAGGACCACAATAATTCTGAGCGTTGTTAAGAGTATTCATACATTTAATGGATGTACTGAAAATTGTGGTCAGATTTAAGATCATCATGATACGTATTATACTTATCTGATTAGTAATATAGTCATAAAGTACGCTACGAACAAAAAGAATTGCATAAAATAATATCCGAGCAATTTTTTTCTGTTCCATTATATTTATTGATCCTTTCGCGGTATTGTCGAGGGTTTCATAGTGAATGAGCACTGGGACCCCACATGAGTTCAATATATTGTATCTAATTCCATTTACCTACCTACTCTATCGTTTAAATTAGTTAATTTCAGAGTAAGGAAAAAAACATTTAATTGTAAAAATGGATCTGCATTCCAGAAATTTCGTTTGCATGAGCCTTCAATCATACAAAGAAGAAACGGGTATTTTCCGATTAAATGTAGAATTTTTAGGCGTACGTAAGGCGTTATTTTACCCAAGAATCTCACCTACGTCCTTGTCATAGGCGCGTTGTACAAATTTATCCCATAGCACCAATGAGACAGATTTAAATCATACGTTACAAAAAGACATTAATGTATGTCACTAAAATCCACAATTATAATACAAATAGTTTATAGATCTTTACTCAATCCCGAAATTTAATGCAGGATTTAAATATCTATACATCTATACAATCTTTACATCTATACATGTATATCTATACATCTATACAAATAAATAAAATTTAAGTGTCTGTTTGTAATGTCAAAAATAACAGCTTTTTATCTAATGCTTATGAAAGTATATAAGGTACCTATACGAAATCATCTATTTTTTTTTAATGTTTGTCTGTCTGTCTGTCTGTTTATTCGGGCTAATCTCCGAAACGGCTGAACCGATTTTGACAGGACTTTCACTGGCAGATAGCTGATGTTATAAGGAGTAACTTAGGCTACTTTGATTTTAGAAAAAAAATAGGGTTCCGCGGAGACAAACACTTTTCAATTAAAATCTACGCGGACGAAGTCGCAGGTAACAGCTAGGTAATAATATAATGTATGCCCCTACGCAAATCTTTTCAGATGATCTTTACGGTAACCTTTAAAAGTCACTTCCTATATACATGTCGGGGGCAATGCGTGTCGGCAAAAGTTAAACATTTCGTACCATGCCGCTGACAAGCCAACCGAATACGCCGCCGGCGTTACCAACCTTTGGCCATAATCTATTCTCTTTTGTTACCTTATTACTAACATCAACACACCAAGAGCACCTCATATTATATAAGGTATCACAAAATACCTGCTATAGAAAGCTGTTATGACGTCATAATATTACTTAATTATGTTTATTCATCATAATTACGTCATGTCTTGTTACTTTAGCGAAGCTATTTATGGAATACTGTTGTAATTAACTGATTTTGTTCGCTTCATGTGGAGAAGATAAATATAATATTCTCTCTGTTGCATATTTTTTTCACTGCTATGTATTTCAAAGCTGTTGGTCTTCCTTATCCTTACTAATATTATAATTAACCGATTTAGATGAAATTTGGTACAGATATAGTTTACAACCTGGGGAAGGACATAGGCCACTTTTTATTGATGTAGGTACCACGCGGGTGGAACCGGGCGCAACAGCTAGTACATAAATAAATAAATATATAATTTTGCGTCTCCATCCACGGAAGGGTAGACAGAATTGTGTTAAATTTCATAGGTTTAGGTACCAAGTTACAGGTCTATAACTGGGCACAGTTTAAGACTTCGTTGAGAATTTCTGGATAATACTTACCTAATCCTAATAATACTTTGTCTGATCTGAAAATCGATGTCAAGATATTATGCTCGGTCGCGTTCTTTACCGCTGCAAATCGAGGCTGTATAAAATGTAAGATTTTAATATGTAAGATTTTATCGCTACTTATTAGCACACCAGTTTTAAAATATTTAAATGTATACTTTCGCCAACATTTTGGTTGCCTTTCAACCATCGTGGTCACGTGAGGGTCAAGAGAGGGTCTCTTCGTATAAAGTAGTTTGATTGCAGTGTGTAACATATATTATGTGTAAATGTAGGGCAATTTTATACGTTTTACATATTTATAGTAGCTTTGCTACATTGACGTTAGTCTGGCGGCCCTGGGATCTTGTGCTTATCAGTAAGCAGGCCGAATGCTTATTTTATTTATTTTTATTTTATTTTATTAAGCACACCAACTACACAATTACAAATGCTTCTTAAATATATAAAGTGCGTATTATAACATTAAAACAGTAATCATACAAATGACAGGCATGCATGACAAGTAACTTACAGTCTAATTAATTACCGGTAAGATAATATTTACTAGGCACTATTTAGCCCAAAAGTAGTTGTTACACAGATACACAATTACATATTGCAGATAAGTTATGCAAATCGGTAATTATTTATGACACAGCTGCAATATAAACAAAAAAAAAACATGTAGAAGAATTAAAAACACAAAAGTATTAAAACTTAACAGAAATAGAAACAGAATGAGTATCGAGTTATTGTTCTGCTTAGCCGAAAAAAAGTCTTCAAAACTAAATTTGATTTTGCGTGATCATATTTCTGATATATTCAGGTCGTTTCTATGGATTTACCTGATTGTAATATATTATTGAAATTAAACTACTGTATACGGATTTTATCGCGTTGTTTATTTAACACTTTATTACATAATTTTGAAACTGTTATTTATTACTATTAAACTTTACTAATGTTTAAGCTAATTAAATTATTGCAACTCTTAAAACTATTTACATTTATGTTTACACTCTCCTCGACGTTTCGGTTGCTTTTCAGCAGCATGGTTACGGGGAGACTAAGATGGTAGTTGTCTCAATGTTCCAGTGTAGTTATTTCAAAGTAACCAAACATAATTTAATCATTGGTGTTTCTATTTACGCAGAATGAGCTCAAAGTATCATGAAGTCTAGCTGTGGTTTGCTTCTTCTTGGGTTTGACTATTTGAATTACTGAATCCCAAGCTGGTGGTACATTCCAACCATCTTCGCTATTGAAATTAGGATGTTTTTTGATTTTAACAGCCTCGCGAAGCATCCTTGGTAGGAATCGGTGTTCTTTAGCGAGCATCTGTGGTTTGTCAAATCTCAGGTAGTGGTTATTCCCTGTTGCATATGTTCACATACAGCAGACAACAATATTATGTAATATATTTTGTCGATCGGCTCTCTTTTCAGTGCGAGAAAGTTTAGGCTATACTCTACTTAGTGTACCTCTGTGTAGTGCGGGTTGACGGATCTCTCATCGCTTCTCCAACATTAATTATAATAATTATTTTAATTTTAAAGAGTAGTAGAGCCTCGCTGATTTCAGCATGAATGGGCCGGCTCGACCGGGGAAGGACTACCCTCTCACAGAATATCGACTTGAAATAGCAGTAATCCTACTGTTGTGTTTCGTTCGGTGAGTGAGAGTACCGGAGGCCCAATCAACTCCTTACCCCCTTTCCGCTCCTTCTCCTTCCCACTTCCTTTCCTAAAGGTCCTAAATGCGCTAGTGATGCCTCTGGAGTCGCAGGCGTCCATAGGCTACGGTGACCATTTACCATCAGGTGGGCCGTATGATTGTTTGCCACTTTAGATGTATAAAAAAAATATATATAAAGAACTCTCAGACATGTTTGTTGCCTCACGATGTGTTCCGTCACCGTTAAAGCGAGCGATGATTAACTATTATTTAATACGTACATTACTTCGAAAAGCCAAAGATGCGTGCTTTGAGATCGAACTTCAGACCACTGCGTGGCAGTCAAACAGTCTTCATGCTATCGCTACGATTGTAAACCATAGTATATTATTTTAAACTGCCGTAATAAATAAAACTCGAATACAAATATATTTGCGTACTGTGTGCGTTTAAGAGCTATTAAAATGAACTGTGTCTGTGGTTCAAATAACACGTGATAATATGAATTGAATGAATTTATTTTAACGTTATTACAACGAATAGTTATTCGTGCAGAATTTATATTTATAAGCACTTACTTTGTGTCCAGTAAACGAAGGACGACGTAATTGTATGGGTGACCAAGTGTTTAATTTTTGTACTTTCATGTGATTCCTTTACTTTTAACTTCTTGTTGGCGCAGCGGTATATACGCGACTGCTGTGGATGAGGTATTGCATTTGATTACCGAGTAAGGCATAGTGTCATTGTATTTCTTCTATGAAACATGATGGATTACAACACGTCGTCTGTAACTGTTCCAGATAGCTAATCTATATATTAATACGTGAAGCGAAAACTTTGGATCCCTTTTTACGAAAATTGGGCGGACGGAGGAGTATGAAATTTCGCACACTTATGGTTTATACAGAGAAGAAGTGACGAATGCTAATATATATATAAAATATGCATTAGCAATACATTAAATTAATGAAAAAACACTACACGCACACAACCATGCATTTGACACACGCAGTCGAAACGCGTAACTATGGTTACGTTCGTAGTATTTCGGCATTGTTTGGCTGATGTAGTACTATTCTTTGTAACTATGGTTACATATATCAATATATAATAAATGATCAAACGAACTTACCTGTGATGTTCGATCATTATTATACGAAGTGCTTCGTTCGAAGATATATGTTTACCATGCAGCTTCTTGGCGTCACTCGGCAACTGAACGCAGTTTTAGAGCTAAAACTAAACGTAAGTATTATATGCATTGTCTGTGCCCCAATGCTGATCGTCATTCCTTTAGAGTCTTGTAAGTTTATCTCACTTTTACCGGGGTTGGGACGGGTAGGGAACATATATCTTTGAACGAAGCACTTCGTATAATAATGATCGAACATCACAGGTAAGTTCGTTTGATCATTTATTATACTGCATGCTTCGTTCTCGATATATGTTTACCATGCAGATGTTTAGAGAAATTGTAAACTTGAGATAAACCGAAGAATTTAATATACTTCCCTTTTAATGGAATATGTATTTGTTATAAAAACACATTTGTTTTATTAAGAAACAACTTAAATCCTTTTTATAATTAGACTGAAACAGAAATACCAACATTAACAATCTATGTTAATATATATAATATTTTATTTTAATAGGTAATATTCTATCACAAACACACAACACCACCTAGCCCAAACTAAGCAGAGCTTGTACTATGGGTACTAGACAATGAATAAACATACATATATACTTTTTTTTTTGTACATTCATATTATACATAGAAACACCCAGACCAAGACAAACATCCATGTTCATGCACACAAATGTTTGACTTGTGCGGGAATCGAACTCGCGACCTCAGGCGTGGTAGTCGGTTACACTAACCACTACGCCATCAAGGTCGACTACATCAGTTAAAAGTTTTATTTGCTAAATTAACATTATATTTTGTAACATCTTAAGGCGCTTATTATGACTCTTTATCCTATCATCCTCCCCAATTTTAGAGCCTAACTATTGAATTAAATAATGTTGATAGAAAATAAATGGAATAGATGGAGCCAATGGGTCTGTATCATATCCCTGACAAAATGTTCATCAAATTTTATATGTGACATTATATTGCTTTAGTGTGTTACTTGAAAGAGATGCAAACATGACATTCATTAATGTTGTGGGAATAGCCCTTTTCAGCCATGCTTGTCTGATAATATCCAGATAATACCCATCAAGTAAACTGATGATGAAGAAGGTAGTATTCTCTGAGAGGAGAATGCAACACACATTCTGTGGTTTCAAATATATCAGTTTGGGGTTTGCATAGTATGCATTAATGGATACCAAAGTTTGAAGGCCAAAAGGGCATGACCATGATATCTATAGACTTCACATTTTTAATTTTCTGTACACATTTTAATATGTGCCTGTATGGTGGAAAGGTATAAAAAAGAAATATTTCGATCAAGAGACAGTAAATGTATCAATTTAATTGCCTCTGGATCTAGTTTCCGGGAGACATATGCAAAGCACACTAGTATTGTAGTACAACCCATAGGTTGCAATTAAATCTATTTCAGGTACTCCCAGTACAGATACAAAATTCTGAAAGGCTACATTACTTAATTTCCATTTTGTATCTGAATTGATTCTACGGGAATAAGTCTCTTTGTTTTCACTAGACTTAATGTAGGATGCAAAGAGTCAATTATGTGTTCACCACTCCGATATAAAAACTGGCCAAATTATTAAGATGTGGTTATTGAATACCACTCTCTTGTTATATAAGATATTGCTGTTTTATTATCTACATACAGCAAGACGTTAATGTACTGCTTATCCTATAAAAATAATTTTTATAGCTAAAAAATATGGCAAGTAATTCTAAATAGTTTATAAGAAAAATCTTATATTTTAACTAGAAAGGTTTAGGCTTTGTTGTTTCTGTAAACAGCACCCCACCTTGTCCTGGAGACATGAGTAAATGATTCAATATTATATATTTTATGATATTCAATGCTTTTACATAGGTAATGTATTGATATTATTAGCCCATCAGTGCAAATCTAACTTTATTACTGAATGCAAATCAACCTTTGCATCATAATTTTTGTTGGTTTCAACTAAGTATAATACTTATAATGTTCTAACTATTAGGTGTAAAGACATAAGTGAAAGCTGGGTGGGCTGTAATTAATAATCTAAATAATTTTGCTAGGTAGTTGATGAGAAACCTTTTAAGCCTAAGTACTGCAGAACAGACTTTTAATGTAATTAAGTCCTTATCTATTGGCAATTGTAATGTCATATTCCTTGTATCAAATACAAAACCTAGAAATTGACAAGTCTGTGATGGTATTAATAAATTTTGTCAAAAATTTACAATAAAGCTTAAGCACTTTAATAGAGCTATTGTTTCTTGAACATCTTATAAACATGATTGATAATTAGATCCTATACATAATAGGTCATCTAGATATTGAACAGACTTAAAACCTTTCTCTCTAAAAGGTATCACCATAGATTGCACAATTTTGTAAATAGTTTAGGTGCAGAACACAAACCATAAGGAACTGCAGTAAACTTATACAATTGTCACTTTGAAAACATATGTATTTCTTATATTGTGGATTGATATTTACTAATAAATATGATTCCATTAAATACATTTTTTTATGTAGTCTTATGGAGACAGTAAAGCTATAGCATAGCAGTCCTGTAATCCTTCATTTTTAAATGAGATGTATCTACAAATTTATTCAAAGGCTTTAATTGTAATATAAATCTTTAAACACCATTTTTTTTTTGTTTTTGGTGTTACAAATATAGATGAGACATGGTTTACATGTTACATGTGGTACAAATTTACATGGCTTGCAAGGGGATATTACTCCCAATTTTAATAAATTGTAGATAGCTGTATGCATATCTATATCCTTCACAGCTGAATTAACTGAAAAAGGAATTGACACAGAGCACTGACTTGATTTCATTACAAAGATAGGTAAAACAACTTAAAAAAGGAACATCCTTTGATATAATCAAGAATAGACCAATCAGTGCACATTTTCGTAGTAAGGTAAAAAGTGCTTGCCTTCCAGCAAGACTTACCTCTATGTTCGAGCAGGAGGCTTTCTCTGTGAGGTTTTGGTTTTCCTGGCAGTGGACTGATAATGCTGACCGTGAGGATTTGAGGCCTGCATTGAGGACTAGATGTTCTTGAGTCCATACCTCACTGGTGTCCTCAGATTGTAGCGAGGGAGACCTTGGGAGATTCCCTTACAATTTTACAGGTTTTCTGATGGCTCGGTCACTTTATTGACTAATTTTCAAAAACCTTGAATCTTATCTTTAAGATTACTTTCATAAATATATTCAACTTTATCTTTTACAACATTAGAAAAGTTTTAATCAAGTGCAGGATGCACTTAGTTTCTTCTAGATTTTGTTTGAATGAAATGCAAATAGGTCAAAATCCTGCTAGCAGTAATGTGATCAGTTAAGACGGTCCACAGAGTTATTGAAATCTGTTGTATGTACTACATTCTGGCAAATAAATGAATCTGAATCTGAATAATGACAAGGCATTACCAACTATTGTTAGTCCAGCATCCAGTTGGTTTTGATCTAATTCTTATCTTGTGTCCCTGCTGATAATATTATCATATACCAAAGCAAATATCTCTGGCTTAAGCTTAGGTGCTTTTAGTAAAGAGCAGATTTTCTGGGAACAATTCTTACACCAATTGTTGTTTTGTATTTGAAAGAAGACCATTTTTCCGAATATTGCTCCAAATGCGAGCTAAATAATAATAATTATTTATAGTAGCAGAACCATATTAGGGCTTATCTTGGTGATATATCTCGAGGTAATGAGATTGCAATTTCCTTTGAAGTGTCATCAGAATTGTAATCTAAAGATTTTAATCATACTGCTGAATACAGATTTGCCAAAAAAGGCTTCACATGAAGGTATAAGGATTTAGAACCATGTCTCGTAGACGGTCCGACATAAAAGATCACGTCAGTGCATCTCATACACCACCCGCGTCAGTCGGAAAGTACTAAAGATTCGGGTTTACTGCCGAATATAGATAGTACCAGTGATTGATGAAACTGCTTATAGAAGGCGAAGGACTTCACATAAGAGTATAAGGATCTCGTGCGATATCTCGTATGTGCCCCGAGTCCAATGATCACGTCAATGCATCTCGTACACCACCCGCGTCAACCGGTACAAAGGGAAAAATATCGTAGCTTTAACTGCTTTAAAGTCAGTAGCCGTACCAGCATAACAATCACTAGACAATGGTTTCTAACCTGGAATACTGCTAAGCAAGATATCGCTGCTATTCCCAAAAGAAACATCTCTGTTTCGACGACGTTTATGACAACTCATTTTTCGTTCAATCTTGTAAATCCTGCTCATGATGTCTTTTAGGCATATTTTATGAATGAAATACTTAAAAGCTCTAATATTTAAATTAAAAATACAAAGAAAAAATGTTCAGACGCCGCGCAAACGAAAAGAATGACGATCAGCATTGGGGCACAGACAATGCATATAATACTTACGTTTAGTTTTAGCTCTAAAACTGCGTTCAGTTGCCGAGTGACGCCAAGAAGCTGCATGGTAAACATATATCGAGAACGAAGCATGCAGTATAATGACATATATCAGCAATATCTTACAGGTAAACTGGTCGAATTTCGAGCACTAGGCAACCGCATATTTAATTAGCGGCCGCCAAGCGGTCGAAATTCGTCCATAATTTATTTATATTTTAAATTTGATCGTTATTAAGGTTTTATTGTCTATAACTAATTCCAACACGACCGGAGAGATATCGGGCGTAGGACCAACGGCTTTACGTGCTTTCCGAGGAGTTAGGTTGGTGGTATTAAACACCCTCGGTGTTTAACACCACCAAGCTAACTCCGGGCTGCTATTGAGATTTCTTAACAGAAAAACCCAATAGCTTTTTGTTGGCCCGACCCGGGATTCGAACCCGAGACCTCATGCACAGCAGTCGCATTCATTACCGCTGCGCCATGGAGTATACGTAGTATACGTAGATTATTTCACTCACACTGCAGCTTTATGCCAAAGGACAACGTTCGATCCTTGATATAAAGAAAGTGATATATCAGTCCTTACGTCAATGGTCTTAAGGTTTAGAAAAGGAAAGCGTACGCTGGTAATTAGTTTCAAATTTCTGACGTACGAGAGCTAGAACAAGGTGGTACATACTACACAACAAACATTCAACATTTGGGAAGCTGATCCTCATTATCTTAATAACCTTTATTTCACTAGGTAGAAAGAAGCCATTTCGTAGGCAAAAAACCTTCTAACACTCAAGAGCAACGGTCGATAGTCTAATGGGCTATAGCCTTGATATAGTAAAGAAAGAAAGATTTTTTTTTATTTGAATCTCCATACATATATAATTTTAAAAACAATAATAAATACAATTAAGCAGAAAACGGTACATGGAGATCAAATTAGGCAACTGCGTCAGCTATTGTTGCAGTATATACTGCAACACTGGTATTCTCGCAGGCCTACTAACAACAATACTTTATTAATACACATCAATGCATAAGAAAACAAAACCAAAATTGATAGTAAAGCCTAAATTGATTATTTTCACCCGCTTTAACGGTTTTTTTTCTTTTTCGTGTGGTTAGTGGTCAACCTCTTATCAAGAGTTGTTCAAGCCGCCCGTAGGCCTCTAACATGGCTTAACGACTGCTATCAATTTGACAACCACCGGGACCGACTTTTTACGTGCCCTCCGAAGCACGGAGACGCTCAGATAAAATACCACTAAGCGGTCACCCATTTATAGACTGACCGCACCCAACGTTGCTTAACCTCGCTAATCGTTTACCGATCAGTGAGTGCAACTGGCTATGAGCGCCTCGCTTTAGCGGCACTTTTAACGGTAAAAGAAGCATTTTTATCGCTCATGCTGTGGAAAAAAACATCGTAAGAAAATCCACATACCTAAGAGTTCTCCATAATGTTATCCAAATTGTGTGAAGTCTTCCAACCCGCACTGGGCCTGCCAGCGGTGTAGTGGGCCTTACTCTTTTCATACTGCAAAAGAGACCTAGTATGTCCAGCAGAGGAACAGCTTATAAATTTCAATCCTGGGTCCTTTAAGCGGGGCGTGAAAAAGCATCTTCTCAGGCCGTCAAAGTACAGACCTCAACATCGCCTCGGCTGCTGTGGGGGCGGTGTGGAGGCCACTGCTCTTAGACCACACGACTGCTTACCATCAGGTGGAGTGTGGTCATTTTGACGAGCAAAGTAAAAAAATATAAAAAAAAGAAAACAGATCTTATATTATACTGAACGACATCAGAGAGCGGCATAAATATATCTAAAATATATTCGTATAAGCAAATTAGCGAAATAATATTCTATCACATACACACAACACCATCTAGCCCAAACTAAGCAGAGTTTGTACTATGGGTACTAGACAACGGATAAATACTTTTTTTTGTAAATACCTACATATTATACATAGAAACACCCAGACCAAGACAAACATCTATGTTCATGCACACAAATGTTTGACTTGTGCGGGAATCGAACCCGTGACCACAGGCGTGGCAGTCGGTTACACTAACCACTACGCCATCGAGGCCGACAATAAGTGTGTTAAAGTGTTACATATTTACTGTTAAGATTAAGTTAAGTTGAAAACCAGCGCCATCGAGACCGAAAAGCATCGTCAAGGGAATTGCCTGGTTAAAACTCTATAAATCCACCGTTTCTTTTCACTGCCGAAATATCAGATACTAAATTTTATCCGTTAACGCCACGCCCTTATAAAAACGGTATCGAATAAAATATTCGAACGATTCTATGTAATATATTACTCTATACATAAATCATACGATTGCTGAATAAAAACGCTTTTTACAGAAGTTGATTTGTACGTGACATAGAAAAAAAGAATATGTCAATGGAAAATATATATTTTTCTAATAACTAGGTTTCTAGCTTTCAATATCTTGGCGAGCCTCCAATCTAGACTGAAGTATGCCTATTGTTTTATTCTAGACGAGAGAGGTGATGACCGAAATCTGCGGTGGTTTTGCTTATTAAGAAATACATATAAGGATAAAACCTTTATTTTAATATTTAAAAGAAAATTGGGGCAGTCTTTGGGGACTGCCGATAGAAGTGAAAACTTTAATCCTTGATCATAAACACTTCTTTATAAACAAACAAAAAAAAGGGGAGGGTCGGATTCCTGATACTCTCTTAGGGGTTATTAAGGTGGTACCATTTCTGAAATATTGTTAATATCCTAAAATAATTCAAAAATGGAAAGCGTGGAAGCGTGACGATGACGAAGCGTGACGATGACGCGAGTTCTATGATTTTTGTTCACCCAAGAAGTGCTCAACGCGCATAAAAAAGTTTTCACTTAAAAAAAAACAAATCTACACCATTCTCGAATCCACTTGAACACACATAAAAAATTTCATCAAAATCGGTCCAACCGTTTAGAAGGAGTTTAATTACAAATACACGCACAGAAGATTTATACTAGTATATAAAGATAACCTAACCAAAAGAGAGTTAGTAACTTTAATCGGTTTTCACATCCCCTGAATGAAAACACAGTACTCCTAGTCTCGATTGAGTCATAGCCTTAATATACCGAAACCAATAATAAAATCACTGTTATTTAGACAAGATAATACTAGTCATAAAATCATGACAGAGCCTCATAAAAAACGAAGCTTGGTCAAGGCTGAGATGGACCGTTAAGATATTAAATAAACACAATATGATAACGACTAGGTTTATTCCCAGACGTGTTCGACATCCTAACATTCTAAATCTATATCTATACATCTATACAAATAAATAAAATTGAAGTGTCTGTTAGTAATGTCAAAATAACAGCTTTTTTATCTAATGCATATGAAACTATATAAGGTATACGAAAACATCAATTTTTTAAAAACGTTTGTCACAACAACAAAAGTTTTCAGTATAACACCTCCTTCGTAGACATACAGCATTCATAAGAGTTAAATAGCATTTAAAATATATATAATGACAAATACGTGTATAATTATGTTCTCGCCCGTACTTGTAGATACCGATGGCATAAATGTGACGACACAGTCTTATAGTAGGAAAGATTCAGGTCAGCGGGTCTAATGAGCGTTTAATACTTTTATCTGCGTCACCCGGCAATCCAGGGTGATTCAGGTCTAACGTACCGCGCTCTCAGCTAGGCATGCTTTGAATTTTTATTTAAAATAATATTTCTTGTTTTCTACATTATATACTTACCAATATGAATGTTGTACTAGCTATCTACTTAGAATTTTACCAGTGAGGGGTTAGCCAAGAATTAAGTAATGTAATTTCTTGACAAAACCAAGTCTACTTTATTTATTGAAGTGACAACTTCTTTAGGCGCGTTGAGCACTTCTTGGGTGAAAAAAAACTCGCGTCATCGTCACCTAAAGCTTTCCATTATTGAATTATTTTTGAATTAGAAGTAGATTAACCTTGGTAGTGCAATTGGTGGGATTTGAACTTACACCCTCTCAATCGCAAGTGCGATGACTTATTTATTAATCCATAATAAGTTTGCGCTTATATTTGCATGCGTTCGTGAGCTATGTGGTATTATGTTTTTCTGACTCTTAATAATAACAATAGTAGAATCATTATACTAAAAATGTTGCCATTGAACGGTTCCGATAAATATTTTTCCTCAAGGTTTAGGTTGAGAGACCTAATTATATTAATTGGGCACATTGCCAATATTTCAAATATGGAAGCTCATTCTTGTTTTTGGTAGTTTTGACACTTGCCCATTTTAATCAACTTGGCATACGGCGCTAGAAGAATATGCTATTGTACGTATATACTATTTTATATTTTTGTTTCTATTAGTTCATCATTCTTTCACGTAGCAACGAATCAACAGATAGGAATGATTTTTCGCATAAATGTAGTTTATGGACCAGAGAGTAGCCTTCTACTTTTTGTCAGTTCAGTAACTTAGTAAACTCACTAACCTATATGTTTTGACGTCCATAAGTGTTACTTGGTGACCTAAATGAATAAATGATTTTTTACTTTGACTTTGTCCTGGTAAATGCCTGGTTTCTCTAGCAAAGCTTTGTTTAAATCACGAGAGTGAGGCCGTGGCAAAGGCTGTTAGAGAATTGTAATCATATACCGTATGGAAATGCTATACATACTTTGATTGTAGTTTACTTTGGATGGATCGGTCCAATATGGTCGTGTGTTGGTTTTACCAGTTTAAATAAGTTGATATAAAATAAAACCCACATTTTACTATGTACGCGTTCAGTTATTCGTTATTCGGTGTGTGATGTTTTCATAGCAGTTGTAACTTTAGAAAATCTGGGATTGATTAACAAGTCAAACGTTATATAAATATTTTCTCAATATAGTGATATTTTACTTTTCACCACGTGCCACATATTGCACGCATGCAAATGTAATTGTTTGTATAACAACATAACTTACAAGACCTATCTGTATAAATAAACAGCTTTGTAAAATAGCGATTAAAAAAAGAGTGGCCAGTAAGTTAACCGGTCATCTCGTTGGTTCTTCATCCTAGCTTTGCTGAACATGGCATAAATGTATGTATATATTTGAGCAGTAATAGCTCAGTGGGTGGGGAGACCAATAGACTACAACACAGTCTCGGGTTCGAAGCCACGTCGCGTACCTCTGACTTTCGGAAATTATATGACTTTTCAAAATTATGTGCGTATTGATTGACAATAATTGTCGCTTGCTCCGTGCCTCCGAGAGCACGTTAAACCGTCGGTCCCGGCTGCCATGAAAATCTATGGCAGTCGTTATTGGGAGAGTGTCGACACAAAAGATCCGACACAAAAGATCCCACTGGGTCGAAGTGTCACCGGTCTACACTGACTGGCCCCCACATAAGATAATATGAATGTAAATTTTGTCTGCATGGATGGCGTAATGGTTTAAGTGATCGCCACGCTGCTGCCACTGTGCCGAGTATTGTGGGTTCGAATTCCACACGGGACAAAAATTTGTGTGATTCACCAATGGTTGTTCCTAGTCTGAGTGTTCTTTGTGTCCGTTGTTTGAATGATTGTGAAGACGCCTACGTCACAGGAATTATTTCAAGTACGGCAGTTGTCCTAAAAAAAATCATAGTACATTTCAGTTAGGGCCTTTTCATTGTCATGCGTGTTTGCGCCCGCATGCAGGCCAGGCACGCATGCGTGCTGCCCGCAAGCTATCGTATCATACATGTTTTTATTGTCATGCGCGCCATACGCACGCGGCGCACGGGCGGCGGGGCGAAAAATATCTGCTCTGCGTGCGCCCGCAACACGCATGACAATGAAAAGGCCCTAACTGAAATGTACTATGATTTTTTAAGTTTAAGACGGGTGACTCGCCGAATCGAGAAGAAAGGATTTAAAAATAAGATGTAATGATAGGATTGAAAGAGATGATAATGTGCACCTTCGGAATATATACTCTAAGGTAAAACGCAGATATACCTACAAACCACCTACCTAAGAATGGTGTTTTAATATTACTAGAGTTTTCTCGTAGTTTCACTAGCGTTAATCTAGATTTAGTCAAGGAATTTCTTTGTTTTAGTTACAGCACTTTTTTCTGGATGAAAGGTAGCAATTCCTTCTTATGCCGTACCATACAACTTTGGAATGGTCTTCCGGCACATGTGTTCCCTCCTTTCTATGACATTAGATCCAGACGTAGTGTGAAGAAGCATCTGGTCAAACCAGCTTGACACTGACGACGGCTAGAAGACATCTATCTTCTCCTCGTCGTCACTGTCTCTGGACTGTAGTTGGGCTTTCCATCAGGTCCGATACAAGCACTTTACCATGTCACTATAAAAAAATATATATATATATATATATATATATATAACACGCCTTTTTAAATAGAAGCCTTCCTTTGCCAATTATTTAGTAGTAAGATGACGCTCTTACTACGCGAAAGCCTATTTCTAGCAGTGGACGTCTTCCGGCTGAAATGATAATTATAGTATAATTAATATTATCAATATTAGTACCTACATATTATAAAACAAAGTACCCCGCCGCGTCTGTTCGCGATAAATTCAAAAACTATTGAACAGATTTTCATGCGTTTTTCACCAATAGACAGAGTGATTCAAGAGGAAGGTTTAGATGTATAATTTGTTAATGTTTAGTCTATTCGTGCGAAGCCGGAATGGGCCGTTAGTTAATTACAAATAGTATTATTAAATTATATGCACTATAAAAAATTACCTTTTTTATATCTTAATTTACTTAATTTTTTTTATTGCCATTCAACGTGGTAATTCTGCCAGTCTTCTGGGCACGTTACCAATTGAGGACGATGCGGAGGAATATTATGACGCTTTTTAACTTTGAGGTTTTATTTTTCTCTTTAGTTTATATTTCTTGTAAATAATTTGTGTATATATTATGTTAATTGTGTCAGCAAAATAAAAAAATTACCTATAAAAAAATACTATGTCTGGCCCAATAATATACCCAGCAACTTCACAATCACGCTCAAAAATAAGCGCGAACTTCTGCCGTTAAGACTGTTAACTGTACATTCATAGAAAACTATTTCTACACCAAAACTTAAAGGGATTTCAACTGCAACAGATGTCTCAACACGGAACAACTCCTTTGAGACAGGAGACCTTCACACACCGAATCCTTTCAACTGAAGCGAACTCAACATAAAACTGTCGCAACACGATTTGGGAAACAACCATTTTTGTTTGACCTGTCTATTTGTTACAAATCATGTCAGCTTCACCTGAGTTTGTTAAGCTCGGAAAGGGGTAAAGATCACGTTAAGCTGGCTGTATTCGAAGGTCTAGTTTGGGTATTATAAATGAACGGATTTCCATTAAATACAGAAACGTAAGAGTTGTATTTCTTATCTACGTTTGGTGTAATGACTATCTAGATTTTGGCTTACATATATTGTCATAATGAAATAAATAAATAATATCGTCGTTATCTATGAAATTGCTCGTTTCCTCCGTACATTTAATTTCATGATTACCATAAAAATGGCTTTATTTTAAGAAAATACTTCTTCATATTTAAGAGTTTTGCTCTTTTCGGTAGAATATACGCATCTTTCTCGATTTACGGCCAATTCCTTGACCTCCTTATTAGACACGACTCTCGCCTTTTCTTTAATTGGTCAGTGAATGTCTTTCTGGGTCTGCCCATTCCTCTCTTTTCTTCCACTTTTCCTATGATGTTTCTTATGAAGTCATCATGTCTTATAAGGTGGCCAAACTTCTTTCCTTTTCTGTCTTCAATTGTCGTTTAAATGTTGCGTTCTTCTTGCACAAGGTTCAGTACTGCTAAGTTGCTTTTCTTTTCTGTCCAGCTGTTTCTTTCCATGCGCCTCCAGCACCACATTTCAAATGCTTCCAGTCTTTCCCGGTCTTGCTACATAATAATATAATATCAGCCCTGTACAAACTACCCCATTGTACAGCATAAGCTCCATCTCAGTGTGAGAAGGGTTAGGCCATAGTCTACCACTCTGGCCCAGTACGGGTTGGCAGACTTCACATATCTTCGAGAATATTATGGAGAATTATCAGACATGCAGGTTTCCTCACGATGTCTTCCTTCACTGTTAAAGCGAGCTTATTGCGCATATAACTTCGAAAAGTCAGAGATGCGTATTTTAGGTTTGAACTTGAGACTTCGGCATGGCAGTCCAGCGGTCTCCCACTAGGCTATCGCTGCTTTATATAATAACTAGCTTTTGCCCGCGGCTTCGCTCGCGTTAATTTCCCACTAGGCTATTGCTGCTTTATATAATAACTAGCTTTTGCCCAGGGCTTCGCTCGCGTTAATTTAGAATTTGTCAATCAATTCGGGTTGTACTCTGCTTGTAATAATATAATTCATTAGTGATTCGAAAGACACGTGGCGCCATCTATTATCTAAGAACGTTATTGTTGTTTTACTCTGGAACAGTAAATTTTTTCGGGATAAAAGGTAGCCTATGTCCTTTTCTGTACACCTGACTATTGCAAAATTTCTAATAAAATATATATATATGCAAAATTTCAGAATGATCGGTTCAGTAGTTTAGGCGTGAAAAGGTAACAAACAAACAAACTTATTTTTGCTTTTATAATATTAGTTAGGATAATATATTATGTTTCATACAATTTGTGTCCCAAATTATTGTCGCTTCGGATTCATTGCTTAGATGTGCCATAAATACGGTTAAAAATTAATGGTTGCTGTTTCTGATAATTACAGACTTTATTTTGTCTACTAGGTACGATACCGACCACCTACAAAACATCACTATATCACTTAACCTAACCCGGTGGACAAAGCCGTGATCCAATCCCTAGTGATCAGTGATAGAATAAACACAACCTTGCCACTGGCACAATATATTGTAAGCCCAGCCAAATAAAAAAGTAACAGTCGTATTTTTTAAACATTCTTTTTAATATCAGCGTTAGTAGAAGCACAAGCTCGATTTGTCCGCAAAATAAGAGCCTACAAAAAACTTTGTACATTTACTGTAAAACACATAAAAAGAGCTGAAAAACTTTATTTTAGTTGCCGCACCATCTGTTGCTTTGAGAGGTTTGTGTGTGCCGCAAGTATAAAACGGATAAACAGCTTCACAGTTTCTTGTAAATGTTACGTAAAAGTGTTATCTTAGGCGGTAGGCGGTGAAGCGGATCTCGTGTCGCATTGGCCTCTACTAAATCCATTCATGCCTAACACACGTACACCGCCCGACCGCGCGGTCGAGCGGTGCTCACACCGCCACCGCCACTCCGCGGTGCCGTCCGCGCGGAGGGGCGGCGCCTCACACACGGGACGCCGCATAACCGCGCGGATCATCGTTTGTGCAGGACATGATGCAATTTTAAAATGATCGAACTGGTCAAAACCGCGATAAATCCATCCGCGCGGACAGGCGCGTAAACCTGCCTTATCGCGCGGAGCACCGCTACGAAATCCGCTTTACCGCCACCGGTCTCCGCGGCGGTGCGCAGTCCCGTGTGATAATCGCCTTATCTATATAAATGCGAATGTGAGTTTGTTAGTAACGCTTTCATCCCTTAACTACTCGACCAATTGTCATGCAATTATATCGAATCCACGTTGTCAGGGGTATAGGTCAAGGTTATTCATCCAGAGAAAGTACTGTTTCTGAGGAATATGTAGTTGAAAGATATATGAAAACTCTTCTTTTAACTAAACACAAACCGGATCTTAGATATGCAAAGTAAGATTAACTAAGTCAACGAGCTAGGTATTGAATGTTGAGATACTGGTAGGCATTTTAATTTGTGCTACTATTTACTAAGTACGAAAAGTAAAGTAATAAACGGCCTCGATGGCGTAGTGGTTAGTGTAACCGACTGCCACGCCTGAGGTTCCGGGTTCGATTCCCGCACAAGTCAAACATTTGTGCGCATGAACATGGATGTTTGTCTTGATCTGGGTGTTTCTATGTATAATTAGTATGTATTTACAAAAAAAAGTGTATTTATTTATTTACATTCAATTACTCACTACACTCACAGTTTCCCAACACGCGCAGTGAGCCATTACATTTGATTATGTATTTGTACAGAAACATTCACAAATTTTGGTAATAGTAGCTTATATGTGTGTTTATCCATTGTCTAGTACCCATAGTACAAGCTCTGCTTAGTTTGGGCTAGATGGTGTTGTGTGTATGTTATAGAATATTATATTATTATATACTAGCTTTTGCGCGCGGCTCCGACCGCGTGGTACCTACATAAATAAAAAGTAGCCTATGTCGTACCCCAGATTTTAAACTATATCTGTACCAAATTTCATCTAAATCGGTTAAGTGGTTTAGCCGTGAAAAGGTAACAGACAGATAGACAGACAGAGTTACTTTCGAATTTATAATATTAGTAAAGATAAGGATTAATATTAATATAATAATTATATTATATACTTATGAAAATGTCGTTTTGTACGAAAAAAATCGGTAACATTGTGCTTTTGTACAAACAGTGGATAAAATGAGTGTCAACTGATGAGGTTAGTAGCAGTTTTAGAAACAGTCACTCAATCTATCAATCCACCGTTGATTAGCAAAAATACAACTACACGCCTAAAAGTGTTTACTTATAACGTAAACGTAACATTCCCAGAACATTGAGTATTTTTATCGTCGTTTTTATTTAATTTATAAAATAATATTAATATTTTATTAGGAAAATTTATTTAGCCGAAATCTATTAAAAAAAAATTGGGCAGTCTTTGGGGACTGTCGATAGAAGTGAAAACTTTAATCCTTGATTATAAACACTTCTTTATAAACCAAAAATAATTCAAAAATGGAAAGCGTTCGGTGACGATGACCCGAGTTCCATGATTTTTGTTCACCCAAGAAGTGCTCAACGCGCCTAAAGAAGTTTTCACTTCAAATTAAAATACAGTTATCATATTTAATAAAATCATTTCTTACATGAATATAATATTGGGTGATATGTTATTTTATAAAGGTCATAAAATATTCGTTTGGTGCATATTGATCGCTTACACTTGTTACTTGAAACAGTAAAATAATTGACCTCTAACAATGAAAGTGATCCATGTTAATTTTACAATTTACGACAGAACAGTACGAAGTCGTTTGTCAAAGGAATATTATTCGGTACGGAATTATACCTTCCTGGGATCTAAATTAAATTCCCTTTATTAAATGTTTAATACAAAATCTTCATAAAATAAATTGTCGAATTTATATCAAAGGAAATTGTTATGTACCTGTTTTGTGAATTGCAATATTGCTTGTCGACGATAAGGTCTACGAGGCAGTATTTCGGTCGGGGCGGCCAATCTGAACGGAGACTGGTCACCTACGTAGTAGAAATCATTTTATTTGTTTTATTTTATTATTTATAGGAAAACTTACAGCTAACACAGTATATTAGAAAATCTGGTAACATAAATAAGGCCCCTTACAAGTACTCACTTATAACCTAATTAAAAAACTTAAAAACTAACCAACATGCAACGCAAATAATTAAAAAAAAGATAAAGTAATATTATGTTCAACCGCGATTACTGCCAAAAATCTGTTTACAACACATTTGCTTTACTTTCGATACAGTAGTAATAAACAGGTCGACATCAGCATTCTGGCATGTCAAGTCGTACAGTCGGCTCGCCCTAACTAATATTATAGTGCACAAGTGCGTGCAAACACAAATGCACTCTTTATTTCGATATATTTAGAGCTCGATGTGACAGCAATTCGACAGACAGAGAGATCAATCCTAGTACCAACAATCTTTGCGTGCTTTCGTGACGTCAGGTTGGTATTTGGAATTTGTTGATAGAAAATCCAAATAACTTTTTATTTTTGCATAACAATCGTTATTATCCTCTACCACTGCGCCACTGAGGCCGCTTTAGAGAGACTAAAAGTTTATTGATAACCAAGTAAACATTTTTGGATAGCCATTTAGCCAAAAACATGATTATACGAGATATTACTGTTTGAAAAATTTAGGTTTGGCTAAAAATGACTGGCAAATAATATTTTTAGTCACTTTTACTCAATTACATTGTATCGAGAGTAAACATCCTTAAAAATATATATTGTTAACATATTCGTATTGTAATTACTGTGGTTGACAAGCAAAATTACGAGCCTCTCTAACTAACGCCTTATTCGGTAAATTAAATAGAACATACCCAATTATAGTCTTTAGAACGTATCTCTCACTAATGTGGACCTTTTGTATATTCATCGAAAAAATACACGGTCGAGGCATGTCGTGATCAACAAAAATCCACAAGCCAAGTAACAATTTCAAAGGAATATAAATCCCAATTGAGCTCCCACACGTCCGTGATATGCGGACAACAATCAGCCGATCAATAGAACCCGACAGCCGACATTATCGGACCAAGACGTGACACGATATTGTAATGCCGATATTTGCAAATTGATTGACCAGAGAATAGAAAATATTTTTCTTATTATCGTAGTTTCGTAAGTCCTGTACTTGTTATCTCGGTGAATAGGACGTCCGAAACTTCGTAGGTTCGTACTTGACATTTATTAAGCAAGAGTTCTACCTATTGTAGTCATTTATATTTTAGTACAATACAAATTGTCGGAGGCATGGTCGTTATTTTGACATAAGAGTTTTAAGTACCATATATCAGCTTAGAGTCTTCTTATCTCTAGCCTTTATTATTCCCAAGTCACTTGGGGAGTGGGGAGACCAACAAATTGCAATGCAGAGTGTCTCGAATTCAAACCCACGTCGCGCACCTCCGACTTTCGGAAGTTATATGACTTTTCGAAATTATGTCTGTATTGATTGACAATTATCGCCTGCTCCGTGCCTCGGAGAGCATATTAAGTCGGTCCCGGTTGCCATGAACATCTATGGCAGTCGTTATCGGAAAGTCAGTGCCCTCTAATATCCTGACACTAGTCTACCCTTAGGGTATTGTTAGCCTTCGGGTTGCGGAGGTCAGATGGCAGTCGCTCCGTGTAAAAACTGATATCCAGTCAAATCCGGTTAGACTAGAAAGCCAACCCCAAGTGACTTGGGAATAATAAAGGCAGGGGAGGAATAAGAACTAGAATTGCTAAACTGCTAGTGGTATCTCAGGATTTACTAAAGTTTTCTTCTTACGTGAACCTTTATAAAAAAATCTTAAGTTGACTCGATAGACTTGTTGCTGTTTTCGGCAAAAGGGTCACAATTTATTAGCGAGATCAAACAAAATGATATAGCGTAATGCCATATTGGTATAATCTCGATAAAGGGACTGAAGCCGAAAGGGGAAAATGGCCCAGAGCCAATATTTATTCGCCATATTTAATCTTTTCTTTGGCGAAAGAATTGTCACTTGATATAGTCATAAAAAAAAATTGGGGCTATCTGTGGGGACTGCCGATATAAGTGAAAACTTTAATCCTTGATCATAAACAAATAAAAAAAAAACAAAAAATACCAGTCTTCGGGGACTGCCTATAGAAGTGAAAACTTTAATCCTTTATCATAAACTCTGCTTTATAAACAAAAAGAAATAAAAAAAGATGCGGGTCGGATGCCTGATACTCTTTTAGTGATTATTAAGGGTGTCAAAATTTCGTTATTTTTTGCGTAGGACGCACCATTTCTGAGATATTGTTAATATTCTAAAATAATTTAAAAATGGAAAGCGTGGAAGCGTGACGATGACGCGAGTTCTATGATTTTTGTTCATTCAAGAAGTGCTCAACGCGCCTAAAGAAGTTTTCACTTCAATAAAATCTACATACGTACGCTACAAATAGGTTAGATAAAATCGACAGTAAGATCATAAAAATATATTTAAAAGTTTTTCTTTCGACGAAGTATAAGCGTAACAATGTACTCAAGCTTGTATACTGCCCCGGGGCAAGTCTTTTACACTAACACATTATGTGGGACTTTATTTTTATGTCATATTTTAAACAAGTTATTACCTATCTTATATAAGTTCCTGCATAATATATGGTGAACCTATAGTCGTCTATTGAATCCAAGCCGAGGTCATGCTTTTGATCGTCCTAACAAAAGGTAAAAGAAAAAAAGAAAAGATAGAAAAAATATTTATTTTGGCACACAAGGGCACACGCAAAACACGAAGAAATAAAAAAAAAATATTTTGGCACACAAGGGCACACGCAAAACACGAGGAATTAAAAAAAACAAAAAGTACACACATTCTGATTATACAAATTACAAAATAAAAAAAAAGAAAACCGAACTATAATAAAACTAGAATAATAAAACAAATACTAACACTATAATTTAAATTACACACTATAAATTTACACTATATTTTTTTATAAAGTAATGGCAATTATATAATTTGTCAGATGTGTCAGTTACGGTTGTCTTGCTTTTTAATTTCCTGCCGTAAGACTTACGCCATTATAAAAACGAAGCAACATCTTCTATACTAATATTGTAAAGCTGAAGAGTTTGTTTGTTTGTTTGAACGCGCAAATCTCAGGAACTACTGGTTTGATTTGAGAAATTATTTTAGTGTTGGATAGCCTATTTATCGAGGAAGGCTATAGGCTATATAACATCACGCTACGACTCACGGGGGCGGCGCAGTAACGATAAACGCGGGTTAAACCGCGGGAACATCTAGTGTTGAATCAGGCTGTTAAAGTTTATCACTAGCTTCTTTCTTTACCAAACGAAAACGTATGTATGTAAAATGTATGTAGGGACACTGCTGATGTATTCTTTTGTACAATCAGGTGCAAGTATACAATAGCGCCGCGAGGCAGTCGGTTCTACGTAATCACACAGTTACTTCGTAATAAGTGTTAACCGAAGCATCTGTGACTTTTTTTTTTTATACAACTAAGGTGGCAAACAAGCATACGGCCCACCTGATGGTAAGTGGTCACCGTAGCCTATGGACGCCTGCAACACCAGAGCTATCACATGCGCGTTGCCGACCCTTTAGGAAACGAAGTGGGAAGTAGAAGGAGCGGGAAGGGGGAAAGAGGGTGAATGGGTCTTCGGCACTCTCACACACCGAACGAAACAACAGTAGGAATACTGCTATTTTCACGACGATATTCTGTGAGAGGGAGTCCTTCTTCGATCGAGCCGGCCCATTCATGCTGAAATCAGCGAAGCTCTACTACTCTCCAGACTTTTCGAAGTTATGTGCGTATTAAATATCGCTTGCTTTAACGGTAAAGGAAAGCATCGTGAGGAAACCTGCATGGCTGAGAGTTCTACATAATGTTCTCAAAGATGTATGAAGTATGCCAACTTGCACTGGGCCTGCGTGATGGACTATGGCCTAGCCCTTCTCATGTTAAGAAGAGGCCCGTACCTGGGTATGAGCCTTTTAAATTGCTGGCAGTTTAAAAGCAGGGCTCATATTATGTTTACACCTACTACTACACGTCTTATACGTTGCAACGTAGATTGAATGCTCTCCATTTTGCAAACATGCTAGTTAATGAGGCGCCTGTAATCTATTAACTAGAGCTGCACGAACTACCGGCATCGAGAACGTTTCCTCCGAATACTGAACACTAATTAAAGTCGATCGCTTTATTAATTCCTGCTACGTGCGGCATCGGACAGGCGTTCAGTTATTGATATTGGTTCTCTCGAATTCGGACGTTTGATGGCTGAAGTCATCTATATTTCGCCTGTAGTTGGAACACGTGGTATTTCTTTAAACTTTATACTAATGTTGTCCGGGATGGAGTATGTGCTTTATATCAGTGAAATAATTTTAGAATCGGTTCTAAAGTTGTATGATAAAAAATCTCCATAATGTGCTTGAAGATATGTTAAGTCTGCCAACCCACTGTAGGCCAGCGTGGAGGACTATCTTATGTGTGGGGGCCAGTCAGTGCAGACCGGCGACACTTCGACCCAGTGGGATCTTTTGTGTCAGCCTGAAGGACTAGGTCATGATCCTTCGCACACAGAAAAAGAAGCCCATGCCTAGCAGTGAGACAGTTAAGATACAGATTTTATATTATCATATGTTATGCAAAGGTTCAGTGACCTTTCAAACCAGTACGTCATCCATGAAATCTGAATTTAAATACGCCAGAATATAGTTTGTGATTTGTGCGTCTATTCCTTAAGCAATACAAAGATTATTCTTTAGTGCTTAGCTTCGAACATGGCTTAAAGCCAAAGCACCATTTTGTTGTATTAAGTATATTTTCTTACAATTTTATTATTATGTTATGTTCAAAGTAAAAATATGAGCGGAAATGTTCGCTTGCCAATTATTTCATAACGGTACGAAAAAGCCGGCTCGCCTAGAAAAGTGGGTAGTACTTCTCTAGGCTAGCCGGCTCTTTTGGACAGGACAGTGACGTAAGACACTTAATGCTTTTCAGTCGGTAAATAATATACTTTCCTTTTAAGTCATCCTAAATTCCTTTTCCAGTAACGTGTGAGTTGCACGCATTACTATACGCAATTGCAAGGGGTTATGAGCTATGGTTGATGGCTTACAATTTTGTTTTGAATGGGTCAACTTCCCCATTAGGAATAAATCCTGTATCCCGGGGACTATACAAAAAATCACACAAACAAAGTATTCCTAGACCCGAAACAGCAATTTGTAGATAACAAAATTTTTGGAACGAAGTTCCTTATCGCGCGTTGCGAAAGGGGGCTAGACGGAAAAAATTAAGACCAAAAGTTGTAACGACACTTTTTATGTCATAATATATTGATATATGTAACCATAGTCACGCGCTTCGACTGCGTGTGTCAAATGCATGGTTGTGTGCGTGTAGTGTTTTTCATTAATTTAATGTATTTCTAAAGCATATTTAAAAAAAATATTAGCATTCGTCACTTCTTCTCTGTATAAACTATAAGTGTGCGAAATTTCATACTCCTCAATTTTCGTAAAAAGGGATCCAAAGTTTTCGCTTCACGTATTAATATATAGATTATATCCGAGGTAATATTTACGTTAATTTAATGCATCTTAGGAATCAGTTTAATTATCTTCATATTATTTATCCAGGTTTGTCGATTGTCGATGCGTTATGTTATGAATTAAAATATAATAAGTACATTTTAAGCCGAATCGATAGACATCACAACTATCAGAAAGCTGTGTACCGGCTACCAAACACGGCTGAACATCATTATTGTCTGACAACTATCACTTCCTTACTTTCGTAAGCTAGAAGGATAGAAATATTTTGAACGGTTAAATCTGTTGTTAAATTTTTTTACAAAAAATACTGTTTTGATATTAGTCCAAAGATTATCGACTACGTGTACAAAGAGGGATGACAGCATATTATATTTATAAACATCTACAACGAATGATTATATAAGATGTTATCCTTTCAGGACAAATGATCAAGCACCACTTTATATGCAAAACAAAATATATTCTTAATTTACACACCTACACTTAAAATTTTATAAATATAAACTACTAGGTTTTGCGCGCGGCTCCACCCGCGTGGTACCTACATCAATAAAAAGTAGCCTATATCCTTCCCCAGGTTTTAAACTATATCTGTACTAAATTTCGTACACTACAATTCGTATCCACAACACTCAGCCAGTAGGGAGGCAATCACTTAAACCGTTACATTATCCATGATATAATAATAATAATATCAGCCCTGTATTAAACTGTCCCACTACTGGGCACGGGCCTCTTCTCACTATGAGAAGGGTTTGGCCATAGTCCACCACGCTGGCTTAGTGCGGGTTGGCAGACTTCACATATCTTCGAGAACATTATGGAGAACTCTCAGACATGCAGGTTTCCTCACGATGTTTTCCTTCACCGTTAAAGAAAGCGATAATCAACTATTTAATGCGCATATAACTTCGAAAAGTCAGAGATGCGCGCCTTGGGTTCGAACTCGAGACCTCTGCGTGGCAGTCTAACGGTTTCCCACTAGGCTATCGCTGCTTATCGATGAAGTCAAATTATCCCTGAAGTCATATTATATCTTCACTTATATTTAAAAGGAAAAGATTTGTAATGAACGAATTCCGAAATGTACGGTCCGCTTTTAAAAATTATTTCAACAGTAGAAAGCTGATTTATCTAGAAGTAACATTGGCTATATAATATCATGTCTTGCTACGGAAAAGTCATGACATAGGGGGTGAAGTCACGAGGGACAGCTGGCTTAATATATTTTTTATTGAATTCCTCTTCTGTATGGTTTTGCAAGCGATCATAGGCTACTAGTAACTACTTACCATTAGGCTGTATGTTTGTTTACCATTGCCACATTTGTTGAATTAAAAAAAAAATAACTTTGTTAGGTGTGAGATTGTTTTGACACTGACTTCCAAACAAATAAATGGTTTTCGAAGTTTCTTTACAATTTCCGAAGTTAGTAACTTAGTAGAAACTTTGGGTTTTAACAGATCTAAAGGTTCATACCGGGATCGGTAAAAGATTATTAAGACTTTCTGGTAGTGCTATCAATTTGTTTGTTTTTTTTTTTTTTTTAAAGTCAACTCACTACCGCACTCGGAATAATTCCTGTGTCCCGGGGGACTTTACAAACATTTAAACAATGGACACAAAGAACACCCAAACTCAGAACAACTATGTGCGGATCAGAAATTTTTTTGTCCCGTGTGGAGATCAAACCCACAACACTCGGCGCAGAGGCAGTGGGAAGGTGACGACTAGACCACTACGCCATTCGTGCAGTGTTGGTACACTGCTGATGCCTTTAATCGTAAGTTGGGAACCTTATTGAACGAGATGGGAAAAAACCCAGGATTCAACCTCTTAATCCATTGAAACTTACATGTACGTATAATATCAGTAGTATGGTGTTTTCGTCGAAATCAATACCTTTTCTTTCTTAAGTTTAGGTTGAAATTTAAGAACAAGACAATTTTGGTTTCATTTCCCTGGCGATAGCACTAGAATTTCGAAAAATGTAAAAGTAATGAAAAGAAATGACCCCTACACCTCGGGGGTATTTTGACCCACAGGGCCCATATTCAAACTCGCCTGAGGTGTGACCCTAAGGTGTCTGCACACCAAGTTACAAGTCAATCGATCCAGTAACTCCGGAGTTATGCCGGTCACTAACAGACAGACACCTGTGTTTTAATGAAAACACTATGTGGGTCTGTACCCACATAGTGTTTTCATTAACCTCTTCGAAGAAGACTCAGAGCTTAATAAGCTAGATTTTTGGTATAATTCCCTGGTAGGGCAGTGTTGTTGGATTTTGTGTCAAGAAATTGTCAGTACCAACATGGAGCCTGTAACTATGTGCGTTCGACACCAACTGGCTCGTCTTCAATTACGTAGGAGCTAAAACCATATCCAGCTAAATGTGGGTCTATTCTATCTACCTACTTTTTAAGGCTATAGGGGAGTCACTATCTATATTAATATTATAAAGCTGAAGAGTTTGTTTGTTTGAACGCGCTAATCTCAGGAACTACTGGTTCGAATTGAAAAATTATTTATGTGTTGGATAACCAATTTATTGAGGAAGGCTATAGGCTATCACGCTACGACCAATAAGAGCGAAGCAGCAATGAAAAATGTTGCAAAAACGGGGCAATTTCTCTTATATGAAGCAGACGAAGTTGCGCGGGCCAGCTGGTATATTGATATACCTTACCTTACCCCGTTTGAAGATATAAGGACGTATGCGAGTTCGATCTCCACACGGGACTAAAAAAGAGTGATGGTTGTTTAGAGTCTGGGTGTATTTTGTGTCCGTTTGAATATTTATAAAGTTCATCGCGATACTGGAATGATTCCTAGTGCGGTATATGTCTAAAAAATACTAGCAGTCGCCAAGTAGCACCTACTCCACATACATATGTATGTAACCATAGTTACGAAGCATTTTACGAAGTCAACCGAACAATGCCGAAATACTACGAAGGCGATTCGACTGCTTGTGACAAATGCATGGTTGTGTGCGTGTTGTTTTTTATTAATTTAATGTATTTCTAATGCATATTTTATAAAAATATTAGGATTCGCCCCTCCTCCTCCATATAAACTTCAGCTGTGCCAAATTTCATACTCCTCCAACCGCGCAATTTTCGTAAAAAGGGGTACAAAGTTTTTGCTTCACGTATTAATATATACTAGCGGTCGCCTAGTGCTCGAAATTCGACCAAAGTTTTCCTGTAAGATATTGCTGATATATGTCATTATATTATTATATTGATATATGTAACCATAGTTACGCGCTTCGACTGCGTGTGTCAAATGCATGGTTGTGTGCGTGTAGTGTTTTTTCATTAATTTAATGTATGTTTACACATAATTTAAAAAAAATATTAGCATTCGTCACTTCTTCTCTGTATAAACTATAAGTGTGCGAAATTTCATACTCCTCCGTGCGACCAATTTTCGTAAAAAGGGATCCAAAGTTTTCGCTTCACGTATTAATATATAGATATAATAATATATCATTTTATCGATACTCTTTGTAGAAACGATACCAAAACAATCTAAAAACGTAAAAGGCTTTTGTAGTAGCCCTGATAAAACACTGGATAATCCGAGATAATGGAACGGTGAGCCATTGTTCATGGACGAACATATCCGGGTTATATCTACGATGTCTCTATAACATCGGTTTGGAAAAATGATGAATAGCGCAAAAATATTTCGTAGGTAGGTACCTATGCTATGTTTCTATAACTAAATAACTTTCAAATTAGATTACATGTATTGAAACAAATTAAATAACCTGAATTAGATTATTTCAGTCCATATAGACTAATTTAAAATATAGCTAACAATAATGATAATAGGTAATAATAAATTTATTTCAGACTAGCTTTTGCGCGCGGCTCCGCCCGCGAGGTACCTACATAAATAAATAGTAGCCTATGTCCTTCCCCAGGTTTTAAACTATATCTGTACCAAATTTCATCTAAATCGGTTGAGTGGTTTAGCCGTGAAAAGGTAACAGACAGATAGACAGACAGAGTTACTTTGGAATTTATAATATTAGTAAGGATAAAATCCATATAAAAATACAATTATTAAATACAAATAAAATAATATTTAAAACTTACGTAGTCAATGCCAAATAAATTCATAATTACTCATAGTGTATCCCCCTTATTCATAATACATTATTAAACGGCATTTTAACTAGCAAATGTTTTGTCTTTATTTTTCATTCCATATTCAAAATAGAATCGAAGAAGACAAAACACTCGCTAGTTAAAATGCCGTTAATAAAGTATTATGAATAAGGGGGTAAAAATATAAATCAATAATAATAAAATACACAATATCATGTCAGTCTTGTCCGATAATAATTTTTATCCATTTGTATTGCATGGGACAGTCCGAACGTAAGGCAATCATCTTAATACTAATGACGACTAAAATATAATAAGGCTAAGTCCACACAAGAAAAGGTAAGTAAAGTATCTCAAATAATACAATTTACAATTTTTTTATTTAGTAATTACGTGTGAGGGCACTGGTACCCATAACACAAGTTAAATCTTACCATGGGTACCAGAGTTCAACATAACACTTTTTAGTTCATGTAATTCTTATCATTATTTAAGGATACAGTGTACATAATCAAAGTGTAAATATTGTAAAACCTCTTTTTGCAAATAAATAAATAAATAAAATAAAAAAACATAAAAAAACTGCATTATTTCATGTAAAATGTTCATAACTATTATATACCTATATACTTAATATATGATTGAGTAAACACAAATTCTTATTTACTACAATGTTAATTATACTTGCGTTGATGTGAATCTTACGCATTTAAATTAAACTGCTTTTTATGGACTTCTTACGGTAAATCCGTAAGAAGTTCTTACGGACTTTTGGTATTTTATAATATACATATATTAAAATATTTATAGTTACACTTTCTTGAGTTAGACTTATTTGTGTAGTTAATTGAGATTTTGTCAAGATGTCAATGTTTATGGAAGATAATATCGTAAACTTTCTAAGATATATTTTTTTTATACAATTAAGGTGGCAAACAAGCATACGGCCCACCTGATGGTAAGTGGTCACCGTAGCCTATGGATGCCTGCGACACCGCTCCACTCCCTAGGATCGTATCGTGACAGCTATCGTGTTAGCGCTTAAACAAACAAACAGTCTTGATAATTTTATGATATTAGTACAGATTAATTGATACGTTCTAAGCCAACATCTAATTACTTAACAATAAACAGAATAAGCACGAAATCGTAATAAAAACCTGTGACTTAGTTGAAGTAATGAAAATAAAATTTACGAAGCCATCATCAATCTTCATTACTCTTTAAAAAGCGAAACAATTTAATGCACAAATTTCTTTTTACAATAACTTTACAATATAATTTTTGTAAACAATTATCTATATATTATAATATGTGAAGCAAAAACTTTGTACCTCTTTTTACAAAAATTGCGCGGACGGAGGAGTATGAAATTTGGCACAGTTAAAGTTTATATAGAGAAGGAGGGGCGAATCCTAATATATTTATAAAATATGCATTAGAAATACACTAAATTAATGAAAAAACGCTACACGCACACAACCATGCATTTGACACACGCAGTCGAAGCGCATAACTATGATTACATATATCAATATAATATAATGATATAATATATCAGCATGCCTCGGAGAGTACGTTAAGCTGTCGGTCCCGGCTGCCATCTATGGCAGTTGTTATTAGGAAGTCAGTGTCCTCTAATATCCTGACACTGGTCTAGCCTTAGGGTATCGTTAGCCTTCGGTTTGCGGAGGTCAGATTGCAGTCGCTCCGTGTAAAATCTGATATCCAGTAAAATCCGGTTAGACTAGAAAGCCGACCCCAAGTGACTTGGGAATAATAAAGGCTAGGGAGAAGAAGAAGGAGAATGACATAATATGTCAGCAATATCTTACAGCCAAACTTTGGTCGAATTTCGAGCACTAGGCGACCGCTAGTCTGTTTTAAGCCGTAAAAGTGAATCAACATACATTGGGACGTAGTTTCACTTTCATAAATTACAATTATTTGTGTTTTTTATAGTTCTCTAAAAGACAACTCCCGCAATAGTAATGTTTCTTACGTTGCGGTGGTATTTAAAACATTAAAACAACGGACACAAAGAAAGCCTAGACTGAAAACAACTATTTGTGGACCACATTTTTTGAAGTGAAAACTTCTTTAGGCGCGTTGAGCACTTCTTGGGTGAACAAAAACTTGCGTCATCGTCACGCTTCCAAGCTTTCCATTTTTGAATTATTTTAGAATATTAAAAATATCTCAGAAAAGTTGCGTCCTATGCAAAAAAAAAAGGAAATTTGGACCCCCTTACTAACTCCTAAGAGAGAATCAGGAACCCGACCGGCACCTTTACTTTTTTATTTTTTTTGTTGATGTCTATCAGCAGTCCCCAAAGACTGCCCCAATTTCTTTGTTTTGTGCTGCGTGGGGATTGAATAAATAACACTTAAACCACTACGCTACTTCAAAATATGGTTTGTTCTACGTGGCAGCTTAACTCATCATCGCAAAATTTGGATATGATATAGCCCTGCTCATTCTTTCTTGGATTTAGGCGTGAGACATCTTCTGTACGTGAGACTGTATGTACCTAATGAATGGCAACAGTAGGCTCATCTAATTAAACATGTTGTACATTCGTTAACTGTAGCTGTAATACCTATTAACCTAAACTTACACTGTATAGCTGTTTGTTTGTTCCAATAAATATATAAATCTATATCTATACTAATATTATTACGAGGAAAGATTCTATTTTTCGTTTGTAAGGATTTATTTATATAAAAACAACATTGCTGATTTAAAAAATTCTTCAAACATTAGAAATGTGTCACCGAGTAACATAGACTATATTTTATTTTAAAAAAGTAATGTTATCTCATATCGTAACCGATTTTTACGCAAGCTAAGCCGAGGGCAAAAGCTAGTAAAATATAATTAAAGATATCTTAAAATAGAGTAACTTTATTGTTTTCAACAGCTCATAATTGCTCACTAATATCCCACTATTACCCACGCACAAGAATCCAAATAAAATTAACATTCACAACTTTGCCAAATTTCTACAAAAAATAAAAGAGATTGATTCGCTCAGGATCACTTTCCAACATGGCACCTAGAAACGTTTTGGCTCTTTGCAATGCGGTCAGAGCCGAGTTTTTGAATAATAAACGTGCTGGACACACGAGTGGAATAATAAGAACCTGTTGTATATAAATTACAGTCAGAGAAAAATCTGCAGACGCTTCCGACGTGAAAATGTTGGCGTATGAATTTTAGGGACTTTTATGTGTGGCGTTGGAGGCGCTGTGTCGTAAATTTGAGTATCTACATCTATAATATATGATGTCGATAGGTATTGTTAACGTTGAGATTCTTTTAGGGTTCTGTACCTCAGAAGAATAAAAATGGCTCTATTATACTTCGTTGTTTTCGTGTCCATCTATCTCAAAAATAAGTTAACGTATCAAATTGAAATTAGTATCAAACACTAACGTGTCAAACTCTATGGTACCAAAGCAGTGGAAAAATTAATTTTAAGCTTGTTAGTGTATACAATCAAAAGATAAGGCCATTTATATACTTAAACAAAACCTGCTTACCATTGACTATCTCTTGACTACTATTTCCTGTTGCCCGTGACTCTTTAATTTTGGCAAGAAGCAATGTCTCGTAGCGCAATGAAAGAAAAACAGGAAATTGCGAACTTATGGTTTTATTAATTAAATTTTATTCTTATTACAAACTCACTGTTGCAGTTGGAGGTTATAAGAACGTGTACTTAAACTAAAAAAACTAAAATATTATACTTTTTGAATCGAGTTTTTGGATTCGTTAGAGCAATATGCGGCTTTATCTTTCTTATAGTGTATGTAAGAACTACTTTAAGTACTTATTTTCTACTGCCTAACATCAGGCGGAGTGTAGTCATTTTGACGAACAACATTAAAAAAAAACCCCAGATGCGCGAGTCGAACTTCCTCTTGGCAGGTCTTTTTTAAACTTAATTTTAGTAAGTCTTATATTTTGTTTCTACCTCAGACGCTTGACTATCTTATCTTATCTTATGTGGGGGCCAGTCAGTGTAGACCGGCGACACTTCAACCCAGTGGGATCTTTTGTGTCGACATTCTCCCAATAACGACTTCCATAGATCTTCATGGCAGCCGGGACCAACGGCTTAACGTACTTTCCGAGGCACGGAGCAGGCGATAATTGTCGATCAATACGCACATAATTTCGAAAAGTCATATAACTTCCGAAAGTCAGAGGTGCGTAGCGTGGGTTCGAACCCGAGACCCTCTGCATTGCAGTCTGTTGGTCCCCCCACTGAGCTATCGCTGCTCCAGACGCTTGACTAAGGACTGGTTAATACTATAATAAAACTACCAAAATAATACCATGTTTACAAAGCAAAGTCAATTTTATTATTCCCTTTTAAACGACGAATCCGCTTTTTTACTTATCGAATCATTCTTGTATAAGAGGCTTTACAAACAGAGTACGTCCGGTAGAGTCAGATATATCTGTAGTTCACTTTAATATTTGATCAGTTCGGAAACGGTCACCACTTAAACCAAAGTGCCACCTGTGTAGTCCATCCGGTTTGATTGATTTTTATACCGTACTATGTGAGGCAAAAGCTTTGCCAAATACAGCCTAGGAAAGGCTAGGCTGTCTTCGTGTGATATATTATTAAAAATTTGCCTCGTTGATGTCCTGGTAACTTTTATTGTTTAAGCTTGGAGTCAAAACCGGAGGCCTCAATTTTATACTCATCTGTCTACCTATTCGCGAATATACTTAGCTTACTTGTGACTTATGTCTGTATGTAATTATTGTTGTGACTTTTTGAATTAAAAACTTATTAAGGCGCGTTGAACACTTCTTGGGTGAACAAAAATCATACAACTCGCGTCATCATCACGCTTCCACGCTTGCCATTTTTGAATTATTTTACAATATTAACAATATCTCAGAAATGGTGCGTCCTATGCAAAAAATAACGAAATTTTGACCCCCGTAATAACTCCTAAGAGAGTATCAGGACTAGCATCCGACCCGCCCCTTTTTTTTAAGTGAAAACTTCTTTAGGAGCGTTGAGCACTTCTTGGGTGAACAAAAATCTTGGAACTCGCGTCATCGTCACCGAACGCCTTCCATTTTTCAATTATTTTTGGTTTATAGTTTGGTTTATAAAGAAGTGTTTATGGTCAAGGATTAAAGTTTTCACTTCCATCGGCAGTCCCCAAAGACTGTCAAAATTTTTTTTATGTACTCAGTCTTATTAATTATAAGATGTAAATTGTTATGTTGGTTGCATAATGGGGCCATGGAGAAAGTGGTCACTAAGCTTTTAAAATATTTACCAATATTAAGCTACTTGATGGCGTAGTAATTCTACCTTGGTGGCACAATAGTACTGGATACGATTATACGCGTGAGTTTTTTTTTTTTTTATATTTTGCTCGTCAAAATGACCACACTCCACCTGATGGTAAGCAGTCGTGTGGTCTAAGAGCAGTGGCCTCCACATCGCCCCCACAGTAGCCGAGGCGATGTTGAGGTCTCTACTTTGACGGCCTGAGAAGATGCTTTTTCACGCCCCGCTTAAAGAACCCAGGATTGAAGGAAGAAGGAAACACGTGCCTTGGCAGAGAATTCCATGCCTTGGTCGTTCGGCAGAGATATGAGGACCCAAACTTTTTGGTACGCGCTCTAATCGACTCTACCGTGTAAGGATGGCATCTGAGCCCAGCACGCGTTGTTCTGGATAGGAAAGCGGAGGGCGGGATAAGGTGGAATAACTCTTCAGAGCACTCCCCGTGGTATAATCTGTAGAAACATGCCAATGAGGCAATGTCTCTACGGAGTTGCAGAGGTTCCAGTGAACTCGTGACCTCTGGATCTCCGATGATACGGACAGCCCGCCGCTGTAACCGGTCGAGAGCGTCCAGCAAGTACTGCGCGGAGCCATCCCAAAGATGAGAACAGTACTCCACGCAAGGGCGCACTTGTGCCTTATACAATAGGCACAGTTGCCCAGGCGTGAAGAACCGCCTCACCCTGTTCAGAACTCCGAGTTTTCGCGAAGCTTGCTTAATGACGCTCTCGATATAGGTTTTCTGATTAAGGGAGCGGCAAAGATCCATACCTAAGGTGGAGAGACTGTCACGTATCACCAGTGGAGTGTTCTTCAGAGAAGGGAGGGGAAGGAACGGAGACTTTTTTGTTGAGAACGCGCATGCCTGGGTCTTCTTGGCGTTGAACTCGACCAAGTTCTTGGCACCCCATTCATAGATGCGGTCCAAGGTCCGGTCAAGTTCAACGACAAGATTCTGCCTTTTCCCCTCAACCTCAGCCAGTTTGGCCCCAGGATGTCCGAGATATCGCCCATGCACGGTACTGTCGTCCGCATAACAATGTATGTTGCCGAGATTCAACATATCATTGATATGCAGAAGAAAGAGCGTAGGGGATAAGACAGAACCCTGAGGCACTCCTGCATTGACCTGCATAAATTTGGAAGCGCGACCGTCGCAAAGGACCCGAATACGACGCTTCTGCAGGAAACTTGCAATCCAGGTGCACAGTTGAGGGGGCAAGCCATAGGCCGGAAGCTTGGAAAGAAGAGACCGGTGCCAGACTCTGTCGAAAGCTTTGGCTATGTCAAGGCTGATAGCCAAAGACTCGCCGTGCTTGTCCATAGCCTCACCCCAGAGGTGCGTGACGAACGCTAGAAGATCACCCGTTGATCGTTTAGACCGAAAGCCGTATTGGCGATCATTGATCAACGATTGATCCTCCAGATAGCGGACAATTTGGGTGTTTATAATCCGCTCGAACACCTTGGAAAGCACCGAAGTGATAGCTATGGGTCGATAGTTGCTTGGCTCGGAACGGTCCCCCTTTTTGGGAATCGGTTGAACGTTCGCTTCCTTCCAAGCCTCAGGCACAATGCCTGCGACGTAAGACGTCCGGTATAGGCGCGTAAGTGTGGGAGACAACTCCGCTGCACATTTTTTAAGAACCACAGCTGGGATGCCGTCAGGTCCACTGGCTTTCCGAACATCGAGAGACTGCAGTATCGCACGAACGGTTCGTTGCCTGATACATATATCAGGCATGGTGTAGCCGCAGTTGGCAATGTTAGGCGGCTGCGAACCGCAGTCATCGATTCGGGAGTTGGCCGCAAAGAGATTTGCAAGCAGATCTGCTTTCTCCTGCGGCCGATGAGCCAGTGATCTATTCGGATACCTCAGAGGGGGCAGCATGGTCTGGCAGAAGTTGGACTGCACGGCTTTGGCCAGGCGCCAATAGCTACGACTGCCCGTAGGATGCCATTAGTTCCTGGCCGAACCGTGCGACGCGCTGGGCATCCGCTCTTAAGTATGCCCTCTTGCAGACCTTTGTGGCTTGGTTGAACGCTGCCTTCAGGTGATCCACGTTAGGGTCGTGGAGAGTGCGAGCCCTGGTCCAAGCGCGATACGCTGTCTGTTTGCGTTCAACAGCATCGGCGCATTCACGCCCGAACCAGGGCCTTTTCCTGCCGCCGCTCGTGACATCACTGTATGGAATATAATATTCCATACCCAGGATGATTTCACCAGCGACAGCAGTAGCGCTCTCTGATGGATCCCTGTTCTCAAAGCAGCGTTGAGCCCAAGGGATGGATGCGAAGTATTCCCGCATTCCATCCCAGTCTGCTGACGAGTAGTGCCACAGTCGTCGTCTTGCCTCCTCGGGACGTGGGGGCGTAACAACAACAGCTGTGGCACAAACCAGACAGTGGTCTGAGGTGCCCAAAGGAGCACGAATCGACACACTGTACCGGTTCGGGTCACTCGTCAGCAGCAGATCGAGCAGAGAGGGCGCCTGACCTGCAATATCTGGTATCCGGGTGGGCTGAAGTACCAGTTGAGACAGGTCATGCGTGAGAGCGAACGCATGGGCAGTTCGTCCCGCTTGGTCTGTTTTGGGAGAACCCAACCAGGTCTCATGGTGGGCATTGAAATCTCCCAAGAACACCAATATTGTTTTGTATGTATTTATAATGTAACACTAGCTTCGTATATAAATTTAGTTAGACTAGTGCTCCCTTAAACTTACAGAAATCCGATGTGAAAAATATATGAATATTAGGGACATTCATGAGCGATATTTGAGAGACTCCGGTCGGAAATTTAGGCGCCTGTCTGTGTATGATATTCGCATGAAACATTCAAATAGAGTCGGTATATATTTTACTTAAACTACCCGCATTCATATGTTATTCGTACATAAAATAGAGAATATAAAAAGCTTTTTCCAATATTTATTGTGGTTACAGGTGTGTTCTGATAGGAATATAAAATTTAAGACATTGTGGCAGCATCGAATTGTGATGTTATAATAGGTATTTAAAAAATGGTGTAAAGAAACAGTTACGACGAGATAGACGAAGTAGGTATTCGAAGATTTTTCTTTAGTCCCAAATAATATTGAAAATAACGCTTTATTTTGTAACGAACAGGTTGGCTTTCGTAAAAAGAAAACGATTGACATGGCCATATATAACTTTCTTCATACTATATTAACTAACATGGATAAAGGTAAACAGGCATGTGCGCTATTTATGGACCTCACAAAGGCCTTCGATTATGTGAATCATGACATACTACTAGACAAACTCTACGCCTATAGTGTGAGAGGGAACATATATGATTTGATTAAAAGTTATTTAAGTAATAGAAATCAAATAAGTCAGATAACTAGGATATGTCCCATTACAAAACTAATAAAGAAACACTCATCAACATACAGAATAGTTAGATCGGGCGTTCCACAAGGAAGTGTGCTTGGTCCGCTACTATTTATCATATACGTAAATGACCTTCCTTTAGCCTCGAAACATAACACAGTTCTGTTTGCTGATGATAGCACTATACTGTTCACAGGAAATAATAAATCTGATATGGAAGCAGAAATAAACAAGACTCTGGAGAATATTGTAAACTGGTTGACAAAAAATAATTTACATGTTAATTTAAACAAAACTAACTTAATGACATTTAGAAGTAGATCTAATAAAATAACCAATATGAATATTAATTACCAAAACAATAAGATTCGAGAAGTAGACGTAACAAGATTTTTAGGCCTGAACATTGATAATACTTTAAACTTTAAACAACATATAAAGTGAATCTTTGCTCTAGAATTAATACCTATTCATATGCACTGTATATGCTTAGGCAAACGGTCAGTAACTCAACCCTTCTTACAGCATATCATGGCTATGTTGCATCCATTTTAAGGTATTGTGTTATTTTTTGGGGCAACTCTACCGATAAACAAGTAGTTTTTAATGCGCAAAAGAAATGTATTCGAGCCATATCTAATATAAAGCAGACAGATAGCTGCAAACCATTCTTTATAAAATTAAATATTCTTACATTGCCATGTATATATATAAATGAAGTTGTATTATTTGTCAGAAATAACATGCAATATTTTAATAAATTAAAAAGTAAGAGACATAATTTTTATATATGTATACCAAAAAATAGAACAGCGCTACTGAATAAAAGTATTTTTTGCATGGCACCACGCATATATAACCATTTGCCTAGATCAGTCCTCGAGATAGCAGATATTAACATATTTAAGAAAAAAGTTAAAACATTGCTATTGTCAAAAGCTTACTATACTGTTAGTGAATTTTTACAAGATAAATTATAATTGTATTTTCAGTTTTGTACCTAATTTATTATATAACATTGAGGTACTACTAACCTCAATTTGTACATTTTAAACTGTTTATTATTAGTTTTGCATGCCTTATGGTAGGATATGGTCAATGCACATTTGTAAACTACGTAAGATCTTCATGTACCCATATTCGCAAACAAATAAATGAATTTGAAATTTGAATTTGAATATTTTAGTGACATAATTGTATATGTTGCTAGCTTTTACCTGGGACTTTGTGAATCGAGTGTTTTTTTGTAATAAAACTAGCTTGTGGTACAGATCTTCTACTTGTAGTATGTGAATTTTCTTTGAATTGGACAATGATGTATTTACACCTGTCAATGTTTCCATGTTGAGCAAACATAATAATTAATTTATTAATGGAAAAAAATTACGAGACTCATTTATTTTTGTTATATATACTAATATTATAAAGCTGAAGAGTTTATTTGTTTGTTTGTTTGAACGCGCTTATCTCAGAAACTACTGGTCCGAATCGAAAAAATATTTTAGTGTTAGATAGCTCATTTATCGAGGAAGGCTATAGGCTATATAACATCACGCTACGACCCACGGGGCCAGCGCAGTAATCATAAAGCGGGTGAAGCCGCGGGCACATCTAGCCCGTTGAATGTTAGCAAAAAAAGTGAAAGGAACGTCCTTCGAGCTAGCTTATGCACACACGGTGTTCATAAGACACGCGAGAAGCTAGTACTTGATAAAGTTAAAATCTACACCTCAGGTGCTATGCTGGCCAATATAAATTTAGAAAACGAATATAGTAAATATATTCTAAACCACATTGAAAACTATCCAGCAAAGCATTTCGATTCACAATATTGTTAATATTTAAAGTTATACTTGTAATCACACCTGTGGTATAATAGTTTAGTTTATCGAATATATTACACGTTCATTCTTGTTTAAAAGGACAAATCATTGCTCTTTCGAGGGAATACACAAACGTTAATTTACCGATATTATAATTATAAATTAATGTGCATTTAAAGGAGTGGCAGAGTTTTCTGGTATATAAGTATTTTCTCATAGGCTCTTTGCCTGAACCTAGAAACTAATAAAAATGTAAATTCGATAATTACGCTAAACTCATTAATTATTTCATTCATTCAAAATTTTGTAAGTTATTGAATAAATCTATTTTTATATTGTAAAGCTAAAGAGAGAGAGAGAGAGAGAGAGAGTTTGTGTGTTTGAACCTGTTAAACTACCAAACAGTGTTTTTTGCATTTTATTATCGATTTATTAAGTAAGGTTTGGTTACCTAATGCTAATCAACTCCTTAGGAGAAGAACGGTTAAACCTGTAGTATGTATTAGTACAAAATTAATATTGACTCCATGATCCAAAGTGAACACTTTTACATTTGCCAAAATATTAGTCCACATAGAAAAACAGGAAAAAAATGTCCAACTAACCGAGATTGAGGACGATCACTTATTATTAATGCCAAACACATTAAGGCCCTCTTTAATGTCCACACTGATCCTGTGCTGAAAGAAAAATGTGGATGGCTACTGTTTAATATTCCTAACAGGTTCTTCAGTCGATTGGGGATAATGGTTTAATGGTTACGCAGTGGTCAATCGAATTGTCAATTTAAAAGAGCTTACAGTTGTCTATCTTGGAGAGCTCTTCAATAATGCTCTGTAAAGGTTTGAAGATGATATTAAGTATCCCAAAAGGAATATTCTTTAAAATGGTACGTTTTGGTAAAGTCTCATAGGCAATAGCGATTGTCTGGCGTGGTTAAATGATGTTACTGTGGTCATACAATGGATGGCTGGTCATAATTCTAGGATAACGTTCACGGCTTCGCAGAGTTACCGGTTATGGTAGTTAGAATTGGGAAGTCAATAACTAGTTATATCTTGATAGCGAAAAAAGTTTCTTTGGGAAACAAACATATATTATATAACATAAAGACGGTAAGATACAAATAAAACATAATCAAAAAGAGTTACACATTGCTTTTACATTCAATTTAATAATCATTTAGTTTACGTCTTATATAATAATCATCTAGATGCGCCCGTGGTTTTACCCGCGTAGCGTGATGTTATATAGCCTATAGACTTCCTCGATAAATAAGCTATCCAACAAAAAAATAATTTTTCAATTGGAACCAGTAGTTCCTGAGATTAACGCGTTCAAACAAACAAACAAACTCTTCATCTTTATAATATTAGAATAGATAAAGACAGTAAGATACAAATAAAACATAATCCAGAAGAGTTACCACACATTGCTTTTACATTTAATTTTATAATTTTATAATCATTTAGTTTACGCTTTATATAATCAATATAATAATTATCATCTATAGATATCACGGATGGAGTAGTGTCCAAATGGTTGCCTCTCTACTATGCTAGGTGTTGCGGCTTTGAATCACACACAGTACAAAATTAGTGTAATCCATAAATGGTTCGTCTGAAACTGGGTGATCTTTGTAGCCGTTGCTTGAATGTTTGATCCCCCGCGATACAGAAATTATTCCAGGTACAGATATAGCTTGTTGTAAATAGAAAAGAAAAAATACATCAGGGAAATTAAGAGGTTAAAAAAAAGAAAGCTGTCACCGTAGCTTTTAATACCAGCACACTAAAACTAATTGTTCGTGGATTGCAAAACCTGCAAAAACTTTTCACTGCGCTGCAAACAAAATGTACACTTCGTTCCAGGCATTTTTGACGAAAAACGATTCTTACTTTGTAATACAACAACACGTAAACAAGTACATAATTTAAAGTTTTAAACACACAAGACTTTCAAACGTCATCATTATCTATACAAAAGCACTTCGAGGACTTGGAACTAAAGCAGCACAAGTAAACAACTCGTTCTTATGTTCTAGTATTGAATAACTTGACTTGACTTGTACGTCATATCAGGAGTATTTTGCGCTTTTCAGTCAGCGACATAAGTAGCTATACACTAAATGTAAACTTAGCTTATAAATTAAGGGAACACCGCGAAAATTACCGCCCGTACTCATTGACACTCATTGTATATCAATCGTTAAAGAGTGGTCATAAGGTCTAAAATTGCAATGCGCCCGCAATGATCGAAACCGCTTAGAAATTGTTAAATATTAAAATTAAAAATTATTGGGTTTAGTTGTGGGAGTTAATGAGCTAGCAAATTACTAACACTGATGTTACGAATATATTTGAGTAATTCCTAAGCATCATGATAGTGTAACTTCCTTGTAATTTCAAAAATAGGAATTTTTCAGAGGTGGTTTGGAAAATAATTATGATCGAGCCAAAATCACAATATCGTGTTTTTGAGCTAGGAAATTCTAGTTAAAGACATCAATTTACCTATATCAAAATTCTAGATTAATTGGTCTTCTCATAGTCCTATACTATTCGATAAAAGTTTGTGCATTTTTCAGTGTATCCTCTTAAAACTGTCTTATCATTATAACCCATTAACTATACTTTTTTTTAATATCATTTAATGATTCCTTAATATGGTCTTACGTTTACGCGAATGTTACCTACTGATTGAAATTATACAACTTTATATGGATTTTATCGAGTTGTTTATTTAACACTTTACTATATTATTTTTATACTGTAACACTCTTTATATCTCTCCTAAAACTTGAATCACCAAAACTTATTTAACATTACAAATTAAATATCATAAAAACTTTTACTTAAGACAATTTATTTATATAAACCTGACGTATTTTGTACTCTGGTCAGAGAATCCTTTTATGAAAAAAGAACAATAACAAAACAAGTTCTTAATTTTTACTTATATGATATAGAGGTGGGCGGATGCCAGCATTTTTACGACAAGAGCATAGAGCAAAAATGGGAATTGTACGCAGATTTATTTATTTATTTTATTTATTTATTTATTTATTTTCATACATACTTACATCTATCATTACAGTAATAGAAATACCAATGCGATAGAGAAGTTACACAATTACACACTTAATATACTAAAACTAAAGATTATTTTGATGATGAGAACTAGCTATCCAGTAAGTGGCCTTTGTGAATTCATTTATTGAACACGAAAACAAGTCAATGCGCTCAGCTACGTTGTTAAGTGTGCGCAATGCTCGCGTCAGTGGCGCTTGTTGCAGTAAGTTTGTACGCGCTGTCGGTACCGCCAGCAGCCGCGGTCGCCGCCGCCGTCCCACGTAGTCATCCTTAACGCTAAACCTAAGCTCACCCAGTACTGTCGGATGGTGAATTTTCCCTCGCAACACTTTGGAGAGATACGTAGCAAGGGCCACTTCCCGTCTCACTTCCAGCTTGTAATACCCTACCATGCCAAGCACAAACAATGTTGGATAGATTAATGGAAATCCTGGGTAAACTCCATATATCTTGAGGTAAAGAAATCTAGCAAATTTATTCTGAATTCTCTCCAACATTGCTTTATACTTGGCCTCATGCGGATTCCAAATAGCTCATCTCGTCTAATATTCATTTATTATATACTAGCTTTTGCCCGCGGCTTCGCTCGGGTTAATTTAGAATTTGACAATCAATTCGGGTTGTACTCTGCTTGTAATAAAAACTTGAGAGGTGTCAAGGGACACCCGGATGGAACGAAGTTCCTTTCGATTAATTAGTTAAGGAATTGTAATAAAATTTAATTTTTTTTAAGTTATTATAATATTTTTTATTATTATTAACAAATATAATGTAATATAAACTTAATTAGTAGGCTCAATTTAGTCATACTTGGCTTGTGGACATTAACAATACATACATATTAAGAAATAACCTTAAACTTACAACTATAGCAAAAAGTGTCGTTACAACTTTTGGTCTTAATTTTTTCCGTCTAGCCCCCTTTCGCAACGCGCGATAAGGAACTTCGTTCCAATATAATTCAATCATGATTCGAAAGACACGTGGTGCCATCTATTATCATAAGAACGTTATTGTTGTTTTCCTCGGGAACAGTAATTTTTTTCGGGATGAAAGGTAGCCTATGCCCGTTTCTGTACACCTGACAACGTATTTCAGGATGATGGGTTCAGTGGTTTAGGCGTGAAAAGGTAACAAAAAAAACAAACAAACTCATTTTCGCTTTTATAATATTAGTTAGGATTAGGATTTATTTCATTTATTTATTAATGCTGTTACATATTTATTTTAATGAGCATCTAATCCCACTGTTCATGAACACATCTCGTTTAAAATATAACCCTTCACTTGAATTAATCGTCTAAAAACACTAATCTACTTTGGAATGATTTCACACCGGCTTTGTGGGAAATTGAAAAAAGGACCACGTTTGTCGACATGTTAAAAGAAAATCAGCGTTTCACAAAACGGAAATGGAAGGTGCGAGGGATGTTGAGATAAACCAATCACGGCTATGAGAAACGTGGTCGCATTAAAACTGAAGTCGGTTTGTTTGTTCACGGATTTTGTGCGTTATTTTCTAGATCTTAGCTTTTTTTGTTATTTATTCTTAAGTGATTTTCTTTTCGAGGGTTGACTAGCTAATTTAGTTTTTCTTTTAAGGGTGATAATTTTTTTGGTGTAATTATCCATCTAAACAAATAAATAAAATTGAAGTGTCTGTTTGTAATGTCAAAATAACAGCTTTTTATCCAATGCAAGTTTATAAGGAATCTTTAGGAAAACATCTATTTTTAAAATTTTTGTCTGTCTGTCTGTTTGTGCCGGCTAATCTCCGAAACGGCTGAACCGATTTTGCCGGGCTTTTACTGGCAGATAGCTGATGTTATAAGGAGTAACATAGGCTACTTTGATTTTAGAAAAAATAGGGTTCCGCGGAGATAAATACTTTTTAGTTAAAATCTACGCGGACGAAGTCGCAGGGAATAGCTAGTCTATAGTAATATTATAAAGCTGAAGAGTTTGTTTGTTTGAACGCGCTAATTTCAGGAACTACTGGTTTGATTTGAAAAATTCTTTTAGTGTTGGATAGCCTATTTATCGAGGAAGGCTATAGGCTATATAACGTCACGCTACGACCCATGGGGGAGGCGCAGTAACGATAAACGCGGATGAAACCGCGGGATCATCTAGTCTAAACATAAAAGGCAGGGTATAGCGGTATCTCGCTTGAACCTGAAATTTTGCTCAAATCGCAGTCTGATTGTAGCAGTACCTCTAGCAGTAACCTTGCATAATGTTTCAGCAACTTTTGTCAGCAGGTAAGGGCAGTGTAATATAGACCTCATATGCTGGCCGATTACCAATGTTTTTTATAGGGATGGTCACATGTAATTTTGACACCCGTCGTTACAGACGTCTATTTTTAAATCATAAGGTCAATAAAGTTATTCCAGATATTCATGTAGTTTATACCCGTTGCTTCTATCTTTTAAAACCTACGCTTCTAGGTAAAATTATCGCTAGTGTAACAGACATCTCTAAAAAAGTGAATTTATGTGAACAGGCGTTAAAATTTAATTATCATAAAGTGTCGAGTTTATACGAAGGTATAGTTCATAAGATCTCTTTAATGGCCAATTAAGTCTAGGTCGTGCTAGTTTCCAAGAGAAGTAGATGGACAGGCTATGTATTTTAATTATGCGAGAAATATTAAAAGACTGGCATAAAAAGAGTAAAGGTGGAACATTAATTAGTGTTACAAACTAATTAAGACACAATATCATGAAAGACAAAAATATTACAATAATTAGCAAGACGTTATTGTTAGTGAAAATAGAAAATAAATTTGTCGTTTTTTATTTTCTTTTCAAACGCAATTAATATCAGAAATAGTTAATTCAGTGTAAATCATGAAATAAATATAATTTTCATATATTTTTCTTGCTAATATGTTAATAAAGTTGCTAGCAAAACTAAAAAAATTGGGGCAGTCTTTGGGGACTGCCGATAGAAGTGAAAACTTTAATCCTTGATCATAAACACTTCTTCAAAAACAAAAAAAGGGGCGGGTCGGATTCCTGACACTCTTGGAGGTTGTTAAAGGGGTCAAAATTTCGTTATTTTTTGCGTAGGATGCACCATTTCTGAGATATTGTTAATATTCTAAAATAATTCAAAAATTGAAAGCCTGGAAGCGTGACGATGACGAAGCGTGACGATGACACGAGTTCTATGATTTTTGTTCACCCAAAAAGTGCTCAATGCGCCTAAAGAAGTTTTCACTTCAAAAATTCCTCCCCACGTCAACGTAAGTTATGTTCAATTCTATGAATCAAAATTTTCTGTCGCCGTTCTAAACATCTATTACGTAAACGTTTCAAGATTGTAGGTCAAGGCTGGGGTCAAAGTCTCTCGGTGCAGTTGCATTCAGTTGCGGTTCAATCAGCTGAACATTCAATTCTATTTTATCGTTTAATCCTCAAGGCTTTGCTTCATTGGATAACTTATCTTTTATTTGGAGGCGCTTCGAATTGTTTGTTAATCCAGAGCTAAAAGGAAAGCTATCATCAATATGAACAGTAATTAAAATCAGAAAGAGCTTATAGTTGTAGTTCTGATTTTTACAACTTCTTAACTTTTTTAATAATCTCTCTATGGAATATATTTCGCAGATAGTCCAGGTAGGCGAGAAAGGTACGGCGCAAAATTATGCGGTATTTGGTTATAAGTTATTACTATACCTGCTGGTCATATCTGTTTATTGCTATATCCAATTAATTACTAAATTTAAATTGCTGCATATTTTATTAATAATATTTTTTGTAGATTTATATACTCAGTAATATTTTACATACAGCTTGTACACTAGTGTTGTAAAATACTAAAATTATAATTGAATAACGATTTAAAGGATGAAGTTTCTTATAGATATTATTTACTTACAGTCAAAACCGATGCCTGAATCTAGCTACTAATATTAATATAAATATATAATTCGTAACGGGTTTTAACGCGATCTTGCATCTTGTTGACCTTTTTGATGCTTAATAATAATAATAATCTTTATTGAGATAAGTTTCATACAGTTTAAACCAGTATTGCCTAGCACCTGCGCTACTAAACATTGTGTTGCAGGTGCCAGCGTCTTCCCCTTGTATAGTGAAAATATTATTTACTAGCTTTTGCCCGCGGCTTCGCTCGCGTTAATTTAGAATTTGACAATCAATTCGGGTTGTACTCTGCTTGTAATAATATAATTCAATCATGATTCGAAAGACACGTGGCGCCATCTATTATTATAAGAACGTTATTGTTGTTTTCCTCGGGAACAGTAATTTTTTTCGGGACGAAACGTAGCCTATGTCCGTTTCTGTACACCTGACAACGTATATGCAAAATTTCAGGATGATCGGTTCAGTGGTTTAGGCGTGAAAAGGTAACAAACAAACAAACTCATTTTCGCTTTTATAATATTAGTTACGATAGGATTAGGATTAGGATAGGATAGGACTAATCCTATCCTAATCCTAAGATTGCAGTAACAAAGATAATAATAGAGAGAATAATAAACAAGCAGATGATAAAAATTGTAAATATGAACTAGGGTCGTAACAATGGTTTTGTTTACATATTTTAATTAAATTTAAGATAATTCCTGTCACAAATTCTAACTAAGTAATATTATAAATGTGAATGTGAGTTTTTTTGTTAAGCTTTCACGCTTTAACTCTTCAACCAATCATCATGAAATACACGCATACACGTTGTCGGAGGAACAGAAAAGGATATAGGGTACCTTTGATACATTTACGCGAGTGAAAAACAAAATCTAGTTATAAATAAATAACATGTAAAGCGAAAGTTTAAAGTTATATTAAATTCAGTTAATTTTACCAACTATACTCACCGGGCTATCAGCGCTCTACGGGTCCAATATAATAACGGGTTCAGGATGTTGATGGGGCTGCCCCGTTTCTGCAGTGCATCAGGTATGTTTCAAGCGCACGTCGATGGCTTCCACGCTATCGTCAGATAGAAATCTGCCTCTTTGCTCTGCAGAGTGCGGGGTAGCTCCAACTCCATCCTGAAGACCATAGTGGGGAGGTATGATTCCCCTTTGTTAGGTGATATTGTTCAAAGGTGTATTTTGAACAACAGCCTGGTTTCCAAATAGATAATAAGTTTACTAACATAGGTATAAGTTATCTTTTGTTTACTAACCCATATGGATGTTGCTTATCCGAAATAAAGAATATTTATTTATTATTATAAATAACTACTTCTAAAAATGTTACTTTCTGACCTAAAAGAATAAATGATTTTTGACATTAACTGCTTACAATATCACCTCCGAAACTCGGTAAAAGTTTAAAGCGTCATGTGTCCGCTGTCAGTAATTGGCCCAACACGTGCCCCATATAAACTCATTTCCGACACCATTTTCCTAACGGTTACTGTATTCAACAGACCTTTACAACGACCTCGCACATGTACTTGGCAATTCAGATTACACTTTAAACAGACACGGAACTCAAATAGCAATTAATTAAAACTAAAATTAAACTTGAACGGTAAAGTTTAGAAACGTAAAATGCGAGTTTATTACTTCACTCGGCCATTCCAGAAAGTTAATTTAGGGTTTGTAAGGTAATTTAAGTTATGTCTTTTAAATATTCCCGGTTTGTTCACACTGCGTAATTTTGGAGGTTATGGTCTTGAAAGTAGAGAGACTATAGAGAGTGTAACTTATTTAACTTGGCGCAAAATATTCATGGATTTATGTTGGGAAAATATGGCTTCCTGGTGTTTATACAAATTTAAATCATAGTTTTACGAGCATGATAGTAAAAGCATACGATTCGCTGGCTAGTAAGCGATAAAATGCTTAAATTTATAAATCGATGGCATAGTGGTTAGTGTAACCGACTGCCACGCCTGAGGTCGCGGGTTCGATTTCCACACAAGTTTTTTTAATTTTTATATTGTATTACATACACACAACACCAATGACAATGGATAAACATACATATATACTTTTTTTTGTAAATACATACATATAATACATAGAAACACCCAGACCAAGACGAACATCCATGTTCATGCACACAAATGTTTGACTTGTGCGGGAATCAAAGTCAAACATTTGTGTGCATGAATATGTATGTTTTGTTTTGATGTCTTGGTCTGGGTGTTTCTATGTATAATATACATATGTATAATATTTACAAAAAAAAGTATATATGTATGTTTATCCATTGTCTAGTACCCATAGTACAAGCTCTGCTTAGTTTGGGCTAGATGGTGTTTTGTATATGTGGTAGAATATTCGTAAAATATGAGTGTGATGATAACTCGCAAAGCATATTCCTTCTATGAAGAATACTGCGCCTAAAATAAAGTACTTTGGGCACAAGAACATATGATATCATGTCATTGTCTCACGCTTATATCCCTGAAGGGATAGGCACACGTATACATTAACATTTCGCCGTCTATGGTTTAAGGTAGACACAAAGTGCAAGCCTATTATCATTTACCGATCACAGTTTTAGTTTCAGTGCTAATGGGAATTTCTATTTAAAATTCTCAGTCTGGTACTAAGAATTTTAGGACATGCCTTTATTATTAACATTTTGCTCAATTGAAACCGAGACTTTTTGCACAACATTCATTTTTTTTTTAATACTACTAAGTGGCAAACGAGCATACGGTCCACCTGATGGTAAGTGGTCACCGTAGCCTATGGATGCATGTAACACCAGATGCATCACTTACGCGTTGCCGACCCTTTAGGAAAGGAAGTGGGAAGGAGATGGAGCGGGATGGGGGAAAGGGGGTGATTGGGCCTCCGGCACTCTCACTCACCGAACGAAACACAACTGTAGGAATACTGCCATTTCACGTCGATATTCTGTGAGAGGGTAGTCCTTCCCCGGTCGAGCCGGCCCATTTATGCTGAGATCAGCGAGGCTCTACTACTCGTACATTTTGCTTAATTGATAATACTATTGATAATACTATTTTTACTATACCGAGGTGCTCTCGAACACTTATTCAATTATTTTGAATCCGGCCCTTCAGAGGTAACCACAATTTTGGGTTTCGCCAGATTCAAGTTTGATTCGTAGCTATGCCTCACCTGTCTTAAAGTTAATTTGAAATGCCACCAGTCCGTACAACTAACTCGCAAACCGACATCAACACACAAGATAACCTTCAATTATATATTAAAACCGTACCTGAAACTTGGAAGTCTTGTAGCCATGCTGTACCACAAAAGCTCTTTAAATTATTATTTCATCTCATGACGCGGCTTCTTATGAAGATCCAGGTAGTATTCTGCAATTCCTTTGGAGTTTCCTTAAAAGTTTTAAAGAGATTTCGACTTTATCACTGCACTTATATCTTTATCAAACTTTATATCTTAGTAAATGATACATTTAATGTTTTTAGTTGAAAGGAAGTTTAAATTTATAAGAAGTTAAGGTTCCTTTGCTTCAAGTTTGAGAATATTTGTTGAAGAGGAAAGATAAGTGTATCATTTTTATAATGAGACTGGTTTTTGTCCCACTGCCAGGCACAGTCCTTTTTTAGTATGGAAGGGTTAGGCGATAGATAACCAAGCTGGACGCAGTGCGCGTTGGTCGTTCTTACATTATTATAATTTCGTTTGTTTTTTCTATTGGTATTCAGCTTCCTTATACTTTTCGACACTGCGATAGCAACGTTTTTTACCTGGACCAGTTTCTATCCAAGACACACCTGCTACTAATAAATTTTCTTCTTTAAATGAGTCTTTATATTCTGCCATTAATGCCACTACAGTTAAAATTATGATTTGTTTGCCTGTATGAACTACCAACCTAACTAGTCTTAACTAATATTATAAATGCGAACGTGAGTTTGTTTGTTTATTAGTTTGTTTGTGTGTCACGTTTTCACGCCTTAACTACTCTACCGAACATCATGAAATTTCACATACACATTGTCAGGGGAACAGAAAAGGACAAAGAAACCTTTCATCCAGAAAAAAAAAATTGATAGCATAACGATCGCGGGATTACGGTAGGCAGTGCTTTGGGTGTGTATACCCATGACATTGCCCCGAAGCCCAGTAGTTGCAATTAACACTTGCCACAGTGTGCGTTGCCAGCAAATACAACTAGGAAAAATAAAAAACCGATAATAGTACAAATCTACAATCGAATCCACAGGCAAGACATATCCATAATGCTAGTAGCATGGCTAACCAAAAATGCAAAACCAGGATGTCACAATAGGAAGTTAGCCTTACACCAAGCAACCATACAGTCAAAAAATCAACATTCATGACATCCTATCAGCCCAGTCTTCATCATCTTTTATGACCTCACATAAAATAACTGCCGAATACATATAAAACTTCCGAACTACCATTAAATGATAGCACACATCAGCGTATTTATTTACACGGCTATAAGAAGCATAGTCGTTATAATTTTTTATTCCAGTTCGTTAAAAAGTTTCGCATCAAAACCTCTGTCGTTAAATATTGTTTTACAAGAACACTGGGTACACTGCGAGTCAAAGAAAGTAGGACTTTGGAAATAAATAAATATTCAAACGGGCGATTTTCAATCAATTTGAATCAACAGGAATCCAATCTATTCAAATTTTATTGAACAGCGAATGAAATAAATTGTTGCCATCCATGGTTTGGCGTAGTCGTTTTAAAGCTGTCGCTGCTCTGTAATGCGGCTAATGTTCCGGTTTCATTCCAACACACAACGAATAAATAAGTGATGTACACATACTTATTTCTAGTTATCTAATTTGGTACCGCAGCAATAGCGCATTTGACTGTTATGCATGAGATCTTAGGTTTGATTTTGCGCATAACAGCAAGAGGCTTAAAAATATTAAGCAACAAAATGTCGATGCAATACGCCCTTTTCAAGATACGTGTAGGTATTTTTGTATACTTGGTTTTAGTGTTTGTACAACTTTTCGTGAGATTAATGTCTGCTACATTTGATGGCTCCTTTTAAGAGAAAAATAAAAATACCTATGTATTGAGTAACGAGAGTATGTAGTATAAAAAATATATTCACATTGTTTTGCTGTTGCTCCAGTGTACGCTTTACTGAATCAAATATCCTTCGACATCTGTTCTCCCTTCGAACAAATAAAGCGTGGAAGTCGTGCTTGTGTACCCTTAAATTTGTACTTAAGTGTACTTCAAGACCAATCCACTTAAATATAATGGGCTATTTTTATCCGCCTACTTACAAAGTATAGCTATTTCTTATAACAATTTTTAGATTGGTAACTGAAAAATAGTTAGTTTACCTCATGATTGGAAAATTTGAGTAATTTTTGGAAGGTGAAATCTAAGACCCATCTCTCCTCCGTACATCGCCATCAGCCTTTGACCTTATTCTTTGTTTACATAGAACAGAGCTGCATCGTAATTTTTGCCCCTTACTTATGCCGTATGAAATCTGAAATGCATTTTTAGCGTACGAGATTCATTCCTCTTTCCTATACTAAGCTATCTTAAAGTAGGGTTTGCCATGGTACTTTAACAAATCAGTGATTCGGATGGTGATCCTTCCTCTGGGACTCCAATAACTACTTATTATTACTAGATGAGAAATAATTTTGTCATTGAAGTAAAAATATCACTTTGGACTTAGATAGGAACAGCTCCTTACATTTATATATATATTATATATATATAAATCTTCTGTGCGTGTGTTTGTAATTAAACTCCTCCTAAACGGATGGACCGATTTTGATGAAATTTTTTGTGTGTGTTCAAATGGATTCGAGAATGGTTAACATTTGTTTTTTTTTCGTGTTTACTAGACACCGTGTGTCGGGACAGCTAGTAATATATAATTTGGAACATAGTAAACTTCATTATCAAAACAACGGTTGCTAGTTTCTCGCAAAATTTTCATTGAGGCCTTTTCTTTGCTTGAACTGGAAACTTCAAATGATAGATATAACTGCCACTTATACAAATTCTGATATTATTTGATTAGACTAATTATACTATAAATACAATAATAATTTGATTAGAATAATAATCTATACTATAATATTATAAAGCTGAAGAGTTCGTTTGTTTGTTTGAACGCGTTAATATCAGGCACTACTGGTTCGATTTGGAAAATTTTTTTAGTGTTGGATAGCCTATTTATCGAGGAAGGCTATAAGCTATATAACATCACGCTACAACCCACGGGGGCGGCGCAGTAACGATAAACACGGGTGAAACCGCGGGAACATCTAGTATATCATAATACTGTACGGATGGCGTGGTGGTTTAGGGCGTATACACGTAGAACGCTGGCTACCATCGCCGATCTGCCAGCGCTTATCGGAGCCGATCGACTTAGACCACAGCTAGATAAAGAAAGTCGGCGACAGTCGGCGCTTATCGGCGCTGGTTCGGCACAAAGTTTAGAGAATGCCTGCGCCGACTACACGCGCGGACCGGTTCCGATAAGCGTTGATAGATCAGCGCCGGTAGCCAACGTTCTACGTGTATACGCCCTTCAGTGGTGGCCTCGCCACTGCCACTCCACCGAATGTTGTGGGTCAACAAATGGTTGTTCCGAGTCGGGGTGTTCTTTGTGTCCGTTTGAATGTTTGTAAAGTCCCCCGCAACACAGGAATTATTCCTAGAGCGGGAGATTTCTTATAAAAAAGGAAATAGTACATTATTTTTAAAAAGTTATGACTTAATCTGAATTGATCTTATTTTCATACAACAAAGGCATCGAATAAACTAAAGGGAACTCAACTTACCTTAGCCTATGATCAATTGATCACTTGCAATAGCAAGGCATCCGCCATCACTTTTGAGTAGTAGAGCTTCGCTGATATCAGCACGAATGGGTCGGCTCGACCGGGGAAGGACTACCCTCTCACAGAATATCGACATGAAATAGCAGTATTCCTACTGTTGTGTTTCGTTCGGTGAGTGAGAGTGCCGGAGGCCCAAGCACCCCCTTTCCCCCTTCCTGCTCCTTCTCCTTCCCACTTCCTTTCCTAAAGGGTCGGCAACGCGCAGGTGATGCCTCTGGTGCTGCAGGTGTCCATAGGCTACGGTGACCACTTACCATCAGGTGGGCCGTATGCTTGTTTGCAACCTTATAGTTGAATAAAAAAAATAAAAAACTAAATAATTGAGAACAGCGGGCTTTTCAAATACAAACACTTGTAACATTTTGACTAACACATATTCTTTGTTCACAGAATACCTTGGCCATATTGGACAAACTGGACATTGACAGTGAGAAACCCTCAGAGGAGGAAATCGCCAGACTCTTCGGCTATGAAGACGCGTACCTGGCTGGAGACCTGGGCATCTGGCAGAGAGTCAAGCCTAAAGTATGGGCGCTGTTTGACGAGCCAAGTAGTAAGGTGAGGAAAATAAACTATACTATTGTAAACATATAGTAAACATGATTTGTTTCAGTATTTATTGAGCGATAGGTAAGTTTTCGTTGTACATTTAATATTGAAACTTTGTAGATGCCGTGTCTGAATCCAAATCGGAGGATTTAGCTGTTCAACGGGCAGGCTACTGGATGATCACATTTTTCTTTTATTTGTTGAATGAATGGTGTAGTGGTTAGTGTAACCGACTGCCACGCCTGAGGTCGCGGGTTCGATTCCCGCACAAGTCAAACATATTTTGTGTGCATGCACATGGATGTTTGTCTTGGTCTGGGTGTTTCTATGTATAGTATGTATGTATTTACAAAAAAAGTATATACATATGTATATTTATCCATTGTCTAGTACCCATAGTACAAGCTCTGCTTAGTTTGGCTAGATGGTTTTGTGTGTATGTGATAGAATATATAAAACACTTTATTAAAGTTTCAAATTATTTTTGTTATCTTTATTATAATTATGATCACTATACGTCGTCATAACTTAGCGTATTGTAAACTTTTAATTTACATTAGGTGCTCTATGTAAACTAAAATGGTCAAACGTGATTATGTAAGTTCCTATGAAATTAGTTTTAAAGAGTTTTTACTATCAAGCTAGGTAGCGGTTGGGCTATGCATACTTATTACTAAAACTCACAGATGATTCACTTCCTTGTATGCCGCTAAGAGCAATAAAAAAATAAACATCATCTGACCGAGAAATAGATATTTTATTTAGCTTTAAGTATCTTGCATATTAGCCACAAATTAAGTGGTTATGGAAGTTATCTGATAACACTTATCTTTTCACTCGGTATAACGTATGTTACTCGGGAATAATATAATCCTCTAGTTAAGCAAAAACTTTTAAAATCATGTCTGTAGTTTATTACCTACATAATATATGAACACCCAAATTATACCTCGTCATTATAACAGTAAATATATCACAGCTATAGCAGTCTCCTCTGGAACGCCCATGACTCCTACGGTGGAGTCAAAAATATTTAGTATTTTTCCGCGACCAATCACAACGAGTTTTCTTGACTCCCACGTAAGGGGTCACGGACGCGCAACGGTAGCGTTTCTTTTTTTTGAGTCATGGGATATTCCGGAGGTTAAGACCTAGTCTGTTTAACGAGTAGACCTGTTTCGTATCCTTTGCATCAGAAATGCAACACAGTTCTGCCTATATCAGCTTAAAAGAATCGTTCCTGATGAAAAGCCCCCTCTTTGTATACGAAAATTAGTATAAAAAGAAAAGCTGCCTTGATTACTAAGTACATTTTTAGTAGTTGAAACACAAAGGCGGGTTAAATTTGAACTGCAGACCTAAAGGGAAGTTTACAAGAGCATCATTTGGCTCTGCAACTTGTTTTTACGCTTTTTGGACGACGTCGGTAAAGTGAAACGGGAGCTTTAAATATTTATTTTGGAGAGTCTTAAAGACGTTCTTACATTCCTGGAATATTACATACATTTACGGCAATATATTCTCGAAATAATAGACAGGGCTATAACGCTCACATTTTGCCATATTGTCAAATTATGATTTAATTGTCACGGTAGTAGGTATATCTATTGCTAATGAGAATTTCCTAGCCAGGAAAGCAATACTCTGTCCTATCCGAAAATTTAAACGACAAGGGCTTGTTACTTAAATCACGTACTTATCGCTTTTGTTTTTATATAACTAAGGTGGCAAACAAGCATACGGCCCACCTGATGGTAAGTGGTCACCGTAGCCTATGGACGCCTGCAACACCAAAGGCATCACTTACGCGTTGCCGACCCGTTAGGAAAGGCAGTGGGAAGGAGAAGGAGCGGGATGGGGGAAAGGAGGTGATTGGGCCTCTAGCACTCTGACTCACCGAACGAAACACAACAGTAGGAATACTGCTATTTCACGTCGATATAAATGCATGGGAAATGCCATCAGTACGTGGATAGGACAAAGTATTGCTTTCCTGGCTAGGAAATTCTCATTAGCAATAGATGTACCTAACGAAATAACATTACAATTAAGGAATGTTACTTTGTTGTACTCGCAAATATCACAGTAGGTATAATTGATCCACCTGGTAGATAAATAATACATAATATTATTATGAGAAAATCTCAATAAACCATTTCTGACCGTATCGGACACGGTCCGGCAAAAGGCTATTACCTATACCAATATAATAAAGCTGAAGAGTTTGTTTGTTTGTTTGTTTGAAAGCGCTAATCTCAGGAATTACAGGTTCGATTTGAAAAAGTTTTTTAGTGTTGGATAGCCTATTTATCGAGGAAGGCTATAGGCTATATAACATCACGCTACGATCCACGGGGGCGGCGCAGTAACGATAAACGCAGGTGAAACCGCGGGAACATCTAGTGAAGAATATGAGGAGTCTGAAGGAATAAAAAAATATTATAGCCAATGTGCTCTGCCATGTCTAGCCCGTATTTATAGTATCTCTCGCGTAATACAGGCTTAAGTCTATCACATATCTGAAAGCATTAGTAACCAAAAACCAAGCTAAGTAGAAACGCTAAAATCATTCCTAATATTAGCTTGACAGATTAACAGTCAATCTCCTTAATCCTTTTTCAAATGTAGTTAAGCAGCGGTGCTCAAAGTTTTTTCCTCACGTCCATTTATCGAGAGCAAATTAGGTGTGAAAGTAAGTGGCGTCTGTCGTGCGTTCAAGAGTCTTTCAAACTTTGACAAGGACAGGTGGGGGCTTTTAAATTGACATACAGGTGTTTATGGACGCTGTATACTTGTATATGGGAGTTCTCGAAGTAATTATGTATGGAGAAGACGGATATATTTTGTCGAACATAATTTTAGTCAATTTAGATCGATAAGTTGGCTTGGAATAAAAGAAAATCGGACTAATTCAAAGGGAATATTAGTTCATCGCATCAATCCGCTTGTGACCATGGTCAGTGCAACCTGGCCGAAATGTCAAGCCTTTCAAAAAGGTATTTAAGTATTAAGTACTAAGCATGACGATTTAAAAGAGTGGCCGTGAGTTTCTTGCAGGTTTCTTCTCATAGGCTCTACCCTTTGCCTGAACCTAGCAACTAACCTAAATGTAGCTTCAGTAACTTAGTAAACTCACTAACCTATATACTTTGACGTTCATAAGTGTTACTTTGTGACCTAAATGAATAAATTATTTTTGACTTTGACTTTGACTTTGACTTTGACATGGTGGCATTAATAGCCGTTTGCATTTATATAAGTCATGCAAGGTGACAGTATAAACTTGATTATAGTAATATTAGCCTTTACGATAGACAAAGTCTTACCCGGACCGTGATCGCGATAACACACGTGCAGTCATATTTTATTATAAATAAAAAATTAAATTCATTCGTAAAATAAAAATTCAATTCATTTCCTGGAATTCCGCGCGCACCTGCATCGCTACGTCAGTCATATTTTATTATAAATAAAAAATTAAATTAATTCGTAAAATAAAAATTAAATTAATTTCCTGGAATTCCGCGCGCACCTGCATCGCTACGTCATTGTGCACGTGCAACTATAACGCTTGCAAAACTATCTTGCTAAAAACTATCAAGCGATCTTGCTAAAAGTTTTATTTTAATTAAAAATATAATTAAGTGATTATTGTGGTGAACTGTTTATAAACTAAAACATTGATGTGTAACCGTCGGGTGTGCATGTTATCTATGTGATCATAAACAAACTTTGGACGAAATTCCGGTGTGAACAGTACGTAAGTTTTTCAAAATTTATAAAGTTAAAATAAAGCATTAACTATAAACTAGTGAATAACAGAGTTGTGATAGCAATAATGAACAAGTATCCTGGAATTTGTGATATAAATCAGTGCTTTGTAGCAGTGTTGTGAAACAACATAAAAATATCGTTTTTTTTCCTAATACTTGAATGACCGAGAGTTGAATTGACCAATCACCGCATTTCTTTGCTGGACAAATATAGACACCTAGTGACATCTATTGGACGCCGTCAAAACTGCCTGTCAATCGATCAACGATGTCTAAGATTGGAAGTGATACCAACATCGGCCACAAGAGGGCAATACTTGTTACATGTAATAAATGCAAACGTCGAGTCGATTTTAAAAACACAATTGTTTGCACCTTATGCAAAAACAATTTTGAATTTTCATGTGTTGGCAATCCAGACAAGACTAAAAAATGGCAATGCCAATCATGTGACAAACGAAATTCTGGTCAAGCTTTATTAACTACTGAGGTGAGCAATGTAACTTTGAGAAAGAAGCTACACAAAATATGCGATAATGTAGTTATATCGTCTAATAGTGCGCAAGAGGTCACACAACTGTCTATTTCAAGGAGCACAGAAACAGAAAAAGGAAACTCTGACATTTTCTATGACGATCTAACTACTGAAGATACCTTATTATCAAAAAGTATGGATTACACAATGACGGAAGCTGTCACTATCCAAGACATGAGAGACATCATAGAACAACTACGAATGGACCTGGCCACTACACAAAACGAATTTGATAACATTATTCTAGACAATAACGACCTCCGTTCACAAGTGTCCAACCTTACCAAAGAAAATAACACATTAAAGGGTTTCTTATCCAAAACACCGCCAAAGGAAAGTAAATTTAGTAACAAAAAGAAAATTAAAGGTTCTCTACAATATTCAGATCTAAATATAATAGCCACACCGCCCAGGACATTCATCGAAAACAAGGTAGATGAACTTTCTGGCAGGAACATTTTAACCCTCGAGCAGAATCTTAAAGATCTGGAGCTACATCTGAAGTCAGCCAAGAATGAAATAGAGGACCTTAATCATCAAATTAGTACCCTCCAAAAGGCATTACAATCTCAAAAATATGAAAAATCTTCACTACTTCGTCATACTAGTAACATAGACTCAGAAATTGATCTTAGTGAGAGACCTAAATTGTGTATCCTGACTAACAGCTCATCCTGGGGTACGCTGGCAGCCGTTGATGCTACGTTTAGTAACCAGTTTGACTACATCCGCTATTTATCGCCAAATAGTAGTATTAAGTATCTACTTCAAAATATTGATAAAAAATTGCATGGATATAATATGAGGGACTATTGTATTGTTATGCTTGGGGAAAAAGATTTTAAGACCACATGTAATTTTAATGAATTGGTAAAAACTATCAGGGAAGCATTACAGCATATTTCTCACACAAATATAATTCTATGTACTCCTATATACATATGTGGTTATCCAATTTATAATTATAAAATAGAACTATTTAATAATCTACTGTATTCAGATTTACAAATTAATAATTATGCATACTTTTATGATTCCAATGTTGTTACTTCACTAGATATGTTTTCTTTTAAAACTGGAAAAATCAATAAAATGGGAATACAATACATTTACAAAAATATATTAGATAATATAAATATTGATTATAGTTACTATGGTTACCTATTAATCACTCCTAGGAAAACTAACCCTGAAATAAAACCAAGTAAGTTTTTTCTCGTACCGAGCAGCCCACAAAAGAAAGAATAAAAGTAATAATAAAAAACGACCTAAAAAATTATTACTGTACTATCAAAATGTACGAGGTCTACGCACTAAAACTGTAAATTTTTATAATAATATTTCTTCAATATCAAGTGATCTTGTTATCCTTACTGAAACTTTTCTCAATGATTCTGTATATGACTCGGAACTGTTCCCTCCCGAGTATATTGTACTAAGAAAGGACCGTGTAGGTAATGTTGGATGGGGCGGAGTTCTCTTAGCTGTTAGGAATAGTTATACTGTTAAAAGAATTACGAACGTAGATGGTTTAACTGATGATAAAGAATTGTTATTTACTATTTTAAAGTCTAAAAATATTCAGTTGTTAGTTTGTGTTGCATATTTACCTCCCAACTACAGTGACAAGCAATATCTTGATGTATTATCCTGTATAGAAAATGCCATTAGTACATATTCGGACTGTAAATCCTTGATCGTAGGTGATTTCAACTTGAAGTCTTGTAATAAATCAGTCCAGACACAGTTTCATGATTTCTTAAGCTACTGCAAGCTGCAGCAATGTAATGACGTTTTCAATAAATATGGATGCATCTTGGATCTGGTATTGACAAGTCTAGACCCCGGAAGTTGCACTGTATCATCTGAAGTGGAGCCATTGGTACCTATTGATGCTTATCACCCTCAGTTAGAGATTGTGCTGACACTACCTTCTAAAGTTGTAATTGACAAACCGCCTGGTCAGAACCTATGCACAGAGTGGAACTTTCGCAAAGCCGATTTCTGCGGCTTGTACACTGATATAAGAGACTTAGACTGGACGGACCTAATGCACCAACAGGACGTTAACATAGCTGTTGATACCTTGTATAATAAACTTAATACAGTTATAAGCAGACGAGTTCCCTATAAAAAAATAACTACCAATGATAAATATATATATCCAAAATGGTATACTACAGAAATCATAAATTACATAAAACTTAAACATTTCAATTTAAAAATGTTTAAAAGTCGTGGCCTAGAATTTAATAAAGAACTATTTAAATATTATAGAACCAAAGTAAAAGAACTTTTAAATATAGCATTTAGAAATTACATGATAAAAGTAGAAAATAATATAGCACTCGACCCTTCAAATTTTTGGAAATACGTTAAAGACAAAAGAAAGAATAGGCAACAAAGTAAAGAATTTATATATAATAGCAGAACTATAGAAGGGCAAGAGGCTATTGATGCATTTGCCCAGTATTTCAGCTCAGTTTTTCAACCTGACACTCCGTTGTTAAATGCAGAGGCAGCAGAGCGCGATGCAATGTACACAAATGTCAGTATTAATACTATTAAAGCTTCAGATCTACGATGGGCGATAGGTCATCTGAAGGCATCAGCAGCCTATGGCCCCGATAACATACCGGCTTTTTTAGTGAAAGACTGTATGTTAGTTTTAGAGGACCCGTTACTGCATCTCTACAATCTTTCACTTCAACAATGTCTCTACCCCAGTGCATGGAAAGTGTCCAGGGTAACTCCTGTACCTAAATGTGGTTCGTCTGCTGATATAACTAACTTCAGGCCTATTGCAATATTATCAGTATTTGCCAAGGTGTTTGAATCCATAATAAATAAATCCATTTATAAGCAAATAGGCAGACTGCTTAATAACTCTCAACATGGATTCCGGGTTGATCGCTCAACTTTGACGAATCATATACAGTTTGTGGACTACGTAAGCACGCGGGTTAAGTCGGGGTGTCAGGTTGACGCAGCGTATTTTGATTTTAAAAAGGCGTTTGATCTTGTTGATAACGATGTTCTTTTAGTGAAATTCGCAGAACTAGGATTCTCAACACCACTTTTAAAATTTATGGCAGATTATCTTAGGGACCGTAAGCAATTCGTCAAGCTTGGAGGTTATAGATCTCAAGAATATTACACACGCTCGGGTGTAAGTCAAGGTAGTACGCTCGGTCCAACTCAATTTTTAATTATGATTAACGATCTACCCCGTACTATCTCAACGGCAAAATGCTTAATGTTTGCTGATGATTTAAAACTTTACCATGCGGTGAGCGGGCCTGAAGACTGTGTAGCACTACAACGTGATATAAACGCAGTGGCTGAATGGGGTGTAAAAAACAAATTGACCTTTAACATCTCAAAATGTAAAACTATAACTTTTTCTCGGTCACGCATTCCAATCACAACGACATACCAGCTATCGGGTACTCCATTAGAGCGTGTCTCTGCAATTCGCGATCTAGGCTTAATCATGGATACTCATTTAAATTTTCATGAACATATAACTAAAACATGTAAGGAAGCGAGTAAAAGCCTAGGTTTCATTATTAGAACTTCTTACCACTTTAAAAATATTCAGGTGATAAAACTCCTCTACAATGCTTACGTGCGGAGTAAGTTAGAGTATAACGCCATAATATGGAGTCCCCGAGAGACCTTGTATAAAATGTTAGTGGAAAGAATCCAACGCAAGTTCGCCAGATATTTGTACAAACGCCAGTATGGATATTACCCCTTTTTATACCCGTCAACATTTGTAACAGGCATGGTCGGGATAGATACTTTACAGTGCAGACGGGAACTCATGCATATCATTCATTATTATTTTTTGATAACTGACAAAATAGATAACCCAGAAGTTCGTGAGTCCATACATTTCTATGTACCGGACCACTACACGCGAGGTATTGGTAGGCGGCAGCACAATCTTCTCTCCTGTCCCCCAACGTGGCGCTCCCCACACGCAGATAACAGCCCCACTTCCAGAGCCGTTAAATTAATAAATAGTTTTCTCAAGGCCAATCCAGAAGCAGATATATTCTTTGACAAACCTAGCATAATTTATAAAAACGTGTTCCTTTACTTAGATAAAATAATTAGATAATATATAGGTATGATACTCAATAGATATTATAATAGTAGCCTTTAATTTAAATATTGTAAGTTAATGTAAAACTGTTCTTTGTATGTTATAAGTAAATTTTAATTTAATTTTTTATTTTATTTTGTATATTTTGTATAGAAATAGTATAGATATAAGCGAATTGGATAACTCTGTAAGCTTATATTTTTATGAATAAATGAATATGAATATGAATAAAGAACGAAAACCATAATAGACAATCACAATAGTTAAAACTAGATGCGCCTGCGACTTCACCCGCGTTTATAGTTATTGCGCCGCCCCCATGGGTCGTAGCGTAGTGTTATATAGTCTATAACCTTCTTCGATAAATATCTATCGAACATTAAAAGAATTTTTCAATTCGAAATAGTAGTTCCCGAGATTAGCGCGTTCAACCAAAAAAAACAAACAAACAAACTCTTCAGCTTTATAATATTAGTATAGATTAGTTTATATGAGAAGGTTGTACTGTTAAATTGCCACACCACCTCGAAAGCGTTTTTAACCTTTGACTTCTCAAAGTTATTAATTAATTCTCGCTCAAAACTTCTTGCGAAAATCCGTTTTAGTGTTCTATAATGTTCTTGATTATGTTTTTGTCGGATTTATAAATATTAAAAAGTTTTAGAATCGAATATTTGAGCAGCTATGCAACTCTTTGTTTTAATTTTAGTCGCAATACGTGAAACGTCTCAGAATAATAAATCACTCAAACAATTAAAATAAACTGAATCATACTAGACTCACGGACCGTTGAACAATCATTGAAACTAAGCAATTTATATCACGTTTGATGTATTAAACTTACGTTTGTTTGTTCGGTTAGGGTTTCAGTTTCTCTAAACGTTTGTAGCTTCACAGAAACTCGTTTGTAAAAGTGAGTAGACAATTATTTTAATTTATGTTACAACTAGCTGTTACCTGCGACTTTGTCCGCGTAGATTTTAACTAAAAAGTGTTTGTCTCCGCGGAACCCTATTTTTTTCTAAAATTAAAGTAGCCTATGTTACTCCTTATAACATCAGCTATCAGTCAGTGAAATTCTCGCAAAATCGGTTCAACCGTTTCTGAGATTACCCGGAACAAACAGACAGATAGACAGACAAAAATTTTAAAAATAGATGTTTTCGTAATTCGTCCAAAATTATTCCCTAACCGTTCCAAAATATCAAAAATGCACAACGCTAATATTCAAGTTTTCACTTCTGCCGGCACTCCCGGAGTGCAACCCGTTGTTATTTTTATTCTAATACTGAGTATGGCAAAATGTTAATGATATGAACGTCTTTTCATTTAATGAACATCCATTTTATATGTTTAACACTAGGCTGCGCACGTCAGAGTTGGTAGTTATTTTGATAGGTTCTAAAATCTAACTAAGCTGTAGCAATATTCACAAATACATTTGAATTTCTATGTATAGACCACAATTTATCTAAGTACGCAGAGAAGGTATCGATTGTGCACAATTGTATTCGAATATAATTTTAATGTAATTGTGCATGTAATTATTAAGCTACTAGCTTGTGCCCGCAGCTTCGCTCGCGTTAATTTAGAATTTGACAATCACTTCGGGTTGTACTCTGCTTGTAATAATATAATTCAATCATGATTCGAAAGACACGTGGCGCCATCTATTATCATAAGAACGTTATTATAGTTTTCCTCGGGAACAGCAATTTTTCAGAACGAAAGGTAGCCTATGTCCGTTTCTGTACACCTGTCAACGTATATGCAAAATTTCAGGATGATCGGTTCAGTGGTTTAGGCGTGAAAAGGTAACAAACAAACAAACTCATTTTCGCTTTTATAATATTAGTTAGGATTAGGATAGGATGATAGAACAATAAGGTCCTCCAGACCGCATTTTGGCCACGGCGGCCTTTCTTAACGGGACTAGTCTGTGTAGATTACGCATGAGATATTTTAGTGTGCGCGCAAATAAAACTGCACTTTGTTCCTTAGCTCTCATAATCTGACGGGAGGGTAATCCGACACGACTAAAGAGAGGCTTTAAGTGCTTTCCGAGGCACGGGTTGGGGAACACCACCAACCTTCTAACTCTGTAGCTACTGCTAACTTCTCAGAAAAACTAAATAACTTTTTGCTGGCCCGATCTGGAATTCGAACCCGGGACCTCATGCACAGCAGTCGCATACACTACCGCTGCCACCGAGGCAGTTTACTGTTATTATATATAATGATTTTTTTTACTCCTGTAAACCTGTGTCGCGTTGGATTTTACAAACATTCAAATAACGGATACAAAGATCACCCAAACTCGGAACATCCATTTGTGCTCACACAAAGATTTGTCTCGTTTGGGATTCGAACCCACAACACTTGGCGGAGTGGCAGTGGCGAGACGACCACTTCGCCATTCGTGAAGAAGAATCAGACGGTCATATAACGTTCTACTCGCATGTGAATGCTTCTTTATTCTAAACATGGTGGACTTAAAGTGGGCCGTCTAGTATTCAACTGCAGCTCGTTAGAACGAAGCGAAGTCTTTATAAAGGAAATTGACTGATGCACTGCATATTGCATTCTGTTTTTGAAATTCGAAGGCGAGGTTCACTTTTAAACGGTATATTGCCGTTTATGGAACGAATAATCAGTTGTGAACGATATACGTACTTACTTTGATATTTACTGCTAGCTTTTTCCCGCGGCTTCGCTTGCATAAAAGTAGATTAGGTTAGGTTATTCGCAAATTGAATATTAATATTTATTTGAACAAAAAATTACTTACTAACAAAATAATTACAAAATAGTAAAACTATAATTTTATGCCAGAAATCTATTTTTCTCAACAAAACGTAACTAGAGTCCGCGATTACTCTTCGTCTTCTTTTTCTTTCCGTGTGGTTAGTTGCCAACCTGTTGTCAAGAGTTGTTCAAGCCGCCTGTAGGCCTCTGACGTGGCTTAACGACTGCTGTCACTTTGACAGCAAACGGGACTGACTTTTTACGTGCCCTCCGAAGCACGGAAACGCTCAGATGAAGTACCACTAAGCGGCCACCCATGTAGAGACTGACCGCAACCAATGTTGCTTAACCTCGCTAATTGCTTACCGATCAGTGAGTGCAACTGGCTATGTAGTGGTATCATGTCTCTTATAAAGTAAACAGCATATTGTATATTTTATTTTATTGAACAGTAAAAAGTAATACAGAGTAGAATAAAGTATAATTCTGTTTTTTAAAGTGTGGTTGATGGCAGCCCTAGCCACATCAGCTGGTTCATTCTGTGTGTGATCACAAACACTTAGTTCCAATACTTGTAACAAAATAATGAACGAAATAATTCAAAACCATCGTTAGTCATTCACTCTATACAGTGAATGTAGTTTATTAGCTTAAGGTAAATCATACCCTCGTAATTGCTGTTATTCGAAAGCCTATCAAAGTTTGTTTAATTCATTCCTATTCAGAATAATCTCTTTGTTAAATTTAGGGATGTCGAGTTGCGTTCTATATTTTAAGAAATACTTAAGTCATTGAATGCTATATTTGGAGATAATTCTTTTTATCTTTTATTTACTAGAAATTGTCTGCGACTTTGCTCACGTTAAAAAGTAGCAACCTTCTTAGGCTAAGTCATTTTTAATTTTAAAATGGTTAATTTTGTTTATTAGAATATTATTATATGGCAAAATAAGCGTGAGAGCAGAATAAATGCTGTAGAAATGAGAGCGCTAAGAAGCATATGTGGTGTGACTCTGAAAGATAGAATAAGGAGTAGTGTGATTAGATAGAGATGCGGCATGAAAGTGTATATAGTGACAAAAATAGAAAGTGAATAATAATAATATATAATATAATATAATATTCTACCACATACACACAACACCATCTAGCCCAAACTAAGCAGAGCTTGTACTATGGGTACTAGACAATGGATAAACATACATATATACTATTTTTTTTTTGTAAATGCATACATATTATACATAGAAACACCCAGACCAAGACAAACATTCATGTTCATGCACACAAATGTTTGACTTGTGCGGGAATCGAACCCGCGACCTCAGGCGTGGCAATCGGTTACACTAACCACTACGCCATATAGTGACAAGAATAAAAAAGGGTATCTTAAGCTGGTTTGGGCATGTAGAAATAATGGAAGGGGAAAGACTGACTAAGAAAGTTTATAAGGCTAGTGTGAATGGAACAGTCGCAAGAGGAAAACCTAGGCGAACGTTTCTCGACCAGATCGGAGGCGTTCTGGACAAAGGCCAGGTTAAGAGCACCTTGAACCGACGGGTGTGTATGAGGAATGTGATGAAAGTGAATGAAGCCAGACAAGTGTGTCAGGATCGTAGCAAATGGAAATCCGTAGTCTCTGCCTATCCCTCTGAGAAACAGGCGTGAATCTATGTATATATGTATGTATGTAGAATATTATTACATTTGAACTATTATCCCTCGATAAAAATTACTGGGATAAAAAGTTTTGTGTTACCAGGACATAGTCTAAGTGGAACAATATAAATATGTAGTATTATAATATTATCTTTGGTAATAAAATTAAATACTGTTTGTATCTATATTTTACTTAACTGAAAATGTAGCCTATAATCATGTCACAAATAATGTTTTATGTGACAATATTGCTACCTATAATTATTTATTATTACACATTGTTTAATATTTTATTTTAATTGATTCTATTAAGAATATTAAGATTGTATTAAGAAATGTTGGTGATACAAAATAAGTAAAGTATTAAAATAAATAAGGAATTATGTTTACAACGAACTTTCAATCAACGTTTCTCATGTCTGTGTTTACGTAACAGTTCATTAACTATGCTAAATTTGAATCGTTTACATCGTATTGTCAATGAGAAAAACGTTTGTGACAGACAGAAAGACTAACTGATAGACAAGTTAAGACGATACCATAAACTTACCATTATTGAAGTTGAGTATGGAGCACTTAAAATTCAACGACATGACTAAAGATGCTCAGTATAGACAATGTCCAATTAAAAACATTAAATTGGTGATACCAGTAAAACACCCACTTTTATCCACTGTACAGTCGTCTCATAGACATCATAATATTATCTATATAGATAATATATATCAGATAATAAAATTGTAATTTTTCGATGTCTATACATCCTAATCTTAATCCTAACTTCCTAACTAATATTATAAAAGCGAAAATGAGTTTATTTTTTGTTTGTTTGTTACCTTTTCACGCCTAAACCACTGAACCGATCATCCTGAAATTTTGCATATACGTTGACAGGTGTACAGAAACGGACATAGGCTACCTTTCATCCCGAAAAATATTACTGTTCCCGAGAAAAACAATAACAATGTATGATAATAGATGGCGCCACATGTCTTTCGAATCATGATTGAATTATATTGTTACAAGCAGAGTACAACCCGAATTGATAGTCAAATTCTAAATTAACGCAAGCGAAGCTGCGGGCAAACGCTAGTAGTAAATATTTAAGAAAAATATGTCCTCCTGTCTGCCTATATGTTTGCAGGCGCTTTATGCTAAATCTTCTATATGAAATTGGAGGCCTAAATTAAAATCTTGTGTATGTTTCATATTAGCTTAGATGTCTAGCATTATGTTTGTAGATCAGCTTCTTCTTACATCCAAAGAAGACACTTATGGATGTCCAAAATTTTCAAGTGAAAGCTTCTTTAGGCGCGTTGAGCACTTCTTGGGTGAACAAAAATCATGAAACTCGCGGCGTCGGTTTGCACGCTTTATTTTTTGAATAGATCGATATTTAAAGGGATTTAGCCAATACATTTAAACTGATAATACAAAAGCTATCTTTGGTATTTATTCTATTTATAAAAAATAGGTGAACATTTTATAACTGTGTATATTTATATTTTATATTATAAAATTTCAGATATACAGATGCTGCTTTGCTTGCAATAAATATGTATTTTCTTCCAACTAGGACGCCTACTTCAGACCAGTTCCTGCGCCTTGCATAACCTGTGTGTATGTATGTCTGTACGTTACACTGCTCTGTGTTGTATTTTTAATTTCGTTTAATTTGTTCCATGCTGCTGTTGGATAGACAAGCAACAATCACCAGGTGCTTATAAAATTATATATTTATTTATTATTGGCATGCTATTTTTATCGCCTGTAAACTTTATATAGTAAACATGGTTAAAAGTATACAGTACAGTACCTAACGAAAGGCGTTCCCTTAAACTTAATATTATGGCGTGCGTAGATCCTAAAAAAATATTCCCATAAAAAACTTCAAAAATATTCAATAAAAAATTATAAACAGACACGAACAATGAACACTCTTTGCATACGCACAAAAGTACCAATGCGAAACGGGAACGTCGCTTTTTACTTAGTTATGAATTTTTAATTAAAATGACTTTTTAATTAGTTTTACATTTAATTTATTTTTCATGCTTGAATTTTTTCATGCTTATTTTTCTATGAAAATATGTTCATTTGCATGTATTAATGATGTATAAATGCTTTAAAGGAACGCCTTTCGTTATTTTACTTACTGTATATACCGTAAATATGTGACAAATTCTTATGTCACATAATTATTTTTAATGTTTGTGAAATGCTTTTATTATATTTTCAAAATTTTCACTAACGCTTAACGTGTATAGTATTTGTGCTTTTCATTCGTAAATTTCGGTTGATTGAGGATGTAATTCACAGACATCTCATCGATCGATGAGGATGGGGCGAGGTCATTTAAGTAATTCCAGTCTGTCTATATCCAAGCAGAAGTTTCTTATTCTGTCTAAGCTTAATTTCTGTGCTTTATATTTTAATTACTAAAGTGCATAACGTTAATATTTATGATGCGTGATAAAAGTGTGCACAAAATATTTAATATAAAACTGAGAGATCTGGTCATCTTTCTGCCTTGGCACAATTTACCAAGATAAAGACATAACACGACTATTCTGCGTGCTTATTCCAATCTTAGTAGATCCTGTCCTTTAGTTTCATATGTAAGTATTTATATTTAATGGTATTTACATAACGATGCCCAAAATTTGTAGTCGGTGCGTGCTACATGCGCAAGTTAACAAAGCAGCCTACATGCGCAGACGGCTTGCATCATGTGCTGGAACTGTTAGCCTTACATCAAAGTGTATAACTATGTATGTATGTACTTTGTCATATTGAATATGAAGGGTAAAATAAAGAATACTAATAATCTTTTACCATTGTCCTTTATACACCACACTTAAAAACTTCTGTATTTTTTTTTTGGAATACCTACATATTTCATAAAACACTTTTATCGAGTTTAAAATTGCATGCGCATCCCGTACGACACTCACCCTCGCAATGTATCGTTTGGTAATGCTGTTTGCTTTCTTTTGCGACCGCGACTAGTCTTAAGTCTTAGTCGCGTGATTAGAGCAACCAATTATAAGTAGTAAAACTAGTACATTAATATATTTTCTGTATATTTTTACATAATATTATATTGTTTATTTCTTATCCTGACGTTAGGGTCAGACTAAGAAATATATAATTAGTTATATATTTCCATTATATTAAGCTTATTCAATTATTAACTATCTTGCTAATTAAACATGAACTCGCAATGACGCATTATAATTAATACGTAATTAAGGTTTAAGATATTCAATGAACAGATGGTAATTATTCATGTGTGAATAGATATTAAGCTAATTGATTATTATAATTATTATCGTGCATCTTCGCTCCTCTCATTCAATAGTAATTATTATAGGCCATTGGGGCTGTAGCCTACTTTACTGGATATACATTTAAAAAATGAAAACAATACTTAACAAACATTTATTCACACTTAGATTAATCTAGAGAGCAGCGTTAGCTCAGTGGGGAGACCAACAGACTACAATGCAGAAGGTCTAGGGTTCGAACCCACGTCGCGCACCTCTGACTTTCGGAAGACCTTTCGAAATAATGTGCGTATTGATTGACAATTGAAGACGTTGGAACCAGAGTGATCTAGGGCACAACAGTGTGTTTTTGAGAAAATTAAGGAAACGCGTTAGGCGTTGCTGTTAGAAATCTATGAGCATTTTATTATTATATTTTAGTTAAATGTACTTCTGATAAGCTTTAAATAAAAAAGGTACAAGTTTTATTAGTATATTTTTTTTAATAACGCGAAAATTCTTAATTCTACTTAATAAAATCACTTGCATCACTATGGCAGTTCACAAATTTGAAAAATGTTTTAATAATGTAGGTATTTACTTTGATATCATTAGAAAAAACACATCTTAATCATCACCTAACACAGCAGGCAGTAAGTTATCATTATCTAGTGCGTCCTGATTGCCTCTTTTTCTAGGAACATGTCAAGTAAAACCGATGATGGATGGGAGGAACGAAATTTAGAATTTTTCTTATATCTTGCATTTTTTTATATGATATTAGTCTAATTTTGGGGGCTTTTTCCGGTATATAATTCTTTAGGTTTAAAATGAAAGTTTCGGAATCCATATTATTTGGTTTCAAATCAACCGTTTCATATGTTTCCATGTAATCAACATTGTAACTGATTAAACGTGAATTTTTACAAAATGTTAACTTTCGCATTTTAGAAATTTTTGCGCCTTCTCTTAATACAATCTGATAATCTTTGAACAGACCTTTGAGGCTTTCAAAGTCAAGAAACTTATTTTTAATATCTCGCACTGTAAAAGGTTTAAGCTTTCTGCAGTCACGGACGAGCTTCATCCAATCCTCTGGTGTATACTTAGATATCAATCTTCTTCTTTTGTTCTCGACTTATAAAAGAGAAGTCGGTGTCGTTAGGCAGGTAAGTATGGTCATTGACGAGATAGTGCATGGTGATCGTTTCTAGATATGGCGATTTATTAACCAGAAACATCATAAAGTGCAAAACATTACAGTTTCTGTTTTGACCGGAGCAACAGTCACTAAAACACACAGGGATTTGACGGTATCTGGCACGGAATCTTCTAGAAAGTAGTGCAGTGAGGACATAATTTCTTGAGAGCCTCTAGCCTTACAATGCTCTGGTCACATATTCATAATGACTTTTTCTCCTTCCTTTGCATAAGCATGAATCCCAAAGTTAAGCATTTGCAGTTGCCTTAAATAATAAAACTCTCCAGTGTTCAAATAAGGAAGAGGCAGGGTTCGTTCCAGATCAAAAGTAGCTACTAGTAAAGATTCGTCAGATTTTATTTTACCTTTACAGTCGTTTAATATGTTTCGTACTTCACCTGCAAGTTTAATATGTTTATCGTTTTGCACTCTTATATATACCTATGCATTTTTAGATTTTTGTTAGTTTTTCGTCATTATGTAAATAATTATGTTAAAATATCAAAATAAAGTTACGATACGAAATAAAAACGAAGTATATAACATATACACGATTACTGTATTGTTTCGTTATTTCACTTAGATCACTATGGTTCTAACGACGTCAATTATCGCCTGCTCCGTGCCTCGGAAACCACGTTAAGCCGTCGATCCCGGCTGCCATGAACATCTATGGCAGTCGTTATTGGGAGAGTGTCGACACAAAAGATCCCACTGGGTCGAAGTGTCGCCGGTCTGTACTGACTGGCTCCCACATAAGATAAGTAGATTAATCTAGAAACCCAATTACCGCATTACATACTTAATGTAATGGTAGGTACTAGGTAACAGGTCTTACTCGCAAAAAAGTATTTAAAAGGTAATTTATTTATTTATTTAGATCGCCAACAAATGCAACACATTTCTTACATCTAAATAATAATTTACAGACATGCCTTATGCTCATTCACTTACAGGCATCCACGTCTAGGAAATAAATAAATACCTATTGATTGCCTGACGTTTTCGACCGACTTGCATCGATATCCCCGATATCCTGTTAGGATTATACATTAACCTCACCATAAAACAGTTTTAGGCTTTAATTCTCCAATTCCCAGACTTTGCAGGCTTCATAACCTATTTGCCCACCAGATTCATATATTTGGCATTCTGTTTCTGGATTCAAGCACTAAGTCTATCAAATAACTAACTGAATTTTTATAATTACGATTATAATAATAAAGTAACTGTTAATGTTTAATGAGTACATATAATATGCAATATTGTATGTACTTACTCACTAGACATAGTTTCTTACCTATCCGTGTTTAGTTTGTGAATGTTGTTTTTACCGCTTGATTTTGTATGCTCAGACGCTCAGTTTTTCTGTTAAGAAATCTCAATACGAGCCTGGAGGTAGGAAGTTGGCGGTGTTAGACACCCTCGTGCCTCGGAAAGCACGTAAAGCCGTTGGTCCTGCGCCTGATGTCTCTCCGGTCGTGTCGGATTATTCGTCCCATCGGATCATGAGAGTTAGGGATCAGAGAGCGCACTCGTGTTTGCGCACATACTTTTGCACTATAATATTTCCTGCGCCGATGGCCAGTCTCCGTTAAGATTGGCCGCCGTGACCGAAATTCGGTCTGTAGGACATTATTATTATTACAGTGGCCTAATAGATGACAGTGCCATCACCACTTCTAAAAAGCTACATGAATGTAAATTCATTGCTGTCAATGTAAAACGCGACAGCCCTAACATTTGCCTATGTAATATTTAACCAAATCGGATTTAAATAATTTATCGGTTTTAATAAATCCTTTGAATAATAAAATTTACGTTAACATCGCCGTAGCTAGAAATATACTTGGGTTTTATTTCGTTTATTTGTTGACTAGTTACCGCTCGCGGGTTCATCCGCTTAAATCCTACCGGAACGGAACACATAGGATATATTTTATCCAGGATCCATGTTCATGTGTGTGTCAATTTTCATCCAAATCCATTTAGCGGATGACATATAATGGAGTATAAAGTCTTTCAGACCGAATTATGGCCATAACGGCAATTCTTAAAGGAGACTGACCATCTGTGCAGGAGATATAACAAGAGACAAGTGTGCGCAAACACAAGTGCACTCTCTATTCCTCTTATAGTCTTGTGGGAAGGTCCAACTTGACCGGAGAGAGATTAGGTGCAAGACCATACCAAAGACTTTACGTCGTTTTCGAGGCCAGGGGTACACCGCCAAATTTTGGCTTCGGGATTGGGAATAATTTTTTATTTTTTATTAATTTATATTTAATACGTGAAGCAAAAACTTTGTAACCCTTTTTAAGAAAATTGCGCGGGCGGAGGAGTATGAAATTTGGCACAGTTAAAGTTTATATGGAGAAGGAGGGGCGAATCCTAATATATATATAAAATATGCATTAGAAACACGTTAAATTAATGAAAAAACACTACACGCACACAACCATGCATTTGACACACACAGTCGAAGCGCGTAACTATGGTTACATATATTAATATAATTAATGACATATAATATTTTACAGGCAAACTTTGGTCGAATTTCGAGTACTAGGCGACCGCTAGTATGATTTAATTATATGAGTATAAAACATCCAAACCTCTTTCCAGACGAATTCGAATTTATAACATTTTTATTTATAAAAATTTAAAAAGAAATAGTCTTTTTCAATTTATAAAAAGAAATAGCTTGGAACTAAAATTACTCTTGATCAAAGGCTTCTTAATTAGTGTGTGTATTCTATCTTTATTTACATTGAATATACTTTAAGACCCGGTCTTTGAAATTATCCTTGATTGTTAAGTCTGTCTACATTCAAGTTAATACGAAATTATAGCATAATTATTACTAGTAAATTAGTGACCTAATTACCTTTAGATGTCTGTGCTTATTCAATATGTTGAGTAAAACAGTAGACAAGAGCTCTCTTATGAATACTAGTGTAAAACTGGAATCAAATCGTACAGTACTAGTTTTTGTTAGAGCAGTGAAGCTAAAAGAAACAGCATCTGGTCAGAAAATCTCTGTTCAGTCGCAAAGAGTTTGGCAGTGATTAATGAGCTCGCCTGTTTTAGTTTTTGCTAGTTTTCTGATTGGCGCGTTGATTTTGTGACGCAGGCTTAAGGAGGTCGTGTATTGTTAATTGGCCGTGCCTGAATCTTTTTTACCCGACTACGGCGAAGTCAAAAGGAAGGGTAATGATTTTGGCAGTCTGGGTATGTATGTTTGTATGTTCCACCGTAGCGCCAAACTACTGAACCGATTTTAATGAAAGAGGTGTCAATAGATTCGTAATAATGGCCCTAGTGACATAGGCTATATCAATTTTAAATTCGTTCTTTTTAGATCCCTTTTTTAAGTAGTCGGGTTTGTCGGCCTCGATGTGGCTAGTGGTTAGTGTAACCGATTGCCACGCCTGAGGTCGCGGGTTCGATTCCCGCACAAGTCAAACATTTGTGTGCATGAACATGGATGTTTGTCTTGATCTGGGTGTTTCTATGTATAATATGTATGTATTTACAAAAAAAAAGTATGTAAGTATGTTTATCCATTGTGTAGTACCCATAGTACAAGCTCTGCTTAGTTTGGGCTAGATGGTGTTGTGTGTATGTGGTAGAATATTATATTATAGTTTTAAACTTTTTTTTATATTACCAGTTCAGAACATACACAGACACAAATATGGACGGGTGTAAGGGGATGAGCGAGGTACCTACTGAAAACAATAAAAATGCTACTAGTCTTATTTTGGTTACATGATGGTGTTGCGCTTCCCCGAGTAAATTCGTGCCACTTCTAATACAAAGGATAAGGCGGGCTCTTTACAAATTTTTTTCAAAACAAAACATGCCTAAGAGTAGTAGAGCCTCGCTGATTTCAGCATGAATTTGCCATCTTGACCGGGAAAGGACTAACCTCTTACAGAATATCGACGTGAAATATCAGTATTCTTACTGTTGTGTTTCGTTCGGTGAGTGAGAGTGCCGGAGGTCCAATTACTGTCTTTCCCCCTTCCGGCTCCTTCTCCTTTCCACTTCATTTTCCTTTTCCTAAAGGGTCGGCAACGCGCAAGTGATGCCTATGGTGTTGCAGGCGTTCATAGGCTACGGTGACCACTTACAATCAAACAATCGTCTATATAGACGATTATTTCTATATATAGGCATGTTTGAATTAAAAAAACACAGTAGATACTTCAACTGGAAATAAACAATATTAATGAAATAGTATCAGCGATAGCTCAGTGGGGAGACCAACAGACTGCAATGCAGAGGGTCTCGGGTTCGAACCCATGTCGCGCACCTCTGACTTTCGGAAGTTATATGACTTTTTGGAATTATGTGCATATTGATTGACAATAATTATCGCCTGCTCCGTACCTCGGAGAGCACGTTATGCCGTCGGTCCCGGCTGCCATGAACATCCATGGTAGTCCTTATTGGGAAGTCAGTGCCCTCTAATATCCTGCCACTGGTCTAGCTTTAGGGTATCGTTAGCCTTCGGGTTGTGGAGGTTAGATGGCAGTCGCTCCGTGTAAAAACTGATATCCAGTCTAATCCGATTAGACTAGAAAGCCGACACCAAGTGACTTGCGAATAATAAAGGCTAGGGAGAAGAAGTTTGAAGGCTTTACCGGTCTTAAGGCAAGGAAATATGCGATTTTTAACATGCTCATCTATAGCCCAGACGGAGGTAACGTAGCTTAACCTCACATATAGTTTGATTTGCGCTATTGAGAATGCTTTACAGTTCAGTGACCGGTATATTGCGTTTAAGCCGGCTGGAAGCGAACAGTACTACCAATATATTGCGTATAAGACCGTCGAAAAGCGAGCAGTACAACCGATATATTGCGTATAAGACGGTTGAAAAGCGTACAGTACAAATGATAAGAGTCAAAAGCGCCGTGTCTGTGTAAGTGCGACGATTAATCAGCTTGTTCATTCGCTAAAAACGCGTGCGGCTAAAATGACGCTTACACACTCGCAGCTCAATATCTTTAGATTATATTTTAGACACACAATTCTTAGTGAAATTGCCGTTATACTCTTAGCGGGCATCACGTGCCTAACTGTGTTCATTTGGGAATTATGATAGCGTTTGCTTTTCCAGCGCTATTATAAAACTTGTAATTTTTGAAGTCAAAACTTCTTTAGGCGCGTTGAGCACTTCTTGGGTCAACAATAAAAAACAAAAACTAATTCGTCCCGCCGTCTTTTCCTGGGACCACGTAACCACTTAGCATCATCTGGGGTCCAGTTTTCGCTGATTTAAGCACATAGCTTCATCGGCATATTACGTATTCATATTATATGTAATATAATATGAATATAATATGTATAGTATATATATATATATATACAGGAAATATGCTACCTACTTATAATGTTGTATTTTATTACACAACTAGATGTTTCCGCGGTTTCACCTGCGTTTATCATTACTGCGCCGCCCCCGTGGGTCGTAGTGTGATGTTATATAGCCTATAGCCTGTCTCGATAAATAGGCTATCCAACACTAAAATAATTTTTCAAATCGAACCTGTAGTTCCTGAGATTAGCGCGTTCAAACAAACAAACAAACTCTTCAGCTTTATAATATTAATATAGATTAAACTATTAGCCGACTTATCAAGATAAAATATGCACCAGATTTTACGTTAAGCCTTCAGCAATACCATTGGAAAACCACATCCGATTTCTGGTAGTTGTTTTTGTTTAATGCGCTTACAAACATACATACATGCAGACAACAATCTAAAAGTAATTGTTTCAGTTTCTATTAATAACTCTTATCAAGATCTCTGACATTTCATAATGTTTTTTATGTACAGACATCGACCAGTTACAATTTTATTATATAAATAGACTAGATGTTCACGCGGTTTCACCCGCGTTTATCGTTACTGCGTCGCCCCCGTGGGTCGTCGCATGATGTTATATAGCTAATCATATCATCCATAAATAGGCTATCCAACACTAAAAGAATTTTTCAAATCGAACCAGTAGTTCCTGAGATAAGTGCGTTCAAACAAACAAACAAACAAACTCTTCAGCTTTATAATATTAGTATAGATTAAAGTGACTACCTGCTTGATACTAGCCTGTTACCTTATCCTACAGATACTTGCAATGAAAGTAACATAACCCAATGTTGCTATGGTTATTCAGCTTCCATGGTCGGCATGTATCAATTCAAAGTGTCTTAGTGGCATTGCAAGTATCTGCTATTTAGGTGTGATCTTTTGTAGAGTGGTACTTCTGACCCAGATTGTCCCTTGCATGAATACAGATTTCGTTTTACTCTATTTCTTCCTTTTCTCTTCTTTCTTTACCTCTCTTGAATAGATTATGGTAAAATGGTAGCAATTAAATTTATACAGACCCAAGACAAGATGGAAAGATGTAGTGCAAAAAGATATAAGTGAGTGCCAAGTGACTGAAGACGAGGTCGAAGATAGAGCGATGTGGAGTCAGAAAATAGGAAAGCTGACCCCACCACCATGTGGGACTTATCCTGTCTTATGTGGGGGCCAGTCAGTGCAGACTGGCGACACTTCGACCCAGTGGGATCTTTTGTATCGACACTCTCCCAATAACGACTGCCATAGATGTTTATGGCAGCCGGGACCGACGGTTTAACGTGCTCTCCGAGGCACGGAGCAGGCGATAATTGTCAATCAATACGCACATAATTTCGAAAAGTCATATAACTTCCGAAAGTGAGAGGTGCGCGACGTGGGTTCGAACCCGAGACCCTCTGCATCGCAGTCTGTTGGTCTCCCCACTGAGCTATCGCTGCTCATGTGGGACTTAAGCTAGGAGAGAGAAGTACCAACTAAATTTATACACCATATCTTAAAAGGAATTAGCATGTTTGCATTTTGGTGTAAGCTCTAAAAACGTGTTGTTTTAACACGTTTGTAGAGCTTACGCCTGGTCCGGACCAAGCGTTGCTGCGCAAAGATATAAAATAAATTTACTTTATAAAAATAATCCCTTATACTACACGTTTCCAGCCGCTTGTTAAATTATAAAAAGCGCTATCTTAGTGCCGCGTTCACAAGACTGCAGCATCATATATCAGTCTTAGCAAACCCGTTGGCACCGAACGAGCCATTAGCAAGACTTCTTTTATTAAAAAAAGCGTCATAACGGGCGAATTTGTACGTACGTAACTTTACGTAAGAGTTTTAATTTGTCACGCGTGATACTTGCGTCGAAAATTGTGAGCTAATTTTAAGGAGAAAATACGACAGATGTAATTGATGTGAAAAAAGTATTGACCTAGTTCACGGTAGCTATATTGTTTGAAGATTTTAGGTCTGGTCTTGTGGGGCGAGTAATTACTATTGCAATTTTGTCCTGGATAAGTAGAAGTTACCTTGGTGCTTCGAAAACTAATTGCTGTATTACGCAGGTAACATGATCTGTTGACCACTTAGGGTCAGCGCCGACGGACGGAGTGGCGGCAAAGAGACTAATTTAGTAACAATTTAAATTCAACCTAAAGTGCTTCACAATACAAATGTATTTGGTACAACGAAATAAAATGACCGTGCTTTGAATCGCTCGCCGTCATTTTATTTCGTTGTACCAAATACATTTGTATTCTGAAGCACTTTAGGTTGAATTTAAATTGTTACTGAATTAGTCTCTTCGCCGCCACTCCGTCCGTCGGCGCTGACCCTTACGCTTAAACGACCGACGCTGAACAAGTAACTAGAATGAATAACTCAAGCCGCTTGCTCAGGTACTTTTATCATATACAAGCACTATAATTCAAGCAACAACCCGATCAATGGTGGTAAATATGTAGTTATTTTGCAGTCGTTATCAAAAGTCAAAGATCAAAGCCTTGATAAAGATAAGAGGTAAAAGGGAGCTGGCTAGATAGGAGACATTCTGGAGAAATGCCAGGTTTAGATTACGCATGCATGGATAAACCGTGCATAAAAAATGTGATTCTAATGATAAAGCAAGAGGGATATGCCAGAAAATTGGACACAATGGAAATCTGTAGTCTCCCTATACCTCTTTATTCAGAAGTGAGTCTATATGTGTAAAAGGAAAATTCGGTATAATCTATGCATATACACTCGTAGAAGGAAAACATGGTACAGTTTAAGCAGTAATAACCGCAAGGACGGCAACAGTTTCTGGCGTGAATTTTTTAGTAGCGCTTAGTTGGAAGGGTTAACGATGATGTCAATAATATTGAAATTAAACTACTATATACGGATTTTATTGCGTTGTTTATTTGACACTTTATTACATAATTTAGAAACTGTTACACTACTATTACTATTAAAATACTGCTGAAAAGCAACCGAAAAATCGGGGAAAGTGTAAATAGTTTTAATAGTTTCAATAATTTAATTAGCTTAAAGATTAGTAAAGTTTAATAGTAATAGTAGTGTAACAGTTTCTAAATTACGTAACTTTTTTAAAATATTAAAATTCATTTATTTCAGGTTCATAACCCATATTATATCTTACATCATAGACACAAATAAATACAACATCAACACACATACAAATAAGATAATCCAATAATATAAATTTATATTCATTCGCATAATCAATTAATAAATGACATTCGCGTAAACAGAAGACAATAATATGATATCAATAATAATTTATAAGAAAGTAGCGATACCCTAGTGGTTGACTGTTGGAATTCTACGCGGTCTCGAGTTTGACCCCGCGGCACGCATCACTGACTTTTCCGACTTGCGCATGAAGTAGTTACTATCGCTAGCTTTAGGGCGCGTTCCCACTATGTCGTGACGATTAATTTATCGTTGGACGACTGTCGTCTCTAGCTGTTCTCATTATATCGACTGTTTATCGGCACTGTGTCGTCGCAATATTTTATCGCCGAACGTTTAAACAACGAGACGATATTTTTATCGTGGTTACGATGGATAATTGAAACAATGACACACGATTTGCCGTCATGATTAGTCGTGACGTTATTTTATCGTTTTACGACTGTCGTGCTAGCAGTCCCCATTGACTTGACAATCTGTCGTCACTGCGAAAAAAAGTCGTGGACGATAGTTAATCGTGTCGTCCTGTATGTGAACACCTCTATTTAAATACATAAGCCACGACGCTTTAAACGACACGATAATCTATCGTCACGACATAGTGGGAACGCGCCCTTAATAGTAAGGGCAAACATCGTAAAAAATCCTGCATGTCTGAGATCTCGTCATAATGTTCTCGGAGATATGTGTAATCTGTGACACTGAGAAGAGAGAGATCCTTGCCCAGCATTGGGACAGTTTATACACAGGGCTGATATCCTAACTTAATATTATAAATGCGAATGTGAGTTTGTTTGTTACTCTTTCACGCCTTAACTACTCGACCGATCAGCATCATGAAAATTCGCATACACGATGTCAAAAAAGGACATAGGGTATCTGTACCGGTATCTTTTATCCAGAAAAGACTCTGTTCATATTGAAAAGAGGGCCGTGCCCAGTGGTACAGTTTAATATAGGGCTGATATTAATGTAATTGATATAGTAATGTAATTTATATATTAATTAATTATTATATGCTGTACCTTGCAACTAACATAAATGTAAATTCAGTAAATGTAACAAACTCACTAACCCCTTTGATGTTCATAAGTGTTACTTTGTGACCTAAGTGAATAAATGATTTTTGACTTTGACTTTGACTGTCTATGCAACCATTTTTTTGAAAAACATAACCTATGATTATTATTACTGTTCCCGAGGCATAAAAAAATTGCCATAACGTATATTTACGCGAGCGAAACTGTCGGCAAAACCCAGTTATAATAAATTACTAAAAGAACATAAAGTAACGGTACACTTTTTCTATTCTAGTTTCTTTTTAGCGTCTTCACCCGCGTAACCCTCGGTTACGCGTTACCGGGATAAGAATATTTAATGTTAGTCCAAGGCAAATATTTACAAACGTTCACAGTTATAACAAAAGTAGGTTTCATATCCAAATGAGAATAACAGCTTTATGAACAGACGAGCATCTCTTGTCTAGTACCTAATCTGACGTCACAGACATTCATTCCCTTTATGCTTTCCACGTAGTGTCTTACATAGCTAGATGTAGATATGCTTCCATCTTGCCTCGTTCCAATTCTGAAATATCAGACACTAACATCCACCTTCATATTTTCTATGAAAATAAAGGTAGGATGAAATGAGAGAATGTTTTCTGTCCGCAAACAAAGTTGTTGATTCAGCCTCTAGGACATCTATCTGTGCCTGTTTGCTCTGTCGGCTTATATTTGTTTTAATTCAAAGTTGTTGGTTTTGTGGGATATGCAAACTTTTTATTTTTTTAATGCTATTTGCAAAAGCAGCAGCTATGGAGAAGGGTATAAGTTGTGGCCAATTTGGTGCAGAAAGATAGTCGATGGCGAAGGAAAATCTAAACGGAGATGCTGGGATACTTAAACACTTTTAAAAGAGACTCGTAGCTTCCAAGAGCGATTTAGTAATCCATAAGGCTTTGTTCTGTATGAAGAAATATTTTGCAAAATACATAATATATTAGACAATAGGCTAAAAGATACCTGACGAGCCAGCGACTCATTTAGCGGTAAGTTTTACTGGCGCTCATGGACTTTTGCAATGTCTAGGGTATACACAGCCAAGTCACTATCTCCTACTAATTAGATTTAAGCTATGATGGCTAGACTTAAACATTTAAATTGACGGACATCCACACGTTAACGCAAAGTGATCATTGGAGAGCGCATTCCATCCAATTAATGGATATTAGAGAGATTAGCATTAAGTCTCGATACACTTCAACATATACAATATCTCATCGAGAATATATCTTGCCGTACAATTAGTCAAGGCGCTTTTCGCAAAACCGTTGGATATATAAAAGAATGACGCGGCGATGATGACAAATGTCGAGATTTTATTTAATTACTTAGTCATATTTACAGTTTAAACACAGATATTCATATAAAATTAATAATTGTCAAAGTGCATCTGCTATTCCAATTACAAATATGCACAGCACTGGCAGGTAGACAACATGCAAAAACTAAGTAATGAGTAAAAGATGCAACAAGAGCTACGAAAACTATGATATACTATATTCTGCTGGCTGCTTCACCTACGTAAATTCGTCGGAACGCATACCGTGATGAAAAGCATCAAAAAGTAAGCAATTAAATAAAATCAGGACATAGGTCCTTCGATGTGCCAAGTTTGATTGAGTAAGAACTATCGAAACAACTTCACCAAGCTTTCAATTTATAATAGGAGTATAATCAGAATACAGTGAGTTTATGGCGATTTCATATTAAATTTAGATTCAAGATGTAACAAATATGCCTAAAAGAGTCAGAGGTGTAATTCAATCTCACGGATCGATCGGAGTCGTTGGAGTAACGGAGAGACTTTGGGGCTCTCTGCGTGTTCTACCGACTCTTTACGGCGGGGAGTGCTCTGAAGAACTGTTTAATTTGGTACCAGCGGCCCCTTTCTATCACTGTACCACTCGACAACGAAGCAGAGTTCATCCATATCACCTCGAAGCGTTCAAATCCAAGACGGTACGCTTTCAGCGATCATTTCTCCCACGTACGTGCAAGCTCTGGAATGAACTGCCTGCTTCGGTGTTTCCCGAGCGCGATGATATGTCCTTCTTCAAATGAGGTTTAAATAGAGTTCTTCTTTCGTGGTAGGCAGCGGCTTTGCTGTGTCCAGACATTGCTGAAGTCCATGAGTAGCGGTTACCACTTTCCATCAGGTGGGCCACTTGCTCGTCTGCCACGAATGGCAATTTAAAAAAATCTACCTGCAATTAACAGATTTGTTAGGTTACACGTAATATGGGATAAGCTGAATATTTTATTTTACTTATTAAAAAGACTACTCCTGCACTAGGATTTTTTTCTGTATCGTGGGCGACTTTACAAATATTCAAACAGTGGGAAAAGAATATCCAGAGTCGAACTAACCATTTGTTCCGTGTGAAATTCGAACCTACAACACTCAGTGCGGTGGCAGTGGCGAGGCGACCGCTTAATCCACTATGCCATACGTGCAAAAAACAAAAATTGGGGCAGTCTTTAGGGACTGCCGATAGAAGTGAAAACTTTAATCCTTGATCATAAACATTTCTTTACAAACCAAAAATAATTCAAAAATGGAAAGCGTTCGGTGACGATGACGCGAGTTCCATGATTTTTGTTCACTCAAGAAGTGCTCAACGCGCCTCAAGAAGTTTTCACTTCAAAAATATGCTATTCCGTCACCGCTGGTATAGTCTCGGCAACCTTCGAACGACGTAAATACCGTGGTACTTACTTACGATTTGGGCCATTTAAGGTGGAAACAATAGGTTTAGCGGGTCCGAGCGTTTGTACTGTTTTTAGAGATCTGGCAAAACGGCTTAACCTTGCCCGCGACTAGACAATGCTGGCATTTTTCTGTGCCCGTTTACGATTAATTTTATGACACTGCCCAAACCAGCCATCTATTATTTTTCTTTGTGTCTTTTCAGTGTTTTTTGAAGTGAAAACTTCTTTAGGCGCGTTGAGCACTTCTTGAGTAAACAAAAATCATAGAACTCGCATCATCGTCACGCTTCGTCATCGTCACGCTTCCACGCTTTCCATTTTTGAATTATTTTGGAATACTAGCGGTCGCCTAGTGCTCGAAATTTGACCAATAATATTACTGATATATGTCATTATATATTGATATATGTAACCATAGTTACGCGCTTCGATTGCGTTTTTGAATTATTTTTGGTTTATAATTTGGTTTACAAAGAAGTGTTTATTATCAAGGATTAAAGTTTTCACTTCTATCGGCAGTCCCCAAAGACAGCCCCAATTTTTTTTTGTATAATATGTACATATGCTGTAACTACTAGTTTCTTTAAATATTTAAGATTTCAAATGCTATTTTTGTTGTGGCTTTATTATTTTTACTCGCAATAAGCAATATCTTTAGTTGCCCAATTGTTCACGAAGTTGTTTACTTCACCAAATTGATGGCGTCTTCAATTTCTACGACAAATACGAATCGAGATAGTAGTGACAAACGACTTTGTTCATCATTTTCAATTACTGTACCTGTTTACCAACTAAAATAGGAGGAATGGCGGCTGTGAAACTATGTTGGTTTAACTAAATATGTGTGCTGTTACATCGCGGCGTTGTGACGAATGATGTAATCGTACCAAGTCATACGTGGCAGCGGCGACGGAAGTATTTAAAAAACTTATGCGTTCACAGATTACAGGGCAAAACACGACACACATACACACACACTTTGGATCGGATTTCAAAAACGCCGAAATTAAATTAATAATAATAATAATAACAATATTCTACTACATACACACAACACCATCTAGCCCAAACTAAGCAGAGCTTGTAATGTGGGTACTAGACTATGGATAAACATACATATATACCTTTTTTTTTTATAAATACGTACATATTATACATAGAAACACCCAGACCAAGACAAACATCCATGTTCATGCACACAAATGTTTGACTTGTGCGGGAATCGAACCCGCGACCTCAGGCGTGGCAGTCCGTTACACTGACCATTACGCCATCGAGGCCGCAATTTGTTTTGTGTATGTGATAGAATATTATTATTATATTATAAATTGATATGTTAATTCCAATCCAAAATAATAATCCCTTTATGGCCAGTTTCACAGCTATCAAGTAAAAATTATCTGAAAGGTAGGACTCTTGTTAGGTTAAACAAGAGAGATAACGAGACTTTTATCTTATCGATAAATGCTATTTGGAGGTTGTGGAATGGGCTCTTAGTATCATAATAACAAAAATAAACATATTTTTCGCTTTCGTCCCAGTGTGTAAAGGTTCTTAACTTCGTGGATCTGCTGCAATTAGCTTCTCGGATGAAATAGTCAACATCTTAAATTAAAATATTATACATAATAATATTCACACAGACACACGCACACTCACACTCATACACCCACACTCACACACATACACACGCACACACACACGCACACACCCTCACACAAACAGATACCACAGACAGACACAGTACCTACCATAAATGCCATAAGCACTACATGCTCAAATTTTTTTATTTTCTTTCGAATTTTATTGTAAGTTCTAATTTGCACTTATTTACACAAACTAATGCAGTTAGCATAAATATATGTACACGTTATATTTCAATATAATATCTACCACTAAGGGATCGAAACTGTGTCTCCTAAACACAGGCTATCCTGTAGCCTATCTAGGAGAACAGTACTCCTCCCACGAAATTGTAGATCAAAATTATTCTATCGATGTAACCTACTCGTACTATTGTAAAAACCCTACAATAATTATTTTTGTAAATAAAATTATTGTTATTATATATTCAGTACGTAGTAATAGGTATATTTTAGGGTACTAGTCCCATTTCTGGCAGCAATAACCATCACAAAAACATAGCTGAAATTATTAAAACTATTTATATTTAAGTTTGCATTTTTCTCGACGTTTTAGGGAAAGTATAAACTTAAATATAAATAGTTTTAATAATTTAATTAGCTTAAAAATTAATAAAGTTTAATAGTAGTAGTGTAACAGTTTCTAAATTATATAATAAAGTGTCAAATTAACAACGCGATAAAATCCGTATATAGTAGTGTTAGTTGCAGAATGCGACATAAACAAGTAACGTCACGAATCATCCGATTGAGCGTGCTATAAAAGCGCGCTCGGCGCGCAATGACTCACTTTGACATCGAGCGGCGGACGGGACGGACGTGCTGTGTGATCGCTGTTGGGTGATATCAATTATCTCTTACTTTATTTGTTAATGCATTTATTGAATAATTCAATGATTATTTAAAGGTTAAAGTGCGTCTGTTATTTTTTTACGCTGTTTCAAATCCGATTCCTAACAGTAGTTTAATTTCAATGAATAACATTTGCGTAGACAGAATACAATATTATGAATAAATAATTACGAACAAGACAGAAAGCCGGGTAGTACTTTATAAATGTTCACTTTACGAACAAAAATAATGAATTGAAAAACTTTTTACGTTGTTAAATGTTGGTTTTCTGTAAATGTGTAAAATACTGCTTCTGCTTTCATGGCATAAATGTGTTACGTCTTTATATATTCGATGGCCTAGTGGGGAACCGTTGGACTGCCACGCAAAGGTCTCGAGTTCGAGCCCAATGCGCGCATCTCTGACTTTTCGAAGTTATATTTGTATTATATAGTTAATTATCGCTTGCTTTAACGGTGAAGGAAAACATCGTGAGAAAACCTGCATGTCTGAGAGTTCTCCATAATGTTCTCGAAGATATGTGAAGTCTGCCAACCCGCACTAGGCCAGCGTGGTGGACTATGGCCTAACCCTTCTCACACTGAGAAGAAGCCCGTGCCTAGCAGTGAGACAGTTTAATACAGGGCTGATATTATATTATATTTATTTGCAGTAGGACGTAAGGTTCCAGGTATTTCTGTAAGGAAATTTTCAGCAGCAGCGGTACTTGGTAGCATGGGCTCTAGCAACGCATGGGATGTAGCGCAATGGGCTTGCTCCTTGTTAAGTAGACCTAAAAGCTAGCTAACTTAAGGGTTTACAAGGATGCGTTTATTTATAACTAGCTTTTGCCCGCGGCTTCGCTCGCGTTAATTTAAAATTTGACAATAAATTCGAGTGTTACTTTGCTTGTAATAATAATATTATTATAATTCAATCATGATTCGAAAGATACGTGGCGCCATCTATTATCATAAGAACGTTATTGTTGTTTTCCTCGAACAGTAATTTTTTTCGGGATGAAAGGTAGCGTATGTCCGTTTCTGTACACCTGATATATGCAAAATTTCAGGATGATCGGTTCAGTGGTTTAGGCGTGAAAAGGTAACAAACAAACAAACTCATTTTCGCTTTTATAATATTACTAGTTAGGATAATATGTAGTACAATTAGATTGATGCCTCTAATAATGTAAAGTATCCACTCATTGACAACAAAATGTTTTTGCAACCTCAGTTGATGAAAAATTACTTTACTAAATTGTTTTATAACATTCGAAGCAAATATATACGGCCTCGATGGCGTAGTGGTTAGTGTAACCGACTGCCACGCCTGAGGTCACGGGTTCGATTCCCGCACAAGTCAAACATTTGTGTGCATGAACATGGATGTTTATCTTGGTCTGGGTGTTTCTATGTATAATAGGTATGTACTGTCTATCTGTTGTCTAGTACCTATAGTTGTTTATCTATTGTCTAGTACCTATAGTACAAGCTCTGCTTAGTTTGGGCTAGATGGTGTTGTGTGTATGTGGTAGAATATTATTATTATATTATACATATATTAACAAAGTAGCGGCCCTTACCAACTTTGTCCTGGTTAAACCTGGTTCTTTGCGTGCAATATAATAACGCTTTCAGGGTGCTTTTGAGGCTCCGGCGATACTGTAGTGCGTCAGGTATGTTTGCGGAGGTGCATACATACAGCTTTGAAGCTGTAATGCGAAAGAGGACAACATCTCTGATGCAAAGGATTCTCCGGAGCGACAACAGTATCCTGAAGGTGATCAGAGATAGGCTAGACTGTCCCTTCCTGTGGTACTGGACCCGTAGGCATAGCGGCGGGGCCAGTGCAGCAGGAAGATACATGAATCTCCTCACTTGTCGCAGGGAAACTCCAGGCATAGCTCTCTCTATCACTCTCTAAGTAACCGTTAACGGTAAATCAACGGAAAACAGTCTTTGTAATCTAATTAATTTGAATTTCCCAATTAGTTTGTTTACAATGGTAACATGAATTAATTTTAATAATTTTATATAGTTTTTTAGTAATTGTTACTAACAAAATATGAGTTTAAATCAGAAATAAATGTTTATTATTATAAACAAAATGTATAGCGTATACCCTCGATACCAATTCTAAGCAGTGGAGCAAGAATTTTTGAAATCAGACGAGACACACATAAATCTACATCATAACTTACAAAATTTACTTCTTTTTAATATTAGTGCAGATAATTAATTATGCTAGTGACAACTATTGGTTACCGTATAATGGGGTAATATCAGGCAACTTGCCAAATTGACGGTATAAAAATTGCCTTTCAAAAAATTGTTATGGTGTAATAATAATTCATAACGATCGACCCAGAAATATAACTCAGACCATCAGTGTCCATCAGACTTCATTAATTCTGGAACATCTCGAATGTTCCACAATCCATTAAGAACGCGCTAATATTCATCAATTCCAGACTACATCATTAGTATTGACTATCAGTTTCAATACCAGAGCTATGTTTAGTGCAGTCGGCGCCATCTCTCGCGATGCTCACTCAATATTTGTACGCCAATCGTGACAAATGATATGTTGTTTGGTCTAAGTGATAAGCGGTGGCAACAAAATGATTTTAAATAAAATAGATTTACACATGTTAAATAGGTAGGTTGTCTATACTAATATTATAATGCTGAAGAGTTTGTTTGTTTGAACGCGCTAATCTCAGAAACTACTAGTTCGAATTGAAAAATTATTTTAGTGTTGGATAGCCTATTTATCGAGGAAGGCTATATAGGCTATATAATATCGCCCTACGACCTACGGGGGCGGCGCAGTATCGATAAACGTGGGTGAAACTGCGACCACATCCAGTAGTAAATAAACCGTTATCGTAAGAAATAGATATTTTTTTCGATAATGGCTTAATTATTTTGGTCCTTTTTATTATTTTTACATTTATTACTATCTCAAAAGCACGTTAGTAGTGAATGCAACTGTTGTGCATGAGGGCTCGCGGTCTTTCTCAGTAGTAATAGACGATATTAAGCTGGTCTCTGATTATGTGAAACTCAATATCATAGTTGGTAAAACGTGGATGTAATACACGAAGCCTACTTACAGATACACACACACACACTCATACACACATGTATACACATACTGATGTTGCCCAGAGCGACAGGCAGTGACCAATGACCATGAACTTGCCATTGCTACAGTCTTAACAAAACTTCATTGAAATTAAACTACTATATACGGATTTTAACCCGTTGTTTATTTGACACTTTATTACATAATTTAAAACTGTTACACTACTATTATTATTAATCTTTACTAAGTTTTAAGCTAATTAAATTATTAAAACTATTTATATTTATGTTTACACTTTCCCCGACGTTTCGATTGCTTTTTAGCAACCATTCTCTGCTTTCTCCACACTTTAAAAATATTATTGGACTAATTTTGGTAGTTTTATTTAAATAAGTACGAAATTTATACATAATATATGATTTGTGTGACCACTTTGTGTGGCTTGCAGCCCAAAAAGCTAGTCCAGCTTTTAAAGTAACGATTATGCTTCAGTTTTTGAATACATAGTACAGTGTAAAAACCTAATCATGCCATCCTACTGTCTATTTTAGATTTACATTAAATAATTATTTAATATAGAGGAAATAATTTGAGCTAAGATATATTAATATATCTTAGCTCAAATTATTTACTCTCTATAATATTATTAACTTATTATTGTTATTATCTTTAGTTTTTTTTAGTCAGTAGTATATGGCATAATTGCTGTAACACCTTGTTAATCCGAGTTGTAAAATACTGAAATTATATTTAATTGGCGATTTAAAAGAGTGGCCGTGAGTTTCTTGCAGGTTTCTTCTCATAGGCTCAACCCTTTGCCTGAACCTAGCAACTAACCTAAATGTAGCTTCAGTAACTTAGTAAACTCAGTAACCTATATAATTTGACGTTCATAAGTGTTACTTTGTGACCTAAATGAATAAATTATTTTTGACTTTGACTTTAGCTCGCTAATATGACGTTAATCTCTCAGCCATTACGTTAATTAGTGAAATTTTTACAATAACTTCTGAGTTTAAGAGATATTTTCGAACACTCGGTAAGCTACTACCTTGAGCCACCACCTCAAAGTGTCGACCACAGAACAACATGATGATTGACGATGTACGCTTTGTACTGAGCGCGCTCTAAAAGCGTTCAGCGAATTCACTTATCCATTGTTAATGTCAAAGAAAGCTAATGTTTTGTTAATTATTATTTATCGTTAGTGAAATTTCAGTCTTTTGAGAACTATTTTAATGAGATAATTTTGTTAAAATTACACTACATATACAGATGTAACGCAATTTATTTAAATAATAATTATATTGTGTTACTTTATGTGTTTATAGCAGCGATAGCTCAGTGGGGAGACCAACAGACTGCAATGCAGAGGGTCTCGGGTTCGAACCCACGTCGCGCACCTCAGACTTTCGGAAGTTATAACTTTTCGAAATTATGTGCGTATTGATTGAGAATTATCGCCTGCTCCGTGCCCCGGAGAGCCATGACCATCTATGGCAGTCGTTATTGGGAAGTTAGTGCCCTCTAATATTCTGACACTGGTCTAGCCTTAGGGATCGTTAGCCTTTGTGTTGCGGAGGTCAGATGCCAGTCGCTCCGTGTAAAAACTAATATCCAGTCAAATCCGGTTAGACTAGAAAGCCGACCCCAAGTGACTTGGGAATAATAAAGGCTAGGGGGAAGAAGATTGTGTTACTTTCTGTAAGTACTTAGATAGTCTCTCACTTTTACTCCCAAAGAGGTAGGGCAGAAGTTTATGATACCCATACTTTGCCAACTACTTAAAGTTCTACGAAAAGGTGGCGAGCTTATTATTATAGCCGTCTACCTAGAATTTCTAGTCTACAAACTCAATAAAACTTTCTTCGATATTATTTTAAAAGTATTTCTAATACCATGTTTCCGAAAGTTTTATGAAAATAAACCGCGTCAATGTTGTGTTAATTAGTTTAATTTCAATGTGTTACGTTTGGGTTTACGTAAGATAATATTATGATATGATAATTATTATCTTGTTTGTTCTTATGTATATACTTAATAGGGATATCGCTGCAAAGCCTCCTTAAGAAAGCACTGGTCTGTCAGTAGGATGGTTTTTATTAGAGCTAGTTGTGCGATGTGTCTAGTTACTGTCGTAGGTGCTTCTAGACTGCGGCATTTATTCGAAGTAAATAAATAATCAAACTAAAATGTTGACATCATGCAAGTCTATATTATACTTGCTTTACTTAAATATTTGATCAAGAATATTAGACAATTGTATTAATTCTAGCACTAATTGTAGGTGAGCTCATCTTATATATGCAAGAAAAAGCCTACTATCCAACTGATACTAATACTGATTAATTATAATTTTGATTAATTACTATTAATTAAATTATAGTTTATAGTTTTTAATAAATATTGAAATGCATGCTGTATTCACTTATTATTAGTTATGCAATTAGTTTTAAACCTATCAATTGTATTATGTCTAAATGAATTTTTGTATATAACTGTTGGCAAATCAAATAAATAAATCTATACAAATAAATAAAATTGAAGTGTCTGTTTGTAATGTCAAAATAACAGCTTTTTATTTAATGCATATGAAAGTATATACGAAAACATCTGTTTTCAAAATTTTTGTGTCTGTCTGTCAGTTTGTTCCGGCTAATCTCCAAAACGGCTGAACCGATTTTGACGGGACTTTCACTGGCAGATAGCTGATGTTATAAGGAGTAACATAGGCTACATTGATTTTAGAAAAAAAAATAAGATTCCGCGGAGACAAACACTTTTTAGTTAAAATCTACGCGGACGAAGTCGCAGGTAACAGCTAGTAAATACTATAAATGTATAGGTTTTTTGAGGATGGTTGGATGTCTGATACTAATTACTCGATAGACCACGACCACAATTTGAATGAATACATCGCAGTCTATGAGAAGGCATACTGGAATAAAATGTATCTTACATTTTATTCCAGTATGCGTTCTCGTGGACTAATTACTTTGACTCACATTGCAAGTTGAACCCAACTTGTTATTAACTAGCTGTTCCCGGTTTCACCCACGTTTACGATAAGAAACTTCATGAATGCGTGATTGTTCACGCAGGACTTACGGAGCAGGATATGTGCGCGAAGTATAGGCTTACCGATTGGCTAGCTTGCAAAAATGTGTATTATAATCTTTCTCATACAAAATCTTTCTCAATGAATATACGTAACTCAAATATATTTTTCTTCCAGGTGATAAAGGTGATATCCATCTTCTTCATCTGCGTATCAGTGTTCTCCTTCTGCCTGAAGACACACCCTGGGCTTCGAGTGTACCCCTCCTTCGCGTTCGTGCCAAGCAACGTCTCTGGACACAACAGCCCAGAAGCCGCTGCACATAGATTTAACGATAATGGTCGACCACATGCGGCGTTCTTTTATATAGAACTGGTCTGCAATGTCTGGTTCACCATTGAGCTGCTCGTCAGATCCGTTGTGAGTATTTAGATATTAAGTTTTGTAGTTTGTAGATTTAAATAGGTCACCATTTTAAGGTGACAGTGAGACCTTCGTTACGTGGTCGTGACAGAAAAGTTCACATTAAAATGAATTTGATCTAATAATTTATAAAAAAAGCGTTCTTTATTATTTCGGGTCATATAAAATTTACTTTTAAATGATATTCACAAATGGGACACTATCATAAGTATCATAACATAGAAAAATGTTTTATTTGATTATACTGCCATCAAAAGCGATCTCTTTCAATAATTTTATTAAAAAATACAATGTATGTATATCCAGGCTCCATATAACTGTATGTGTATACGATTGTTCGGGGGTCGTACCAACTATACCGTAGGAATTATCTTATGTTAAAACGCTGCGTAACCGGTACAATTTTAGATTTCGATATGCTATTGAAACATTTTAGTCTGAAAAACTCTATGAGACTGTCAACCTACCTAAACAGAGATTAAAACATAAAAAACGACTGTTGGTAATACAATTGCAACCTTGTGCCATTGGCCTATGGCACAATATAGAGGCAATAGTTTTAAATCAACTAAAACTTAAACTTTTTTAGGAAATTTCCTCCTCCTTTTGAATCTTTTTTAGATTTGAAAAAACTCAATTAGTTTTTGAGATATTTGCAAAAAACGAAACCCCTTGTTTTATTTTAGTTATTTGTTTATATATTTTGCAATTTTTGCAAGTGGAACTTGAATTTTTTCAAAAACCATTTGCTTGCCATTCCGAAGCAAATGACACCTCGTTCATATTTTTCCGAGACTGCTGAAAAAAGTTGACCAAAAAGCACTTGCTGAATAGACTATTTATACAAAAAATAGAATTCATTGATTTCAACATTATCGACCAATTTTCATCACAAATAAAACACAAATTTGACGCCTATAAAATAAAGGCCCTTTCCAAGTCCGTACTTTATCATTAAGACACTTACATTACCACAAAGAACATTAAAACGTCATAGCATCTTATCTAAACCATAAATCTTATATCTCACAATAAAACACACCTAACTACGGAGTTTTAATTACGCTTCTCCTTTAAAGTTTTAATTCGTCTGGCTCTGCGCCCAATTCGTTAATTCCACAAATTTTGCCGCCGACTGTACGTCGTTAGAATGAATTTATTGTGAACAGGCATGAATAACATTGCAATACGTATTTTGGAGTATTAAGAAGTTTTGTTTATGTTAGTATTAGAACGATAGAATATTTATGGTCAGTTTCACAAAATTTCTTTTAAACGAAGGAAACGTTAGCAAATCCTGAGATACCACTAGCAGGTTAGGATTTTCTTTTTATACAACTGGAATGGCAAACAAGCATACGGCCCGATGGTAAGTGGTCACCGTAACCTATGGACGCCTGCGACACCAGAGACATCACTTGCGCGTTGCCGACCCTTTAGGAAAGGAAGTGGGAAGGAAAAAGAGTGGGATGGGGAAAAGGGGTGATTGGGACTCCGGCACTCTCACTCACCGAACGAAACACAACAGTAGGAATACTGGTATTTCACGTCGATATTCTATGAGAAGGTAGTCCTTCCCCGGTCGAGCCGGCCCATTCATGCTGAAATCACTAATATAAATCGCATGAGAAAAGTTGGCGAGACTTTTATTTTATAATAGATAAATGCTATTTGGAGTTTGTGTAACAGGCCCTTAGAAGGTTTAATAATATTAGCCCTGATTATATCTGGGACTATATACTGTGCCACTTTTGGGAACAGGCCTTTAGTATGAGAGCCAGCAGACTGGTCCAGTGCGGATGCAGACTTTGCACATTTTCGGGAAAATTATGAGGAACTCAGACATGTAAAATAAAAATAAAATAAATAAAATGTATGTAGGTTTCTTCACGATGGTTTTCTTCGCCGTTAAAGCGAGTGATAATTAACTATTTATATACATGTACATAACTATGAAATGTCGGAGCCTTAGGATCGAACTAAAGACCTTTGCGTGGTAGTCCATACATATATACATACATAGATTCACGCCTGTTTCCCAGAGAGATAAGCAGAGACAACGGATTTCCTTTTGCTACGATCCTGACACACTTCTCTGGCTTCATTCACTTTTATCTCATTCCTCATACCCACCCGTCGGTTCAAGGAGCTCTTAACATGGCCTTTGTCCAGAACGCCTCCGATCTGATCGAGAAACGTTCGCCTAGGTTTTCCTCTTGCGACTCTTCCATTCACACTAGCCTTATAAATTTTCTTAGTCAGTCTTGCGTGGCAGTCCAATCGTTCCCTAATAAGCTATCGCTGCTTCATATAGAAAGCGATGGGTTTAAAATGTTTATCGGTCTTTCTATTAAGCTAGCGATGTTGCTTATGTTAAAACTAAAATTTATGTATTTTGTAATATACTTCATTTTTCACTGCATTTTACTCAAAGTATTTATAAAAAAGTCTTCAATATTTGTTTTTTTTTATGATAATGTTCGACTATGCTTTGGACTACAATACGGCCTTTGAATCTTTTTATAGCATTAGACATAAAGATTACGTTAGATTAGCAGAAATAATTCGATTCAAGTCAAAAAAAAAAACATTTGGGCAGTCTTTGGGGACTGCCGATAGAAGTGAAAATTTTAACCCTTGATCACAAACACTTCTTTAATTATAAACCAAAAATAATTCAAAAATGGAAAGCGTTCGGTGACGATGACGCGAGTTCCATGATTTTTTGTTCACCCAAGAAGTGTTCAACTCACCTAAAGAAGTTTTCACTTCGAAAATCATGGTTTCAAAATAAATCTTCCTTTCACAAAGTTAAAAAAAAAATTAACGATGCTTTTTAACCCATAAAATCTTTTTAGATAAAGATTCTAATACTTTTACGATTGTTCTAGAAAAAAATCTTTCAAGTTTTATACGTAGTTTAAAAACCTTGACTTAGAAGCCTGCCCCATAAAAAGAAGGCTCACCAAAAGCAACAATTGCAGAATTGAACAAGAGTAGAAATTAAAAATTAATTATATTCAAAGTGGTTTGTAATTGTGCCGCTGCCACAAAGGCGGACCTGCCTTTTTGTTCCCTGGCAATTTGTTACGAGCTTTCCACTGGAAATTAATGATTCCACTCGGTTGCCAGTTTACAAGGTATTGGTGCAAAGGTTCTAATAATAACAGTAAAGTAGCCATGTGGTTTTGGCAGGGCTCGTGAATTTTCTGTGGCTTAAGCTGAACGGGCATTGGCATGACCAAAAACGGTTTATTTTTTTATATATCCCATAAAAAACATGTGCAATTTGGGTAATAAATTACTAGAGTTCTTGTTAGCCCCTCCCGCTAGGTGAATTATGCTAGCTACGGATGAAATTGGAATACGCGGCTCCACGCGTCCCATGTCCAACGGGCTACAGCCGCTTCCTATGTTTGAATTTGCTACAGAGGCGCTCATAGCCAGTTGCACTCACTGATTGGTAAACGATTAGCGAGGTTAAGCTACGTTGGGTGCGGTCAGCCTATCGATGGGTGACCGCTTAGTGGTATTTCATCTGAGCGTCTCCGTGCTCCGTGGACGTAAGAAGTCGGTCCCGGTTGTTGTCAAATTGACAGCAGTCGTTAAGCCATGTCAAAAGCCTTCGGACGGCTTGAAAAACTCTTGACAATAGGTTGGCCACTAACAAAACGAAAAACCAAAAAAAAAATTTGCTACTGAAAACATACCTTTCATGTATATATTTTTTGGCAACAAAGCCATTTTTCTATTTCGGTAATAGTACTTCTATACTGGAAACTGAACCTAAACAGACTTTACTAACTTTTAATCAAAAGACCCACAACCAAACTCGGATTCATTATTTGTGCGTGATATAAATAAATATTTTAGTCCCGTGTGGGAATTGAATATTATTCGGCATCACTACGCCACTGCACTGTTTCCGCATTTAAACCACTGCGCCATCTATGCCGTCAAGAAAGTTTTATGTCGTTTTAGAAGTTATTTCATACAAAAATCCGAAAAATACATTTTGTACGAAGAGTACTATGCGCGTTCACCTTAAAAATAAACATAATATTTCAACAAAAAATTGTTATTTGCATATTATTTTTGGATCGTAAAAAGAGCTTTGTGATTAAACTGACATCCGTGTTGGAGTATCCGTGATATTCTGTTAGCATAGTGCCAAATCACAGGACGGTTCGGATAGCAGTGAATTTTTTTGCTTCAGCGTTTTGTGTTTTACTTTTTTCGTTCGAGTTTGATATAGCACCGGACAGATTGTTTCGTTTTATTAACTTTTTTGCGTAATCCCTGAATATTTTTATTGGTGGAAAACATTTTAGAAAAACATGTAGCTTTAAAAATAACGCTATAATAAAGAATTTATTTTAGTCAAGTACTTGAAAAAATTAACAACTTCAAAGTTTTTAAGAATTCTTTGTGAAAATCAACATCAAATGTTTAGCTTAGATTACTCATGACGTCTGTTGAACAACATTTGAAAAGAACATCTTTACAAATGTTGTTGAACGTGACACTTATTACTTACGTACGAAGAATGCGTAATTATTACAGACAGGTAAAAGTATTTGACAAAGCAAGTATGAATAGAGTATTAAAAGGCTATTTCATTTAATAACTGCCTACATACGGCTCTAGCCATTAATTATGAAGCATATACTGGAAGATATCTATTATATGCCACATATTTTACAGACGGAGCTCTTCTTTTGTACACCAATTAAGAATCAAAGCAAATGGAAGTCCATAGTCTGTTTGTAATTCCGAAAATAGACGTTAATTAATGTTTATAAAGATAATTTAAATTGTTAACAGAATATTGCGAACACTCTATAACTCGAAATTAAATAACTCAAAATACTAACTTTCATTTGGCAACGAAAATATCTGTTTTTGAGTTTTGAACAAAACAATATTGTTCGCTGGAATTCGTCTTGTTAAGGAAGTTCATTTGTACTGCTATAGACCTCTGGCTCCAAGCAATAAACAACGGAACGTAGAATTAAAAAGTTTACGAAAAATTGTTTATGTTCGGATATTTTTAAGAGGACTTTGGAGTTGAGTGCTTCGTAATCCTAATGTGGTCGGTTCGAAAGCTTATTTTCTTTTTGAAGAACTACGTATAAGATTAAAGTTTTAGCGGATATTAAGAGTTTTTGATGCTGTCTATAAATACGGGTACGGTTATTCCATATAAGGACATTGCATCGCATATATCTACGTGACTTCTTTTTACATCATGTACGTTTGCACATGATGTAAAAAAAATTTTTGGCTTTAGCAGACGTTTAATAATTTTTATTTTTTGCCAACGAACGGTTTTGTAGTTTGATAGAAGTATTAATTGTTGTATATTTGATGTGTCGTACTGTGTATAAAGACATTTTCTGTTTTTTCTTCTTTTTCTTTTTTCTTAATGAATGCAAGCTCTTGGTGTCTTTTATGGCTGTTAGGCCATCTAATCATTTCAAATGCTCGTTAGGTTTCAACTGGATTTTTTATATACCTACTCGCCTCTGCTTTTGTGAGATTTAGCTTTTGATGTTCCTACGCGACAACAACTCTATAATAATATATAATAATAATATCAGCCCTGTATTAAACTGTCCCACTGCTGGGCACGGGCCTCTTCTCACTGTGAGAAGGGTTAGCCATAGTCCACCACGCTGGCCTAATGCGGGTTGGTAGACTTCACATATCTTCGAGAACATTACAGAGAACTCTCAGACATGCAGGATTCCTCACGATGTTTTTCTTCACCGTTAAAGCAAGCGATAAATAATTATTTAAAACGCATTTATCTTCGAAAAGTCAGAGATGCGCGCCTTGGGTTCGAACCCGAGACCTCTGCGTGGCAGTCCAACGGTTTCCCAATAGGCTATCGCTGCTATATAACAGCTCTGTTGCTTAGAAATATCTCAGGCAGAAACCCATGCATGACTGCACAAATAGCGTAGTGGATTGGATTGGAGTGTTGTGGGTTCGATCCCCACGCGGGACAAATAATTGTAAGATTCACAACTAGTTGTTCCTAGTCTGGGTGTTCTTTCGTTGTTTGAATGTTTGTAAAGTCCCACGTGACCGAATTTATCTAGGCTTATTCCCGTGCGCTCCAAATCTATTGTTCTCCAAACTTCACATTTCCATACATTCATTACCAGGAGCTCCAAGGATTTTTATATTCAAATAATTAATAAAGCCACATTTACCAATTTCGTTCCCTACAGCTCCAAAACATCATCTAGGTACTTTGAGATTTTATTCCCAGCAGCTCCAAGAAAAAGTCAATACTTCAATATAAAAATCGTTACCACGAGCTGTCGGGAACACACTAGTAAGTAGGTCATTATTTAATGTTGTAATATAATTTGGAGCCCTTGGGAATAAATGTATGGAGATCGGAGGTTTTAAATAAATAAATTAACATAAGCTTTGGGAGCCCTTGGGAATAATTTGAAAAATAATAATAATATTTAATTTTAGTTTTGGAGCACTGGGGAACAAAATAGCGGAGCGGGCGGGAATAAGCCTTTCTAGCCTCGTAAGGCCTAACCTAAATTTAGGTCGATATACATTATGACCCAAATAGGTTCAAGTAGTTGCGGGCCAGAACTTTGATTTGGTAAAATAAATGTTTAAATGTAATGCGTTTGGCTAATATATTTTAAGGGGTATTTCCTATACCTAAAGCTCAAGGTTAATAATTTTTTGATAGTAGATTTGAATTGGCGAGCTTATTTTAACCAAAAAAATTGTTTAAATATTATGTCATAATTTTAGGTCGCTGAACTGTAATTTAATGATTTTAAAAACTGTTATGGGCCGGAGTGTTAACATATTTTTGTCATTAAATTAGGTAGTTGGGCCTTACGAGGCTAGTAACTACTGAAGTAATATTTTTTGAAATTGGATATAAAATGTTGGCTCGATTGGCTATCGGCTTTTGACAGCGAGCCGTCCATGATAGTACGATGCTGTTAACTTATGTATATAATAAATAATAATAATAATAATAAAGATATTTATTTCCTCTTTCACAAAGGTAAGTACTTATTATCTAATACAATACATGTTGAAAAAATTCTCATTCCCTTGTGAGAGGCTGGTGTCTATAGTAGGTAAAAACCTGTGTTACAGATCACCAGGCTCCCACCTCCTGGACTAGTCTTAGTGGTGATTATTTGGACATGTACTTAAAAACTACCTATGCATATTCTGAATTAGAAATAAAATTGGTGTGTGTGTGTGTTTGTGTGTGAGGGTGTGTGTGTGTGAGGGTGTGTGTGTGTGAGTGAATGTTTACACATAAGACGGGGAACATAGATATTCCTATTTTGCTTTTATATATTTTAGTAATTTCATTATTTATAACAGTTTCGTGTTGTTCATGGCCCAAGGTCATATCCCGCGACTTATACAAGATTGCGTTTATTGCCGGCCATCTGGCAAACGAGTCACCACAACCACGTATGAACATGGGGGCCAACTTATGATGCCACAGCACCTAGTATTTGCCAGTAATCTGGCATATTCTTTAGTCTCTTCTCCCTAGCCTTTATTATTCCCAAGTCACTTTGAGTTGGCTTTCTAGTCTAACCGGATTTGACTGGATATCAGTTTTTACACGGAGCGACTGCCATCTGACCTCTGCATCCCGAAGGCTTGACCAGTGACAGGATATTAGAGGGCACTGACTTACCAATAACGACTGCCATAGATGCTCATGGCAGCCAGGACCGACGGCTTAACGTGCTCTCCGAGGCACGGAGCAGGCAATAATTGTCAATCAATATGCACATAATTTCGAAAAGTCATAATATAACTTCCGAAAGTCAGAGGGGCGCGACGTGGGTTGAATCCGAGACTCTCTGCATTGCAGTCTGTTGGTCTCCTCACTGAGCTATCTACCTTATTCTTTAGTATATTACAATAATTTAATGACAAATATTTACTAGTCGTTTCTTGCAGGTTTATTCTCATAGGCTCAACCCTTTAACCTGAACCTAGCAACTAACCTAAATGTAGCTTCAGTAACTTAGTAAACTCACTATCTACGAGTATACTAATATTATAAGGCTGAAGAGTTCGTTTGTTTGTAGGTTTGTTTGAACGCGTTAATCTCGGGAATTATTGGTTCGAATTGAAAAATTCTTTTAGTGTTGGGTAGCCCATTTGTCGAGGAAGGCTATAGGCTATATAACATCACACTACGACCAATAGGAGTGGAGCAGCAATGAAAAATGTAGCGAAAATGGGGAAAATTCTCCTGTATGAAGCAGACGAAGTTATGCAAGACAGCTAGTCCTATATATTTTGAAGTTCATAAGTGTTACTTTGTGACCTAAATGAATAAATGGTTTTTGACTTTGACTACTACAGAATGCACAGCAGTTCACAGAGAACTTCTTCATTTTCGTGTGTTGCGAAATTAAATACATTTGTCCGATGATTTAAAAGAAATAAATTAATGTAAATAGTTTTCAACCCCGTGAAAACTGTTGTAGAGAGCGGTCACATTGGGTAATTGGCGTCAGATTGTGATAACTCAAGTTGGGAATAGTTGTAACTTGCGAACATTTGCCAAGTGCTCGGTATCTCCGAAACTGTCTTTCTCTCTGAACCTCCAACTCAAGGATATATAGCCGTTATCGTCTTGTGTTTTTGTGTTGTTGCAGTAAATATTTATTTGTTGGACTTTGAAACCGGTAAGATGGTTTTATGTTGCTATTCTAAACACTAAATTTGTAGCTACTCTTTTTATCAGGTATTACGTAAAACCACCGAACTTGGCTACACTCCATTGACTATATAAAAATCAAAGACGTATAAAATATATATATACATAGATTCACACCTGTTTCCCAAAGGGGTGGGCAGAGACTATGGATTTCCATTTGCTACGATCCTGATAAACTTCTCTGGCTTCATTCACTTTCATCAAATTTCTCAAACACGCCCATCGGTTCAAGGAGCTCTTAACCTGGCTTTAGTCCAGAACGCCTCCGATCTGATCGAGAAACGTTCGCCTAGGTTTTCCTCTTTCGACTGTTCCATTCACACTAGCCTTATAAACTTTCTTAGTCAGTCTTTCCTCGTCCATTCTTTCTATATTATTTCAAATTTGGACATGTAGACATATAAAAACATAAATATAAATAAATATTATAATTTATATTATTAAGCTTCACATAATTGCTTCACAAGAGAATTTACCCCGTTTTTTCAAACTTTTCATTGGTGCTCCGCTTCTATTGGTCGTAGCGTGATGTTATATAGCCTATAGCCTTCCTCGGTAAATAGGCTATCCAACACTAAAAGAATTTTTCAATTCGAACCTGTAGCTTCTTATTTTTTTATACAACTAAGGTGGCAACAATAAATTAATCCCGTAGCGCGATGAACTTTACAAATATGCAAACAACGGACACAAAGACATCGATCAAATATACCATAGATGCACATTCCATACAAAAACCGCGTCAATATGTGGCACTGACCAGTACTACTTACTTATAAGAGTCTGCATTTATTATGCAATCCAGGAAATAAACTGGAATAACCATTGAACGCCCCCCGAACTGAAAAACATTTTGTAATAGTTTAGTTAAAACGCGTCAATGTAAAGCGTCCTAAGTGCGTTACTCGCGATACGCAAGCGTACTAAGTATATGGTACGGTCTCCACCGTAGTAGTGGTGTCGATTCGCTCTCGCTTACGGGCAGCGCACGCAAGAGTGAGTGGGACAGGTGCATAATATAGCGCATACGACTGATTTATGCACAGTTTTGTTGGGGGCGTTTTTCGAGCGACGATCGTGCATCTATGGTATATTTGATCGAAGCACAAAGAACACCCAAACTCGGAACAACCATTTGTAAATCACATATATTTTTGTCCCGTGTGGGATTCGAACCCACAACACTCGGCGCAGTGACAGCAGCAATGCGAACACTTAAGCCACTACACCATCCGTGCGCTCTAATAGTACCTTTGCTAAAATAGCAATGTACTTTATAGGAAGCGATAGCTCAGTGGGGAAACCAACAGACTGCAATGCAGAGGATCTCGGGTTCGAACCCAAGTCGCGCACCTCTGACTTTCGGAAGTTATATGACTTTTTGAAATTATGTGCGTATTGATTGACAATTATCGCCTGCTCAGTGCCTCGGAGAGCACGTTAAGCCGTCGGTCCCGGCTGCCATGAACATCTATGGTAGTCGTATTGGTAAGTCAGTGCCCTCTAATATCCTGACACTGGTCTACCCTTAGGGTATCGTTAGCCTTCGGGTTGCGGTGGTCAGATGGCAGTCGCTTTGTGTAAAAACTGATATTCAGTCAAACCGGTTAGACTAGAAAGCCGACCTCAAGTCACTTGGGAATAATAAAGGCTAAGGAGAAGACTCTATACAAATCGAAACTAAAAATACATCTTGAGCAGTTGGTTTGTCAATAGCCCTTTAAAGATGTATATTTTATACAAATTGAAAATCACTTACATCAAATGCAAAGCTAAAAATATAGTGGTAGTCTTATTACCGTTTTACTACTCGCTCTATATATTATATAAAATGTAGTTTAAACGTGTATTCAAAGTACTTCGGCTGTAGGAATACAAATGTTGCTTTAGAGAATTCTACAGAATATACCACGGGGAGTGCTCTGAAGAGTTATTCCACCTTATCCCACCCTCCCCTTTCCTATCCAGGACAACGCGTGCTGGGCTCAGATGCCATCCTTACACAGTAGAGTCGATTAGAGCGCGTACCAACAAGTTTGGGTCCTCATACCTCTGCCGAACGACCAAGGCATGGAATTCTCTACCAAGGCATGGAATTCTCTGCCAAGGCACGTGTTTTCTTCTTCCTTCAATCCTGGGTCCTTTAAGCGGGGCGTGAAAAGCACCTACTTAGGCCGTCAAAGTAGAGACCTCAACATCGCCTCGGCTGCTATGAGGGTGGTGTGGAGGCCAGTGCTCTTAGACCACACGACTGCTTACCATCAGGTGGAGTGTGGTCATTTTGATGAGCAAAAAAAAAAATAAAAAAACAATATTTTGCTTGAATTGTGTACTTTTTATTTCCTTGTAGTTCAAATACTATGTAAATGGTGGCTGGTAGTAAGCTTAATATAGGTCATTTGATTAACAATTGAGTAGTTTAGTTTCAAAATCCTCTAAAATACTTTTCGCCAAATAATGGTAAATCTCAAAATACCATTTAAGACATATAAATGTACTATTTTAGCGGTGTTTTCAACAAACTGTTACTTATGTGAGCTGATTTAATAGAATTTTAGTGGGTTTTGTTGAAAACTATCAGTGTAATGCGATAGAAGCAACAAAGGAGCTTCATATTCAATCGAAACCTTAGTTTTGTTCTGATATCGTTTTGGCGGGTTTTGAAACTATACTTCTCAATTATCGCCTGCTCCGTGCCTCGGAGAGCACTTTAAGCTGTCAGTTCCGGCTGCCATGAACATCTATGGCAGTCGTTATTGGGAAGTCAGTGCCCTCTAATATCCTGACACTGGTCTCGTCTTAAGGTATCGTTAGCCTTCGCGTTGCGGAGGTCAGGTGGCAGCCGCTCCGTGTAAAAACTGATATCCAGTCAAATCCGGTTAGACTAGAAAGCCGACCTCAAGTGACTTGGGAATAATAAATGCTAGGGAGAAGAGATTGGAAACACAAGGTTAAGGTTGAGGTTCGAATTCCATCCTTAGTACTACCGACGTGAACTCTCTCTTTAGATAAATTGCAATCCGAATTAACTAGGGAGGTTAGTAAAAGTACTAGTAATTTGTAATACAAAGGTAGTCAATGCTAAACAATCAACAAAGAAGTAACGTCGGCCTTGATGGCGTAGTGGTTAGTATAACCGACTGCCACGCCTGAGGTCCCCATAGTACAAGCTCTGCTTAGTTTGGGCTAGATGGTGTTGTGTGTATGTGGTAGAATATTATTATATTTGTTTGGGAGCTTAGTTAAGTCTAGAATTGTAATCCCAACGACTAGTCTCATGGCTCTTGTGCACTACAAGGGACACATGCGCAAGTTGTATGACACGTGCTAGCGGTCAATGCGAGCTTCCTAAGCTAAAAGCATGCAGCACGTTTAGCTTGTGCATGTATTTCAGCTATTTAATAACTTTTAAACTTCCGCGTTGCATGAACAGACGTCGTCCTGTACACACGAAAAAAAAACGAAAAGAAAAACCATATCTAAATCATTCTCGAATCCACTTGACCACACACAAAAAATTTCATCAAAATCGGTTCAGCCGTTTAGGAGGAGTTCAGTGACATACACACGTACAGTAGAATTATAATAATCTATATTTATTTAAATTATTTATATTAAATTATTTATAATAATTAATATGTGAAGCGAAAACTTTGGATCCCTTTTTACGAAAATTGGGCGGACGGAGGAGTATGAAATTTCGCACACTTATAGTTTATACAGAGAAGAAGTGACGAATGCTAATATTTATATAAAATATGCATTAGAAATACATTAAATTAATGAAAAACCACTACACGCACACAACCATGCATTTCACACACGCAGTCGAAGCGAGTAACTATGGTTACATGTATCAATATTATAATGACAGATATCAGCAATATCTTGCAGGTACTTTGGTCGAATTTCGAGCACTAGGCGACCGCTAGTATATATAAAGATGTAACGGGTATTAACGCGATCATGCATAATGTTTACCTTTTTTAGGCTTGACGTTTCGACCAGGTTACACCGGCCGTGCTCACAAACTGACTGATGCTGCAATGTCATGTCTCCGTTTGTGAGGCAGAAGAATCTTGATTCACCCTCACTTTTGGCATATATTTAATACGTTAACAATATCGAGTTCTATGATTTTTGTTCACCCAAGAAGTGCTCAACGCGCCTAAAGAAGTTTTCACTTCAAAAATTTGTGTCTGCATCCAAAATATATTGCCCTAAATAATTTGATTCCACCATCTTGGAAGTCGTTAGCGTCGCGGATGTTTGGCAAGATCTTCCCGTCTCTACGGGATACTCGGGATCAGCGCGCATATAATTGAGTGTGGCCTAGGTTAGGCCCACAGAGTAGAGAATTTACGCAGTGTACCAATTGAGATATGGTAAATTTGGTTTGTGTACTGCATTTTATGATTATAATTATAACGTTAGTGGCATAGGGCTTGCCTGATGATAGGCGGTAATATTACTGTTATCAAACCTATAATAATATAATAATAATATTTTAATTATATTCTATCACATACATACAACACTATCTAGCCCAAACTAAGCAGAGCTTGTACTATGGGTACTAGACAATGGATAAACATACATATATACTTTTTTGTAAATACATACATATTATACATAGAAACACCCAGACCAAGACAAACATCTATGTTCATGCACACAAATGTTTGACTTGTGCGGGAATCGAACCCGCGATCTCAGGCGTGGCAGTCGGTTACACTAATCACTACGCTATCGAGAATAATATTGCGTAGTTGATCCTAAAGATAAATAATGAAATATGAAAAGAAACGCATGAGATTTCTTATTCATCGGGCAAACGCTATAATAGGTTAATCCTCTTATGCTACGCCTTCCTTGTTTTAATTTTGTGTTATTTTTATCACAATTTATTACTATACAACAATAAATTTTCACTCATAATGTAGTATACTAGATTTTCCCGCGGTTTCACCCGCATTTATCATTACTGCGCTACCCCCGTGGGTCGTAGCGTGATGTTATATAGCCTATAGCCTTCCTCGATAAATAGGCTATCCAACACTAAAATAATTTTTCAAATTGAACCAATAGTTCCTGAGACTAGCGCGTTCAAACAAACAAAAAACTCTTCAGCTTTATAATATTAGTATAGATTGTTACAAATTTACATAGACATGGCTAGTCAGTAAGATTCATTACGCTTTCAAAAGTAATCGGAGAATAAGCTTGTTGTCTAGCTGCTTTTATCTACACTATGTCATACACAGATACCCCCAGTTTTCTTAACAATCGCATATTGAGTTTCACTAATGCGATTTAGACCATTTAATATGGTTTGATGTCCTTTTTGTTTGTTTGTTTATGCTGTATGCTGTGAGCATTAGCACATTAGCATAAAAACCCCATAAAACGCGCCTTTTATGTTTAAGGAAAAACTGTTATGAAAAGTTCGGTGTTGACATGGGTTGAGGTCAAGGATTATTCGCCCCATGTGCAACGTATTATCTTTTATAAAACTGTCAAACCCATACATAGATATTTAGTAATCTGTTGAAAAATATATAATATACTAGTTTTTGCCCGCGACTTTCCTCGCGTAAAAATAGGTTAGGTAATCTCATGTTGTGGATCGCTGATGTAGTTTCAGTTCCAGCGACTCACCCACCATTCAAGGCAGCGATTTTTTTCAAACGATTTGCGACATTTAAGTTTATCCCAGTAAATTCGCCGATTGGAACGGCTGTGAGTACAAGTGGTTAACGAGGTTCTGTGAAATCTTAAAGCAGCAGACAGAATATACAGTTGCCTGATCCTAAGCAATTTAGCCTCCGCGTATAGTTGATTAGTGGGATATCGAAATGGGCGCTCGAGTGCCACTTTTAAGAGAGCTCTTTGTCCACGTTCCACTCTCATTAAGAAGCATTTAGCCGCGATACCCTATGATATAATGTCATAATTGAGTATGGATTAGCATAAAGAAAAATATATAAAATTTTATACATTAAATACATTATAATAATAAAATTTGTATGCTGCTTCGTCGGTCAAATATGATGGGTTAAAATCTATGTAAAATTGTTGCACCGTGTTCCTAGCAAATAAATATAATATATAATAATAATATATATATATATATAAAATAATAAATGAAATGAAAAGATTTTTATTTTTGTACCATCATGACATGTACCATCAATTATTGTAGAATGAAAGAAATTTTAAAAACAATTAAAATGTTTATGTGCAGATGCACGTCCCATCCAACAGCACAAAAACAACGGTGATGCGCTCAGCATAATGCTGTGGCACTTGCATTGCTGCAAGCACTACACAGCGCTGATTTTCAGCGAACACCACAATTATTGACGTTTGGTCCGCCAATAGTGCACTCAAAATAAAGAAATAAATATAAATAAATATGTATAATAAATACCCGAAAAAAGAATATTTCTTAATCACTTTAATACTTTCAGATCGCATAATTAATATCACGTAAAACGGGCACCTATTAACGCGATCATGTTTAATGTTTACATACATATAAACTTAAAAGAACAAAATAAATAAAAATAAATAAATAAATATATTGTAAGGCTTGACGTTTCGGCCCGGTTGCACGGGCAGTGGTTACAAGCAGACTGTTGCGTTGACATCATGCATCCATTTGTGAGGTAGTTGTTCTCAAAATACACCCAAACATTTTGGTTTCTATATGTACCCCTTCTAACCCGACTGCAGATCAAAGAGTATTCCTTGATGGAGAAATTTAAAGCTTTATTGAGACTTCAAAATGAAATACTCAATACTTTATTGGACCGACAAGACCATCAATACCATTGTATATACATAGGTATTATAAGAGAAAATCTTGCCATCGAGATGCTGCCGATGAAAGGGATTTTCAGCATTCAACCCTTGAAAGTCGTAAATTGGGTTGAACTTCCGTTAGAAGACACGTAGCGACGAGAGGGTTAAGAAAATATATATCTTACTTCATGTTAACGTGTTCTCTAAGAGTGTTTCTCTTTAGCTTTTGTATTGCATCGGAATTTATTTTACTATCCTATTCTAAGTACCTACACTAATAGTGTAGGCTTAGTGTAGTTTTCTCACATCTTGTAATACGATGGTTTGTATAAAATTTTAGTTAATTTTATATTAAAACTTTAAATGTATCACATTGATTACCATTTCTCAATATACTGCTATTTCACGTCGATATAATGTGAGAGGGTAATCCTTCTCTGGTCAAGCCGGCCTATTCATGCTGAAATCAGCGAGGCTCTACTACTCGGAGCAAGGCTCTACTACTCGGTTATTGTAACATCAGCGTTAGGTAAGCCTAACGGTGATGTTACGATAACTCGAAAAATTTAAGTTATCTTATAAGAACTAAAGCAATTCCTAGTACATACGCCTGGTTTGATGACTCGGTTTTGTGATTAAGGACTGCCTACTTAATTGTCCATTTTGATCTTATTGTTGTGTTGAAGCAATTTGTGGTATTTTGTGGTAAGTATTCTGTTTTGATTTTAGAAAGGTATTTTTTATTTCGTTAATTCTTTCTTAGATATTTTTATGAACATTTTAAGACTAGTTATTCAAATATAACTAAATATCTTTGGGTTTATTGTTTGTTTCGACTCTATTAATAAGAAATGTGTTTATTGTTTCTATCAAAGGTTTAGTAGTATTCGTAGATCATTTAAAACATTAGATTTTTATAAACTTACTTTAATTGTATACCAATTATGTATCCATTAAACTTTCTAATTAGTATGACCAAAATATTTTTTATGTGATGACGTATTTTATGTGTTCTACCAACATCACATTATGACATTATCATAATGTGATGTTGGTAGAACCTAAGCAGTGATTGTGATAAGTAATTTAATGATGATTAGTAAGGCAATATTTGAAATTACACGTATATGAAAGCATACTCCGTTTTTCACTGTCCTTAATTTAGCAAGTCATCAATAATTAAACTAGCATATTCCAAAATAAGTCACTAAGCATAAATATAACATCGGAAATTAATCGCCTCCTTTTTAATAGTAACAATTTCTTTTGCATTTTTAAGAAAAAAATAGACACAATGGCAAATAAGCCAATAATATTAAATTGTTTTTGGAAAATAAGCGCCACCTTTTTTTTAATGATTAAAAACAACGGTTTTAATTACTTATACTTAAAGATTTAGTATCCAATCATTAAAACAATTTCTACCCTACGGTTAATAATAAAAATTGTGACATCAAACGCATAGCCTAAAGTATTATAATTGAAAAACTAAAAAATGGCCTATTTGTCAATTACATTTTTGTCGTTTACCAAAAACAATTTTGGATTAAGCCACTTCAATTCTAAAGGTGCGATATACTTAAATTAAAATGTCATGCAAATTATAAAATGTCACATAAATTATACAATGTTAATATTTCAATCCCCTTTATTGATAATGTAATATTATGCAATGTTTAGTGTTATTATCCAAAAACCCGAACTTCAATTAAATTAAACATACTATTACCAAGTTTATGGCACAAAGGTTACCTAATAAAACTTGGCATATGCCTTTTTAATGTGCCGGATGGAGGACATGATGGATAAGTGCCATATAACATTTATTGCACAAATTTATGATCTCAAGCCTGTGCATCGCCGAAGTTCTCGAAAGATCGAATCAAATCGAATCGTAATTCGATTATTTAATTACGATTCAATATTCGTACAATATTTTTAATACTGGAACAACTTAACTGATCCTAGTTAAGTTGTTCTAAATTTGGAATTTGATATTTTGATGAAGGCATCGATCAAATATACCATAGATGCACGATCGTCGCTCGAAAAACGGCCCCAACAAAACTGTGCATAAATCAGTCGTATGCACTATATTACACACTTGTCCCACTCACTCTTGCGTGCGCTGCCCGTAAGCGAGAGCGAATCGACACCACTACTACGGTGGAGACCGTACCATATACTTAGTACGCTTGCGTATCGCGAGTAACACACTTAGAACGCTTTACATTGACGCGTTTTAACTAAACTATTACAAAATGTTTCTCAGTGGGCGTTCAATGGTTATTCCGGTTTATTTCCTGGATTGCATAATAAATGCAGACTCTTATAAGTAAGTAGTACTGGTCAGTGCCACATATTGACGCGGTTTTTGTACGAGAATGTGCATCTATGGTATATTTGATCGAAGGACGAAGGTATTTAGGTAGACTGGTTAAGGAAGACTGATAGTAAGGTTTACCGACTTTTATGTAAAAGGATAACTCCCACACTTGTAAAAAATAATTCATGTATTGCAAGGGACTTTACAAACATTCAAACAACGGACGCATAGAACACCCAGACTCGAAAAAACAATTTGTGGAGCACACAAATTTATGGTCCCGTGTATGATCGAACCTACAACACCCGGCGAGGTGTCAACTTAACTTCTGAAACGGCCATGACTTCTAAGGTGGAGTCATGGACGTTGCCGTCGTTGCGCGTCCGTGACCCCTACAGGGGAGTCAAATATTTTTGGTATTTTTTTCGCGACCAATCACGAGTTCTTGACTCCTCCGTAGGGGTCACGGACGCGCAAAGGTAGCGTTTTTTTTATGAATCATGGGACATTCCAAGGTTTAAGCCACTACGCCCATCCGTGCATTCAATTACATACGATACGAAAGTAATCAAGTATTATTATAGCAGGTATTCAAACAAAAAGGTATAGAATGAAGTAAACATAGCTTCACATGTCCCTGTATTGGAAGAACACACGCATTCTCCGAGAGAACCAGTTTGAGATAATAAATGACAGTCTTTTGTATTAAATCCAGCACAGCGCGTTTATTGTGTTCCACAGTAATGACTAACAATTGTTTTACAAAAACAAAAGCTTTGTATACAAAACAATATCGGCGTGATTTTTGAACGAAGTAAAACTTTGTAGTGATAAAATTTTGGTGTGCGGTTATTGGTTGAAGGGGTGGCCAGAGATTACATAGTTCGATTTTTTTACTGCTTACTTTTAATTGCCTATATATGAAAAGAAAGGAATTGTTAGAACATTGACTGAGACTGCATTCTCAGCAATTTTTAGAAACATGTAGTAGCGGCCATATTTACTTACTAGATGTTCCCGCGGTTTCACCCGCGTTTATCGTTACTGCGCCGCCCCCGTGGGTCGTAGCGTGATGTTATATAGCCTATAGCCTTCCCCGATAAAAAAAGAATTTTCAAATCGAACCAGTAGTTTCTGAGATTAGCGCGTTCAAACAAACAAACAAACTCTTCAGCTTTATAATATTAGTATAGATTATAAAGCTGAAGAGCTTGTTTGTTTGTTTGAACGCGCTAATCTCAGGAACTACTGGTACGTATTGAAAAATTCTTTTAGTAATAACTTTTAAACTTTTGCGTTGCATGATATTATTATATATATAATATGTAACGGTTATTAACGCGATCATGCATAATGTTTACCTTTTTTAGGCTTGACGTTTCGGCCAGGTTACACCGGCCGTGGTCACAAGCTGACTATGACTGTGACCACGGCCGGTGTTTTTTTAAAATATTAATATAATTATATTCTACCATATACACACAACACTATCTAGCCCAAACTAAGCAGAGCTTGTACTATAGGTACTAGACAATGGATAAACATACATATATGTTTATTTTTGTAAATAAATACATATTATACATAGAAACACCAAGACAAACATCCATGTTCATGCACACAAATGTTTGACTTGTGCGGGAATCGAAACCGCGACCTCAGGCGTGGCAGTCGATTACACTAACCAGTACGCCATCGAGGCCGACATACAAGTTGTCTTTTTGGAAAATCTACGACACGCGCTAATATTTATTATTTTCAATATTAAATACTAGCTATCCCTCGGGAACAGTAGGTACATTTTGCTAGATGAAATGTCCTTTTCTGTACCCTATAATAATAAATATTCCCCAAATATAAACAAACAAATTCACATTTGCTTTTATATTATCAGTTAGGATTCTATAATTATAATATACTTCTGGCTATGTGTTTTCTCGGAGATTTCTGTTTGAAATTATTCAATCTATTGAGTCGCAGCGGTACACCGATGGCCAGACACAATATATTTTTAATTACGTCTGGTATTCTAAGACTTTACTGATTAATAAACCTTGTAAATATAACTAGGATGCAGTGTAGTACCTTGTTTTGTAAGACGTTAAAGAAATTCCTTTCAATACGATCGTTTCCATTATACCAGCGTCTTGTGAGACATCAATAAATGGGTTAATTTATTCCGAGGGCCCGGCAGTAATTGCTTACATTAATTTATTGTCTCCCAGTTCATTTTGTATGCACTGCAGTTTAATCAGTAGGAATAGCTAAAAGGCAGTTCACATGCATACTTGAGTGAGTCCGTAATCAGTGGCTTAATTATACAAAGTGTGACCGAAAGCCGTGGTTGTGATTGGGTGTGTTTACCTCAAATAATTGACATCATGTGACTTTCTAAATCGCCTGGCGCAGTGTTATGTGATTTCTTGACTACCTCAGTGGTGCAGCGTGTTTGAATGCGTCTGCTGTGGTTTTTCGTCAAGCAATTCTTAATAGCAGATTATACAGTACCATGCACGAACGCCCTTAATAGTGCACTTGATCTCTCTTCAGAGGTACTGTCTTGTGCTGTCAGGCCACTAATACAGTTTTGTTGACTAGGCTATGCGCAAGTCATACACCTGAAGTTGCAATCATTAATAGCCTACAGCACTACCTTACCATGCGACCTGAATTCCATCTTTCTTGTTTTTATTTTCTTGTTGCATAAGTCAACTCTTCATTAACTTGGAAACAGTTACTGTGTGAGTAACTCACAATGCACCTTACAGATGTTAGAAGCAGGATCACAACGAATTTCAGACTCAGAACTTTTGTTTGTAGATCACATAATATTTGTTATGTATGGGGTTTGAACCCACAACACTTGCGTAGGGCTTAGTGCAGCATAGTGCCAGGATTACCACTTCAACAATTACGACAGTCGTTCAATCACTTGTTAAAATACACTCTATCAATATAAAATTATATTCATGCTTGAATTGTCTTTTATAATAATTTTATTGGAAATCAGTTTCTTTATTACATCAAATACGTATATCAAGTCAATATCACAGAAATCACACTACAGTAACTTTGCTTATATCAAGATATTTTCAAAGCAACAAATATATTTGAACTCGTAAACTCACGGTCCAATACATCTCACAATATATTTGCGCGTATCAGTAGGAGAGGTTCTATCGACTGGAACGTTAAAGGAAAAATGTCACATACTTAGTACAGCAAGATCATTACGTGAGCCAAGAAAACTCAGCAAGACAACCGATTCCTTTGAAATACGTTGTAAGGAATATTATTCGAAATCTTTTGCCTTCATGAGAATATGACACTTGTTAGAATGACGTGTAGATATTTATTCGAAGTTGTTTATCAGTTTGGAAGGTACGGTGATTTATTGTTGGATGTTTGTGCTAGTTAGTGAATTCGTTGTTGTGTAAGATGAAATATTTTTTTGTATATGGAGCGTTAACGAATAAATGGAAAATAAAATTAGGGTTCAAGATGTGGGACGTTAATTTGGAGAGACGTCGGCTCTAAGCATAAGTTTATCCTTGTTTTACGCGGTTCGTGGCCGCTGGTGATACTTGTGGACGCACTTCCTTTCCCGACTTCTTCAAGAAAAGAGTCGCTGGGCTGTTAGTGAGTTCAGTAGAGCTGCTGCAGATAAGTGAAATTCTAGGTTCAAGGTCAAAGTCCCACGTTCTCTGCAAAACAGTAGCTTGAGGTGCATCACAGTCGCATTTTGCTAAGTACAATTTCAGGTTCCACGCAGAAACCGTGCTAATACTAAAATTTTTTTGACAGGCAAACTCTGTGAAAAATTGCGCTCATTGAGAGCTGATGTATAGCAGTTCCTTTCACGACCAGGCGGCAATTATAGTACATAATGTTACACGAACGCTTATTTATTAAACACTAGCTTTAGCTCGCATCTTTGCTCGCGTAAAATCTAGCCTATGTTACTCGGTGATAATATAGCTTTCTAATGGTGAAAGAATTTTTAATCGGTTGAAAAAATCTAATCTTTCCTCTTTATAATATTAGTGTAGATAGATGTTGCAAACAATAACAAAGAATAGTTTGTAAGAAATGGACGGCTGTTAGTCCAACTGACACAAGGTGATATGAATCCTCATCATGAAGGAGGATGAATGCTCAAATTGATTTCAACTCGAGTGCCGACTATCTTTTTGTTAATCGAGATATTGACGAAGTGTAAGAAAGTTTGAGCCCAATAATATTTTCTTGGGTTGATGTTTTTGTCGTTCTCACGTGAAGTTCCTTGACATGAATAGTCAGGGAATAGTAGTGACCAACTTTTAGCTAGTGATTGTTGTGAAACTTATTTATATTCTATATTTCTTTTTCTATAAGATGTATGCATGGTTTTCTAAAGATAGATCAATCAATCATCGACGACTCGATGGCGTAGTGGTTAGTGTAACCGACTGCCACGCCTAAGGTCGCGGGTTCGATTCCCGCACAAGTCAAACATTTGTGTGCATGAACATGGGTGTTTGTCTTGGTCTGGGTGTTTCTATGTATAATATGTATGTATTTACAAAAAAATAAGTATATATGTATGTTTATCCATTGTCTAGTACCCATAGTACAAGCTCTGCTTAGTTTGGGCTAGTTGGTGTTGTGTGTATGTGGTAGAATATTATTATTATTATTATATAAAAAAAATGTTTCACATAATAATAAGTATAAACGCATATTAACTGCTGTAATTCACAGAGTCAATTAGTAATAGCCAATCAAAAGTCTTGAAATTACTTTGATTTGACTGTTGTTGATTAGGATTTCAAAAGCCGGGTGCAAGACAAATCAAATTTTATATTGTACTAGCAGCCCATATATATCTACATATGTGTAGCCTATGTCTATCTGGAATAAGGTATTTTTAAAATAGTAAAAAAAAAAACATATTGCGCAGGGGTTCTGTAGACCACCCACCACATACATAAAAACTAGCAAAATTTACTCTTTCTTTATAATAATTATTCGTATAGATCAGAGGTTCCCAGATTTTTTGTCATAAACCACTTTCAAAATTTAGCTGGTTCCGGTGGACCCCCTGCAGCTAAATAAGTTCATGCAAGTAAATAATTTGATCAAATCTCTTTACGGGCCTTTTTATTGTGTAATTATCTACCGAAAATTCTAAAAACCACTGCTACTGAATATGGAATATGCAATATAAGTTTAGTTTTTATTACAAGTAGCAGTCGGTGAAGTCAAGCCAACGTTTTAGTTCTTGACTATCGAAAGCAAATAAATTTTCGTGGATGAATGGCTTACGAATTGTGAATTCCCATTTTTTTGTTACGCCAACTTAGACCCCCGTCGAGTCTCCCTTGGACCATTGGGGGTCTACCTGGACCACTTTGGGAACTAACTTTATCATCACAGCCGACGTAATATCTCAGTTACTTTTCGGGTTCGATAAGATGTTATTAAATTTCTACGAATAGAAATTATTAGTAGCAGCGCGGACCTGGGAAATTTGTCTGATATGCCGTATTACGTGAGAAATAGGCACAGCCAGAAAAATTTAGGTGTGACTTACACCTGTATTTCACATCTTCTATATTATCCTTCAGAATATTCACGTGATGGTAATCAACTTTGTGTTTTAATAAATGACGGAATAGAAGAATAGCATCTTGTTTATTTTCAGCCATACTCGGACCTCTATTTCAGAATACAAAGGAAAATTTATTATTGTCATCACAAAGATTAATTGACCACTATAAATTAACGACCGTCCCTATTATATTTCCGACTGTAATTAATTATCTATTTTGAGAGCCTGTCTGGTTGATAATGACAGTCTCTGGCCGAACGTTCATTTTCGGTATTGACGTATTGTATTTATAAAGGGACTTCTAAATGGGTATTATTATTTTGGCTGCAATCTGAGGTTGCAATGCTGGCAAAAACACCCATATTATAAAATGCACGTCAATATTTTGCAATGTCTGATGCATTTAAATGTTTTTTACCTGGCCTGGCTATAACTGAAAACATTGCAGCCATATGATTTAGTAAAATATTGCCTCTTATACTAACGATATGATAAATATATCTGTTTTATTTAAACGACGAAGAGGACAAAGAATTCTGTTTGTTTGTCTGGTGATGTTAAATGATGACAGTCACCTATGATAGCTTGTAATAGCTACCCATTATATTTGCGCGTGGTCATCTCTAGGAAAAAAAGAACTATAAATAAGATGGTATGGCTTGTTCAACCATGGTTCAAAGAAAGTACTCCTACTATTAGGGATGCCGCGGCTTGATGGGTTAGGCCTCTGACTTTTTTACAGTCCATGAGCTGTAGCAGTAACTCAGTAGCAGTCAAGCCAGCAACCCAGTTGTATTCGTCCCAAACTGACGCAGATAACAAGTGCGGTAAATTATATATTGAGCTGATGCGTTGTAACATAATCCCTTGAACGCACGCGAGCTTGATCGACGAGAGACGTCAATCCTGTATTATCGGGATTGACTGCGTCTTAAAGAATTAATTGATTTTCTTCTTCTTCTTTAACCTTTGGAATGTCCCATGACTCATAACAAAAAAAAAAACGCTACCGTTGCGCGTCCGTCATCCCTACGGGAGAGTCAAGAAAACTCGTTGTGATTGGCCGCGAAAAAAATACCAAATATTTTTGACTCCCCCGTAGGGATCACAGACGCACAACGACGTCAACGTCCATGACTCCACCGACGTTTCAGAAGAACAAAAAGAAGATTAGTAGAAGATAACTCCCGCACTAAGAATAATTCCTGTATCGCGACAGACTTTACAAACATGCAATCAACGGATATAAAGAACATCCAACCTATGATGATTACACAAATGTTTGTTCTGTGTGGGATTCGAACCCACAACACTTGCGCAGTGGTGAGGCGACCACTTAAATCACTACGCCATCGGTGATATTTTGATAAAAAGCTATGATACTTTTTTGTTGATATTTTTAGTACAACCTGGTCTGATTCACCTATTTCAACATTGCAGATGAATAAATAAGCACCCTGTATAAATTAATATATACCAACTTACTACAAATTCATTTCCTATTAACAGCCCTTACTAATCTACTGTAATAATTATGGTACAAAAGATCCAAGCCGAGGATAAGAGGTACCTGAACCTGTTAAGAGCTTGAAGAATTTCTCGAACTAAAATAGAATGAACAAATAAGGAATTAATGAGTGAATGAGTGAACAAATTAATTTAAGTCTTCATTCATTTTGTTCATTTGGAGTATCAAGAATGTTTTTGTTAATTCCATGTTTGAATGAGAGTTATATTGTTGAGTTATTAAATATGTCAGAAATAAAATATTGCCTTCTTTCTTGGAGTACTACTAAAAGTTAGGCACAAAATTTTCCATCTTATAATATTAATATAATTATAACAACTTGCTATATGCTAGAAATAGTTTGATAAGGACCCGTTAGGTGACGCTCCGATCAGCTTTATGTTATTATTTTTTTCTAAAGCGACGAATGGGCAGTACTACGTCTATTCAGTCTGCTTCCTTCCTAAAACTGTTTGTAGTTTACAAACAGTTTTAGGAAGTCCTACCTACTCTGCAGCAAACTGGTATCTTTATACAATCTTGATATCGCATGCATAATATGTATATCGACGTGGAATAGCAGTATTCCTACTGTTGTGTTTCGTTTGGTGAGTGAGAGTGCCGGAGGCCCAATTACCACCTTTACCCCATCCCGCTCCTCCTTCCCACTTCCTTTCCTAAACGGTCGGCAACGCGCAAGTAATGCCTCTGGTGTCGCCGAAGTCGTTCATAGGCTACGGTGACCACTTACCATCAGGTGGGCCGTATGCTAGATGGTATAGTGTGTATGTGATAGAATCCTTCTCCCTAGCCTTTATTATTCCCAAGTCACTTGGGATCGGCTTTCTGTTATTATTACCTTACCCGAGTCGGGCATCGAACCAACACGTCATGTACAACAGTCGTATTCATTACTGCTACGCACTAAGGCGAGGCCAATAAGCTAATATAAAAACCAATGTCCTCCCTCTCTTACAATCCAATTAAGTAATCTAATAGTGAAAAGAATGACTCCACGGTGACGTACTTGTCTTTTAGTTTTTCTTTTCCCCATTATGGCGCCATAAGGTTTGATCGTTTGTTTCGCTTTGTCTTGTATGAAAGCCTGTAGATACCATAGAATTATTTCGATATCTATCGGTTCATATAGGTATATCGTCTATCGAGAATGTTGCCGTCATAAGGGGAAAAGACGTTTTTTTTTTTCGGAATAGTGTTTTCACGTTTCTCGATCAGATCGGAGGCATTCTGGACAAAGGCCAGGTTAAGAGCACCTTGAAATGACGGGCGTGTATGAGGAATGTGATGAAAGTGAATAAAGCCAGAGAATTGTGTCAGAATCGTAGCAAATGAAAGTCCGTAGTCTCTGTCTACCCCTCTGGGAAACAGCCGTGAATCTATGAGTTTCCACGTATTTGGAATCAGTAAATTAAGACGCATCCTTCAGTATATTTATATAAAATATATATTTTTGTCGTCTTTATGTGCCGGCTAGTGCGTGTGTGTTTAGGTTAAGACGACAGAATTGCGTTGTTCGAACCGCACATAAGTTTGTGCTTATGTTGGGACATTTAGACTGTTATAACATTTTATGTGCGCATCTACAGAGTATTGCTTACGTTTGTGTATTATTATGAGGTCTCTACTTCGATTCCTGGGTTAGCCAAAGCTTGATTGGGATTTTTTGCCTGAAAATTTCTAGTAGCAGCACGGTGTATTCTACTGTTTCTGGTAGATTAGCCTCCTTATATTATGCTGGACCGGAAAACTTAGCTAGCGAAATATGACCTACTACTTTATTTACGATTTACAGGCAAGTCTTTGTATATGTAAAAGGCTAAAGGTCCTGCGCCTGATCTCTCTCCGGTCGTGTCGGATTACCGTCCCATCGGATCATGAGAGTTAGGGAACGGAGAGTGTATTTGTGTTTGCGCACACACTTATGCACTATAATATCTCATGCGTAGTTGGCCAGTCTCCGTTAAGACAGGCCGCCGTGACCGAAATCGGACTGGCCGTGACCGAAATCGGTCTGGAAGATATTATTATTACATACTTTTATAGTCTCACGTAAGCATCAGACCATATGTATGTATGTAAGACAACACTAATTTCGAATTCTAGTTAACATCGAGAAAATGTCGAATTACTGATGTCTCGAATTTAAGTAGATCTTAAATAATTGTAAGTCTTGAATTCATGACGTGGCCTGAATATTTAATCTTGACAGTATCTCTAAATTTTAAATAAGATTAGACCTCGAATTACGAGCTTAAATCATACATTAGAATGGTTTTAGAATTTACGTAATTCGCAAAATACTGTTTATATCGAACTAGATGTGCCCGCGGTTTCACCCGCGTTTATGATTACTGCGCCTTTGTAGGTCGTAGCGCGATGTTATATAGCCTATAGCCTTCCTCGATAAATGGGCTATACAACACTAAAAGAATTTTTCAATTCAAACTAGTAGTTCCTGAGATTAGCGTGTTAAAACAAACAAATAAACTATTCAGCTTTATAATATTAGTATATATTTGTTTTCTATACTTATGAAATTAATTAATTGAAGCATTACTATGTTCACCGAGTATTTAGTACCTAATCTTTACTAATATTATACATGTAAAATTTTGTTAAAATATACTGGGGCTTCGATATATTTCTTCACTAGCTTTTGCCCGCGGCATCGCTCGCGTTAATTTAGAATTTGACAATCAATTCGGGTTGTATTCTGCTTGTAATAATATAATTTAATCATGATTCGAAAGACACGTGGCGCCATCTATTATAATCATAAGAACGTTATTATTGTTTTCCTCGGGAACAGTAATTTCTTTCGGGATGAAAGGTAGCCTATGTCCGTTTCTGTACACCTGATAACGTATATGCAAAATTTTAGGATGATCGGTTCAGTGGTTTAGGCGTGAAAAGGTAACAAACAAACAAACAAACAAACTCATTTTCGCTTTTATAATATTAGTTAAGATTAGGATTAGGATGAGGATTCACGCGTAGACTATAATAAAATGAACTACCGATCAAAACCTAATCAAGCGATATACTGGTATTTGCCAAAGAACGCATAAGCATAGCCGTTTCGAATAACTAATCATGATGTGAGAAAACGAACATGTATAATAACAAATTTTAAACCTAAATACGACCTTAGATGTTCTTGGATCTATCCGTTTTAGACACATTGTTTATATTAATAAATACAGTCTTTAATATTTATTCCGTAATTTCTTTCAACATTTTTTAATATAAACTTTGAAAGGTAACCAAAGATTCCTAAACATAAATTAAGATTTCATTAATCACCTCTTTCAGAAATTCCTTTGAAATCATCCAAAGCATTTGAAAGCTATCAACATGTCAAAAAATTTGAAATGTAGAATTAATATTGAAGGAATTCATAATAAATTCTAAAACTAAAACGACACTATTTACAATTTTGTTCCAATATAAATTCCGCGTAAATGAATACTTGTTTACATATTCTTTGAAATAATTCTACGAATCAATATACAACAAACTAGTAAAATCATTTGATTTTAAACGTAATATGTATAAACATTTTATAATAATACTTTGATTTTATCATTTTAATGACCTAAATTTTAGGTATAAATCCTATGTCGCTGAGGTCTTTATAAAAATTCAAACAACGGACACAATGAACAGCCAACTCGGTATAATTTTATTTTTTTTTTTTTTTTTTGCTCGTCAAAATGACCACACTCCACCTGATGGTAAGCAGTCGTGTGGTCTAAGAGCAGTGGCCTCCACATCGCCCCCACAGTAGCCGAGGCGATGTTGAGGTCTCTACTTTGACGGCCTGAGAAGATGCTTTTTCACGCCCCGCTTAAAGAACCCAGGATTGAAGGAAGAAGGAAACACGTGCCTTGGCAGAGAATTCCATGCCTTGGTCGTTCGGCAGAGATATGAGGACCCAAACTTTTTGGTACGCGCTCTAATCGACTCTATTCTGTTTAATTTTGTGGATCACAAAATTTCTTTACACTCGGCGTGGTGGTAGTATCGAAAAGTATTGCCGGCAACGTGAAAATTATTAACCTCTACTCATCCTCTAAGTACACCTGCTTATAGAAGACTACAAGAATTGAAATTAAACTACTATATACGGATTTTATCGCGTTGTTTATTTGACACTTTATTACTAAATTTTGAAACCTCTATTACTATTAAACTTTACCTACTAATTTTTAAGTTAATTAAATTATTAAAATCCGTATATAGTAGTTTAATTTCAATAAATAACATTCGCGTAAACAGAAGAATACAAGCCGAATACTTGAGTGAACCCACAACGCTCGGAGGAATGGCAATTGCGAGGCGATCGCTTAAATCACTCCGCCATCCGAGCAGACAGACCTCTACTTCTATGGTATGATTTTATTTTCATTCTCTTATACAGGCTTGCTTGTAACAAAATGGCACATACATTCTGCCAGTTAACTAACACAATAGCAGGAAATATTGTGTCAGCTGACTGGTAAAGTATTATCGGATGTTGCGTCAGGCAATTTACATTTCCTGCACAAAATATGCAACAACGGGCGATAGCCGACAATTTAGGGTCTTACCCTATCTTTTATACGATGAAGGTGGCAAATATGCGTACGTTTTGTGCAATGGTAAATGGTTCACGTGAGTTATAACCGTTGGAATGAAAACAAAAGGAATAAGCGAGTTAATAAGAGCGCCGAAACTGAAATACTTCTTAATTATGTTTAAGTTTTTCTATTACCTTAATAATTAAATTTAGATTTCAAGAAAATACAAAATTAATAAATAATAATAATTGCCATAATATAATAACCATCATAATTTATTAAAGTATCTTCATTTAAACTTTAACTATGACAAATTTCACACTCCAGTTTTGTGCGCGCAAATATCTTTAGAAACGGTTATAATGTTTTCTTTTTGCGTATTAACCTATCGAGTCGTGGGTGTACACCGGCGGCCCGGCACAATGAATTTATTCTTAGACTTCACAGGATTATATGTAGATTACTAGATTTTGCTTGCGGCTTAACTCGCGTTAATGTCGATGTTTTCAATAAATTTATATCCCACGGGAACAGTACTTTTTTCTGCACCCCTGACAACGTGTATGGGAAGAAACAACAAACTTACATTCACATAAAAAAACAAACTTACATTCACATTGATAATATTAGTTACATGAAATATATATTTGAAAAGCGTACTCTGTTTAACTTTTCATAAAGATACAGTCATAATGTACAAGTTTTTTAGTTTAAGTAGTTCGTATTAACCCTTAAACCCTTCAAGTTTTCCATGCACTTTCAAAATTTCCATGATTTTATGAAGCCCTATTCACCCGCAATTTAAAGTGTTTTTTTTTTAAACTAAGCCACTAAATGAAATAACCATAGGGCACGAATCATAATAAAAGTACATAATTATAATAAAAAAATGTATAATATCAAGTATAGTCCAAGCAGTATACACATTCATTGTAGGCTTTAAGGGTTAAAAAAACAATGCCTCGTAAGTTTTTCTCTGTTGTTCTCCAAATTAAGTTCACAATAAACTGGAGTACAATACTCTTCAGCAATACAAAAGAAAACAAACTGTAATACAATTATTGTTGCAGCGTCGTTCTATGGAACCACTATTCAGATTGTTAATGAAGTGGCTTTATTAGATTTTAAGTCTAGCTATCAGATTGATTAATGCAGCGGGTGGACGTCACGCACCTCTGACTTTCGGAGGTTATATGACTTTTCGAAATTATGTGCGTATTGATTGACAATTATCGTCTGCTCCGTACCTCGGAGAGCACGTTAAGCCGTCGGTCCCGGCTACCATGAACATCTAAGGCAGTCGTTATTGGGAATTTAGTACCCTCTAATATCCTAACACTGGTCTAGCCTTAGGGTATCGTTAGCCTTCGGGTTGCGGAGGTCAGATGGCAGTCGCTCCGTGTAAAAACTGATATCCAGTCAAATCCGGTTAGACTAGAAAGCCCACCCCAAGTGACTTGGGAATAATAAAGGCTAGAGAGAAGAGATTCATTAGAGCCGAGAGAACCAATACCGTGTTTCTTTGCAATTATATGAATGATAAATTAATCTATACTAATATTATAAAGAGGATAGATTTGATGCTATGTTTGTTTGTAAAGATATAGCTCAAAAACTACTTAACCGATTTAAAAATTCTTTCACGTTTAGTAAGCTATTTATTAATTATCATCGAGAACTACCTACTTTTACGCGAGCAAAGTCACAGGCAAAAGCCATCATTCATATTATTGCAGCTGATGACTTCATCAACTTAGAATTTTGTATCCTAACTAATATTATAAATGCGAATTTGAGTATTGTTTGTTTTTGTTTAGCTGTTACACATTAACTTGTCGGCTAAACTTTGAATTTACCAGAATAGTGGACTCAGCCATTTGTATTTTGATGCGCATGACCAACATATTTGTGACATATGTATACCTATACCTATAATCAAACAACTCGAACCTCAAAGCTTTGCCAGTCTGTGATTGAAACTTTGTTGATTGCCGAGCCCAATCATCAGTAAAAGCCAGGCCGCAAAGAGACAGTATATCGTCGTAGTATCGCTATACGTAAATTTCATCCAAATAAATTGTACGATGTTGCATTCAAATGTAGAATTTCCTTGTCATGTTTTATAGCAACACAAGGATTTTTTGTATATTGCGTAAGGCAACAAATATTTTGTAGCAGTAAAAAAGCGCTAAAACAAGGCACTGGTATTGGCGAGGCGTCTGATAAAACTACAGGCCATTTGTGCAGTCAATCAATGATTCCAATGACGATCAAAAATACTTTTTTATTTTCTTTTCGTGTGGTTATTGGCCAACCTGTTATCAAGAGTTGTTCAAGCCCGTAGGCCTCTGACATGGCTTAACGACTGCTATCAATTTGACAACAACCGGGACCGACTTTTTACGTACCCTGCGAAGCACGGCGACGCTCAGATGAAATACCACTAAGCGGTCACCCATCTATAGACTGACCGCACCCAACGTTGCTTAACCTCGCTAATCGTTTACCGATCAGTGAGTGCAACTGGCTAAAAATACTTGATTTATTATTTAATGATTCGTTTGACATGTTTTTACCTGACTGCATCAAAAAACAATCGGGGCAGTCTTTGGGGACTGCCGATAAAAGTGAAAACTTTAATCCTTGATCATAAACACTTCTTTATAAACAAAAAAAATAATACCTAATAGTATTAAGGGGCTCAAAATTTCGTTATTTTTTGCGTAGGACATAATTCAAAAATGGAAAGCATGGAAGCGTGACGATGACGCGAGTTCTATGATTTTTGTTCACCCAAGAAGTGCTCAACGCACGTAAAGAAGGTTTCACTTCAAAAATGGTAGCATGCATTCCAATAGTAGGTAGTAATTGATAGGTCTATGTCTATTTTTGACACGCTATGTGATAAAAAATGTTCGATAGGTTTTATTAAATGAGATTCCATAAAAATTACAGCAATATAGATAGACTATAGAATAAAATATTCCAGCCACATATTGCATTAAAATATTGCACGTTTCGAAGCCCCTTAAAATAAATATGTCAGCGTTATTTTTTAGTAGTAGCGGGTTCACGGGTTTTTGTAGTCGTGTTTTAGTTTTTTTTTTTAAATAATTTGTATCATTTTGTTGCGGATAATTGTATCGATTGTTTTATTTTATTGACTAATTGTGCAAAGATATACAAACATAATCTCCTAAATTATAAGCCGACTTAAAAGTTTACGGGCACCGGGTGCAAATTTGAAACGCCGCTATTCGAGTTTTGCTAAATAACTTATGAAAACTGAAGTTTAACCGGCTGTAGTGCTGAAGTTTCTTGCTCAGCCTTAGTGAATGGTGTGTGTCATAAAAGAAATGAACGTTGGTATCATTTGACCATTGATATATTATGTTACTAACGCATTTGTGTAGCAAGTTTTTAATTAAATGAAATTGACTGCCTGTTTTCTGCTGCTTTCAGAATTATTAATTTTATTTTCGATTGATTTTGGGCAAGTATTAGTTAGTAGTGAACCATATGCTATGGTCTCTTCATCCTGCAAGTATTGCGTTTGTGATTTCAATCTAGCTTCAATTTGTCTTAAATATTATCTTGTCTTATCTTATGTGGGGGTCAATGCAGACCGGCGACACTTCGACCCAGTGGGATCTTTTGTGTCGACATTCTCCCAATGAGGACTGCCATATATGTTCATGGCAACCGGGACCGACAGCTTAACGTGCTCTCCGAGGCACGGAGCAGGCGATAATTGTCAATCAATACGCACATAATTTCGAAAAGTCATATAACTTCCGAAAGTCAGAGGTGCGCGACGTGGGTTCGAACCCGAGACCCTCTGCATTGCTGTTGGTCTCCCCACTGAGCTATCGCTGCTCTTGTCTTAAATATTAATTGATGTTGGTGATCTGAATCATCATAATTAACTTAAATGAATTGTTTCAAAGCGTTTGTGTAGATTTCATTATCTCAATTCTAGTCTTAGTATTTACTAATACCTAATTGTATTTATTCTTTTATGTAAATCTGTTTGGCCTAACTCTTCCCAACACTGAAAAGGTGTTTATGTAGCAGTGGAATAGTTAAATAAATTAGTCCGAAATTAGAATATTCTGTCGCTCTTGACCTTATCTTGCACCACCCTCTAAAACAGCTGGTCTAAGTCTCAGAGGGGACGTAATTTAATTATGATACTAGGTCATTCCGTTGCGGTGACATTCTAATGCGGAAAATGCCAAATATATTTCCTTTATGTTCTTTTAATCTAAATGCGTATTATTTATGCAGTTGTTGGTTGCTAAAACGTTTGCATTGCCATTTGGCTTGCTGTTTGATGCTAGTGCTATATAATTATATATTCTGCGGTTATCTGTTTTGGTGGTCGAGTAGCGTATGTTTGTGGTTGATGACGAGATTTACGGCTCGATGTCCAGCTCAGGCGAATTGTTACTGGGTTCCTTTGTTGAAAAGTGCACGGTTGCAACATGGTGTCTAGCAATGTCCGTATTAGACGAGCATTCTACCTATCTCCAGCATTTATTACGTAAAATATGGCCATAATACATACCTGCCTACTTGTGAGACTATGTCATTGTATGTATTTAGATAAATCCGAATTATTAAATTTATACAAAACAGTTTTCAAAACCTAATTGGTACCAAATCGTCATATGAAAGAAAGAAAGAAAGAAAGAAAGCAAAAAATAAATATTTTATTTTAATGAAGCATTGGAACACACAATCAAATCTATTTTATTACAAAATTAGTGTGTAACAGTAATAAATGCATACATAAATTGATAAAAATTAAAATATAACTTATATACCTACATTATTATTTATATAAATGACTACATTATAATACATTAATTAATCACACACATTATTATAAACAATATTTCAGGATAAGATTTGATATATTTCATGTATATATATATATGTATAAACGTATGTAAACTGGAAAAATGCCCAGTAGATGACAATAGTCGCGCCTTTTATTAAGTGGTACTTAAAGTAGTAGCAGTCTCTTAGGTGTCTGCCAACTCGTACTGGGCTAGCGTGGTAGACCATGCTCTAATCCTTGAGAAGAGCCCTGTGCCCAGTAGTGGGCCAGTATATACAGGTCTGATATTATGAAAAAGGTAGATAGTGAAATATCATCGTCATAATCATCATCAGCCTATAATAGTCCACTGCTGGACATAGCCCTCCCCCAAAGAGCGCCATAGCGCTCTGTCTTCAGCTTGCCGCATCCAGCATCTGTCTGCAGTGTTTCGCAGATCGTCATCCCACCTGGTCGGAGGGCGTCCTACACTACGTTTGCCGAATCGCGGTCTCCACTCAAGAACACGCTTACCCCAGCGGTTGTCGGTTCTTCGCGCGATATGGCCAGCCCACTGCCACTTCAGCTTGCTAATTCTCTGAGCTATGGCGATGACTTTGGTTCTCTGTCGGATATATTCGTTACGAATCCTATCCTTCAGAGAAACTCCGAGCATAGCTCTCTCCATAGCTCGCTGAGCGACTTTGAACTGGTGGACCAACCCTACCGTGAGTGTCCATGTCTCGGCTCCGTAGGTCATGACGGGTAGCACGCACTGAAATATAGATGTAACATATCTCTACCTGTCCCTTCAAGGATATTCAGACTCATGTCTATGTATGAAATTAAATATCTTATTTCTACCTTCATTTTTTGGTACCTTTTCAGCCATAAGATTTCAGGTATTGCCCATCTATTATACTTAATGGCATACCAAAAATGTAAGGTCAAATAACTGTCTCAAGACTCTAAGCAGTACTTATCTTTATATATATATATAATTCTACTGTACGTGTGTATGTCACTGAACTCCTCCTAAACGGCTGGACCGATTTTGATGAAACATTTTGTGTGTGTTCAAGTGGATTCGAGAATGGTTTATATGTTTTTTTTTCTCTTGTATACAGGGCAACTTCTGTCGGGACAGCTAGTATCATTATATAAATGCAATAAACAACTACACTTTTCCTACAATGAACCAGTCTCATAAGTTCATAAACATTCAGTAAAGATTTCAGTCCAGGCAGTGACGTCATTTTAAAATATCGGCGTATACCCGACGGTCAATCAATTCAGTGACGCAAGTGATACCCATTTTTAACCCAAAGTCCCTATTTATTTAACCCAACAAGAAAAATTGACGTTTCAGGTTCAATGGTCAGAATGCGTCAAGATTTTATATAAATATCTGCTCGTACGTGCATAGCTGACCTGATGCTGGATGGAGCTAGTTAGATATATCAGATCTTTACTTATAAAAGTCCATTATTGTACATTTAATTTCGTGATTCCTATTTAAAATACAGGGGTAATTATAATATTTATTCTTATGAATGATTTCGATATATTATTAATTATTCACCTATCCCAATGTCAAATCGGCGGCCTGATACTATTATCTCTGGTATGCCAAGAATTGACAGGCTAATTATCTAATTAATTATTTTTAGTTTTAAAGGTTAGGTTGTTTAGTAATGGATCCGTTGCTTCTATTAGCCACAAATATACGATGGTTACATTATAGAATAGAATATTTATGACAAACCTTATTAGGCCTAAGCGCTCAAGTCCACGATACCGGCGCGGTGACGGTGCGGTCGCGACCGTATACACAGCATAGAGGCGCGGTGGCGGAAGGGTCACGGCGCGGTGGCGGCATCGTGTACAGGAGCCGTAAAGTTGAGCAACTTTACGTTCAAAAACTATGGTTTGTATGAAAAATAACGTTACCGATTTTTTTAACACGTAACGGTTAATTTCATAATTAAAGACCCAATATATCTTGTCTTATTACTATATATTTTCTGTAAATCTGTCGTAGCATGATTATTTACGCTTGTATATCCCTGACGAGGGCCATTTCCCTACCTTTTTGAAGTCACATGCAAAAGCAATCAAATTTATTGCCATCTACTGTGCACAATACCACTGTGTACAATACCGAACGTTATATTGTTACTCAAAATTTCATTTCATAGCTTAACCTAAAAACGCTGTGTTGGTGTCACGATAGTGTTAATACGACATGCTATGCATGAGTTCCTGAGTTCGATTCCCGAGACGGACACAGTATTACTGGGTTGCCTTGTCAAGAGATACTCGGTAGCTGAATGGAGTCGGCAACTATCGTGCCTCGTAGGCATCAATAGACTCGTTACTGTATTATTTTGGTAGTAATACAATGATATCTCTATGCTATCCTATGTCAAGCAGTGGACGTCTTTCGGCTGAGAAGATGAATACATCTCTGCTTGCCCCTTTTGGGATATAGACGAGAGATTATACTTTTATTTAGAAGTAAACTCAATAAAATGTTTGCCCTATACTACCTTCCTTATATTATATTACTAGCTTTTGCCCGCGGCTTCGTTCGCGTTAACTTAGAATTTGACAATCAATTTGGGTTGTACTCTGCTTGTAATAATATAATTCAATCATGATTCGAAAGACACGAGGCGCCATCTATTATCATAAGAACGTTATTGTGGTTTTACTCGTGAACAGTAATTTTTTTCGGGATGGAAGGTAGCCTATGTCCGTTTCTGTACAGCTGATAACGTATATGCAAAATTTCAGAATGATCGGTTCAGTGGTTTAGGCGTGAAAAGGTAACAAACAAACAAACAAACTCATTTTCGCTTTTATAATATTAGTTAGGATTATGCGACAAAAGCCACCCACAATGGGTAGTTTCACATACACACGAGTATAATAATATCTTGCTAGCCAGTAGGCTGTCTTATATTTTGACAGATAGCACCGCCCGCATATTGACCCCGAGGCAATGTAGCAGTGTAGCTTCAATTTACTAACCTGTAGGGTATTTTGCGCTAGCTGGTATTAGTATGGTATGCAAATAAAGTTTTATTTATTTTGTGTCAAAGCAAAGTTACGTGGAATGGCAATCACACACAGTGAATTAGGTGGCCACGATGACGTAGTGGTTAGTGTTACCGACTGTCACGCCTGAGGTCGCGGGTTCGATTCCCGCACAAGTCAAACATTTGTGTGCATGAACATGGATGTTTGTCTTCGTCTGGGTGTTTCTATGTATAAATATGTATGTATTTACAAAAAAAGAATCATATATTATGTATGTTTATCCATTGTCTAGTATCCATAGCAAGCTTTGCTTAGTTTGGGCTAGATGGTGTTGTGTGTGTGGTAGAATATTATATTATATTATTATTATATTTATTTATCTAGACTGACAATTTAATGTGAAATTCATGAGCTTTTATTTATTTAAGTCACAAAGTTATACTTAGGGACGTCAATGTTTGGTGGTTCTACAAATCTATTTCTCTTTAAATCAAAAATAGGAATAATAATTGTATCGCGGGTATTTTACGAACATTGAAAGTACGGATACAGAAGATTTTATTAGAGTTTAATTTCGGTTAGTTGCTAATTTCAGGCATAAGCTTAAAATATGTGAATATTACAAACTAAATACTACTTTTTATAATTGTCAATTATCACATTTTTGGTAGGTGTATGTCGGCGCGTCATCGCCGTTGTTGTCAGGATCACACATAATGAGCGCCAAAATTCACACAAATACGTTGCAGAGGATAGTGATTTAAATAAATAACTTACTCCGATTTCAGATGTTTATTCACTGGTGAACCAACAAGGAATGAATCTACAAGTCACATTACAGCTCTATTTATACTAATTTCTCGTAACAGTCCAACATAACAAAAAGCGGAAGTGATAACAGAAATATTAAAATACAATAAACCAATCACAAATACAGTTGTAGTCAAAATAAAGACCTTCCAATTTTAAACGGAAATACGAAACTATATTAAATTACAAACGGAAGTTCAATGCAAAATCTAATAAAATAAATACAGAGGATGTGACGTAATATTACCGACATTTTATATCAACGGAAATAAAATAAATACAGTGGATATGACGTAATCTTAAATTGACCGGCAGATCAAAACAAATACAGCATGTGAAAACTAAATTAAACAAAGTAATCAAAACATACTAATATAAAAATAAAATTAATGCTAGTAATTAAATTAACACTTTATCGGAAGTTGATACAAAATATTTAAAATTTGAATTAATATATTCGCTTCGCGCCCATATGTACTACAACACTTTTGTGTACTTATTATTCAGTAATAGAGTAACTACACTATTATAAGATGACAACGCTGTGTGTGAACATGTGCAACAAGGGACCAACCACTACCTGAGATTTGACAAACCACAGATGCTCGCTAAAGAACCGATTCCTACCAAGGATGCTTCGCGAGGCTATTGAAATAAAAAAACATCCTAATTTCAATAGAGTAGGATTGGAATGTACCACCAGCTTGGGATCCAGTAAATCAAGTAGTCAAACCCAAGAAGAAGCAAACCACAGCTAGACTTGATGATACTTTGAGCTCATTCTGCGTAAATAGAAACACCAATGATTAAAATTAAATTATGTTCGGGTACTTTGAAATAACTACACTGGAACATTGAGACAACTACCATCTTAGTCTCCCCTTTACCATGGCTGCTGAAAAGTAACCGAAATGTCGGGGAAAGTGTAAACATAAATATAAAATTTCAATCATTTCAATAATTTAATTATCTTAAAAATTTATAAAGTTTAATAGTAATAGTAGTGTAACAGTTTCTAAATTATGTAATAAAGTGTCAAATAAACAACGCGATAAAATCCGTATATAGTAGTTTAATTTCAATGACAACGTAACTGAGAAAATTAAGAGTAGGGCCTATTCTACCCTTAATTTCGACACAGATCTATCTATGTCGACCTTGAAAGAAATCTAGTTTATACGGAATTTATGACAATATATTTTAAAAACAGAGTTTACGAGTATAGTGTTAAATGTTTTGGTTGCTTTTCAGCAGCCACGCTCACAGTCAGATAAATTTCAATGTATAGCATTGGCGTATACGTAAGAGTATATTCCGTGTCTTCTTGTTATTATACTAAACACAGCGTAGCACAGTACAATAATAAATAATATAATAATATCAGCCCTGTATTATACTGTCCCTCTGCTGGGCACGGGCCTCTTCTCAGTGTGAGAAGGGTTAGGCCATTGTCCACCACGCTGTCCCAGTGCGGGTTGGCAGACTTCACATAAGTCAAAGTCAAGTCAAAATCAAAAGTTATTTATTCACTTAGGTCACAAAGTAACACTTATGAACGTCAAAGGGGTTAAAAGTCATATCTTTGAGAATATTATTGAGAAGTCATAGACATGCAGGTTTCCTCACGATGTTTTCCTTTACCGTTAAAGCAAGCGAGAATTAACTATTTAATACGCACATAACTTCGAAAAGTCAGAGATGCGCGCCTTGGGTTCGAACTCGAGACCTCTGCGTGGCAGTCCAACGGTTTCCCACTAGTCTATCTACTACATTGTTGCACATTACGCCATATTATGCTAAATTTATTCATTTATAAACAGCACAGGTAGTGTGTAAACATTTGAAACACAGACCTTTAAAATATTTAATATGTTCGTTTTTGCTGACGCTACTTTCTAAATAAGCAACACAAAATACCTTCAGAGCTCGCTCTCTAGTTTAATTTGAAAGGTAACAATCCCAGTTCTCTCTGTTCACCTTTTATAGTCAAACTAGTAATATCTACCGCGGGTATATTACTAGTAAAATCTGCTTTCAGCTCTATCTTTTTACGTTTATTTGAATTTTTACTTTGTATTGTGAATGTACGTGGAGCTTTCTCGTTTGAAGTATTAATATTGAGGTCCTTTAAGCAGGGCGTGAAAAAGCACCTTCACAGGCCGTCAAAGTAGAGACCTCAACATCGCCTCGGCTGCTATGAGGGCGGTGTGGAGGCCACTGCTCTTAGACCACACGACTGCTTACCACCAGGTGGAGTGTGGTCATTTTGACGAGCAAAATAAATAAATATATTTTTATTCTCGTTTGTATAAAATCGATTTTGCACTTAAATTGTTTGATGGGCTGCTTACTTAAAATATGTTTATTTTGTATTGATTGTGGTGCTGTAGTAGTTAAAGTGATCTTCGCTCCTGATACTGTTGTGGGTTCCAATCACGTGTGGTGATAATAACAGAAAATAAAGAGACTAAAAAAAATTAAAAAAATAAAAAAATAATGTGATCCGAAATAATTTTACCGCGTCTTTGTCTACGCTGTGTCCACTGTTTTAATATTTGTAGAGTCACAAGAATTATTCTTCGCGCACGAGTATTTTTATCTATACAAATAAATAAAATTGAAGTGTCTGTTTGTAATGTCCAAATAACAGCTTTTTATCTAATGCATATGAAAGTTTATAAGGTACCTATACGAAAACATATATTTTTTAAAATATTGTCTGTCTGTCTGTCTGCCTGTTTGTTCCGGCTAATCTTCGAAACGGCTGAACCGATTTTGACGGGATTTTCACTAGCAGATAGCTGATGTTATAAGGAGTAACTTAGGCTACTTTGATTTTAGAAAAAAAATAGGATTCCGCGGAGACAAACACTTTTTAGTTAAAATTTACGCGGACGAAGTCGCAGGTAACAGCTAGTTTAAAACAAAAAGTATATAGTATGTTGCTACATTGTAGTTTTTATGAAAATAATTATTCTGTATCAATAGGCTATAAACTATGGTTTAATTTATCCGTTCAAAATTCTGCATACATTTTTACAGATTTATGTATTAAAATTCTACAGTACCACTTCCATCGAATTGCGGTAAATATTTCTGACCATGTTCACAGTACGGCACCTTAAAATAATTATCGTACCTACACACGAAAATATTGGCCGCCATATTACATTTGTATATAACCGCCTTAACTTACCGGTCGTCTCTTAAACGAGATTTTCTACTTAGCTCGCCGGGGTCGCAAGTTAATTATTGTAAATTGGCCAGACCAGTCTATCGCGGGACTGAAACGCCATTAAAATTAAAATGTTGTTTATAATCTATGCATATGCTATACCTATGCAAACATGCGAAAAGAAAAGTTTGTTATTTAAGTATATTGTACGCACGGTGAAGTGTGAGATTTGGCATAGTTTAAGTTTTTATAGAGATGAAGTGAAAAAGCTTAATCTACTTCATAAAATATATATATTTTTGAAGTGAAAACTTATTTAGCGGCGTTGTGCACTTTTTTGTGATGGGTAAAAAATGTTAAACTCGCGTCAGGACACGTGACCTGATCGAAAATTCGTAAGACGGAGGGAGAATTGTCATGTTTGTGTACGACAGCGCAATAAATGAATATTGTATTTTACCACATAAATTATAGTACTTTTATACTGATAATTAAAGCAATTCGTGCAAAATTATTCCCTAACCATTCCAAAATATCAAAAATGCACAACGTTAATATTCAAGTATTCACTTCTGCCGGCACTCCCGGAGCGCAAGCCGTTGTTTTTTTTTATATAATATGTTATGATCGGCTTTTGATCATTGGCCAACTAGTAAATACAAAGCTCTAAGAAGGCTGTATTTATAATAAGGTGATATTTTTTAAATCCTGTTTGAAGCCAATGTAGCCAAAAAATCTTTTATAAATGGATGGCCGTGTTTATTTTGATAAGTCGAAAAATACAGAACAGTTTTTGACTCGATTATAGTCAATTGCACGAATAGCGTAGTGGCCTAAGTGGTCGAAGAATGTATTATTTGGTTTGTCTGTCAAAACATTATCATTAACAGCAAGGATTTTGGTACTGTGTACAGGAAACGGCAATATCCCTCCCCTTATTACATAATAATATAATAATATTATCCCTGTATTAAACTGTCCCACAGCTGGGCACGCGCCTCTTCTCAGTGTGAGAAGGGTTAGGCCATAGTCCACCACGCTGGCCTAGTGCGGTTTGGCAGGCTTCGCATATCTTCGAGAACATTATGGAGAACTCTCACATATGCAGGTTTCCTCACGATGTTTTCTTTTACCGTTAAAGCAAGCGATAATTAACTATTTAATACACATATAACTTCGAAAGGTCGGAGATGCGCGCCTTGGGTTCGAACTCGAGACCTCTGCATGGCAGTCCAACGGTTTTCCACTAGACTATCGCTGGCTACTACAAGGAACTTAAAAATAAATGTTGAAGTGTGATACATTACTGGTTACCTCTTCGATATATTACCGTGAGACTACGTATGTATCTATACTAATATTATAAAGCTAAAGAACTTGTTTGTTTGGTTGAGCGCGCTGATATCAGAAACTACTCGTTCAAATTGAAAAATTATTTTAGTGTTGGATAGTCTATTTATCGAGAAAGGCTACAGGCCATATATAACATGACGTTACGATTCACGGGGACGACGCAGTAACCATAAACGCGGGTGAAACCGTGGGCACAGTTAGTGCATTATAAAAGTATTTTTAATCATTGTTTGTTTGTCCTTCGCCCGTTTAAATATTTATACAAATGTATTTATACGCCAACAAGAACCCACCATTTATAACACATGAATAATTCAAAACAAAATGAATTGGGGGTATGTTTAACATAGATACCCCTTCGCGTTGGATACCAATTCAGATAATCTTTTCATTTTTAAATTAAGCTCATATCCATATAGATATTATACGCTTTTTATCGATCCTTAATTTTTTAATAGTCGGCATTGTATATCGAGCACAAATTGATATTTATAATTATAAAAGTCAAAAATCATTTAATATCAAGTCAACTGTAAATTATTTATTCATTTTATTAATAAATATATATAGATTATTCTCCAAATATAAATGTATTTTTAAAATAGCCATTGCATTTTGTACATCAACCTCGGCATCAAATGTATCCCACATTTAAAAAAAACGGCAATTTTATAGTTAAACTAGCTGTTACCTGCGACTTCGTCCGCGTAGATTTTAACTAAAAAGTGTTTGTCTCCGCGGAAACCTATTTTTTTTTTTTTAAATCAAAGTAGCCTATGTTACTCCTTATAACATCAGCTATCTGCCAGTGAAAGTCCCGTCAAAATCGGTTCAGCTGTTTAGGAGATTAGGCGGAACAAATAGACAGACAGACAGACAAAAATTTTAAAAATAGATGTTTTCGTATAGTTACCTTATATACTTTCATATGCATTAGATAAAAAGCTGTTATTTTGACATTACAAACAGACGCTTCAATTTTATTTATTTGTATAGATGTATAGATATTTAGTATTTCCAATAATTATATTGCCAAACACATACCATTGCTGAAATTTGTGACGGGCAAACACTGTTACATACTCACGCCTATAGTCATATCTACCAAGGGAGATAAGCAAAAGTTTCTGAAAACAGTTTCAGGTATGTGCGTAGCGCGACGGGATAAGCAGTATAGTAACATTGCTCCCGCACAAGTCAAACATTTGTGTGCATGAACATGGATGTTTGTCTTGGTCTGGGTGTTTCTATGTATAATATGTATATATTTACAAAAAAAAAGTATATATGTATGTTTATCCATTGTCTAGTACCCATAGTACAAACTCTGCTTAGTTTGGGCTAGATGGTGTTGTGTGTATGTGGTAGAATATAAAAAATATTATTTTTAAAAATTCTATTTAATATTCTTAATTTAAATCAAGGTCTCGAGTTCGATCTCAAGGCACGCAGGTCTGTCTTTTCAAAGTAATTTTTATATTTATTTGGTAACTAGCTTTTGCCCGCGGCTTCGCTCGCGTTAATTTAGAATTTGACAATCAATTCGGGTTGTACTCTGCTTGTATATAATAATATAAATCAATCATGATTCGAAAGACACGTGGCGCCATCTATTATTATAAGAACGTTATTATTGTTTTCCTTGGGAACAGTAATTTTTTACGGGATGAAAGGTAGCCTATGTCCGTTTCTGTACACCTGTTAACGTATATACAACATTACAGGATGATAGGTTCAGTGGTTTAGGCGTGAAAAGGTAACAAACAAACAAACTCATTTTCGATTTTATAATATTAGCTAGTCCTAGCTTTTGCGCGCGGCTCCGCCCGCGTAGTACCTACATGAATAAAAAGTAGCCTATGTCCTACCCCAGGTTTTAAACTATATCTGTACAAAATATCGTCTAAATCGGTTAAATGGTTTAGCCGTGAAAAGGCAACAGACAGACAGACAGACAGATAGATAGACAGAGTTACTTTCGAATTTATAATATTAGTAAGGATTATTGCCTGCGTTAACGGTGAGGAAAATATCGTGAGGAAATCTGCATCTCTGTGAGTTCCCCTTTAGATTCTCGGAAAATTTTTGTGAAGTCTGCCAACCCGCACTGGGCCAGCACGGTAGACTATTGTCTAATCCTTATCACACTAAAAAGAGACCCGTGCCCACCAGTGGGACAGTTTAAATACAAAACTGATATTCTAAAGCGCATGCAAGATTCTAGAAATCAACTCTATAAGTACTTACTTAAATAAATTACTAAATCTACTCAACCAAAACGCCAAATAAATAGATGCTAACCAAGCTCAAATACTGATATTTCAGCTAAAAGGGTTAAAACTGAAAAGCTGTGAAAAACGTTCGCAAATAAAATCTGAAAAGTATTGACAATCCTTTCTGAATCATCGAAACTCACTAATGAAATAAAATTGAGGTGTGGTTCCATTAAAGCGATTGTTGAACATTTACGAACGTAAATCTGTGAGATTAAAAAGGACTTAAAGCTATTTCGCGGGTTTTAGTTTTCGATGTTTGTTTTACGAGCTTGTGATTTTTGATCGAGCCTGGGAATTATCCCAATGTTATTATTCGAATATATTATTCGAAATGTTAAACGTTGGGTATTTGGTACTTGTAATTTAGCATTGTAACAAAATATGCAAATTTTACGAATGCAAGCGTAGCCAATTATAGGGTGACAATAATAGCCCGTCTGACTGGGACCTTTTACTTAGACCAGAGGTTCCCAGACTTTTTTTCTCATAGACCACTCTCAAAATTCAGCTGGTTCCAGTGGATCCCTTGCAGCTAGAAATTTAATCCGCCAAGTAAAATCAGTATAATCTGATTTTTTAGAAATTCTCGGGTCTTCAGCGAGTGGTATTCCTCAAAATATACATCGATCGACGTTTAAACAAGTAACAGTCGCTAATCTTTTTAAAATATTATATGCCTACATTGATAGGTGAAGTCAAGCCAACATTTTAGTTCTTCACTATCGAAAGCAAATAAATTTTCGTAGAGCCCCGCTTACGAATTGTGAACCCTCATTTTTTTTGTTACGCCAACGTAGACCCCCGTTGAGTCTCCCGTGGACCTGTGGAGGTCCACCTGGACCACTTTGGGAACTAAGGACTTAGACCATAGGAACTCGGGTATAAATTCGGGTCAAGCCAGCAAAAACATTGCATGATCACAGCAGTTGTATACATATTCCACAGTAGTCGCATTTAATGCCACGGCACTATTAAAGCAATTAAAATCCAGGTAAAACTGTGGACACAGCAACAACACACAAGCCGTCTATTGAAACTTTAAACTTAAACTCAAAAATTCCTTAACTATAACACACGACTATGATGAGTTTATTTTACGTTATAGTTCAGTTGTACTCACAAACTTTATCGTTGAACGTACAGTACATCGTCTTGTTTATGATCTGCCGTGTTCTACAACTAGAAGCGTAAAGTTGAGAGCATGGTTTATTGTCTGTAGTATATTATGTCTACCATATTCCTGTTTCTGTAAGTTTGCGATGCTTTTGGATTCAAATTCGATTCTTGAGCCGGACTAAATTGTTAATGTTGATCTGGCAAGAATTTTTCATGAAAACTTAACAGAAATTTGTCGAGTGGTTATAATATTAAAGTGACGGTAGCCCAATGTTTCAAGAATCGACTTTCGATCAAGAAGGTTCAGTACACACGTATACACTGAACACTCTATTGACACATACACACAATAAGCATAGTTAACAACTAATAAAAATCACTAGAAATTAAAGAATGAGTTTTATCCGAGATTGTGCTCCTATGAATTTCCCGGTACACATACAAAAAAAAAAAAAACGGAATCTCTTCGGGATCCGTCTCCTTAAATAAACATATGATGTCTTCTAGATCTCGCAAAATCCTTCCTGCCCGTTTTCGTGTTGTCGGTCGCTTGCTCAACGATTGAAACAGTAACGATTTTGCTACTTTTATGTCCGTCGTACTAAAAGCACTCTCACATATCTGAATGAGGCTTTGCTCGTCCATCACATCCAATTTATTTTGGATAAAACTTAACACCTCACATATCACTATATTACAACTAGCACATTTAAGTCTTTTCGAAACATTATCCATTGTTGTAGCGGAGGTGCGTGACCTTGCTTGCGCTCGCGTTCACGGTCGAATCCGGACTTTTAGATCAAAAAGTACAAAAACAATTCCAAAAAGCGGCACAATAATTAGCAATCTTTAAATTTAATCTCTAACCCTAAGCTGCAACAGGCTTTAATCCCCTTATAAAATGTTTTACAAGGGGATTAAAAATTCCCTAATTTCTTGTATACTCGCCGCGACGCCTTGCAGATGTTTTAAAGATTTGAATAAATCCTTCTTCAATATACAATCTATCTGCTTGTAAAGAACATGGATAAAAAAGTACATTCCAAATACACATAGGTACATAGTAAATATAATTGTATAATAAAAATATATTATAAATGATTATATAAATTATATTATAGTAATAGTTTAATCTCTCTGAACTAGTCAGTTTTTATTTCAAAATAATAAGTAATGCAAGATGAATTCAAAATACCACTTGTCAACTGCTGCCATAAAGACCTTAGAGAAAGATAAATGTAATCATGGACGTTCGGCACCAAGCATCCGAGCCAATCATCAAGCATACTATTATGTAGATAATATATGACTTGGACGATAAATGCATTTATTAAGAACATTTTATTATTTTGATACTACAATAATGGCATTAATTGCATTTAATATTCCATTTTCATTTATATTGATGCGTAAGATATTTTCTTTATATTTCAACCAAAAAAATATACATAAAACGGAACGCGCTGACGTGTTTGACAAGTCTTAGTGTCATAACACAAGTCTATGTCAAATGTCAATGGAATACTTTCTTCGTTGCGTTTGATATAGTGATTGTGTTTTGCGATTATTTTCTAATATTTTTGTTTACATTGCGTTTCGGATTTGTTTTGTGGATCATTATGAGATGTATTAACTGCGGAATAGCCATGCAAAGGTTACAAAGGCATCTCATCTCCTCGCTTTTTGCACACCATCAAACATGACTTTCGCGTTGGTTGAAACAGATTACGACTAGTTTGTTGCAATGACAAGTTCTGAGAGCTTATTATTTATAACATTTTAATGTGCCTTTAAACACGATCATAAAACTCTAAAAATCATTGATGTAAAGTAAATTAAATGTTCACGGCTATACTCATACAGGCCATGGCCTTTGATGCCTTTTGATACCTTTTCCTGATCCATGCAACCGTTAGGTTAGCTTGGATCAGGAATCATGAAAAGGTAACAACAAAATAGTCACTTTTGCGTTTATAATATTGGTATGGATTATTAACCACAAGCTCCAATGTACTGGAAATGTTTTCTGTTGTTGTAAAAGTCATAATTTCTCTATAATGCATCTCACACACATCCTTATTTATTTTATTGACGTGGGAAAACAAACAGTAGTATATTAAGAGGATACATTGAGTACTTAACACTAAACTTAACAAATATACTACCCATTACATTTTCCACAGATTACTTGTAACACTTAAATTGAAATCTGTAAGCAGACAATAGTAATAATATATCCTTGCTCGGGCTTCCTTAATACAAAAACCATACATATAATTGTATTTCAATAATTTGCATCTGACTCGTAAGACGTAGCACGCATGTTTCAAATTGTACCAATCTTAAATTTTGTTAATTCTCTTGTAAAACCTTCCACGAGACAGGCCTAGCCTAGTGTGTACGGTTTTTGTTTACTATAAACACACAAATTTTCCTTGGCAATAAATGATTTATTATTATTATTAAATTAATCATGTTTTTATAAAAATGCTTAAAAATAATTCATATATTACGCTTCAGTGAAATCTGACCTTAAAATCTAACCCCTTGAATCTCCTTGCCTTAGGCACGTAATACTTTTTTGTACAAAATCGGCTCATTATCTGCAATACTGCTTTCCCTACGGTGATAAGGGCCAGTTAATTGGACTCCTTGTTTGTTTGGGCACTTAACCTTTTAAGGAATATACGCCCATGTTGTTTTTTAAATGTGTAACGATTTTTTATGATGACGTGTTCTAGGCTTCGTGTAATTGGAATTTGAGTATAGCTGAAGAATATTTATATATTTTTGCAGGGCTTCGCAGAGGTGTATAATGTTAACATTTCGCTTACTTTGACTTTAGGATTCGCGTAATAAGGGAAAGAGTATTACGATTTAACAGGCTCAGTAATATATTATTATTTTAAACTGCCATTGACAAGTTCTTGACATGAATTTAAACTGCCATATATAAGTCCTTGATTCCTCAACCCAGCGACTGAACCAAAAACCTCATGGTTAAAATTCGTATTCCTAATGAATACGAATTTTAACCATGAGGTTTTTGGTTCAGTATTAGTATTGCACTAGACAGGCAGATAGTAAAATTATTCTGTTGCTAGCATATTTTTGTCTTATCTATACTAATATTATAAGGCTGATGAGTTTGTTTGTTTGTTTGAACCCGCTAATCTCAGGAACTACTGGTTCGATTTGAAAAATTCTTTTAGTGTTGGATAGCCTATTTATCGAGAAAGGCTATAGGCTATATAACATTACGCTACGACCCACGGGGGCGGCGCAGTAACGATAAACGCGGGCGAAACCGCGGGAACATCTAGTTGAGAATAATGCAATATTAGGGTCGATTTTAAGGTCGCGATAGATATCGCGTAGAGATCACCCAACCTCGAAAAATCTATTTGTGGATTACATAATTTTTTGTTCCGTTTGGGTTCGAACTCAATCGGCGCAATGGTTGAAACGAGGCGACCACCTAAACCAACCACTACGCTATCCGTGCAGCCATATAAACATAGAATATATAGAAACTCTTACATTTATTGTTATAAACGAGTTCCTTTTGTTTGGTATTAAGGCTGTACTCAGTCCATTATTGTTTGAAATGTTCCTAAATAACTTTATCGCGGTTTTTCAGCCGTGTTCGGAACAATGTCGACATTACAGTTATTAGGTTGGATTAACTAAGTTCTTGTGTTCATTATCTGTTGGTAAATGTGATATTAAATTAGGTTTTTAGTGTACGTACTAAAAAGGATAGGTAGCGGTGATTATCATATAATCTTTGCAATCCTTTTTATGCGAATAGGGTTGTGTTGAGAGCTGGTAACGATAGGGCTTTATACGCGCCGAGCCAAGGAGAAGATAGCACGTAGAAATTAATCTATACTAATATTAAAAAGTTGAAGAGTTTGTTTGCTTGTTTGAACGCGCTAATCTCAGGAAGTACTGGTTAGATTTGAAAAATTCTTTTAGTGTTGGATAGCCTATTTATTAAGGAAGGCTAAAGGCTATATTGTTATACTGTTATATTACTGCACCGTCCCCGTAGGTCGTAGCGTGATGTTCACGCTACGACCTACGGGGACGGTGCAGGAACAATAAACGCGGGTGAAACCGCGGGAACATATAGTAATAAATAAAAATAAATATACTTGTGTCTGTTTCGGTGGCGCAGCGGTAATGAACGCTGTGCATGAGGTCTCGGATTTGATGCCGAGTTTCGACAAAAGTTTTATTGGATTTTCCTGTCAAGAAAAGCGCAGTAGTGACGGAGTCCGGAACTGTACCTAAGAGAAAGCAATAGGCTTTCTATAATGTGGAACCTAAATTTATATATGGCAAAATTTGGGTGTAATAATCATCAGCCTTTTTTCTTTTTTCTTCGTGGGGAATCGCACCTGATGCATTCCATCTCGCCACAAGGAGAGGCGAGAAGGTTATGTCTGGCTTTCCCGTACTTTGGGCCTACGGACTAAAACTCTACGGTGGGCCAACTCGCCGCCTTGTATAGTAGGTGGGTCGCTGGAAACGAGACTACATCAGCGACCCATCCAGCGATATTCATCAACCTACCCTTTTGGGGACATATTTGACAATGCTAACATTATTCCCGCACTGCGGCACAGGGATTATCGCTTGAGTACAAAAGCTCTAATAAGAAAACAAAATAATTGATATAAAAATTATATTGTGTCTATGGGTGGCGGTAATCGGCGCCTGATGGTAATCGTTTACCATCAGGCGATCCGTCTGCTCGTTTGCCCCCTAATTCATAAAAAAAAATATGTTCACTGGCAATATCAATAAAAATTATCTAAATCAAGCTGCAAAACCTGTATGTTTCTATAGATTAATTAGGATATACTACAAGTGAGAAACGGCCATTATTAGCCGTAAATCTAAGAGTTCGAAAAAATGGTATATCAAAGGTATACCCACGAAATGACATAGGTCATAGTCATTTCGTGGGTATATCGAAGTCGAATGGTGCTGACTGCGAGTCTCTAACTCTTACGGTTCTTAAGTTGAAAGATGGCATCATGTGACCTTGAGGTCAGAGGTCAAAGGTCATAGTCATTTCGGAGGTATATCGACTATGTAGAGTCGAATGACGCTGACCGCGAGTCTCTACCTCTTACGGTTCTTGAGTTGAAAGTTGTATAACAGACAGACGGTCGGACTGACGGAAAAAGCTGTTGTATAAGAGTTTTTTCGAACTTTAACAAAAACTAAAGTTTTATTTTTAAAGATGGCTTAACATATTAGTTTACAAATTACTAGTATTCTTGTTATCCCGCCCTCCCCTATCTTAGTCAAAATGCTTGTGTTAGGAGTGGGTTCACTTCGGCAGTGCAATGGGTGGAATTCAAACCTGTGACCTCTCAATCACAAGTCTAGTATCTTATACATTGGGCTACCACCGCTTTAAAATAGTTAATAAAAATCAATTTTTAGATATTTATGTATCATTCTATTCATGAAACATACGTATACATAAAAATATTTTGCCTACATTTCCATAAATGTTTATTCCTATCACAATATTCAAAACTTTAATGAACTATTTCAATAAACATGTGAATATACTACATAGTTCAGTTTTAATCAAGCAACTGAAATAGAGCTGGTAAATTACGAGCTATGCAAACCATCCGTGAACGCAGTTTCAATCAAATACAAGCAACACAACATACTGAAGTTTATTTAAAGAAATAATTTGCATTGATTGGCGTTCAGTCGTATGAACTGATAAAAACGTAATAATAATAATAATCATTTATTTGCCTTAAGTGGTGTGTACATTGTAGGTCTTAATAAATAAATATAAGCTCTAACACTTAGTAATTTGACATGCAAATATTGTACACATATACAATAAAATTATGTAATTTCAATACACAAATAAATTAAATTAAAACAGGGCACATAAATGAAATTAAAATAAAACAATTACATAAATTAGAAAAAGGCCGGCAACGCACTTGTAACTCCTCTGGTGTTGCAGGTGTCCATGGGTGGCCGTAATCGCTTACCATCAGGCGATCCGTCTGCTCGTTTGCCCCCTAATCCATAAAAAAAAAACATTGAACATCTTACAAGGCCCATTAGACCGTAGCATCAACCCGTGCTATGAACCTATCAAGTATGGATAATGGAGACAAATACACCCACTAACATCCCGTTTCTGAAAAGCTACAACGTCGTTACAAAATCAAACTCATTTCAAGTATTTTGATTGGTTATTGTTGAGTCATTCAGTCAATCCCTGTATTAGACATGTGCTTGATTATCTGTTAATAATGTTTTGTAGAGATCTACCTTTGGGAACACCGGTATAATGCAGATGAGGTAATAACCTGTTACCATGTTGGACGGCCACATTATGGTCTATTTTTGCATAGGACGCACCATTTCTGAGATATTGTTAATATTCTAAAATAATTCAAAAATAGAAAGCGTGGAAGCGTGACGATGACGAAGCGTGACGAGGACGCGAGTTCTCTGATTTTTGTTCACCCAAGAAGTGCTCAACGCGCCTAAAGAAGTTTACACTATAAAATATTTTTGTCTGATTCGTTCGTGGCATAGTAGACAGACGCTTTTAGGCTATGTAAATGAATAAATATAGGTAAATTACCTTAATTAATAATTTCATTACATTTAAATAATTTAATTACAATTATTGTAATAAAAATATTCGTACATTTTAATAAATAACACAATCAAAAATAAGTCAGTCTAATTCCAAATATTTTTTAAATTTTTATACAACTAAGGTGGCAAACAAGCATACGGCCCACCTGATGGTAAGTGGTCACCGTAGCCTATGGACGCCTAGGACACCAGAGACATCACTTGCGCGTTGCCGACCCTATAGGAAAAAAAAGGAAGTAGGAAGGAAAAGGAGCGGGAAGGGGGAAAGAAGGTGATTGGGCCTCCGGCACTCTCACTCATCAAACGAAACACCACAGTAGGAACACTGCTATTTCACGTCGATATTCTGTGAGAGGGTAGTACTTCGCCGGTCGAGCCGGCCCATTCATACTGAAATCAGCGAGGCTCTACTACTTACAAATTATATAATATATAACATACAAATAAATTACCTTACAATACATAAGTAATAAGTAAATAAGTTTTAGACTTTATCTCCTGGCTAAGCTTCGAACCCGTGGTACAACCACAATGTTTTTTCTAGTGTGTCTGGAAACCGGCTACTTGCTCAATAAACTGTGATCTCAAACGAATCTAATCAATATGTTTAGAGTATATTATAATATTTAAACAATATCATCCAGTTGGTTTTAATTTTGTTTTATTCCTTTAAAGCAGAGGATCCCAGCCTTTTTCTCATAGGCCACTTTAAAAATTTGAGTGATTTTTTTTTTAGTAATTCTCTAACGAAATCGAGAAACATGGCATATGCAAGTTTTAACAAGTAGCAGTCGCTGCGCTTGTCGAACAGTCGGTGAAGTCAAGCCAACATTTTAGTTCTTTACTATCGAAAGCAAATACATTTTCGTAGACCCCCGCTTACGAATTGTGCACGCCCATTTTTTGTCGCGCCAACGTAGACCCTCGTCGAGTCTCCCGTGGAACCCTGGGGTCCACCTGGACCACCTTGGGAACTAATGCTTTAAAGCAATAAACTGATTAAATTACCTTTATCGTTTGTTTGTTTTAGTTTAATGTCCGTAATAGATGACTGTATGTTACCATTTGTTGATTAGTTTTGTGATTCCGTACTATTTCTGCAAATGTTGTTTCATAACATTCAAAATTCGTTTGTACATTATAAACGAAGAAAAATACATAGATTTATTTTTTTACTTTGTCAAGATCGCAGATTCATATATTATTCTGCTTCATCTATTGTTTTCTTCTCATTTATAAGTTACATAGCATGCAGACTGTCTCTTTGACTCAGCTGTAGTGGATACGACTCCTGATCCCTGGGTTCAATACCCGTGCATTATTGAATTTCTTCATCTAGAAATTCTCAGTAACTCGGCGTCTGGAGCTATACCCAGTAGATGACGATTGGTTTGCTCTTTATCACGTGGAACAAAAAAAAATTGGGGCAGTCTTTGGGGACTGCTGATAGAAGTAAATACTTTAATCCTTGATCATAAACACTTCTTCATAAACCAAAAAAAAAGAAAGAAAATGGCGCGGTTTGGATGCTAGTTCCTGATACTGTCTAAGGTTTAAATTTCGTTATTTTTTGCGTAGGACACACCATTTCTGAGATATTGTTAATATTCTAAAATAATTTACAAATGGAAAGCGTGGAAGCGTGACGATGACGCGAGTTCTATGATTTTTGTTCACCCAAGAAGTGTTCAATACGCCTAAAGAAGTTTTCACTTCAAAAAGCCAGTGAAATTGAGTATAATATATTTCTGCCTACCCTTTCAGGTAACCTACCCAGCAAGCCAAACGGAAACAAAAATAATTCTAAACATACATCCTTTGTTCATTTCGAGAATAGAAAACGAAACGCATCTGCTCAGCCTTATTCTATCGGTCCCGCGAGATATTCTGTATTGTATCCCTTGTAATATCAACAAGTACCAAAATAATACAATTTCAGTGGAAGGATAGAGATCCGTCAGTATAACAACTTGAGCAGAAAATTAAACAGCTGAGCTTAAATAAAGTATTTCTTTCCCTAAGGCGGGGATTACTCACTTTCCTATAGACAACCGGGTAATAGGATATTTTTTTGTTTGTTTCAGTTTTATAATTATACAACTTTATGCATGATATTTAAAGGAGAAGGCAAAGGTATCATAGACCAATATCTTGGTAGCTTAATCTTATATTAGATTTTGCACGCGGTTTCGCTCGCGTAAATGAAAGTTAGGTTAGGTTAGATCAGAGGTAACTAGGCTTTTTTTGTCATAGACCATTTTCAAAATTTAGCTTGTTCCGATGGACCCCCTGCAGCTACATTTCTACCATATTCCTTGGCATTCATATTGTAATTAAATTTTTTTATCAAATCTCTACGGGCTGACCTTTGTTTTTAGTAATTCTCTACCGAAACATCGGTAGGTTCGAGACCACTGGTACTGAAAATGGAATATGCATTGATAGCCAGTCAAGCCAACATTTTAGTTCTTCACTATCGAAGGCAAATAAATTTTCGTGGACCCTCGCTTACGAATTGTGAACCCCCATTTTTTGTCACGCCGACGTACAACCCCGTCGAGTCTCCTGTGGACCCCTGGGGTCCACCTGGACCACTTTGGGAACTAACGGGTTAGACTAGTAACAGTACTTTTTTCTGGGTAAAAGGTACCCTATGTCCTTTCTTGTACCTGAGACAATGTGCCTGCTAAAGAACAATTGTCAAATCGTACCTGACGGCGACCCGACATTTATTGTATATGAAAAAATCGTTTAAGATTTTAGGAAAGATAAGAAATATTTGTTTATGAAGCCAGGAAAAAACGATATATATTTTTTTTGATATTGTATTTTTCTTTAACTTACATAATTTTAGAACACATCTTTTCATTTCACTTACTATATGATTCGTTTCTTTTCACATACTAAAAGGTTCAATACCGTAGGGACATTGCCTCATTGGCATGTTCCACCTTATCCCGCCCTCCCCTTTCCTATCCAGAACAACGCGTACTGGGCTCAGATGCCATCCTTACACGGTAGAGTCGATTAGAGCGCGTATCAAAAAGTTTGGGTTCTCATATCTCTGCCGAACGACTAAGGCATGGAATTCTCTGCCAAGGCACGTGTTTCCTTCTTCCTTCAATCCTGGGTTCTTTAAGCGGGGCGTGAAAAAGCATCTTCTCAGGCCGTCAAAGTAGAGACCTCAACATCGCTTCGACTACTGTGGGGGCGATGTGGAGGCCACTGCTCTTACACCACACGACTGCTTACCATCAGGTGGAGTGTGGTCATTTTGGCGAGCAAAATAAAAAAAAATAAAAAAATACTCAATACTTGCAATTATTTTAATATTTTCGAAGAGTTATTAACAGTAGTACAAATAAATAAATACGTAGATATCAAACCAGTTAGTATTATTTTTTATGCAATTGATATATGCGTATTAAGTAGGTACAAAGTAGCACAGCGTTTTGTTCACGATATTAAAATATTTAGGCTTCTTACACATTATTTTCATACAGAATGGTATTAAATACATGAAAATAAACCAATCCCACTCCAGTTTGTTTCTGGACATGACAAATAAAACGCAGGTACAGCTCCTATAGAAATTTGGCCATTGTTCTTTCATAAACATCGGTCGTGTAGTTAAAGCGTGAAAGCGTAACAAATAAGCAAACTCACATTCGCATTTATAATATTAGTTAGGATTTAGCGACGTAAATACAATATACATGGATAAATGTTTTGTAATTTGAGTATTTGTTGAGGATAGCAAACACAACAATAAATGTGTGGGATGGAGAAAACTATAACACATAAGTTGTTGATTTTCACTGTTTGCTTACTGGATACATGTATTAGTATATTACTCACTTGTAAATACAGTAGTAGCATTTGTTATGATATGTTGGCATCCTAACATTTAAGGATCACCTTATTAGCAGGCAAAAATGAACCTTATGCTAAAATATGCAAATGATTATGTTGTTTGATAGACCTAAGACAGTGGTCCGACCGCCAACGATGAACGAGAAACGAGTAAAACTAGAAACTATAAACGAGTTGACGATCAGCGGGAAGCGAGTGTGTAGTTTCGATAGTTTTGTCGCCGGGCTATAAGCGAGTGTGCAAGTGCGACGAGCGATTACTCGCGCCACTCGCCCGCGGTTGCTCACTCAGCTCAGTCCTGTGCAAACCTGCGCGCGGCGACGAGCGAGCATCGCTGAACGAGTATCGCTGAGCGAGTTTATTTTTTAAAGCTCTTGTCGCTCAGTGACAAAACTAGTAAAGCGAGTCGTCGCCGGCAGTGTGAACAGTCAGCGAGCAACTTTTAATATATGCATCTCTTTCGTTTACACGGAATGTATATTAATTATTTGTGTGTTTATTGAGAGAGAAAATTGCCGATAGTCGTTTTCTCGCCGGTGGTCGGACCACTGCATAAAAGCCAATTTAATCACACACAATAAAACACAATTCGTCTCGTCTTAGGTTCTACATCATTACGTATAAGAAACTATGATTTTTTTTCCAAATCGACTATCATATCTGGAATATGTTGAGATTGCCTGTTTTAGTCTTAGAGTAACAAAATTGGATTTTCATTTCTGAAATGAATGTATCTTTTATAAATTTTGAAGCTGTTTATTTTTTAATACACTATTAATAAACGTTTCTTACAACATTTAATAGTTAATATTATATCAATAATTTATAAAGAGGTGCTGAAAAATTAAAATCCGTTAAAGTGCTTTAATTTCAGTGTGCAATATTCACAGGAACGTTAGACAATAACTTTATAATTTTTAATAATTGTTAGTTTTCATATTTATACTTTTTAATGTCATGGCAACGAAACAATAATAAAATATTTTCTATCTTTTAAACCTATGATCTTACAATAATACAGACGCAACTTCATGCCACACCAAAGAGGCTTTACGTTAAGTATCCTAATCCTAACTATTAGCAGTCACATTGTACAATAAATTACCCTCCGAATTCAAAACAATAGTAAACCATAAGGTTTTTAATAGTAAATTTAAACAATTTCTTTTAAAAAAATGCTACTATGGCGTGGATGATTATATAAAGGATGCAAATAAAGGCTTATGCATATAAGGCAACAATAATAAGGATATCATAGTTTGTAAGTTCGATATAAAATCTATATTTGTGTTCTTATATAAAAAAAAAAAAAATTGTTATATGTTTTTGTTCCATTTCTTGTCATGTTAGTTTTTAAGAATTTTCAACACAAATGTATGTTTGTTCAGAAATAAAATTATCTTATCTTATCTTATCTTCCTAATCCTAACTATAATATTATAAATGCGAAAATGAGTTTGTTTGTTTGTTTGTTTGTTACGCTTTCACGCCTTAACTACTCAACCGATCAACATGAAATCTTGCGTACACGTTGTCAGGGGTACAGAATCGGACATAAGCTATCTTTCATCCCGAAAACAATTACTGTTCCCGAGGGAAACAACAATAACGTTCTTATGATAATACATGGTGCCACGTGTCTGTCAAATCATGATTGAATTATATTATTATGCAAGCAGAGTACCTACAACCCGAATTGAAATTCCAAATTAACGCGAGCGAGCCGCGGGCAAAAGCTAGTATTCTATATAACTCTACAATTTCCATACCTAAATTTGAATATCGTTGTTCAACCTCAAGTTTCGCGCACTAATTATTTTACTAAGTTCCCAATTACTGTTCTGCATGCTACGTAATATCTAAAGCGTGAGGGTTAATGTATCTAATGTAGTATTAGGGTCAATTCAGATCAGGTGGAAAAATGCTCGAGCATCTTTTAAGTGGTAATTCAATATCAACCTTATTCCATTTAGATATATATCTAAAAATAGTATGCAGAATTAAAATCTTATCCAATAAACAGTTGCATACTATTTTAAGCGTTATCTAAATGGAATAAGGTTGATATTTATTACCACTTGAAAAATGCTCGTGAATTTTTCCGCCTGATCTGAATTGACCCTTATGGAACGTATTATATGCCAACTTAAAACGTTTTAGAAACATTCTGTACTAGCTTTTGCCCGCGGCTTCGCTCGCGTTAATTTAGAATTTGACAATCAATTCGGGTTGTACTCTGCTTGTAATAATATAATTCAATCATGATTCGAAAAACACGTAGCGCTATCTATTATCATAAGTAAATTATTGTTGTTTTCCTCGGAAACAGTATTTTTTTTCGGGATGAAAAAGGTAGCCTATGTCTCATTTTGAAATTTCAAAATTTCAGGATAATCGGTTCATTGGTTTAGGCGTGAAAAGGTAACAAACATACAAACCCATTTTCGCTTTTATAATATTAGTTAGGATTAGGATATAATAATTGTTTATTTCAGTAAATAAATCTTTATCCTATATCTGAATCTGGCCACCATGAAAAATCTCTGTTATCCAGGGACGCCGGCGTCCGAGTGTAATTTATAATATTAGTAGAACTAACATTACGTCTTTTTGTTCCAGGTAGCACCAAACATAATAGAATTCGTGAAGTCACCGGTGAACATTATAGATTTTATCGCTACACTAAGTTTCTATATGGATGTCGTCGTAGAGCTGACAGTGGTCAAGCAGTACGTAGACAAAGCCGATATCTTGGAGTTCATCTCCATCATCAAGATCCTCAGACTATTCAAGCTGACGAGGCATAGCCCTGGACTGAAGATTCTGATGCATACCTTCAAAGCATCAGCGAAGGAACTGGCGCTGCTGGTGTTCTTCTTAGTGCTTGGGATTGTGATATTCGCAAGCTTGGTGTACTACGCGGAGAAATCGCAAGTAAGTGAATTAAGTTATCTCTATTATGTATAACTCTACCTTTTGCCTGCTTTCTGGGTGAAAGGTACCATATATCCTATTGTGTACCCCTGAATAAACGAGATGGATGTAAAAACCCAGGATTCAACCTCTTCGTCTTAAATGTATTAATTAATAAATGTCTTGTGTAATTCAACTCGACCGCGGTATGACCCCAAGGTGTCTGCACACCAAGTTACAAGTCAATATTTTGCTATTTAAAATACATGTGACCTTGTGACTCTCATATCTCGGGGTTCTTTTGACCCACAGGGTCCATATTCAAACCCGACTGAGGTATGACCCCAAGGTGTCTGCAGACCAAGTTACAAGTCAATCGGTCCAGTGGTTCCGGAGTTATGCCTGTTACTAACATCAATATGTCACTAACAGACCGTCACAAAGTGTTTTCATTACCTTTCGAAGAAGACTCAGAGGTTAATAAGGTGTAAAAGCGTAATAAACAAACTCAGAATCGCATGTATAATATTAGTTAGAAATGACGGCCTCGATGGCGTAGTGGTTAGTGTAACCGACTGCTACGCCTGAGGTCGCGGGTTCGATTCCCGCACAAGTCAAACATTTGTGTGCATGAACATGGATGTTTGTCTTGGTCTGGGTGTTTCTATGTATAATTTGCATGTATTTACAAAAAAAGAAGCATATATGTATGTTTATCCATTGTCTAGTACCCATAATATAAGCTCTGCTTAGTTTCGGCTAGATGGTGTTGTGTGTATGTGACAGAATATTATAATTATTATTTAAAAAAAAATTAAAAAATTCAGTGAATCAAAATCGAAATATATTTATCGAAATATTTTTCTTAAATAACAAAGTAAATATATGAACGTTTAAGTAACACTAACTCACCTAAACTATGAATTTACATATTCACAAGCCATCTAGCGGTATCCCATGTGAATTTCGTGAAATCGAAGAATAGTATAAAATAATCTGTTAATCCAGTACGTGTGTATCTTTGAATCCTCTCCCCAACCCCAGAACCGGGCGCCGGAGGGCGTGAGACGACCTCCAGCTACCCTGAGGTTTTACCTGGGTGTGGTGGGCTTCGTGGGCCTGCCCACCACCCGTTTAACACCAGGTCCGAGTGGCGGCGTGCGTGTTCCCACGCGCGCCTCTGTGTTTTATGTCCGTCCACCTTCAAGGGGACAGTAGGGTAAAGTGACCAAAGTGTCTTTTAGTGAGTGGCCTGCCGTTTCATACGGCGGGCCGAAACTTCGGCGGGGTCGCGATTGCATGTGAAAGTGATTCGCGCGACCACGCTGACTATGGTTATGTCGAGGAAGACCGTGGTAGGTTTAGTTGGTATTCCTGGAGGTCCATTTTCATCGTCTCAACATCTTTCTTTTCGAACCAGTAGTTCCTGTTATTAGCGCGTTCAAACAAACAAACACTTCAGCTTTATAATATTAGTATAGATTTTCATAAATGTTAAAGTTTAACTGCATCGTAATTTGGAAGTGCCTTTGTTGATTACATATATTCACTGGTGTGTGACGAGAGAGCCTCGCGTTTGAGACTGTTATGGACTGAAAAATGAACACTTTTACATGTTAAATTGCACTTTATGAGATGAAAAACATCGCAGGCTTAACGAGAGTGCGTCATTTAGGTCATCAAAACAACACGACAGTTTTGTTTACGTCAGAAATATAATCAATACTAAAGCTTGTGTGTCTTATGTGTAGGTAATATTCTAATGATATTAGAATACTGTTGTGTACAAATATATTTATGTATGCAAACGTTTTGTTTTTAATGGCCCTGTACACAACGCTACTAATAAATGCTACGAGAATGCATATGCAACCAATGCAAGTCCCTACAGCATTAGTTCCCAAAGTGGGCCAGGTGGACCCCAGGGGTCCACGGTAGACTCGACGGGGTCTACGTTAGCGTGTCAAAAAAATGAGGGTGCACAATTCGTAAGCGGGAGTCCTCGAAAATTTATTTGATTTCGATAGTGAAGAACTAAAATGTTGGCTTGACTTCACCGACTGTTCGACAAGCTCAGCGACTGTTACTTGTAAAAACTTGCATATTCCATATGTTTTTTCCATTATTCAGTAGAGAATTACTAAAAAAAAATGTTCGGCCCACCTACCGTGGTAGGTTAAGTTCCGAGAATTTAAAAAAAAATGCATGTAGCTGGCCACTAAGAGCTCCCGCATATAGCGCGCGCGAATAGCTTACGCATGTATCTGCCACAAATAGCTTCCGAATGTATCTGGCCAGTGATAGTTCGCGCGTGTTGTCGACGCGAATAGCCCGCGCTAGTTACTTGCATTCTGTATCCTTAAGGCGTAACCAATTAAAAAACTATTCATGTAAAAAGAGTTCTACTGACGCCGACTTACTAGCACCCATTGGCATCGATACACATTGAAACTAGTAGTGGACAAAAAAAATCAGTAGTGCTCAAAGTATTAGGCATCGGATGATAATAAAAACGATGACATAAGTTTTTTTGACGTGAGAACGTCTAATAAATCGATGAACGCCGGCTGCACGTACGAAAAAGGATGACTCATTGTCCCGTTACGCTCATTGTAACGTTACGGGAAAAAAAAATTGTTATGACGTTGTCTCGTTAAACTATCGTCCGTAACTGACATTACAGACAACCAATTTTTTTTGACGAGACAACGTCTAATAACTCGGTGAACGCCGGCTGCACGCACGAAAAAGGATGATTCACTGTCCCGTTACGCTCATTGTCTCGTTAAACTATCGTCCGTAAACCGACTTTACTGACAACCAATTTTTTTTTATTGTGAATAATTAATAATAATCATAATAATTGCAAAGCAGTAACATGATTATATAATTATTGACGTAGGTACCTACTAAAAAGCGCTTTCATTCCATTCAAATGTTAAAATATATAGGTACTTTACTGATAATAAAACCGACATCACCATTAGAGCGTCATCAACGTCTACAGGGATTGGTAGCCCAATCCCTGTAGACGTTGATCAATATTTATCGATGTTTAACCACACTTGCTTAACTCGTACTATAAGCATTGTCTACATCAACTTTTAACTTAGAAAAACACAACGCCGCTTAGAGGCGTTGAGTTTAAGAAAAGGTGACAGGCGGATCAGTACCTTTTCTAGTTTCTCGCGTCCTAAGACGTTGATCTATTGCGCGTCAAACCGTTAAATTGCGTGATAGTATCGTGTCAACCCTTTATATTTAAATCCAAAGCTACGATAGATTTTACGTTCATGTAAATTTATTTACCTATTAGCTTTTGCCCGCGGCTTCGCTCGCGTTAATTTAGAATTTGACAATCAAGTCGGGTCGTACTCTGCTTGTAATAATATAATTCAATCATGATTCGAAATACACGTGGCGCCATCTATATCGTTATTGTTGTTTTCCTCGGGAACAGTAATTTTTTTCGGGATGAAAGGTAGCCTATGTCCGTTTCTGTACACCTGACAACGTATATGAAAAATTTCAGGATGATCGGTTCAGTGGTTTAGGCGTGAAAAGGTAACAAACAAACAAACTCATTTTCGCTTTTATAACATTAGTTAGGAAGGATTAGGATTAGGATTGTTATAATATTTGGTCCTAATACTAATATTTTGGTAGTCTATATAGTATATTAACCGCTAACCATTAGACAGGCCAAGCGTACGTTATTTTATTTTTATACAACAAATTAAACAAACAGCGGTCTGTTTGTTTAATTTGTCCTGCCTGGGAGTAAAACAGCTTTCGTAGCCTATAATCTCTTGCAAAATCAGAAGCTACTTTGTACTTTGCCAACTTTAGGAAAAAGGAATTATAGATAGGATGAAGTGAAAAAATGAGACAGATAGATTCTCAACTTTTCGTAGGCGCCTTTGGAACCCTTGCTCGAAGAATACGCCGTAAAACGCAGTGTAAGACAGAATACTCTCAGGCTGGTTTATTGAAGGAGGGTGATACTACACTAGGCCAGCCGGCTCATCCATAGAGCCTTGAAATAATTGGCAATGTTGCGTTCATTCCGACGTAAACCCACTTGTATAAAAACTTATTACTAGCTATTGAATAAAAAATTGGGGCAGTCTTTGGGCAATGCCGATAGAAGTGAAAACTTTAATCCTTGATCATAAACACTTCTTTATAAACAAAAAAAAGGGCTGTTCGGATTCCTGATACTCTCTTAGGGCTTATTAAGGGGGTCGAAATTTCGTTATTTTTTGCGTAGGACGCACCATTTCTGAGATATCGTTAATATTTTAAAATAATTCATAAATGGAAAGCGTGGAAGCGTGACGATGACGCGAATTCTATGATTTTTGTTCACCCAGGAAGTGCTCAACGTGCCTAAAGAAGTTTTCACTTCAAAAACCGTTAATAATCAGAACATATTAGATTAAAGAAATATGCAAAAGAATTTTCAATTCTACTTACAATATGTGAATATATTATACGACACTATATATAAATAGGCACGCAAATAAGGAAGAATCGCTTCGTATCTCCATACGTATAGGTGCGAAGTTTCTTTTGTTGTGTCTGTCAATAATTTCGGCGGAACGATACATGGCGCACACAAAAGCCTTATTTGGGGAGGCTTTATGTTCACTATATGTATGTAGATGTGTGTATTTTCAATCAGGGAATGGAGGAAAGATAGTGGTGACTGATTGTATGCTTGTAATATTAGTGTGTCGTACAATGGAAGGTAAATGTTGAGGCAATTGGTTCGTGTGGAATATGGTGTTTGATATTGTATGTTCTCATACCAAACTGGTGTTATTTGGAGAATCTTTAATTTGGTGGTAATAAAAGGATACTGTCTCCTACAATGAAGAGACATTGAAGTAATAATGATACACACCAAAGACCTGAAATAAAAAAGTATGGTCTACTATCTTGTACTGTTCGTCCCGTAGGCCTATATTTTTGACTACGTGCTCAATGCCTACGAGAAATTATTGCATCAGTCATAATGTGGGATGTTTCTGTAAAGCCAAGTCAATTAGTTCTTCATCTAAGTCTACATCTTTATATATATAAATCTTCTGTGCCTGTGTTTGTAATTAAACTCCTGCTGGACCGATTTTGATGAAATTTTGTGTGTGTTCAAGTGAAATCGAGAATGGTTTAGATTTGTTTTTTTTTTCGTGTTTACAGGACAACGTCTGTCGGGACAGCTAGTATTGTTATATGTTACCATATAAAGAACTATCGACTGCTGATATAAATGAATAAAAAAATATTCTTATTATTGTTAGTAGTGATAACCTAGTGAGAGACCGTTGGACTGCCGCGCAGAGGTCTTGAGTTTGGTCCCAATGCGATTAACGAAATACAACAGTAGAAATACTGGTATTTCACGTCGATATTCTGTGAGAAGGTAGTCCTTCCCCGGTCGAGCCGGAGCCCATTCATGGTCTAGTACTCAACACTATTACACCTAATAGTCCATTTATTATATATTATGTCTAATGACGACCTACTGTGTGAATGCGACGCGTTGGCTGGACTTAGGATGGGTCTGATGGGATTGGCATATCCAAACCCTGAAGACTTCAGGCTTCTCCCTCTGAATTGTACACTGCAGCTAATGCAGTACATTCATAAGGAGATAGCTAAGGGATAAATCTTGGGGCTGACACAAAAGATCCCACTGAGTCGAAGTGTCGTCGGTCTGTACTGACTGGCTCCCACACACAAGATAAGATAAGATAATGACGGCACCTCATTTAATGTAAAGTTTACGTGTACCATGTGATTTATTTGCGCTATAACGCAAATATTGGTATATCAGGCAGTGGATCGCCATATTTGTATTATTTGCACGTATAATAACGGAAATAGCGAAAGTCGCGATGCCATCCACTTGTTGGCTTTTAATCACATATCAAAGGACGTCAATAAGCCGAATATTTGCATTTATCGTATACTCTGCGACTGAGTTCGCTTACTGAGGCTGATACACGCCGTATGTTGGTTTGACGTATAAGTAATATTTGCGGCAAAATGGACAGGGTAAATGCAATTTATGTTCTAGATAACATACCAAGATTTTGCTTTGTGTCTATTTGTTGATTTGAGCCCGCGAAAGTTCTGTAACGATATTAATACGGTTTCTAGGAATTACAAGCTACTAAAAGCTTGTGATTAAAGGTTTTTATTTTTCATACTTTTATAGGCTTGCGTTTGACCGCGATCTCACCTGATCTGAAGTGCAGGTGCTACAGTGCGCTCTTCAGACCGCACTACCGCACCGCACCATAGACCGCCACATTCTTTGATCAATCGGCGTATTGGTATTAGTAATAATAATAATGTTCGACGCCTGCAACCCATACGATCGAATATGGTTCGAAGAAGTATCGCGTTTGAGGTTTGGCCGCACCATGTATATTTTTTTTGAAGTGAAAAGTTTTTTAGGCGCGTTGAGCACTTTCTGGGTGAACAAAAATCATAGAACTCGCCTCATCGTCACGCTTCGTCATCGTCACGCTTCCACGCTTTCCATTTTTGAATTATTTTAGAATATTAACAATATCTCAGAAATGGTGCATCCTACGCAAAAATACCGAAATTTTGTCCGCCTTAATAACCTCTAAGAGAGTATCAGGAATCCGAACCACCCCATTTTTATTTTGTTTATAATGAAGTGTTTATGATCAAGGATTAAAGTTTTCACTTCTATCGGCAGTCCCGAAAGACAGTCCCAATTTTTTTTATTACCATTGGGGGCACACGAGCAAGTGGCCAACCTGATGGAAAGTGGTAGCCGCTGCTTATGGACTCCAGCAATGTCAGGACACAGCAAAGCCGCTGCCTACTGTGAAAGTAGAACTCTCTTTAAACCTCGTTTGAAGAAGGACATATCATAGCGCCATATCATTTGGACTTTAAGCAAAGCTGGTAATTTGTGGTTCTCCTACACCTCTACTTCACTCTCTGTTTAAAGATATCAGTCGCTTTAAAGCAACTTTTTGGAGGTGGCTAACCAGTCGGTATAACTATGTATATTTACAACACAACAAGGCAATAATCACTCCAAAGTTTTAATCACACCACAGCTAATTCCATATTCACAAACAAACAATATGTGACACGTTAAATGCAGGCAAAATGCTGCATCATATACGCGAGCATCACAAAAAACAAAGTGATTAAGGTCACAATTTGGCTACTGTTGATGTACTGAATAAATTTACGATTTTACTGCATGCCTGCATTTTATTATCGTCCTCTTAAACGCAGAAATAAGCTCGTAGTATGATGAGATGGCGTTGTATAACTTATTATATATTGATAGTTTAGTTTAAAAGTACAACTTCTATACAAAGTATAAATAAAGAAAATTTTGACTCGTTGCAATCATTTGTGGATCATGAATATGTTTATCCCATATAATAATAATAATAACCCCTCTGGGACAGTCGTTATCTCCTCATGAGACTAACGCAATACCGGAGGTCATAGTATACTAGCTTTTAAACTACCACCTTTGCCTTGTGATATAAACAAAAAATGTATCACCTAGTTAAATAAAAGCGCACAAACCGCAGGGCAGCTTGTGGCGAGCTGAATGTGAGTGGCGACACTGCGGTCCTGATTGCCTCGGAGAGTCGGTGAGGGCCTCGTCCCCAGCTTGCCGTTACTGGTTGGCTGAGGTGGAACTTCAAGAGCGCCCGTAGGACTCTCAACTCTGGCTTGCCTTGATCGGCCAGTCAGAGGGGTGCCCGCTAGAGCTACATGCTTGGAAGTGTCATTTTCAAGTGCATAACTACGGGGAAACCCGCGCCGGTTCTCCGTTTTCACGAGACCCGTGATGGTGAAACCGGCGCCGCACCGCTCGATACCCCTAGCGGCTCACACCGGTGTTGCCCTCTGCTACTTTTAAGGCCTTTATGTCTATGGCGACTATTCAGGGGGCCCACCTAGTGAGTCGGCAAGTCACCGTCTGCCATTCCGACTTTGTACTGGGACAGTATATCAGGCCGACGCCGTTTTCTAACTATAGTTTGCATTTTACCAAACCATCAAACACCCATCCTTATAGACCAGAATAATTAGATTCCATATGTAGCAATAGTCTCTTACGTCTGCCGTGGCTAGTGTCTCGGTAAGTGTCTCATCTCACTTTAAACTAAAACTCTCGAAGGGCCACTGCATGTTGGACCCATGTCCCCGTGTAAGCCTCCCAAAGGGCCGGGTATTTCCCAAATATATTAGGGAAATAACCGTGAAAGAGAAACAAAAAAAATAATAATAATATTCTACCACATACACACAACACCATCTAGCCCAAACTATGCAGAGCTTGTACATACTATGGGTACTAGACAATGGATAAACATCATCGCCCGAATGGAACTAGTTATATTTATCAGTATTAATTGATGAGGCGTTTCGCCCATAAATGTGGTAGTAGTCCGTAAAACGGCGTAAGAATATCTATTTGATACTGCGTTTCGTTCAATAGCGCTGGTAAGTAAAGTTTCAGATGCTTACACATCCGGTTGTGAACAGTCGTGTGTCTGTATATACTGTTTGTATGTTTTATATGTCATTAGCTTTTACCCGCGCCTTCGCTCGCGTTAATTTAGAATTTGGCAATCAATTCGGGTTGTACTCTGCTTGTAATAATATAATTCAATCATGATTCGAAAGACACGTGGCGCCATCTATTATCATAAGAACGTTATTATTGTTTTCCTCGGGAACAGTAATTTTTTCGGGATGAAAGATAGCCTATATCCGTTTCTGTTCACCTGTCAACGTATATGCAAAATTTCAGGATAATCGGTTCAGTGGTTTAGGCGTGAAAAGGTAACAAACAAACAAACTCATGTTCGCTTTTATAATATTAGTTAGGATTATGCGTATGTAAAAGCCCTTGCAGAATCTTTATTAAACCAATTAGAAATAGGTTACTCCTTACAAGTATTTGATTGAGTTTTCTTCAAGCCTTTCTTATTTAATACTTAACTAAATCTAACCTATCATTCGAATGGTCCACGATTGGTTAGTAAACGCAAACGGTACCAATCCGGTAGCACTTTATTTCTTTACTAAAGATATTGCCATAACAATCAACACGGCCTGTTCTATTTTAAATTTGAACTATTTTATTTGCTAAGGCCAAGCAAGCAGAAATATTTTTGAATAGAAACAGAAAGAAACCAAAACAAAACCGTACTATTTCGCTCAAGCAATGACGCACAACGCAATTATAAACAAAAATGGAGACAAAAAAGGTTATTAACGTATAAAGAACCTTGTTTCGTTCCAGTTTTGTTTATTTTTATGTGCGTCTGTTAAAGTATCAATTAAAACAAAAAAGAGAAAATAAAGACAGCTTACAAATGCAAAAATATGAAAGTCGAGTATGTACGTCATAATGTCTTTGTAAAGAGTAAAACATTTTACGTCATTTTAGTAAAGCTGAGATTTCTACTGTAAATGTGTCATGTTTAGTTGAACAACGTATGCATAGTCACTAATTAGAAAGATCGGATGTTTTGACTAAATTTTGCCTGCGACTTCACTCGCGGAAATTTAGGTTAGGTTAGTAACATTACTTTTTTCTGGATAAAAGGTACTCTATGTCCTTTTCTGTTTCCCTGACAATATGTATGGGAAATTTTATGATAACCGGTCGAGTAGTTAAGGCGTGAAAGTGTTACAAACAAACAAACTTACTTTTATAATATTAGTTAGGATTTTGCTATTTGTATTCTCTCAGTTCGGTTCTGTTCTTTTTTCTGTTCGTTTTAGGCGCTTGAGAATGATTTGAATATCGAAGAGGAATAAACGTTTTTTTATATAAAACTAGATGTTCCCGCGGTTTCACTCACGTTTGTCGTTACTGCGCCGTCCCTGTGGGTCATAGCGTGATGTTATATAGCCTATAGCCTTCCTCAATAAATAGACTATCCAACAATAAAATAATTTTTCAATTCGAACCAATAGTTCCTGAGATTAGTGCGTTCAAACAAACAAACTCTTCAGCTTTATAATGTTGGTATAGATTTTGACCCAAAAATATAACTGGCGAAGTTTAGATTGAATACATTATTTGCTCTTTCGTGGCTATGTAGACGTGAATTCATGTTATACCTATTATAGAAATATGTCAAATAATGAGCTTTGGATTTTGCTAAAATGTTTTTAACCGTATAAAGTTTGGTAGGTATAACGTTATTGAATATATATTGATACAATAAAGCTGGAAAATCTCTTTGTTTAAACGCGTTAATCTATGGAACTAGCACTCGTATACACACAAGCCAAGGAAGCGGAGCAATAAAACTGGGGAACAAAAGCATATATATTTTTTGCTGCAATAATTTTGTTACTGGTTTTAATAAACACATTCATCAGTCATACCCGAAATGTATTTACTTTGTATGGATTGACTCTGGTTCTTGAGATATTCAACATAAAGAACGGTTCCATCAGGACATTAAAACAGTGAAAGAAAGATACCAAGGCCGATAGGACAGCCATATTATGATGGCAGACTATTGCTTGAGTTTTATAAGGGATTGTTCTGAATATAAACATAATAGAAAAGCTTACAGATAAAGTTTTCTATGTTTTTTTTAACAGCGTATGTATTAAGTTCTCTTGTCTTTATTATATAGCCGCTTGTAAAATATATGTATATTTAATATGTAATTGTATTTTTATTTCGACCTTCGTTCAGTCATATAGTTATAAAATCTTATCTCATAAACTAGAGTCAATTTAACAAATCTGATATTTTTCTCGTATTCAGCTTAATGAACTTACTCAAAATTGACTTCAACTTACTATGCCGCAAAATGACTGTTTCCCAGTGTAATCATAAACGTGTGTGAAACCGTAAGGGAAAGATATTATAATACATATAATATAATAATAATAATAAGATTTATTGTCATAAAAGAAATTACAAATACAAAACATTACAACAACAGAAATTTATTTAGTCTTCCATTATTATTTGGAATCGATATAATTCTCCGCACTAGGCTAAGTCTGTCCTGCGGAACATATCAGTCCCATTATTAGAAACATAATAGGTAAATATACGCATCTGTCTCCATAACTTACAACTCAGGTACACAACAAAAACAATAAACTATCCGTTGCGAACCCTGATTGCCGTAAAACGATACAAAAAAATATATCCCACCTGCATATCAGCATCAAATGTATATCGTTCTCCCTACCATGTGTTACCATTTTATTGACGTTTTTATTTTTGTGTAGTGTATGGCGGTAGTAGAGCCTCGCTGATTTCAGCATGAATGGGTCGGCTCGACCGGGGAAGGACTACCCTCTCACAGAATATCGACGTGAAATAGCAGTATTCCTACTGTTGTGTTTCGTTTGTTGAGTGAGAGTGCCGGAGGCTCAATCACTCCCTTTCTCCCTTCCCACTTCATTTCCTAAAGGTCCGGCAACGCGCAAGTGATGCCTCTGGTGTTGCAGGCGTCAATAGGCTACGGTGACCACTTACCATCAGGTGGGCCGTATGCTTGATTGCCACTTTAGCTGTATGAAAAAAAAAGTTTATTGCTAACTACACGGAAATAAAAAGACTATCTATAGTGAGCTCTATTATTATAATGTTAACTACAGATTACTTTAAGGATATGAGAGCTGTTGGTGGTTATATAGCAAGTCTGCACTTATTTGCGTGGGATCGCGAGTCTGTGTGTTCAATTCCTAGGACAAACAAAGTGTCTTTGAATTTTGCTGGTAGTAAATTATCAGCAGTAGCACAGGTGTTGTTGTGTATAAAAATATATAACAGCAACTTTTGACAATTACAATTGTAAACCATAAATTAATGTATATAAAACTACTAGCGTTTACCCGTGCTTCGCTCGCTAACAGTACTTTTTTCTGGATAAAAGGTACCCTGTCAAGTCAAAGTCAAAGTCAAAAATCATTTATTCATTTAGGTCACAAAGTAACAGTTATGAACTTCAAAATATATAGGTTAGTGAGTTTACTAAGTTACTGAAGCTACATTTAGATTAGTTGCTAGGTTTAGGCAAAGGGTAGGTAGAGCTTATAAGAAGAAACCTGCAAGAAACTCACTTATGTGTGTTTCTGTACCCCTGATAACGTTTAAGATAATAGGTCTAGTAGTTAGGGTGTAAAAGCGCAGTTACGCTTTTGTTAGTTAACAAACAAACAAACTCACATTTGCATTTATAATATTAGTTAAGATTTGTCACAATAATTCTAACTTAAAATCTATGACTACAATAGTTAATTTTAAGTTAATAGTAAGGGCTAAACTACAGAATTCCGTTCATGATCGGCCTCATGGGCACTGAAATTTAATTGACTGTCAATTCGATGAAAAAAGTAGGACTTACTCGACGGCAGAAAATTCATTTTGTGATTGAAAACATAAATCAATTAAGGTGAACGAGAGAAATGGAGTGTAGTGAGGTGAATATTTTTTCCAATTTTGCGTTTCACGTGCAAGTTTGCTTCAAACTTACTGGAGCGTCAATTGCTTCAATTTAAATTAAATTATACTTCATTGCGCTTAATATGATTTGCTATTAGTGCAGTCAGGTATCAAACACATATCTAAGACTATGTTCAATTGATAGTGAGATACAATTATTCATTAGAAAAGGCTTCGTAATATCATCATTATTATACATAGATTTTGGCCGGCATACTGAATATATTTAGAGTTTAAGGAATAGCGGGCGACCAAGAAATCACTTAAGAACTGCAAAACATTATAATTTTCAAAGACAAAATGTTTTGTTTTTTATGTTTTGTATGTCTTTAACACTAAGTTAAAACGAATACGCCATATGATAATAATCTATACTAATATTATAATGCCTGTTTGTTTGAACGCGCTAATCTCAGGAACTACTGGTTCGATTTGAAAAATTATTTTAGTGCAGGATAGCCTATTTATCGAGGAAGCCTATAGACTATATAACATCACGCTACAACCCACACGGGCGGCGCAGTAACGATAAACGCGGGTGAAACCGCGGGAACATCTAGTTTGCTATCTTCTTTCTTCTTTTCGTGTGGTTAGTGGCCAACCTGTTGTCAAGAGTTGTTCAAGCCGCCCGTAGGCCTCTGACATGGCTTAACGACTGTTGTCAATTTGACAACAACCGGGACCGACATTTTACGTGCCCTCCGAAGCACGGAGACGCTCAGATGAAATACCACTAAGCGGACACCCATCTATAGACTGACCGCACCCAACGTTGCTTAACCTAATTGTTTACCGATCAAAGAGTGCATAGTAGTAGTAGTAGTAGTAGTTTGCTATGAGAGTCAAATATTCTACTGAGCCGTTGTTCATAGACCAGCATGTCCTTGCCCATCCCAGAATCATGGTACAAAATTGTTTGACTGCTATTGTCTGGGGTAAAGGTAATTCTGAATCATATTTCTCAATGATTGTTCCAAGTATCACTTTACCGAGGCATAGTGATACTTATGGCCTTTGTTTACGATGCGGATAACATACGGAAGTTGAGGCAAATCGGCAAATGTATGCGTGACTTATTAATTTGATTAACTTGTACATGCAAACCGCCCCAATAACTTGCGCATCCAAATAGTTAGCGCATGTTATTAACGCAAATATCTTGCGCATGTAACACACGTTAAGAGGAAATACAAGGGCTGTTTTTCATACAAACGTTGTCTCCTGTTTCTTCCCTGGATAATGCGAGTAGAGCAATAATTTTTCCAAAAAATTTATAGTCTCTATTGGCATGTCGCTATCTTTTCCTTTTTTTCATACATTAATAATCGACCTATCCGTAGAATAAAGTTACTTCTGCATAATCTTTACTTTAAAAGAGAGCGATTTGAAATTAGTCAACTACAAAATTTGTTATAATATTTTGCTTAATAATTCTAGAGAGTTGAATAATTTCCTGAACATATTAAACATTATTGTGCGTCCGTACCTATAAAAACGCCCTATGTAAAACCTATATTTTAAAATTTAAGGGACTTTATCTGTATATGTGACGATTTTTTATGGAAATATCTGCGGCGTATTTACATGTATAACTCTTTTCTTCGTAAAAGTGTTAGTATCATGTGTACGTATAACTTTATTTTACGTAAATACATAATCTTAAAAGGTTTTATGTGATATAAGGTGCATGTCATATTTAGAGCGCGTGTTTTTTGACATAGCATACTAATTTCTTAAATAAAGAATAATATTCGCAATCGTAAATTGCAATTAAAACTTGTGCACAGGCGTCTCGCAGAGAACAAGGTTACGACTGCCGATGTGGCCCCCCGCGCGCTATGCGATCGCGCAGGTCCCGACAGCGCATAAAGGTACTTATACTCCGAGTACCTTATTTTTTGGAGAAATAAATCACATGTGACTTTATACGACTGCTATCTTCGAAACCACATAACTTAAAAAAAAACGATTTTTACTAGTAAAATATATAGGTCAGCTTAGATTTAGAACTACATAAAACCCAATTCGGTGACATAATCATATGTAACCTTATTCTACGGATAGGTCGATTATTCAAAGAGTCATGAGCCTTTAAAACCTCAAAAATAGGCCAGATTTTCCGCTGTGTTCAAACATCCAGAATGCAAATTTGACTAGATTATATAAAAAAGGAAAACATAGGAACACGGCCAAAGCCTTTCTTTAATTTTTAATGAAAATAGTAGTTAAATCGGTCAAGTTTTGGAGAACGAATCAGGGGACTACGAAACGTTGATTTTGTGTACTTTTAATAGGTATTTTCGGTCTAAGCTGCAGTTGTCTCTATCGCGCTCATGATACTATACATATGGCACTGCGCGACAGCAATAGATTTTACAAATAGCTAGTTTTCAATTCTCTCACCCTTAGTGTTTTCTCTTAATAGTTTACTATTAGCCAACCGCCAGCCACTAGCGTTGTGTACATTCATCTTCACTAGATACTAAACGAAGTAACAAGTCTGTCTCGGATCCCGTTGTTTCTATTTCTATTCTGCATTAATACAATTTTACCAAGATTACATTGTTATCCACAGTGAACGTACAAGATCTATTAGCTTTTGATATGGAAATACATCAATATCGTTGTATGTGTGCACCGAATAATACATTAAAAGCTTTTCCATTTATTTAAGTGATTGATAGTGTTTGAAATGAAGACAGGAGTTTTCAATTTTCATTTTAAGCAACGAAATTGGAATATACATGGACAGGTGGTATTACTCGCATTACATTTTAGCTATAAAATGTATAGGTTTAGATGTTATCCTAATCCTAATCCTATCCTAACTTCCTAACTAATATTACTAGTGGTCGCCTAGTGCTCGAAATTCGACCAACTGATATATATTATGTCATGTCATTATACTCGTATATTGATATATGTAACCATAGTTACGCGCTTCGACTGCGTGTGTCAAATGCATGGTTGTGTGCGTGTAGTGTTTTTTCATTAATTGAATGTATTTATTATACATATTTTATATAAATATTAGCATTCGTCACTTCTTCTCTGTATAAACTATAAGTGTACGAAATTTCATACTCATCCGTCCGCAAAATTTTCGTAAAAAGGGATCCAAAGTTCTCGCTTCACGTATTAATATATAGATAAAAGTGAAAATGAGTTTGTTTGTTTGTTTGTTTGTTACCTTTTCACGTCTAAACCACTGAACCGATCATCCTGAAATTTTGCATATACGTTGTCAAGTGTACAGAAACGGACATAAGACTTTTCATCCCGAAAAAAATTACTGTTCCCGAGGAAAACAACAATAACATTCTTATAATAATAGATGGCGCCACGTGTCTTTCGAATCATGATTGAATTATATTATTACAAGCAGAGTACGACCCGAATTGATTGTCAAATTCTAAATTAATGCAAGCGAAGCCGCGGGCAAAAGCTAGTATTAGTATAAAGTTGTATTAGAATCTTCGTAGTATGTTTTGTAGTAATAAATTGGCGAATAATTATTCGGTGCGCCTGTATAATGCTAATTATTTAGACAATGTTTCGATAATCAATATGGTATGATCAATATAGCTTCAATGCGCTTTTCCACAAATATTATGTGAAATATATTTAAAAAATAATCAACGGGTTGCACTCCGGGAGTGCCGGCAGAAGCGAAAACTTGAATATTAAAGTTGTGCATTTTTGATATTTTGGAATGGTTAGGGAATAATTTTGCACGAATTGCTTTAATTATCAGTATAAAAGTACTATCATTTATGTGGTAAAATACAATATTCATTTATTGCGCTATCGTACATAAACATGACAATTCTCCTTCTGCCTTACGAATTTTCGACCAGGTCACGTGTCCTGACGCGAGTTTGACAATTCTCCCTCCATCTTACGAATTTTCGATCAGGTCACGTGTCCTGACGCTAGTTTAACATTTTTTACCCAACACAAAAAAAGTGCACAATGCCGCTAAAGAAGTTTTCACTTCAAAAACACGTGGCTTACCATTGTGATACGTGGTCAGTTTGTGGATGGTATTAATTGTGACGAAACGTCTAAAGAAGTTTATATGAGCTGAATTAATTTAACCTTTACAGTATACATAGATTGGCTTCAAGGGATCAGTTTTTAGTAATATAAAATATAATTATAAAATAAGCCTGGGATAAAACAGACAAAAAAAATAACGGTATACTGTCTTTCATTTTACCAAACTCCATAAAAAATTAACCAAGCGAGAACAAGAAGCATTTACCCTTAGAAAATGGCATCCCAAAAAGGCGGGAACACAAATAAAAACTCGGTTACACAATGGCGGCGTGTGTTTACTTTAACCCTGTATATTACACTGCGTGACATTATAAATATTATGAAGGGATGTCCAATTTTGACTTATCGATAAATTATTATATTATCGATGTTACTTTCACGTGTTAATATATTATTTCTTGAATTGGCTTTTTAACTTTGAAATTTGCATATTTGCATTATACAAAAATAAAAACAAAAAATACAAGCAAAGAAAATATGAAATACAAATTGTTACCAAAAATGTGTAAGCTAATATAAAAAATGCTCGTTATTGGAGATTCCTTTTAAGCAAACAATGTCTGTATTTGTTCCGTAGCATGCTCGTTACATAGTTGGTACATGATTTTGTTCATATAAAAAATATTTAATAGCCCTAATTAATTTAGAATTGTGGATAATAAGGTAGCTATATTCGTAATCTATATAAAAAGACATACACAAATGTCGCGCTAAGCATAATTACTGACTCGCGAGGACTGTCCAACTCGTAACAAAATTTATAGCTTTAATATTTGGTATGGCAACAAAATTGCATTCAATTTAAAATGTAATCATTAGGTATTTACTAGGTTAAACAGAAATGTGGTTTTAATTTACAGAAAAATAAACTGATTTTTGAAGACAAAATCTATCTATGACCGAAGAGTGTATTTCTTATTCAAGTACATATATTATTCAGTCAATACTCAAAACCTGAGAATTTTACAAATGCCACTATGTCACAAATTTATCGATCTAATTAAAAGGTTTAGATTAAATTATTAGATTAAAATTCCATATCTTTAAAACGTGAATTACTCACATGTTATCTCCACAAACTGTCATCATTACTCCAGAAGTTCAGAATTTTATCGATAAATGTATCGACCGCATGACATCGCTATAAAACCGTACCAGCTGTTCGGTTTCCGCGCTTTAGAATGCGTCATAGAACTTTGCCAATACGCCTGGTATCGAAAACTTTGTACGCCACTGTATTTTTTTCAATAGGCTACGTTTTAGTGTCGACCTTTATACTAAAGCGTAGCACACGTGTGGCATATTAATAAAAAAGGCGAGCAAGTGTGAGGAGGTCTCGCTGAAATTAGAATTTGGTAAGTTCTAGTGTTTGCCTTTGGGATATGAAGTCCTTTTTAGTTACTAATTTTTTATACGACTATGGTCAGGAGCAGGCGTTTGATTCGCCAGGTGGTAAGCAGCTTTATGCTTAGCTTAGTTTATGCCCACGGCTTCACTCGCGTAAAAGTAAATTAGATTAGGTTATTAGGTTCCAATATTAAGTACGAAACAGTATTGTTTAGTAAATAAAATATAGCCTATGTTACTTAGTAAAAATAGTAATAGTTCTAATGATGAAAGAATTTTTAGAATCGGTTGAGAATTTTTTGAGTCAAATCATTACAAACGAGATGGGTGTACAAACCCAGGATTCAACCTCTTCGTCTTCATGTGACTCCTATATCTCGGGGGACTTTTAACCCACAACGATGATATTCAAATTTGATCGAGGTATGACCGCAAGGTGCACACCAAGTTATAAGGTCTTTTTTTATTGATTAAAGTTTACAATAATAATACCATGGCTTAGACCACTCGCTTAAACCACTAGGGTTTTTATGCGAGTGGGAGTTCATATGTTATATAAATTAAAATTACAATTTATATTCTAATGATAATAATTCACAATGACAGAAAGTCAATCGGTCCAGTGGTTCCGGAGTTATGCCTGTCTCTAACAGACAGACACACAGACCCACATAGTATTTTCATTAACCTCTGAAGAAGACTCAGAGGTTAACAAACAAACAAAAATTCAAATCTTTTCTCTTTATTATATTAGTATAGATGATGGTAATATTTAGATTCTAGATGTGCCCGCGGTTTCACCCGCATTTATAATTACTGCGCCAGCCCCGTGAGTCGTAGCGTAATGTTACATAGCCTATAGCCTTCCTCGAAAATGAGCTACCCAACACTAAAAGATTTTTTCAATTCGGACCAGTAGTTTCTGAGATTAGCGCGTTCAAATAAACAAACAAACAAACTCTTCAGCTTTATAATATTAGTATAGATAATATTAGTGGTATTACTTCCACGTTGCCGAAAAGTAATTAAAGATGAAAAGTAACTACGCATTCCTTTAGTTTCTTCCTGTGCCTTCCAGGATGGCGTGGTTTAAGTGATCGCCTCGCCACTGCCTCGGCGTTCTGCGTAGAGGGATCGATCCCCACACGGTACAAAAAAATGTGTAATTCATTAATAGTTGTGCTGAGTCTAGGTGTTCTTCGTGGCTGTTATTTGTACTGTTGACTGTGTTCCTTAATTTTTTTTATACAGCTGAAGTGGCAAACGATCATTTGTCCCAACTGATGGTAAGAGGTTACCATAGCCTATGGACGCCTACGACACCAGAGGCATCATTTGCGCGTTGCTAACCCTTTAAGAAAGGAAGTGGGAAGGAGAAGGAGCGGAATGGGGGAAAGGGTGTGACTGGGCCTCCGGCACTCTCACTCACCGAACGAAACACAACAGTAGGAATACTGCTATTTCACGTTGATATTCTGTGAGAGAGTAGTCCTTCCTCGGTCGAGCCGGCCCATTCATGCTGAATTCAGCGAGGCATATTTATGTCTGAAAAGTCTCGGCAAAGGAACATTGTGCAGGTGTCGTCTTATAAAAAGCACGAAAATCTTTTATTCTTTTGGTGACGTTGATATTTTAGCCTCTACAAAACTTACGAAATAACAGTGTTATATGCTTGCGACAGTAAGGTTCTGGATTCGATTTAAAAGTTTACTTAAAGAATTGTGATAAAAAAAATGTATATATTGCCAAAACAGTACATATACATACACATAGTATCCATTGGCTCCACACTAGGCAAGCCTGTCCTGTGTATGCCGATGTTTGCGATTTTTACAGTTAACAATTTAGTATAGTTTGCTCGGTAGAAGTCAGTAAGCAGACATTTAAACGTTTCTATTAACTACATAATAATACAGGATAAATAAATGATAAAATAATAAACACATGCATTTAAATGAACTATAAAATGGAAATAAATAAGTATATGTATGTACTAAGTAGTAAGATAAATAATTATATAAATAATAGATATATATATAATATTTTGATACTTAGGATTAAGCAATTCTTAACAGCCACTGGCAACACAGAAGCCGGAAATGAACTACTACTTTACATCTCTATTCTGTGAGACCTTGTCGTTAAACAGTTTCTTACCCAATTTCGCAAAATGCCCCCAATCGACATCACGCGCACATCAATTTGGCAAAATGGGACGTAACTAGCCGACCCATACCACCTTATTAGTTCCAATATTCGAAGGCCCGAGAGTAATCGTCAGGACGTCAGGAAGTGCTTAAATCGATTACGAGTCGTTTTCGTCAGAGCCTATTACGTTAAAGTCAGTTTAGTAAAATTGAGTGTAGTATTTTGTTCTATATACAACGTGAATGTTCTAAGTAAATAATGTTAAAGATATTGAGGCAACTACCACCTTAGTTCCCCTTGACCATGGCTGCTGCAAAGCAACCTAAACCTTGTCAAAAGTGTAAATCTAAATATTAAATCATTTAACCTTTTAAGCGCTTAGCTAAATACCGATTGCCGTGCTCCTAGCGCCCGGCTACAAATCGATAAAATAATACCTACAATAATTAGGGAGGTGCAGAAATACAGAATTTTAAGTAAATGTTGAAAATCATATCTCAGATTCAAACCATTATTCAATAATGGTTTTAGTTGTATCACGCAGTTAATATAACGAAAATAAAACAAAAGTATTGTGCATGTTCTCTGTCGCAGAAATACGACAAGGGCGGTAGAGGCACGGACATAATATATGTGTCGCATAAATGCGACACAAGCGGTAAAAAGGTTAAATAGCTTGAACTAGTACAGTAATAGTTTAAAATTATGTGATAATAGTATTTTTGAAATAAGCAACGCGATAAAATCCGTATAAAGTAGATTCATTTCAATGTAATACATTTGCGTAAACATAAGTAGATATTATGTTGTATTCTTTAATAAAATATGCTACATACATACATAGACATAGGATATGCAATTTGATGTAACCTTATACTCCTATCAACAATAATGGGTAATAAATTGGGGCAGTCTTTGGCGACTGCCGATAGAAGTGAAAACTTTAATCCTTGATCATAAACACTTCTTTATAAACAAACTCTCTTAGAGGTTATAGCGGGTTATTAGGGGTTTCAAAATTTCGTTATATTTTGCGTAGGACGCATCATTTCTGAGATATTGTTAATATTCTAAAATAATTCAAAAATGGAAAACGTGGAAGCGTGATTTTGACGCGAGTTCTATGATTTCTGTTCACCCAAGAAGTGCTCAACGCGCCTAAAGAGGTTTTCATTTCAAAAATAATTGAAAAATAGATGAACGTAGAAATCTTGCAGACTGATCTCGTTAATGATACTATATTCGCAAGGTAAAGAATCAAACTATCTCAATTTGGACGTTTTTTATTGGTGTCAGAACAAAAGCGGTTCAACAAAACCGTTGCAAAAGTAATACGAACTCAGCTATATACTCGTATATAAAGGTATATACATACTTCTTCTATCATGTGTATGTGATTGTATTCGTCCTAAACGGCTGAACCAATTTCTATGATAGTTTGTGTTTGTTTTTGTTTATGTTTGAGGTTCTTGGATGGTTAATATTCACGATTGGATTTGGTAGGTGGCGCTACGATCGTCTTCTAGATTCGGTTCGACCAACGTCTATCGAGTCCTCAGGTCCTCTAGAAGAAGAAACTTCAAACCTTGTACAATGTACACATACGATAATAAACTTCAACTACCTTATTGGAAACCCACGTTCTACAACAGTGATTTTTAATTCAGACATTTTGTTAATAGAAAGGTATATGCATTAATAATAAGTCTAAAATAAAAGTATGCACCAGTTCTCATTTGCTTAGACTTGGCACATAAGTTTTTATAAGGTATTGAAGAAAGGATAGTTGTCTCTTTTCTTCACATAGTATTTTATTATCTCCTCTCTGTGTTCTGCAAAATGAATGTGTACGTCTTGTATCGTTAGTACCTCGTCTAAGTTTTTGTGTGCGTTTTGTATGAAAAGGGCCCATTCTATTTGGTTGGTTATGTTAACGAAAAAATTCTATGTAATACTCAAATGTTTTAAGGAAAATACATTGTTTATATTCTATTTTCGTTGAAATTTTCCATCAAATTTTACATTATCATGTAAATTGTTCCAGGTAATGGTTTTCCTAAAAAGAAATCAATTTTCTAGATTGCTTTTGTTGAAAAAACGTGGTACTTATTCCCTAGACAGTCTTTTCGTATAAATGGTGCGTCACTAGTACCTGGTGTATATGAGGATCAGCTGTTTCGTATACTTTTAGTTGATTGAAGATGAAAACCTTTCTCAGTATTAGATCAAAATGTCGGATTTGTCTGCTAGACTTCTTGGTCCCCATGGTACAAGTTTAGGCTTATGTAAGTTCTCGAGTTGAGTAAAGCGTTATTAGGAAACTGTCAGTGGCAGCATGGATTCTAGGAATACGTTTCGTCGAGGGTAATAGTTACAACACTTAATAACGTCGGACTTAAACCAAATTTTGCGTGTTCTATATCTACTAATCTTATAAAGAGGAAAGATTAGATTTTTGTAAGGTTTTAATTCATAAACAACACAACCGGTTTTAAAACAAATAGGTATTTAGTTCCCAAGATTTTTAATGATATAGATGAATTAAGAAAAACACCTAAAATAAGTATTAATACTCTCAAGAAAAGACTGATGGATGTATTGCTGGATGGTGTATGTGTCGTCTAGCAATGCAACTTTCAGTCAGTATATATAAAAATATATAAATTGTATGTAAAGTCTGTCATATGTTATTTTGTTTTCAACTTTAAATATTGTTTCCTTTTTTTTAAACTATTGTGAGCTGAGCTATATTTTAATGTATGGTGATAATTTATACTAGAATTTAAGAGCGTGTCTCGCCATTAAACTTAACGTTTGGCGAGTATTATGTATAATGTTACAGAATTACCACTATATTGTACTTAAATTAAAAAAATATATTTCACCATTAGAAAGCTAAAATAGGCTATATTTTACTTTTTTAAAAGTACTGTTTCTAATTTAATTTTACCTACGCGAACAAAGCCGCGGGCAAAAGCTAGTATTATATACATTTGTCGTATATATATTCAAGCAGTCTATTTATGTAATGACTAGAAGAAACGAAATGATATTTTGGTATGCTAGTTGTTTTGTTGCAACGTCAGAAGTTTCCACTTCTATATGTAGGAGAAAGTAGACACTTTTACTCATTGGAATCTTTATATACCAAACGTTTAGTTGCATTTTTATGCTACTCTTATAGCTTTTTAATAACTATGCGCGATAAAATCTTCTAGAAACAATTAACACTAAACACGCCACGCAGCGGGTGCAATTGAAATCTATTGTTCACAGACACCTGCTGACCCAGGCAAAGCTCATATTCCAGTTTGCCTATAAAACATACATATAAAAATACATTTCTTTCAAAGCATTTGCTATTTACAAAGTTTGCTTACAAGGTGTAAAATTACTGGTTGTTAGCAATCTACCAGCAGAAATGTTTCTATTTTTTTTAACAATAGTTTTCAGACTTAGTGCTAAGCGCTTAAGTATTTTACTATTGTTTGCCAATTCTGGTGGACGGTTGAATGTTGCCGACCCTAAATAAAATATACAGAAGTAAAGTAAAAATAAGATGAAATAAAAAAATGCCACATGTGCCTCCGATTTGACTGCATGGAATAGTAATGGTAAGTAGTTGCTTCATCTCTGGCGCGGAGCCGAGTGTTATGTCGATCCGATGTAATTTGTTTTTTATACAACTAAGGTGACAAGCACGCATACCTGATGGTAAGTGGTCACCGTAGCCTATGGACGCCTGCAACACCAGAGGCATCACTTGCGCGTTGCCGTCTCTTTAGGATAGGAAGTGGGAAGGAGAAGGAGCGGGAAGGGGGTAAGGGTGTGATTGGGCCTCCGTTATCTCACTCACCGAACGAAACACAACAGTAGGAATACTGCTATTTCACGTCGATATTCTGTGAGATACCGTAGTCCTTCCCCGGTCGAGCCGGCCCATTCATGCTGAAATCAGCGAGGCTCTACTACTCAAAAAAAGTCCATAAGTTGATTCGACTAATGACTATTTTCTTTCTATCTTGAAACTTTATGTATGTGTTAGTATTCAATTATCGTTAATCTAAATACTCGCCAGGCTTATAATTATTGAAGAACAAATATTAATGATCACTCACATGACCTACATTTAAATTGGTCTAAAATTGGGTCAACCTACTTGATTAATCTGATTAGTATTTTTTTGAAACCGTTGATTGCTGTTGATATTTTATTTGAATGTTAATCGGTGCCGCACCGTTTGTGATTGCGACTGTTGTGCGTGAGGTATCGTGTTTGATTTTCTGGTCCGGTAACGTGTTATGGGGATTTTCTGTCAAGAAATTATATTCATAGTAACAGCATGGAGTTTGGGACTGTGCCCGGCGCACCGCAATAGGCTCGCCACCTTACGTGGGACCTTATATTATGTTTGGCGAAATGCACCTGAGTCTACCTATTCGGAGACGGAGACGTGCGACTTCTTAGTCTAAAGCTTTATTAACCTCTGAGTCTTCTTTGAAGAGGATAATGAAAACACTATGTGGGTCTATGTGTCTGTCTGTTAGTGATAGTATGTTAGTGACAGGCATAACTCCTGAACCACTGGACCGATTGACTTGTAACTCGGTGTGCAGACACCTTGGGGTCATACATTGGTTGAGTTTGAATATGGGCCCTGTGGGCCAAAAGACTCCCGAGATATAGGGGTCACAAGGTCATAAGGTCAGGGGATATCCACCAACAGAGTGATTGGGAAGTCCAAGGGAGAGGCTTTTGCCTAGCAGCGGGACATTACAAAAAGCTAATGAAAAAAAAGGTCACCTGAAGACGAAGAGGTTGAATGAATCCTGGGTTTCTACACCCATCTCGTTCGAATTTTATTGGCATATATTATGTATATAATTATGTCTGCTGATTAATTACAAAACTTAAGTACAATATTTTAATTTAATGAAATAAAAAGCTGGCTGGCTATTTTACACCTAGCGTGACAAATACTCTGTATTGTGATGACAGACAATTAGCAAACAAGTGCACCTCCCCTAAGGTCGTTTGTTTGACAAATAAAATGAGTGAGGTACACGGTCTATATATCGTATCAGCCCTATATTTAATTGTCCTACTGCTAGGCACGGGCCTCTTCTTAGTGTGAAAAGAGTTAGGCCATAGTCCACCACGCTAACCCAGTGCGGGTTAGTAGACTTGATATATCTTCGAGAACAATATAGAGAACTCCTAGACGTGAAGGTTTTCTCACGATGTTCTCCTTCACCATTGAAGCGGTTCGTAATAATAAAACCTTATTATATAACTTACAACTACTACATCACACGATTTACTTCAAACCCGATTATAAGAGAGTTGAGGTTACTGTAGCTTATGATCGTTTGCATATACTAGATTTTGCCCGAGGCTTCGCTCGCCTTAATATAGTTTAGGACAGGTTAGGTTAGTAACAGTATTTTTTTAGTTGAAAGGTACTATAATGTCCTTTTCTGTTCCCCTGACAACGTGTATGCTAAATTTTATAATGATTGGATTGACAAGTAGTTATGGAATTAAAGCGTAACAAAGAAACAAACAAACTCACATAGCCACAAGATTTTTACATTTGTGCATAAAATACTATATAGTCCAGGGGGCATATTCTTTAATTGGATCCGTATATAAGAAGAATGTTGCCATGATCCTAAGATTTTTTCAACATACTATATCTATAGAAGTTCTGGAGTAATTCCTAATACATTATATTTTGCCCACAGGACAACCCCGACAACCAATTCAAGTCAATCCCACTTGGCTTGTGGTGGGCTATCGTCACAATGACTACGGTAGGCTACGGAGACCTGGCTCCGAAGACCTACCTCGGCATGTTCGTGGGAGCACTTTGCGCGTTAGCTGGTGTGTTAACCATCGCGCTACCTGTTCCCGTCATCGTGTCAAACTTCTCCATGTTCTATTCACACACACAGGTAAGTGGTAGCATTAAGGTCTTTCCAGAAGGTGATTGGACGATGTGCAAGCGCACAGTGCTATTTGAATTTAGAATTAGAAATAGCGACGTGTACTTACACATCGTTATTTCCAGTTCTTAATTTAAATGATACCCGCATTCGAATTTGTTTCGAATGTTGACAACACGAAAAGCAGTTATCGCATTGTGCATAAATAGCTACTTATATTCGAATATTAAAATAATGTAAAATTATGCTCGTTAGAAATTAAACATTTTTACACTGAAGGATTAGCTTAACATTATCTTTACCACGCAGGTATTTAAATAAATCCTATTAAAAGCATTACCTATTCATTATAAAGGTATAATTAACCGAACATTAAATGTGAGGTTTACGAATTAATTTATAAATACGTCTCGTCACCTATAAAGCATTCGGTTTAAAAATAAAAGAAAGAAAGAAAGGTTTTATTTTTGCACCATCACGACATGCATCAATTATTAAAATGTAGGTTCAACAAAAATATACTAAATAAAAATATAAAGAATCTTTAAAGAATTAAAATGTTACTTGTGTGCAGATTTATGTCCCACCTGACGGCACAAAAATATCGGTCATACGCTCAGCACAATGCTGTGGCACTTGCATTGCTGCAAGCACTACACAGCGCTGATTTTCAGCGAACACCACAATTGACGTTTGGTCCACCAATAGTGCACTCAAAACATAAGCATAAAATAAATAAATAGACATGAAATAAAATGTAGCATAATAATTAAACTATTTTATAATAATAATTATTATTATTATTGAAAAGTAATATAAAGTTAATAAATATTTGTAATAAATTGTGTAACATATACCAAAAATAAAACGACGCTCATGACGTATTGAGCGTCATAATAAAATGGTCTCATGTAGGTAAGGACGTATCTGGCACTATTTATTTGTCCATAATCGAAATACATCATACATTTAAGATGATGAGATCTGTGAAGAGTGTACTGTGAATGTTGTGTGAGATTACCTGTTTCGTGCATGGTGTTAACAATGGCGGCCTCGATGGCGTAGTAGTGAGTGTAACCGACTGCCACGCCTGAGGTCGCGGGTTCGATTCCCGCACAAGTCAAACATTTGTGCGCATGAACATGGATGTTTGTCTTGGTCTGGGTGTTTCTATGTATAATATGTATGCATTTACAAAAAAAGGTATATATGTATGTTTATCCATTGTCTAGTACCTATATTACAAGCTCTGCTTAGTTTGGGCTAGATGGTGTTGTGTGTATGTGGTAGAATATTATATTATATTATTATATTAATGATACGAGGGGAGGTCAAAAAGTTCGCAGAATGACAGAGAAAGATAATGAAATGAAACATCAAACAATTTTTCCTTTTCAATGTATTCTCCCTTAACCCTAATACATTTATTACATCTGAAAAATAACTTATTAATACCGTCGAAAAAATAAGATTTGTCTTGGGCGTCAAAATAGGCCGAAATTGCCAACTTCACTTCATCTTCGTTGCTTTTTTTCCACGCAGTTCATTTTTCATATTTTTTTTCAAAAATTATCGCTTGGGGCCAGATCTGGGCTGTAGGGTGGGTGGCGCAGTTTTTCAAAACCGCGCCGGTGAATGGCAACCGTCGCAACATGGCTTGTGTGAACGGACGCTTTTCTCCATAGTGGCTAGTGTCTTTCCGATTGACTTGTCTTCCCGAAGAATTGAAAATAAGTCTTCATAAACAACGGGTAAAATTAATAAGGAACTCCTAAAATCATAAAATTTAAGATAAAAAAATGTATCAACGATCTTAAGAATTAAATTGAATAATAATTTCGCCCATTTAAATATTTGAACTTGCAATGTGTTTTTGGGAATATTATTACTTTTTGTGAGTTCTGTAAAATAATGTTTTAAGTAGTACGTAAAAGCCGAACTTCAAGTAAGACGAATAATAGAGGACGTAAGAAGATAATTGTATTCAACTTACGAATAAAATAAAAAGACCCTCCAATAATACTTCTAGTGGGTACTTACTTAATAAAATATGAATATCAAACGGCAAGATAACAGCAATTCGTGAAACGTTTGAAAGGTTTTCTAAGAAAATATTCAAGGAGTGAAAATCTTTGATCGATACCCTTCAGAGCTTTTGGAGTTATTGGATAATTATAAAAAGATTATTATAATTATCATATAATTGTCTTAAAATCGTCATGGTGTTTCTTTTTTCTGTACTTTACGGCGTATGCTAGTCTACTTTTAATTGAAGAGTACAGGCTTTTATATAACTTGGATTATGTGCGTATTTTATTTGCAAGTTTGGGTCCTTACCGCGAACCCAGGTCACAGCAGGACGGTTTTAATTAAACATTTTATATTATAATTTACGATAAAGCAAATAAAAAAGCAAAAGTACGTTTTTAAGGAGATGTATAGATATGCTATTATATCTATACATCTCCTTAAAAACGTACTTTTGCCTAGACACCTGCGTAGACACCTAATAGTTAAAATAAGTATATGTATATTATTGTGGCTACACAATAATATACATATACTTATTTTAAGTATTAGGTGTCTACCTATTATTATTCAAAATATACAGCTCTATAAGGATGAGATCGGATAGACACAACATAAGCTTAATCACAGGATCTCGTGTGTACATACAGGTTGTCCCAGAAGATGTGAATCAAATTGTAACGGAAGATTCCTTAACCCATTCACAGTCCCGTGATAGACACAATAGAAAATCAATTGTTATGTACCATATGTGGTTCATCGGACAGGGAACGTTTTAAGTTAGGACCTTTCCACTCTGCTAAATAAAAAAAATAAAAAATTATGACCGTTGTGTAAAAACAAAAAAATCAAAGCTTTTAAAAAAGTACGACTTTTTCAGATTTCCTACTACAAGTGCTTCGTTTATGGCTTATTTTATGTTTTGTCCCCTATTATTTTTTGTGAAGGATTGATTTGTCAAACTACAAACGATTTTTTTTAAACTGACGTAGTTTTGAAATCGTCGCATTATTTTGGTGTATGTTTCGTTCACCAAAGAAAATCTTGTAAGTTTGACCAACAACACAACATAATTTTTTAATTTTTTTTACCTTACCTAAGGAATCTCCCGTTACAATTTGATTCACATTATCTGGGACAACCTGTATATTCTTGGCATACGAAAACCAAATATATTTATAATGCAAATTACAACATCATAAAAATTTATAAGGTTATATTATCTTTTTAAACGACATTGTATGAGTTCACTAAAGAAACTAATATTATCTGTAGCCTAAAGCTGTATCCCTAAGAAAATGGTGTTTACATTTAATTTAAAATGTCTATTACTGAGAAACAACTTTGGCAAAAATAAATAAGAATATTTTAGGTGAATTTACATAAGAGTGACCTATGTAAACGGTGATTAAAGTTTTATTTGTAAAATTAAAGTCTCATTTAGATTGTTATAAAAACACTAGCTATGCAATAGTACTTTTTTCTAGATTAAAATTACCCTGCGTCCTTTTCTGTACCCCTGAGAACGAGTATGCGAAATTTCATGGTTTTCGATCTGGTATTTAAGATGTGAAAACATAACAAACAAACAAACTCACATTTCCGGAACTTTCAGCGAGAAAAAGTACTATGCCTGGGGGTAAAATTAATTAACAAAATTTACATTGGGCGCGGGCAAAAACTAGAACTTAATATTCTAAACTGTCGTCATATATTTTGATCAAAAGTAATACACATTTTTACCCCACTAGATATTGCCCGCGTCTTCGCTCGCAAAAATGTAGGTTTGGTTAGTTTCATATTGAAATGATTATCCTAACTTCCTAACTAATATTATAAAAGCAAAAATGAGTTTGGTTGTTTGTTACCTTTTCACGCCTAAACCACTGAACCGATCATCCTGAAATTTTACATATATTATGTGTACAGAAACGGACATAGGCTACCTTTCAACCCGAAAAAAATTACTGTTCCCGAGGAAAACAATAATAACGTTCTTATGATAATAGATGGCGCCACGTGTCTTTCGAATCATGATTGAATTATATTATTACAAGCAGAGTACAACCAGAATTTATTGTCAAATTCTAAATTAACGCGAGCGAAGCCGCGGGCAAAAGCTAGTAATAATATAATGGCGATTTAAAAGTGGCCGCGCACTTTTTGCAAGTATCTCATAAGTTCAATTACTTGCCGGAACCTAGCAACTAGCTTAAATGTAACTTTGACATTCATGTGTTCCAAATGGACAAATTATTTCTGATTTGATTTGGCAGGCGCTTTTTAAGTAAGTTTGTAAGTATATCAACTTAAGTCTAACAACTAACGATACATACTAAAGAAGAGAAACATTGTTTCTAACTTAGCTATAATAGAAAAGTTTGTAGCAAAAATATAATACGGTTCACTTTCATATTGTTTTAAAAGTTCGTATAGAGGCTTCAACATAACTTAGCTGACTTAACCTCGGACCTATTTAAAGTTTCCCCAGCGAGTTACTTTGAATATTACTTCATTTAAGTTAATATACTAAACTGTTTCTTAGTTCGGCCCACTTAGTACGTTTAAGTAATTTTTTTCAAGTGTTAATATTATTATATACACACATCAAAAAAAGTCCGCGTTCACTTAGAAAAGTTGAGGTATTTGTCTCGTGTCAAAATATAATGGATGAATGCATTATTCATTGCTTTAACATTTAAAAACACACATATTCTTTTTGAAATTTGATAATCTCTGTGAAGTTTGTAATTTAAAAAAATGCGAAGATTTGATTCAAGTATATAACTTTATTCATTTTTATATGCTTTTATTTACAAATTTAATACAAAATGACGCCTCCCCTGGCTTGAACGCATGCGGAAATCCTCTTAGGCATGCTGTAGATCAAGTTGTCTAGTAGTTCTTGTGGTAACCTGTCCCATTCTTGAATGGCGGCTTTCTTGATCTCTGATAGAGTTTTTGAAGGTGGCTGATGACTCCAAACAGCTCGCTTGAGAGTCGGCAGTAAATAGTATAGTAATAGTAGCAATTTAGAAGATTATTATCATAAAACAATGCAAATTGATGACATCCATCCATCTTATCATTTGGATTTAGATATATAATAATATTCATTAAAATTTTTCAACTGAGTCAAATTTTAAGGCTAGACAAGAATTTTAGTTTTTCATAAATGCCATAACTAGTAGTTATAAAAAGTAGATGCTTTTATCTTCATACTTAAACTTGACTTGTGAAAAATGTGGATAATATTACTCCTTTGTTTTATCTCTGGGCGAAACACAAATGATTTGCGATGTTAAATCACCGAAATAATTCAACGTTGGCGCGAGTATATTAACTTTTTTCTAGCATCAGCAAACATTAGTTATATTAAGTAACGTGAAATGTATGTAAGGTTGAGTTTAATATCGTTTTATGGCGAGCAAATGTAGCGTAAGCAGGTTTCTCAGTTCATTGCACAATCCCCACCTGTTATCTCTAACCTTGTGCGTATTTTTATAAATTTTACCATGTTTTTCCTAAACAGTTTTTTTTAAATTATTTTCATATATTCTAATTCTTTGAAACTGTAAAGGGGTAATTGAAGATATTTACGTCCATATGTTCTGAATAAATTCCCGGATCGAGCAAATTGTTGCTCGAATTTTCTGTCAGAACATTCTCACTCACTGCACGGATTCTGGGAATTTCCCACACCATTTATTTAGGTACTATTAAAAAAAATAGCAGGCGATTTTAATGGTAATTTATTTGCCTACTTTTTCATAGATATACCGGAGTGAACCTATATTTGTGTGTGGGTACGTATATGTGCTACTTGAAACGCAACATAATATAATAATAATAATAATATTCTATCACATACACACAACACTATCTAGCCCAAACTAAGCAGAGCTTGTACTATGGGTACTAGACAATGCATAAACATACATATATACTTTTTTTTGTAAATACACACATATTATACATAGAAACACCCAGACCAAGACAAACATCCATCTTCATGCATACAAATGTTTGACTTGTGCGGGAATCGAACCAGCGACCTCATGCGTGGCAGTCGGTTACACTAACCACAACGCCATCGAGGCCGACCATATTACAATACGATGTATACGATTACTATAGGGTGTAGAGGTATTTAGAGGCAACTCTCTGCTCTACTAGCTCAACAGCTAATCCAGGTTGGTACGAGCATCCCGTTGTTCCTTCTTCCTCTTTAAGGGTGTGTGTATGTGTCATATAGATATGTATCTTTATATTGTGTACTACGTGTCATCAACGGTTTCACCCACGTTTAAAATTACTGATACTCTAGCGGCTCGTAGCGTAATGTTATAATTATATCTTTCTACAATAAACAAACTAAATATACATACATACATAGATTCACGCCTGTTTCCCAGAGGGGTAGGCAGAGACTACGGATTTCCATTTGCTACGATCCTGACACACTTCTCTGGCTTCATTCACTTTCATCACATTCCTCATACACGCCCGTCGGTTCAAGGAGCTCTTAACCTGGCCTTTGTCCAGAACGCCTCCGATCTGATCGAGAAACGTTCGCCTAGGTTTTCCTCTTGCGACTGTTCCATTCACACTAGCCTTATAAACTTTCTTAGTCAGTCTTTCCTCGTCCATTCTTTCTACATGTCCAAACCAGCTTAACATACCCTTTTCTATTCTTGGCACTATGTCCACTTTCATGCCGCATCTCTCTCTAATCACACTATTTCTTATTCTATCTTTCAGAGTTACACCACATATGCTTCTCAACGCTCTCATTTCTACAGCATTTATTCTGCTCTCATGCTTCTTTTGCCATATCCAACTTTCACTTCCATACATAAGTGTGGGCACTAATAGTCCTCTATGAACAGCCAAACGTGCCTTTTCGGATACATTTCGACTGTTCATAAAAGCGCGTAGGGCTCCATTCACTTTGTTGCCAGCAATCGTTCTCCTTTCAATATCTCCGTCATGTTTACCATCCCTATCCTAACTAATATTATATAATCCTCAATACGCCGTACATTCCCAGCGTATTGAAGGCATTTAAAGGAGTTTTACCAGGCGAATTGCCTTCACTTCTTACGGTATATCCCACAGATGCCCATATAGTCAACGATTGACATATTATAACATGCAGTCACTACGCGATCGCCGTACGATGCACGATTTGTTACTACTTCATAAATGTATAAACGGCTCGGTTCAATGTGAAGCCATACTGGAATGTTTATGTTTAACTGTACCATATCAATATCCAATACAACGTATTGGCAAAATTTTCTATGTACCAGCCTGTAAAACTAACCTGGGCCGACATTCACCAATTTCCAGAATATGCTCTGAATATAATGAAATAAGCATATTATACCCAGACCTTGATGTGTTTTCCGACCCGCTCGCTAAATACAGACGTGTAATATTGTCCAAAACACGTTCGTCTTTATAGAATTAAGTTTTAAACAATTTTATATCATTTTGTTATTGTTTTGTTTTGTATTTTTATATTTTAGTAGCTTTTATCTTATCTAAATTTGTAATATCATAATAACTGTGTGCTTCAGTGGTAAATGTTGTGTATACCTGTAATTGGCATATGTATCAGACCGTTTCCATGTACCTTTTTTATTTTTATTTTAAAATATGTATGCTGTTGGTGTACCTAATTAAATAAATAAATAAATAAATTATAAAAGCGAAAATGAGTTTGTTTGTTTGTTACCTTTTAACGCCTATACCACTGAACCGATCATACTGAAATTTTGCACAAACCGACACAGGCTACCTTTCATCTCAAAAAAAAATCAACGGGTTGCACTCCGGGAGTGCCGGCAGAAGTGAAAACTTGAATATTAACGTTGTGCATTTTTGATATTTTGGAATGGTTAGGGAATAATTTTGCATGAATTGCTTTAATTATCAGTATAAAAGTACTATCATTTATGTGGTAAAATAAAATATTCATTTATATCGTACACAAACATGACAATTCTCTCTCCGTCTTACGAATTTTCGATCAGGTCACGTGTTCTGACGCGAGTTTAACATTTTTTACCCATCACAAAAAATGTGCACAACGCCGCTAAAGAAGTTTTCACTTCAAAAATTACTATTCTCGAGGAAAACAACAATAACGTTCTTATGATAATAGATGGCGCCACGTGTCTTTCGAATCATGATTGAATTATATTATTACAAGCAAGTACAACCTGAATTGATTGTCAAATTCTAAATTAACACGAACGAAGCCGCGGGCAAAAGCTAGTACAAAAATAATGTTAAAATCGTACTTGTAGTTGCAGAGATTAGCGCGATTCTAATAAAATAAACAAGAAAACAAAATCTATTACTTAACAATATTAATAGCTAAACCTAGATAATAAATCTGCAGAGGATTTTTTTTTTCATCTCGCATGAAGTTTATTTCTTTACTAATCCGGTGGGTCGAGCAGCGATAGCTCGGTGGGGAGACCAACAGACTGCAATGCAGAGGGTCTCGGGTTCAAACCCACGTCGCGCACCTCTGACTTTCGGAAGTTATATGACTTTTCGAAATTATGTGCGTATTGATTGACAATTATCGCCTGCTCCGTGCCTCGGAGAGCACGTTAAGCCGTCGGTCCCGGCTGCCATGAACATCTATGGCAGTCATTATTGGGAGAGTGTCGACACAAAAGATCCCACTGGGTCAAAGTGTCGCCGGTCTGCACTGACTGGCCCCCACATAAGATAAGATAATAATAATCTGGTGGGTCAGTCAAAAGCTTTGATAAACTTAGAAAAATATGTATCATACATAGTACAACATCGTACAACTAAATGGGTAACACGGTTTTCTACTCAAGCCTCGGGGCAAATAATTTGCCAGCAGCTATTTAAAAAATGAAGTTCTTTTTTCCATTGTTAACAACGTACAGAGTCACTATTAAAAAGTTTAACATCTGATGTATTAGGTCCATAAATTAATGATAAAGATAAATATTTATTTATTGCTCAACTGTGTACTGTCTGGCCTTATTCGTAAAACAATATTTTTTGACTCAACAGTTTATCCATATCGGACATGCAACATAAATGAAAAAAATAAAAGTAACAACTTGTTTAAATTATAAAAGGCATTATCATTGAAATTAAACCACTATATACGGATTTTATCGCGTTGTTTATTTGACACTTTATTACAAAATTTTTAGACATTATCATACAACTATTTCTTTAACGTAATTTTAAATTTATTTCTATTCAATTCTTTTATAGATACTGGTAGGTTGTTGTATACACGAATAGCGGTAATGTAAGTGCTTTTATAGTATATCATGTTATTTATTGTAGGTACGTTAATATTGTACTTATACTTTTTACAAATGTTGGTCTTTGAAGTAGATTAAAGCTAAAGTATTGAGAATGATTTTTAGCAAATAGGTTTAATTCTAGAATATAATATATACTGGTTAGGGTAAGGTATCTCTCAGTTTTAAAAACATTTCTTAAGGATTCTGTACTACGCATGTTTTACAAAAATATAATTAGCGATTAAAAAGAGTGGCCATGAGTTTCTTGCCCGTTCTTCTCATGAGCCCTACACCCTTGCTTTGCTGAACGTGGCAGTAAATGTAAATTCACAGAACAAAATTAGTGTAACTTTGACATTCATAAGTGTTACCTTGTAACCTAACTTGAATAAATTTATTTTTGATTTGATATATTATATTGTTCACTATTTTTGTAAAATAAATGTGGACTGAACGTTAGTCATATTCCTTCAATATATTTTACTATACAATAACAAAGGATAGACATTTCCAAAGTATGCATTTCTGGTGACATTTACATTTGTTGTTTTTGCTTGTATTGATAATGCATAACAGTTACTTAATTTTTTTTTATTAATTTTTAATGTGTGTTTTCCAATTCAAATGTTAATCAATTACAACTCCTAGGAAATTCAAATCTTAAGCTTTTTCAATTACAATAATATATTCTACACATTATGTTTAACGTTAAAGGTTTATTTTTATAGTTCCTAAATTGCATCATTTTTGTTTTTCTGAGATTTACTTTTCAGTTGATGGATTTAAGCCCATTAATTACTGTTGATAATGTATTATTTATTTCGTTTTGAAGCTGTAAGTAATTTGAATCGCTGTTTGTAATAAATATCGTCGCATCATCAGCATACATAACGCGTAAGTGTTTAATTATGTTTGGTAGTTCATGGATGTATACGAGAAACAAAACAGGCCCCGAATACTGCCTTGAGGTAACCCTAAGTTTAACTTTTGACTGATTCGCGAAGATTATTCTCAATTGCTAAATAGTTGGTACCGTGGAAAATGTTTGCGTATATGTGTTACTGTAAGGTTCAGGGTTTGATTCCTGGTACAAGCAAGGTACAAATATAATATTAAAGAGTAAATAATAAATAAATAAAAAGATTTATTTGACACAAAAGAGAATACATTGACTGTGGGTACATGGTTATTAAACAGTAACTATACAGTATGTATTTCGTTAAAAGGTACTGAGACTGTTTACCAAATTAGGCAAGAGCCTGTATTTTGGCTGACAGTGTTCAGTCGTGGTAATTGACACTAAAGTATATATTTAGGTTAAGACGTGAATGTTGCTGTACAGTGGATTACATTTGTTTGAAGTAAGTAATTATATATATATATATATATATATATATATATATATATATATATATATATATATATATATATATATATATATATATTCTTTTTATTAAAAACATTTCTTTTTTGTTTTTGTAATGATTTTAGTGGAACAGTAGACCTCCATCTAGGTTTATATTGAGCGAGTGTGTTGTGTGAGTGTGGGTGTGTTATGTGGATGTGTAGTTTGAGTGAGTGTGACAGTATGTGCGTGCGTGCGAATGTTTGTGTATGCGGGTGTATAAGTGTGATTGTGTAGACACAGGTACATATTATGTAGGTATATATTAGTTGAGTGAAAGGTGAAATATAGCTATTATGTGATGTAGGTAAGTAGGTCTTCTGTCTTTTGATAGTTAAGTTGCTGCAGTCAGGCTCATACTTTGTGTTTGACTTCATAACTATTTAGACTGGCAATATTTATTTGTTTATAATTATTGATGTAGTTATATATTTTACAGCTTAGACTATAATATTGCCGTCTCCCAAATGATGTTTTGCAGGAAGCGTTGCGGATGATAGGTTTTTTACTACGCTTATTGGGATTTGGAAATGGTACAGTCATATGTTTCCTTAGAACCAGTTGATGCACAAAGAGCTGGCGTACAGTAAGGATGTTGGTGTCTGAATATAGTTTTGACGTGGGATACCTGTAGGGTTTTTTTGATAACACTTTGAGCACGGCTCTTTGTGCCCTCTCTAGGCTCATGAGATGTGTCTTGGCCGCCCCTCCCCATTCTGTGATGCGGTATTGGATGACGGAAAGTAGGAAGTTAGGAGTAAGTACAACTACAATGTGTAAATGATGTTTAGGTATTATTTAAATAAAACACGCAGCTTATTGTAACCCTGCGTTTTATATTGGATTGCATTTTATGTTGTTAGTCCAATATGCCTAATTATATCGAATCCCATGATTATGATTCAAAAATGTTCACAGATTTGTTTATTGATTTCGAAATATTGGCCGCCGCCAATAGTACTTTTTCCCACTTGCGAGCCCTTGGGTTTGATTTCCGGGTCACACAAATTGCTATTGATGTGAGGCACAGCTGATGAAATGCTCGTATTATAAATTTGATCTGCTTCTTTCAGAAAGTACTCACGTGACGTCTCTGTATGTGTATAAGTCGAGTAGCAAATTTCACCCAAACGACTTAAACGACGAAACGACGAGATTTTGAAACAATTCCCAATTTAATCTATTTTTAAAATCAACATGTTTTATAGCGCAGATGTATTAATTCCGTGCACAATTGTTTTAACAATAGCATTCATACTATTCATCTATCTCATTAATTCGTAATTGCGACAAACAATTTCTTTGTATACGGAAAAATAACAATAAAAGCAAATTGATATTCGTAACTGAAAATCTAAAAGTCACAGAACACACGGGGTTTATTCAAAGACATCTAGGGGGCTCTACCTCTGTAATTCTGCTTGATACTATTACTGGGACTATATTTTTGGACAACCTGTATAATATAAATGGACATTATCGCAATCATGTTAGATATTTATGCACCGGCCCGGTCGTATTCGCCGTAGTCAAGCGTTAAAAAGAGACGTAAATTCCTGTTATGTAAAAAAGTAAAAATCTTCTGAAAGCTTTTGCTGCATTTATTTCTGTTTGTAAAGCCTTGGTAACGTGATGTCAGTGTATGCGGCGAGAAATTAGGTTTTGTCTGAGGTCGTTTGACCCAAATACGATTATAGACTAGAGGATAGGTCGGTCGAACCAGATAAAGTTGGTAAAAGCTGTGTCTTTTTTTAAAATGCTAGTTTTTATAGCAGATCATCGTTAAGCCGAATAGCGTTTTATGGAGACATCATATAAAGGCGCGGCGTGGGTTGCGCGTAGGCGTATAATAGAGCATTTAGTGATTTGATAATTCAGCCATTGCAAAATCATAATGATTGTTTTTTATTTATTTATTAAATTTGGGGAAAACAAGTATTTATCCACGTAACTTAATTATTACGGTCAACTATAAAAGAGTTGCGTTTATATGGCGTTGTAGCTCAAGTGGTCACGTCACCATTGCTATTGTGCCGAGTTTTGTAGGTTTGATCCAAACACGGGATAAACAATTGTGTGATTCATCAATGTTTCGTCTGGATCTGGGTGTTCTCAGTGACCGTTGTTATGTGATTGTTTTTAAAGATACCCGCGACACAGGATTTATGCCGATGCAGGACTATCTCCATAAAAAAGAACAAATTGTAATTGATGAAATAAAAAATATAAGCATAATGAATATAACTACAAAGTTTTTTTAATGTTATTGATATTTCAGTCTTTTCTTTAGTGAGAGACAATTAAAATTCTGAAATACGTGACTCGTAAAGATTAATATGGCATTTCTTTTTTAGGAAGCAAGTTTTCTTTATAGACTTGATAACCTTACGTCCGAATAGTTGGTAACCGATGACTGTAATCTGTAAACGCTTGCAGTATCAGAGATAACATTTTTCCTATAAGAGATAATTTTTCTTTTAAGAGTCCGTAACATACGAGTGTTACGTACCATTAAAGGAAAAATGAGAAATCTTTAGCTGCATCTCTATTAGAATCTTATTTTCTCTACTGTGCTGATGATGAAGTGAAATAATTTTGTAGAAACTCTCTCATAAGATCCTAAAAATCTTTAGGAATTCCGTATAATTAAAAAAATACCGGTAATCAAAGTCAAAACTTCGCGTAAATAACAAAGAAAATATAAATAAAAATGAATTAATTAACTGACAATGTCGGTTGATTACATTACTGAAAATGTACGCTATTGCAAAGCGAACATAAAAATAAATAAAATAAAAAATATTAATTTCAGCAGTACAAAGCATTTGCATCTGATAAAGCAGTTGCAAGTGTTGTCTGTCGAATGGTAAGGTGCGTTCCTATAATGAAATTTTTTTTCATGTACACATGGTTATAATAGTTTGTTTATTTTAGGATTGCTTTAACGTATGTAAACTCTGTCGTAACTCTATGATACCACTAGTATGAGAGAATTCCTTTTAATAAATAAAAAAACTAAAAGCTACTAGCGAAATAAGAAAAATAAAAAAGCAATGTTAACTTTTGTTGCTAACTGTAAACGAATTTCTTTGCCCACTCCCAAGTTTACGATATGAGAAGTAAAGTCAATATGACAACGTCATTGCCAAGTTTGCACCTCTACGCGTAATAACTCAAATACTTAATAAGTGCTACGAGACGGCTACGCTCGCGTACAATGCTACGGAGAGCTACGAATGGTTACGAGATTGAAGTGCTACGGTTATATGAATTTTGTATTAAACTTTTGTTGAGAAATGTAGCTAGCTTAAAGAATGAATATAACGTAATACAATATTCAAACTTAAAACGTGACGATGTATTACGAAATTAAACCTGCTATGTAAAATAACTGAAAGAAGTGAATTTAATTACAAATAAGATAATTATTATGTTATTCTAATTTTACATGGTGAAAACTTAAGCTCAAGTGTGTTTAATTCGCACTGAATGTATTTTTCACTGAGGATTTTACAAGTATTCAAACAACAGAAGCAAAAAGAAACCTAGAAAATAAAGGAAATAAAAAATGGTGCATTACTGCAAACATATATAGAGTAATATTATAAAGAAAAACATAAATACTTCTAATAGTGCTTGTGCCATAGAATACATATTAATACTATAATATACATCAGTACCATTTGATGATGATGATGATGATGATTGATGGGATGGGTGTGGTATTGCCAGTGAGCAGAAATGAAATGAAATAGTTATAGTGTTAGTATTAGTATTTGGTTTTTTTTTTAGTTGAGTACCTATTGTTCTGCTTTTTATTTTGTATTTTTTTATTTATTGTTTTATTTTATTTCTTCATGCTTTGGGTGTGCTCTTTTGTGTGCCAAAATAAAAAATATTTCTTTCTTTCATTTCTTTACCAATATGTACCCTATGTTACTGCATACATTTTGCAGAGAGCTTAATTGCATAACCTAAGTCTTCTTTAGTTTCTTCACTAGGCAAGCCTGTATCGAGGAAACCTTGATTTGTATGAGAATAATTTTATTAATAAGCTTAGACAAAACATAACAACATACACCGAACTACATTGCCTCTGTAAGTTAAATAACACGATATTTTCTCACGTAATATATTTCTGAAATACTTAAGTCTACGTCTCATTGACTGCCACGTTCTATTATGTCGTAGAACTGTAACTGTAGGGCCACTAAACTTGACATTGAATGCCGCTTTAGTAAACTATATATTTGTTCTTCTGTCTGCTTTTTATATAAAACTAAATTGGTATAGCTTTGAGAGCTTACTAAAACTTTTGTCCAATAATATCCTTAAAAGCGTTGGCGAGGAGGATTGGAATAATATGCCCAATCGACACCACCTCGCCATACACAGAATGATTGATGATTGATTGATGAAAAAATAACATATCAATAATTAATGTCGTAAATAATAACGGGCGGTCCTTTTTATTGTCCTTTATTATTTTTAACACACCAGTTATTGTTATGTTATTTTTTTTAAATTAGTAAAATATTAAGATTGTGTCGGGTGGTTAACATATGACTATCTGAAACAATTTCACGAAAAAAAATCCTGTTTGGTGACTGAGCCAATAACTGAGAGGCGTGAGAGTCACGAAGGTCCTAACTCACCTCTATACAATTGTCACCAGTATTAGTGTCACAATATATTTGTACGCAAATATCTATCCAGTCACATTAATAAAAAATAGGCGATGGCGATGTAATTTATTTCAATGCCATAATACATTTTATATTTACTGGAAATTGTTATATTAATGCGTTGCTTCTAATTTATTTTATAGTAATGTTTTCGCAACTGTAACTGTAGTTATATCTGACTCTCAGTATTCCAAAATTAATGAATTAAGACTAAACCGCAAAACATAATATAATACGTTTATTTAGTGGCCCAACTTTCAATAAGTATAAATATGATGAACGCTGCGAAACAAGGTTGCTACGAGTTTCGTAGAATATCGTTGCGCTCCGTAGCTTTTCGTAGCTTGTAGAACACTTGACATTGCCACGCCGTGGCTGAGTTATAGCTTTGTACGATTTAAACTAGATACAGTCAGAGAAATAAATATCAGAACATTGTACGAATTTCTAAAACTACTTTCTAATATTATACTGAATACGAGGCGAATGATCATAATTTTTGAGATGTAACAATTCAATGGCTCGCGTATGTTTATCAACATGCGTCGTTGACTGTATGCACTAGATTGAAAGTTTGTGAGAGGAACTGATTATTGGAGTACATAATGGCTAAGTTTAAAATTTTGTATTCGGTAATGTCTGGTAAACATTATATTTGTATGTAAATACTAGCTGTCCCGACAGACGTTGTCCTGTACAGATGAAAAATAACAAATCTTCGAATCCACTTGAACACACACAAAACAATTAATTAAAATCGGTTCAGTCGCTTAGGAGGAGTTTAATTACAAACACACGCACAAAAGATGAAAATTTTAGATGACGTAGACATTAAAAGAATTAAAAGATTATCAATATCGAAACATAAATTTATATAAGTTGCTGGTTTTGGTATTCTAGTTATATTTTAAGCCACACTCTAATACAATTTTGTTTACATATAAATGCATCGAATGAATAAGTATTTTCGTGTCGAATTAAAGGACTTTTAAAAAAAATTGTTTTTTGAAATTCGCCTTTCTAGTGTTTAAACTCACCAATTTTTTATTCGATTTGCAAGTGGTAATCATTAACACCTGCGTGAAAGCCCAGTTTAATATTACACGCTATAGCAATATTTACGTAGATACTTGTCTCGCATTTAACTCACATCAACTTTACATTTTAGAAAAATAATTCAAATCTCAGCAGGATTTCTTCATTCTAACTAGCAGAAGTGTCCAATAGAGTCATAAATCGATATACATTATAACCAAATTAAAAACTATCATAGTTGACAAACTAACGCCACAATATAAAAAGTCTATAAATCTTATCAACTGTTGCAACCAGTTGTGTCATAAATATCCTTCGTCGTTGCCGCTTTCTTTATTCATCTTAGGGGTGTTGCATTGCTAATGTATTAACTACTATATATTAAACGGACGTAAGGTAACCTCTTTTTATTTGTTTCCTTGACAACGTGTATGCGAAATTTCATGATAAGGTGAGAAAGCGTTACAAGCAAACAAACTTACATTCGCATTTATAATATTAATTAGACTTTTTGAAGTGAAATCTTCTTTAGGCGCGTTGAGCACTTCTTGGGTGAACAAAAATCATAGAACTCGCGTTATCGTCACGCTTCCACGCTTTCTATTTTTGAATTATTTTAGAATATTAACACTATCTCAGAAATGGTGCGTCCTATGCAAAAAATAACGAAATTTTGACCCCCTTAATAACCCACAAGAGAGTATCAGGAACTAGCATTTTTGAAGTGAAAACTTCTTTAGCGGCGTTGTGCACTTTTTTTGTGATGGGTAAAAAATGTTAAACTCGCGTCAGGACACGTGACCTGATCGAAAATTCGTAAGACGGAGGGAGAATTGTCATGTTTGTGTATGATAGCGCAATAAATGAATATTGTATTTTACCAATGATAGTACTTTTATACTGATAATTAAAGCAATTCGTGCAAAATTATTCCCTAACCATTCCAAAATATCAAAAATGCACAACGTTAATATTCAAGTTTTCACTTCTGCCGGCACTCCCGGAGTGCAAACCGTTGATTTTTTTTTAAATGGAACTCTTGTCATCGTCACCGAACGCTTTCCATTTTTGAATTAGTTTTAGTTTATAATTTGTTTTATAAAGAAGTGTTTATTAAGGATTAAAGTTTTCACTTCTATCGGCAGTCCTCAAAGACAGCCCCAATTTTTTTTAATACTTTTTAATATATAGACTGCCATATTGAAAAGTTGGCGCTTATGTTATCGTGCGATTTCTGATTCCGAGTTTGGCAAAGTGATAATAGGTTTATCTGTAAGGAAATTTTCAGTTGCCGCACGGCATAAGGTATTGTCATCCAGTAGAGGTCAATAAACTCGTCCCTTTTTACCTGGGACCAGAAGACAAAGCTAGGCTTCTACTCGTACACTTCTAAGTATTTGGCTACACCTTTATAACTGCATGGATATCAAAAGCCGTAGTGGTTTGAGTAGTCGCTTTACTTCTGCCACCATGCCAAGAGTTTTATGTTTGATCCCCCCCCACACGAGACCAAAAATGTGATCTACTAAAAATATGAGATATTTTGATATCTATTGTATACATCGAAAATGCAGTGACAGTGTAAAACTTAAACTAGAAAGAGACAAAATAATCATCTAGCTATCGTCTTATCTCCTTTTATTGGTGATTGGATTTTAGTTTTCTAGACCGATGGTGCTCAAAATAGTGAGGGCCATTCCAGCCAAATCGGCTTTCTATTTTAAGCGTCGGTGACCACTTAGTTACTTCCTCTTCGCTAGCATGATCGAGGGACTGAACAATCTATTTCTATGTATAGATTTACTAATGGTTTATCTATGTTGAGTACCACAGAGCTACTTAAAAATGTATAGTTTGTGTGATGACCTTAATAACGAACGATGAATTACATTATTCAGACTCCAACGTTATACCAATATAAACGTAAAATCTATAAGCAAATACTTACATAGAAAAAGAACAAAATATCAACTACACATTTAAACTAATATAAAGCGATCGTTCAACAGTTTTATTTCCATAAACGTTAATCAGCAAATGTGTTTGCTGTATTCAATATTAAATGTAGTTATTTCCTTTGAGAGTATAATTTTATTTCATTTCCGTTTCATTTTTCACAATTGTAATTATAACAGGAAACAACAACGTAATTACACAGGATGACAATTATATTTTTGAGTTATAAGTTATACAAATACCTGCATTTTAGAATGAAATATGCCATAACTGCCTACTGCCATACAACTGTGAAAACTACATTCAATTTCGGAGAGTAGTTTTTGTGTGATTCGCATACAGGAAAAATCTAAATAAAATTAGCCTTCACATTATTTTTCTTAAATATTTCTTATGAAGATACAAACATTGACTGGTAACAATTTTATTATATGACTAGATTATTCAAAACATAGTATAGTATAGTCGCCTTTACCTAAAGTATGTTTGTCCACGTAGAATCCTAATCCTATCCTAATCCTAATCCTAACTAATATTATAAAAGCGAAAATGAGTTTGTTTGTTTGTTTCTTACCTTTTCACGCCTAAACCACTGAACCGATCATCCTGAAATTTTGGATATACGTTGTTAGGTGTACAGAAACGGACATAGGCTACCTTTCATCCCGAAAAATATTACTGTTCCTGAGGAAAACAAAAATAATGTTCTTATGATAATAGATGGCGCCACGTGTCTTTCGAATCATGATTGAATCATATTATTACAAGCAGAGTACAACCTGAATTGATTGTCAAATTCTAAATTAACGCGAGCGAAGCCGCGGGAAAAAGCTAGCTGAGAATAAATAGAAGAAATATTAAATGGCACAGTCCGTTATCGCTCGCTCTGAAGCTGCCGCCACGCAGATTATTATGGATTCTAATCTCATTGTTTTCTTCCATACATATGTTATGTACGGATAGCGTAGTAGCCTTATTGATCGCCTCACCATTAGCACTGCGCTAAGGGTTCGATCCCACATAGGGCAATTATTTGAGTAATGCACAAATTACTGTTTTGAGTCTGTCTATAATTTATATCCAATTATTAAACGTTTACAAGTCTTGCCATACAAGTCACTATTCATAGTGAAATAGACATTAAAAAATACTTCCTATCCGTGATTATGTTGCCAGCCCTATCCATTCTATATAGGGCCGAGGTGATAAATCACATAAAACCACGAAACGACAATAATATTTACTTATCCGGCTATCTTCTCACAAAAAATGTTTGTACAGTGAGTTATGGTCTTTGAGTTTAGTGGTTTTATTTGTTTATCCATTTATTATAAGCATTTTGTTTTATTAGGTTTCCGATTATAAATAATATTAAACCGTTTTGATTTACGATCGAAATTAATACTATATTTAACATTAAATCAAATAAAAATTTGTGTAGTTAAAAATGCTCAATCAATACTTACCCAGAACAAACGATGATGCTTGGAGAATTTTATAAAGTAAGTTTTGTCGTGTATTATGGCAGTAGATTGACAATTAAAATAGATAATATGTAGCGCTATAAAAATCAAACATCTTAAGCTTTAAATAAGCACTTTACTAAATCCTTCTAACAGCTTTATTATGAAAGTTATTATACGCTTGCATGGCAAAATCATTTTGCTAATTTTGATAAATATATAGCTAAATTTAAGAGGGAGGTTTAGTTATATTATATTTATCGGAGAGTTTGGACGTCCGATTCGATTTTGACATGATGAAGTAAAAAAATATAAGCGTGGTATTATACTTCGTACGTATACTAATAATAGGCAAATACCAGAAAAATAAAACAATAAAGGTTGACTGTGATTATCTCTGATTTGATCCGTAATGCAGCGAGTTCGTCACCCGAATGTGTCCGCGCACAAGTCTCCGGCGCTTATATAACGTCAATATGACACTGACAGTTATAACTGTCACTTCAATTGATACATTGGTTCTATGGCGACCTCACTCAACCTTACGCTTGACGTTCCGAAACAAACCAATAGATGGCGCTTTATTCAACTTTTCAATTACAGAAATAAATTACATTCCATTGATTATTTTCTGGACACTCCGACATATTTATGAAACGCGAATTAAGTCACAATAACCAGGGAATCAACTTCTGTACAATATTATGAAGATTATACCTAAGATATATTGTAAAATAGTAGTAGTTTCGTTGTTTTTAATAAAAAACGAGGTAAGGTCGCATCTAAGTTCGATAGAGCGAAGTTTATAGACCGTGTTTGAGAAACAATACTTGAATAAAGTATACATATGCCTGTTGGAACAGATCCGGAATCTCCATACAATATACCTACTGAATACTTTTTGATTGAGGAGAATAAAATGTAACGTGCCTTGATCGGCTTCATGGCAGGAGTAATTTGTAACCCATATTGGTGGTAATCTCATGGATGGACTGTGTGAGGATGAATATGAAAGGGAAAGGGGTAAATGATCAGATGATGGGTGACAGAGAAGTATGGAAGCGAAATACATACTGCGCCGACCCCAAATAAATTGGGACCAGGGCAAAAGGTTGATGATTGGTGGTAACCTCATAAAAATATCTCTTGTGACGCACTCTTCGATAATTTATTTATTCAACGATGACAAATGCATGACAAAAACACATAAAATACTTACGCACGCCCACCGCAATACCTTTGCGGAATCAATTTAGTCATGAGCTCACGTTCGTGACATTAATCAGATGCTCTACGTTACAAATATTTTGCTCATACGATAATGGAAAACTCGTATGGTGTCGCATACATAAAACGATATGTGCTTTTGAATAAAGTGTATGAGAACGTAAGCCTTACATCTATACTTTAAATGGTACAAGCAGGAGATCGCTAGCAATATAACTAGAAAAGACTTGTAAAATATACAATACTGTACACTTGGTGATTGAAAAGAGTGGCCGTGAGTTTCTTGCCAGTTGAAGATGGCAACAGGTAAATGTAAATGGAAATTCACATTAATAAGTTTAACTTTGAGGTTTATAAGTGTTACTTTGTGACCTACATGAATAAACATTTTTATTTTTATTTTCGGAGGCAATTGAAAATTGAAGTAAAAGGCCTATACCCAGAAATGCGGCCTAATACAGCAGTGGAACGTAGGGGCTAAAGGAAAGAAAGATAAATTTTAATATTGTTAGTTGTGGTGAAAAGATATGCCAGAACGATTTAAGCAAATTGTAAAGTAAAGACTATGAGACAGGACCAGTCGGAAGACCACAATAATAATAATAATATTCTACCACATACACATAACACCATCTAGCCCAAACTAAGCGAAGCTTGTAATATGGGTACTAGACAATTAATAAACATACATATATGTCGCGGATGGAAACCGATTCCGTTCGTAAGATTGTTCATCGTCCGCCATATTGTGTACGAAATAAAATAAATGACTCAGTGCGTACGTCCGACGCGGTCGAGCTCCTGAAGTCAACTGACAGTGACAGCACGAACGAACGAACGAGCTAATCTGTACCACCACTACTTCACTCGCTCAACGTTCGTTCAACTCTCACTCATTCACTGACGACGCTGACAGCGCCATCACAGACTTCCGCTCGAAACTACTGACTCAAGGAAGTGAATTACTCTTAAATTAATTAATAGATGGCGCCACCTCGAGATGCCTCAAACCATTGATACTGGATTCAATAATTCTCCGACATATATAACTTTTTTTTTAGATACATACATATTTTACATAGACCAAGACAAACATCCATGTTCATGCACACAAATGTTTGACTTGTGCGGGAATCGAACCCGCGACCTGAGGCGTGGAAGTCGGTTACACTAACCACTATGCCATCGAGGCCTTTTAAAGTAATTAAGTGCATACTTGCCACACAGATAGGCCATGTACTTAATTAATACTTATGTATAATACTTTTATTCTAGGATTACATTCATGTGGGATTCATATTGGCAAAGGCACGGTCAGAAGTTATATTATAATTCGTTTGCATGAAGCCTTATCTTTTAGAAGAAATAACTCATAAAGATATAAACCTTAAAACGTTCAAAACTTTTTAGTGGAGCAAAACCTTCACAAATTGCACAACAGATTAATATTTTATTCCGAAGACATCACTGTGTTTTATGTTTTAAAAAATGGGTAATGATGTTTTTATATTCAACCGAATTTAAAATTCTGATTATATTTGCAAATGTTTTTTCTGGATCATATTTTTTTAAGAAAATGTTTTATTTTTGTGGTTTATATTATCTGAGACAGCTGTGCTATTGTTTGAGAAAAAGCAACCGCTTTATATACGAGTATATAAGAAATAATTCATTATAAGACCATTTCTAAAACGTATAGCCTACATTGGTCTTCGACTACTAAACAGTCCAGAAAAGATGAAGGAAGTACTGCGCAACACCGGTCCCCTATTGTCTTTCTGGACGGAGCTGGGATGGTATGAGTAACCGAACAACTTTTTGCGTCGGTCATTTACGCACAATGGCCCAATTGTGGGGCTAAGTGCGGGTAACACACGTCCAACTAACTAACGTAGGGAGGGATTGTAGAAAAATATTATTGGGGTCAATATCATCAACATACCTTTTGTTTATTTAATCTCTCAAACGTCCATGACTCCACCGTAGGAGTTGAGTTCATTGTGTGTCCGTGACCCCTACGTTGGAGTCAAGAAAATCTTTGGTATGTTTTTCGCGACCAATCACAACGAATTTTCTTGACTCCCCCGTAGGGGTCAGGACGCGCAACGGAAGCATTTTTATTTTGTATGACTGTATAACATTCCAAAGTTTAACAAATCAATGCCCGTTTTAGAGACGCTGTAACGCATGAGCAGCACAAACAATCAGTTAATGGATACAAAGGACACAACGATTCAGAATATTTTTTTATTGGTCACTCAAATGTGTGCTGTGTGGCAGTGGCGCATGGCGGGGCGACGGCTTGCTTACTAAACCATCAATACATTCAAATACTGGTTGAAGTACCAAATTATTGAGCCAAATAGGAATCTACGGTTGCTTAGAATAGGCATGAGCACAATTACATTACAATTAAATGACAAAATAGAAGTGCACTCTGAATCCTTAATTATGAATAGTAGTTCTGCATTGTGTACAACAGCTCTCGGCTATCATTCGAATGAAAGTATGCACCTCACTAGCTTTGTCATGATTAGTTGCATTGCTCCCTCTAATTGTCAAAAGCTTTTGACTCGCATTAGTTCTATTTTAGCCGAACATTATGTTCAGTGGATCTTGCATCGCATCATACGCGCAATGGACTTCAATTTGTTTATAAGACAGTTGTACATTTATCAGAGATTCACATGCTTGCAATGTCATCTAATATATTTTAATTTTTATCAGAGGTCTCTCGTGCTCTGATAGAATATAATTATTGATATACAATATAAGCCCTGTGTATGCAGTTTATATACGGAGCTGGTATCTATAAATATAATAAATTTGTAACTGATCGATGTCTGTACATAAAAGATATTTAAGAAAAATATGTGATTGGCCTTTATATTAGCAACAATTATTTTACAATGTTTGTCTATCTGTCTGTCTTTACATCAGTACGCGCATCGTACAAAAACGTGTAGAGATTTCAGTTGTATTGTTGGATGAGAAACTCACAATCTGGTAAATTTGTCATCTTGATTAGAAGAAGACTATATTATGTTTGTACATAAGCTTCTTCTTACATGTTCAGATAGTAAAATATAGATACGTACTTCGAAATTCCACGCATACTAAGCAAAAATCTAATAATATATAAAATGTCCGCTGTTGGTTTTAGGCTTTTATTCGTGTGAGAAGGATTAGAAAATAAACCACCTCTTTGAACCAATGCAGTTTGACATTTTTAGATTACTTTAGAGCGAAGAATAATCACCTATCAAATACGCATATGTAAATTAATGAGAATATTGTGTTTATTTTATAAAAGTATTTCTTTATTTTTTGTTTGTTTATATTACGTACTCTAATCGGCAATGTAATGTAGTGCAATTTTTAATTAATTTCACTTAGTGTAATTTTAGGTTTTGTAATTGTAAATTTAATGTTTAATTAATTTCATTTAATGTAATTTTATTTTTTTTGTAATTTTAAATTTTAATTTTTGCTTTTAAAGTCATGTAATGAAAACTGTGAATGGCGTGCACACCTTTAAGTGATGTTTTTACTCTGCATCACAGTTAATAAATGTGTAATATTAATTATTTTGTAAAAATCTCGTTGATGTACCTGGAATAAATAAATATAATTTCGAAGTCAGAGACGTATGCCTTGGTATCCAATTAAGTTTGGTACATTGCAGTTCATGTCTGCCCATTACTACTGCTTTTTGTATGCAGAAACTATTGTATAGCACATAAGTGTTTCGCCAATGCAGAGGTCGATCGACTTGCAAGGTTAAGTAACACTACTTTATTTTTTGTCAGTTTTTTGTAATGTCCCACTGCTGAGCAAAAGTTGCCCTTGGACTTCCAAATCACTCTGTTGGTGGATATCCCCTGCTAGTGTCTATCAAATGCGTCTAGATCGTCCCGCCATCTCCGTTTAGGTCTGCCCCGTCGCCGTCGACTGTCTTGTGGCACCCAATTGATGACGATTGGTGCCCACCTCTCTGGGTGCATGCGGCTGACGTGTCCGGCACAGTCCCACTTCAGCCTGGCGGATTTCACACCTACATCAGCTATGCGTGTTTTGGAGCGCAGAGTAGTGTTTCGGACGTAATCCGTCCTTTTCACTCCGAGAATGCTACGCTCCATTAGCCCTCTGGCAGATCTTCAATTTGGACCTCTGATTCTCAGTCAGGGACTATATTTGGGCACCGTAGGTTAGTAACACTACTACCATTATATAAATTCTATATTCTAGGTTATATACTACGTTCAGTCTATAATATGGTTCACAAAGATGCATACTGCGCTTCCAGTTTCTACTAAAAGACGAGATTAATATTCATGTGGAGTCATGGACGACTTCGAGCGCACACGATACCGTTAGTTCAACAATATATGTTTCATATTTGTGTCGCCTATGCCGTTGTTAGTTCTATGTATGAATAGTAAAGATTATATAGAATATGGCAAGCGAGGCATCTTTAGTAGGAAGGCAAGCGAATTCCGTGCTAAAACGTTTTTAGAATATCGCAATTTGTACACATACATACTTAATATAATACTCGATAACGGGTCTTACTCACGATAAAGTATTTAAAAGGTAATAAATACCAATTGATTGCCCGACGTTTAGACCGACTTGCATCGATCGTGGTCACGTGACCAATAGGTATTTATATAAATTAGCGTTCGCCTAGTGGTCAAAATTCGACCAAAATTCCTAAGCTTGATACTTTGTTTTTTTCTTTATTACATATAAATAAGGTATAGGTAACCATAGTTACAAAGAATTGTACGACATCAGACGCGATTCGACTGCGTGTGTCAAATGCATGGTTGTGTGCGTGTAGTGTTTTTTCATTAATTTAATGTATTTCTAATGCATATTTTATAAAAATATTAGGATTCGCCCCACCTTCTCCATATAAACTTTAACTGTGCCAAATTTCATACTCCTCCGTCCGCGCAATTTTCGTAAAAAGGGGGACAAAGTTTTTGATTCGGGTATTGTAGATACTTTATCGCAAGTAAGACCCGTTACCTAGCATTGTATTAATTATGTGTTCCGTGCTCTTTGAATTTGTCAATACCTCGTACATTATCATCATACATGTGCTTTTATTTTCATTTATTCTTAAGACAAATTTCGCACTGGAAAAAACTCCTGTGTACTTCACAAACATTCAAACAACGACCACATAGAACACTGGTACTTTTATTCACAACGTGTGTTTTATAAGTAGCAGCGGCGTGGTGACCACATTATTCATTACGCCTTTTTTGCAGTTGCATTGTAACAAACTCAAACTCTAATACGACATCTACACTCAAATATTTTTCTTCTAACAATGAGGGCTATCGCGCTTGGATTCACCGCTACAGGTGCTAGTGGATGGTCAGGTCTAGACGTCAAACTTTATAGTCACTTCAACAGTAACCATAGAAACCGTCAATTATTACGGCGAAATACGGCTTTTGACAGTATTGACAAGACCTTACTTGCTAGTGGCACCGCCTGGTGAGCACAAAAACGATAGCCCCCATTGAATTACAAAAGTGTAATAAATGTACCTCTTCGTTTTGTCTTGTAATCCCTAGGTATTAAAAGCCTATATAAAATATGAGCACACCGCTTGCCTACATTACTCCTATTTAAAACGTTGAAATAATAACACAACTGTACAAAAAGGTAATTTGTATTCGTAAAGAATTTTAAGATGTCGTAAACAGGAATTTATGGAACGTAAAAAAATGTATAGACGTGCTTATTATCACATTCTTTTGTGAAATATTTTTGGATAAGGATAACCATTGACACTTGAGTAGACAGCTAAGAACTTCAAAGCTAATAAGGCGTGGGGTTAAAAGGATCTCAACCATCATCCCAATGTATCGCGTTACCAACTTTTATTAAACTTCTTATGGTTTACGGTTTACTTTGCCTTACTTTGATATATGATAAGTTAAAGTATTCTAAATATTATTTTAAGATTCAGATTCAGATCAAGATTGCGCGCAGTAGTGTGTGGTTTTGGGTTTAACTACCGGATCAGAAATTTTTTGGATATATCTAAACTATCAATAATATCATGATCTGGATATGTTTTTGAATGACTACTAGACGGAAGTTCTAAATAGGGATTGTTGGAGAAATGGATGGAATACGGTTCTCCAACAATAGGATAGGCTAAAAAAGCAAATATAGCGTGGAGTCTGTAAATATGATCAAGAGGTGTGCGATCTTAAAGCATAGCTACGTGTATTTAAACACTTCTTTCAACACCTTCGTGAATATAATTGTATTTTTGTTAATTCCCCGTAAGTATGGTAACTAGGATATAGTGAAGTGGAAGAGTAAAAACCAGGAAGAGAGAGTGTATGATTCTTTTTCTTGGAAAAGAATATAAGTATACAAAATCGTCTTAAAATACAACGCACTAATATAATTTTTAATATTTCATGTGATCGAATGCAGTCTCTAGAGATTTTAAATAAGCAACTTGACTAAGAAACGTAGTTTAAAAAGTTAAGTAATATTTGTAGATAGTATCGTAAAAAATTTGCTACCATTCGTTTTTACTAATGATAGCACATTTTTGACGATACTATTATTTAATAATATTATACCCGATATCTTAAAATCCAAAATATGAATCCCAAGAATTTTTATGTTTTGAATTGAGAGTGCATGAATCGCACTGAAATAAAATGTCCACTACCAAAGCACCAAACATCGTAACTTTGATCCTCGCACAATCGTAAAATATGGATTTTCTAAAGTTACCGAATATATAGTATGTCGGTTTGTATACAATATCTGGCATTATACTCCGTTATAAAGCAATATACAAAAATATAAAATAGGTTGCAGCCGAAAGAATCTTACAAAAAAATTGATATGATGATGGATTTCATTATCCTAGACACAATATTGAATAATTTAGTTGATTGAAGTAGCACAAACAATCTACGAATTCTTTTTATAGACGCCTCTCGGTATCGATCATTCTTATATTGCGAGGGACTTTACAAACATTCAAACTACATACACATAGAACACCCAGAGAAACCACCATTTGTGAAATACATATTTTACCCGTGTGGTATTTGAACGTGTCACATTCGGTGTGGCAATGGCTGGACGACCAATCAAAGAACTACACCATCCATGCAGTGTTTGCTACACCACAACTTAAAGCAGTTTGTAAACGATTAAGCCTTTGAGCTATTTTAGCTTCATGTGGATGTAACAAACTATGTCTAAACCTCTCGAAATGCTCGGCGAAAACTTTAGCCTTTAGCTGGAAATACAACTCTGTGGTTATATTGTGCTAAGTATCAAATGTATTATTTGGTATTCAGAGAAATATTTGGCACGGCACAAGAAATTATGCTTCTGGTTCCTTAATTAGCAAAAATTATTGCTTATCTTTACTTGTACTTTAAAGTGAATATTACAGACCAGTAGTGTATTTGATTTGATTTCGTATGAAGCAAAAATATATGTTAATCTATAACTAAGTTATTATAAATATCGAATTAATTACTTTAACGAAGGTTGCTTATAATATGCACACATGGCACATAATATCACTAAGTACAAAAGAGACTTCGTTGAGATATTGCGTCCCTTAGCGTATTCTATCGCCTCTATCATGGCGAATGCTCCGAAGAGTTATTTGACCTCATCCCACCATCCCCCTTCCTTTTGAGAACCACACTTGCTGGTCTTCGTAACCACAGATGGACGGTTAGCACAATCCCGTCTCGCACCAAAAGGTTCAGCAATTCTTTCTTATGCCATACCATACAACTTTGGAATGGTCTTCCGGCATTGGTCCTTCCCCTCCCTTCTATGACATTGGGTCCTTCAAACGTAGTGTAAAGAAGCATCTGGTCAGACTGGCTTGACACTGACGACAACTATAAGACATCTATCTTCTCCTCGTCATCACTGTCTCTGGACTGTAATTGGGCTTTCCATCAGATCCGTCACAATCACTTTGCCGTGTCACTATAAAAAAAAAGATCCATTTGAAACATGTAGGTGTTCAAACTTCAAACGCGTTGAGCTTAGCTGTTATCTAGCAAAATTCAAATATAAACCATGAACATAGCGTCACTTAGTCACCATACTAACACCATTCGCCCCCGTACCAAAATACCATTCACCAAATCCTATCGTTTGCGCTGAACAAAACTTGGACAAATAAAAAGCGACGCCGACGTGGCAGAGAAAATTCTATCGTAATCGAATTAGGGTAGGGTGTTTCCCTTGTCAGAACCAATTAAAGGCTTTACTAACAAGATTAATCGCCTTTAAATCCGACAAACGATGTAAATTGAAAGATATTAGAGCTGGCGAATTTATTGCGCATTTAATTGAATTTGTTTTGGACATAGTTTAATGTCCGAGTTTGCTTGATTCTATTGATGGAAATTGTTTTAGGAGTTTGATAAATGAAGTGAAAATATTTATAAGCTCCAATTTTGTCGATTACCTTGGAATTGGATAGGCAACAGGTTGAAGAAAATTGTTTATCGCTTAGGATTGTTTTCCTTTTCAAATACCTAAATATGAAGGATATCATTGGCTCCTTGAGACATTTGTAGGGAAAATTTTCTCTTAAGTGATCTGATAATTAAAGAAGCGGCAATATACCCTTAGAAAAGTATGTATAAACTTCCTAGCTGGTATTAAATTATTTTTAATTTTAAGACAGACACTAAATTTAATATTCGCAGTAAATATAAATATAATATTAACCTCCGTAATATACAATGATATTTATTATAAGAATGCTTATATTATCTACTGCTATAAGTGTGTTTAATCATATCCCTGTATACATAAAACAATTAAATAGCAATATGTTTAAAATGCATTAAAAAAGTGGCTTATTAATAATGCCTTTTATAGTCTAAGGGAATTTATTGTTAATAAATATGTGTAGTCTTTAAGTATTTCTTGATGTTTACTAGAAATAACAAATGTAAAGTTGCAATATCCGAATAGGTAACTGTTGATTCTAATATTATGTAACACCGTTGTATACACACTTTTATGCAATAAATGTATGTCTATGTCTATGTGTATATGACAGAAGTATCGGTTTTGTGTGAGTTAACAACCGAGTATAATTTACATATCATTTATAGAGTTACTAGCTTTTGGCCGCGGCTTCGCTTGCGTTAATTTAGAATTTGACAATCAATTCGGGTTGTACTCTGCTTGTAATAATTCAATGATTCGAAAGACACGTGGCGCCATCTATTATCATAAGAACGTTATTGTTGTTTTTGAGGAAAACTGAACGGAACTGTAATGTTTGACGTGACAACGTCTAATAAATCGATGAACGCCGGCTGCACGCATGAAAAAGAATGACTTATTGTCCCGTTACGCTCATTGTCCCGTTACGCTCATTGTAACGTTACGGGAAAGAAATTTTGTTATGACATTGTCACGTTAAACTATCGTCCGTAAACCGAGTTTACAGACAACCAATATTTTTTTTCGGGATGAAAGGTAGCTTATGTCCGTTTCTGTACACCTAACAACGTATATGCAAAATTTCAGGATGATCGGTTTAGTTGTTTAGGCGTGAAAAGGTAACAAACAAACAAACAAACTCATTTTTGCTTTTATAATATTAGTTAGGAAGAGTTATTTTTGACGTGATAAATCGATGAACGCCGGCTGCACGCACGAAAAAGGATGACTCATTGTCCCGTTACGCTCATTGTCCCGGTACGCTCATTGTAACGTTACGGGAAATAAATTTTGTTATGACGTTGTCACGTTAAACTATCGTCCGTAAACCGACTTTAGAGACAACCAATTTTTCTGTGCTCCGCAGTTTGGTTTGGAATTACCTGCTATGCAGCGCAGAGTAGTATAAAAACAACCTGTTGAATAGTCCGCAATACTTTCAATTCTGACTGCCATCAATATTACCTATGACAATATAAAAAAACACTGTTTTAAAGTTTTAGTATGAGGACATTAAAACCATTCTAAAGCTTCTCAAGAATAAAAACTTGAAATAAATATAGCAAGAGTAAAATCTCAGTTTCAATTATTTACTTCAGCTAATTAAATTATAAAGGCGAAAATTCTTTTGTACGAAATATTTGCCTTCATTTTTCGTAGCTCTAAGACTTAACTGGACTTAACAAAGTCCCAAGTGTCGCCGCTAAGCCAATGAGGCTTCTTAACATTATGATTATACAGTAATTTGAATAACAAAATCGGACTCAAAACTGTACCGGATCTTATAAAAAAGATTTGACTACTAAAAAGAAAATCTATGAGAGAAAAATTGAGGGTATTTTTTACTTGAAGAATAAAAACTTTCCTTAGAAGTACTCTTCAATAGGAACCTATCTTAAGTGGTTCGAGGAACGTATCTTGAATAGTCTAATGATAGGCGACACTATGAATACTAGCTTCGCTATTCGTCTACTTTAATCATTTTGCTGGATGAATAGTCTCTGCTTTTAAATGTAAGACTAACATACAATCATTAGGTACGAATTTATCGAAAACACTAGGCTGTGAAAAATAAAGAACTGCGGGCGGCAAAATTTTAATAATGCCCGGGTAATATGTACTATCATAATTTCTCGCTTATAACTCGTTTGGGCTACATAAATAATAATATTTATTTATTTACAGAAATGAGATTGCAGGTTAACATTGATTTAGGCTATTATGTGTTACAGGTATTATAAATGGAAATATAGGATCAATATTGTGTTTTTAAAGCTGTATTTAGTTTATAGGTGTGATAATTCCTTAAGATATGTTATACTTTTGTTATAGAAGCACGCGTACACCATGAAATAGATTTAGGTGAAATTTAATTTGGTACATAAATAGACTATATCTTTTTTTTATCGTTGGGGAATGCTTTGACGCATACCTTGAGTGGTGGGTGGGTCACTGGAACTGAAACTACATAAGTGACAAATAGACTATATCCTATTGTATATACTATATGTGACTATAGCCTGAAACACAGGTCTCTGACCTAGTTCAGGTCATAAAATGTAAAAACAAACTATAAACAAGACTTTTTGTGTCCAATTTTTAAATTGTAAAATGTTTTCCTTTAGATTAAATATAGTTTTAATGTGAATTTAATACAATAAGTAGCCTGTAATGTGTTTTGTAAAGACTTATATTTATTTATTGAATAAAAATTTATTATTATTATTATTTATTATTTTAACACTTGGTATATTTTGTATCCCGATATGTGTTCTTGCGACACTCACGCGGGATGTGCTGTCTGAAACTAGTTTTTAAGTACGTTGCGAATTTCTTTAACTGGAGAAAACAAGTTTTACTCTACTGGTTCTAAATTTTTAATAAATAATGCAATAAGCTTTAAATCCGCTTACTTTCCATCCAAAATCCAATTCTTCACTACACTAATACAAAATCTTTAGCCATTTGACTAACATAATCTTTGTGGCATGGCTGGCTAAATTCAATAATAATAAAACTAAATTTCTTTAGCCAGGCGTTATAGGTTCCATTTCTTAAATATTATCTATATAAAAATAAATAAAAACTTACCTATTGCCTATAATGACAATGATGTCCTTTTGTTTTTCATGTATATTATTAATTATGAAGTAGGCCTTTCCTTTTTTGAACCCATTCAAGGTTGGAGTGCAAAAACTATTTAGTCCAGATATTTCTGTGACCGACTCGTTCATATACAGCACTGATTTTAACACTATTGAAGTTTTCTTTCACTTTATACTAAGCCATGCTAATTATAAATTGTATAATATCAATGCATATGCTAGATAAATCACAACAAACCGCGATGAAACGTAGCGAAACCTGACTAAGAAGTAACTTGATCTCACAAAAAGCCATATTCAAATAACCTTGTGCTATATACTTGTAGTGACTTACAAGAACTCCCTAAGCAGTAAAATAATTTTCTTTTGCGCTGGCCGGTAGAGTGACTTATTCATTATAATCGTATTTTAAACAAAGGCACTATCTATAAATTAATAAATAAACTTTTGTACAGGCAGTGCAATATAAATAAATATAATAAAATTCCTTTTCTTTTTCTTTTTTTTATACAGTATACTTTATAATTCTTCATATTTTTTTTTCTTTATTCGTTTTAGGAATTTTTATCCAAACGGATATGCCAATTCCATCGTAACTTATTATATAAATTAATACATATTAATCTTAACGATTTTAGGGAGTTATTCATGAGCGGCTGCCACCATTTTATATATGGCCAATGCTAGTTCCGAACCAGGTTTAAACAAAGCACATTGCATGATACCCACATCTAAAACATTTATATTGTACTGTCTCATGAGTAACTCCCTTTGGAAATGGTTCTTTTTACACTCCGTTAACAAGTGTTGCATATCGTCAAAAACACCACATTCATCACAATTCAGTGAGTCAGTGATTTTCAGTAAATATGCAAATTTTCTGGATGGATAGTGACCTGAAAGAATCCTAAATGCTAATTTTAGATACTTTCTATTAAGTTTACAATTTATAAACCACGGGATTTGCATAGGTTCACTTTGTATAGTCTTGTACCAAATGCCTTTGGTTTTAGACCGCTCATCAATACTTCATACATCGGACACAAAGAACTGCTCTACTCAAAACCATAATTTATGGATCACACTTTTTGTATGGGACTGGCGAATGGTTTTGGCGAGGCGACCAAAATCAAATCAAATCAAAAATAAATTCATTCAAGTTAGGTTACAAGGTTAGGTTACACCACTTATGAATTTCAAAGTTACATTAAATTACCACTTAAACCACTGTGGCATACGTGCAGTCAAAACCATCGAAAGCACCATAATTATTCCTTTCAATGATATATACGTGACGTATACTGTCCACTGCAGTCTATTCTATCCGAATTCAACGTCAGTATAATGTCGCAATACCAGAATTTGTCTAAAAAAAGAAACAGCCGGGCAGTTTCCAAAAGTACATTTCCAGTATTCCACTTCGTATTACTGAAATCTCTGCTTTTATTCAGGCAAATCTTTTTAGGCTATGAATATAAAGTGGCTGGAAAAGACAACTTTGGTTCTTAGTGTAAATATTCAATAGACATTGAAGAATCAGTTTTGTTGCAAACATTTTAGGTTTAATAATATAAATACGTTTATGAGTTCTGTTGTGTGTACTTTCTTTATCAAGAAGAAGAAAAAGGAGACTATACTTACGGAGGAATTAAAGGAATAGTGATAGAGGTAGAGGAATTCTACTGACATATAAATTTAAATGGAATTCTTCTCCCTAGCCTTTATTATTCCCAAGTCACTTGGGGTCGGCTTTCTAGTCTAACCAGATTTGACTGGATATCAGTTTTTACACGGAGCGACTGCCATCTGACCTCCACAACCCGAAGGCTAACGATACCCTAAGGCTAGACCAGTATCAGGATATATGGGGGCACTGTATTCCCAATAACGACTGCCATAGATGTTCATGGCAGCCGGGACCGACAGCTTAACGTGCTCTCCGAGGCACGGAGCAGGCGATAATTGTCAATCAATACGCACATAATTTCGAAAGGTCATAATTATAACTTCTGAAAGTCAGAGGTGCGCGACGTGGGTTCGAACCCGAGACCCTCTGCATTGCAGTCTGTTAGTCTCCCCACTGAGCTATCGCTGCTCTATAAATAAATTATAATAAATTTAAAAGGACTAAGTTCGGTAATAGATTGTTAGCGTTCTCCATAAAAGATTTAAGATCTAAACAGTGCCATAACAGTTCTATAAGTCATAGGAATGTAATAAGTTCTTCCATTGATTTCAAGGAAAATTTATTACACTTCATGCTATTCTACTAGTATTATAAATGTAAAAGTTTGTGAAAATATCTTGCAGTCTGTTATAAAATCACGCGTACACTATTAAATTGATTTAGATGAAACTTGGCACATAGAAAGAACACGTCCAGCTTACCACATCACATATTTTTTGGATATGGAATTTACGTTGATGATGGAGGCTGAAGCTAGTTTTTTAATTTAATAAATTAAAAAAAGCGATGCTGTAGATCAAATAAATTGGTCTACTAAATGCAATTAAATGCTAGATAAGAACAATAAATCTGTATTTATCTATAAATTATAATTATGTGTACATCATGTTTAACAACGAGAATTTAAGAGAAAACATCTGCATCTGATCTATTGCTGTCGCACTTGGCTAGAATGAAATTTAAATGTGTAAATGAGAGATTATATCTATGACTAGTGACCCGACCCGGCTTCACATGAGTAGTACAAAATCTTAACAAATTATACACCGAAACCTTTCTCATGAATAGCTCTCTCTATTGGTGAAAACCGCATGAAAAATCGTTTAGAAGTTTTGAGGTGAGGTTCGCGGTGAGGGACTTTGTTTTATAAATATAGTAATTATATCTAAAATCGTCACCTTTTATGTGAACTATAATTGTTTCCTCCCCCATGACTAACCCGATTCTAATATTATATTTTTCATAAACCTTATAAAGAGGATTAAGACTATATTTATTCGCTTTTATTAGTTTTTATCAGCTTTTATTAGTTAGTCGCTTTTATTAGTAAAATCGCAGTATAACCGTGCGAATTTTGTAATTTTAATAGGGTTTCTAGATCATTTAATACAAATTAAGAAAAAACTCTTAATCATTGCTATGATTAAGAGTTTGTTCTTAATTGAGGTATTACACGGCATTTGTAGATAAAAATAAATGTTTGGTTATTTGGGTTAAAAACAGAAGGAATACGTTTGTAAGGACAAAAAATAACTGTAATAACGCTCAGATTATGAAACCCCAAAAAGATATATTACATAAAAGGCAAAATAATAACTTGAGAGAGAAGCACGAAATAATCTCGTTTCTATTTAGAATTAATACATACGAATCCACTGTGTTATTATTTAATATGGTTGATATTGAAACGCATGAGGCAAAATAATTACTATCTTCGTAGTATTATGATATTACTTGTATTAAGAAGAAATTGTAGTTAGCTTTTACTTATAAGGATAGACAAACTCGTATTACTTTGTGTTGTGTTTTTATTCGAAGGTATGATTAGTGACATAAATAGCTTAGTATTAACTAAAAATTAGTTATAGACTAAAAACTACTCAAATGATTTTAAACTTCTTCTCCTTAGCCTTTATTATTCCCAAGTCACTTGGGGTTGGCTTTCTAGACTAACCAGATTTGACTGGATATCAGTTTTTACACGGAGCGACTGCCATCTGACCTCCGCAACCCGAAGGCTAATGATACCCTGAAGCTAGACCAGTGTCAGGATATTAGAGAGCACTGACTTCCCAATAACGACTGCCATAGATGTTCTTGGCAGCTGGGACCGATGGCTTAACGTGCTCTCATATAAATCTTAAACATTGTGTGACATATTTAAGACAAGTTTTCTGCATTCAGCCACTTCCAGTAAACCGTGTTTCCTCATAACCGCTAGTCGGTTAAGCCAATATAAAACTTTTGCGTTTCATCCGCTTCCCCTTGGAAACAGATCTATAAAGTGCTGCTTTTAATTGAATTCCCTTTTGAGTATTACGAACCTTAATCGCTTGTGAATAAGGTACATTTTAATGTGATCTTTGTGGTGATATTACAAGTGAAAAGTTGTCATCGCCTTGACTACTTTAGTACGTTTTAGTTTAGATTGCGGAAAATGCTTAGATTTTATGAGACAGGTTACTATTACGAAATATATTAAATTTACTTATAAGTAATCCTATCCTATCCTAATGCTAACTAATATTATAAAAGCGAAAATGAGTTTGTTTGTTTGTTACCTTTTCACGCCTAAACCACTGAACCTATCATTCTGAAATTTTGCATATACATTGTCAGGTGTACAGAAACGGACATAAGCAACCTTTCATCCCGAAAAAATACTGTTCCCGAGGAAAACAACAATAATGTTTTTATGTTAATAGATGGCGCCACGTGTCTTTCGAATCATGATTGAATTATATTATTACAAGCAGAGTACGACCCGAATTGATTGTCAAATTCTAAATTAATGCAAGCGAAGCCGCGGGCAAAAGCTAGTAGGAAATAAAAACGTACATAGCGATATCCTAGCGGGAGACTCTTGGAATGCCACACAGAGGTCTTGAGTACGATCCCAAGGCACGCACTTCTGACTTTTCGAACTTACGCGCATTTATTATAACAAGTAAAAAACGGCAATGAACTGCCGTAAGTCTTAGAGTTCGAAAAAATGGTTCAAGTAATACGCAAAGGTCACGTGACCTTGAGGTCAGAGGTCAAAGGTCATAGTAATTTCGGGGTATATGGACTATGCTGAGTCGAATCGCGTTGATCGCGAATTTCTAGCTCTTACGGTCCTTGAGTTGAAAGTTGTATAACAGACAGACGGACGGACGGAAAAAGCTGTTGTATAAGAGTTTTTCTAATTCTTATAAAAATTTGGGCCAGGGACTACTACTTGTCACACTGCGAAGAGAACCGTGCCCAGTAGTGGGACAGTTTGTATTCAGGGATGATATTATCATTTACGTCATATAGGGATGATATTATTATTTATTATTGCCATCAAAAACATACTTGTAAAAAAAAACAAGTCTCGCAACTCAGTTCTTCTACCGTAAAAAGTTGTGAGATCCATGTAATACCAAGTCGGTTAATTTATTCAGTCCCTACTTAAGGAACTTTCTGTCTTAAGTTATTACGTAATTAGCTAACCTAACAACATCTTATTGTGACCATATCAATATTAAAAATCTTTTATGTTTTAAATAAGTAGATTGACTTGGCAATCGCACTAAACAATCTAATTTAATATAATTATGTATTACTTGTAAGATACATTGTGTTTTCCAACGATCCGGCCGCGGTTATGACTATTAGTGTTCTTTCTTTCATGGCAATTTCGGGCAATTTAGTCTACTTAATACTTTGCGGGATTTTGGTACACTTCATAAGACATTCCTGTTTTTCATTCCGTTGATTGACTATTTTACAAGTTGCCTTTGAACATAATTATATATCTAGATACCTATCTACACCTATTATTCCATTATATTATATTATACATATATAAATATAATAGAATAATAAGCGGGGCTCCTATTTTTGGGCGAGTTTAAAAAGAAACCTAATATAACCTAACCCTTCCGAGACGGAGTGCAGTGATTGAAGGCGTATAGGTGCTCGTTATGGTATATTTTACTAAGCATATTTTGGTGTGCAATTACTATTTTTGGTGGTCATTATATTTAATCCCATTTTAAAACAATATCTAAAATAATAATGGATGTCTTTCGGCTGAGATGATGAGCATGACATAGTTAGGTAAAATAATATAGATAGCAATTTTGCATAAACCTTTCAAAACAAGCAGCTTACGCCTCCTTTGTATAAGGCAAAACATATGTACTTACATAATACATACATTACGCAAATATTAACATCCAAAATGAACATACTAAACCACAATACGCAAACCAATCTGGAACATCGCCAAACATCACGCTCTATCATAAACAAGCTCAGCTGAACAGTAACATGTAATTAAATATTAAAACTGCGTGTCCCGAATACAAAAGACGTAATAAGCACGTAAAATAGAAATAGCTGTATAACAACTGCATGTGTAAGTAAGGGATGGGAGGTTCAACAATGAAGTATTCTCGCTTGACTTTCCGTGAGGGCTCTACACTCTAGGACGCTATTGTTTCAGTCGCTGGAATAAAGGAGGAATATGCAGGCTCGAAGATTGTTACTGGAATTTATTGTATTTGAAGTGACAGTACATAATTATGTACTTAGTCTGTCGTATAGGCGTATCCGAATGTGGAATGGTTTGAATGCACGAATGGCATGATGGTATAAGTGGTCGAGTGTTGTGGGTTCAACCCACACAACGTTGCGGGAGAAAAAAGATCCACAAATATTTCATGCATATTTCGGTGTACTTTGTGGACTTTTTGGATGATTGTATCATCTCCTGCAGCATAGGAATTATGCCTTGTGCGGTAGTTATTCTTTACAAAGAGTATATTTGAGTAGTAGAGCCTCGTTGATTTCAGCATGAATGGTCCGGCACGATCGGGGAAGGACTACCCTCTCACAGAATGTCGACGTGAAATACTAGTATTCCTACTGTTGTGTTTTGTTCGGTGAATGAGAGTGCCGGAGCCCCGATCACCGCCTTTCCCCCATTCCCGCTCCTTCTCCTTCCTACTTAATTTCCTAAAGGGTCGGCAATGCGCAAGTGATGCCTCTGGTGTTGCAAGCGTCTATAGGCTACGATGACCACTTACCATCAGGTGAACCGTCTGCTCGTTTGCCTCCTATGCCATAAGAAAAAACACTTATTTTTCCTGCAATATTTTACCAAGAAATAGGGGGCGAGCCTATAGCCGTAGGGCACAGTTTCAGACTGTGTTGGTACTGAGCATGCCTTGACAGAAAAACCCAATAACACTTTATTGACACGGGAGTCGAACCCTGGACCTCATACACAGCAATTGCATGCACAAACTGCGCCAAAAAAGTAGCTTTCGCGCTCGGAATAATTCCTGTATCGCGGATGACTTAGGAAACATATAACAACGGGTACAAAGAACTCTAATTCTCGAAAGAACCAGTCAGATCACATAATTTGCCCATCGCTAAACATAAGCTTACTATACTCAAATTATGTAAATAGTTATGCGTTCGTATGTTCCCATGAGTAAGCTAAGAACGCATTACGTCACCGCACTTAGCAACAGTACTTGATAAATAACGACCATAAACTTAAAGGTGACGAAATACTAAGTTAATTGATCCTGTCACTTGAACTAAGTAAACAAGCAGCCCGTGGGATCTCACACGGACAGCACACATGTATAAGATTTAACCACATATAAACTAAGTAGATGTTCCCGCGGTTTCACCCGCGTTTGTCATTACTACGCCGCCCCTGTGGGTTGTAGAGTGATGTTATATAGCCTTCCTCGATAAATAGGCTATCCAACACTAAAATAATTTTCTAAATCGAACCAGTAGTTCCTGAGATTAGCAGGTTCAAACAAACAAACAAACAAACTCTTCAACTTTATAATATTAGTATAGATGTATCCTAGCATTAAGTCATTCTTTTCTCAACTGCTCAACAAGACTGTACTCAACTTGTGTTTATAAAGGATTTATTTGTTTTTTAACATAGATCAAGTGTTTATATTTGACTAAATAATATACGCAAAATCATAACATCGACGATGACGTCAACATTAATTCCGACGCGTAGGCCCGAGTCGTGCAAATATTGTTTATTGTTCTTCAGCATTCTTGTTCACTGAGCTCGTACTTAACTGTCCCACTAGCTGTCCCGCTAGTCTGCCCAACGTCTGGATGGGCGACCTCGCACTGTAAATAAAAGCCCCATTATTTTGACAGACAGTGTACTCCCCGCTTCTTTGTTCCAACGCTGGAATAAATCAAAAAGAATTTCTTATGAGAAACATACTAGTTGTACAGTCGGTATCAATGGTGTTCAAGCATCAAAATGATTTGGCTTTATATTAATGTCATAGATATTTAATTCATTGGTTTAGAATGATACGGCATGAAGTAGTAAAGTGTAGCAAGTTTCTTAATATGATCTTATTTTGTACCTACTGGATAAAAAGCTATCGCATTATGTTCACAAGCACTCGTATTGGCTTGGCTTTTTCGTTGGTCATACTTTCATACACTCGAGGTTGTTCGTCCCCGAAAGGTAAGGCAGAATTATATACTTAAGAGGAAACACTAAAGACGAGAGAATTGAAAATAGATATTTGTAAAATCTTTTGTTGGCGCGTAGTGTCCGCAGAACGCGATAGAGACAACTGCAGCTTGGACCGAAAATACCTATTAAAAGTACACAAAATCAATGTTTCGTAGTCCCCTGATTCCTTCTCCAAAACTTGACAGATTTGACTACATTAAAAATTAAAGAAAGGCTTTAGCCGTGTTCCTATGTCTTCTTTTTTTATATAATCTAGTCAATATTGTTTTCTGGATGTTTGAACACAGCGGAAAATCTGGCCAATTTTTGAGGTTTTTGAAGGCTCATGTCTCTTTTAATAATCAATTTATGAAAAAAAGAAAACATGCTAATAGAGGCCATACATGAAAAAAAATTATTGCTCTCCTGGCATTATCCAGGGAGGAAACAGGGGACTACGTATGTATGGGAAACCGGCCCTTTTGTTTCCTCTTAACATTCACATTTCATTAGCTATGTTGGAGGCGTAATACTACTATTACATTGTTAAATCAGAAATATATGGTATAATGGTTGTCAATTATTTAAATTATAATTGAATGGATTTAAAAGAGTGCCCACAAGTTTCTTGTAGGTTTTCATAGACTCAGCTCTTTACTTAAACCTAGCAACTAATATAAATTCAATAACTTTACTAAACTCAATAAGATTAATAAATTCAGTTACTTCACTAAACTAACTTTGACGTTCATAAGTGTTACTTTGTGACTTAAATAAATAAATTATTTTAGACTTTGTCTATACTACATATTTCATTGTCAAATGGGTATGCAAACCAGCTTTTGCTAAAATTTCTTAAGACAATTCTCCAGTCTGATAACTTGACAAGTATAACACTTTCAGAAATAAGACTAGCCTAGGAGCTCACGTTAAGTCGCAACATGAGTGTAAATTTATTCCAGGGGTTGCAGAGGCAATTATGTTTCGGTTTGCAAAGCAACTATGCTGCATTTTGTATATTTATTCATTGTGCTATTAGGTTTCGTAAGTGATATCATAGTATAATCTTGAGCACTGTTCCTGCGTGGCGTAGCGGTAGTGAATGCGTAGTGAATGCTGTGCATGAAGTCTCGGGTTCGAATCCCGGGTCGGGCCAACAAACAGTTATTGAGTTTTTCTGTTAAGAAATCTCAATACGAGCCCGGAGTTAGGAAGTTGGCGGTGCTAGACACCCCCGTGCCTCGGAAAGCACGTAAAGCCGTTGGTCCTGCGCCTGATCTCTCTGAGGTCGTACCGGATTTTTCATCCTATCGGATCATGAGAGTTAGGGAACAGAGAGTGTACTTGTGTTTGCGCACACACTTGTGCACTATAATATCTTCTGCGCAGATGGCTTGTCTCCGTTAAGACTGGCCGCTGTAACCAAAATTCGGTCTGGAGGACATTATACATACATGTACCGTGCATGGGCGATATCTCGGACATCCTGGGGCCAAACAGGCTGAGGTTGAGGGGAAAAGGCAGAATCTTGTCGTTGAACTTGACCGGACCTTGGACCGCATCTATGAATGGGGTGCCAAGAACTTGGTCGAGTTCAACGCCAAGAAGACCCAGGCATGCGCGTTCTCTACAAAAAAGTCTCCGTTCCTTCCCCTCCCTTCTCTAAAGAACACTCCACTGGTGATACGTGACAGTCTCTCCATCTTAGGTATGGATCTTTGCCGCTCCCTTAATCAGAAAACCTATATCGAGAGCGTCATTAAGCAAGCTTCGCGAAAACTCGGAGTTCTGAACAGGGTGAGGCGGTTCTTCACGCCTGGGCAACTGTGCCTATTGTATAAGGCACAAGTGCGCCCTTGCGTGGAGTACTGTTCTCATCTTTGGGATGGCTCCGCGCAGTACTTGCTGGACGCTCTCGACCGGTTACAGCGGCGGGCTGTCCGTATCATCGGAGATCCAGAGGTCACGAGTTCACTGGAACCTCTGCAACTCCGTAGAGACATTGCCTCATTGGCATGTTTCTACAGAATATACCACGGGGAGTGCTCTGAAGAGTTATTCCACCTTATCCCGCCCTCCCCTTTCCTATCCAGAACAACGCATGCTGGGCTCAGATGCCATCCTTACACGGTAGAGTCGATTAGAGCGCGTACCAAAAAGTTTGGGTCCTCATATCTCTGCCGAACGACCAAGGCATGGAATTCTCTGCCAAGGCACGTGTTTCCTTCTTCCTTCAATCCTGGGTTCTTTAAGCGGGGCGTGAAAAAGCATCTTCTCAGGCCGTCAAAGTAGAGACCTCAACATCGCCTCGGCTATTGTGGGGGCGATGTGGAGGCCACTGCTCTTAGACCACACGACTGCTTACCATCAGGTGGAGTGTGGTCATTTTGACGAGCAAAATAAAAAAAAAATAAAAAATAATAAAAAAATATTATGTAATGTTGCCAACGTTCAATACCAGGGTCCGTCACACTAGACACTGTAATCGTGACTATGAATACCTATTAGGTACAAACTTAGGCATGAAAACCTGACCAACACTATATAATAATATCAATGAGCTTCATCAATTATTGTTAGGGTTGCAGTTGCAGACTGCAATGTATGTTCTTGGAATTCCAGGGACTGCATGCACGGTTGTAGCGGACACGAGGTCTCGGGTATCTATTCGCAGGTCTGTCAAAGTGCTATTGGTATATGAATTGCCGTAAATCTTAGAGTTCACAAGAAATGGTATCACGCGACCTTAAGTCAAAGGTCTTAGTCAGATATATCAACAATGCTGAGTCGAATGGCGTTGACCGCGAGTCTCTAGCTCTTAAGGTTCATGAGTTGGTATCACGTGACCTTGAGGTCAGAGGTCAAAGTCATAGTCATTTCTGGGGTATATCGACTATGCTGAGTCGAATGGCGCTAACCGCGAGTCACTAGCTCTTTCGGTTCTTGAGTTGAAAGATGGTATCACGTCACCTTGAGGTCAGAGGTCAAAGGTCATAGTAATTTCTAGGGTATATTGACTATGCTGAGTTGACCGCGAGTCTCTAGCTCTTACGGTTTATGAGTTGAAATTTATATAACAGACAGACGGACGGTCGGACAAAGCTGTTGTCGGAAAAATCTCTTATTTTTTCGAACTATAAAAAGGAGTTCTTAGTTATAGCACAGAGTCTAGAGTGTATCCTGTGCCAGACGGCAGACTTGTGCTGTAGTATACAACAATATAAGCAACTTCCGTAGGACTTAAAACATAAATTTTAATACATAGTTGGCTGAAATGTAGGTAATTGTGGGTGTTATACAATTATATCTACCACTTTAAAGATATAGGCGTGAACCTCTATATGTATGCACTGCTATTACCTGCTGTTGCTACAGCAGGGAAGTATAATTATATAGCAAATAGCAGAACCAGATTCAATATAGCATTTTTTTGTTAACATACAAATGTCAAAAACTACGTAATTTCACGAGCACTAATATTTTAACTTGTATGCTATAAAATATTATATTAGAAAAATAAGCTGGCTAGATTTTATTTACCTTAAAAAACGGTAAATTGTATCCTTACGATATTTTTATATAATGCTTATATATTGTATTGTATATTATAGTAATACCTAAAACAATATGTGTCCGACGATACTCTCGCCGGCCGGCCGTCGACCGCGGACACCTGCGCTCACAAAAAGTGACAGTTTAAAATCCAACTACACTCCAGTCGTTATTTATAAAACAGATTGTTTATAGTTCCATCTGGTATTTTCTATATCAAATTATTCGTAGACTACTACAATAAATGTATGTTAGACTTAAATTTATTATAAACTAGCTTTTGCCCGCGGCTTCGCTCGCGTTAATTTAGAATTTGACAATCAATCCCAGTTGTACTCTGCCCTTTATTATAATTTAATCATGATTCGAAAGACACGTGGCGCCATCTATTATCATAAGAACGTTATTGTTGTTTTCCTCGAGAACAGTCATTTTTTTCAGGATGATTGGTTCAGTGGTTTAGGCCTGAAAAGGTAACAAACAAACAAATAAACTCATTTTCGCTGTTATAATATTAAGTTAGGATATTTGTTTAATATCCAGGATCAATTTTTAGAAGTAACTTGCCGTATAGGCACGTCGTGATGATACCTACTATTCTTTCACATACGAAAGTTTACACTATGGCTTTATTTGTTTGTTATGTTTTTGCGGTAATCTACTGAACTGATTTAATTAAGGTGAGTTTAAGGAAATAGTGTGAATTTAGAGAAGAGACATACGACTTTGAGTGTAACATCCATATAACACTAGTCACGGTTTTAATTTAATGTATAGGGGTGAACCAATTGCCGTAGGTATTTGCTGACTGCAATCACACTGCATCCTGATATTGTGAATTTCTGGACAGAAAACATTATAAAATCATTAATCTACTGATTTTAGATATTTATTTTCTAATAAATATAGTTGACAAATAAGAAAGGAAATAGACAAATATAGGTTCAGCCTCGCTGATTTCAGTTTGAATGGGTCGGCTCGATCGGGGAAGGACTTCCCTCTCACAGAATATCGACGTAAAATAGCAGTATTCCTACTGTTATGTTTTGTTCAGTGAGTGAGAGTGCCGGAGGCCCCATTACCCTCTTGCCGCCTTTCCGCTCCTTCTTCCCATTTCCTTTATCTCTTCCTCCTTTCCTATGCCTCTGATGTTGCAGGCGTCTAAAGGCTACGGTGACCACTTCCCATCAGGTGAGCCGTAAGCTTGTTTACCACTTTAGTTGTGTAAAAAAAAATAATGGAGCTGTCTTTGGGGACTGCCGATAGAAGTGAAAACTTTAATCCTTGATCATAAACACTTCTTTATAAACCAAATTATAAACCAAAAATAATTCAATAATGGAAAGCATTCGGTGACGTTGACGCGAGTTCCATAATTTTTGTTCATCCAACAAGTGCACAACGAGCCTAAAGATGTTTTCACATAAAAAAAAGGGGCGTGTCGGATGCTAGTTCCTGATACTCTTTTAGTGGTTATTAAGGGGTTCAAAATTTCGTTATTTTTTGCGTAGGACGCACCATTTCTGAGATATTGTTAATATTCTAAAATAATTCAAAAATGGAAAGCGTGGAAACGTGACGATGACGCGAGTTCTATCATTTTTGTTCACCCAAGAAGTGCTCGACGACGAGCCTAAAGAAGATTCCACTTCAAAAAAAGAAAAAAATGTATTGTCACTCGCTCTAAAACCAAGCCTTTGATTACTTAATAAGACAAGAATAGGAATAATAGGAAAATTGACTATATATAAATAGTAGCACATATATCTATAACAACGCTCCGCTTTTAGTATTTACAAGACTTGTTGATCGAGTATCTAGCTTGTATGTAGAGTGATGGATGACCGTCACTCGATACTGTGGCGGATACACATCGTCTGTCCAACCTTGTTCACTGATGTACAACGTCACATGTGATGCTGGTATACTGTTATTGAAATAGTTAACCAGTACAGCCTTGACAGAGAACAGAATATCTCTCTCTTCTGTGAGCCCTGATGATGGTTATATTATTTTTGTTTGTAAGAATATCAGTCTCCATTATATAGCATTGTAGAATACACCAGTAATACTTGAATAGGATTTAAATAAAATAAATTATAGTGTTTATTATCAGGCAGATGCTGATTGCGGCAAGCTGAAGACAGGGCGCTATGGCGCTCTTTGGGGGAGGACTATGTCCAGCAGTGGACTATTATAGCCTGATGATGATGATGATTATCATAATAGTTTTTTCAAAGGCAACTACGGAAGCTACGCACTAGAAAGGCATCATGTGTTGCGGGGGACTCTACACACATTTAAACAACGAACAAAATTTATAACACCCAGGCTCGGAATAATTAACATTATTTATTCTACCACATACATACAACACCATCTAGCCTAAACTAAGCAGAGCTTGTACTATGGGTACTAGACAATGGATAAACATACATATATACTTACTTTTTTGTAAATACATGCATATTATACATATGCATATAATAATTATTTGTGGATCACACAATTGTTTGTCCCGTGTGGGGATCGAACCCACAACCCTCAGCGCAGTGGCAGCGGTGAAGGGACCACTTAAACCACACGCCATCCGTGCAGTCAGTCGTGTTTGATTGTATCTCTAAAAACGTGAGATAATGTAATTAGTATTGCGCCTATGTACATAATATATCTAGCGCCCTATACTTTATTGTATTATATTGACCTGCATGCATCGTACCACCGCGTTACGACCACAAGCGACCTACCGTATAACCGGTGCGGACCGTCGCCCGAGCACTTTCGAGAATAGATGCCCGATAAAAAAATAATTTAACATTCAGGTACTTTTTTGCCGATATCAGTAGGACATCGCGATCTAATTCACCTCTTTCAATATCGCAGCAGATGATTATCTTATCTTATCTTATGTGGGGTCCAGTCAGTGCAGACCGGCGACACTTCGACCCAGTGGGATCTTCTGTGTCTACACTCTCGCAATAACGACTGCCATAGATGTTCATGGCAGCCGGGACCGACGGCTTAACATGCTCTCCGAGGCACGGAGCAGGCGATAATTGTCAATCAATACGCACATAATTTCAAAAAGTCATCTAACTTCCGAAAGTCAGAGGTGCGCAACGTGGGTTCGAACCCGAAACCCTCTGCATTGCAGTCTGTTCTTCTCCCCACTGAGCTATCGCTGTTCTAACAGGTGATTAAATCCGCACTCTATATAGTATCGCACGGGGCACAGGTCTCTTATAAGAAACATTAGATCGAAAAAGAAATATTGAGTGTTTTTTTTTCAACAAACCTCACAATGGTTTATCAACGCATTAGGCTGTCTAGAACGACTAGAACGCTAGCTCTGTTCGGATGTGTAGAATTTAGAACTACGCAAATAATATTACAGTATTATTATGATTAAACTATTCATATGTAGAAAATCTATGCAAATAATCAAATCCATTGTAGTTCTACTATTGCGGTAAATAATGAAAAACTAAGAAATACACTCTCCTATTTATAGCATTATATACGCAAGAACACTTTTCCGTCTGCCTTTGAAACACGTTTCTGCAATTCTAACAGTTTCTCCAAAATTATGACTCAAGGCGGAACATTTTTAAACGAGTTAGTAAATGATACGATACCATTATATAAGACGTTTTAAAATGAAAAATATCTAGCTTATTGCGATGCGAAATGTCCGCAAACATCCAGGACAAATTATTTTTCTTTGAAGCGTTGGGGAAATTACGAGAATATTTCAAATAACTTAAGATTTTCAACTTGCTTGCTAGTTTCTGGAAAACGATGCTTTATTAGAATTTTATTACTAACCTTGATATTGAAGGAGATATAAAACCTTAAAAAATTCTTTGCCTCGGTAGTGCAACGGTATATTATTGTATTTCTTTCTCAAAATATTTGCAGCAGCAGTACGGAGTTCAAAACAGCAACTGCTAGTAGTGCCCGGTAGAAGGCAATAGGCCCATGCCGTACACGTGTGACATAAAATATAGTTAGCCAACATATCCATAACCCAGGAAATAATGTGAAGAGTTTCATTTAAATTGGTTCAACGATTTCCATTCATCGTTTACGCATACTTGAGTAACAAACATCCAAACATTTTTACAATTTTTCACATTTATATTATTACTATAAGATTAAGTTGAAAGTAATAATTGATGGTAGGAATGAGCCGGTTGGTATAAGGCAACCGGTAACACACAGGTTACAGTATTTTGCCTGGTAAGCGAGTTTTAAAGGCTTGCATACTTACAACAACCCTTCCGTACCTTTTTATTTTATTCCATCTTTAATTTTGTTTTTCTGGGTTGTTGGCACGAGTGATACCTACATTATTATATAGTAAGCGAATATAGGCTACCGTGACGGTAGCCTATATTCGCTTACCATCAAAAGACCGTAACCGTTTCCCCACAAGAAAAGTCAACGTCAAGCATTTTTTAGGTTTTTTATAACACGGCAAAGACGAATATGCTAAGTTTTACATATCTTTTTGAAAGGCTTGAAGTTTCGGACAGTTTGCACTTTGGTCACAAGCAGACTTTTTTAGTTTTAAGTTTTTTTTTATGTTTTAAATTTTTGTAAGTCGTCAATCACACAACGCACGATTCTAATTTTTTCGTATATATTTATTGACATGCCAAATTATTCAAACATGTATACAATTGGTAATATTAATATACGAATACCAATTTTTCGAATAATAAACCAATTCTCAAATTAATATCGACCTTCCCACAATAGACTGTAACAATTTCAAACATATCTATTGTTACGAATAAAGGAGGTTTTTATCAGCCGACGTCACAATGTACATATTAACTTGAATAAATCCCCCGGGACAATTCTAACAATGGGTTTACGCCGTCTTAACATGTATTGAATTTCTCCAGTTAGCCTTTTTCTACATTTTCTAAGGAGAAGCTTCCTTTTTTCCTTTCAAAGTGGTCTAAATTTATTCTTTCTTTTGACATTTTGGATGCGTAAAATAATAATGAACGCAATATGCCGAAATTTAATTAAGAAAATCTCAACAGGGTGCTTTAATTAATTTTTGGCATGTTTAAATCTATGTCTAGCAGCATCGTGTAATAATAATATCACAATTATATAATAATACTAGATGTTCCCGCGGTTTCACCCGCGTTTATCGTTACTGCGCCGCCCCCGTGGGTCGTAGCGTGATGTTATATAGCCTATAGCCTTCCTCGATAAATAGGCTATCCAACACTAAAAGAATTTTTCAAATCGAACCAGTAGTAATCACGCAGAATAAACCAGGAGAAACATCGTTTGTACTATATCTGTAATGGGTAATTATTTTGCTGCAATGTTATTTTAAAACTGCGATATCTCCTAAGATATTCATTGAAATCGAATGATGTAAAGGGCAATTTTGTTTTAAATTAAATACTTGTGATGAATAACGTATTTATTTGGATAAGGATTAATATCATGTTTATAAAAATACCTTCGCAAATAATGCATTATTTTAGAACAAATTTGGTTAGCATAAAAAAGGTTATAGTGAGCCAACCTTAAAAGATAGACATATGCTGTCACGGACTTTTTTTAGAACTTTTTAAGGGGAACAATTCTTTCATACATCATTTTTGCGAAACTTTAACTGTTTACGCAGCGCACGCAGCGGAAGCTCTCAAAAGGAAAAAAAACCTACCGATTTTGAAACATTCTTCATTGATGCTCAGCTCCTATTGATCTTAGCGTGATGATATATACCCTATAGCCTTCCTCGATAAATGGGCTATCTAACACTGAAAGAATTTTTCAAATCGAACCAGTAGTTCCTGAGATTAGCGCGTTCAAGCAAACAAACAAACAAACTCTTCAGCTTTATAATATTAGTATAGATGTAAATTCTCCAAACAGCTACTTACGGTCCTGACAACGCCATCGGCCTCTACAGTTCATGACGTTGAACACAATAATATGGCTGCATTGGCTCTTTTGAATTATTTTTTCAGGAGAGTTTAATCAAGAGGAAATCTATTTCCTCACTGTTTAAACAAATAGCAATTACGATGTGTGTGATGCCGCTATACACCTCCAGATTCCTTCGCCAGATCAGTCCTAGTAAGTACTCTTCGATTTTTTTTCAATCTATCAATCATATATTTATTTGTAAATACAAAGTTGGAAATCGTGTTTTAGTCCACTATGTTTGTCAATACCTAGGGCGTACAAAACTTACAATAAATAAAACAATAGATATTAACAAAATTTTAGGATAAAATCATAATAATTTTACATTAAAACATAATACAAATTGAAATTAAACTACTATATACGGATTTTATCGCGTTGTTTATTTGACACTTTATTACATAATTTAGAAACTGTTACTACCATTACTATTAAACTTTACTCATTTTTAAGCTAATTAAAGTATTGAAATAATTAAAACTGTTTATATTTATGTTTACACTTTCCCCGACGTTTGGGTTGCTTTTCAGCAGCCATGGTCACGGGGAGACTAATATGATTCAGACAACATACCATCTTAGTTTCCCCGTAATCCGTATATAGTAGTATAATTTCAATGAATAACATTCGCGTAAACAGAAGACAGTATTACATAATACAAATATTATAATATTCTATCACATACACACAACACCATCTAGACCAAACTAAGCAGAGCTTGTACTAGACAATGGATAAACATACATTTCACATATCTTTTTTTTGTAAATACATACATATTATACATAGAAACACCCAGACCAAGACAAACACCCATGTTCATGCACACAAATGTTTGACTTGTGCGGGAATCGAACCCGCGACCTCAGGCGTGGCAATCGGTTACACTAACCACTACGCCATCTAGGCCGTTAAATTATTGAAACAACAGAAACCAAAAAATCGCCAGTTTTGTAACAACTATTTATTTGATGACCACGTATGAGAATTGAACTCAAGACTCTCAGCTCATTGGCAACGACGAGGTTACATTATTTCAACTATTGTGCTAATTGCAAGTTAAATAATTATTATATTAGGTACAAGATTCCATTCTCATCCATCGTAATACTTCAAATTCAACGTCTTTACCCCATCCTATCAAATCATACAAACAATAAGATTGACGTTTTATGAGAGGAATGAATTCTTCAATAAATGACCGTAAATAAACTTGAAGTGACTGTCCGATGCTTCGGTCTCGAATACTTCAGAACATAAAAGACGCTGTCGGAACTTCTTGAGAGGAATTCTATTTGATATGCGATTTAATGCATAACTTTATGATATTGCATCCAATGTTTTTGAAGTGAAAACTTGGGTAAAATTTTAAAATGGCGTCAAGACACGTGACCTGATCGAAAATTCGTAAGACGGAGGGAGAATTGTCAAACTCGCATCAGGACACGTGACCTGATCGAAAATTCGTAAGACGGAGGGAGAATTGTCATGTTTGTATACGATAGCGCAATAAATGAATATTGTATTTTATCACATAAATGATAGTACTTTTATACTGATAATTAAAGCAATTCGTGCAAAATTATTCCCTAACCATTCCAAAATATCAAAAATGCACAACGCTAATATTCAAGTTTTCACTTCTGCCGGCACTCCCGGAGTGCAACCCGTTGATTTTTTATCTGATATATAACTTAAATCCAAAACTTTATTTTCGTAAAGATGTGTAAATACTTCTTTGACACATTGGTAAAATACTATATTGCTGTTTTATTATAATAAGTTAAAACTGGAAACATAAAAGTACCAATTCGATAAGAGTATGAAAAGATTCTGGCGTTCGATGTCACACTTTTTTGTTGTCAATAGTATTTCTTATCTGGTCTGCTCAGTTTACACAAGAATTTCGGAGTGCCTTACCTCTCTTACACACAGTTAATACAGAATAAATGCATTTCCTCATAAAACTCTCATGACATAGCACTTTTGTGTTAATACATATTACCAAATACATTTATACCACCTAAAACCGTAACTTATATAGAAATAAGAAGTTCGCAAGTGCTATTATACAACGACGCTCGCGTGGAGCCAGTGAGAGTTGATAAAAAGTTTCTTTCTTCACTTATTCTGCATAAGTTACATAACTCAAACGTTGAACATATTTCTTGCCCGCTGTTTTATGTTGCCCGTGAGGCTCGTACGAAAGCACTATACAGGTATATAAGTAGAATATAGGTACATACAATGCGTCGATCTGTAATGTTATAGCATTTTGGTACAGGCCTCCGTGGCGCATCGGTAGTAAATGCGTCTCCTCTATTTGAAGCTTTAGGCGATTAACACACGGTACCGCGCACCACCGCGGTAGGCGGTGAAGCGGGTCTCATGTCGCATTGGCCTCTACTAAATCCGTTGATGCCTAACACACGTACACCGCCCGACCGCGTGGTCGAGCGGTGCTCTCACCGCCACCGCGCGGAGGGGCGGCGCCTCACACACGGGACGCCGCCTAACCTCGCGGATCATCTTTGGTGCAGGACATGTTGCAATTTAAAAATGATCAAACTGGTCAAAACCGCGTTAAATCCATCCGCGCGGACAGGCGCGTAAACCGCCTTACCGCGCGGGGCACCGCTACGAAATCCGCTTTACCACCACCGCTCGCCGTGACGGTGCGCGGTGCCGTGTGATAATCGCCTAAAGCGAAATTAGGTTTTCTGTAGAATAATTTTATTCTTAGTAGCACCACGGAGTATATAGCTGTGTCTGGTAAGCGGTGATAGGCTCGATCCCCATCACGTGTAAACTGAAAACAGACAATACGGTTACAATAACATAATACACCTCTACCTTTTGCTTATACAGGCGTGAGACTAAAGTGACAAGGTGGAACGATGCTTAGATTTCATATCTCTATTCAACATAGGTATTTCTTATTAAAATAACGACATTTATAAAAAAAGTCTAGCGTGGGATATTTTTTAAGTATTCCTTTAGTACATGCTTCGCACCAAATGCTGTGATTTACTTATGAATCGCTTGTCGTTGACAAGTTTAGTGTTGTCAGATGATAATTGAATTATTATTAAGATACTGTCGCTCTTGCACAACCTTTGATATACTGACATTGTATGGATAAAACTATTTTGTGTATTTTCTACTTATCTTTATATTATAAATCTTCTGTCCGTGTGTTTGTAATTAAACTCCTCCTAAACGGCTAGACCGATTTTGATAAAAAAATTTGTGTGTGTACAAGTGGATTCGAGATTGGGTTACATTTGGGTTTTTATTTTTTATTTTTTCGTGTGTACAGGACAACGTCTGTCAGGACAGCTAGTATCCTCTAAAATGTTTTCTAGAAATTCTGTAAAGTTGCCAAATCGCACATAAACATATACACACACACCAATCGACGGTCTGACCTCCAAATCAATCACTTTAGAATCTAGGTCGTCAACTGAAGGCCATAAATAATTCTGCCTCACTGAATGTTTCAATTAACGTCGTTCTCAATATCAAAGGACTTTGAACGTCAATGGTTTAAGTTAGAGTGAAGTGGACACTCACAATCGGTGATGCGGTCGTTGGCTATTATACCATGAGACAAATTATAGTGACATGATGGCAAAACATTGAATTGAATTTGGGAGTTACCCTTATTTTGTAATGGCCAGACAATGTTCTGTAGTATGTGTGCCACAAACACTATTGAAACTACTTAACAAAAAACCCAGTAATATTTTGCCTGATCCGAGAATTGAATCCAAGACGTCAAGCACAGCAATCACATCGCTCTGCCACTAAGACAGTCAAGAGTGTACAATAATAATAATAATAATATTTATAATAATAATAAAAATGCTACTATGGCGTGGATGATTATATAAAGGATGCAAATAAAGGCTTATGCATATAAGGCAACAATAATAAGGATATCATAGTTTGTAAGTTCGATATAAAATCTATATTTGTGTTCTTATATAAAAAAAAAAAAAAAAAAAATTGTTATATGTTTTTGTTCATTTCTTGTCATGTTAGTTTTTAAGAATTTTCAACACAAATGTATGTTTGTTCAGAAATAAAATTATCTTATCTTATCTTCCATTTTTGAATTATTTTAGAATATTAACAATATCTCAGGAATAGTGCGTTCTACGAAAAAATAACGTCATTTTGATCCGTCCCGCCCCCCTTTTTTTCGTTTATAAAGAAGATAAACACTTCTTTATAAACGAAAAAAAATCAAGGATTAAAGTTTATTTCTATCGGCTGTCCCCAAAGACTGCCCCAAAATGTGAGTTTGTTTTTTTTAAATTTATTTAGTTATTTTTCATTGGAAATAAGCAACCCGCACTAGGTATGATTCCTGTATCGCGGGAGACTTCACAATAATATAAGGACACAAAAACCAACCAGACTCAAAACACCCATTAGGAGACTATACATTTTTTGTGCCCTGTCATCGAACTCAAAATGGCAACGGTAAGGCAACCACTAATGCCATACACCATTCGTGCACATCGCTCGTCGCTCAAGCCTAAATTATGACGACAGGCAGATGGATGTTAATAGAGAAGTAGCTTAAAAGAATCCTGAAACGGCTCTTCAACAAGAAGTCGGAAATAATGAACTTACATTAATCAGAAAAGTTGGGACATACTCCGTACTCCTAAATTGTTCGCCATAAATAATGTAAAATATTCATGTCAGGTAGCACAAGTTTTGTCATTTATACGCTTTCATACTAAGTAGCTGACGGATAATGCGGGTGCTTGTTAAGCGAAGCCTCCTCATGTATAGATTTGGTTCTCTGGCTCCTGTCAAGTAAAAAGGAAATCTTGAGATTGGCATGTGAGCTCCTTTTTCCTTTGTTTTTTACATGGCACCATTCATAATTATCGAGAAAGTTTTTTTATTTTTTATTCTACTATGGTGGCAAACAAGCATACGGCCCACATGATGGTAAGTGGTCACCGTAGCCTATGGACGCCTGCAACACCAGAGGCATCACTTGCGCGTTGCCGACCCTTTAGGAAAGGAAGTGTGATGGAGAAGGAAGTCTTTACAAATATTCAAACACCGAACACAAAGAACTTGACAGAACCAGTTGCGGAACACGCATTTTTCTGTGTGTTATTCAAATCTTAAATACTGGACTTAGTTGCAATGCAATCATTTAAGACCACGTCGTCCATCATCCACTTTTAATTTAGACTACATACGGATTAAGTATGACCCGGGTTACGATTACTTACAACTCGAAAACCATTTATATTTACACCTTTTCTTTTGACGGCCTCGATGGCGTAGTGGTTAGTGTAACCGACTGCTACGCCTGAGGTCGCGGATTCGATTCCCGCACAAGTCAAACATTTGTGTGCATGGATGTTTGTCTTGGTCTGGGTATTTCTATGTATAATATGTATGTGTTTACAAAAAATGTATATATGTATGTTTATCCATTGTCTAGTACCCATAGTACAAGCTCTGCTTAGTTTGGGCTAGATGGTGTTGTGTGTATGTGGTAGAATATTATTATTATTTTCCGGTGATTTCAGTTGGTTCAAAGCAGCCACAATTATTCTTCCTTGTCCATGACTATAGCTCGTTACCCTTTTAAGAGAACAAATTCCGTGTAAACCTTCCGTAGTAATTTAAACGGAACTTGAAATAGTGCACTATCAAATAAACCCCATTATCGATTGACTGTCGGCAAATTAGCCAAATTGTCGATCATGTTTGCCACTAAAATCCTTATTAGCTGTAACAATTCCAATGTTGTTTATATTCCGTTTGCTCCTACATTAAGTGTCAATGAACCCTTACTCGATTATTTGTATTCCAGACAACAATAAATTTCAATACAAATATTGAACTTAACGGATTAAATTAATTTGCGCCTCAATAAGCAGGCGAGTAATATAATCAACTAAAATACTCTATGACAATAAGCTTTAACTAGTTTCACTATAGCCTAATGGGAAACCATTAGACAGCCACGTAGAGGTCTATAGTTTGATCCCAAGAGTACCTCTGACTCGTCGAAGTTATATGCGTATTACATAGGTAATTGTTGCTTTAACGGCGAAGTAAAACATCGTCAGGAAACCACCATATTTAAGAGATCTTTATAAAGTTTTCGAAGACATGGAAGTCAACTAATTCGCACTGTAAGTCCCTATCTACAGGACCCGAGTAGATAGGGTTTCAGGGGGAAACTACGGGTCTCCCCCTTAGGACCAGGGTACTGCGGGGTCAGGAAGCCCACTGCGCCTCGAAAGGCGTGTTCTATCGGCCGCTGACTAGAGTGCGCGGTGCCTGACATGGTGTTGGACTCGCAGGGGTATGTGGTTAGCCGCTGAGGACGACTCGTTTGTTTGCTCGGCAAGCACGTAGCGATCGAGCGTTAGACTCAGGCGCGGCTAGTGCGAACCAGTCGGTCGCGCGAGGCACAGGGTTGTCTTAGCGAAGTGGCAGCGTGGTTTCGCTGCCGCAACGCATATCGGGTGCTTGCCTGCTTAGCAAGTAAGAATCATAGCTGGATTGACTCGGGCCTTACCCGGTTTGTAGACCTATATGGGTAGGCGTACGGACGTACGTCGGGAAGTGAGCGTGCCTTATACAGCTCCGGTACCATACTGGAGATATGGGAGGCGGCTTCTCCGTCGGCTTCAGCGAGGTTTTTGTTAGCATCTCTTAGGAGTTGCGAGTGGTGAGCGGCTTTATTGCTACGGTACCTATCTGGAGAATAGGTAGTGTCACTTGGGCACGAGGTAGCTCGCTTACGAGAACCGAATCTCTGAGGATAGGGTGGAGAGTCGAGATTTGGGGACAAGACCTGTCTATAACTTGTCCCGGAAGGTGCTTTCGGGCGCTGGAAGGTACAGCGGCTCTGCTTAATAAACCAAAAGGTAGGTGTAGGCGGAACGCTATATCATAAACTGGACTAGTCGTAGAGGAAGGTTGGTGTGAGGTACAGTGCGAATTAGCAGACTTCCATGTCTCTGCCTCATGTCAAGGTGCTCTATGGAAACACCTCCACATCTCGATACGTGCCCGAAGAAAGTAAGAATTCGAGTTTGTACGATAGAAGACAGGCGCTGCTTGATACCTAGATCTTGTAAAATGGACAAATTGGTTCTATGATGGGTCCAAGATATCTTAAGCATTCTCCTCCAACACCACATTTCTAAAGCATCTATCTTCTTTTTCTCTCACTCTCTCAATGTCAGCGGCGTACAGAAATATGGGAAACACTAGCCTTTTGACTAACCGTAATTCATATTTTTATTTATTTATAATTATAAATTCATAACAAAAAATATTTTGTGTCGAAATGTATACAGATAGATAATTTACAATAAAACTTAAACATTATAAAATTAAATAGTCATGCACATGTCAATAACGGTTCATTAGCAGATGTCAGAAATATAAATAATTAAAATTACACAATATTCCATTAAATTGAATTAAATAGCCTGTCGGAATTGAAATTTAATATTAAGGACTAAATTTAAAATATTATATAACATTCAATTACATTACAATATTATTTATCGTCACAGAATTCGTTAATAGTACCTATAATAAGCCTTTTCAAGTAATAATGTATTCAGTTTAGTTCATATATGCTTACCCATTTCAAGATATAGACGTGTAGCTATGTATATATGCAAATACATATTTTTGGAGTTAAGACGCTCGTCTACTTTCATCATCATCATCATCAGGCTATAATAGTCCACTGCTGGACATAGCCCTCCCCCAAAGAGCGCCATAGCGCCCTGTCTTCAGCTTGCCGCATCCAGCATCTGCCTGCAGTCTTTCGCAGATCGTCATCCCACCTGGTCGGAGGTCGTCCTACACTACGTTTGCCGAGTCGCGGTCTCCACTCAAGAACACGCTTACCCCAGCGGTTGTCGGTTCTTCGCGCGATATGGCCAGCCCACTGCCACTTCAGCTTGCTAATTCTCTGAGCTATGTCGATGACTTTGGTTCTCTGTCGGATATATTCGTTACGAATTCTATCCTTCAGAGATATATATCTTCGTCTACTTTATATCTTAGTTATTGTGAATGTTGTTACTTACTTAAAGTTTGCTCTCAATTTTCGTGAGAAGCCGTCTGTAATTTTGTTTTCCTTTCGTATTACTGGCGAAGAAACATGGAGCTATCTTATTAGAACTGAAATAGTCAGTTAATAATAAAGAAAATATATTATTTGGAAGTAATATCCAAAATAACATGCTTTGTAATTAGAGTTTGATGTTACAAAGGGCATAGAGGCTTAGATATGAAATTAGTTTTTCATTCTATTATTACTTGGATAAAAGATAATATAACTGGATACATAACTTATAATTAAGTAATTAAAGAATCGCTTTGTTATCAAATAAGTAAGTAAATAAATATAATGTAATATAATAATATATTTATAAGATAACTAGATGTTACTGCGCCGTCCCCGTGGGTCGTAGCGTGATGTTATATAGCCTATAGCCTTCCTCGATAAATAGGCTATCCAACACTAAAATAATTTTTCAATTCGAACCAGTAGTTCCCGAGATTAGCGCGTTCAACTAAACAAACAAACTCTTCAGCTTTATAATATTAGTATAGATTTATCTTGGGATTCAAGCAAACCACACATTCATACATTGTCACTTTTGTAAATGCTGAATGTTGATTACCGCACTCATAAAAATCAGATGTGTTGTTTGTCTATAAGTGTCTGTTACACTCATAGAAATATTATTATATCTATGGTTACACTATTGTTCTTGTTCGTGCTCCTTTTATTGTGTATAATTAGTGTAAACAAATGTTGGTGAACCAAATAAATAAAAAGAAAATAAAAGAATGAAATAAAAAAAAAAACAATTTCAAAAGTTAGTATATTGACTATGCCATGTCTGTTTTTTTTTCGCATACACACACATGTATAGACATGAACGTACATGCACTAACATGCACACGCACATACATAGACACACTCACACACACACACGCACACGCTCGCACACACACACACGCACACATATACATACATACACGTAGCTTATGATACGGCTTATGTAGGTTTATGTGTATTTTATGTATTTTAATCGTTCAAACAACATAAAAATTGTATAAACATTAACATTATTGTAAACAATTTACTTGCTGTGGCCTGATACCCATAACTCAAGTTTTTTTTTAATTTTTTTATTTTGCTCGTCAAAATGACCACACTCCACCTGATGGTAAGCAGTCGTGTGGTCTAAGAGCAAGTTAGATCTTACCATGGGTATCAGTGTTCCTAAATTCTCTGTGTTCTAAGTTTGTTTAAATTTTCCTTTGTATATAATAGCTGTATAGTTTTTGGAAATAAATACTTATACTATACTATACTATTGGAGTGCGCAAAATTTGTCACACTACCTCCAGAATTCGCGAATGAAAGAACGATCTCACAAAATCTACCCGAAAAACACAAGAAATTGACTGAACGGATGGCGTAATGGTTTAAGTGGTCACCGCCTCCGGTGGGTTCGAATCCCGCACGGGTCAAAAATGTTGTGTGGTCTACAGATGGTTGTTGCAAGTTTGAGCGTTCTATGGGTCCAATGTTTGTAAAATCCTCCGCGACATAAGATAGCTAGTGTTAGTGTAGTCTTACTAAAAAATAAAATAATCTAATAGATTTGTTTTACCTTTAGTTCAGAGCAGCGATAGCTCACTGGGGAGACCAACGGACTGCAATGCAGAGGGTCTCGGGTTCGAACCTACGTCGCGCACCTCTGGCTTTCGGAAGTTATATGACTTTTCGAAATAATGTGCGTATTGATTGACAACAGCCTCGATGGCGTAGTGGTTAGTGTAACCGACTGCTACGCCTGAGGTCGCGGGTTCGAATCCCGCACAAGTCAAACATTTGTGTGCATGAACATGGATGTTTGTCTTGGTCTGGGTGTTTCTATGTATAATATGCATGTATTTACAAAAAATAGTATATATGTATGTTTATCCATTGTCTAGTACCCATAATACAAGCTCTGCTTAGTTTGGGCTAGATGGTGTTGTGTGTATGTGATAGAATATTATTATTATTAATTATCGCCTGCTCCGTGCCTCGGAAAGCACGTTAAGCCGTTGGTCCCGGCTGCCATGAACATCTATGGTAGTCGTTATTGGGAAGTCAGTGCCCTCTAATATCCTGACAATGGTCTAGCCTTAGGGTATCGTTAGGGCCTTCGGGTTGCAGAGGTCAGATAGCAGTCACTCCGTGTGAAAACTGATATCCAGTCAAATCCGGATAGACTAGAAAGCCGACTCCAAGTGACTTGGAAATAATGAAGGCTAGGGAGAAGACTAAATTATTTGATGTATTTTTTTCTATTTCTTAACGTCAATAAGATGGCATCCTTTGATTTTTTATTTAAAGCCATATCTGGTGAGTTGTGGATGTAATAGACCTCTACCTACGACTTAAGGGATTTAGGTGTGAGACTATATATGTAGATTTACATTATTACATATCAGAATTTATCTACAGGTACTAAATATTATAAAGAAGAAAGATTTGATTTTTTGTTTGTTTGTAAGGATTTAACTCAAAATATACACAACCGATTTAAAAAATTCTTACACCATTAGAAAGCTATATTATCACCGAGTAACATAGGCTGTATTTTAATAAAAAAGGTATTATTATAAAACCTAACCTACCTTTACGCGAGCGAAGCCGTGTACAAAAGCTACTTTATTAATATTCATCGTCATATACATAACTTTTTTAAACATTGTCGTTCAATTCATTGTGTGACAATGTTCTAATAATACTCCAGTACATAGCATCTTGCAATATGATTACACGGCTATCCCCCACTTCATATGACATATATAACACACGTTAACCTCAAATCGTGACGTCACTTAACCCAAAGAACGAAAACCTGTCATATCAGACATAGATTACGTACGATATGCCAACGTTACTGTCACACAAAGATCACGACTAGATGCCGAGATAAAGCGACTGTGGAGAATATTTGTGTAAGATGAAAACCGAAACTTACTGTGTATATAAACTAGGATTGTTTTTGAATATTGGGGTAGTTGTTGATTTGATTTTGAACATCAAAGTGGTAATAGGTTTTGCATTTCAATTGTCACTATGAATCTAGACGGATCGTGTTCTGGTTTAAAGTTTTTTTTTGTCTTTTGTTCAGTTTACTCTACGTAGCTTATGCTCTGCTTGCAAATGAACAAGATATTATGACCACTTTTAATTTATTTTACGTGACATTAATTGAGTGGCGAGACAACCATATAAATCAACTTTCCATCGATGCAGTCAAGATATAATAATATAATATATTCTATCACATACACACAACACTATCTAGCCCAAACTACGCAGAGCTTGTATTATGGGTGGATGAATGGATAAACATACATATATATTTTACTTTGTAAATAAATACATATTATACATAGAAACACCCAGACCAAGACAAATGTAACTATGTTCATGCACACAATTGTTTGACTTGTGCGGGAATGGAACCCGCGACCTCAGGCGTGGCAGTCGGTTACACCAACCACTTCATCGAGACCGACAATGACAATTAATGTTAATGTTGGCAAGAATATTTGAGTGATTTCTAATAAAAGTCTTGCCAAGTTAATAACCAAGTATATTTTGAATTTAATTTTATTTGATACCATTGTAACTCCGATTATTTCGTATCTCGGATTCAATTCTAGGGACAGGCATTTTTTCTTTTATTTATTAGGTACTTTTGAACACAGTTTATGCCAGTTTTATTGTAAACTAAAGTAAATTTAACTTACAATTTTAATATACAACCTACAAAAGTCCTAGTCTTACAAAAATCTTACTATACCTAATAGTACAAGGAATTGTAATAGGTACTTAAAAATTAGCTAAGGCAGACAGGCAAATGTCTAATTGGGACTTTCTGTCAAAGAATTATACGTAGTAGCACGGCATATGTGCTTGGTATACACGAATAGACCTTTAAATTTAATTGCTGGAATCACATACCAAAGCAGCGATAGCTCAGTGGGGAGACCAACAGACTGCAATGCAGAGGGTCTCGGGTTCGAACCCACGTCGCGCACCTCTGACTTTCAGAAGTTATATGACTTTTCGAAATTATGTGCGTATTGATTGACAATTATCGCTTGCTCCGTGCCTCGGAAAGCACGTTAAGCCGTCGGTCCCGGCTGCCATGAACATCTATGGCAGTCGTTATTGGGAAGTCAGTGTCCTCTAATATCCTGACACTGGTCTAGCCTTAGGGTATGGTTAGCTTTCGGATTGTGGAGGTCAGGTGGCAGCCGCTCCGTGTAAGAACTGATATTCAGTCAAATCCGGTTAGACTAGAAAGCCGACCCCAAGTGACTTGGGAATAATAAAGGCTAGGGGGAAGGTGGAATCACATTCCAACACTTGAGTGTAATTCATCTCTGCCTACCCCTTCGGGTATACAGTCTTGAGACCATATCCTATATTTATACATATTACTAGTTTTCACCCGCGGCTTCGCTCGCGTAAATGTAGGTTAGGTTAGGTTAGGTTTGCAACAGTTCTTTTTCTGGATGAAAGGTACCCTATGTCCTATTCTGTACCCCTGACAACGTGTATGCAAAATTTCATGTTGATCGGTTGAGTAGTTAAGGCGTGAAAGCGTAACAAACAAACAAACAAACTCATTTTCGCATTTATAATATTAGTAAGGATATATGAAATATCCTAAGAAACGATTATAATTATTTTGTCGAGTTGTAAATATTAATGTCAACAAAAGACCAAGTACAGTTCACTTTGTTTAATATTATAAATTGTCGGTAAATGAATCGAAATGTCTGGAATTGCAGCTGCAATAAATTGTATCTACAATAAATTGCAGGAGCAATAATTTTAAAATGCGGTAGTGCTCTCCAGTGCACATTTAATTTATTGTGCCAGATCTCAGTGGTGTTTGATGCTGAGTTTCTTTGTTGTGATAAAATTTATTTGTAGCTTTAGTAGATGGACAATTGGACTGCCACGCAAAGGTCTTGAGCATGATCCCGCAGTTCGCATTTCTGACTTTTCAGAGTTTGGTGCGTAATAAATAGTTAATTATCGCTTGCATAACGGTGAAGGATTACAGAGTTAGCTGGAAGGTAACATGATTGCAAGTAATTTGTAACGCAAATACAAAATTAGCATTATAAAAATAGTATAATAGAATTGTCTTCTGTTTACGCGAATGTTATTCATTGAAATTAAACTACTATATACAGATTTTTTCGCGTTGTTTATTTAACACTTTATTACAAAATTTAGAAAACTGTTACACTACTATTACTATTAAACTTTACAAATTTTTAAGCTAATTAAATTATTGAAACTTAAAACTATTTATACTATTACTATACTATTATACTATGTGTACTATTTCTTGTAGTGGACTAATTAATTCTCATACAGAGTCGCCTTGCATAAATATTTGTTCCCCTGGGGCTAGGTTAGGTTCTATAATTGATAAGTTAAAAACTACAAAATTAAATGCAGATTCAACAGTAATATTTCTTTATGGTGACAGCTTATCTGTCACTAAAAAAGAAGCAATCCATTTGACAGAGGTAATAGAATCATTACATTATAAAGTAGGGTGTAACTTTATTCTTTGTGCATTACCATATTCCTATGTACTAACACATGAACAAAATAGGAATATTGAAAAACTTAATTTACTTTTTTATAACAGTACATGTTATAACAATTATAGTTTATTTTTTGACACTAATAAGTTTATTAGTAAAATTTTATTGACTAAAGATACAATGTATCTATCTTCTTTTTATATGTTGCATAACGGCACATTGGTTAAGAACTAATCAATTAATATTTAATAACGAATATTATTCAATTGTAAGTGCGTTTGTAAGAAAGAATTCTATACATGGTGGCTCTCTAATACATATATGTAACAATCTAAAATGTAAAGAACGTAAAGATATAGTAAATCTGTCTATCGAGCGCACTATTGAACTATCCTGTGTGGAATTAGAGCAACATGTCATAGTTTGTGTATACCGACCACCGCAAAGTGATTTTAGTGTATTTGAAACCGTAATAGAGGATATTTTAAAACGCTTGAGTTCTAGTAATAGGCATATAGTAGTGTGTGGTGATTTTAATGTTAATTTACTTGAGCAGTCAGCTGTCTGTTTAAGACTTATTAGTTTATTGAGATCATTTAATTTACAGCATTTATTTTCTGAACCCACTAGGATCACTTCACATTCTGCTACCTGCTTAGATAATGTATTTTGCGACTGCCAATTTCTAAATAGGGCCATATTGAGTGAACTTACATCTGACCACTGCGGGCAAAAGGTAGTATTTCCTGTGAGTACAATTCATATAGAGAATAAGGTCACATGTAGACCGATGACATCTAATCGCTTAAAGGAATTTAATGATAACATAAGTCTCAAAGTTGTCAATATGGACCTTTCTCTGGATAGTCCAGACGAACTATATGAGTCTTTACTTAACATAATTACTTTAGAATATAATAATATTTTTAAATGTAAGACTTTTAGTCAGAATAATAGGATTAAGTTTTGTGACTGGGCAACATCTGGGATATATAGAAGTAGAGCAAAGCTATATGAATTATATGGTATGAAACAATACAATTTCGATCCAAATTTTATTCAATATGTTAAAAATTATTTAAAAAGACTTGTGCCACTGCCAAGTCCCTTTACCTAAAAACTAAAATTCAAAAATCTAATAATAAAATTAAAACTACATGGAACATTATTAACAATGAAACAGGTCGCAGCAAGGTGCGTGATAATAAATTTGAACTGAATATAAATAATAGCGTAATTTCAAATAATTTGGAAGTAGCCGATACATTCAATAACTACTTCGCAAAAATACCTTTAGACATAACTAGTACCCTTAGGTCTTGCCCAGCTCGAGCAGAATACTTGGTTAGGGGCAACGTGGAAGAGTGCAAGATACTATTTAGTTTTGAGCGCGTACATCCGTATGATATAATAACAGTATTTAATATTGTCTTCTGTTTACGCGAATGTTATTCATTGAAATTAAACTACTATATACGGATTTTATCGCGTTGTTTATTTGACACTGTTACAAATTTTTTTGAAAAACTGTTACACTACTATAATCACTATTAAACTTTACAAATTTTTAAGCTAATTAAATTATTGAAACTATTAAAACTATTTATACTATTATACTATTTAGATTTATTTTTACACTTTCTCCGACGTTTCGGTTGCTTTTCAGCAGCCATGGTCACGGGGAGACTAAGATGGTAGTTGTCTCAACTTGAGAACAACTTGAGAACAACTGTATGCGCCATCATGCCATCCTACTGTCTATTTTAGATTTATATTAAATAATATATCTTAGCTCAAATTATTTCCTCCCTATAATATTATTAAGTTATTATTTTTATTATCTTTAGTTTTTATAGTCAGTAGTATATGGCATAATGGCTGTAACACCTTGTTAATCTGAGTTGTAAAATACTGAAATTATTTTTAACTGACGATTTAAAAGAGTGGCCGTGAGTTTCTTGCAGGTTTCTTCTCATAGGCTCTACTCTTTGCCTGAACCTAGCAACTAACCTAAATGTAGCTTCAGTAACTTAGTAAACTCACTAACCTATATACTTTGACGTTCATAAGCGTTACTTTGTGACCTAAATGAATAAATGATTTTTGACTTTGACTTTGACTTTGTAGTGTAACAGTTTTCAAAATTTTGTAATAAAGTGTCAAATAAACAACGCGAAAAAATCCGTAAATAGTTTAATTTCAAAGTATAATAGAGACTGCATCACAGTTCTATAACATAGGGGTTGCAAAAGTGTTATACAATGCTTATGTGCGCAGTAAACTCGAGTATGGTGCTGTTATTTGGGATCCTTATGAGGAAAAATATACTCTAATGATCGAAAAAATACAGCGTAAATTTGCTTGATGGATATACGGGAAACAGTACGGATACTATCCCTACCTATACCCTTCTTTATTCGTCTCGGGTATGGTAGACATGGAAACGTTGAAATTTAGAAGGGCTGTGTCTCAAGTTGCACAATACCTGTCAATAATTCGTAACAAAATCGATAGTCCCCGAATACTAGAGCGAGTCCGTATTTTAGTCCCCGTGAACATATCAACGGACTCGAAGGGTCAGGTAGCGCCGCGCCGCCGCCCACGACTGCTGTAGCCGCCCGCCGCGCGCACCGAGCGCGGGCGACACGCGCCTACCAATCGCGCACTCCGCACTATTGGAGACATACTTGCCCGGCACTACGAACTGGACCTATTTGCCGATGGATTAGAACATTTGTATAAAAAATTTCGTATAATTTTAAATTACATATTATAATTTATAGGACTTACATTTTATTTTATTACATTTTAATTCATTATTGTAATTTATTGTTATTATTATTTATAATCTATGACATTTTGCTATTTTATAAATATGTATAGGTATGACGAGCATGCTCAGTTATAATTTTATTTCTTGGAAAGTTATCTTGTAAGCGTTTTGGGTGTTACATCTGTTAGCTTGTAAGATCGAATGAATAAATAAATAAACCTTTATATTTATATAAAAAAGTTTATACAATGTTTTCTCCAAATAACATCGTTGCAAGATAATTAAAACTTTGGTATGTAGAAACAAACTTTGGCAAATTGTTTCATGTATTTTGGTAAAGTTTTCAACCTTATTATCTTAGTATATTAACGTTTACTTGAAAGGATATTTAATTATGTTAGAACTGGTACCTTAAGCTTGAGAGGTGTATGAATAAAGTTAGAAGAAGTACATACTTAGATTGTTAACGTTACAGCTACCTATATAAAGTTTCTATGGAGATATTGTTTTACATTAATACAGGGTGATTTTGAAATCGTGTAATTCCTTTTAACCACGCATTCTACTGGTAGTATAGAATAACCCTGACCATATTTTTTTTTTATTGGAATTATTTTCTGGAAAAATTAATGTACCGTTTTTTTCGTGAAATGGTTTCAGATAGTCATATGTTAACCACCCGCGACAATTTTGATTTTAACTTATTAAAAAAAATAACATATCAATAATTAATGTCGTAAATAATAACGGGCGGTCCTTTTTATTGCCCCTTATTATTTACGACATCAGATATTGCTATATTAATATATTTAAATTTATAAAAGTTTCCTCATGCATATCAATAAGTATATGAAATAGCACAAGGTAAATGACAATTTATATAATAAATAATATTAGCCGTGCATATAAACTGTCCCACTGCTGGGCATGATACTCAATGTGAGAGGGCCATAGCGCGAGTTAGCAGACTTCACTTTCAGTTATGCAAGTTTCCTAAAGGTGGGTCTACGCTAGAGGAGCCAAGCACGAGCTGAGCACAAGCCGAGCCGCATACTCGCGGTGTCAAGTGTGAACTTACAACGAGCCTAGAACAATCACTGTCCTCGAACGTAGTGAGCGCGATGCAAATCCTTTTGTGTTCGTCAAAAAACCGACAATAGGCGGAGCACAGTCGACCACGAACCAAACGCTTGAAGCGCGCTCGTTATAGGCTTGTAAGTCGGTCCATACTACAAGAATTTGTGCTCGGCTCGTGCTCCGCTTGTGCTCGGTTCGTCTAGCGTAGACCCACCTTAACGATCTTTTCCTTCGCAGTTAAAGCAAGCGATAATTAATTAAATAATTAATACGCATATTCTCGTAACTTGCATCGAACTTGTTCCTTCTGGCCGGCAGTCCAACGGTTTCCCACTAGACTGTGGCTGCTTACATGACAAATTAAGACATTATAATATTGTCTTAAGTTTACGCGAATGTTATACATTGAAATTAAATGACTATACGGTATATCGCGTTTTTTATTTTTAAACAACACTAGTATTACATAATTTTGAATTATGTGATGGTGCACCATCTTAGTCTCTCCGTGAACATGGCTGTTGAAAAGCAACAGAAACGTCGAGGAAAAGTATTACATTAAATTTTAAATTATTTTGTAATTTAAATAGCTTAAATAGAAGTAAACAGTAACTAGTAAACGTGTTTAATAATAGTAGTTAAAAGATTCAAAATTATATAACAATAGAGTTTTATAAAAATAAAAAAACAATTGGGACAGTCTTTGGGGACTGCTGATACAAGTGAAAACTTTAATCTTGATTATAAACACTTCTTTATAAATAAAAAACAAACAAAAAAGGGGCGGGTCGGATTCCTGATACTCTCTTAGGAGTTATACAGGAGGCCAAAATTTCGTTATTTTTTGCGTAGGACGCACCATTTCTGAGATATTGTTAATATTCTAAAATAATTTAAAAATGGAAAGCGTGGAAGCGTGACGATGACGCGAGTTCTATGATTTTTGTTCATCCAAGAAGTGCTCAAACTCCTAATAAGTTTTCACTTCAAAAACGTGATATTCCGTATGAAGTTGTTTAAATTCACGTTATATTTTTCGATAACCACTTTGATAGGTAACTAAGCAAAATTATGTTGTGGCCTTGTCTATTTGCTGGTGAAAATTGCAACAGAAGATATGCTGAACGTTTTGCCTTGTGTTTATATGGGGTAGGCAGTGAAGGAAATCGAAATGGCTCGAATGCTTAGGCGTCAATTTGCATTTTGGCGAGGCTTCAAATCGTTTTCCGTGATTGGCTCGATACTTAACTGTAGCTATTACGAGTTGTACCTTTAAAGGTTATGTTCGTTTGAATCGACAGTGAACAATCTAACGATTATCCACCTTATCCCGCCGTCCCCTTTTCTATCCAGAACAACGCGTGCTGGGCTCAGATGCCATCGTTACACGGTAAAGTCGACTAGAGCGCGTACCAACAAGTTTGGGTCTTCATACCTCTGCCGAACGACCAAGGCATGGAATTCTCTGCCAAGGCACGTGTTTCCTTCTTACTTCAATCCTAGGTCCTTTAAGTGGGGCGTGAAAAAGCACCTTCTCAGGCCGTCAAAGTACAGACCTCAACATCGCCTCGGCTGCTATGAGGGTGGTGTGGAGGCCACTGCTCTTAGACTGTAGTCTAAGAGCAGTGGCCTCCACACCACTCTCCATTCACCACTCTCCACCTGATGGTAAGCAGTCGTGTACGACTGCTTACCATCAGGTGGAGAGTGGTCATTTTGACGACCAAAAAAAAAAAGTTTATGTTCAATCTGATCTTAAATGTTTAAACTATAGATTGGCTTACTTGAAATATGTCTTGGTTTATGTAGTTTATATTTTGATTATCATAGATTATTGTTGGCTTAGCTCAGCTCAGCTTCAGCACGTTGATTGCTAAGCGCTGTTAAGCAATGCGACAATCAATTTATAGATGGGTCTAAATTTGAAATATCTGCAAACATGTAAAGTCATTGGGTTAAATTGTCGTGATAGCTCTAGAGTAGTCTCTAGATTTAATTTTCCAAACGAACTGAAAATAGCATTCACGCAGATCGTCCCAGCTGGTGTGTAATAGTTTACACACCAGCTGGGACGATCCGCCTGAATGCTACTTCAGTTCATTTAGAAATCAGTTACATAAATCTTTGCCCAACCTTTTGATGATACCCAAACACGATGATATAATTTAAACAACATACATTCCCATTGGATTGCATGGGTGATACAATGATCACAATGATACATATAGTTGCTTCACACTCCCACTGGATCGAGTACTGCAGGTTCAATCCCTACACGGGTAACATAAAAATATATTATGATCTACAAATTTTTGAACCAACTTTGAGAGTGCATTGTGTCCGTTGTCTCAATGAATCTGAAATCGATATAGGAATGAGGGTTGCTTTTGCTTGCTTTTCTTTCTAAAATACAAATAATTTTATGTATTTTATTTAACATGATTTCGAACCAACATTTCTGAGAACAGAAATAAACATGACCTATTAACTCAACAAATAAAAGGAAACCGTTATGTCAAACTCGAACATTTCTTTTCAATAGCTTTCTATGGATTCTTAAAAATATTGTGGCAGTAAATTGACGAAATACGACAAATTTCGAGTTTCATTAAGCGTATAATAAATTGAATTCAATGTTTCTTTGCAGGTATTTATTACAAAGTACTGAGAAGAAGAACTTATTTCGTATTTGTGTTTGATTATAGGAACTTGAAGCTATAATAAAATGTGAAAAATTTACGTAGGTACATGTGGTAAATTATTAGGTTGACCAAAATATATTCGTATTCATCACAAATTGGTATTTCAGGAATGTTTGTAATGCTCTCCGCAATAGCGGTAATTTTAAAATGTTATATTTATTACATGAGTGCATTACAAAAACATTTTTATGCACACGATTTGAGCTGATCTTTATTACTTATGACTTCATTGAAGAATACTAAAATACGATGTCTGTACAATATCATCATTACAACCCAGGCATGGTGATAGTGCTTGGTAAACAATGGTCCGAAGGTTACAGTCGATTTGCAAACTTCGTAAGCGCGATTTAGGGTCTAGTACAAGATGTATGTATAGTGTGGGATTGAAGACAGAGCCATCTGTTGTCACTAATTGTAATTTCTTCGCATAATATATGAATAACAAAATACACACAGCTTTTTCAGTTTACGTCAGCCGAATACCGTATTACATCCGATTGGTATTATAATTTAAAATCACAGCTGCCTTACTAATCTTTAGAGAAACGGCTTCTATGCTACGATTTACCATTGTCAATCTTTACATTCTAGTCACACTTGTCAATAATATTTTCGTACCAGGCTTATCGAGGCCGTAGTTTTAAAGTTGCTTAATGTCGTCGACCGCTACAAGACATCGTACGCTTCAGGCGAGGCCGGTCAGAGTTCAATCTTCTCATGTTTGCCAATAAAAATAGCGGCTACCATCGATCGAGACGACTGCTAGCGATTTTATTTTAACCGTTTAGTAGGTTATGATTTATTAATTATTAATCTAGGAGTTCTTTTTATAAAACTGAATCTTTATAGAAAACAAGTGATTCAGCTTTTAATATTCAGATGAGATTTATGGAGCTTAAAACTTTGTCTACTTGGATTGAAAACCTTTTTTGTGGAACAGACATTTAAATCTTACTAGAGTAAGCCTCTAATGTCTTATATTGTTAGTATGTCTACTATAGGTAGTAATTCCTTATAGTCTGGAAATAATGTACACCATTCCTGGAATTGGGTGCTGGTAGCTGCGTCTCATGATGTGTTTAGACACTAGGCGCCGCCGTCACCTAATTGGATTTCGCAGAATACCTGATGGAACACACACTTTCACATTACTTTTTAAACTTATGTTATACTTAAATAATTTAATATTATATTATTTTTTTTATCGCTGCTCATTGACAATACTAGCCTTGACCTGAATAGAGGCAGTTTCCGTTTAGCGGAAGGCGTGGTGTTGCCAGTGAGCAGAACTTAAATTATAGTGTTAGTTTTTTAGTTTTATCATTCTAGTTTTATTATTGTTCTGTTTTTTATTTTGTAATTTGTATACTTTTTGTTTTTAATGTCTTCGTGTTTTGCGTGTGCCCTTGTGTGCCAAAATAAATATTATCTTTCTTTTCTTTTCTCAGTTTTAATACTTTTGTAGCTATCAACATTGCTGTTGTAATGTAAACTAAACTTGTTTCAAATAAACGATCATCATTGTTTTTATAGTAAGTCCAATTATCAAACCAGTAGCATCATAGCATGATTTATTATTAAATTGGGAGTTTTATCTAGGAATCTTTATAGCCTGTAAGGATTTATTACTTCAATGAGATTTACCATGCTTACGGTTTCTTCTACTTGGATTGAAATTCTTATTTGTGAGACATAGGCCTTTATGGCTCGTTTGATAATAAAGGGCTAAAGACATTAAAAGCTTACTAGAGCAAGCCTCTAATGTCTTATATAGTCAACATGTCTTATACAGTAAGTAGTTCTTTATAGAGTTTGGAGTGTAACATGTAAACCATTCCTAGAATTAACTACAGTTTAATACTTTTGTAGCTATCAACGTTTCTATTGTAAGTAGTGACCTATTAATACGCTGAATTTGTTTAAGTATATTAAGTTATTTAGGGAAACCTGTTATTGGCCATATAAAATTGTACTATACTCGATTTGTTAACCAAACTGTATTCGCTGTTGGTTTTCTTAATAAAAATAAATAAATAAAATAAATAAATATTTATGTAAGATTAACTTGTTTCAAATAAATGTTATTATTAATATATTTGTAGTAGCGGCGATACAATATTGCTCCTTTTTAATCTCCTGACTACGTGTATGCGAAATTTCATGACTATTAGTTGAGTGGTTAAGGCGTGAAAGCATAATAAACAAACAAACTCACACAACAAGAGTCGCATTTATAATACGTATTAGTTAGAACTAGCGGTCGCCTAGTGTTTAAAATTCGACCAAAATTCCTGAGCTTGCTACTTTGCTTTCTTTTTTTTTATTACATATAAATAAGGCATAGGTAACCATAGTTACAAAGAATTGTACGATGTCAGACGAACAATGCCGTGTAGTGTATTTTCATTAATTTAATGTATTTCTAATGCATATTTTATAAAAATATTAGTATTAGCCCTTTCTTCTCCATATAAACTTTAACTGTGCCAAATTTCATATTCCACCGTCCGCGCAATTTTCGTAAAAAGGGGTACAAAGTTTTTGCTTCACGTATTAATGTATAGATATAGTGTATATGAATGTCAAATATCTGATACAATAGTGGCATAAACATTGTACACCAAAAACATACTCACATATTGTAATAGTTCACCTGTACCCAGTGCGGTAAAATCCCAAGTTTAGTAAAAATGGCTCGTAAACCAATCGTATTACCTGCCGCTGAAACGCGAACAATATCAAAACAATTTCGCTGGCTCACTATTACAAGGTTCTATGTTATTTTTTTTAACTTTGGGGAAATTAATTTTAAAATTTGCATATCAGTAAAAATAACTTAAAAATTAAATAAGAACTATTTTCGATGTAATATTGTGGGAGTATTCCGCTTTCGGCACAAATTTTTTCGGCATGGTTTCGGCACCTAAGCTATTCCACTTTTTATTTCCAAAACCATAGGTGCCGAAAAAATTGGTGCCGAAAGCGGAATACTCCATATTGTGAGGTGGTAAGTGCTTCCATCTATTACTATATTAGTCTAAACAAAAAGGAATGACATATAGAACCATGCAATATTCATAACACATTTTTTTTCAAAAATGTAACATGGAACCTGTAATATTGGACCAGCGATTTGTCCAATATGTCTCCATAGCGCTTATGTTTATATTGTTCTTAACACATGTACAAATTTCAACTACAAATTCTTTAAATTCGCGGTATTTTGCCAACTTGTTATGTAGTTTTATTTGGGTAGTATTTAACTGCACAGCAAAAAATACTAATTGCGCAGCATAAAAAGCTAATTGATCAGAAACTCATGGCCACCAAACTTTAAAGAGATCAAACTAAGTCGACGGAGCCCCGCTTCGCGGGGCTTCTATTTTTGGGTGGGTTTAAAAAAGGAACCTAACATAACCTAACACTTCCGAGACGGAATGCAGTGATTTGAGGCGTATAGATGCTCGTTATGCTGTGCAATATTTGCTGACCAATTAGTATTTTTGCTGATCATTATATTTAAACCCGTTTTATTTATCTTGAACCGAATGGAACGATAGTCGTGTAACCTTGCCATCTGTTTTCGATAAGTGTTAAGATATCGGACCGAATAGTTGTCGTTTGATCATAATCTTACATACCCGCTATAAACCCGACAGAGTAGTTGTATTAGACACACATTTGCCACCCAGGTTCTAGGTGCCATCTAATAGGGCGCGCCTATTGCCAACTGTATATCCAAATTTTAAATATCAATTACTCCTTTATTTTGTATCCAATTTTGACACTGTTTGCACAAAAATATTTTTTTGATTGATATGCTCTTGTGTATAAAATCCTTACTAATATCTATTATAAATTCGAAAGTAACTCTGTCTGTCTATCTGTCTGTCTGTCTGTCTGTCTGTTACCTTTTCACGGCTAAACCACTCAACCGATTTAGATGAAATTTGGCACAGATATAGTTTAAAACCTGAGGAGGGACATAGGCTACTTTTTATTGATGTAGGTAACACGCGGGCGGAGCCGCGCGCAAAAGCTAGTAATACATAAAATCAGACATAGGTCATACCCTATTGCAGTAGTTGTCTAACGGCTACCCGTCCCTACTAGCCAACATTATAATATTTTCTATATAAAGTATATAAAAATATGCTAAGCTGGATTGTTGAAGTGGTGCATGTAGCTCGTACTGGTATTTGAATATCATAAAGGAAAATATAAATTCTATCTATCGAAAATATATTTACAAAATTCAAGTGATACAGAAAAATCATGCGTGCTGCTTTTATAATATTATGTTACTAGTTATTTAGGCTGAAAATCATCTTGTTTAACAGTACAATATTAGGACATTGGGTGGAAAACAGACCAACAATCTTTTGATCGCAAGGCTAATGCCTTATCCATTGGCCTATAGCCCTTAATTATTATATTTTTATAATAAAACTAGCTGTTACCTGCGACTTCGTCCGCATAGATTTTAACTAAAAAGTGTTTGTCTCCTCGGAATCCTATTTTTTTTTAAATCAAAGTAGCCTAAGTTACTCCTTATAACATCAGCTATCTGCCAGTGAAAGTCCCGTCAAAATCGGTTCAGCCGTTTCGGAGATTAGCCGGAACAAACAGACAGACAGACAAAAATTTATAAAATAGATGCTTTAGTATAGGTACCTTATATATACTTTCATATGTATTAGATAAAAAGCTGTTATTTTGACATTACAAACAGACACTTCAATTTTATTTATTTGTATAGATTAAATGCTATAACTCGAAACCTTCTATACCAATTTTGTATAAAGCTACCATATTATGCGCTTGTAGTTAAGACTATAGACATACTGTTTATTGAATTATGATAGGATTTTTCTAGATCACGCATATAACTTGAAACGGATTTGGATGGTACATCTTTGCACACACATAGAGCATCGTCTTAGCTTATAGGATTAATTTTATCCCGGTTCCGACACCTAGGCGAAACTGTGGGCAGACCGCAGAAGCTATTTATTGATAAAATCTAGAGTCAATTTGCGGCAAGTCGGTATGCCTCGCCTTTTCCAATTTAAAACGCTCAGAATGAATGCAGTAATAGCAGACATTTTATTTAGCTCTCTGGTAACACATTTTAATAATGGTTTATATCTACATAACTAAACCTAAATAGCAGTAAATAAAAACTTAAAAAGCTCAAATAAAAGTGTTATGATGATCTGACTGACAATTAAAATTATTGGTTCCATATTACATAGCGAAAAGTAGTAGAGCCTCGCTGATTTCAGCATGAATGGACCGGCTCGACGGGGGAAGGACTACCTCTCACAGAATATCGACGTGAAATAGCAGTATTCCTACTGTTGTATTTCGTTCGGTGAGTGAGAGTGCCGGAGGCTCAATCACCCCCTTTCCTGGGGGAAAAGGGGTGATTCGGCACTATACGGGCCACTAAGTTCTCCGCTTCATCTCCTTCCCACTTCCTTTCCTAAAGAGTCGGCAACGCGCAAGTGATGCCTCTGGTGTTGCAGGCGTCCATAGACTACGGTGACCACTTACCATCAGGTGGGCTGTATGCTAGTTTGCTACCTTAGTAGTATAAAAAAACAAGTGGTAAAAGGATAGGATGGCCCTTGTGTTAAATGCCAAACATAAATGTCATAGTTTTTCTTTTCTTTTGTAATGTAATAATTTCTATACAAGTAATAACTTCTATGTCACTGGGGATTTTGCAAACATTAACAACTGACACAAAAACCAGACCCAAAACAGCTATTTGCCCCATTTATAGGTGCACGTAAGTAGTCACTACATCACTACGTAATGACTACTTAAATCATTCCGCAATCTGTACACTTAAATTTCTCTATATTTACAGCAAAAGCTCAACATTTTCACGACGATTAAATTTCGATAACCGAAAATACTCAAAATTCTCACAAACATAAACATGTGATATTTGAAAATAAACACCCTCAAATACAACACACAAAAACCAGATGTTTCTTCATAAAAAATAAAACATACCAGCTTTAAAAAGCGTACACGAATACGACAATAACGATAGCAAACGAAAATATCACAGGAATAGGTATACCGGCATAGCTCTGACTACCTCAAGAACATCGGCGTTCGTACATGTATTATTCTCTTTTTGATTCCGTGATGAATTGAAAGAAAAGACTTTTCTTTATCATTTTTGTAACGTTCCATACGTTCCTTTACATTGTTTTTTTTTTGGTATATGGATATTGTTGTGTGTTTGTATGGAGTTATTATATTATTACAAGCAGAGTACAACCCGAATTGATTGTCAAATTCTAAATTAACGCGAGCGAAGCCGCGGGCAAAAGCTAGTATATAAATAAATTATACGCTTACTGAAACGACACGTTTGAGTGCAACGTTTATTAAGCCATACATATGAAGGCACAATTATATTGAATTTGTATGTATGCAAGCACATCAATAGAGTAATGTAGGTTTCGTTCCGTAAATTACTCATAGCCCGTCAACTATACCAACAATATAAACCCATTACGGAGTAGATTAAACCCGGCTGTTAAAGTTAATCATACTTCATTATAGGCTGAACTAACTTTACTATGTTGTGTGTGGTGCTTTAGTTGCATTTATTGATTTACTACTAAAGTATGAAGACAGATGTTTTTTACTAAAATATTTGCTAGCAATTTGGGTTATAAATTATCTACTAGTGTTTTTGTACTTAAATTTTGCCAGTGGCTTCGCTCATGTAAATTTAGTAAATTTTCTATCCGTCGGGAACAGAACTTTTTCTGGATAAATGTACCCTATGTCGTTTTTTCGGGTTAGTCCAATTCGCTACCCCCAGCATTGCCTCCTCCGGTGGCGAATGGGTTTTTTTTTGGAAAATGTCCCATTCGCCATCGGAGGGGGCAATGGTGTTTTTTCAACCCCTGACAACGCGTATGCAATATTTCAGATTCGTATTTATACTATTAGTTAGGATATAGAGAAGCTATATAGTTCTAGCTCAGCTATAAAAGCTTGATTTGTAGTGAGTTCATGTCGGTAGTGTAATGGCTAGGTCTCAAATCTACGATCTACCTATAGATTGCTAATCCAACGCTTTATCCATTGGGCTACGGCTGATTGACGCTCGTCAATCTTTGCCAGATATTCATCAGTTTCCAATACACCCAACCAGTTAAGATTAGAGTAAAAGAAGCAAGTAGTCAACTGGTATTTTCTTTCATAAACAAATTTAAAGACTTGAAAATGATGATGATGCGCCAGTTTCTCTGACTTGGCACAAAATGGAAACAAATGGCGTACTTTTTAATGTCGGGGGCCAAGATCCACTTGGATCACTAAGTCTGCGAGGCATGTAAAAAATCAAAGATAATATTATTACTTAACTGACCTTGTTTAAATGTCTAAAATAAAAAGTTAACAAAAAATAATTTAATTTTGTGTTTATTTGCCTCAATAATTAACGTGTGTTTACTGTTGAAAATATACAAAAGCTTTAATAAAAGCAAAACCTAGACACTACATGAGGTTTTATTTAGAACAATACTTAGTTAATGTTGTACAAAACATTGTACAAACTAAACAACAGATTTTAAATTAATTTGTTTAGTAAACTTAGTGAGAAATAAAATAAAATTAAGCTATATTTACAAGTTGAATGTTAATTTATTTTGACAGTGCTGCCAGTATGCAAAATTTAACATTATAAGAGTAATGTGTTTTCCTATTTTTGTTTTTGAACCTGTCTCTACTTGGAATGCCAGATATAATTGAAAATCTTTTGCTTCTGGCTGCCGGTGTACCGCTGCAACTCAATAGGTTAAAAACTACCACTAATATATCCTATGTTGGGGAGGACTTTACAAATATTCAAACAACAAATATAAAGAAGACCTAAATTTGAAACTACTGTTTGTAGATCCCATATATTTTTGCCACGTGTAGGGATCGAACCCACGACGCTCGACCCAGCGGCAGTGACGAGGTGACTACTTAAACTATTATGACATTCGTGCAGTCACTGAAACTATAATGGTTCGGTTGGAAAGTATATTCCTTCCTCCGAAGATCGCAGTAAAACAACAAGTATAAGGCATGCGTTTACTGTTGATAAGGGTTATCAGGCTCCTTGTGAAATAGTCGACCAGCTACAGCAGACTATTGCATAGTAAGGCCATCACTCACACGTTAATAATGCTAGGGACGAGGCATTAAAATAGTGTTGAAGCCATAAGAATTGGAAAGAAAGGTATGGCAGCTTACGGAACATTTACATACCGAGCAAAATGCAGTAACAGAAATGAAATTTTTTGTCGGATTTCTATGAAGCAGAATTCTCATTTTTTCCACATAATGAATTCGTCAGAAGCAAATATCTGGCAAATAATAACCACAGAATGAAACCATTTGATATTTGCTGGCCAAATATCAACAAGAACTAATTAGTGCAGACAAAAACGTAGCTAACCTCGTTAATAACAAACTTAATCAGAATAGGAGGCAATTGCCAATGTTTTGGCAAACCCTTTTCCTCGTTTCCGCTGAAATTATTTGACAAATTGAACCTATCTGACGTTAACGAGCTGAATTTTTTAATAAAAGCATTTTTCCCGTCAGACTTAGATATTTGGTCGAAAGTTAATTAAAAAGTTACGCCTTCCCGGAATTGGAGTTTAATTGTGTTGCTGATTTGAAATCGGTACGCAATTACTTAGTTAAATCCTGTGGGACTTCTAATTCAGGAGTAAATATCAAATTACTATAATTATAATCAACAATCTCACTGCGTGATTTGGTTTAAGATGAACGCCTATTTAGTAAGAACAGCATGCATTGGATTTATCGAATACAATTATTTTAGTAAAATTTTATTGTCTTTCAATATAATATAGCAGATATCTTAGTATGATGGTGGTGATCACTAACCGCACCGGACTGTTCTTGCGTATACCTGTTAAAAAAAATTCAGTTTGTGTAACCATAGCTGAAGGCTTGCTTTAGTTAATTGAGGGTCTAACATAATTATGTCCATTAAATATAAATACATTCCTGTCTACCCTTTAGGCTGTAAGATACATTAGCTTTCTAATGGCTTTTAATGGACCTTCTCAGGGATAGAAACTTCAAAGACACCATTGAAAATATTCTTCATGATGTTTTCTTTTGCCGTAAAAGTAAGCGATAATAAGAGTTCACTCGAATTACCACAAAGTTTGTAACTCGAGATTACGTGAAGTTTTTAGATCAACTGGTAGTAAATGGTTTCCAGTTTAATATGTAATTTTTCAACTGAAAAATTATCAATAACTTACCACCAGTATTATTTATTTATTTATTTGATCTGGCTTGATCTATATCGTGTAATTGACTTTCTAACGTACAAAATCTGCTTAATTGGTAAAATGGATTGTCCTGAAGGTGTTTCTTACAATGTGCATTTAGTATTACATTCATTACCACTACTGATGTGTTCAACGCGAATGATTTATGCTAGTGTGTGTTCACCTTAAACATCATCCGAATAAACTTTCAAGATGTCATTAAAACTCAATTTACAACATGACCGATTTGTACACAATAGGCTAGCATGAAGCCACTTTATTAAAAACACAGAAACACATTCCAAATGAAAAATACAAATGATCTATTCGCTTTTTCGGCACTAAATCTCTTATACCATCTGAATTTGACGCAAGCAAACTGAAATAGTGCTGGCGATACTATTACCGTGCATGCATGAAGCCTTTACAGACATTTTAAGTAAAATAAACATCTTTTAACGCGTACCACTTGCCATTAGAATGTTCTGTACCTCAGCAGTTACAGACACAAACATTTGCAGCAAACATTTGCCGGCTACACAAACTATTTGTTTCGTGCTGGTAGTATTTTACACACGACATCGGAGAAAATATTAGGTGTTCCAGTGTTTAGTTTAGACTTCCTGGGTTTATAGTGTGTCGTATATCTAAAGATAAAAGCGGGAATCTTTATACAATCAATTTGTTGTCCGTCTATGGATTTGTCGTTCCTTTAAAACCAAGCTGACTTTACGGCAATTGCTAAGGGAAACGTGAACAATCATTTTTGCACTCAATGTTAAATTTAGTATCGTGTGTACATCTTGTGTTTAGCTACATAAAATGATTAGCTTTTATATACAGGTTTGTTTATTTGTATAAACTGACCGATCATAAACACATGATACAACATGTAGAACCTTCTAGAAAGATGGGTAAACACTAAGAAATGAAAAGTGAGAAAAGGAACACAAATTTATAAAATAACTTTTCGAAAGGTACTGATTAATACTTACGTTTAGCATTTTTATTTCAAAAGGGGACTCGATTTGTCGATATGGTGCAGATTTGTTGCAGAGGTATTTAGTCTAGCTTGTTTTTAAAACAATAAGCCTGATTTGGCAAAAGTTTCGATGTACATAATTATGTATGTACATACTCGTATATGGATTCTTCAGTATTGACGCAGAAAGAACCAGATTGTGTTTATTCACAATTTTGTTGTAAAATTTTGAGTTTCAAAAAAGCGTTGAACTATTTCATGAGAATAATTTCATTAGACTTCTCAAAATCTTTAGCAAAACAGGCAAAGCACATTTATTTTTTATTTTAAGACAGACTCTGAGGATATGTTTGTACTACATAATTATAATAATTATTATCCGAGTTACTATTTGGTATTGCCGACCAATAAATGACATATCCAGAAAAATATAAATATCGTTTTTGAGTTTACTAAGGGTGTAATGTATTATTTTAATTCATTAAAATATATCCACATAATACACATTGTTTAACCCTTAGCCACCTGACGTCCTTTTCAGTTACATTACCACCTGACGTCGGTACTGGAGACTGCTTGCGTATTTTCCATGTTTAATAACTATTATTTAAAATATTACTATAAATAAAAGTCAAATCTGTATTTTCATTACATTTTTATTCACGAGACTTTTTTAAAGTATTCAAAATTATGCATTTACATACAAAAACTAACACTTACAAAATTAAACATCGCCAGGGCAAAAAAAAATAGGAACTTCAAAAATTTGAAATTTGGGTTAAGAATTTCACCAAAATTAAATAGTTTTTACTGATTTACTACAAGTTCAATATAGAATCTATGATATAAAACAGTCATTGGCACAATTGAGGTACAATTTTTAAAAAATCACAACCCATGTATTCTACAAATTATGGCGACATTCAATGCAAATAGGGTTTTTACATAAGAAACACATATAAGCAGCTGGAACATCATCGTCCGAAGAGGAATCTTCCATCGGTGGCATAGTGGTGTTTTCATTTTCAGTGACTTGACATTCAGGCCCGTCACCTTCTTCTGAATCGCACTGACACCCGCCTTCAATAATGTGATCCACTGCGACGTCTTCTACGTCACTGCAATCTTCATTCGGAGGTTCTGGTACACTCGGATTATCCAAATCTAAATCAACTTCCTCTAGCCATCGTAGTACATTTGATTCAGACATTTTAAACTACTAAAACAAAAAATATACTATTTAACAAAACTAACATAACTACCTGACGTCGGTCTCACGGACCGCACGCGAAATATAATTACCTATAAAGTGTAGATGCACGCACGTTTGCAGTTGCCGAGCGCAGGGCGCATACTAGCGGGGTAGAGGGGAAAGTACATGGAGACACAAGTGCGTCACGTGCATAGCAACGGAAAAAAAATAAAAACTAAATCGCTGGAGTCTCGGAGACCGACGTCAGGTGGTTAAGGGTTAATACACCATTTATTTTGACATATACGTACAGGATAAGAGTAACCATAGCCTATATCGATCCTTCGAGAATGAGATGCAGTAAAAGCCAAAATAATACTTGCCAGGAAAGCCAAACAGAATTTTCGTTTGTTTGTGTTTTCGTTTTGCTGCACATATTTTTCAGATCTTTATGTTTTATAATTATTATGAAATTATATTTTTGTGGCGAGTTAAAGTATTATTCACACAATTATTTTGAAAATATTTTTTTTATGCTGCGGTATTTTCTGGGTAGTACACCCATATTCTTTTGCGAATATCATCAATTTGAATACACAGGTCAATGCAGCTCGAAAAACTGAATAAGGTTACATCAATAACAAATTTTCGCTAATATTAGGCTTTTACAGCATTACATCCTTGAAAGGTCAATATATTATGTGGCAATGGATCCAGCTCGTATACGCTGTATAACGGCACAGCACTAAATTCCAGCTGCTCTCGGCTTATAGTCTAACAACAATGTAAAAGTCAAATCCTAACTAGTCCTAACAAATATTATAAATGCGAATGTGAGTTTGTTTGTTATGCTTTCACGCCTTAACTACTCGACAGATAATCGGGAAATTTCGCATACACGTTGTCAGGGGAACAGAAAAGGACATGGGATACCTTTTATAAATAAAACAAGTACTGTTAGTAACCTAACATTTACGCGAGCGAAGTCGCGAGCAAAATCTAGTCTACAATTATTCAGTACCAGAACATGAAGGATGAAAACTTCGTACGCACTCGAAAGTATTGCATTCTGAGTGCATACTTGCACTCTGCACATAATAGTAGCACAGCTGCATTTCCACCCGAGTTTACTCAGCAGTTAGCATAACATACATAGTAAATTCCCTCGACTCGGCACACCTGACAGAAAATTTCCTTTTACAGTCGCATCACACTCCTTGCGCATCTTCCGAGGCAATTGCATTAAAACTTGCAGAGGGGGAACATTTTCAAATACAAAGAAAATGTTCCCCCTTTTACTTCCGAGAACGGTAAACATCACTGTGGGTCTGAACTCGAAAGCGGATTACTAACGTCCGTAAATAGTCCTAGGGGATTAACAACACTAGGCGAAAGTTGACCACGCTACTGTAGAAAGTACCTCTAAACATGTTTCGTTTGAAAATGATTTTACTATTTCGTTTTGAAACTTTCCACACGCACGTTGTTGGTTTAAACTATGTTTTTGACGGGATCAGCGTTTGCTGTGCATTTACAATTTATAAGCGTATATTAAGTTTTATAAAATGACGTGAGTATTTTTAATATCAGTAAGTACATTTTATTGTAGGTATACTATAGGTTCCAATAATTATACTGTACTAGATTTTGGCCGCGACAGCAGCGATAGCTCAGTGGGGAGACCAACCGCACCTCTGACTTTCGGAAGTTATATGACTTTTCGAAATTATGTGCGTATTGATTAACAATTATTGCCTGCTCCGTGCCTCGGAGAGCACCTTAAGCCGTCGGTCCCAGCTGCCATGAACATCTATGGCAGTCGTTATTGGGAAATCAGTTCCCTCTAATATCCTGACACTGGTATAGCCTTAGGGTATCGTTAGCCTTCGGGTTGCGGAGGTCAGATGGCAGTCGCTCCGTGTAAAAACTGATATCCAGTCAAATCCGGTTAGACTAGAAAGCCGACCCCAAGTGACTTGGGAATAATAAAGGCTAGGGAGAAGAAGATTAGAATTGTAGGTTACATTAGATTAGCAGCAGAACTTTTTCTCGATGAAAGGTACCGTTGTTTTCTATTCCCCTAACAACGTGTAAGCGAAATTTCATGATGACCGGTCGAGTAGTTAAGGCGTGAAAGCGTAACAAACAAACTCACATTTGCATTTATAATATTAGTTAGGATTACACCTCAGCCTAACTCTCCGAGAATATACGTTTGATACTATGTATGTATGTAAAACAAGGTGCTAAAATTTCACGACACCTATCCGATACAAGCTGCCGATGCTTAAAAACGTACTTTAGTATTCAGCACTTGTGCTGTTTTATAGGTGGCTATAATATTAAAATACTAGTTTAATGCAGTGGTCCGACCGCCGGCGAGAAGACGACTAACTATCGGCGATTTTCTCTCTCAAGAAACGCACAATTAATATACATTCCGTGTAAACGAAAGAGATGCATATATTAAAAGTTGCTCTCTGGCTGTTTACACTGCCGGCGACGACTCGCTTTACTAGTTTTGTCGCTGAGCGACAAGACCTTTCAAAAATAAACTCGCTCAGCGATACTCGTTCAGCGATGCTCGCTCGTCGCGCGCGCAGGTTTGCACAGGAATGAGCGACCGCGGGCGAGTGGTGCGAGTAATCGCTCGTCGCACTTGCACACTCGCTTATAGCCCGGCGACAAAACTATCGAAACTACACACTCGCTGCCCGCTGATCGTCAACTCGATTATAGTTTCTAGTTCTACTCATTTCTCGTTCATCGTCGGCGGTCGGACCACTCCCTAAGTCCATTCAAAATTCATGAGAATGTTATATTCCTTGTTCGTCATATCAACTTTGACATCTAGGTATTTTCTACTAACTGACTTGTGGTGGGTAACCACGTGAGACCTTAGACCTATTGAGTCTCCTGATGAACGGTCGAGTAGTAAAGGCTTAACAAACAAACTCATATTCGCATTTAAGGCCTAGTTATTCAAACCTGAGCAGTATTCGCTGCCGCTGTGGGTAGAGGTATATACCGCGCGGGTTTCGCTCAGGTATTTAGTATCAAGTTTCGCGACTAGAGCGACCTGAGCGGTATTCGCTGCCGCGGTGGGTGGAAGTGCCTGCCGCGCGGGTTTCGCTCAGGTATTTAGTATCAAGTTTCGCGACTAGAGCGACCTGAGCGGTATTCGCTGCCGCTGTGGGTATCAGTGCCTGCCGCGCGGGTTTCGCTCAGGTATTTAGTATCAACTCTACCCACAAGGATAGCGAAATCCGCTTTGGTGTGAACAGTAATATTACCGCATACCCACTCGGTTTTCTCTACCGCAGACGGTAGCGAATACCGCTAAGGTTTGAACAGACTTTTATGATATTAGTTAGGATCAATACTATATAATGTATATTCACTATATATTATTATTTTATGACATGAATTAGTAACCAAGCTAAAGGAGCATAAGGCCGACTATAGCAGTCAAAATATCATAGCTATTGAAGATAACAAGCCTTAGAGCGACGACCGCTCTCTTTTACGTGAGATCAAAAATCTGGGTATAAATACACCACTTCCTATTCCCCCGATAATTTAACAAGCATAATTCTATTTATGTTGAAACAATTTAGTACTTTTATTTTAAAGAAACGTAACTATTATTATTAATGCGAAAGTAAGTTTGTTACGCTTTCACGCTTTAATTACTCGACCGATCATCATGAAATTTCACATATACATTATCAGGTGTACTGGAAAGGCCATACGTTACCTTTTTTTGTTGCTTTCATCGGTGACAGACGAGCCAGCGGCCCACCTGATAGTAAGCGAGAACCGTGGCTCATACACATGACTGTGTTTTCTTAGCATTAGAGAAGCAATGACAAAAAAACACAACCAAGTCGCTGCCTACCGGTAGGAAAAGAAAAATGGAGCAGGATGGGGTTTGGGAAGGGAAGGGTGATTGGGCCTCCGGCGCTCTCACTCGCCAAACGAAACATAACAGATACTGTTATTTTTCGTCGATCTTCTGTGAGAGGGTGGTACTTCCCCGGTCGAGCCGGCCCATTCATGCTGTAACCAGCGTGGCTCTACCACTACAATGTCATCTCACTACCTTTCATCCAGATTAAAAAAAAATAGAGCAAGTAAAGCCGCGCAAAAAGCTAGTTCATTATAATTGTTTGGAGCCTTGCCCCCTTACGCTTTAAAAGTATACTTTTATGTCTTTGTCACGCAAACATGAATAAGTAATAAGGAAAATGTATATTTCAAAGAAATGTGCGAGCACCTGATTTGCTTGTGCAACTATTTGAGAATATTTTGGAGTGCATTGTGCGAGCGGATAGGTGTCGTAAGACCGACTGTCGTGTGAATTTATAGCATTGTGTTATGAATTCACACCGACCCTGTCAGAAACACTTGGTAGTGAATAAAGTACACCTACTTTAGCTATTATAATTGGTAGGAGGAATACGAATACCATCTTTATCTTATTTACAAGCTTACTTATCATAAAATCAAAAAATACTTTTTAGTTTATAAAGTACTAGTTTTCACCCGCGGCTTCGCTCGCGTAAATGTAGGTTAGGTTAGGTTAGAAAAAAAAAGAAAAGGTTTGCAACAGTTATTTTTTCTGGATGAAAGGTACCATATGTCCTATTCTGTACCCCTGACAACGGATATGCAAAATTTCAAGTTGATCGGTTGAGTAGCTAAGACGTGAAAGCGTTACAAACAAACAAACTCATTTTCGCATTTATAATATTAGTTAGGACTAGCTTTTGCCTGTGGCTTCGCTCGCGTTAATTTAGAATTTGACAATCAATTCGGGTTGTACTCTACTTGTAATAATATAATTCAATCATGATTCGAAAGTCACGTGGCGCCATCTACTATCATAAGAACGTTATTATTGTTTTCCTTAGGAACAGTAATTTTTTTTGGGATGGAAGGTAGCCTATGTCCGTTTCTGTACACCTGTCAACGTATTTGAAAAATATAATATTAGTTAGGATAGGATTTGATCATAATATTATTATTTAAACAATAAAAAATGCATCTTCACGTAAACGTAAGACAGTATTACTAAATATTAAGTCATACTTTCAACAGCGTGGACACTTTTATTCAAAGTTTTTGGCAATCACAACACACACTTACTAAGAATACATTTTCTCCAAAAAAACACATGTACAGCGCCTAAATTCCAAAATGAAATCGGCAGTTCGCGAAGCAGTTGTGTGATGCGAAATTTGTGACTAAATATTAAAAAAGTCCAGGCTGGCACGAAGCCAAACGTCGGCGTTTCCGCGTGTTGCAATACTTACTATTTGCACCAAAAACCGACCAAGTTAAAATATGATTTATTTTCATACTGATTACAATAGTATTTCAACTATTTTTATCTACACCGTAATGCTGTTGTTAAAAGTATCTATATAAAATTGCAAAATATTATAATTTTCTCCGAAAAGAGCAATTTTATTTCTGTTTCAAACTAAAAGCATATTTTATTTTATCAGCATTGTGGATGGACTTTAAATATGTTTTTGATATAAGTTGGCAAATATAATACACAGTTGGTTAATGGTCTCTTGCAACACAAGAGATAAGCTTACTTGAAAAAGGGAGTTAAAGATGGGATGAAGTGCAAGGAACATGAGGGTTAGAAATGTGAGCCCCCAGTACTTTTACTTAGCAATTATTACCCAAACGTTGACGAAATTTCTTCATAACTGTGGAAAACGGATGCGGTAGTTCTTGCGTGATGCGTGTAAAAACCATACAGACCGATAAAAAAATTAAAAGTAACTGTTTTGGCTTCTATATAGTTTTTATAAAGATGTTTCTTTTTTTTATAGACAATGCATAAAATTATCTCCTATGTACAAACATCGACCGGTTATAATGTTATTATACGTAGGTATATACCTAAGATCTAAAAACATAATAATATAGCGTAATGTGGTTATTCTTTACGCTCTTCGGGGTTAAACAAGCATCAGTCTATGTCTTTTTAATAAAAGCCTATCTTTCACTTAAACATTTTATACATAGAACTCGAAAGTAAGTTCCAGTAATTCATAGCACGATTTAATTAAATCTCATAGTACTCTCTGTCAGAATACACACAAATCAACAGAGAATCAAACAAACTTACAAATTTCCGACACTAAATTACTTGAGGGAAATTCGTTCCGTACGAAAAATCACCTCGAATTTCTGAGTGAATATAAATTGTGGGTAATTCGTATTACTGTTCTTGTTTCGTGAAATCGTAAAATCTTTGATATTGTTGACGAATAAGCCTACCGAATTTCAGTAATCAAGACAATTTCAGGAAGTGCCAAGCTTGGCGTCAAGGTAAAGAAAACCTCTTTGTAATATAATATTGTTAGGTATGGTTTTGTAACAACGTAATCTTGCGATAGTTTAATGAAATCCACGCTCAGGTTTTGTGGTTTAACGAAATAAAGTGTTCTATTTTTCGGATATTTTGAAGGCCCTATAAGATTACTCGTGCGTCGATCATATTGTTTACCACAGATGGTATCTTCGACAAGTATATACGAAGACAAGTACATATACGAAAAATTACTTACATAAAGACTAGTTTTTACTTGCGGATTCGCTCGGGAACTGGACGTTGTTTTTGCATGAAAGGTACTCTGTCCTTTGTTTTACCCTTGACAATGACGTGTAAGAGAAATTTCATGATGATCAGTAGAGGAGTCAAGGCGTATAAGCGTAACAAACTCACATTCGAATTAATAGTATTAGTTAGGATATACAGGTTGTCCGGTAATTAATGGATAACCTTGAAATGTCTTATAGTAGAACTGATGGTCGTTCAGAAAAAAATATGAAAAAAGATCTGTCCTAACTATCTGAGATATATATTTTTTTTATTACCATGTTTAACTTTCTTATACAATACAATTGAAATAAATGAATTCCATCGGTTTTTTGTTGTTTTATTATTAAACATGAATTATGCTAATAGATAAACAGAGAAAAGTATGACTAGCTATTGCACTTTTTTTTTCTGTGCGGCCATCAGTTCTACTATAAGACATTTTAAGGTTATCCATTAATTACCGGACAGCCTATATAATATAATTATAGGTATTTTAACAATCTTGATGTGTATAAATATCTCGTTAATTTATACAAAAGTTTACACACGGTTGTTTTATGATTGATTTGTTTTATGATTGATGAGTTACGCGTAACGAACGTTAATCAATCTCTCTCAATTTTTAATCATAAGTGGTGTTAAAAGTTATCGTCTGTAAAAAACTTTGTGTAAGACATGTTATCAGTGTAGTGACTTACGTAATTATGCAGTTTAAATTGTGATTCGACTGTGTGAACTGAAATTATTGACAAAAAGCTGTGAAAAAAATCATTTAGGTTATACATTTAAAAAATACTGTTTTCTGTTTGTGTCCCTGACCTAGGGCAACCCGCGGAGCGCTCGATACTCCCCGCACTACACCTGTCACCGCCCGCTGACTCCTGCGTAGCTCGGACAATTGTAGTCAATAATTTCGCTACGATAAGTCATGAGCTCGTGGCGTTGCGCCTAACGGTTCTGCTTTAACCACTGAAGCTGTCGGTTCAAACCCTGTCAACTCGTACACTTTTTGTAAGATTTCTTGCGTTATTATAATTAAATTATTATAACTAAAAGTTGACCAACGACTCCAACTAAATCTATACAATGGAACATGACCAGCAAATAGATAATATCACATATAGAAAACCACAACGAACTAGTTCACTTTGTGACGTATCTTCGAACGGATCAATGTTCGATACGACAATGTTAAGCCTGCCAAATACTTCTACAAATGACTTAGAAAATAATAAAGAATTGTATGATAAAATTAAACAATTACAGGAAGAACTATTAAGTGCAAACCTAGAAATAGACAATTTAAATTTAGAAAATACTAATTTAAAGCATGAACTAGAAAAATGTAAACATGTTATAAAGATTTATAAAGAAGTAGGAACGTCTGAGAGTACTCTGACACCAAAATCGGGAAGAAAAAAACGACATTTGAAAACCCCGAACACTAAAAATACATCTCAAATACAAGCTGTTAAATATAAACACCACCAGCCAATACAAAATACGGACTGTCCAACTAACTGCTCAACTCCACAAGTACAAAAATCAAAACTACATAAATCTAATAATAATAAAGATAATAATACTAGTCCAAAGCCGCCCTCGAACTGTGTGGTAAAACCCAAATTATGTGTACTGAGCAGCAATAAAAATAACAAGGTGCTAGCCGCGGCTGAATGTACCTTTAACGATAAGTACGATATCTGCCACTACCTGAAGCCTCATGCAAATACACATGCGCTAATTAGCGGACTGGACATGAAGTTAAAGAACTACACTATGAACGACTTCTGTGTAGTATTCCTTGGAGAAGAAGACTTCAAGAGGACTAGCAACTATTATGACATTATATTTCATCTACGAAATGCAATACAAACTATACAGCATACTAATATTATTATATGTCTGCCAACTTATAAGTATCCCTTTGACACTAGCTTGGTCAACTGTCGAGTGGAAACATTTAACAATCTTCTCTACCTGGATGTATTGACACATAGACATGCATTTCTTTTGGACAGTAACTTTAATTTACAATATGACTACACCATGTTTAAAACACAGACAGGCTCTATAAATAATAATCGACTTCGAACTATCTTTAAGGATTTATTGGACTTAATTTCTGACATCACACAAAACATTGACGTAGAGAATAACCAGAACGATAATCAAGAGAATAATGACCCAAACCACAACTTTTTTCTTGACTAATTATATACATATTATGCACCAGAATATTGCAGGATTACTAGCAAAGTCTAACGCACTTACAGTCTGCCTAGAAGAGTTAACAGAGAAGAATATACGCGTAGATATTTTATTAATTACAGAACACTTCATGATGGAAGGCTATGAAAAACTTCTTAACATACAGAACTACTGTTTGGCAGCCTACTTCTGTCGGAAAGAAAGCAAGCGAGGTGGAGCTTGTATCTTAATTAGAAACGGCCATCAATGGAGAGAACTTCCTAAAATATCAAAACTATCCACAACAGGCATTTTTGAATGCTGCGCCATCGAACTCACGAAATATAAAATCGTTTTTTTTTGTATATATAGAGTACCAAATCCTAAAAACTTTCACGAATGTATGGATAAATTAGAAATGATATTACGTATATTAGTACAAAAATCTTATAAGAATATAGTGTTGGCAGGTGACTTTAATATTGACGTTTTAAAGAGAAATAATCATAGTATCGAATTTGAAAATGTATTGTTAAATTATAACTTGAATCTTGCACTTTTTCAACCAACTCGCCATAAGACATGCATTGATAATTTTGCGCATAACTTTAGCAAGTCGTGTAAGGCGTTTGTGTTAGAATTAGCGCTATCAGACCACACGGCGCAGATACTTAAATGTCCTATCAATATAATTAATACAATTAACCAATGGCGAACACTTAAACGGGACTATAATAACGAATATATTAATAAATTTAAATCATATTTAAGTAGCATGACATTTTCAGAGGTTTTCGAAGCTAATGGAACAAATTTAGCATATAACGCATTTATAGACATATTTTCATTTTTATACAAGCAGTGTTTTCCCGAAACTCTTATTTCTGTCAATCTATTTAAAAGGCAGAAATGGATATCGCGTGGTATAAAGAGTTGCAGCGTAAAGAAACGCCAATTGTTGTGGCAGGCACGATTAAAACCAACTCAACAAAATAAGGACCGGTTTAAAACTTATTCCAGGCTATATAAAAAAATTATACGGTTAACTCAACGCGCACAAAACAATCACAAAATAAAATCGTCTAAAAATAAGTCAAAAGCTACTTGGCATATAATAAACCAAAATAAAATGAACATACCGAAGAATTACATTAATAAAATTCAAGAAAATGATACAACTATTGTAAATCCTAGACATATTGCAAATTTATTTAACGACTATTTTATTGACAAGATTGAACCGAGACATAATCCCCAGATAAAAGTTACAGAACATATTTTAAACAGAAAAAACTCCATGTTTATGGCCCCCTGTTTACCGCAAGACGTACTGAAAATAATTACAGACTTGAATAATACACATAGCACAGGATACGACGGTATACAAACAAAAATAATTAAAGCTGTAGCCAGAGAGATTTGTAAGCCACTAGCCCATATAATTAATTTAAGTATTTGTGAAGGTTGTTTTCCAGAGGCTCTAAAAAAGTCAATAATAAAACCACTACACAAAAAATCTGATAAAGAATCAAAAGAAAATTATAGACCAATTTCTTTAATTTCAATATTTGCCAAAATATTTGAATCATATATTTATAAAGAACTAAATAGGTACATAGAAAAACATAGCATACTTTGTAACGAACAAAAGGGATTTAGAAAACACAAAACCATAAATATGGCAATCTACGATTTTTTATACATAGTTATGAGTAATTTAGATCGAACTAATCCAGTGTGCGCTATTTTTTGTGATATGTCGCAGGCATTCGATTATGTACAGCATGATATACTTCTAGAAAAGCTTGAGAAGTATGGAATTCGCGGCAATATCTTAAAACTCTTACAGTCTTACTTACACGGTAGAAAACAAATCACGGAAATCTGTAGGATAAATGGTGACACAAAACGAGAGGAAATATTCCTATCCGAAGAACGTACTGTCATCTACGGTGTACCGCAAGGAAGCGTACTAGGACCTTCTCTGTTTACGCTTTACATAAATGATTTTCCAAAATCTATTGATCATCCTATGACACTATTTGCAGACGACAGTACGATCACTATACCTTGTCATCATCGAGATTTGTATGAAGAAGATGTAAATAATACCTTAAATAAATCAATTAAATGGCTGGACAACAATAATTTAAAAATTAATATAAATAAAACAGTAATTATACATTTTGGCCAACGTGCATTGACATTTCCAACATTTGACATTAAATATAATAATAATGCGATAGACCCGGTTAATACGACAAAGTTTTTAGGTTTAATAATTGACCGTAATTTAAACTGGAAGGCTCATATTGAGACAGTTTGCAAAAAAATTAGTAGCAGTGCATTCGCCTTATACACGCTGTCGTGGACCCTTAATACAGATGCTCTGCTAACGGCGTATTATGGACTAACTGAATCTATTTTAAGATATGGAGTGATTTTTTGGGGCAATTCGACTGACAAGGATATTGCCTTTAAAGCTCAAAAACGATGCTTAAGGTCAATGTTTAGACTGGACATTAGAGATTCCTGTAAGCCGTATTTTATACGCTACAAAATTCTAACACTACCGTCACTTTATATATTAGAAACAGCTTTATTTGTCAGAACTAATCCAAATTTATTTCCGCGTATGGCAGATATGTTCCCCCGAAATCGACGCAATAAAGATAAACTTTGTCTGCATAAGTCTAAGACTACACTTGTGCGCAAAAGTGTTATTTGCATGGCTCCAGTTATTTATAATAAGTTGCCCAGTAGTTGGAAAGATTTAAGAACTGACGCATTTAAGCAAAAATTAAAATCATTTCTTGTTGAAAAGGCCTATTATAATGTCAACGACTTTTTAAATGATACATTTGATTTGACATAATTGACGAGGTACATTATAATGATCAGTTGACATAATATTAAGATTGAATACGACTATATTTGATTAATTATTTTAATACAATTTTATATTATTATTACCTTGACATTTGTAAACATTACTTTATAGATTGACATTAATGAATATACATTTGGATTGATTTATATTTGCACGCCATTGTACATGGCAAACATGTCGAGAACTTTATCCCACTGTATATCTTGCATGCGATTGTTTATTGTATGTACACATGTGTTTATGCAAATAAATAAATTATTATTATTATTATTATTATTTGCATTGTGAGGTATGAGAGTTAATTGCCGAGTGAGTCGGGCAAAGGTTAAATTTGTAATTATACACTTATTACGTGGGACCTAATGACATAGCTAGTCAAATAGGTATATTACACCTCTTGTGTCCTTATGGTGATATTATATACCCGTAAGCCAAAGGTTCCCAGACGTTTTTCTCATAGACCACTTTCAAAATTTAGCTGGTTCCGGTGGACCCCCTGCAGCTATATTTCTACCATATTCCTTGGCATTCGCATTTATATTGGTAAAGAATCAAACAAGATCATGCAATTAAAAAATTTGATCAAATCTCTACGGGCTGACCTTTTTTCTTGTAATTCTCTACTGAAAAATCAGTTGGTTCGAGACTACTGGTACTGAATATGGAATATGCAAGTTTTTACAAGAAACAGTCGCTGAGCTTCTTAAAATATTTTCTGCCTACATTGATAGGTAAAGTCAAGCCAACATTTTAGTTCTTCACTATCGAAAGCAAATAAATTTTCGTGGATCCCCGCTTACGAATTATGAACCCCCATTTTTTGTCACGCCAACGTAGACCCCCGGCGAGTCTCCCGTGGACCCCTGGGGGTCCACCTAAACCACTTTGGGAACTAAGGCCGTAAGCGTTTAAAAGACCTTTTATATTTTAAAATATATTTTAATTTTTTACTTTTTTATTGTGTATTTTATAACCTAATCTATTGTAATCTTACATATGATATATAAATACAACTAGCAACAGCCATCCTGGGTTTAAACGCAGTATGTAAGTAGCGTCGTAGTTACACTAAGGGACAATTTCTGAGTAAAAACTGTTCGTGTATTTAATGTAATTAAGTGTCGATGTAGTCTAGTAAGCGTCATACATGAATCGTCTTAATGACATTTGACATTTATTTTAGTTTAGGAGAATATGTGTGATATCTATGATATTGAAACTAGACGGTACTCTATTTTGAACAGTTATTATTACGAAATTTGGTTCTGTAGTCATTCCCTAAGCGCTGAGTGTAGTACATGTATAAACTTGACCAAGAATAAAACAAGTATTACCTATTGACTTATATTCAGTTACTGATGTCTAGATGTTTTATGCCCCTTTTATACATTGGCACTTTAGATATTGCTGATGTTAATAAGTTATGTGGCCCCTTTATCAATTCTAAAACAAAAATTGAAAATGCTTTCATATCTTGATTTACATTTATGTAAATAATACCACTTCTAGTTTTTATGTTCCATAAAATATTTATTTTACTTTTCATAAAAATATTGCTATCTGATTTTGCAACCAATATTAGTGCTGTTCATTTTAAAGTTTTCTTTTGAATACCATTTACTTTTACATATAAAATAACGCTCAAAGTTGCAATGCAATACAATGCAGTACAATGTTGCAGTATTAGTGCATACATGTAATTTTTTGTATGAATGAGATTCGAGAACGAATATAATCTGAAAGCAGTTATTTAAAGATTGTATATGAAGTAGATTGTTCAACGAATAAGCTAAGTAAGAAAATCGACTACATACTCTGTCTAGACAAAAATCCTTCTGGAGAGGCTTTCTAAAGGCATTCAGCGTATTGGCACCATATGTTTATTGCCATATTAAATACTCGATGTTCCCGCGGTTTCACCCGCGTATATCGTTACTGCGCCGCCTCCGTAGGTCGTAGCGTGATGTTGTATAGCATTTCACGATAAATAGGCTATCTAACACTAAAATATTTTTTTAATTCGAACCAGTAGTTACTGAGATTAGTGCGTTCAAACAAACAAACAAACTCTTCAGCTTTATAATATTAGTATAGATTAAACAAAGTGCAACTTTCACTTATTTACAATTCCTGGGTAGCAGCCATCTTTACAAACATTCAAACAAAGTACACGAAACAACACACATTCGCAGATCATACAATTGTTGTCTTGTATGGGGATCGAACCCAAAACACTCGCCGCCGGGGCCGAAGACTACTTCAACCATTACGCCATCCGTGCCTTCACACAACACGCGATAACATCACTAAATTAACAAGCCCCATAACATTAATAAACTTTGAAACCCCTTCGCATAATACTGCAAGTTTATACGGCACCATAAGCCAAACTTATCTCCATTCTCAAAGCCAGGAGTTCACCTTCGTCTTAGCGTGTTGATTTATCACTGTTTACATGTTTACTTAAAGCAATAATAACGCACGTCTGGTTGAAAGTTCGAAAGTATTTGCCGAATCATCTAAAAGGATTTAGAATTTTGATGAAGATGAAAAGTTTGAAAGGATCAACGTTCAAGATGTATTACGAATATAAATTGGGTTTATATTTAGACTTTGAAGTATGAGGCTTAGGATGATACATACATGCTTGAATTTTGACTTGAGATATGATGGGTGACATATAAATATTTTAAAAGATTTGAAGAATCTGACTGGCTATTTATCTATATATTAATACATGAAGCAAAAACTTTGTACCACTTTTTACGAAAATTGCGCGGACGGAGGAGTATGAAATTTGGCACAGTTAAAGTTTATATGGAGAAGGAGGAGCGAATCTTAATATTTATATAAAATATGCATTAGAAATAAATTAAATTAATGAAAATACACTACACGCACACAACTTTGCTTTTTAGCAACCATATTCACGGGTAGGAATCGTAAATGTAAGACAATATTTATTTTTTATTAACTTCCACACTAAAATAATGCCTACGCTGCGGGGGACTTAACACAAATATTCAAACAACAGAAACAAAGAATACTCTGACTTGGAACGACTATTAATTTGTAAATCACACAATATTTTGTCCCATGTGGGAATCGAACCCACTATACTCAACACAGTAACAGTGGCGAGACAAGCACTTAAACCCTTATGCCATCCGTGTATATTCCTCTTCATTCATCAATTTTAGTGGATTAAAAGACTAGAGAAGCGGCGCACAACACGATTTCCTACTAAACTTGAAGCATGAGGCTCATGTAAGAAACTTCCCAGTACAGTAGACTCAACAGTCTCAATCAAACAAGCTTGCGGCAGTAAAAGTTTCCATTTAAGTGAATGCAAATCTGTTGAAAACTTACTCTCAAGTGTAAACGAGTAAAGCCGCGGGTAGAAGCTAATGATTGATAAGTTGCTTTGATGATTTGCTTTGTTGCTTTGACACATGCCTATATTCTCGACAAGATATTTAGAGCTGTTCTAAACATTTTTTTTTTATACGACTAAGGTGGCAAACAAGCATACAAATATAAATACACCTGTTTCATGAAATGGTCCCCCATCATAAAATATTTCATTGTCATGAAGTGATTAATTCTATGATCCGGTCAGGACATAATTTTATTACGTATAATAGATAAACAGTTTTGAAAATAAACTACTATATACGGATTTTATTTGACACTTTATTAATTAATAAAGTGTAAAATAAACAACGCGATAAAATCCGTCTATAGTAGTTTAATTTCAATGAATAACATTCGCGTAAACAGAATACAATAAACAGTCTTGTTGGCGCAGCGATAGTAAATGCGATTGATATGTATGACATCTAAGATTTAATTCCCGGATCGAGTAAAGTTTTATTAGATATAATATAATATTCTACCACATACACACATCACCATGTAGCCCAAACTAAGCAGAGCTTGTACTATGGGTACTAGACAATGGATAAACATACATAATATGTATGTAAAATTAGTATATATTATATATATATATATTTTTGTAAATGCATACGTATTATACATAGAAATACCCAGACCAAAACAAACATCCATGTTCATGCACACAAATATTTGACTTGTGCGGGAATCGAACCCGCGACCTCAGGCGTGGCACTGATCACTAGATCATATCGTAAAATTGTTACATTATTCACCGTTAGAGATGCTGATATCCTAATACAAAAACAATTTTTTTAATGCATCGTGGCGGTGGGCCTTGATACTAATAAAAAAAAATTGATTGTCTGTAAAGTCGGTTTACGGACGATAGTTTAACGTGACAACATCATAACGTGCCTTTCGCTCGCTCGTGTAGCGCTCTCGCTCCGATCGTAACGTTACAATGAGCGTAACGGGAAAATGAGCGTAACGGGACAATGAGTGTAACGGGACAATGAGTCATCCTTTTTCGTGCGTGCAGCCGGCGTTCATCGATTTATTAGACGTTGTCACGTCAAAAGCTGATATTATTATCTATATATTAATACGTGAAGCGAAAACTTTGGATCCCATTTTACGAAAACTGGGTGGACGGAGTAGTATGAAATTTCGCACACTTATAGTTTATACAGAGAAGAAGTGACGAATCCTAATATTTTTATAAAATATGTATAATAAATACATTAAATTAATGAAACAACACTACACGCACACAACCATGCATTTGACACACGCAGTCGAAGCGCGTAACTATGTTTACATATATCAATATATAATGACATATCAGCAATATCTGCAAACTTTGGTCGAATTTTGAGCACTAGGCGTCCGCTAGTATAACGAAATACAATAATTTCATGAATATCTTTCTATCTTGCCTATGAGATATCATGAGGATTTAGTACAAAGAAGATGGATCAGCAAAACAAATAACCTTTAATGCGTCGATATTAAGCCTCCAAACGGTTTCTCATCAGTTGCACTTAACCGAACAATTAATTAGTCCGCCCCTCGCGACCTTCGTCCTGAATAATGAACGGCGGCGTTCAGTTTATTTGTATCTCCTTAATATCTTAGACAAAGACTAGGGTAACATGCTGTGATGTATGAATTATCACTTTTACCGTAACATTTTATAATAATTTGATGCTAGCTGCAACATAGCTGGGGTCACATAAAGGATCTCTGAGTAAGATATATTGTAATTATAAAAAGTTGCGTTTTTCAATAAAACGCCCTCTTTTTACTTCATTCGAGGATACGCCTGACCATCTCCACATATTGCAATGCTTTTCATTGCGGATAAGCCATGGTGTTAGTAAAATGTTTACACACACATACAAGCACATAATTAAGAATCATGACATTATTTGAATCACGTTTTGAAATAGAGAAAATAACTAAATGGCCTGATTCTTCAGATATCCAGTTACAAATCACATCGAGAATAAAACAAGTATGCGGCATAAATTAAATAGGATAAATACTTTTATATCAATAACAATAATATACTTTTGACGTGATAACGTCTAATAAATCGATGAATGCCGGCTGCACGCACGAAAAAGGATGACTCATTGTCCCGTTACGCCCATTGTCCCGTTACGCTCATTTTAACGTTACGGGGAAGAAATTTTGTTATGACGTTGTCACGTTAAACTATCGTCCGTAAACCGACTTTACAGACAACAAATTTTTATTAAGTATAACTTAAAATACTAAATCTCGGATTCCAATACCCATAAAACTACAAACTAAATACTATTTTAGTACACAAAGCCTTTTTTTCTATTCCACCGTGTTCTGGCAGAATAATAAAGAAAACGCCATCGTACTATCATTTATTGCTCTTAAAAACGTTTAAAGAGATATTAAAGCGACAAGCGAAAGACAAAGTTGTCGCCAATTCTCGTCGTACAGATTAATCCACGTCCATTATACGAGAATGAACATTGTTTTTAATACTACGCTATATGTTTACTACATTTTGCCCGCGACTTTGCTCGCGTAAATGTAGGCTATGTCTATGTTTTAGTAGTAGTCGACCCTCGCTGATTTCAGCATGAATAGGCCGGCTCGACCGGGGAATGACTACCCTTGCACAGAATATCGACGTGAAATAGCAGTGTTCCTACTGTTGTGTTTCGTTTGGTGAGTGAGAGTGCCGGAGGCCCAATCACCCCCTTTCCCCTATCCCGCTTCTTCTCCTTCCCATTTCCTTTCCTAAAGGGTCGGCAACGCGCAAGTGATGCCTCTGGTGTTGCAGGCGTCCATAGGCTACGGTGACCACTTACCATCAGGTGCGCCGCATGCTTGTTTGTCACCTTAGGTGTATAAAAAAACTTATATTTTTCGAGAAAGTACTTTTTCCTGGGTGAAATGTGCCCTATGTCCTTTTTTTGTAGTCCTGACAACGGTTATGAGAAATTTCATGATGATCAGTCGAGTAGTTAAAGTGTGAAAGAGTAACAAACAAACTCATATCTGCATTTATAATATTAGTTGGGATTAGGATTAATATCGTGTGACCAGGTGGTAAATAGTAACCGTAGTTTGTGAACTATGGCAATACAAGATATATCTTTTCATCCAAAACTATTTTAGGGAAATGCGTGTAAATCTATTCAAATCATTGTGATGTTAGAATGTATTGACGTACGTCGGTTTTCATATGTCATCAGAATGAAAATAGCTTGAAGAACGAGTCATATGATGCGTTACGAACTGGCACAAAATAAGAAGAACACTTAAAATTTAAAACATAAAATAGAAGAAAATTTTTAATGGAAAAAACAATAATGCTAGGTTAATAATATTATTTTTGGGCTCGTATTTTAGGGTATCTTGGGGTATCGTTAGCCTCCGGGTTGCGGAGGTCAAATGGCAGTCGCTCCGTGTAAAAACTGATATCCAGTCAAATCCGGTTAGACTAGAAAGCCGACTCCAAGTGACTTGGGAATAATAAAGGCTAGGAGATTATTTTTTGGCTCGCATGGGGTATAAGCAACGGCCATCAGCGCATTATCGGTGATACTCACATACTTAATATCACGCCTATATTCCCCAAGTAGGTAATTTTGATCCCGTATTAGTCAAAGCGAAATTCCCAGTTTTTGATGCCGTGCTGCTACTTAAAATTTCATTTCGTCTGACCCGGAGATTCCGAGACGCGCAATGTCATGCACAGCAGCCGCATATAATCTCGCTGCGCGATCGAATCAATGACCACCTAGAATACCATTGCGCCATAATTATTGCCATAGCACTAGGGATAATTTGTGTAACACGGGCGAGTTTACAATCATCCAAACAACTTGCATAAAGACATGCAATGCATGCGACGTAGACAGTGTCCAGAAACCGGGCCTGTCTCATAATATTATGTGTAAAATTGATATGTTACTAACACTAGGTTAAGTATTTTGTCTATTACTAACACTTTATGGACCCTGGTCTGCAATCAATATTTATTAATTAATTAATAATTAATAAAGAACAACCTGACTCGGAGCAACAATGTATCAAACACACAAATGTTAAAAAATCAATAAACACTGAAAAATCGAACTCATAACACTCGACAGCCTTTAAAACCGCGAAGCAATTTCTGCAGTTAAAGCTTCCCAGAAGTACCATTTCAGAAAACTTACGACAGAAGTATTAATCATCATAGAATTACAGTTGTTTTAAAAAGAACATAAAGAAAATACTACCCGCTGTCCCAGAGATTAATTGTTAAACAAAAAGATATCAAGCTCCAGTTTTTACCGCTAAGTCTTTTTTTATGTGTACCTACTCTCTAATTACAGTTATAAACTTTATACTAGGCTTTTTCGGAACGTTTAATTGTGATGAAATGTTGATTTAAAGTTGGTAGGTACTTTTAATCAGCTGTGTATTTTGTTCTTATACTTTTGTAGTATATTTAAGGTTACCATGTTTCGGAAAGAAGACCGTTTATTTTTTACTAGCTGTCCCGCGCAACTTCATCTTCTTCATGTAGAAGAATTTGCCCCATTTCCTCCAAATTTGTCATTGCTGCTCTGCTCCTATTGGTCGTAGCGTGACGTTATATAGCCTATAGCCTTCCTCGACAAATGAGATAAAAGAATTTTTCAATTCGAACCAGTAGTTTCTGAGATTAGCGCATTCAAACAAACAAACTCTTCAGCTTTATATTAGTATAGATGATGTATGTAAAACAAGCATATTATTATGGCCTATTTCATAAACGATTACCATAGCCTATGATCCTTTAAAGCGAATTTCGGTTACGACGTTCAATCGTAACGGAGACTGGACTCCACGCAGAAGATATTAAAGTGCACAAGTGTGTGCGCAACCACAAGTGCACCTTTTGAGCCCTTTTTTTGCCATTGGTGGCAGACGAGCAAGCGGCCCACCTGATGGAAAGTGGTAACCACTGCTCATGGACTTCAGTAATGTCAGGACACAGCAAAGCCGCTGCTTACCGTAAAAGAAGAACTCTCTTTAAACCTCGTTTGAAGAATGACATATCATAGCGCTCGGGAAACACCGAAGCTGGCAGTTCATTCCAGAGCTTGCACGTACGTATCGTAATCGAATGGGAAGGTGAACCGAGATGATTGGGAAGACGTTATGCGCAGGACCAACGGCTTTACGTGCATCCGTGCATCATCGTGCGGCTTATTATTGCCCGTCCTGGAATTCAAACTCGAGACCTCATGCATAGCAGTCGCGTTCACTACCGCTCCTCCATAGAAGGAGTCATTAGTAACATCAAGAATCACGTACGCATTATTAACCCATGGGAAAAGGAATTAAAAATAAGATGAAAGGAAAGATACAGATTCTGAGTCACCAGAACTCTTCTTACTACTTGTAACTTACGCCAGATTTCTGTATGAGGACAGCACTTCTCGGACGAGCCGGCTCATAAGTATCCTCGTCAAATAATTAGCATAAGAAGCCTCATTCACTTGTTTAATGGATATTTTGAGTGCCATTTCGCCTAGTTTATGCGAAGTATTATTTTGCGATGGCATGTCTACACTCGGTGGCGTACGATTAATGGTGAGGTGGCTATTCAAACTGTCAATGATTGGAATACCATACATAATTAAAAAGTCATTGTGTTTGGCCACCGGTGTGCCGCTGCGACTTAATAAGTTTAAGGATACGTCAGTCGTGCGTACTACAACTAAAACGCCATAAATCAATAGAATAATGTCTTTTGTATATAGGTAAGTATTTGTACCACGACTATAACAATTCTGATTAAATATTTGAATGTAGATTTTTCATTTGAGCGTTAATGAGTAATAAAGTATTCTTTGCCGATTCTCATTTCCATATTTCATTAAGATACAAAAGAAGAAATTACATTTTTTATGATTTACTCTCCCAATGGTATAGCTCAAGTACACTCTAAATATTTTCACTAGAATTTTTTCCACTGACACATTTTTTATCGCGCGTCGTGTATTTTTCTATGAAACAATCAAATCTTGTCGCTGGGGGTTTGTGGAAGAATTAATAATGAAAACTTCATAATATTCTCAACTTCAAATGTGAGATGGTTTAATTATATTTTTAAATGAGACAATTGACATGAATTGGAGCAGCGATAGCTCAGTGGGGAGACCAACAGATTGCAATGCAGAGGGTCTCGGGTTCGAATCCACGTCGTACACCTATGACTTTCGGAAGTTATATGACTTTTCGAAGTTATGTGCGTATTGATTGACAATTATCGCCTGCTCTGTGCCTCGGAGAGCACGTTAAGCCGTCGGTCCCGGCTCCCATGAACATCTATGGCAGTCGTTATTGGTAAGTCAGTGCCCTCTAATATCCTGACACTGGTCTAGCCTTAAGGTATCGTTAGCCTTCGGGTTGCGGAGGTCAGATGGTAGTCGCTCCGTGTAAAAACTGATAACCAGTCAAATCCGGTTAGACTAGAAAGCCGACCCCAAGTGACTTGGGAATGATAAAAGCTAAGGAGAAGAAGGGGATTTGACATGAGTTAATTGTAAGCATTAGCAAGCTTAGTGGGTAGACCATAAGATTGTCACGCGGACTCTGATTTTTTATAGTCTATGTATGTATTTGTTGATATCAAAGCTTATGTACTTGCTCTAACGGTTAATGAAAATAACGTACAGAAATCACTTCAATTCCATGATTTACATAACAGTTGCGGGAATTAACACAAGTAGTCACGCTATGTACAAAATACACGCCTTTTTCGAACGCTTGACTTGACTTTCGATGAGATACTGAGCGTGGTCACAAGCAGATTGGTCGTAGGAAATTTGAATGATTGAAAGTTCTTTACGATGGTTCTGGTAATTGTGAAATAGGCCTACTGACACTAGACCCTTGTCCAGCTGTGGGACAGTATATGTGGGACAGCACTGATATTAATTTAATATTAATAAATTTTGAGGATGCTGTTGGAATGTCTCAGAAAATATGTGTAAAATAATATAAAAATAATATTGTAACACAATGTTGACAGGTGAGACTTATTCCACACTTTCATCCAGGCGCTGTGAGTACTTTGAGCTAGGATCAACATTGTATTGCAGTGCAATACAGGGAGACAAGAAAATACCGAGCGTAATATTCAACTTGCAAGAGGCTTACGGAACACTTAACTGTGTTGAAACCTGTAACGAATGTATTATTAAATAAATAGATGAAGTTTCCAGTTTCAAATAGTTTGAAAGACGTTCAAAAATATTTATTCATAAATTGCTGCTTACTAGAAATTAATCTTATTTTGTTTCGCGTGGTATTTTTGTAATATTTTTAAGGGATGGTATCGAGCAGCGATAGCTCAGTGGGGAGACCAACAGACTGCAATGCAGAGGGTCTCGGGTTCGAACCCACGTCGCGCACCTCTGACTTTCGGAAGTTATATGACTTTTCGAAATTATGTACGTATTGATTGACAATTATCGCCTGCTACGTGCCTCGGAGAGCACGTTAAGCCGTCGGTCCCGGCTGCGATGAACATCTATGGCAGTCGTTTTTGGGAGAATGTCGACACAAAAGATCCCACTGGGTCGAAGTGTCGCCGGTCTGCACTGACTGGCCCCCACATAGTATTCTTAGTTATCTCTTTAGCTAAGCTAAAATGCTTGTGTTGGGAGTTAACGTCAATAGACGGCTAAATAGTTTGACTGCATGGATAGCGTGGTAGATTAAGTGGTCCCTCGTCACTGCCATTGCGCCGAGTATTATGGGTTCGAATCCCACACGGGAAAAAAAACAACGGGTTGGACTCCGGGAGTGCCGGCAAAAGTGAAAACTTGAATATTAACGTTGTGCATTTTTGATATTTTAGAATGGTTAGGGAATAATTTTGCACGGATTGGTTTAATTATCAGTATAAAAGTACTTCATTTATTTGGTAAAATACAATATTCATTTATTGCGCTATCGTAAACAAACATGACAATTCTCCCTCCGTCTTACGAATTTTCGATCAGGTCACGTGTCCTGACGCGAGTTTGACAATTCTCCCTCCGTCTTTCGAATTTTCGATCAGGTCACGTGTCCTGACGCGAGTTTAACATTTTTTACCCATCACAAAAAAGCGCACAACACCGCTAAAGAAGTTTTCACTTCAAACATTGTGTGATCCACATGTCGTTGTTCCGAGTCTGCATGTTCTTTGTATCCGTTGTTTGAATGTTTGTAAAATCCGCCGCGATACAGGAATTATTTCTAGTGCGGTAGTTGTCTTTATAAAAGAAAAACCTTAGTTTCAAATTCAAAGACTCTTAATAGTTGATTAAACATATTTATCATACAAAAACAGCTTTAGAGATCTTGTAAATTCAACATTGCCTAGCCGAAATCCCTAAAGGCTCAGAAAAACATTTTAAATCAAAATGTGCGAGATTTTTCTGTTTCACCACAGGGCGTCGTAAAGTAGAATAATTTGTTCTACCAAGTTCCTCCGTACAATGAAATCTTACGGCTTTCGCTAGCATAAGTATGTCTACGAAATCTATAAACATAGAACACAGAACGAGCGGTAGCGATCTTCATATTTAAAAACATAATATTCTACTTCCAAAATCGAAAAAAAAATTACAGCTCTCGTGCTAGGTATAATTTTTGAAGTGAAAACTTCTTTAGCGGCGTTGTGCACTTTTTTGTGATGGGTAAAAAATTTTAAACTTGCGTCTGGACACGTGACCTGATCGAAAATTCGTAAGACGGAGGGAGAATTGTCATGTTTGTGTACGATAGCGCAATAAATGAATATTGTATTTTACCACATACGAATAAATGATAGTACTTTTATACTGATAATTAAAGCAATTCATGCAAAATTATTCCCTAACCATTCCAAAATATCAAAAATGCACAACGTTAATATTCAAGTTTTCACTTCTGCCAGCACTTCCGGAGTGCAACCCGTTTATTTTTTTGTGTGACGAGGAACTTTACAATCATTCAAACACTGGACGCAAAGAACACCCAAACTCGGAACAATAATCTGTAAATAAAATCAAGCAAGCACACATTTAACTAATCGAATAGAGTTGTTTCTGCATCTATCAGCGCTTGGTGCGTACTGATTTTTATAAGAGCATGCAACTATTATATTTGTAACACGGAAACGTTTTCAGCATTTTCTTCTAGTATTTTCCTATCATTTTTTTGAATTAGAAGTATAGAAAGTCTTTAGGGGGCTTACATAGAGACACGTGTACAACGTGAAGAGTTTTATTATAAGATGGCAAGGGCAAGCAACCCAAATACTACTAGCGACAGGTAGACTGTCATCACTTGTGTCCGTAGACAGTTGTTAAAGGCGTAATGATTCAATGGTAATAGAATAAGTCCACTTTTCAAGTCAGTTTTCACTTCAAAAAAGATTTATCACGTGACACGTGATAAATCTTTTTTGAAGTGAAAACTTCTTTAGGCGCGTTGAGCACTTCTTGGGTGAACAAAAATCATAGAACTCGCGTCATTGTCACGCTTTGTCATCGTCACGCTTCCAAGCTTTCCATTTTTGAATTATTTTAGAAATTTAACAATATCTCAGAAATGGTGCGTTCTACGCAATTTTTTTTTAAGTGTAAACTTCTTTAAGCGCGTTGAGCACTTCTTGGGTGAACAATAATCATAGAACTCGCGTCATCGTCACGCTTCCACGCTTTCCATTTTTGAATTATTTTAAAATATTAACAATCTCAGAAATGGTGCGTGCTATGCAAAAAAAGTTTTTATGATCAAGGATTAAAGCTTTCACTTCTATCGGCAGTCCCCAAAGACTGCCCCAATTATTTCTTTTTAATTATCTGCCACACAAGGGCCTTGTATTGCGAAAACTTTGTTATTATATTTATTCTGAAGATTTATATGTATATTAATTCCAAATTAAACGCATAAATAGCACAAAAAAGGCTTGAAGTTCTCAAGTCGTCAAAGCAATACTTACGTTACTATCACCGTCTAAACTTCATGATATACGTGAAATTATATACTAAACAATTGCATCTTTTACAAATGCGACCAAATATCAAGGTTGAAGTTAAGATATTTTGGTTTTAAATATTCATATTAAATACTATGTTTTTTTGTTTATAAAGAAGTGTTTACGATCAAGAATTAAAGTTTTCACTTATAGGCAGTCCCCAAAGACTGCCCCAATTTTTTTTAAACATGTTTCTCAATTTAATAATTCTGTAACAAAAGACGGCACCCAGACTTTTGCACTATCTTGGAAATTTAAAAATTTACCAAGATATATACTATAATTTATCAGTACATATACTATATATATTATAGTACCTATACTATAGATCTGTCAAAGCTTCTTGTGAATGCCAACTACTGGCTTTAGGTTGATCTCGTTGTCCTAACGATTGCTGAGCAAAGATTCTTTAGGTAATATTTATATGCGTACATGTAATCACCAGAAATCATTGCTACACCTGATGCAAATAAGGTTTGCATCAGGTAAAAGCTACGATAATGATTTTCTATCAACCAAAATACGACTGTGAACCAGATTACTCTTTAATAGCACTTAAAAGTTCCTAATCTCTTATATCTTGTACCACACTATCATTTCTCACTTCGCACGTTTTCAGTCCATGTAGCAGGTTTCAAAGACAATTACATAAAATTTCATAAGATCCGTCTGAAGCTTAGCCCGGAGCGTCTCGGTGTGTCGTGACTTAGTATCTTACAGCCTTTGTTCTAGATTCTAGACGCAAAGAATTGCGTATCACGGGATTTGCTGAGAGATCTCGAATCCTATGTGTAGTTGAAAATTGTACTCGAATCGTAGTTGGATATTTCGTTTACTTTATTTGTTGCTTGTTGAAGATTGAGCAACAAAATTGTATTACTTTTTTGCAAACTAAAGAGTCAATAAAAAAGCTTCTCCTGCTTCTCTTGCACATCGTTTTATGTTTTATACTGTTGTTTAATTAGTCCTAAATAAAAATCGAAAATATAGGTCTGAATCCTACACGGGCCAAAAAATAGTGAGATTCTGAAAGGTTATATCGAGACTAGGTGTTATTTGTGAGCGTAATTTTAATGTTTCTACAGTCCTCCGTAATATTCTTTTATTATTTATATTTTCATTTAAAAATAGTGGTTGCTTCATTAATAATTGAATTTCTTCCTGCGGCTGAAACCTAGAAAATTCCATCGGAATTATAAGGAAATATTTTGAAAAAACTTGGTATATAAAGGTATACCAAGTTTCATTCAAATTCTTTCTATAATTTACGTATTATTAAGTTACAGACATCCAAACATCTTCACACACTTCCACATCTACAATAATAGAAAGATACCTTACTAACATGCAACCCTCCAAAATGACTTTGTACCATAAAAGAAACTCCTCAAAGCAGCGTCACCTAATCAAAGACACCTAATTCCAAATTCGAATAAAGTCGAAACACAAACAAATCACTCACAAACCCAATAGCAACCACGTAACCCAAATTACTACGCCTACTGCGGTTTCTAAACTAGGGGTGCACCACACGTTACCGCGTCAACCAGAAAAAGTACCCAATTAAAAGCGTCCACAGAACTTACTAATTGGATTAACTAACGAGGCTTCCGCTCTAATTTACAGGTAACATAGAGCTCGATTTATTTTTAGAACCCAGTGTGTATGTCAATAGAAAACCTTTCATTGGACTAAAAGCGTTGAGCGTGATAGTGCATAAAATTGATGTGCTGTCTAAATATTTGTTGTATTTCTCGTATATAGTGTGGTAGCTGTTTGTTTTTAGGTAGCCATTGCGAACTAATGATTTTGAAAGTGTTTTAATTGAAGCACGGGTTTTCGGCAAAACGTCGATTTTAATTGGATACTTTCGATTTGGGCTATACATTAAAGCAAGTAACAAAGAGAACATTCATAGGGTTGAAATTAGGGATTTAAGAAAGGAGCAATTATGCAATACTAGCTTTTGCCCGCGGCTTCGCTCGCATTAATTTAGAATTTGACAATCAATTCGGGTTGTACTCTGCTTGTAATAATATAAATCAATCATGATTCGAAAGACACGTTATTGTTGTTTTCCTCAGGAACAGTATTTTTTTCGGAATGAAAAGTAGCCTATGTCCGTTTCTGTAGCTACACCTGACAACGTTTATGCAAAATTTCAGAATGATCGGTTCAGTGGTTTAGGCGTGAAAAGGTAACAAACAAACAAACTCATTTTCGCTTTTATAATATTAGTTAGGTTAGGTTAGCAATATATTAACTTTTTATAACGCTAACAGTCACCTAATCCCTACACTGTGGGATCTATGGGCTGAACGTCCTTAACACAGGCTACTTAGTAGCCTAGCTAGGACTTCAGTTTTAAATATTGTAACAGACTGTAGTATTATTTTTGGAAATAAAGTTTATTATTATTATTTGTTTCTCTTTCACGGGTATTTCCCTAATATGTTAGGGAAATACCCGGCCCTTTGGGAGGCTTACACGGGGACATGCAGAGGCCCTTCGAGAGTTTTAGTTTAAAGTGAGATGAGACACTTACCGAGACACTAGCCACGGCAGGCGTAAGAGACTATTGCTACATATGGAATCTAATTATTCTGGTCTATAAGGATGGGTGTTTGATGGTTTGGTAAAATGCAAACTATAGTTAAAAAAACGGCGTCTGCCTGATATACTGTCCCAGTACAAAGTCGGAATTATTAAGATTATTAATCAATGGACCATGCAAAGTGCATGTGGTGTAGAATTGACCACTTAAACCATAAGTGGTCAATATTAACGGCGCCCACTTTTGTTAGTAAGATCGATAAATCAAAGCATTATGTGATCCTTAAACAGTTGTTCAAACAAATAGTCTGTTTGTCATTTGTGTTCATTGTTCAAATGTTTGTTAAGGCCATCCAAAACAAGAAGGAACGGGGTAAGACCAAGAAGAAGGTACACCGATCAACTGAAAGAAGTGAAAGTTGAAACTTATAAGGAACTGAAAGAGATGGCATTGGTAAGAGAAAGATGGAGATTGCTACACCGACAAGTGCAAAGCACTTAAGTTTTGGATGGAAAGTCCTACGCGATGCATTAATTATTTTTAATACGGACACAAACTTACAACAATTTTCGCATATGTAGCAAAATGTCAAAATTAAATGAATGTGCCTTGAGTAAATTACTATATTTCGTTACCTTGCAAAACTAATAAACGATTAAATTAAATCATACCCTAAAACTGATATTTATTATCCTCTGAGTCTTCTTCGAAGAGGTTAATGAAAACCCTTTGTGGGTCTGTGTGTCTGTCTGTTAGTGACAGGCATAGCTTCGAAACCACTGGACCGATTGACTTGTAACCTAGTGTGCAGACACCTTGGGGTTATCCCTCGGTCGAGTATGTATATGGGCCTTGGGGGTGAAAAGACTCCCTAGATATAGGGGTCACATATTTTAAATGGAAACATATTGACTTGTAACTTGGTATGCAGATACCTTGGGGTCATACCTCGGTCGAATTTGAATATGGGCCCTGTGGATCAAAAGACCCCCGAGATATAGGGGTCACAAGGTCACATGAAGACGAAGAGGTTGAATCCTGGATTTTTACACCCATCTCGTTTATAACTAGATATTGCCCGCAGCCTCGCTCGCGTTAATCTACATTTTGTCAATAAATTTCTATCCCTTGGTAAGAGCACTTTTATACCCTATGATCTATTTTGTACCCCTAATAACGAATATGCGAAATTGTATGATGTACGGTCAAGTAGTCTTTACATTTGCATTCTTCTTCCTTAGCCTTTATTATTCCGAAGTCACTTGGGGTCGGCTTTCTAGTCTAACCGGATTTGACTGGATATCAGTTTTTACATACAGCTTCGGTGTTTCCCGAGCGCTATGATATGTCCTTCTTCAAACGAGGTTTAAAGAGAGTTCTTCTTTCACGGTAGGCAGCGGCTTTGCTGTGTTCTGACATTGCTGGAGTCCATGAGCAGCGGTTACCACTTTTCATCAGGTGGGCCACTTGCTCGTCTGCCACCAATGGCAATAAAAAGAAAAGAAAAAAAAAAACATGGAGCGGCTGCCATCTGACCTCCGCAACCTGAAGGCTAACGATACCCTACGGCTAGACCAGTGTCAGGATATTAGAGGGCACTGACTTTCCAATAATGACTGCTAGAACAGAATAGATGTTCATGGCAGCTGAGACCGACGGCTTAACGTGCTCTCCGAGGCACGGAGCAGGCGATAATTGTCAAAAATCTTTACATTTGTATTAATAATATTAATTCGGATTTAATAACTTCAACATAGTGATAAAAATTAAAGACATGGTAATATTGGAATCGTCCAAAACATATGTGTAAGGTACTTACGAACGAAATTTGCGCTAGCCCCCATTACGCGCTGCGGTTTGGCAGCCAGCCGGCGTATTCGCCGAGTCTAATATTGACAGATTTGCTTCAGTCATGTGCAAGCGGTGCGCGTCTATACTGACGTCTACGCGGCTATTCCAACATACATATAAACCAGTTGTGTATTGGCCAAATATGCCATGACTAATGGGAGTGTGTTTCTTGTATACACGTGTACATGAGATTAATAATGAGATGCGATGATTGCGTTCAGCCATTGATGAAGATTTTTTTGAAAATCTATTTGTTCACTGGATAGTCAAGAATTTAAGAGTCTGTATGGATTTTCAGATGCTAGAAAGTGGCATAACATATAAGAGTAAATGTATGAACGTATGAACACACACAGTGTGTTCACTCGTCAGTCAGTTAGTCCAAAATCTATTCATTGTATTAATCTGTTTGTTAATACAACAGTTAGATTTTTAAATGCTAGAAACAGTATCTGAATGGTGTTTACTAAACGTGTAAAAAATTAGTGTTTGTTATAACTATAGTTTGCAAACTTAACGCCCGAGAATTGACCTGTATATTCTCTCGACAGTCTTTTTATCTACCACAGTGACACAGAGATCCCATTAGAAAGAAAAATTTGCTTACTCAGTAACAACACAATCGAGTCAAATATCTCCTTTGCGCGAACCAATTAGTTTTTGTTTGCTTTTTTCTTTGCTACCTAGCTTTTAATTAGTAAATAATTTAGTGGCCCACTGTTTCTTTGTAAAAGTAATTAGCAGGTTGCTGGTCGACACAAAGGAGGGAAAAGGGGTAAGATGTGAAAAATAATTCGAGTTTATTCATGAGAGCGAAAACTATGTACGTAGAGGCAAATTAAATGTTATTTATTTAAGTAACGAAATGTTGTTAAAGGTTTTCCTTTAATCATATTAGGATAAATAAGGCTATGGTTACCTAGATTTTAACCGTAGGATGTTTGTAATATCAGGAATACCACACGCGCTTTTCATTCCATTCAAAAATAAACGTTTCGCTGCTGTCGTAATACATAATGACGGCACATTGCTTCTACAAAATATCTACTTGTTGTACAAGCCTTTTAAGCTTATCATATAAATGTATGTATAGTACATATTTTGCATGAATAGCGTAATGGTTTAAGTGGCCTTGCCATTGCTACTATTAAGTGTTGAGGGTTCGTTCCCACACGGGACAAAAAAATTTGTGATCAAATAATTGCTCCAAGTTTGTTGTTTGTGTGAATGTTTGTGATTATACAACTATTTAGAGTTAATTTTACACTTACCCCGACGTTTCGGTTGCTTTTCAGCAGCCACGATCACGGGGAGACTAAGATGGTAGTTGTCTCAATTTTCCAGTATAGTTATCCACACTACTACGGAAACGTCGAGGAAAGTGTAAAATTAAATATTTGTATAATTTAAATAGCTCTCAAACCCCGGTGACGCTATATCGCGTCGTCACATTTGCACCCGTAAAACCCCGGTGACGCTATATGGGGTCGAAGCGTTGGGACGTGTTTTGTATGCCGTTTTTTTATTATAAGGCCTGTATTTAAAATATTGTGTTGCATATCAATGTTCTCAGAATGAACCGATCTTTTTGAATGAATATTTATCAACTGAATAATATTTTTCTAAATATTTTTTTGTCATGTCACGTGACTTTGCGCCGCACGTTCATTCGTCTATGTTATTTGTTCCGCTGTTATCTGTAGTTTTCTTAGGGCAAGTATGTAAGTATAATACATTATTGGAAAGCTTATTCTTTCTATTTTTAGACACAATAAAAACAATAGTGACTATTGTTATTGTTGTATAACAAACTGAAGCCCAAAATAACCTATTATCATTTCTCAGATTTCCCGCCTTTTTTGATATTTTATTTTTTTATTATTTTATTATATCGTATTTCAGGTTTTAATCACTATGATAGTGTTATTTATTAGTATTTATAAAAAATATGTGAAAAACACGCACAAGGCTACGTCAGAAATTTTTTTAGAAATTTTTCAATATTTACTTTCTCCGCGCTCTAAAATGTACTCGTCACGCACTTTCAAATGCTAATATCTTATTTTTTTCTCACAGACATTATAAATACTTTTTTTTTTACTATAAAGAGTATTTAACTAGGAAATAGAAAAAGTAAAACATCTTATTAGACAAATCAATTAATCTATATAATAAAGATATAACAATATCATCTCATATTTCCAATTCGGTTACTTTAACCAGACGTATAAACTAAAATATACACGTAAATGCGATGATTCATAACACTTATCGTAGCTTACAATGTATACTTCTAAGAAACACAAGCCTGATAGGTTAAATTGAAGTAAACAGTAATCAATGTTTGTGAATTACACAAATCTTTGTTTTATCTGTGAATCGAACCCACGATACTCGCGGCAACGTTACATTAAACCACTGAGCCGGCCATGTAATTATGCATGTTTGTACTTACCTAATTTTATCATAATTATGTAGTACCATTCTTATTTAGATTCAAAAACTAACTACACTGCATTGTGTATTCTTGTAGGTTGGTTGCATTACATCAGCATTACCCTTGGCATTTCCAAGGAATTACGTATAGATATACTATATCCACAACTTACCACCACGATCTTACATTCCATATAATAGAAGACAATCCCATTACCTTTTAACAAGACTCTGATAAAAAATCTTGAACAAAATCCAGGACAACAAAATGCAATTTGAACATATGAAGTAACACACTTTACTTTACGTTTTACCTTAAATTTTATGACCCCTGTGCACACGTATTTGAGCTTCCACAGAAACCCCCGAGAAATACTCAAGAAAAATATAACCAGGATAAATGAACAATAATATTATTGAGAGAGAAGCGGGAAAGTAAATATTTTTTATCAAGCTCAAAGATCGCGAATTTTCAGTTATATTTTCGGCCAGTTTCTTTTTTATGGCTATGACTTTGGATTTGGCAATTTGTGACGATGCTCTCGAAAAATATAATATAAAAAAGTGTTTAGCTCCCGTAAAGATTCTTCGCGATAATTATAAGATACGGTAGCTTTTGTCTCGTTCGTGATTTTTTACTTTTCTCTGTGTATAAGCGATACGACATGATAGATTAGGTAGTGATGGTACAGTTTTATTTTATCGTTTATTGCTTTATATTTTCACAAAGGCGTTATATGAGAGAGAAGTGAACGAGCAAGACTCGTTTGCGATTCTCGGTTTGGAAAAGATGTCTTATTGTCCATAAATTCTCAATACCCTGGAATTCTGTTCGATAGACTACAATAGAACTTCTATTCCATGAAACCTCCAATCATAGCTGCAGGTGGCGAAATGTGTCTGAGTACACCTCTGCCTAACCCTTTGGAGATATAGGCAACTACGTATATATTCTTAATAATATTCCAAAACATTTCAGTTACAAAACTTCTTTCCCAATGTAACACATGGACCATAAAACATCCGACAAAAACTGCACAGCTGGCAATTTGTCTAATCTCGCAAAACACCGAAAAGACTGCACAAACTTTATTTACGTTAACCACTCCTATAAACGGCGGACGTAAAACATATCTCACACTCACGGACATTTACTACGTCATACTTAATGTATAAGGGCTTGTACACACTGAAGCGTAGAGCAGTTGTTCAGAACGTGCGATAAATTATGACTGAATGACGCTGTTGTTTGGCTATATTGCTACTTCTAATGCATTATGGTGCATAATGGAGTAGCAATTGCAATATGTCAATTGACTTACATGTTTTTTATTATTCATGTCTGATAATTACATTAATGGCAACCGTTAGTAGGTTATTATTATTATTATTGAATATTAAATTTATATACATAATACTATTGCACCAATTTATTTAATTTATATTTGATATATATCAATTACATACTCATCAATTATAATTTATATATATATATATATCTCTTACGTATGTATTTTTTATTTCTTTTAATTTTTGAATATGGAAGATGTTAAAGAGTAGCTGATGTACGTCCGGGCGTCACTTGGGGTACCACATAACATCAGGGTTGGTTTGAGGTATTAACCGCAAACCAACAATAAACCTGAGTGGTAACCTCGTTTTTCATTATGTATGTACTTTTTTTTTTTTGCTGTGTTATAATATTTGTCTGTATTTTATGTACCTATATTTTGAAAAATAACATTACTTACTTACTTACATTACCCAAAATCGAAAACAGATTTTTTAAATCTACTCACATCTAAATATGATTTTTGTTTCAAATTTCGTAGTAGAGGTTAATTGTAAAATTACAGAAAAAGAAAGCAGTATACAAACTATGACGTAACATTTGTTTAACTATCAAAACATCTAATGCTCTCTCTGTATTAAGGTTGGTTGGTTTGTTTCTTTGTGTATTTATTTATTTTTAATTTTGTCTACATATTTTTTCTTGTATTGTTTGATTTTTCTTTGATGAACTGGTAATTGTAAATTTTAGATATAAACATTATGCATGCTGTGTTTACCTGTAAGAGATTGTTACGCTAGTAAATGAGTTTTATGAATGTATCACATCTTGTAACACTGTAATCAATTGTTGGTGAACCTTATGAATAAAAATAAAAATAAACCCCGCTGTCTGAAGGAGATAGCGAGATATCTCAACTACGAATCCACTTTATCTTATAATTAAATTTTTATAACAGTGGAAGAGCCACGCTTCGGCACGAATGGGCCGGCTCGACCGGAGTGATACCACGGCCTCACAGAAAACCGGCATCAAATATCGTTTGCGTTGTGTTTTGTCGAGTGAGTGAGGGTACCGGATGTCCCCCCTCTGCCCAAAATTTAAAAGTTACGCAACGCACTTGTGACTCCTCTGGTGTTGCGGGTGTCTATGGGCGGCGGGAATCGCTTACCATCAGGCGATCCGTCTGCTCGTTTGAGTTCTGAACAATAAATCAAATAAGATATTAATTTCTCCTTTATTTTCCAACCAATTTTGATACTGTTTGCACAAAACGATTTCTTCCGATTGCTACTTGATGTTATGTTTAAAAAAATGTACAAAATCTAACATTAGGTAACTACCCTATTGGTGATATGTCATCGGCTGCAATCGCCACATAATGAAAAATTGAGGAGTATAGTTTCAAAACCCGCCAAAACGATATCAGAACAAAAATAATGTTCCGATTGAATATGAAGCTCCTTCGTTGCTTCTATCGCATTGCACTGATAGTTTTCAACAAAACCTACTAAAATTCTATTAAATAAGCTCACAAAAGTAGCAGTTTGTTGCAATCACCCCTAAAATCGTCCATTTATATTATTATGTCTTTAAATGTTTTTTTGAGATTTACCATTATTTGGTGAAAAGTATTTTAGAGGATTTTGAAACTTTGAAACTTTACTCAATTTTGGGTGGTGGCAATTTTTGGACTTTGAGTGTTGTGACTGTACATAATATTTTATATAATAGTCCGTATAACATTGCCTTACGTTTTATGTACTTTTCATTGCACTGTCATGTCAGCAAACAAGCATATATAATGAGTAAGCGTTTACATTAGCTTATGATCGCTTGCAATACGATTACAACGCTCGTTAAATACGCCGAGAGAAATGTATCCAAAATGACTGAAACTGCAAATAACAAGTCTAAAACACCAATGAAATTCGTATAAACTGATAAAGATCCGGTCAAATGAGAGACAGAGTCGGACACAGCGGGCTCCGTCCCATCGTACAAGATATGGCACTATGTACTTTTTGAAGTGAAAACTTCTTTAGGCACTTTGAGCACTTCTTGGGTGAACAAAAGTCATGAAACTCGCGTCATCGTCTCGCTTCCATGCTTTATTTTTTTTTTTTAATATTAACGATATCTCAAAAATGGTGCGTCCTATGCAAAATATAACGAAATTTTGACCCCCTTGAAACTCCCAAGTGAATATCAGGAACTAGCATCCGAACCACCCCTTATTTCTTTTTTTTTGTTTGGGTTATAAAGAAGTGTTTATGATCAAGGATCAAAGTTTTCACTACTGTCGCCAGTCCCCAAAGACAGCTCCATTTTTTTTTATAGTTACTATAGAAATACACACTATGTAAACATTTTAGGGTACGGTACTCTAAAATTGAGTGAATCAGTCGCACATTTGCGGCCAGTTTTGTAAAGCATTTTACAATTATTTGGTTATATTATTCAAATTGGGCGGCTAGACTAGTAAGAAACAGGCTCGACTCTATATCCTTACTAATATTATAAATTCGAAAGTAAATCCGTCTATCTGTCTGTCTTTTACCTTTTAACGGCTAAACCACTCAACCGATTTAGATGAAATTTGGTACAGATATAGTTTAAAACTTGGGAAATGACATAGGCTACTTTTTATTGATGTAGGTACTACGTGGGCAGAGTCGCGCGCAAAAGCTAGTACAATAAAAGATGATTCAATATAGACAACATGTCAATTTAGTTTATAATTAGTTTCTGCCTACGACTTCTTCCGCCTTTTATACTTTTTATTCCGATATTCGTTCCCCTTTTCCTGATCCCCGGCTTACCTTGGGGAACTAATATCGTGCAAAAGTATATGTTAAACTAAGACTTCGTATTATATGTGTTCCAAGTGTCATTTAAATCCGCATTGTAGTTTACGGGTGATGCAAAAAAGAAAGTCATACGTAAGAATATTTAGGTTTACAAACATAATTATGTAATACAGTAAAATTACCAATGAAATAACAAATGAATCCTTATACATAGTATTGTTTGTAACTGAATGTTTGTCACACAAACAGATGTTCCACGTCAAAGACGGGTGGTAAATTAAGAATGACCGTAATAAAAATAATTCGTCATAAAAATAAGAGTACATCGCAATATTTGCATCATAATGCTGGTTTTATATGAAGCCAACGCGGATGTATGTCAAGCTAGCGGGTAATGTAATGAAGTGAATTCGCTCCTTATCGTGTTTTCCACTTAGAAGCATACGTGGCGTTTTATTAAACATACGGGTAGGAAGTTTGACCATAATTACTTATATAAATTTTTCCAGTATGATGTTTTTTGAAAAAATATTTTTGAGTCGTCGTGGGCTTGTTGTCTATACAATAAAATTAGAAAGAGGTAACATTTGATATTTTGTATGATAACTGTACCAATGCTGTGCTGTTCCACGTTTATGAACGGCAGACATCGCTTACCCTCAGGTAGGCAACTGTCTTCTGCAGGATGAATGCGCGAGCGATCCCTGCGCCCCGGTCATAGACCGTGTGTAGGAACACCGGGACTTTTTATCTTGCCCCGGGTGAGCCCAACATAACCCCTCCACCCACCCCCGCGGAGGGGTATACGTCACAGCATTACGCCAAGTAAAAAAAGGCAACTATATTGTCTGCCACCAACAGTAATAAAAAGAGCAATGACTTTATCTTTTGGATCTATGCCTTTGCATTGCTAAAGGCACAACAGATAAATGTAAATTTATGGTATTGTTTAGTCAGTGTATAACCTTGACGTTCATAGTTATTGAAATTAAACTACTTAAGACTGCGCCGAGCGAAATGTGCCAAAACAGGCGGTCACAGTTAACTTGATAAAATCAACACTTTTTATTTAATACAAATATAAAATATACATATATCATAACAATTAATGTGTTTACAATTATTCCGTGTAAAAATCTTAAAATTATTAATATATTCGCCTACAAAATTACATAAATTTGCACGAAAAATGCAAAAATGTAAGCTCGTGTTACGTGATTTTTAGATTATAACAGTAGAAATCTATCCTATTTTACAGCTTAAACGAAACATAAATAGTTATATTACAATTTGTCCGTTCCAAATATTTAAGTTATTGGTTGACAATAAAGATGCATATTTATCAAAAAAGCATTTCAAATCCCCCATACAATTTTACTATGGCGGCCACGCGCCGATTTGAATATCGAGCTCTGTCATTCAGTCCAACCGCGTCTTATGCTCGGCGCAGTCTTAATACGTAACACAAAATGCGCGTATACGTAAGACAAATTGTATTACTTTGTGACCTAAATGAGTATTTTCTTTTTTTTTATTAGTGCTATTAGTCCCCGTATGTTTTCATATACTAGAACGGCGTGGAAACAATGTGATAGTTGAAAAATAAGGGATTCTATCCCCCTTATCGCGTGATGCGATGTAACTGGATATTGCGGCGTTGTGACCAGGTCGTACTGATGGCGGAAAGCAGGATAGATAAGACGTGTTACTGAAAATGTTCGAGGAAAATTTATTATTTTAATTACGGTTGGTGTTTAGTAAAGTGTGATGTACGAAAGGTGTTCATAATAAGGCATCTGGTTTCTCTTGCTAAAATGGAATAACGTAGCAGAATGTTATTTTTGAAGTGAAAACTTCTTTAGGCGCACTTCTTGGATGAACAAAAATCATAGAACTCGCGTCATTGTCACGCTTCCATGCTTTCCATTTTTGAATTATTTTAGAATATTAACAATACTCCGAAATGGTGCATCCTACGCAAAAAGTAACGAAATGTTGACCCCCTTAATAAGTAGAGTATCAGGAATCCGAACCGCCCCATTATTTTTTTATAAAGAAGTGTTTATGATCAAGGATTAAAGTTTTCACTTTTATCGGCAGTCCCCAAAGACTGCCCCAATTATTTATTTTTAATTATCTGCCACACAAGGGCCTTGTATTGCGAAAACTTTGTTATTATATTTATTCTAAAGATTTATATGTATATCAATTCCAAATTAAACGTATAAATAGCACAAAAAAGGCTTGAAGTTCTCAAGTCGTCAAAGCAATACTTACGTTATTATCACCGTCTAAACTTCATGATATACGTGAAACGATATACGTGAAACGATATACTAAACAATTGCATATTTTACAAATGCGTCCAAATACCAAGGTTGAAGTTAAGATATTTTGGTTTTAAATATTTATATTAAATATTTGGTTATTCGTGAAACTGCATTAGAAGTGTTCTTTCTCAAGTTAAATGTGTTAGTTACCTTGCATATTTAGCGTAGATTGAAATTTTCGTTTCAATATATTTTTAAAGGATAGGTACTTTAGAAGATATAACAGAATTAAAATCACGCGCTTCAACGTCATGACTATATATGAAATCGTGTAGAGCCGGATTGCCGGATCTTACCCTAACTAATATTACTAGCGATCGCCTAGTGGTCAAAATTTGACCAAAATTCCTAAACTTGCTACTTTGTTTTCTTTTTTCTTTATTACGTGACATATAAGGTATATGTAACCATAGTTACAAAGAATTTTACGACGTCAGACGAACAATGCCGAAATACTACAAACGCGATTCGACTGCGTGTGTCAAATGCATGGTTGTGTGCGTGTAGTGTTTTTTCATTAATTTAATGTATTTCTAATGCATATTTTATAAAAATATTAGGATTCGCCTCTCCTTCTCCATATAAACTTTAACTGTGCCAAGTTTCATACTCTCCGCACAATTTTCGTAAAAAGGGGTACAAAGATTTTGATTCACGTATTAATATAATTATAGATAAAAACAAATGTGAGTTTGTTTACCACCTAACTACTCCGATACACCTAACTTAACCGATCACCATGATATGTTGATATACACGTTATCAGAGGTAGAGAAAAGGACATAAAGTATCTTTCATCCAAAAAAAGGACTGTTCCCGAGGAAAAGATATTTAAAAAAATTTAAGATCGCTCGTTGTCACACTTAGTCCTTACTTGTCGCCGTGAAAGAAAAACTTATAAAGATTTCGGTCTGATCAATGAATACAATATCACAAGATTTGGTTTTGTTTCCTCAGACAATATTGGTTGACTACGTTGTGTGACAATATTGACGTAATGTACAAATGAAATCCTTGTTGATGGAAAAACTTCGACTACAATACTTCTGGAATGGTATATTTGGAGGACGTATTAGTTGGTTTGGGATTTGTTCAGCCCAGTCACTCGAATTCTATACGAAGAATTTTTGAAGTAAAAACTTCTTAAAGCGCGTTGAGCACTTATTGGGTGAACAAAAATCATAGAACTCGCGTCATCGTCACGCTTCCATGCTTTCCATTTTTGAATTATTTTAGAATATTAACAATATTTCAGAAATGGTGCGTCCTACGCAAAAAATAACGAAATTTTGACTCCCTTAAAAACCTCCAAGAGAGTATCAGGAACTCGCATCCGAACCGCCCCATTTTTTTTGAAGTGACGAACTCTTTCCTTTTTTGAATTATTTTTGGTTTATAAAGAAGTGTTTATGATCAAGGATTAAAGTTTTCACTTCTATCGGCAGTCCGCAAAGACAGCTCCAATTTAAAAAAAAATTAATCTATGCTTTGAGCAAGGCTACTGCATCACGCCGCTTGAACCCATTATGGTGACGTACTCTATGAAACCGGCTAAACTAGACTATCGTTTGCAGTAGCTTGGATAAAGCCATCATCAGAATGTCTATTCGAGTGTTTAGGACACTCATAAAATAGTCTGTTTACAAACTATCGTATTGAATATCTTCCTAAACCCGTAATCGGCTGTTTATACCCTACTTGTGTTTGCTGTCTTGAGTCTAATAATGATCAAGGGACAATCGCAACCCAGCAAGTAAGTGATCCTGTATTTGCTTAAGATAATCTATACTAATATTATAAAGCTGAAGAGTTTGTTTGTTTGTTTGTTTGAACGCGCTAATCTCAGGAACCACTGGTTCAATTTGAAAAATTCTTTTACTGTTGGATAGCCCATTCATCGAGGAAGCCTATAGGCTATATAACATCACATTATGACCCACGGGGGCGGCGCAAAGACGATAAACGCGGGTGAAACCGCGGGAACATCTAGTATAATAATAAAGATAATAAGACTGGAACTTATTACTAGGCTTAGCTCTTTTTTTTGTGTTGTCTCTTGGTTACTAGCAGCGATAGGTTTGTTAAGCATATGGCAAAAACGAGAAGAAAAGAAGTATTCATACTAAATTTTTGTCTTTTGATGCGTGGAACTAACGACACTCAGATCGTTGTGTTGTGATACAGTAACCAATTAAACTATTACGCCATACGTGAAGCTGATAGATAATTTATTTTCCTGCTTCGGTGTTTCCTGAGCGCTATGATATGTCCTTCTTCAAACGAGGTTTAAAGAGAGTTCTTCTTTCACGGTAGGCAGCGGCTTTGCTCTGTCCTGACATTGCTGAAGTCCATGAGCAGCGGTTACCACTTTCCATCAGGTGGGCCGCTTGCTCGTCTACCACCAATGGCAATAAACAAAAATTTAAAAAATACTAGCTTTAGTCCGCGGCTTCGCTCGCGTAACAGTAGGTTAGGTTAGGTGTAACTGTACTTTTTAAAAATAAAATATAGCCTATGTTACTCGGTGATAGCTTTCTAATGGTGAAAGAGTTTGTGAAATCATTTCATTAGTTTTTTAAATAAATCATTACAAACAAAATAAAAAAACAAAAATCAAATCTTTCCCCTTTATAATATTAGTATAGATAAAGATAAAGTCCTCATACAAAATTACTTGACGTCTTTATTTAGCATTTTAGACTCAGCAGATACTTAATTATGTAATAAAGTGTCAAATAAACAACGTGATAAAATCCGTATTATATAGTTTAACTAGCTTTTGCCCGCTGCTTCGCTCGCGTTAATTTAGAATGTTACAATCAATTCGGGTTGTACTCTGCTTGTAATAATATAATTCAATCATGATTCGAAAGAAACGTGGCGCCATATATTATCATAAGAACGTTTTTGTTGTTTTCCTCGGGAACAGTATTTTTTTTGGGATTCATCCCAAAACAAAATACTGTTTCCGTATATGCAAAATTTCAGAATGATCGGTTCAGTGGTTTAGGCGTGAAAACGTAACAAACAATCAAACTTATTTTCGCTTTTATAATATTTGTTAGGATTTCAATGAATAACATTTGCATAAACAGAAGACAATATTATGTAAATCAGCAGATTCTTCATAGATCTTTGTCGATCAGTAATGCTACTGTCAATAACATAAACTGCGAATGAGAACTGACCTAGCCAAGTAGCTAACAGATAGTAATCATGATAGACGATTATACTTGAACCAAATACCTGTAAGTCATCTTTAAGACTGCGCCGAGCGAATAGTGGCCAAACAGGCGGTCACAGTTAAGTTGATATAAAAACCTTTTTAACAAAAAAGAAACCAACTTCCAAAAACTCCCTATTAGCCCTAAAAAGTATAAAATAATACTAAATCGAATCTACTTAATCTTGAAAATCTAACGTATATAATCTAACCTACCTAACCTATAACAAAATTTAACAATTTTTGGAGTCGGTGCCAAGCCAAGTATCTCCAATCTGAGCATAAAATCATTCTGCTAACTTTGTTATACAGTTTACGTAGGTAATTAAATACATAATAAAACTTTTAACTTATCGTATTAGTATTGTTGTCATCTATCGTGATGGGCTTGGCACCGACTCCAAAAATTCGAATTTTGAATATCGAATTGAATATCGTATTTAATCCGTCCGCGCTAAAGATTACTTCACCTCACTTATCTGTTACCGAATAGTGAGTGCTGCAGGTTATAAATGCGTTACTAAATTTTAGCTGCTATTCTATAACTTATTGGCCTAATGACGTATACGAGAGGAATCCTTGGCTCGACTTACGAATCGATCAAAATGCTTTCGAGTTATTGACAGGTAAATAATTCTTATTTCTTTGAGATTTCTTAAAAATAACTCGTGCAATTTATCAAGTTCAGGGAAATATTTTTTCCCTGAAGCGTATATCGAATGTGAGACATTTTTATCCTAATCCTAACTAATATTATAAAAGCTAAAATGAGTTTGTTTGTTACCTTTTCACGCCTAAACCACTGAACCGATCATCCTGAAATTTTGCATATACGTTGTCAGGTGTACAGAAACGGACATAGTCTACCTTCCATCCCGAAAAAATTACTGTTTCTGAGGAAAACAACAAAAACCTTCTTATGATAATAGATGGCGCCACGTTTCTTTCGAATCATGATTAAATTATATTATTACAAGCAGAGTACAACCCGAATTGATTGTCAAATTCTAAATTAACGCGAGCGAAGCCGCGGCCAAAAGCTAGTATATAATAGCCATATCAGAGGCCTACAGGCGGCTTGAACAACTCTTGACAACAGGTTGGCCACTAACCACACGAAAAGAAGAAGAAGTATATAATAATATAATAATAATAATATTCTATTACATACACACACCACCATCTAGTCCAAACTAAGCAGAGCTTGTATTATGGGTACTAGACAATGGATAAACATAATTATATATATATAAAACGGATACAAATAACACCCAGACTCAGAAAAATCGTGTCTGGATCACGCAAATTTATGTTTGATGTGGGATTCGAAACCAAGAGACGGCGTAGCGGCCGCTTTAATTCTTCTTCTCCCTAGCCTTTATTCCCAAATCACTTGGGGTCGGTTTTCTAATTTAACCGGATTTGGCTGGATATCAGTTTTTACACAGAGCGGCTGCCACCTGACCTCCGCAACCCGAAGGCTAACGATAACCTAAGGCTAGATCAGTGTCAGGATATGAGAGGGCACTGACTTCCCAATAACGACTGCCATAGACTGATGTTCATGGCAGCCGGGACCGACGGCTTAATGTGCTCTCCGAGGCACGGAGCAGGCGTTAATTGTCAATCAATAAATTAATTAACTACTTAAATAAACTTAAACCACATTTTAAGACTATATTTAATATTGAAGGCATTAATTGCGTGTTTGATCCCGTGTTATTTGCGCGAATGTTTACGACTAAAAGTTAGTCTGATAGTGAGTTTGAGCTATACAAATACAAACAGTCCTATATTGCAGTTATTTTAGTCCCTCGTTATTTATTATTCTGGACCAATGTGGACGTCACGTCAACTTGTTTTCCTCTTCAGTTTATTGCGTAGAGTTAATTTAAAACAACTGTTGTGTTTCGTATTTTTGGGGGATCGAACTGCCAATATTCACCAAAGTTGCAAGACTATAAAACAGTAATTGTTTTTCTATTGTCATACTTTGTTGTTGTTATATATAACAACTTGATTTAAAAGAGTGTGCTTTTGTATACAACAAGAATAATAATAATAATATTCTATCACATACACACAACACCATCGAGCCCAAACTAAGCAGAGCTTGTACTATGGGTACTAGACAATGGATAAACATAAATATATACTGTTTTTTTTTGTAAATACATACATATACATAGAAACACCCAGAAAAAGACAATCATCCATGTTCATGCACACAAATGTTTGACTTGTGCGGGAATCGAACCGGTGACCTCAGAATAACGTTCCGTAGATGCGAAGTTGACGCATTTGTGCGGGTTGTATGCAAAGAGTACTCGACACGATTCTCCTGCGCAAGTATTTCGTCTAACTAGCTCTTGCATGTAACCTCCGACAGTCACTTTCATCTTATACAAGCAAGTTATATGTAAGTAACATACTTATTCTAACTAATATTATAAATCTGAATGTGAGTTTGTTTGTTGCGCTTTCACGCCTTAGCTACTCGTACAATCATCATGAAACTGTGTATGCTCGCTGTTAGGGTCTAAGAAACGGACAAGAGCTTACATGCCGCAAAAGTACTGACTCGAGCGAGTAAATCCGCGGGCAAAAACTAGTACGTAAATAAATTACTAATTGATAACAAGCCTCTAGTACTTTTATGAAAATCATGCTTGAAAGGATTTTAAAGTGTTTACGTAGGAGTAGTGCAATGTGTTGCACCTATAACTCATCACTGATTGCATTTTTCTCATCAATTTCTTTGAAGGTACTACGTATAAATCCATATCCTGGCCTTAGAAGATCTGAAAGTAGTAATCAAATTTCCATTATGTTGTCTTACGTAGGTATATAAAAAATCTTTCATGTCATCAAAATTTTAATACTTCTCTCACAAACATTGAAAGAAATATACTAGTTTTCACCCGCGGCTTCGCTCGCGTAAATGTAGGTTAGATTAGGTTTGCAACAGTTATGTTTTCTGGATGAAAGGTGGGTGTCCTATTCTGTAGCCCTGACAACGTGTATGCAAAATTTCATGTTGATCGGTTGAGTAGTTAAGGCGTGAAAGCGTAGGAAGTTAGGATTAGAATTCTAAATTATTTTTAAAACTGTATAAATTTACGTAATTGAAATGAATAAAATTAACTGATACGTCGAGAAAAGTGTAAATTACAATAGATCTTATAAAAATAATACACGTATGAAAATATAATATTTCAGTAAACTATCGATTTTAAGTTGGATTTTTAAGTCGTTATTTTAATTTCAATTCACAGCTTATATACAATAATTTATGTATGTGCATCCTAATCCTATCCTAACTAATATTATAAAAGCGAAAATGAGTTTGTTTGTTTGTTACCTTTTCACGCCTAAACCACTGAACCGATCATCCTGAAATTTTGCATATACGTTGTCAGGTGTACAAAAAGAAACATAGGCTACCTTTCATCCCGAAAAAAAATACTGTTCCCGAGGAAAACAACAGAAACGTTCTTATGAAAATAGATGGCGCCACGTTTCTTTCGAATCATGATTGAATTATATTATTACAAGCAGAGTACAACCCGAATTGATTGTCAAATTCTAAATTAACGCAAGCGAAACCGCGGGAAAATGCAAGTTCTCTATAATCCCACAATATTAAAACAACAATTTTAAGTCTTAACAATTTTAACTCATAATGCTTTACCCGAAAATCTAGTACAAGCTGAACTAATGAAGGTAATGTTACCAAATCCGTGTTTAACTGACCTAATGCTGGTAAGCCCGGTGCAGCATAATCCGGGTGTTACGGCGACGCAGGCTGCACAACTATATCAAAGTCAGACCGCTCGTCTAACATTCAAGTCGCTGATGAGCTCATTCATTGTGGTTACTTAGTTCAGCCGTTGAGTGACGAGGGGATAAGTTGTGTGGTGGGGGAAATGAAGTCGCTTATCATTATTAACTGCTGTTATAATAATAATATATATTGTATAGGTATGTATAATAGTTTAATATTGTCAAAATGTAACAAGGTTTCAAAGAAAATGATTAGGATGTTTCTAATCGTATAAATTTAAACGGCTAAAAAAACTTGCATAGTATTCTCGAACAACAGACTGCAATGCAGAGGGTCTCAGGTTCGAACCAACGTCACGCACCTCTGACTTTCGGAAGCTATATGACTTTTCGAAATTATGTACGTATTGATTGACAATTATCGCCTGCTCCGTACCTCGAAGAGCACGTTAAGCCGTCGGTCCCGGCTGCCATGAACATCTATGGCAGTCGTTATTGGGAAGTCAATGCTCTCTAATATCCTGACACTAGTCTAGCTTTAGGGTATCGTTAGCCTTCGGGTTGCGGAGGTCAGATGGCAATCGCTCCGTGTAAAAACTGATATCCAGGCAAATCCGGTTAAACTAGAAAGCCAACCTCAAGTGACTTGGGAATAATAAAGGCTAGGGAGAAAAAGAAGTGTTCTCAAAGGTATATAAAGATTATTAGGCTCTTGGCTAGTGCGTCTAGTGCATTAGCACTAACCAGTCTTATTCAAAGAGGAGACATACGGTAAGTAGCAAAATCCTAACTAATATTATAAATGCAAATTTGTGTTTGTTCGTTACGGTTTCACGATCGATCATCATTAAATTTCGCATATACGTTGTTAGGGCTACAGAACAGAACATAGAGTACCTTTCATTCAGGAAAACTGTTTTGTTACCGAAGGATAGCTAATACTTTATAAATAGGACTAACTATTTAATTACTACCAATGATTACTATTAAACAAACATCATTAGACAGTTTCTGAATAATTATTTTACAAAGAATATAAATTCTAATCCCATCCTAATCCTAACTTAATATTATAAAAGTGAAAATGAGTTTGTTTGTTTGTTTGTTACCTTTTCACGCCTTAACCACTGAACCGATCATCCTGAAATTTTGCATATACGTTGTCAGGTGTTCAGAAACGGACATAGGCTACCTTTCATCCCGAAAAAAATTACTGTTCTCGAGGAAAACAACAATAACGTTCTTACGATAATTGAGGTAGTAGAACCAAGCTGGTTACAGCAGGAATGGGCCGACTCGACCGGGGAAGTACTACCCTCTCACAGAAAATCGACGTGAAACAACAGTGTTTCACTGCTGTGTTTCGTTCGGTGAATGAGAGCGCCGGAGGCCTAAGCATGAGGTGACGATTCTCGCAGCTTATGAGGGACCTGCAGAGTATCCGTAGAGTCATTGTGTGGGTGGCGCGAGTCGACCCGTCGGCCAGGGAGAGCCGTAGAAACGGTGCTCTGCTGGCCGCCCGCGGTATAGTCCAGAGGCCCAACCGAGTCTAACCAACTAGGTTGGCTGCCTTATCATGCCGCGCATAATCTCGAGGTGGCTCGTCGTGCCGGATGGTGACCGGAGGGTGGGTCCCGGTGACCACTTTCGGGAGGGTACGGGGGTCTTTCCGTCCGTCGGATCGGCTATCGCCATACCATACAGTTACATGACAAAACTTGCTCTGCGCCTTGCCCCACTTTGCTGCGAGAATAGCCGCCTCTTTTTTTTCACGTTTCCCCTTCCTTTCACTCTATGGCAGTACGAACAAAGCATTGTCGTTCAACAGCAGCCAATCGCCGTAACCCCACTGCTGCTTCCTGTGTCGTGGAGTTTATTAACATCAGAGGACTCCACGCTAACCTTAATGCCGTCCATCACCACCTGGAGACGGCTCGGCCGGCAATGCTTTTTCTAACGGAGACACAAATACGCCGTCCTGCAGACACGAACTACCTGCAATATCCCGGCTACGTGCTAGAGGAGTGTTTCCTCGCGAAAGCCGGGGTATGCTTGTTTGTTAGGGCGGATATTTGCTGTCGCCGTCTACAATGCCTAGAGGACCCTTCCTTCTCTGTCCTTTGGGTACACGTAGATCATGGCTCTTTCAGCCAAATCTACATGTGCCTCTACCGATCCCATTCAGGAGACGCTGAGACAACTCGACTCTTCAATTACCTGAGTCAGGCGGCAGACGACGCGCAGGAGCGGTTTCCGAACGCTGAGTTGGTGTTCTTGGGAGATTTCAATGCCCACCATGAGACCTGGTTGGGTTCTCCCAAAACAGACCACGCGGGACGAATTGCCCATGCGTTCGCTCTCACGCATGACCTGTCTCAACTAGTACTCCAGCCCACCCGGATACCAGACATTGCAGGTCAGGCTCCCTCTCTGCTCGATCTGCTGCTGACGAGTAACCCGAACCGGTACAGTGTGTCGATTCGTGCTCCTCTGGGCACCTCAGACCACTGTCTGGTTTGTGCCACAGCTGCTGTTGTTACACCCCCACGACCCGAGGAGGCAAGACGACGACTGTGGCACTACTCGTCGGCAGACTGGGATGGAATGCGGGAGTACTTCGCATCCATCCCTTGGGCTCAACGCTGCTTTGAGAACAGGGATCCATCAGAGAGCGCTACTGCTGTCGCTGGTGAAATCACCCTGGGTATGGAATATTATATTCCATACAGTGATGACACGAGCGGCGACAGGAAAAGGCCCTGGTTCGGTCGTGAATGCGCTGATGCTGTTGAACGCAAACAGACAGCGTACCGCGCTTGGACCAGGGCTCGCACTCTCCACGACCCTAACGTGGATCACCTGAACGCAGCGTTCAACCAAGCCACAAAGGTCTGCAAGAGGGCATACTTAAGAGCGGATGCCCAGCGCGTCGCACGGTTCGGCCAGGAACTCATGGCGCATCCTACGGGCAGTCGTAGCTATTGGCGCCTTGCCAAAGCCGTGCAGTCCAACTTCTGCCAGACCTTGCTGCCCCCTCTGAGGTATCCGAATGGATCACTGGCTCATCGGCCGCAGGAGAAAGCAGATCTGCTTGCAAATCTCTTTGCGGCCAACTCCCGAATCGATGACTGCGGTTCGCAGCCGCCTAACATTGCCAACTGCGGCTACACCATGCCTGATATATGTATCAGGCAACGAACCGTTCGTGCAATACTGCAGTCTCTCGATGTTCGGGAAGCCAGTGGACCTGACGGCATCCCAGCTGTGGTCCTTAAAAAATGTGCAGCGGAGTTGTCTCCTACGCTTACGCGCCTATACCGGACGTCTTACGCCGCAGGCATTGTGCCTGAGGCTTGGAAGGAGGCGAACGTTCAACCGATTCCCAAAAAGGGGGACCGTTCTGAGCCAAGCAACTATCGTCCCATAGCTATCACCTCGGTGCTCTCCAAGGTGTTCGAGCGGATTATAAACACCCAAATTGTCCGCTATCTGGAGGATCAATCGTTGATCAATGATCGCCAATACGGCTTTCGGGCTAAACGATCAACAGGTGATCTTCTAGCGTTCGTCACGCACCTCTGGGGTGAAGCTATGGACAAGCACGGCGAGTCTTTGGCTATCAGCCTTGACATAGCCAAAGCTTTCGACAGAGTCTGGCACCGGTCTCTTCTTTCCAAGCTTCCGGCCTATGGCTTGCCCCCTCAACTGTGCACCTGGATTGCAAGTTTCCTGCAGAAGCGTCGTATTCGGGTTCTTTGCGACGGTCGCGCTTCCAAATTTATGCAGGTCAATGCAGGAGTGCCTCAGGGTTCTGTCTTATCCCCTACGCTCTTTCTTCTGCATATCAATGATATGTTGAATCTCGGCAACATACATTGCTATGCGGACGACAGTACCGTGCATGGGTGATATCTCGGACATCCTGGGGCCAAACAGGCTGAGGTTGAGGGGAAAAGGCAGAATCTTGTCGTTGAACTTGACCAGACCTTGGACCGCATCTATGAATGGGGTGCCAAGAACTTGGTCGAGTTCAACGCCAAGAAGACCCAGGCATGCGCGTTCTCAACAAAAAAGTCTCCGTTCCTTCCCCTCCCTTCTCTGAAGAACACTCCACTGGTGATACGTGACAGTCTCTCCATCTTAGGTATGGATCTTTGCCGCTCCCTTTATCAGAAAACCTATATCGAGAGCGTCATTAAGCAAGCTTCGCGAAAACTCGGAGTTCTGAACAGGGTGAGGCGGTTCTTTACGCCTGGGCAACTGTGCCTATTGTATAAGGCACAAATGCGCCCTTGCGTGGAGTACTGTTCTCATCTTTGGGATGGCTCCGCGCAGTACTTGCTGGACGCTCTCGACCGGTTACAGCGGCGGGCTGTCCGTATCATCGGAGATCCAGAGGTCACGAGTTCACTGGAACCTCTGCAACTCCGTAGGGACATTGCCTCATTGGCATGTTTCTACAGAGTATACCACGGGGAGTACTCTGAAGAGTTATTCCACCTTATCCCGCCCTCCCTTTTCCTATCCAGAACAACGCGTGCTGGGCTCAGATGCCATTCTTACACGGTAGAGTCGATTAGAGCGCGTACCAAAAAGTTGGGGTCCTCATATCACTGCCGAACGACCAAGGCATGGAATTCTCTGCCAAGGCACGTGTTTCCTTCTTCCTTCAATCCTGGGTTCTTTAAGCGGGGCGTGAAAAAGCATCTTCTCAGGCCGTCAAAGTAGAGACCTCAACATCGCCTCGGCTACTGTGGGGGCGATGTGGAGGCCACTGCTCTTAGACCACACGACTGCTTACCATCAGGTGGAGTGTGGTCATTTTGACGAGCAAAATAAAAAAAAATTAAAAAAAGATGGCGCCACATGTCTTTCGAATCATGATTGGATTATATTATTACAAGCAGAGTACAATCCGAATTCATTGACAAATTCTAAATTAATGCTAGCAAAGCCGCGGGCAAAAGCTAGTTTTCTAATAAAACCTAGTGTGGCTGTCTTAACAACAATTATAAATTTCAAAAATACATCCGGCCTGGTGGTGTATGGTTAGAGTAACCTAGTTTTTGCTTGAACTACCGAGGGTAATACTCACCCGTTGTAGGCTCTGAGCAAACAAGAATAAGATACGGGATAAAAGGAAAGGAATAGCAGAGGTGTCTTTGTGAGCATCCAAAGCTCACTCACCGAATAAACCCAGTAAAAGTATTACTATCAACCCTTACCGCAGTTTCATGTAAGACGGTGGATCTCTGCAAATCCCCTAGTTCGTACCTTCATCAAATAATTAGCAACGATCTGCTCTTCTACTCACAAGTTATACATAAGGGTCAATAAATTCAATGATTTCAAAGTGGATTACGAATGTTTAATTTTAACCAATTAACACAAGAAATTGAATAGTAACGTTAACCCAATACATAAGACATTGGACTTGCGATCGAGAGCTCGTAGCTGCGAATCTCACGCATTTCAGTACCCGCGTAAGCCCACTCCAAACACAAGCATTCTGACTCAGCTAGAGAGTTTAACAATAATACTAGTGATTTGTAAACCTGACTGCATATAAACTTAAAAAAATTGGGGCAGTCTTTGGGACTGCCGATAAAAGTGAAAACTTTAATCCTTGATCATAAACACTTTTGCATAAACCAAAAAAAACTGATACTCTCTTAGAGGTCATTAGGCGGGGTCAACATTCATTTAGTTTTAGAGTTATTTTTTGCGTAGGACGCACCATTTCTGAGATATTGTTAATATTCTAAAAAATCTTATCTTATCTTATCTTATGTGTGGGGGCCAGTTAGTGCAGACCGGCGACACTTCGACCCAGTGGGATCTTTTGTGTCGGCCCCAAGATTTAACCCTTAGCTATCTCCTTATGAATGTACTGCATAAGCCGCAGTGTCAGAGGAAGAAGCCTGGAGTCTTCAGGGCTTGGATATGCCACCCCCATCAGACCCGTCCTCAGTCCAGCCAACGCGTCGCATTCACACAATAGGTGCGATATGGACTCGTCCTGTTCACTACAGGCCCTGCAGATCAAATTGTGTGCCAATCTCAATCTGCACAGGAAGTCGTTGGTGCCAAAATGGCCAGTGAACGCTACTGTGAGCAGGCGTATTTGGCTCTTGCTATATCCACAGAACTTCCGGGTGAAGCCTGTGGCTCTGTTTGCAATGAACTTCTTGGAGTGTTCCAGACCCCTAAGGGCCATCCACTCCAACCTGTGTTTGTCATTGCCATGTGCATTCAAAGCTGCCTTGACGGTGCTCTCAGAGACTCCCACGAATGGCTTGGGGCCCACAAACAGCTGTTCTAAAAAATAATAATAAGGCGTGGAGGCGTGACGATGACGCGAGTTTCATGATTTTTGTTCACTCAAGTAGTGCATAACGCGCCTAAAGAAGTTATCACTTCAAAAAAAATCCCAGAAGGCTTGTTCTAGTGACGCACAAACTCAAATATTTGAGTTACTAAGCCAATTTTCTTTCTTACCCCTTGACAACATGACACGCCAAAACAATTTGCAACCTTGCGTTCATTGTTCTTCACAATACAGTATAGTGTTCTGTGATATTGCGCCTACAAATCACCCGGGCCAGGTGAATTTAATCAAAGGCAGCACAGATTGCCCGCCACAGTCTAATTTACGATCTCTTAATAGACTTGGCGAGACACTACTATGGAGATGAGGCGATAAGATGAATTTAGTAGGCGAATATGGCGTGAGTTGTAGTTATGAATAAGTTAACTCTTCTTACTTTTAATTTATTACTTAGAGCTTAAGCAGCGATAGTTCAGTGGGGAGACGAACAGACTGCAGGGTCTCGGGTTCGAACCCACGTCGCGTATCTCTGACTTTCGGAAGTTATATGACTTTTCGAAATGATGTGCGTATTGATTGACAATTATCGCCTGCTCCGTGCCTCGGAGAGCACGTTAAGCCGTCGGTCCCGGCTGCCATGAACATCTATGGCAGTCGTTATTGGGAAGTCAGTGCCCTATAATATCCTGACACTGGTCTAGCCTTAGGGTATCGTTAGCTTTCGGGTTGCGGAGTTCAGGTGGCAGCCGCTCCATATAAAAACTGATATCCAGTCAAATCCGGTTAGACTAGAAAAGCCGACCCCAAGTGCCCTAGGAATAATAAAGGCTAGGAAGAAGAAGACTTAGAGCTTATGCAACAAGTATAGTTATTTTTGGAGAATAGACGGGGAAATGTTATAACATAATATTTTACTTCTGCGATGTCCTTGATCCTAGGTCATCTGTTGGTGCTGTGCTGGCAAAAATGACTAGTAGTCTTTGTACGAGTACCTTGTGTTGTCAGCGCTGCGATAGTCCTTTGCAGAACTACGACAACGTTTTTATTGTTTTGTTAAAAGAATCTCAGCAATAGTTTCAATCTCTCTACCGCAAAGGACTTAATAAACTTATACAATTCATGGAAATAAGACTAATACTCTAGTCTCTGATTTGTGGATCACTCAAACATTGATTTTCACCTTATAGGATTAAAACGGTAATCTCAAGAACGAACATCATATTTATTAAACAAAAAGGAGGAACGAGTTATAACCACACTTATTTAAATATCATTTAATACGAGTGCGGGACATAGTTAGTAACCTAGGTGTCGACAACCAAAATATAATATATTCACTGTTTTAAGACGAGGATATTGAGTAGGGACGGTGGTAAGAGCTATTACGACTGAGGTGATTAACGCACGGTTTGATCGGAACGGAACTGCGGTAGAGTGTTATGCTCATCGGACAGAATTGTTCGCCTTATTTATAGCCTCTGTGCACGGTTAATGGCGGACACAAGCGTAGGATTATAGGAAGTCACGTGATTTGAATGTGTTATAAATGACTTTATACTTTTAGGATATACGGGTAGCGCTTAGACTATGCAAACGTATTCCTTTGTTTTATCCATAAATAATAGCAGACAAACAAACATTTAAAATATAATCTATATACTACTACTGCCATTTTCGTATGATTAGCTTTTTAATTTCATAATTTAATTAGGTTGCCTTTTAATTTTGTTAACTATTTCAGTACCTAATAGAAATGATTGATCGATAATTCCTTGTGCCACATGTTGGCAACAAATGATGAAATTGAGCGTTGGTGTCTTATTATATTATATCAGCTGGTATTTATCAAATAAGGTTCAGTTATTAATTAAAATTCAAATCTCAGTCATTGCAGTACCGACGTGTATAAACTTCAACAATAACAAATTTTAGACGTTCGATGTATAATAATAATAATGAAATATAATATTCTACCACATACACACAACACCATCTAACCCAAACTAAGCAGAGCTTGTACTACGGGTACTAGACAATGGATAAACATACATAATTATATAAATATTTTTACATATTATATTTGCCAAACTTCTTGGCAGTATATGATTAGGTATAAATGAGACAAAGTTGTAGTATAGTCTAGTTATAATTATCCAAAGGTGCATCTTATATACTAACGACTACGTGTTGATTACGGATAGTAGAAACATTTAATAGATATTGAACGTGCGATAAAGATCATAAGATTGCGATGTAGATTGTAGATACAGCACAAAGATATTGTACTGTAACAGTACACCCCCCTTTAAAAAAAAAAAAAAAATATTATTATGGTAATAGTGTTTACAATATAAATTTGACCTAGACCTTACTAGTTATTTGCTGATGTATATAAATAATAATGCTATTGTACGCGGTGGAATTTGATGACGCCTGTTGTGGTGTGATTTGCTGACGTATGTAATTTTGACTTAGCTGTTGCACGAGTGTTTATTATTTTTTTCCGTTAAACTCTTCATTCTTCTGTCCAGTGTTTTCATTATGCCGTAAAGTAGGATCACGCCGATTGTTAAAATAATCTGTCCCATTGCAACATTTCTTGTCCACCGTAAGTCCTCCTGGATCAGGTTACGGAGTTTGTCCGCTTCGTTTTGATTGAGGCAACTGTCCGTATTGTATGTTATCTGGTCCTTAGAACTTTGATTTCCCATTTTAGATGTCTTGTTGTTACGAGTAGTTGTGAATTAATGGTATATGTTAAGATCTACGTTAATATATATACGAATAGCTTGCTTATATCTATCTTGCTTAGTATCTTCTTATTTTCTAATATGTATGTAAAGTCAGTTAATCTTGGTAGTGGGTATTTGTCCGGTACTGTCGTGCTATTGAGCATTCGATAGTCTCCGTACGGTCTCCATTCGCCATTTTTCTTTTTTACCATATGTAATGGGCTTGCCCATGGGCTATCTGACGGTCGGCAAATTCCGAGCTCTATCATATTTTGAAATTCCTTTTTGGCTATGTCGTATTTTTCTGGAGGTAATGGTCTTGCCCGAGCTGCGACGGGTGGTCCTGTAGTGATAATGTGATGTTCAATCTTATGTTTGGGCGCATTGCGTAGAGAGGACTCTTTCGTGATGTCTTCGTATTTGTTTAAAAGTTGCGTAATACGTGAATTCGTTCCCACTGCGATAGTACGAATTGTTTGTTGTGTCGCTTTTTCTGAAGTTACATGCGTTGTCAGCTCTGTAACTTTGTCGATAAGTTTGCGACCTGCTATGTCGACTAATAGTTTATAGTGCTCTAGAAAATCTGCTCCAATTATTGGTTGTGTAACATCGGCGATTATAAAATTCCATTTATAACATCGTTGTAGTCCTAAATTCAAGGTAAGCGTCTTCTCGCCGTAAGTCCTAATTTTAGTCCCATTTGCAGCGTATAGTGTGTATTGTTCATTTTGTAAAATTGAATATCTCTGTTGCTTGCTAATGACTGAAATATTTGCGCCCGTGTCAATCAAAAACTTCATACCACTTTTTCGGTCGGTAATGGTGAGGCGATTGGATGGGTGGATTGCACAGAGTTTCGCCGTTGTCTGTGCTCTTATTCGTTTCCCTGGTTCCGTACGTAAGTCATTGGTTTCCAACCGCATAGTTTAATGCAGTTCCTTGCATATTTTCCGAATCTTTCGTGGTAGTAACAAAATCGATTTGCTCCTCTATAGTTTGTTCTCGGCCTCATAATCGGGAATTGTTGACGTTTCTTGAAATGATTGTGCGTGCTGGGTCGATAGCCATATTGACCTTGCTGAATTGCGTCAATATCTATCTGTAATTTTGCTAGCTGGGCTAAAATGCATGCTGTATTGTTGTCGTTTGAAGTGTCGTTGCTAACAGCTGATATTTCGGTTACTTTTGAATTCATTATTATTTTGTCTGCAATTTGGCTCAGTTTGTCAATTTCCATGTCTTCCGTAACTGCTAGAACCGTAGTAACTGATGTTGGTAAAAGCCTGAACCATAGTAGTTTAATTGTTTCGTCACTGATTTTTCCTCTCCCGAGGACTCGCATTTGACGTAATAACTGCGAAGGTTTTTGTTCACCGAGTTCTGTCTCTGATATTAATTTTTGAAACTGTCGCTGTTCTGTTTCTTCGTAACAATCAATTAAACGTTCCTTGATGTTTTTATATTTATCTGTAGTCGGTGGTGAAGTGATTAGGTCACTAACTTGTAGTATTTCTTCTTTGGATAATTTTGCTATTACTGTACAGTATTTGTATTCGTCTCCTTGCTTCTGTGGTGCTAATATGGCTTCTAGTTGCGTGAACCATAATCTTGGTTGGTCTTTCCAAAACTCCGGAATGCGAGATAAAACCGAGGTGCCAGCAGCTACTTCAAGTGTTCCTTGCTGATTTATGTTCGCCTTGCATGGTGATTGTGCCATGTTTCTTGCTGCGTATTCGTTCGTCGGGGTCACCAATTTGCCAAACTTCTTGGCAGTATATGATTAGGTATAAATGAGACAAAGTTGTAGTATAGTCTAGTTATAATTATCCAAAGGTGCATCTTATATACTAACGACTACGTGTTGATTACGGATAGTAGAAACATTTAATAGATATTGAACGTGCGATAAAGATCATAAGATTGCGATGTAGATTGTAGATACAGCACAAAGATATTGTACTGTAACATTATACATAGAAACACTCAGACCAAGACAAACATTCATGTTCATGCACACACATGTTTGGTTTGTATTGTGCGGGAATCAAATCCGCGACCTCAGGCGTGGCAGTCGGTTACACTAACCACTACGCCATCGAGGTCGTCAATTGTGATAATGTACATCGAACTATGCTATTTTAACAATATTATTATTAACATGTCAAGACTTGAAATACCAGACATAATTAATTTAGAGTAGTAGAGCCTCGCTGATTTCAGCATGAATGGGCCGGCACGACCGGTGAAGTCCTGAAATCTGTGTTATATATGCATTTAAATAGTTTTTATTTGTTTATTTAAGTGTATACTGAGTGTAGTGTTTAGGTACTGGGAATCATTTTTTTATATTTTATTTTGGGCTCCCAATAATAATAATGTAATAATAATAATAATGTATTTATTAACATAAAATTGTTTACACATTTCCTATGAAGCCCTGATTTCTGTGCTAGGTACGAAACCTGTGTTACAGGAAGTCAGTGTCTTCTCCCATATAATTTACACAAAAGATTTTATGATTACAAAAGCAATTCGTTGTTAGAAATCCCAATAGATCAAATATTAGGAATATTGTTTCAGGAATAACTATTGTATACGGTACATTCTGTATATTTTATTCCTCGTTGCTACTAAGCTATTGGGAATCATATTCGTTAAGAAACGAACCTGTTTGCTGTGAAATGTTCAATTAATTGTGGAATGTTGTCACACACAAATTAAAAAGATAACAATCTAGATTAATATTATAAAGCTGAAGAGTTTGTTTATTTGTTTATCTGGTTGAACGCGCTAATCTCAGGAACTACTAGTGACTAGAAAAAATATTTTCACTAATATTGGATAGCCTATTTATCGAGGAATATTACAGGCTATATAACATCACACTACGACTCTTGGGGGCGGCGCAGTAATCATAAACGCAGGTGAAACCTAGGGCACAGCTAGTATTACATATCAAAAATTACATATTGAAGATTTTTCTCTTTACAAACTTCGGAATATATATACTTACAGGTAAAATGAATGACATTTCGTATATTTCATCGCAAGTCAGACACTATAGTATATAATAAAAAGAATTATGTGCAACTAAAGCTCTTTCATAATGAACCTTACGTAGATAAACTTATCAGTTCCATTACTTTAATACGGGGTAGTGTTCAGCCATATAATATATTAACATCATATATAGCTTCAAGAGTGCTCTATATTTATAATGGAAGCTTTTAAGGTACATTAATTTATTTATCAGTGAACAGCGCACGGATTATTGAGGCACAGAGAGCCTTAAGACTGCGCCGAGCGTAAAACAGATAATGACAGAGCTTTTGCGACGCATATTCAAATCGGCGCGCGGCCGCCATAGTAAAATTGTATGGAGGATTTGAAGAGCTTTTTTAATAAATATGTATCTTTATTGTCAACCAATAACTTAAATATTTGGGACGGACAAATTGTAATAATTATAACTATTTATGTTTCCTTTAAGCTGTAAAATAGGATAGATTTCTACTGTTATAATCTAAAAATCACGTAACACGAGCTTACGTTTTTGCATTTTTCGTGCAAATTTACGTAATTTTTTAGGCGAAAATATTAATTATTTTAAGTTTTCTACACGGAGTAATTGTAAACACAATTTTATATTTGTATTAAACAAAAAGTGTTGATTTTATTCACTTACCTAACTGTGACCGCCTGTTTTAGCACATTTTGCTCGCGCAGTTTTAATAAAGCTTTGTGCTGTAAACCAACGGATTAGTAACCTGTTTCCTTTGATCAGTAATGCTATATCTTCGATATTCCAAGCATTCGTAGGGTACAGTAATCAGTTACTATCATACATACGTTTTATGCATATATCCTCGATGATCGCAGAGGTTGTATTATACCCACATTTATCCAGCTGATTTTAGGTTCCATATAAATGAGTGAGCCTATTGCTGCAAGCATAATTAAATTAACGGTATACATAATATCCTTTTAGAAATATAGGAGACAAGATAATCCCTCACCTCAGTATGTGTGAAAATAGTCATATCTATATATAAATCGTTAAGCAAAAACTTTGTACCCCTTTTTACGAAAATTGCACGGACGGATGAGTATGAAATTTGGCACAGTTAAAGTATATATGGAGAAGGAGGGACGAAACGTAATATTTTTATAAAATATGCATTAGAAATACATTAAATTAATGAAAAAACACTATACGCACACAACCATGCATTTGACACACGCAGTCGAATCGCGTTCGTAGTATTTCGGCATTGTTCGTCTGACGTCGTTGTATAATTCTTTGTAACCCTATGGTTACCTATAGGTAACCAAAGAAAATTTGTAACTATGGTTACCTATAGGTAACCATAGTTACAAATTTTCTTTATTACAATAAATAGTATCTTATTTATATGTAATAAAGAAAAAAAGAAAACAAACTAGCAAGCTTAGGAATTTTGTTCGAATTTTGACCACTAGGCGATTGCTAGTATTCATAGATATGTATGTACATATGTCTCTCTTCACGCACGTTGAAATCTCGATCCAAAGGCACGCACCTCAGACTTTTCAAAGGCAGCGAAATACCGGCAGCTTGACACAAAAGGGTATCCATTCTGTATGGTATACCAACAATTGTCAGGTTAAATATATAATGATCAATCTTTTTAACGTGAAAGAAAACTCGTGAGTAATCTGGCATGTCGAAGAGTTTTCCATAATGTTCTAAAACATATGTCTGTCAACTTGTACCGAGTCAGCGTGATAGACTACAGCTTAACCCTTCACACACTGAGATTATGCTCGTGCCCAGTACTTAGACAGCTTATGTATAAGGTTGATATTATTTTTATATATTGCCACACAAAAACTTAAAATACGCGTATATAATTTAAATTACAACAATTTAAAGTAAGTACTCATACTTTGAGTTTTGTATAAATATCTAACTGAATTTTTGCACATAAAGAGGATAGGATGTTAATATAAATGACTCACCCGTTATTTAAATTAGGGTGGTTAAATTACTGCGGCTGCTGTCGTTTACAGACTACGAATATGCAGTAACCCCTCAAATCACGCTTAAGAGCTGATCAGATTTTGTGGAAACTTGCTTACGCTTACTTATAGCTTATTAATAAAGAACTTTGGCGAACTCTCATAGTTTTTTTTGCTGACATCATTTTATTGCGTCATCGCATGAAAAATATCTCAAAATATGAAACAGTTTTTCAAAATTTTGTAATAAAGTATCAAATAAACAACGCGATAAAATCCGTATATAATAGTTTAATTTCAATTAAAATATAGGGTTTAAATTCCTGAACAATTTAGTCTTCAGAATCACCATAAAATAAAGTCAGGATTTTATGCAATTTGAAGTTTGGAGGTTATACCCCGATTCGCGTTAACTACAGGTTTTAGATTTATAAAAGAACTTCCAACCGAATGGATATATTTGAATGAATTATTATGTAAAAAAATCCTTCATTAGACATGATGAATATGGAACGCATTTAATCCAAGCTCTTTCCAATGAGTTTTCTATTAGGAAAAATCGACGACGTTTAATCGGATGGATAGGTCGATCTCCAGAGTGCTCTTGATTGGCTCAATTTAACAATCCGGAACAAGTCGCATCCATGAGCTCCAATCTTGTTCTCGATTTATCATTGCAACATTTTCCTGTAACGTTCGATTTGTTACCTTTAGTGATGTCGTGGAAAGTGTTATAATATTTGTATAGTACATATATTTACTGCACGCGGCTTCGCTCGACAAGAGTTCTTTTTTGGATGAAAGGAAGCCCATGTAATTTTCTGTCAATGTGTATGCTAAATTTCATAATTATCGGTTAAATAGTTTAGGCGTGCAAGGATTACAAACAAACAGTCATTTGAATTTATAATCTTCTCCCTAGCCTTTATTATTCCCAAGTCACTTGGGGTCGGCTTTCTAGTCTAACCGGATTTGACTGGATATCAGTTTTTACACGGAGCATCTGCTATCTGACCTTCGCAATCCGAAGGCTAGCGATACCCTAAGGCTTGACATCGCATTTATAATATTCGTTAGAATATCAATATTATAATCATCATCAGGCTATAATAGTCCACTGCTAGACATAGCCCTCCCACAAAGAGCGCCATAGCGCCCTGCCTTCAGCTTGCCGCATCCAGCATCGCCTGCAGTCTTTCGCAGATCGTCAATATAATTGTTATAATATCAATATAATAATATTATTATTAATTGACTGCAAGTAAGGCGTAGTGGTTTAAGTAGACGCGTCGCGATTTCCATTACGCCAAGTATTGTGAGTTCGAATCCTACACTGGACAAAAATTGAGTAATCCACAAATGGTTGTCCTGAGTCTTTGTGTTCTCTGTATCTGTTGTTTGTATGTTTGTAAAGTCCTTATGGCACAGGATATTATAAAAAAGGGAAAAATAAATAATTGCATTCATTCAAACTAATGAACGACGGCCTCGATAGCGTAGTGGTTAGTGTAACCGATTGCCACGCCCGAGGTCGCGGGTTCGATTTCCGCACAAGTCAAACATTTGTGTGCATGAACATTGATGTTTGTCTTGGTCTGGGTGTTTCTATGTATAATATGTATGTATTTACAAAAAAAAAAAGGTATATATGTATGTTTATCCATTGTCTAGTACCCATATTACAAGCTCTGCTTAGTTTGGGCTAGATGGTGTTGTGTGTATGTGGTAGAATATTATATTATTATTACTTATTTTATAAAAACATACGGTCACAGAGGACTTTTAACATACAATTTTTTAGACACAAACAGAATAATTCGTGGATCACGCAAATCCCGTCTAGGACTTGAACCCGTGACTGGTTGCTAGCTGCGTTATCCGTATAATATGTTTCCTGTTACATTATACCTTTTCAATGGTGAATAAAGGACTTAGAATATTAGTAGTCTCGATAGTGCTTTTTTAAAAGGTAATTGGCCCACGTACTATTTAGGACCTGAATTCATAGCCCCTGAAATATGGGCGTAATACACATTTGCCTACCCTGAAAGGATTTAGGCGGGACACTACGTACGCTACGTAGTATTAACTTTATTATCTTACTAGCTTTTGCCCGCGGCTTCGTTCGCGTTAATTTAGTATTTGATAATCAATTCGGGTTGTACTCTGCTTGTAATAATATAATTCAATCATGATTCGAAAGACACGTGGCGCCATCTATTATCATAAGAACGTTATTGTTGTTTTCCTCGGGAACAGTAAATTTTTTCGGGATGAAAGGTAGCCGATGTCCGTTTCTGTACACCTGACTATGTATATGCAAAATTTCAGAATGATAGGTTCAGTGGTTTAGGCGTGAAAGGTACCAAACAAACAAACTCAGTTTTGCTTTTATAATATTAGTTAGGAATTGAAATTAAACTACTATATACGGATTTTATCGCGTTGTTTATTTGACACTTTATTACAAAATTTTGAATCATCCATCCATCATCATCAAAATCCGTATATAGTAGTTTAATTTCAATGAATAACATTCGCGTAAACAGAAGGCAATATTAGTTAGGAAGTTAGGATTAGGATAACGTTTCGTAGAAATATTCAATATAATAAATCAGAAATATAGTCCAGTAAGTTTATGAGTATTGGGTCAATACTTATTAATACCGCCAATATTTTTATTGCGCGCGTGGCTTATTCAATCTACTCAGACAATGGCTACGTACCTCGCTAGCCAGATCGCATCAATTTAATCAATCAGGAGTCGTCTTTACAACCTCAATCGCAATCTGCGATTAAATATTTACTGGAAGTAAGGCTTGCGTGATTTTACTTTCAGTTCCTGCGATGTATTGGATGAAATAAGAGCTGTGTCTGTTCCTTTTTATAAATAAGTTTATTTATTGAGGTGAAAACTTCTTTAGGCACGTTGAGCACTTCTTGGGTTAACAAAAATCAAAGAACTCGCGTCATCGTCACGCTTCGTCATCGTCATGCTTCCACGCTTTCCATTTTTGAATTATTTTAGAATATTAACAATATCTCAGAAATAGTGCGTCCTATTCAAAAAATAAGGAAATTTTGACCTCCTTAATAACCCCTAAGAGAGTATCAGGAATCCGACCCGCCACGTTTGTTTTTTTTTGTTTATAAAGATGTGTTTATGATCAGGATTAAAATTTTCACTTCTATTGGCAGTCCCCAAAGACTGCCCCAATTTATTTGTTTTATTCTTTTGTAATAGGTTGATAGACGGCACGAATGGCGGAAAGGTTTAAGTAGTCGCCTCGCCACTGCCATTGCTTCGAGTGTTGTGGTTTCGAATCCCACACGGGACAAAAATTTGTGTAATCTACAAATGGTTAACCGCTCGAATGTATGGCCGCAACTTTGCGCAACTGTCACTTCAAGGAACAGATATTCATTTGTTTAATATACGTAGCATGTGATTTTATGCCATCCTTTGTCTTTGCCATACCCTTTTGTTAAGGTTAGATAAATCAGTCATAATTTAAACATGCTAAATATGCGCCATCTGTTTAGACGCCTTTTAGAGGTCGATCGGACGCCTCCTAGAGGCGTCTCGACAGATGCTCGTATTTTGACATAGACTTCTAGGAGGTCGATCGACAGTTGACGGCTTATACCGGATCTGAATCTGCTTTGTGTCCGTTGTTTCAATGTTTGTAAAGTTCTCTACAGTAATTATTCCTAGTGCGTAACTAGTCTTTTTAAAGATAAAAATCTTGAAAAAAATTGGGGCAGTCTTTGGGGACTGCCGATAGAAGTGAAAACTTTAATCCTTGATCATAAACACTTATTTATAAACAAAAAAAGGGCGTGTCGGATTCCTAATATTCTCTTAGGGCTTATTAAGGGGCTCAAAATTTCGTTATTTTTTGCGTAGGACGCACCATTTCTGAGATATTGTTAATATTCTACAAAAATTAATAAAGCGTGGAAGCGTGATGATGACGCGAGTTTTGATCACCCAAGAAGTGCTCAACGCGCCTAAATAAGTTTTCACTTCAAAAAAACGTATGTTGGTACATATTTAGGGGTGACTGATTTTTCGCTGGTTTTTCTGATTCTTCTTGATTTATTTTTATAACATAAAATGTTTTCTATTCCTATTTTGATCAGTTCCTTGACAAAAACTCAAGGGAGACATTTCGACGGTAATACGATTTTCTTTTTTAATTTTGATCGTATTTGCTATAAGCAATTAAAGTTACTTTGACTTCGAGTATTTCAATCACAAAGTTTGTGATGATCCATCTTTCTGACATCTTCGTATAACTTTGATTGAGTTTCCGTTACTTTGATTGTTTCAATTTTATTTTTTTAATTTATTGTAACCTATATTTTTTGTGTATCGGCCTGAAATTGATGGAGATTAATTAGTCGTCTCAGTAATCTATTGAGATTGTATATTTGCTTTTGTATATTATTCATAAATTGATATATAATTAGTAATTTTACTTTTGATTGCCCGGATGGCGCAGCGGGCAAATTCGCTTCGCTCCTAAAGCATGTCTCGCGGCAATCGCCGCGGTGAGTGTCGTGGGTTTGTATCCTACATAGTACACATCATTATAATTTGTATGATCTATAAATTTAATAATTTTTTTGAGCCTTGCTTCGAGTAATTGTGTGTTTTAAAAGTCTTTCATGATAGGCCTTGGTACCAAACGCGGACGCTGCCTCTTAAATAATAAAATAAATAATATAGTAATTTTCTATTTTTAATTTGCTATTATTACACAAAGCAGCTAGGTGGCGCTTAGACTGTATTAATGCTTCAACGTTCATATTACCTATTACTCTTTGGAGTACAAGTACATCTGATTGTTCGTCAAGTTAGAAACTCAACGAAACTGGTTTACCTCGAGGCGACTGACCTGACTGTGATTGCGACTGCTGTGCAAAAGGTCTTAAGTAGGATTCCCGATATTTTTTGTCTAAAATCTTTAGTAGTAACATGAGTCTGTTACTGTTCCTGGCGCGATAATATCTTCGTTCCCTATTACGTAGGAAATAATAATAATAATAAAATTTATTCGGCTAAAAAAAGAGTACAATAGTGGACTTAAATCAACTTCAAATTAAATCTTAATATCTAACAATAATTCATTGCCTTAATAAACTAGTTTATAACCAAAATAATAATTATAGTAATCTATTATGTCAAGAAAGGATAATTAAATATCTTTAAATTATTATAAGCTACTTGCCTGAACTAGGTTAGACCTGTGTTTCAGGCGATCACTTGTCTATCTATTTTAAAGTGGACATTTATTTAAATATCTATTTGAACAATAATATAACTAAATATAAACTTAAGCTAAAACTGCCTGTACACGTACAAGCAATTGTGTCATACAATAAAATGCTTAGGTACCGAAAGTATAATTACATCATTTTAATATTTGTAACAAATTCTCTGTGTCTGCATAATTGAGTTTACCTAAATATTCCGTTATCATAACATTACAATTTTTATTACTGACGCTGTATATACTTAGCAACTTATTAAAATTATTATACAAAAATGGACCCAAGAGTATATAAAATCTGTTCACAAATGCATGCCTAGTTTGAGATTTGTTACAAACCAGGTATTTCTTACTCTTATCTGAAGGTGTAGGGATAAAAGGGAGTTCAGTGTGCTGTTTCAGTATCGTGTGTAGAATAAATAATTGTCGGACAGTTAGTACCTCACATGTAGTATAAAGCTGATGTGTTGGAAATAAAAACGGGCGAAAGGTGGCTACCTTTAAAATTGCTCTTTGGGCACGTTCTAAACGGAGTAAAATTGACTTTGCAGCCCCACCCCAGGAAGTAATGCAATATGTTAGTATGGATTGACACAAAGCTAAATATACCTGTTTTATTAATGTGTAGTCGGCTATATTACGGAGATTCTTAAATATATATATATCAATTTACATACTCATGTACATAATAAATCGATGTGTTTACGGAAATTCAGATTTGTGTCAATAGTGATACCTAGATATTTGATATCATTTGATTTCGCTAATGTGGGACAAGAGCATGCAATGTCGGCGTTTATTGTACAGTTATGTGCGTATATGTTTGGATTAGTGGTTGGCATGTTTATGTTCCGCATTGTAAATAAAATGTATTTAGTTTTATCAGTATTTAAGTTTAGTAAATTATTGTGAAGCCAGTTATTTACTATGTTAAAACCAGTCTGAGCGAGTTCATAGACTTCAATACGTGATTTTGCCGAGAAGAGTAACGCAGTGTCATCCGCGTATGACATTATGATACCATTTTGTAGTTTCAAGCTGCAGAGGTCATTTATATAGATAAGGAACAGAGTAGGCCCTAAAATGCTACCTTGAGGAATTCCGTAAGAACTATTTTTTAGTTCAGAACTTGTGGACTATCCAATTTTTATGCACTGATAGCGATCCCTAAGATAATCAGCAAATAATTTATGTTGAGTTCCCCTTATTCCAAGTGTTTCAAGTTTGTGCAATAGTATAGAGCAAGAAATAGTTTCAAAAGCTTTAGCAAGGTCCAGAAAGATACCAATGGAGTGCATACTCTTATCCAAATTTTTTAATTTTTCAAAAGATTATTGCAGTAATTTCTATACCTTTTATACGATATCGAAAGTATTGTATTACCAAGTGAGAGTTTAGACATTTGGTGGAGTTTGTCTCTGTGTCTTATGCAACGAACGAGACCGGGCGTAACCCATGATTTGATGTTTTTATATTTTCTAGGCAGGTTTGTTGTATAGGTATTTTTTTGTATTGCACTTTGCATCGAATTAATAAAATAGTTTAACGAAACATTACACAAACAACAAACAAACTATAGAACTGCGTAGATGTAATATACACCTGCCTAACCTATTGAGGATATATGAAATTAAGTATCTATAACAGCAGTGCCGCAGTAGCTCAGTGGGGAGACCAACAGACTTCAATGCAAAGAGTCTCGGGTTCGAACCCACGTCGTGCACCTCTGACTTTCGGAAGTTATATGACTTTTCGAAATTATGTGCGTATTGATTGACAATTATCGCCTGCTCCGTGCCTCGGAGAGCACATTAAGCCGTCGGTCCCGGCTGCCATGAACATCTATGGCAGTCGTTATTGGGAAGTCAGTACCATATAATATCCTGACACTGGTTTAGCCTTAGGGTTGCGGAGGACAGGTGGCAGCCGTTCCGTGTAAAAACCGATATCCAGTCAAATCCGGTTAGACTAGAAAAGCCGACCCCAAGTGACTTGGGGATAATAAAGGCTAGGGAGAAGAAGAACAGCGGTTCCGCAGCGATAGTCAACTTGACTGCTGTGCATGAGTTCTCGGGTTCCCTAGGTAGTGTAAAGTGTTACTGGATTTTTCCAAAATATTCAGTAGCAGCAAGGAATCTGATATTACACCCGGTAAACGGCAATAAGCTCAGAAAGGGAATTCTTCTTTCACTGTAGGCAGCGGCTTTGCTGTGTCCTAACATTGCTCTGAATTCCATGAGCAGCGGTTACCACTTTCCATCAGGTGGGCTACTTGCTCGTCTGCCACCAAAGGCAATAAAAAAAAGAAAAAAGCTGGCATTATAAACCATAGCTGGCAAAATGTGTGTGTGATTCACCTCTGCCTGCCCTTTCGAGTATATTAGCGTGAGATTATGTATATACAAAATATGTTTAGCTAGCCAGTTTCAAGTATACCCTTCAAATTTCAGTGAAGGAACTTCCTCATTATATTAAAGTAGATGATTTTGGAAACGTATGACCCCAATTTCTTTGAGGGAGCCTCTCAAGTATAGGCGAGTGTGCAATTTATCAGCAGCTTCCAACGGTTCGGGATAATATACTGGAAAGATCAGACGTTCATAATAAAATAATCCGTCTAAGATATGAAGTAGGTCCCCTTAAACTGATTCTAGATTTCGTCTTTGGACGTATAGATACTATTCGTGTATATCCATTGCATTAGGTTAAGTATTACCTATAATGATGGCTGTATGTGGTATTGAATAAATAAATATATTTGCCTCCGTGACGTAGTGGTTGTGATTGTGACTAGTCTGCATGAGGTCTCGGGTTCGATGCTCGGATCAGGCAATCTGTTATAGAGGTTTATCTGTAACGAAATTTTTTGTAACATGGTGTCTGGAACTGCGAGCAGTATACGCCAATAATAATAACATAAACATTTATTTTGAACACGTTACAATGGATTGAATTACACACAATGGATAAACATATATATATTTTTTTTGTGAATACATACATATTATACATAGAAACAAGACCAGACCAAGACATACATCCATGTTCTTAGACAAAAATTTTTGACTTGAACACGTTGCCAGGCTACAGAAAAGAACACAGGAAACGTAAGAGCGATAGAAATTTATTGACAAAAAAAACGCGTTCAAAATTTTCTTACTATTTAGATGAAATCTAAGTTCTTGTTGAAATAAATAACTTTATATAGAATATCCACTTTGAACTATCTATTTTATCTCCTTAACCCTGCGCACGGCGGCGGTGCTGTAACTTTGAAACTTGTATACGCCACAATTCTCTATTTTACCAGTCTTACTGACAAAGTTCAGCCAGTACCTCTTAGCCCCTCGGGAGTACCTGTTGGAGTCAACCGACATTATATTAGCGAGTCAGCAACGTGAAAAACTGTGTTTTATCGAGTCAGCGAAGTTTACGTATTCTGAAAATGGAATCTGAATCCGTTTATTTTAAAGAGTAGCTTTTAAATTCTGTATCATAAAGCAATGGAATAAAGATTAGAGTGCATTTAATTAAAATAATATTTCTTGATATCACAAAAAAATACCTACATTTCTCTATTTTAGTTTAGTATTACGATAATGCAACATATTTATCACAATCACCACTTATATAAATCATATACTTCAAAATGCGTTTAAATAAAAAGAAGAAAAATTGTGTGCATACATACTCGTATGTATTACAAATCACGTTTATTTCGTCTAATATTGTATACATGAAATTTTGGGTGAAGTACTGTTCTCCTAATTAGATTGATAAGTAAGTTATATTCATTGTTATATAGTAAGAACGTGGAAAACGTATTTTCAGCTATATTTTTTATGAAGACCGCTATACAGGGTGTAAGGGACGGTGTACCGAAAACGTTGCACAATCGTTTGTCCATAAGTACACAACTGAATGGAAATGTCAATTCAAAAATGAAACGTACGATTAAAGTTTTATGCTAGTACATTGTAATTTACACTACGCAATGTATCGCTACCAATGCAATGTGTCCGCCCGCGCTATCGTATCGCGCTTCCCGCGCACCAACGCTATGCGCGCTCACATTATCTGACGGAGCCCGGATCACCTATTTTAGTGATCTACTACAATAATAATGTAAACGTTGTGACTAACAATCGGATTGTACAATTTTATTATTGTACTTACAAAAAATTTGAATAAACTGAATAACGTCTTATAAAATTATTCTTATACGCACATTTCGTTAATGTTTGTGTAGGTAAAAACAGAAAGCCAAATGTGTTTATAAAATAAAAAGGTAGTGTGATTTACGATAAATTCTTTAAATTAACAGTAAATTGTAAAGTAATTAAACCTTACCTTAAGATCTCGCGGGCCTCATAAGATATGGTTCAAAATGGCTGCCTCCAACTTGTTCACAAACTTGCGCACGATTGAGTGTTTCGGCGTGAAGGCGAGGCATCATGGAGGGGTCTGCGATAATGTCAGCTTTCAACTTTACAAATGCTGCCGTTATACGATTCCGCATTTCGTCCGCAGTAGTGCACTCACTGACGAACACTTTTTCCTTGATATAGCCCCACAAAAAAAAATCCAGCGGTGTTAAATTAGGTGAGCGGGCTGGCCACGAGTGGGGCCCGAATCGCCCAATCCATCTCCGAGGAAATGTGTCGTCAAGATATTGGCGCACTCTGAGCACGACATGCGGTGGCGCACCGTCGTGTTGAAACCAAATTTGAGGTAATTGAGCAAGCGGCAAATCTTCCATTTGATCCCATTCTGCGACAAGGTCGGAACGTAACTCATCCAGGACAGTTGTCAGGTCTTTCTGTAGAAAATCCAAGTATCGGGGTCCGTTCAAGCGCTCCGGTAAAAAGTAAGGCCCTAAAATTTTGTTGTTATAGACCCCCGCCCATACGTTTACTGACCAACGCGTTTGGTGACCCGTTTGTTGGGATGCATGTGAATTACTTCGCGCCCAAACGTGCGAGTTACGTCGATTCCACATGCCATTCCGAGTAAACGTGGATTCGTCAGTCCAGATTATGTGGGATATAAAACTTGGATGTTGCCGCTGCTGATTCATCAACCACCTGCAGTATGCAATACGCCGAACTTGATCGCCAGGCACGAGAGCTTGCACTTTATAAATACGGTACGGTCGTTGTCGATCTCTGCGTAAAATTTTATGCACAGTCCAGTGCGATAGGCGAGTTCCGTGGTTACGGCGCAGAAGTTTAGCGGTGGTTCGCATACCAAGGTGTGGATTACGGTGAACGGCATCGAGAATTATCCGCTCAGTGGAAACTCTAATCGGCCTGCTGGAACCCTCCTGATGCGGTACTATGTGTAAATTATCCAGTACTCGTTGATACGTACGAGAAATCACACGACTGTCCATAGGGTGACGAGCGTCAGGATACCGCTGGATGTAAATGCGAAGCGCCAACGAAGCATTGCCTCGTGCCTCCCCGTATGCCATGAGCATTTGTCCATATTCACGTGCACTAAATGGCTGACTCATTATTTATTAGGTACAAACACAACTTTGTAGTTACACAAAAAAGTTATAAACAAAACAAAAACGTTAACAAAATGTTATGAACACAGTAAATAAACACAATTTAGTACACAAAATAGTAAACACTCGCGAATACGAGAGATTACGTCAAGTACTTCCGATTCCTGACAGTAGCGCGACCGAACTAAAGAATTCAAAAATAAATTTCTTTTGCAGTTGTAGTCATATTAGATAGGGATGAGATACATCTATCTAATTAAATAAATCCATAGTCGATTACTCTCATAAAATATTTTTATGAGAGTTATCGGCTATCGATTAATTTTATACTTATACATAGTAATAAACTGTTTATGGCTAATTCTATTAACAAATTTTTGTTACAGTTTTGCATTTTAACAGTTAAGTAAAGATTTACTAGATTACATTACATTGTATGAATCGCTGTGTACAAAAAGCTTTGTTTTAAAACAATTAGATGGTCTTTTACATTAATTATTATTAAAAGTGATTAAATAAACCCATACATGTACATTTACGATACGAAATATCAAAACAATTAATATTTTTTTACATTTAAAATGCAAATGGGTATTGTAAAGTGATAGTAGTATAACATTTAATTACAGGCTACTTTAATCCTTACAATCTTTTCAATCTACGTGACTAATTTAATAATAAATAGTGCTAGCACGTTCATGTAACCTTTACTTTTAAAAGGAAAACAACTATTTTATTTATTAACCTATACCGCTTTGTTTAATACACTTTTTTCGATATCGATCATTGATCATAGATCTTCCCTAGTTCAGTGGTAGTAGGTACGATGCGGGCGGGTTTTTACACAGCACACTATTGCCGGTGCGTAAAAAAACTTTTTTGCGTTGGTCATTGCCTTGTCCGCGCAAGATCAGCTGATTAGTTCAACTGTGTTTATTTTGTATGTTTGGATTACATAGCTGTTTTTCGGTATTATGTAGTTTTTATTGATATTATTTAGTATAATGGGTCGTTTACTCATTATGTAATCATAATCAGTTAGAAAAATGTGAAATTTTGAAAGAAAATTCGATAATTTTCCTGTGGAAAATTCCTACGTTTTCCAACTCAGAATGATGGTCCGAAGCTAGTATTTCAGTTTTCGGTGAACCGTCACTTACTCCTTGTATATACTTTAGTTATATGTAATATATATATATATATATATCTGGAGTGTCTGGCTTTCTGGTCACTGATATAGATCACTACACACTCTCTGCCCCAAATCTCTTACTCAGCCTTTTCTACGAATCAAATCGCGATAACATTATGTATAGTATTCATGTAAAGCCTGGATTACTATTTTATTAACCATAAATCCGTTTCACATAATACTAAAGTACTTCAAAATAACGATCAAACCGACACTGGTTAGACCAACGTGAAACTACCTAAGTCCATTTTATTACCGCATCTAAGAGGCAGTAACGACTTCACTCCTTAGGCAATGTTCTACGCATGTTAATACTCTGTAAGTGCTTGAACACAGATTACGTAAGATATATGTATGTATTTGAGATATATTTTCTACTTAGTAATACCCGTTATAATATAGCCAGAATATAAATTGGGTGCAGGGCCGTAATGGTTCAAGTTGAGGTCACTTGATTACCAAGTGTTTCGTAAATATTTTGCCAGCCATTTTTATATACTACTAGCTTCAGCGGGCGTTAATTTATAATTTGACAATCAATTCGGGTCGTACTCTGCTTGTAATAATATAATTCAATCATGATTCGAAAGACACGTGGCGCCATCTATTATCATAAGAACGTTATTATTGTTTGCCTGGGAAACAGTAATTTTTGTCGGGATGAAAGGTAGCCTATGTCCGTGTCTGTACACCTGTCAACGTATATGCAAAATTTCAGGATGATCGGTTCAGTGGTTTAGGCGTGAAAAGGTAACAAACAAACAAACTCATTTTCGCTTTTATAATATTAGTTAGGATTAGGATAGTTAGGACTAGCGGACCTGACAGATGTCCTACCTGAAGATAGGATCACGGCGCCTACTATAAGATTTAATTATGAATCTAAACTATCCAGGAACCCGCTCAAACACACACCAACAGTTTATCGAAATCGGCGCCGTCGTTTAAGAGGAGTTGATATATACGCTATAGAATAAATATATTATATGTATATTGAAATTAAACCACTTTATATGGATTGTGTCGCATTGTTTATTTAAAAACACTTTTATTACATAATTTTGATACTCTAACACTACTATTATTGAACTTTACTGAATTTAAGCTATTTAAATTAATTTGGACGAGGAAAGACTGACTAAGAAAGTTTATAAGGCTAGTGTGAATGGAACAGTCGCAAGAGGAAAACCTAGGCGAACGTTTCTCGACCAGATCGGAGGCGTTCTGGACAAAGGCCAGATTAAGAGCTCCTTGAACCGACGGGCGTGTATGAGGAATGTGATGAAAGTGAATGAAGCCAGAGAAGTGTGTCAGGATTGTAGCAAATGGAAATCCGTAGTCTCTGCCTACCCCTCTGGGAAACAGGCTTGAATCTATGTATGTAAATTAACTAAATCTATTTATATTTAAGTTTACAGTTTGCCCCGACGTTTCGGTTGCTTTACAGAAGCCATGTTCCCAACAACAGCGCAGAAGTAATAGACTAATTACGTTCGCCGGTGCACGATCGAAAACCTATTACTCTGCCAATTGTTCAATGCATATCTGGGGCTATAATCGCGTTAGAACGACATTCAATCAAAATTAAATTTTGAATTGGGATGAGATCAGAGCCTATTCTTGAAGCATGCTGTAGTCTGCGCATCAAAAACCAAGATGTAAATTAAAAAAGAATATAAGGTTTTCAAATGCATCACTTTTATGTATCTATCGTCTGTTTTAGTTGTATTATCATCAATAATCCAAGATTAGACTTGTTGGTATAGTAGCCTCGTAAAGGTTATTTGAAAAAGTAATTTGATATTATTGACATTATGATATACTTATATATCGCCTCTACGATATCATAGATGTGACTGTTAAGCACTTGTAAACTGTTTCGGTGACACAGCGGTAGAGACAGCGATTGTAGTGCATGGGATGTCAGTTTAAAATTTACTAGACAGTATTTGTCGGTAAAACCTGCTGACCTTTCCAAAATAATTCATTTTCTTCCACAAAATTCTTAATAACAGCACAGGGGATTTTTAATAATAGTTTTACATTAAAAATGAGGGCTTTTTAAGCAATACCAGAGTTAGACACTATTTGGTGTCGCACAAACCTGCTCTAGCTTTGACTTCCCTCCAGTGGTGCCGGTTTATCGTGACATCGGACTATGTGACTAAAAGGATTGGGATCGCACTTGAGTTTGCGCACACACTTGTGCTCCGTTAAAATTGGATGCCATCACCGATATTCTGTCTGGGCGATTTTATATTAAATAAATACTTGTACTATGTGTACACTTATATTCGACTAGTTAAAATCCTCTTACCCAATAGCAAGTTTCAACCACAAATAAATAAGATTTCTACACCAATAATTTATTTCTTGATATTCCAGATTACAATATCAGAATTCACAATCTAATTTAATCTTGACAGCAAATCTCTTAAGACTTTACAGTACAGAATCCTTAAAATCACAAAGGAGTTGAAGAAAATGTTCAGTATACAAACTAAGACCTCGATTTCCAGACCTTCAATTTAAACGGAATAAAATACGTTTCGCCGCGGAACGAACGAATTAGCTATCTAATCCAACAACAGAACGTTTGCAACTGGCCTCACAGTTCTTAGTTGGTTTAGTTGGTGAATAGGAAGAATTTTGAAATACATTTATTGTTAGATTTAGTGCTAATTATATTTGTCTTCATTAGTCGAAATTGTGCAGATGATAGACTATTGTCTCTATTAGACTATTGTAAGAGTCGGTTTGCTAGGATAACCGCTTACTATAAGTGGAAAAGGGTAGGCCATAAAGGTTGTGTAAAAAAATATTGAGGCAGTCTTTGGGGACTGCCGATAGAAGGTAAAACAAAAAAAAGCTGTGTGTCGGTTAATATTCTAAAATAATTCAAAAATGGAAAGCGTGGAAGCATGACAATGACGCGAGTTCTACGATTTTTGTTCACCCAAGAAGTGCTCGACGAGCCTAAAGAAGTTTTCACTTCAAAAAATGTCCTATGGCTAAACTACTGATTCATACATTTGGTTCATAATTTGTAAATCATCAAAGAATACCATGTAGTATAATATTATGTGGTATCATTTGCGCCATTTAGTATAATAATAGTATCAGCCTTGTACATAAACTGTCACACTGCTGGTCACGGGCCTCTTCTCAAATTGAGAAGGTTTAGGCCGCCGAAGGGTTAACCGCACTGGGTCAACGTGGTGGACGTTGACTCAGTGCGGTTTGGCAAACTTCACATATCTTTGAGAATATTATGGAGAACTCTCAGACATGCCAGTTGCCTCACCATATTTGCCTTTACCGTTAAAGCAAGCGATAATTTAAATCTATACTAATATTATAAAGCTGAAGCTGAGTTTGTTTGTTTGTTTGTTTGAACTCGCTAATCTCAGGAACTACTGGTCCGAATTGAAAAATTATATTAGTGTTGGATAGCTCATTTATTGAGGAAAGCTATAGGCTATATAACATCGCGCTACATCCCACGGGGGCGGCGTAGTAATCATAAACGCGGGTAAAACCGCGGGCACATCTAGTATTTAATATACACCCAACTTCGAACAGTCAGAGATTGGTGCAATGGAATTGAACTCGAGACCTCTACGTGGCAATCCAGCGGTCTTTCAGTATGCTATCGATATTATAGAATTCAATTAAATTATATAATTAATTAATACTACATCATTTTTATCGCCACTTCAGCAAAGTATAATGAATAAAATGAACGTTAGTATCAAAATCTGTTGTAATTATAATCCCTGTGTAAATTTAGTCAGCCTATTTAGTAATTAACCCTTAGTTTAGCTTTACGTGCCTACAAACGCAAACAAATTTATTCAATTTACTTGCTGAAGCGTTGTTACTAAGTTTGCGAAATTGTTGCTGAAAAAAAGGTATCACCTTTTTTGGACTAAACTCTTAGTCTATTGGGGCTAAATTAGGCTTGTACCTTGTATAATAAAAAACAAATAAATGCTAATGTTTCAATTTATTTTATTAATGGTCACAGCGTTTTTACTATATGCTTTTAAGATCAGTTTAGTGATTAAGATAAAGTCACGTAACATTAGTTTGTGTTCATTTTCTGTCTCGAGTTCGATTTTAGAGTCAGGTAAAATGGTATCAGATTTTTCTGTAAGGAAATTGTCTGTATCTAATTGAACGGTGTCTGGCAACGTGCCTGGTAGCAATTAGACGCCAGTACCCTACTTTTGTGAATGCCACAAGTTTTTATTGCTTGTAGTGATTGATTGAAATTGAGTCGGCCTCGATGGCGTAGTGGTGAGTGTAACCGACTGCCACGCATGAGGTCGCGGGTTCGATTCCCACACAAGTCAAACATTTGTGTGCATGAACATGGATGTTTGTCTTGGCCAGGGTGTTATATAATATGTATGTATTTACAAAAAAATTGGTTGTCTGTAAAATCGGTTTACAGACGATAGTTTAACGTGACAACGTCATAATAAAATTTCTTTCCCGTAACGTGACAATGAGCGTAACGTGACAATGAGCGTAACGGGACAATGAGTCATCCTTTTTCGTGCGTGCAGCCGGCGTTCATCGAGTTATTAGACGTTGTCACGTCAAAAAAGTATATAATATATGTATGTTTATCTAGTACCCATAGTACAAGCTCTGCTTAGTATGGGCTAGATGGTGTTGTGTGTATGTGACAGAAAAATAAAAAGAAAATAACCACCACATTTAGCGCACTTGTTGGGTGAAGCAACCGCTTAAACCACTGCTCCATAAGCGTAGTCAAATATTCAAGCTTATGACATGTAGCCACGGTAATGCAGCGGTAATAAGAGTTACCGTGTATAAGATTAAAGATTTGATTCTCGGCTTGCGCAAATTGTTATTAATATTTTCTATCGAGAAATTCTCGCAAAAGAAATAAATAAGTTCTCAAAAGCAGCTTAAAGTCTGGAACAGTGCCCGGTAACAAGCAAAAGGCTTGCCTTGTTACTTGCGACCCAAAAACCATAACGGGCAAAATGTGGTTGTTTGATACTCCTGCGTTCCTCTTCAGTAAAAACAATAAAATAATAACATGAAACCAAGTTACACACACTATAACAAATTGCCTTCCATTATTTATTTCTGAATAAGAACCAGCGAAGATAGCGCGAAAACTTACTGAAAAATATCCTCCTGAAAAATAGAACCTCATTTTTGAGATTGAAATATATGTACTATTCCACTTAAAATTTGAATTTGATGTACATTTTATATCGTTTTGTATATTACTCGTTAACTATTGTTCCTGAATATAAGATACTGGATTTTTCCTACGGTTTCGCTCGCGTGAATGTAGATTTTGCTAATAAATTTCCATCCCACGGGGACAGTATTTTTCCTGGATAACCTTTTCTAAACCTCTGAAAACATGTATGCGAAATTTCATGATGATCCGTCGAGTAGTTAAAGCGTGAGTGAAAGCACCAGTACATTTATTGTAGGAAACTGCTTCCTGAAACTATGTTTTCTCCAAAAGAGGAAGAGAGAGACCTATATCCTGATCATTTTATGATTAAATATTAATAATAATAATTATAATAAATAAAATAACCCTGTTCCCGATGCCGGTGGGGTACCATATATTTTATATTTTTGAATTTATTTTTTATATACTTATGTATATTTAAAAATGAAAAATGTATTGAAAAGTTTTAAATAAAGATTATAATAATAATTACTATTTTATTTCATATGGCATAAACGCATAGATAAATACCTTATGGACTAACCTACATAAAATTTGTGTTAGTATTTATATAACTTATTATTAACTATGATAATAATGCTTCACTTTCACTCTGTTGTTGTGCCTTCATATGATACTTGTCCGCGGAAGCGACGGAATAATATCTAATAATATAATATTTATAAATTAACTAGCTGTTACCTGCGACTTCGTCCGCGTAGATTTTAACTAAAAAGTGTTGGTCTCCGCGGAACCCTTTTTTTTCTAAAATCAAAGTAGCCTAAGTTACTCCTTATAACATCAGCTATCTGCCAGTGAAAGTCCCGTCAAAATCGGTTCAGCTGTTTCGGAGATTAGCCGGAACATATAGACAGACAGACAGACAAAAAATTTTAAAATAGATGTTTTCGTATAGGTACCTTATATACTTTCATATGCCTTAGATAAAAAGCTGTTATTTTGACATTACAAACAGACACTTCAATTTTATTTATTTGTATAGATTAACTATGTTAGTACTGCTTCACTTGCACTCTGTTGTTGTGCGTTCATGTGGCACTTGTCCGCGGAAGCGACGGAATAATATCTAATATTTATAAATTAATAATCAAATTTAAAAGCTAGACTTGATGCAATCAAACTGTTACGTACAAAACCACGCTCAGTACTATGTTAATGCTACGTCGATTGTGATTAAATTACAAAAGCAATTTGAGTACTATATCTGCCCGTCAAAACAGCAGAGTTTTATTTAGATAAACGCATTTTACTACGTAACTCATTTTATTATTCTGTTACTTTGCTTTTTGGTTACGTATATATGCAATAGAAAATTAAATTATTTATTTACTTTTTATAAGAGACTAGCTTTTGCGCGCTTTTGCTCGTGTTAATTTAGAATATTATGACAATCAATATGGGTTGTACTCTGCTTGTAATAATATAATTCAATCATGATTCGAAAGACACGTGGCGCTATCTATTATCATAAGAACGTTATTGTTGTTTTCCTCGGGAACAATATTTTTTTCGGGATGAAAGATAGCCTATGTCCGTTTCTGTACACCTGACAACGTATAATAATATGCAAAATTTCAGGATAATCGGTTCAGTGGTTTAGGCGTGAAAAAGTAACAAACAAACTCATTTTCGCTTTTATAATATTAGTTAGGATTAGGAAACACAGATATTAGAAAATAATACGCTAGTCTTTTAAGCAGCGTGAATAGTGTTAGGTAAATAGCCTTCTACAAAGCTAATTCGTGTATTGGAAATAGTTATCTTATGACACCAGATAAAATGAATATCAGTTATCCCTCAGAGCTAGTCAAGGTCAAATTAAATCTAAATAAGTTTATTTACTTAGATCATAAAGTAACAATTATAAATGTACAAGTTCCTCAAGCTACACATAGAATTTGAATTTAAATTAAACTATTATACACATATTTGATCGAAGATTATACACAATTAATTTAAACGCAATAATCGCCTGCTTCGTGCCTCGGAGAGCACGTTAACCGTCCGTCCCTGCTGCCATGAACATCTATGGCAGTCGTTATTGGGAAGTCGGTGCCCTCTAATATCCTGACACTGGTCTAACCTTAGGGTACCGTTAGCCTTCGGGTTGCGGAGGTCAGATGGCAGTATTTTTATAACCATATTACATTTTTCACTTCATCATAATATTATAAATAAATAAATTATTATGTAACACTGCAACCGTTACATCAATTACCTATTAATAAATATATGTTTGCACTAACAAGTTCACACTAAAACATCTACACACAAATCTAATTGGAATATCTACTAAAGCTACATGAATTTCTGCTCTCATAAAAGAAAATGAGCGTAAATATGCTGTTACTGTACGCTCGTTATACTGAGAGCCGCTACAAATTGGTTGCCATGTTATAATCCCAAAATATGGCACTTAGTTAATAAAAATATTACGTAAAAATATGGCCTGAACATTTTTATATATTTACTAGGACTAACTCAAACTAGTATGGCTGCCAGTTATTAAAATATAGAGATAGTATAAAAGTGCCTTCTACGAGCTGTTAATAGATTATCTTTTAACTAGCTTAGGTCTCGCTTCACTATGATTTAGTCTGATATTTTTGAAGTGAAAACTTCTTTAGACGCGTTGAGCACTTCTTGGGTGAACAAAAATCATAGTACTCGCGTCATTGTCACGCTTCGTCATCGTCGCGCTTTCGATTTTTGAATTATTTTAGAATATTAACAATATCTCAGAAATGAAAAATAACGAAATGCCCCCTTACTAACCCATAAGAGAGTATCAGGAATCTGACACGCCTCTCCTTTTTCTTTATTTGTTTATAAAGAAGTTAAACACTTCTTTATAAACAAAAAAAAAATACTTTAAGGATTAAAGTTTTCATTTGCATCGGCAGTCCGTAAAGATTGCCGCAATTTTTTTTTTAGGGACATTAATTAAAATGTCCTCGTTATATCACACGTCGGGATAAGAAGTAAATAAAAACTCACTTATGTAGAAATACAGCGTTATATAAAAATTTCAATCAACTATTTTCCAATTTTGTGGGCACAAACATACAGAGACAGATTTTCATATAATATAATATAATAATATTCTCAGTGGGGAGACCAACAGACTGCAATGCTGAGGGTCTAGGGTTCGAACCCATGTCGCGCACCTCTGAATTTCGGAAGTTATATGACTTTTCGTATATATGTACGTATTGATTGACAATTATCGCCTGCTCCGTGCCTCGGAAAGCACGTTAAGCCGTCGGTCTCGGCTGCCATGAACATCTATGGCAGTCATTATTGGCAAGTCAGTACCCTCTAATATCCTAACACTGGTCTAGCCTTAGGGTGCGTTCTGGTCTCAGTAACTAAACTAAGGATTAACTGGAGAGATAGATGTTACTCAGATTTAAAAAAAAATACGTATATTTACTTATTTGAAATTAGACAACTTTATACAGTTTTTTTTTATAAAATTCTACTATTACATAATCTTGAAACTTATACTACTATTGTTTACACACATGAGAGCACATGATACACTCTATAAATATATATACATATGTATAAAAAACACAACAACTACAACTCCTTGTTACGCCAAACACATTATCTTTCGCGCTTTCAAAACAACTTTTTTATTTGCAGACGGTTCATAGCCGTACATACTAAAAATATCATGTAGGTAGCTGAAAAATTGCGGCTCGCTTCTGAAGATTGAATAATATTTACTTCACGTTCCCAAGGCAGATAATATTATTAGATGTTTTATTTACTCGACTTCTCAGTTCATCTTTGTAATCAGATTGGGGATGTTGCTTTTCATTTAAATTTTATCGTGGGTTTAGGTGGTTGGTTTACATTTGAATATTATCGTTCCAATTTCATTGGTTATACTTGTGTTTTGAGTAGTACGTCGATTATATGCGCAGGCTTTTTATGGTGTTAATATTATGGACTCATGTATATTCCATAAGGTGGTAAACAGTGATATCGTTCCTTTGTAAGCGGTTACTTTTGCCTATGGCTGCTTGCCATTTCGAGGCATCAGTCGCGACTAACCAGTCGTATATCTATAAGAGTCGTTGTCCATCCAACGCAAAGGAAAGAGATCATACTGCCTATTTGTTGTGGAACTGCCATTACTTACTAGGTGATTTTTGGATTGGATATACACCAGTATCGAGGAAACATCCGCTCTTACCCGCGGTTCGCCAGTGACTTACTCTCCATAGCCCATCTTCTTAAGACAACATCATAAGATTTATACGAAAGCAATACATCTGCAAACAGCAAGTGCGCTGTTTGCAGATGTATTGTATATCTCTAGAGACCCAGCAACCATACCTACCGCAGAAATACAATACGGCTGCAATCTTCTGAAGGTAGTCCCTAGTTTAAGTAAAATGTACCTTATTGTGGATTTTTGCAAACTACCGGCATAGCTTGATCAGAAGTACTTTACGATTAAAGTACTTCTGGTTTTATCCATACACGATGTCGGACTCTCTGTAGTTTATAAAAAGTGTATTTGGACCTATTCGGAGCAAATAATTTTGTTTTTAAACCATTTAATCTTCTTCTCCCTAGCCTTTATTATTCCCAAGTCACTTGGGGTCGGTCGGCTTTCTAGTCTAACCGGATTTTACTGGATATCAGTTTTTACACGGAGCGACTGTCATGTGACCTTCGCAACCCGAAGGCTAACGATACCCTAAGGCTAGACCAGTGTCAGGATATTATAGGGCACTGACTTCCCAATAACGACTGCCATACATGGTCATAGCAGCCGGGACCAACGGCTTAACGTGCTCTCCGAGGCACGGAGCAGGCGATAATTGTCAATCAAAACGCACATAATTCCGAAAAGTCATATACCTAAGTTCCGAAATTCAGAGGTGCGCGAGGTGGGTTCGAACTCGAGATTCCTGTAAATTATATAAACAATATAAACCTGTATACAAAATGTCGATGTAATGCATGGACGAAATCAAAACGCAGTGTAAAGGAGAAGCAGCGCGCCAAAAAGTCTGCTGTAAATGGCATCGTCATACTGTAATATAATGTAATGATACTGTAATGACTAAGTTTGTATAACACGACGACTGTCTAGTCTGTTTAATACCTTCGTATAATTGATCTAGGCATTTTACGTACCTAGACATATGTACATATGTACATAGACTATTAACCACAGACGAAAACAATGTATTTCCACTACCTACTAGCAAGTTATCTTGCTTTGCTCTATTATTTTGTTCATTTATCAGGTATTTTACACGGGAATTATAAATCACATACACACAACACCATCTAACCCAAACTAAGCAGAGCTTGTACTATATGGGTACTAGAAAATAGATAAACATACATTATACTTTTTTTTGTAAATACACACATATTATTATTATACATAGAAACACCGAGACCAAGACTACCATCCATGTCCATCCACACAAATGTTTGACTTGTGCGGGAATCGAAGCCGCACCTCAGGCGTCGCAGTCGGTTACACTAACCACTACGCCATTTAGTCCGCCGACTATATAATACTATTGGACTTGCCTTGTATAATTACGTAACTTTCTCGTTGACTCAAACCTAAGTGCAAGTTATAAACGTATTCAATCAGCAACAAATTAACCTTCAATCTTGAGAAGCCTTACTACCTACTTAGGTACACTACAGACTGGCATGTTTTGTTGCATAATCGTTAGTTCTAATGGGCTTCTGGAAATAAATATCTTCTAACATGTATACTAATAAGTTAAGTTCTGCGGAAAGGTTCAATTAAAGGGAATATTGTCATTAATTTCCAATAAGTTTTGTAACAGCATTGAAACCAAGGGAAGGATCGTCTAAAACCAGATACTCCGCCTAGCAATTTCTGGCCTTAAAATAATGCAGATGCAGCGTTCAAAATTAAACAAGAAATTGACTGCATTTCGCTCTATAATTATTATTATATTAAACGTGACAGATGTAGGATGAATAAAACAAGCAGTCTGAAGCATACTTGTTAAATACCAATATGTAATTTCATGACATTTATAAATTTGTGTGACATTTAGTTAACTTTTATGTCAATATTAAACAACTTTGCACACCACAATGGTAAAATATGGCATAAGCAACTATATAATACACATGTATCATCTTAAAATGTACCCATATTTCCAATAATAAATTGATTTGATTTGATTTGATTTGAAGTTAGTTATAATAATATTATAACTAACTTCAGACTATCTTAAAACTTTATTGGTAAAACCGTTAGATAAATGTAAACGAGCATGCAGTCTGCGTTATCTACGGTTCTGTTAGCCTAAGATCGCTAACATCTTCTTCTTATCATGTCGATGGCAACAGTTTTTAAATTATTTTAGCCCAATGCTCGTACAATACTGGGAGTATTATTCGCGTGGTACTGGTTCTAGGAAAAGTGAATTAACGCCTGTCTTTATCACTAGAACATTTCAGTTTTACAGACTCATATAAATATAATATCAGCCCTGTATTAAACTGTCCCACTGCTGGGCACGAACCTGTTTTCAGTGTGAAAAGGGTAAAAGGTCATATTCCACCACGCTGGCCCAGTGCGGGTTTGAAGAACATTATGGAGAACTCTTAGACATACAAGTTTTCTCACTATGTTTTTCCGTTAAAGCGAGCGATAATTAGCTATTTAATAGATAGATAACTTCGAAAAGACTTCAGAGATGCTCGCCTTTGGATTGAACATAAGACCTTTGCATGGCAGTCCAACGGTTTCTCATTATGCTATCGCTGCTATGTAGCAAACTTATTGTGCAGGGAAATACAAATATAGTAGAGCCTCGCTGATTTCAGCATGAATAGGCCGGCTCGACCGGGCAAGGACTACCCTCTCACAGAATATCGACATGAAATAGCAGTATTCCTACTGTTGTTTCGTTCGGTGAGTGAGAGTACCGGAGGCCCAATCACCCCCTTTACCCTATCCCGCTCCTTCTTATTCCCACTTCCTTTCCTAATGGGTCGGCAACGCGCAAATGATGCCTCTGGTGTCGCAGGCGTCCATAGGCTACTGTGACCACTTACCATCAGGTGAGCCGTATACTTGTTTGCCACCATAGTTGCATAAAAAAAAGCTAAATTGAACTTGTGCAATACAAAGATCCTAGTGTGTAGCATCTCTTAAATGTCACCACGTGTAAACGACGCGTGTTACCCAAGGATTTCACTCAATTATAAACTAATCAGGCATCGGCGTCAAGGCAAATTTGTGTAATAAATTGGTATATTGAACATGCATAACTTTATATTGACTTAAATTAAGGTAATCATACGATGTGCTTTTACCCCACTAACGAATATCACTACATATTTATACTAACTAGCGGTAGCCTAGTGCTCGAAATTAGATCAAAGTTTGTCTGTAAGATACTGCTGATATAATATATTATGTCATAATATATTGATATATGTAACCATATTTACGCGCTTCGACTGCGTATGTCAAATGCATGGTAGTATGCGTGTAGTGTTTTTTTATTATTTTTGGAACACTAGACGCACACAACAATGCATTTGACACACGAAGTCGAATCGCGTACGTAGTATTTCACCATTGTTCGTCTGACGTCGTACAATTGTTTGTAACTATGGTTACCTATAGGTAACCATAGTAACAAGTTTCTTTATTACAATAAATAGTACCTTATTTATATATATTATAGAAAAAAGGAAACAAAGTAGCCTTAGGAATTTTGGTTGAATTTTGACCACGAGGCGACCGCTAGTATAAAATAAATATATATTTGAGTGGTTGCGGGGGTTGACGACTGCTACGCGGCGCTACTGCATACTTGCGCCTCACTGAATAAAACTAAAGCCACAGCAGTGTCGCTTCATACTGTTTTGTATAAAAACACACTCACTCCATATCTGACGACATTCAGCGAAGATTTCGTTAGCAACTTCCACAGTTGCGGATGGTGAGCGGCTTTATTGCTCCGGTACCTATCTGGAGAACAGGTAGTGTCACTTGGGCACGAGGTAGCTCGCTAAGATCCGGATCTCTGAGGTTAGGGTGGATAGTCGAGATTTGGGGACAAGACCTGTCTATAACTGCTCCCGGAAGGTGCTCTCGGGCACTGGAAGGTACAGCAGCTCCACCTAATATAACCCATAAAGTTTGTGTAGGGGAACGCTATATCATAAACTGGACTAATCTTAGAGAATGGGGATATCTAACGACAAGCGTGTAATTTAACACATTTGAAAGTTTTACTCCACAGAACATGCAACGTGACTATAACATGGCACAACTCAAGTTAAGTACCTAAGCGTTATTACATAATCTCGTATTAATACCTTGATGAATAAGTAACTAGTTCTGCTTAGTTGAGAAAGTTTGCATCCGCAGTACCTATTCAAGATATGTATTTGAAAATACCAAGGTTTCTAACTTCAAGGATAATAGCTGCCAACTCCTAGTGTAAGATTCTTGCCATAGTTTTGTAATACGCTGTTGGCTGTAACTGTTCTTGCTTCAGATTTTGATCCCAGAATAACTATAAAATCAAATGTTGATGGCAACGACATGTTGAAATTAACATTCTACATAATTTTTTTTAATGTCTACATTTATATTATAGTTTATACTTTTTTATTAGGTACTTATTTATTACTTTTTAAATGTTAATTATTATGGCTAGTGGTCGCACAGAGCAAAACAGCGATAGCTCAGTGGGGAGACCAACAGACTGCAATGCAGAGGGTCTCGAGTTTGAACCCACGTCACGCACTTCTGACTTTCGGAAGTTATAAAACTTTTCGAAATTATGTGCGTATTGATTGACAATTATCCCCTACTCTGTGCCTCGGAAAGCACGTTAAGCCGTCGATCCCGGCTGCCATGAACACCTATGGCAGTCGTTATTGGGAAGTAAGTGCCTTCTAATATCCTGACACTGGTCTAGCTTTAGGGTATCGTTAGCCTTCGGGTTGCGGATGTCAGATGACAGTCACTCCGTGTAAAAACTGATATCCAGTCAAATCCGGTTAGACTAGAAAGCCGACCCCAAGTGACTTGGGAATAATAAAGGCTAGGGAGAAGAAGAAAGTCGCACAGAGTCCGAAACTCAAGCGTATTGTTAAAATAAATTTCATCCTTGTGCACTCCTTCTTCATATAACTTTTAACTATGCCAAATCTTACACTCCTCTTTGCGCGCAATAAACTGAATAAAAGATACGATTTTTCTCTTCTCTTTTCTCTAACTTTATTTCTGTAGTTTACGATTTCAGTTGTTACATTTTTATAGATCCACATTTTCGAAACAAGTCGCAATCTATTCAAACACAATAAATATGTGTGTTACGAAAATGTGGATACGACTCAATGTCAGTCTGATGTCCGATCCGCCCGCCGTGAGTTTTTGTCGAAAGAATTTCAGATATCACGTTCAACAGGTTCGCGATATTGTGACAACGTTACGGACATAGAAATTCTGCGTCGGTACGCGCGCTGTCATTGCAACCAGAAATATTGAAAATTCGTACTGAAATAACACAGCCTTGATCGTCATCTGTCCACACATAGAGTAACAAGACATCAAACCTATTGTTCATTGTGTTGTCTATATATGGAGGAACCTTTAGAGAGATTCGAGGTTGCTTTTCTATGACCAAATCAAAGAAATCTATATATAGATACTAATATTATAAAGAAAGACTGACTAAGAAAGTTTATAAGGCTAGTGTGAATGGAACAGTCGCAAGAGGAAAACCTAGGCGAACGTTTCTCGACCAGATCGGAGGCGTCCTGGACAAAGGCCAGGTTAAGAGCTCCTTGAACCGACGGGCGTGTATGAGGAATGTGATGAAAGTGAATGAAGCCAGAGAAGTGTGTCAGGATCGTAGCAAATGGAAATCCGTAGTCTCTGCCTACCCCTCTGGGAAACAGGCGTGAATCTATGTATGTATGTATGTATGTATTATAAAGAGGAAAGACTTGCTTTTTTGCTTGTAAGAATTTAACTCAAAACTACTAAGCCAATTTTAAAAATTCTATTGCCATTAGAAAGCTATATTACCACCGCAAAACAAAGGATTTTTTAATTTCTGTTATCAACATAAACTAACTTACTTTTATGTGAGCGAAGCCGCGGGCAAAAGCTAGTTCTAGATAAAGTCCAGGGTAATATAAATGGACGAGCGTGCATCAAGAATATAATGAAAGTAAATGAAGCAAGGGAGATATGCCAGAAACGATCCTGCGATTTCGCCCTTGTATTAATCCGTAGCAAATAGAAATTAGAGTTTTGCAATTGTTACGAAAACAGTAATTCGAATTCTCAAAATGTTTATCTACATTATGTCATTTACCTATTACGATTCGAAGCATAACCGAATATTCGAAACTTGTGTACGCGGTCCTCTACTTCTTCTATAATATTATTATTTATGTAGACAGATACCTATGGCTAATACATAATCAAATAATAGATCAAATTAAAAAAAATGGGGCAGTCTTTGGGGACTGCCGATAGAAGTAAAAACTTTAATCCTTGATCATGAACAATTCTATATAAACAAAAAAAAAGTCGCTTGTCTATAAAGTCGGTTTACGGACGATAGTTCAACGTGACAACGTCATAACAAAATTTCTTTCCCGTAACATTACAATGAGCGTAACGGGACAATGAGCGTAACGGGACAATGAGCGTAATGGGACAAATAGCGTAACGGGACAATGAGTCATCCTTTTTCGTGCGTGCAGCCGGCGTTCATCGATTTATTAGACGTTGTCACGTCAAAAAAGGGGCGGTTCGGATTCCTGATACTCTTTTAGGGGTGGGGTCAAAATTTCGTTATTTTTTGCGTAGAACGCACAATTTCTGAGATATTGTTAATATTCTAAAATAATTCAAAAATAGAAAGCGTGGAAGCATGACAATGATGAAGCGTGACGATGACGCGAGTTCTATGATTTTTGTTCACCCAAGAAGTGCTCAACGCGCCTAAAGAAGTTTTCACTTCAATAATAAGTAAGAATATTTCTTGAACATTCGAATAAAGAATTATCTTTAAAAATATTTTTTTATCATATAGATAATCGCCCATTACTAGTGGAAAACAGTGGTCATTGCTGACCTCTCCGAAAAACAGGCATGTGTCAAAGTATGTATATATGTACCATGATTCATAACAATCCAGTATATTACGTAAGTTTTTTACTAGTATCCTATTTAACCCTATATATTGTATTTTTATTATCTTAGTATTAAATACAACTTAAAAATGTATACTTTCGATTGAATGTGTTAAGTGAAGTGCTTCAATATCTAAGTGTACACTTAGGATAAGATTATAATTTGTTTGTATCTATTTAAACTTTCTCATGTAAGTGAATTGTTGTAAATTCTTATGAGAAATAAAGATATCTCAAACTTTATTACAACTCTGCCTTTAGTATGTGTATTTATATAAGTATTTATTCATCAATACTATTACTACAATGTCTTTATCATGTAAACTAATATATTACAATCGCAATTGCCTCTAACTGAAATGTTGATCGAATAAACAACAGCTTTTTCCCGACGAGAGCAATTGTTTACTACTAACAAACAATTCGGACGCAAATTAATGCAACCGAATTGCAATTTGGAAGATACATCACTCGGTAATGTGATTGGAATCTATTGTTTGTTTGTATTCGTTTGTTATTACCATTATTCTTTCAGGTTGAATGTGTAAACAAGGTTATGTAAGTTAAGGTATTCCGTGTCAATTTTATTTTCTACTAGCTTTTGCCCGCGGCTTCGCTCGAATTTGACAATCAATTCGGGTTGTACTCTGCTTATAATAATATTTTCATACTGCTAAGTCCAGAAATGAGAAAATTTCGTTACAAACTTTACCCCCCATTTTACCCCTCTAGGAGAGAGTTTTGTCCATTCCACTTACATAGATCATTTTTGTTTGTTTGTAATCAGGACCCAATATACCAATTTTCATACTTCTAAATCCAGAAATGAGAAAATTTCCATACAAACTTTACCCCCCCATTTTACCTTTTTAGGGGGAGTTTTGTCCATTTTACCTACACAGGTCATTTTCAATTATAATCAATAACTTGTATACCTATTTTTATACTTATAAGTCCAGAAATTAGCAAATTCCATATAAGCTTCACCCCCTATTTCACCCCCTTAGGGGTGGCATTTCAAAAAATCCTTTCTTAGTACACCCCTACAAATTAAAACACACATGCTCTCCAAATTTCAAGTTCCTACGACCAGCGGTTTAGGCTGTGCGTTGTCTCTAAATCAGTCAGTCAGGACATCTTCCTTTATATCTATAGAATAGAACATAGATAGTAAGTAAGACAGTAGATGAAATAATTCTTGCGAATAAATTTTATCTTACAGCTGCAGCAGTAGCGATTGAGTAACGGATTTAAAGTTCTATTTATTTTGAGAACCCAAATGCATTTCTTATCCTTTGAATTGAGATAATTTTAGTACTAGGTACTAAGTTTTTGCAGTTTAACTAGCGTAAAAGTAGTTACATAGCTGTAGCGTTTTACCCGGTAAAGATTCGAAAAATTACGTTTTTAGGGTTCCGTACCCGAAGGGTAAAATGGGACCCTATTACTAAGACTCCGCTGTCCGTCTGTCACCAGGCTGTATCTCATGAACCGTGATAGTTACACAGTTGAAATTTTCACAGTTGATGTATTTCTATTGCCGCTATAACAACAAATACTAAAACACAGAATAAAATAAATATGTAAGGGGGCTCCCATACAACAAACGTAATTTTTTTGCTCGCTTTTGCTCGATATTGATAACGGCAACAGGTAGACACTTGAAATATTTACAGAATATTTAGTTATATAAACACTTTAAAAATAAATAATTAAATTAAAATAAAACAAATATTTAAGGGAGCCTCCTATAAAACAAACGTGATTTTTTTTATACTGGTACGGAACCCTTCGTGCACGAGTCCCACTCGCACTTGACCGGTTTTTTTACTATGGCAAGCGCAGCGATAGTTTTGCCCATGGGCGTATCTCTGCCTTTTCGAAGTTATGTGCGTATTATATAGTTCATTGTCACTCGCTTTAATAGCGAAGGAAAACATTGTGAGGAAACCTGCATGTCTGAGAGTTCTCCATAATGTTCTCGAAGATATTTGAAATCTGCCATTCCGCGCTGTGTCAGCGTGGTGGACTATGGTCTAACCCTTCCCACACGGAGAGGCCCGTTCCCAGTTCTGAGACAGTTTAATACAGACAATAATATAATTATATATATGTTTATTTATGTTTGTTTCTTTTATCACAGGTATTTTCCAACATATTGTATTAGAAAATACCTGGCCCTTTGGGAGGCTTACATAGAGACATGGGTCCAACGTGAAGAGGCCCTTCGAGAGTTTTAATCAAAGGTGGGATGGAACACCGACTGCGGCACTAGCCATAGCAAGCGTAGGACTATTGCTACGTATGGATTCTAATATATGGGCTATGGGAATGGGTGTTTGGTGGACTGGTATATTTGTAATTATGGATGAAAGAAAAACGGCGACTGCCCTGAATACTCTAATAGCATCAATACAATAGGCAGACGGTGACTCGCACACCTCACTAGATGGGCCCCCTGAATAGCCACCATAGGCATACAAGCCAGCAGCAGAGGGCAACACCGGTGCGAGTGGTGCGGTGCCGGTTTCACCATCACGGGTCTCATGACAACGGAGACCCGGAGCGGGTTTCCCCGTAGTTATGCCCTTGAAAATGAGATTATAATTATACATTATTATTAGCAATGCGCGTATTATATCACAGTTATTGTAAACGATACTAATAACCGCTCATCACTAGACGGATAACATATACAAATATATTCGTTATTTAAAAAACAAAGGGGACGAAATGGATTACTTTAAAATCCGAACGAAGTTTCGTTCAACAGCTTTTGTTATATAAATGTTGACTCTTTGCAAACGTTAAGCTTACCAGAATGTCGCAATTATTTGCTGTGGACAACGATTGACGCTTGTAGGCTGTGGTAAATGCAACCACAGTTCACCTACATATTATACTTAGGCGGTAATTTGATGATACACGTTATGACTATCGAACTACTAATGGATTTTAGGTATTTAATTACCATCTGAGGCAATCCTCAGTGGCAGTTCCAAGACTGGAACTATTCCAGTCTTGGAACTGCCACTGAGGATTTCTTGACAAATAAAAACCAATAAGACTAAATACCTACTTTTTAATAACCCAAATCTGGTGTCAAATCCGAGACCTCAATCCCAGCAGACCACATTTTCTATCACACGCCACAAACACAAAAGCAAAAAGAAATGGCTAACAAAATTCGTAACTCATCTAGTATTTATCACTTGCAGGCAAATTTTGAGGAGATTGAAGGGTTCTTTCATTTTCATACCTCTCAAGATCACAAAGACGAAAACCGATTTTATTTTCAATATGATCCACATTGTTACCCATCCTTTGTATATAAAGTACATCAGAATTTGATGCTAAAATCTTTACATGGCACTCGATATAATGTCAAGTGATTGATGTTCTTCGTGTAAGCACTTATTGAATATTAAATTTCATAAAAATCTTCCGTCATAATGTTCTTTCGGAGCGGTGATACATGGTACAGATAAATAGTCTTATGATAAGCTAAACGTAAACATTATTTATAATAACGACATCTATTCATGAAATATGACAAGATTTATGCCTATCCTCAATGATAAACACAACACATTTTGTTTGCAAATATATTTATATGTTTGTACATTTAAATTTGATTGGAAATAAAAATATTTTTGTATTTGGGTATATTAAATATATTAATTTATTTTTGACGTGACAACGTCTAATAAATCGATGAACGCCGGCTGCACGCACGAAAAGGGATGACTCACTGTCCCGTTACGCTCATTGTCTCGTTACGTTCATTGTCCCGTTACGCTCATTGTAACGTAACGGGAAAGAAATTTTGTTATAAAGTTGTTACGTTAAACTATCGTCAGTAAGCCGACTTTACAGACAACCAATTTTTTTTTCATATATTCCGGCTCCGTTAGTCGGTAATATGCCATTCATTCATCATCATTCAACTTACTAATAGGCTTACAATGCTTGTTTGACAACTTAGTAATATAAAAATATAATGATTATCACTTATCTATGTAGTACTGTATACATTACATACGTTACATATAACATATATTAAAAAAAAAAAACATATAAATGTCCTACCAACAAACGTTATTATAATGAATATACCTAACTATAGCGAAATAATTTCAATAAAGGGGCGCATATTTTACTAAATAGGCTTCTAAATGGGCAATATTTTAACGCAATGTAAAAACATTTGAATGCTTTGGACATTCCAAATATACATCTTTGGATTGCCATGTACAAATTGTGTCCTCCATTCCATAATATTTATGGTTGTTATTGCCAGCCAGTCAACTGCACCCTCACATTGCAGCAAAAATTGTGTTCCTTTCGAAACCTCTTAGTAGAATGTGTACATTAAGGTGATAATTTAATAACCATTCAACGCCATCTGTTCCAGGCTCGGTCAAAACTACCAAAGAAGCGACGCCGAGTTTTACCTGTTGAGCAACCCAGGCGAAAACGCGACGCTAGCGCCTCCAATCGTCGCGTGAATGCTGTGAAACATCCGGTGGTGCTGAAAGACTTGTCGCCGGGAGGGAATAAATTTGGTGAGTTCATAGTGTCTGTAGTTGCGCATTATGACCATAGATGGCGTTAAATGCTTTTTACGACGTGTAATATAAAATATTTTTGCACTGATTTTGGGTACTACGTGCTAAACTTCACTTAAGTTTATTGTGCTAATTAAATTAATATCCATCCTATCTGATTCAGTCTACTATAAAAATATGATGACGTTCTTTTTTATTAAGATTAACTGCTGCGTGGCGGCTAGTTTTGTAAAAATGGACAATGCTTGTACTTTTTAACCTTTATAGCTTATTTTAGTTTCAATGAAACAAAGTGGTGCATTTATATGCACCACTTATAATAATTATTGATTTTATAACAGAATTTAGATTCTCTCGTAAGACACGCGAGAAGTTAAATGAATTCATACGATTTTCTTGCTTGACGTTATTGCCCTACTAAACATACAATTATATCATTTCAGGTGTCAATGGCATGAACATGATCAGTTTAGCCCTCCAGGGTCCGACCACTAACCTTCTCCGACCACCGACTACCACCACCCAGCCGCTCCAAGCAAGAGCCCCTATAGGTAAATCCCGTTCGAAATCTATGAAACTCTTTTACCCTTAAGATGTATTTTTGTTTACGAAGGTAATATTTAGATTTTTATAGACAAAAGTTCTGTATCGCATGTAACAGGATTTCATTTTAGCCTATATGTAGTACCGACCCAATCCAAAATACCATTTCCTATATTAAAATAACAAATGATGATATAAAAGTAGAATCAAAGTTCAAATCAAAAAGACAACTCAAATAGTAAAAGTTTCAGTGAAGTTTATTATAGCACAAATTGTCACTCATCTAAAGACAAATATCAAGAATAAATATCATAGTTGACAATGAAAAAGACGATCAAAATATGTAAGTAACTTAAAATTGAAAGGTTGTATGATGGCAGACCAGGAAATAGATTAAGCTTACCATCTTTTTGTTTATAGTCATTAAATGCTTTCACAGAATTTGTCATCACAACGTTGTCTCTTTCCAGTCGAGAGCCCAGTAATCAACATGCAGTCAGGAGCGATATCGCTAGCGTCACTACAACCACCTCTATTGACCGCCCCACCCCTGCAACCAAGGCCTGCAACCACTGGTTCCTTAGACCTGATGCTGCCACTACAGCCAAAGTTGTTGCCCGGCTACAACCTACAATCGTCATTCCTGTCCAGCACCCTTTCAACAGTCCGACCACCAGACATCGACAAAAAAGATGAAATGTTCAAACCAAGAGTTGAAGTCATTGTAGAAAAAAGGGAGTTAGAAGACAGTGATGTACTAGAAGAATCAAATAAAATAGATATGAATGGTTACAGTGAATCTAGCAATCATAATATATCTGAAATAGTTGATAATGATAATGTGATGAAAGATGAAATTAATTCAAATCTAATAGACACTAGTAGTACTATGAATTCTGATACAAATGATGATAGTCCAAATAACAATTCTTATTAAATGTTGATTGTAAATGTTTTTAGCTGTGAAACCCCGATAGTTAACGATGTCTCCCATTAGATTTTACGGATCTGTAATATACTAAAATCTTTTTCTTAGATTTTTCTAGTCATAAAAATATTTGTGTCAAATCGTATAGAATAAGTCACTTGGAATTTTTATTTATTGTTATTGGAATGTAAAGGTGCTATGTGGATGAAAATAAGGCAATCAACAGAGACGTAAATAACTGCGCAAAAATTCCTCGCTTCAATAACATTATAATTGATAAAGTATTAATATTAAAAAGCGAAATATAATCAAGATTAATAAATATACTAATCTGATAATGATTGACGATTTAGATCGACGAAGGATGTCTACTAGGGTTATTTTTCTTAAAGTTTCTAACATCATATTATTATGGTAGTTGTTTATTTGTTAATACTGTAATGCAGTTTGCTATTTTTGCCGCGTAAAATGTATGTTCTATAAAACTCAGTACAGTGTCTTTTGTTATAACTGGATTCACTTCATGCTATAAACGCTGTAAAATTTAAAATTATTGAATTCTAATCTCGAAATATCATGTAGCATGGTACAACTTGTTTTCCATCCACAAAGCATGCTACATATAAAACGGAATAGTATCGCATTTCGCGACTTAGACACCTAACGACCAAACTAGACTATTTACATAGTTTATGTAAATGAACTGTGGAACATTTTTGTATATTTTGTAAATGGAAGACACGACAGTGATTGATATTGTACATAAACTTCAATTTTATTCTTTAGCGAAGATGTTGATATTGCGATGTTTAATACTTTGCTTTTGATTTAAAATCAATTTTTTTTTGTAATAAATCTATGAAAGAAGAGTAAAACGAAATTACTTTCATGGATGGCTTGAACGTTGAACTTTTTCGATAATTTTAAAGTTTCAAGCGATTTCAATTTGAATCCGCTGAAAATTGATCAGATTGTAACTTTTAAGCTAAAAGCTATGGCATGTTCCAAGTTATTAATTTTATGTCAAAATTTTTTCATCACTGCTTACGTCACTAAAACTGTATCGCTTACTTTTTTTGTCATAGGGACATTTAAGAATACAAGGGCTCGAAATTTTCTAACTGTATTTATTATAGTCAACACTCGATGATATGTTTCAAATATCTTACTATCGTCATAAAATAGAGTGTATTAAACCGTATATACGAAACACCCCAATTTTTACTATCGCACAATAAAAAACAAAGTGTGACGATGATATGAACCCCTAATATAATATCAGAATATCAATATCATGTTACTGAAGGATACATTTTGAATTTATGCTACACATAATTTTCGGTTTATTCATAATATAGCATTCGGTCTGGCTGTAAATTTTGGTGCTGTTACCTAATTTTATTAAAAACATACATACATACATAGATTCACGCCTGTTTCCCAGTTTGCCATTTGCTACGATCCTGACACACTTCTCTGGCTTCATTCACTTTCATCACATTCCTCATACACGCCCGTCGGTTCAAAGAGCTCTTAACCTGGCCTTTGTCCAGAACGCCTCCGATCTGATCAAGAAACGTTCGCCTAGGTTTTCCTCTTGCGACTGTTCCATTAACACAACTTATTAAAAACAGTGCTTACTAATTGGTATAGGTTTTAGTAATTGAGGGACTGCTGTGTGTCAGATTAGTCTTAAGTGCAAAGTATTATTCATTTTTGTCGAAGCAGTTATCAGTAGTAGCTGAGACAGAAAAAAGAGTACAGGATACCTTCAGTAGTGGCTGTTATGAAATGTTGTAATATGATCGTAGAGAATCCGAGCACGTCTCTTAAAATACTGTCAGTAAGCACGCAAATACAGAAGAAATACTCCAAAACCTTTTTTAAGATCGATGGGGATCTCAAGTATGATAATTAGATAAAATTAAGTAAGCGATGCAGATATTTGAAATTATAAAAAAGTTCATAAAATATTTGCCATATAAAATGCCAAAAAAATCTCAAACCCCTTTGTCTCAGCTGTGCCAATTGTAGATAGATATATAGTTGTAATATAGAATATAATTAATGATGGCTGTTCAGAGATATACTAATACGTGTCTGGAGAAAAATAATGATGTATTTTCCAGTTACATCGTCACTTTAAAAGAAGTTCACCTTGAACTGCAATTTTCGTTTTGGTGATTTTGTTTTATAGAAATTAATGTAATCATATAATATGTATTATTTGCCAGTGAAAGGATTTCTAAGAATGTTACATATTTTAAAAGAGCATGTTTCGTAATTGCCAGAAGTAGTGCGACTATTATAAGCAGGTATTAATTCCTGATTAAATATGTGATGACCTGCTCGATTTTGGATGCGATGTAGAAAACCAATATCGTGTCCAAATATTAACATGAAATTGGTTTTCCCTAAGTCTTAAAAGATGGATAATAATCTTGTGGCCCATCGGATAGTATGCCGATATCGCAGCCTATGGACATTTACTACACCAGTTGCCAATCTTTCAGAAATTGAGATACAAGAATGACGTATCTAGCAGTCTTCAAGCGAGAAGAAACTAGCTTGTAGCTCATCTAAGACACTCAAACGAAACATACTAAAATCTAAACAACTGAATACGTAGCTTTATAGGCGTTTTTTTTTCTTTTTTGGAGCAGTTGTAGCAGTTCAGGGTGAAATTAAATTGTATAAAATTCCCTTTAACATTGTTAGTATACCAAATATTATTTTAGAACTAGAATATTTTTCTAATGTTATCGTTTTTAATTCGGTTTTTGGAATGATCAGTTTTATTTTGGCAAATTGTTTGTATAAACGTACCAATATAGTAAAATAAAATTGTGAAACAAATATTGTATTATTTATCATTGTAAGCTATATTTTTCTTTATTGAAGTCAATTTATAATGTCAATAGTAACACAAAGTCAATGAAACTTATTTTTATTCTCTGAAACTGTTTTTGTTGGTCTTTTTATATCAAAGTACTGATTTTAAATGGAACGATACATTTTGTGACATGAGATTTTGGCGTATAATCAATTCAATAGTATCAATATGTGAGTGTCCCAACCTCTTAAGGGTTTAACCGTGATGCTGTACATATACATACATAACTTTCTCTTTTCACGATATGCCCAAATTATTAGAAAAGTATTTAAGTCTCGAATAACATTTTACAAACTGGCTATTTTTGTACGAGCAAAATATTGTTTAAGCCAATAAAATACTGGATAAAAATATAATAATGAAAAGTTTGTATGGCATCTGTTTACGTCCATTTTTCAACCTACAAACAGCTACGACCTTTCGTAGCAACGTCTCTATGAGATTTCGTCGAAGTGTTGCTACGTGCCGTAGCAGCGACTTCCGCGTAGACGTCTTGATGCCAAAGTAATAGGATTGGTGGTAATAATGTTCTGTGTTAGTATTTATAGTAATCTAGTTTCTACACTTATGTCTAGGCCGGGATGATAATTAATTATATTAGGAGACGTATAATGTTTTCATTTGCCAAATTCAAACTGATCCCTGAAATATTGTTTAATGTTCTATTTTGTTGTTTAAATAAACAAAATTAAAAAAGCATCTAATATTTATTTATAATACATACCTATTACTTACCACTATACCTACTACCCCACAAAGAAAGGAAAATTCAGTTGGCACTATAGCCGCCCCGTTTGCTATATTTTATACGATGCAAGCATGTCACTGACGTCAACTACAAGCGACACAAACATGACAATTACTGTGTTGAACTGATGATGCTGCCTGCGCTCGATGGAGGCATTTATTTATTACTAAATTTTGTCCGTGGCTTCGGCCACGTAAATATAGATTAGGATAGATTAAGTAAGGTGAGTAGCAGTAGTTTTTCCTGGATGAAAGGTACCCTATGTCCTATATTCTAAATTGCATGATCATCGGTCGAGTAGTTAAGGTGTGAAAGTATAACAAACAAACAAACAAACTCACTTTCACATACATATATAATATTATAGTAAAAAAGTAAGGATTATTATTCTCTTCGCTAGTACAAACACGCCGCTTAGTGTTTCATATTCTGTGAACTATCATATTCATCGTGTTCCACATCGTATTACTGTGACCTTGCGACATACGACACACACGAAGAAAATAACGAATAACTATTGGTATGTAATAGGATCTATTCGTATAAAGTTGTCGCTAGTCATGGTACAAAGAGATATATCGGAACGGCGGGTATGTATTTATGACTGATGTCAAATAATGAATAAGATTCAGACAGCAAAAAAAAATACATATATATTTATATAATATATGTTTTTTTTATACGACTAAGGTGCAAACGAGCATACGGCCCACCTGATGGTAAGTGGTCACCGTAGCCTATAGACTTCACTTGCGCTTTGCCGACCTTTTAGGAAAGGAAGTGGGAAGGAGAAGGAGCGGGAAGGGGGAAAGTGGGTGATTGGGCCTTCGGTACTTTCACTCACCGAACGAAACAAACAGTAGGAATACTGCTATTTCACGTCGATATTCTGTCAGATAGTCCTTAGTCCTACCCCAGTCGAGTCGGCCCATTCATGCCGAAATCAGCGAAGCTCTACTACTCATAATAAGTCATAATCTATATATTAATACGTGAAGCGAAAACTTTAATCCCTTTTTACGAAAATTGGGCGGACGGAGGAGTATGATATTTCGCACACTTATAGTTTATACAGAGAAGAAGTGACGAATGCTAATATTTATATAAAATATGCATTAGAAATATGTACATTAAATTATTGAAAAAGCAGTACACGCACACAACCATGCATTTGACACACGCAGTGGAAGCGCGTTACTATGGTTACATATATCAATATATAATGACAATATATATCAGTAATATCTTACAGGCAAGCTTTGTTCGAATTTCGAGCACTAGGCGACCGTTAGTAGGTATAAATAATTATATAAAATACAATAGTAACTACAAGTACTTCAAACTAGCAAGTATTTATATACAAAAGTTAAGGCTAAATTGACTGTTATTATCACAGCTTAGCTAAATTGCCGAAGGCATCACCCTGAGTTATTGTACTAAAACGGGATAGGTACGTTCAAAAGTATAATTTAGGAATATTAATTACTAGCTTTTACCCGCGGCTTCGCTTGCGTTAATTTAGAACTTGACAATCAATTCGGGTTGTAATCTGCTTGTAATAATATAATTCAATCATCATTCGAAAGACACGTGGCGCCATCTATTATCATAAGAACCTTATTTTTGTTTTTCTCGGGAACAGTAATTTTTTTCGGGATGAAAGGTAGCCTATGTCCGTTTTTGTATACCTGTCAACGTATATGCAAAATTTCAGGATGATCGGTTCAGTGGTTTAGGCGTGAAAAGGTAACAAACAATCAAACTCATTTTCGCTTTTATAATATTAGTTAGGATTAGGATTTAATATAATTTTCATACATAATAAAGAAACGTTTGAAGTCCGTCACATAAGTGATCGTTCGTCAATCGTTTTGAATACTTTTGAAATAGACATTAGTAAAAAAATAAGCGGAAGAAAGAAACAGAACCAGCTAGAATGCTTGACGCAGCTTCAATTACTTATAGCGCTGCTGGTGCCATATGTCATAAAAAATAAAACTACGACCCATCACAGATGCACATGATAAACACATCGCTGCATTGATTCATGTTGCTTAATCAATACTGCTCTATTTATAACAGTATTGTTTTATTATGTATTATTATAATTACTAGCGGTCGGCTAGTGATCAAAATTCGACCAAAATTCATAAGCTTGTGACATTGTTTTCTTTTTTCTATATTACATATAAATAAGGTGTAGGTAACCATAGTTACAAAGAATTGTACGACGTGAGACGAACAATGCCGAAATACTACGAACGCGATTTGACTGCGTGTGTCAAATGCATGGTTGTGTGCGTGTAGTGTTTTTCCATTAATTTAATGTATTTCTAATGCATATTTTATAAATATATTAGGATTCGCCCCTCCTTCTCCATATAAACTTTAACTGTGCTAAACTTCATACTCCTCCGTCCACGCAATTTTCGTAAAAAGGGGTACAAAGTTTTTGCTTCACGTATTAATATATAGATGTAGAAGTTGTGTCGGTACATAAGGGATATAAAAGTATTGAAACGCATTTAAACTACGAGTATATTTATCTTCCCTTTATAGCTGTTCATTTGTACGAGCATACCGCAAAAACAATTTTTTTATTTATTTATTTAGAAACAGCAATAAGTTGCATATACAGATATTGTAAGTAGCAGACAATATCGTAGAACATATAATGTAGAATTAATCTAATACATGCACTCTGGTACAATCGAACATTGTGAATGTCTACAATTGAACAAATTGAGGTGCGGTTTTCATAGTTTGGTAGCTCAACTTAATATCTAAGGTACGTTCTCTTTAATTAACTTTTGTCAAACCGAGTTTCTAGTGTAACTTCAGTCTTAACTAATAATTTAAGCTAGATTTTGATTAATTCCATTCAGTAAAACGGGGATTATAGTAAGTGTCGCGTAAATGACATTGCGGTTAACCAGTTGTGACAAGCGCGGACGAAGTCGAAAAAATAATCTAGTATTAAAATTTATTATTATAACATCTAGAATTATACCTATGAAAAATATAGAAAGTAATGATTTGGAATCTTGATTATTCAATATACTCTTAAGAAAATTACCCAATATTGGTATCATAATTTAAATGAAGACGGTATTTTACCTTACGTATATATAGATAGATTGACGTCATCATATCTACGAAAGGGCAGGCAGAGATGTATTCCACACCCACATTTTACCAGCTAGGTTTTAGCTTACTGTATAGGTATATTTTGTCATGAATAACCAAAGTCAATACAGACTTATGTATATAAAACAAACAAAAGAGTTTCCTTTAGAACTCTATTCACGTTCCCTGCTAATAAATAAATAACTACGTCCTCTAATACCTCAAACGAATCCTCTAAGGATTCGACAGGGTTGTTGTGTTTTTGTGTCGGCACGATTCCAAGGGATGCATTCGCGAAGCTTTAGGATTTTACGAGGTCAATATTGTTTTTGAACTCAGTATTCCTAACTAATGTTAGTTTGTTTGTTACGCTTTCACGCCTCAACTACTCGACCGATTATCATAAAATAACACATTGCCGGTACGGAAAAGGACATAAGGTAAATTTAATTTAAAGAAAAAGTATTGCTTGACGGATAGAAACTTATTGACAAAACCTTCATTAACGCAAGCGAAGCCACGGGCAAAATCTAGTGGCAGAATATATTTTCAGTGCAATTGAGTATTACCATGCAATCATGTATTGTTTGCCTTGGCCTCGCCATAATGCTTCTATTTAGCGACCAAGTCGAAGATCGCATATGCAATTGTTGTACGGAATTGCTTAACACCAAACCTAATATAATTTAGTTTTACTCGGAAATCGAATCCAAACCCTATGTGCCCCATTAAGATGTCATACGCTTTGGGAAGAAAAAAACAACTGTTATGTCTATACTTAGTTTGTATAGATTTTTTTTTTTATTTTGCTCGTCAAAATGACCACACTCCACCTGAAGGTAAGCAGTCGTGTGGTCTAAGAGCAGTGGCCTCCACATCGCCTCCACAGTAGCCGAGGCGATATTGAGGTCTCTACTTTGACGGCCTGAGAAGATGCTTTTTCACGCCCCGCTTAAAGAACCCAGGATTGAAGGAAGAAGGAAACACGTGCCTTGGCAGAGAATTCCATGCCTTGGTCGTTCGGCAGAGATATGAGGACCCAAACTTTTTAGATGTGCATGTCTAGTCTCTCCAGCCGATAAGTTGTTACCATTCACGGGAGGGAAGTGACTGACTGGCACGGCAAGCTCCGCGTCATTGTCAATGTACATAGTGCAATATCAAATATATAGTATAATATTCTATCACATACACACAACACCATCTAGCCCAAACTAAGCAGAGCTTGTACTGTGGGTACTAGACAATATATTAACATACATAATATACTTTTTTTTTGTAAATACATACATATTATACATAGAAACACCCAGACCAAGACAAACATCCATGTTTATGCACACAAATGTTTGACTTGTGCGGGAATCGAACCCGCGACCTCAGGCGTGGCAGTCGGTTACACTAACCACTACGCCATCGAGGCCGTCAAATATTATTGCATCATGCTTCCCGTGTCCCAACAACACGAATTTTTATTGTGTTGTTTTCGTCAAGAATATCTCAGAAGTACCACGGAGGTTATACTCGATCCGGTAAACGTTAATAGAGTCACCAACTATTACGAGCTTTGCTGGCAAAAAAGGCGTGTAATATAGCTCTACCTAGCCCTTCAGATATTCGATATAACAAATATAGAAACAAATTAAAACCTTCACTAAAACAACAGTAACACATCGTCAATTTAACTATACATAGAACCTTCTGTCAATACCATCAACGCTTCTCAAATCCGCTTTTAAAATTCAATCAACGTCCCAAACGAAAACTAAGCGCTGTGGAATTATTGTCAAACAATCGTCACTAACCAGATTATCATGTTGATCACTCAAAGTTGTACAGAACCCGCATATTAAGGTTCAAAGCGTTACATAATTAAATATCTGACCGAGCGGCCTGAACGCCTCTAATCAATCTGTGGACCAAATATTGGCGGGTAGCTTGGGTCGTGTACACAACTGTTAAAAAAATCAACGGATTGCACACCGGGAGTGCCGGCAGAAGTGAAAACTTGAATATTAACGTTGTGTATTTTTGATATTTTGGAATGGTTAGAGAATAATTTTGCACGAATTGCTTTAATTATCAGTATGAAAGTACTGTAATTTATGTGGTAAAATACAATATTCATTTATTGCGCTATTGTACACAAACATGACAAGTCTCCGTCTTCCGAATTTCCGATCAGGTCACATGTCCTGACGCGAGTTTGACAAATCTCCCTCCATCTTACGAATTTTCGATCACGTCACGTGTCCTGAAGCGAGTTTAACATTTTTACCCATCACAAAAAAAGTGCACAACGCCGCTAAAGAAGTTTTCACTTCAAAAACGTGTCAAATTTAAACGAAAACGTCGTTCAAATACATTATACCTATACATATATATAGTATACGTGACAGTGTAATACATATAATATAACTAGATATTTTCCGCGGATTCGCTTGCCTAAATATCGATTAGGTTAGCTTAGTAACAGTACTTCTTTCTGAACAAAAGGTACCCTATGTCCTTTTCTGTTTTTCTGACAACATGTATGCAATTTACAAAATTCACAATGATTGGTCGAGAATTTAAGGCATTAAAGCGTGACAAACGAATAAAGAAACTTACATTCGCTTTTATAATAGTAGTGGGTTACAACATTTGTGGGGCCGCTGGTATCCTAACCGGCGGCCCCACAAACGTAGTGCTGCTCGAATGTACCGATCGCAGCGGCATCTACCAAGTCTAATTGTGAATCTAAACTTTTCAGGGGCTCACTTAAATACACAAACAAAAAAAAAACAACGGGTTGCACTCCGGGAGTGCCGGCAGAAGTGAAAACTTAAATATTAACGTTGTGTATTTTTGATATTTTGGAATGGTTAGGGAATCATTTTGCACGAATTGCTTTAAATGCTGTAAAATACAATATTCATTTAATGCGCTATCGTACGCAAACATGACAATTCTCCCTCCGTCTTACGAATTTTCGATCAGGTCACGTGTCCTGACGCGAGTTTGACAATTCTGCCTCCGTCTTACGAATTTTCGATCAGGTCACGTGTCCTGACGCGAGTTTAACATTTTTTACCCATTACAAAAAAGCGCACAACACTGCTAAAGAAGTTTTGACTTCAAAAATTATCATAAACAACCCAGCCATTAAGGAAGTGTTCAGTGATATACACACATACAGAAGAATTACGTTAATACGTTTTCAGGATTAAGGTTTTTAATTTACTACTACAGACTTTGTACTGCTACTGGAAATTACCTAACATAAAGGCTTGTAACATTTAGCCCGAAACAGGATCAGCCCCAAGACCTTATGCTCAGCGTACTACATTTATGGACCTGGAGACTTCATGCACAGTGGTCGGACATTACCTCTAGGTTAGGCCAACGAGGCTGTTTTATATCTACACTACCTGTACCCGCGGTTTTACTCGCGTTTATGATTACTGCGCCGCTCCCGTTGGTCGTATTGTGATTTTATATACCTTCCTCGATAAATAGGCTATCCAACACTAAAAGAATTTTCCAATTCGAACTAGTAGTTCCTGAGATTAGCGCGTTCAACCAAATAAACAAACTCTTCAGCTTTATATTATTAGTATAGATTTTGATATTTTCGCGAGTTTCAGGAAAATTTGGTTTTAATCTTACAATATCTGCCGAAGCAGTACATAACTTCACTACTTTATGTAGCTATGGTGTACCTTTCTATGTATCTCATCCATTTTATATAAAAGCTCTTTAAAGAACCCGTGCTTGTTGAAACAATAGCTTTAGGACCCTCAAAAGCTCAGCAAAGTTTAATAAAACCCTTCTAAAATTCCTAACGTTTGTTAAAGCATGCTTTACTGGAATATCATATTCCGATCTTGTACCAAACAGGGTGATTATAGTGGCATCGTGCTAGTTTAGAATAAATTACATGCACCGTCTATATCCAACGTTATTGGTGACAACGCTTTGGGTGTTTGGAGTTTCATTACAGCGATATTATCGTCAAAGAGTTGCATCATGCATATTTTAACGGTGACTGGAATTGCTGGTATATGGTAATAATGTGGTGCAACCAGTTTGTAGCACTAGAACTATTATATTTTATTTTTATTTTATGGCATATCACTAGACAGCTGCTTGGGTTATCATACATAGAGCGAGGGCCTTAAAATATTTCAACAATAGTCTCAAAGAACACTTAGACTCGAAAAACTTTGAACAAATTTATGAATCACACTTTTTTTTTTTATGGGATTACCACCATTATGGGACACACCTACAACACACGTTACGGCATTCCCGTTACATAGAAGCGGTAGCGATAAGGTAACTGCTTAAGACTGCGCCGTGCAAAATGTGCCAAAACAGGCGGTCACAGTTAAGTGAATAAAATCAACACTTTTTGTTTATTACAAATATAAAATATACATTTACTATAACAATGAATGTGTTTCCATTTAATCCGTGTAAAAATTTTAAAATAATTAATATTTTCACCTACAAAATTACGTAAATTTGCACGAAAAATGCGAAAACGTAAGCTCGTGTTACGTGATTTTTAGATTATAACAGTAGAAATCTATCCCATTTTACAGCTTAAACGAAACATAAATAGTTATTATACTATTTTTCCGTCTCAAATATTTAAGTGATTGGTTGATAATATTGATATAATATATTTATCAAAAAAGCACTTCAAATCCTCCATACAATTTCACTATGGCGGCCGCGCGCCGATTTGAATATGCGCCGCACGAGCTCTGTCATTATCTGTTTTACGCTCGGCGCAGTCTTAAATTACTACGCCATTTATGTAGTCTGTTAAAGTTATTGTGTATTATTTTTTATTATAATAGTTTTAGTTGATTAGAAAAAGCCAATTCATAAAGCATTATGAATTTTCATTTTCCTGTCATTATTTTCACTTTACATTCTAGTACCACAGCGTATATCCAAAACCCATTTTAACACGCTCAAAGGAAAAGCCTCGTATCGACAAAATACATGGTTACCATGAATGTATTAAGCCCTCACTAGATCACCACATTCAAAAGTTGCCAACAAATATATCTTCTACCTAGCCTTTATTATTCCCAAGTTACTTGGGGTCGGCTTTCTAGTCTAACCGGATTTGACTGGATATCAGTTTTTACACGGAGCGACTGCCATCTGACCTCCGCAACTCGAAGGCTAACGATACCCTAAGACTAGACCAGTATCAGGATATTAGAGGGCTCTGACTTCCCAATAACGACTGCCATAGATGTTCATGGCAGCCGGGACCGACGGCTTAACGTGCTGTCTGAGGCACGGAGCAGGCGGTAATTGTCAATCAATATGCACATAATTTCGAAAAGTCATATAACTTCCGAAAGTCAGAGGTGCGCGACGTGGGTTCGAACCAGAGACCCTCTGCATTGCAGTCTGTTGGTCTCCCCTCTGAGATATCGCTGCTTGCCAACAAATATATAACGTACCAAATCTAACCATGGTTTTGTTCATATGGAATAGCAATTAAACATAGCCTACGTTCCTTAGGAAAATTGTAGCATTCAATTAGAGAAAAAAAATTTGAAATAGTTTTACAGTTTTTGACATTAAGCCTTACAGACAAACAAATACAATCAACTTTTTGAGTACAAATAAATATATCATGCAGCCGATGTTCATATTAATTGCGCAGATTTAGTACTTTAATTAAGATTTCAAACACGTACTAATCCAGGTGACTACATTGTCATAGTGCAATCTCAGAATAAATTACTAGCGCAGTGTGAACCCGACGCTCGATGTGACAAAGTTTTGGTGATATTTGCGGAGTTTAATTACGGAGTTATGAGCGTCAAAGGTAGTGCACCGGTATCTTGCAAGTTTCATCGATGAACGGATTTGATGAAGTGTGACGTAACAAGCTAAGGTAGATGTGATGTGTGATATTTATTTGGTTTTAAGCAGTTTTTTGACTAAGTGCCATGGTATTTGTATGTGTGATCAAAACTATTGGACGGGGATTTGATTTGTAAGTCAGACTAAGGGTTATCTTATCTTATGTGGGGGCCAGTCAGTGCAGACCGGCGACACTTCGACCCAGGGGGATCCTTTGTGTCGACACTCTCCCAATAACGACTGCCATAGATGTTCATGGCAGCCGGGACCAACGGCTTAACATGCTCTCCGAGGCACGGAGCAGGCGATAATTGTCAATTAATACGCACATAATTTCGAAAAGTCATATAACGGAAGTCAGAGGTGCACGACGTGGGTTCTAACCCGAGACCCTCTGCATTGCAGTCTGTTGGTCTCCCCACTGAGCTATCGCTGCTCTTTCAGACTAAGGGTTACTAGGTTTTTCTGTAAGAAAATTCGCATATGCATTTCTGAGTCTGTAAATTCATGGTAGCCGGCAATAGCGTCGCTCTCCATTGGGATCAAACCTATTGTCTTCTAGGGGTATACATAGTTTCAGATCTTAATTCCCAAAGAGATATGCAATTATATATTGTACCCACATCTCAGCCAGCTATAGTTTCACGGCCTAGATGACGAGCCTATCACCGTGTACTGGGTACCATTCCAGACTATGTGCTGCTACAAATAATTTATTGACAGGCACCCCAATATCATTTTGCCTGACTCTACCGCTACCTCACAGAGCCAGAGACATTGAATTACATAGATTCTCTCTAATTTGCTTTAAAATCGCGCAACTCTTATAAAAAAAATTTGGCCTAATGTATGTACACTTAATTTGCAAATAAATGATTTGATTTGATTTAGATTTCAAGGTCAGAATTTAACTATAAAATCATCCAAACCGAAGTATCAACGTTCATCCATTATTGACACGATATTCACGATAGTTCTAGTACTTCTAGCTAACTTAGTTGTGTTTAGTTCACGTGCGTCACTGAAACTTCCAGCGAAGCCTTAATTTAGTTTAGTGAAACAAGATTGGATCGAACATTCTGCCGTTTTGTTACATTTAGAAGGAATTATATTAGTTGATGAGATAAAATATTATACTGATATACCGGCCTTTATTATATACTATCCCGCTGCACAAGCTTTTACTCAAAATGACAACTGTTAGGTCTTAGTCCACTAAGCTAACCCAATGCGAGTTGGCAAATTTACACATTTTAGAGGATGTTGTAAAGGCAGACGCCTTCACCACAACATCCTCTAAAATGTGTAAATGTGTAAGTCCAGATTACCTCTTAAAGCGATAATTAACTATGGAATACGTACAAACATTTTAAAAGTCAGAGGTGTGTGCCATTGGCTCGAACTCGAGACCTTTGCGTGGCAGTCTAATCAGCTCACTAGGCTTTTTTCAATCAGGTTTTTTCAATGCTACATTTTTATTTCCTTTTTATTAATATATCTTGTATAGTTAATTGACGTGTCCAAGAATTGTTAACACATTTTATATTATACCAAAAAAACACTGTTATATAAAATTGTAATAATTAGTAGCATATGTGGTGTGACTCTGAAAGATAGAATAAGAAATAGTGTGATTAGAGAGAGATGCGGCATGAAAGTGGATATAGTTACAAGAATAGAAAAGGGTATGTTAAGCTGGTTTGGACATGTAGAAAGAATGGACGAGGAAAGACTGACTAAGAAAGTTTATAGGCTAGTGTGAATGGAACAGTCGCAAGAGGAAAACCTAGGCGAACATTTCTCGATCAGATCGGAGGCGTTCTGGACAAAGGCGAGGTTAAGAGCTCCTTGAACCGACGGGCGTGTATGAGGAATGTGATGAAAGTGAATGAAGCCAGAGAAGTGTGTCAGGATCGTAGCAAATGGAAATCCGTAGTCTCTGCCTACCCCTCTGGGAAACAGGCGTGAATCTATGTATGTATGTATGTAGTAATAATTACAATAAGACTAGTTTGGTTGTTGCCATTTATATTTATAAAACTGCTATGAGGCAATAGTTATAAATATGCACCGTGCGTCGAGAGTCCCTGTCCGGGCCATAATCATTTCATTTCATCTGTGTGATCTATAAACGTTATTCTCAGTCTGAGCGTTCTTTGCTTTCCTTAATTCTAAAGTCTGCGATAGTAGAATAATTTCTACCACGGAAGTTGTGTTAAAAAAAGCATTAAACTAAACACAGTTGCGCACTAGGACCAGTATTTTTCTTTTCACTGATTAACAGTTTGTCAAAGCACAGACATAGCCTATATACCTGTGCTTACTAAGCAAACAAACGCTAACCTCGGTCTCGAAACCTGATTAGAATTCAGAGGACCTTAATTTAATCCTGTACCTTCTTAAGCCCTTGTCAAATTAGTAAGTAGTACCAGTCTTTATTTAAGCTACCTACTAAGTATACAGCGCTTAGAAAATAAACGAATGTACAAAAAACAAAGGCTTTTTGTGTTAGTGATACAAAAATGCCTTTGTTTTTCGGTGCAGATACTAGGTTAAGTTTAAAAATATTCTAGAAAATACAACTTGTTATACGTAGTTTCGTGTCCGTTTCTCTGAGGGTTAAGCAGAGATAGAGTCTAGTGGGAGATCATTGGACTGCGACGCTGAGGTCTCGTGTTCGATCTCAAGTCACACATTTATATTCGCTCGTTTTAACGATGAAGAAAAACATCGTGAGGAAACCTGCATGTATGAGAGTTCTTCATAATGTTTTAGAAAAATTATGAAGTTTGCCAACCCGTACTGGGCCGGCGTGGTGGACTATGGTCTAGCCCTTCTCACACTGAGAAGAGACCCTGCTGGGTACTAGCAGTAGGAAGGTTTAATACAGGACTAATATAATTATTATAAGCAGAGAGAATATATATCCAATGCTAAGATCCTGCCTGGTATAACTCTTATGATCCATTCAATAGCCTTATAATTCTTTATGCACGCTAATCGGTTTAAGTACTTTTACTCTGGCCTTTCCCCAGCAAGCAACGTTCGCTTAGCTTTTTATGTTCTCTTGATCAATCTTCTGTCGTCGGAAAAAGCATTCCAATACACCTTTCTTTAATCTCCTTTTACGCTACAGCTACATTGATTAAATTTTTCCTCTAATTTTCAAAAGGACACAGAGGAAATATACAGCTCTTTATAAACTACTAGCGGTCGCCTAGTGCTTGAAATTCGACCAGTTTGCCTGTAAGATATTGTTGATATATGTCATTTTAAATTTATATATGTAACCATAGCTACGCGCTTCGACTGCGTGTGTCAAATGCATGGTTGTGTGTGTAGTATTTTTTTATTAATTTAATCTATTTCTAAAGCATATTTTGTTTAAATATTAGCATTCGTCACTTCTTCTCTGTATAAACTATAAGTGTGCGAAATTTCATACTCCTCCGTCCGCCCAATTTTCGTAAAAAGGGATCCAAAATTTTCGCTTCACGTATTAATATATAGATATATTATAAATACTCCGATGAAAATACTTGTCAGCTTATGACCAATGATCGAATTCGTGAGCAGTTTATGTTTGAAAAGTTTGACGACTAAATGAAAACTACGTTAAGGTTTACATATTATTATTTTGAGTATTTTTTAACTTTAATGTTGTATCAATAACCGAGCAATTATTTACATGCGACAGCAATTGCCAATTACAGATATTCATGTGGCTTCAACTACACTGCGGCAGAGCAAAGCCGTAATTATAATTATACAATCGACGTTGGAGTTTCAAATCGATAATAAATTGAATACGTTCGTGTATGATCGTAGTCTACGGATAAAGCGATAGGTATTTAACCTGTTTCCGATAAGGCCTAGGATAAGATAGCAGCAACATTTCTATAAACCGAAGTAATGTCATAGATGTCATCATTTGTTCTTATAATTGAGGTCTATTGTAACGAAACTGGCATATTAGAAAGAAAAGAAAGAAAGAAAGAAATATTTTTTATTATGTAAAAGCGTTCCATAAGATTTTTGAAAATATGGAATATGGAAAAAACACCGCTACGAGCGGCTGTTAAGTCAAAATCAAGAAATGTGAAGAATTCTAGCCTATTCTTGAGCAGACTGATAGACTAGCTATCCTCAGTGAAACTCACTTCAGCCTAGAAAGATTGCCGCGTCTTACAATCACAATGTTTATTCTTAAGAGTATTCGGTTTTACAACCAAGTACTACTATAGTCCATGTATCCTAGATCTCATCAGAGAAACCTTGCCAATTATTATTCCAAGTAACATTATGAAGTAAATATGCGGGGAGACATTTAAATAAAGAAACGTTATCTTGCAAAGCTGTATAATTGGACCCCTCGTGGCTTTCATTAGCAGATTCATTAGCTCTTCGCCTCAGCCGCTGCGTTAAGGCAGGAACGCATATACTTTTAACGTTACCGTTTCTTTAGAAGCCTGTAGACTGTATCTATTAATCAGATATTTAAAATGGGGGTAGTATTTAACTGCACAGCAAAAAAATACTAATTGCACAGCAAAATATGCTTACCAAAAATACTAATTACACACCAAAATTTATTTAAAGAGATCAAACTAAGTCGACGGAGCCCCGCGAAGCGGAGCTCCTATTTTTAGGTCGGTTTAAGAAGGAACCTAAGATAACCTAACCCTTCCGAGACGGAATGCAGTGATTTGAGGCGCATAGGTGCTCGTTATGATATATTTTAGTAAGCATATTTTGCTGCGCAATTACTATTTTTGGTGGTCATAATATTAAATCCCTTTAATAGCAGCTACTAAATTAGTCGTGTCGACGCATAATAATTCTAATTAAGCGTTTGTGTAAGCATTAGATCCAGCTTGATCATTTAAACAGCTGCTTCATTTAAATAATAATAATAATAATATAATAATATTCTACCACATACACACAACACCATCTAGCCCAAACTAAGCAGAGCTTGTTCTATGGGTACTAGACAATGGATAAACATACATATATACTTTTTTTTGTAATTACATACATATTACACATAGAAACACCCAGACCAAGACAAACATCCATGTTCATGAACACAAATGTTTGACTTGTGCGGGAATCGAACCCGCGACCTCAGGCGTGGCAGTCGGTTACACTAACCACTACGCCATCGAGGCCGACGGAAATATACCGACGTAATAGGATTGGACTGGACGTCCCTGCCGCATATCTAACTTTTGGTTAAGTCGGCATGCATCGAAAAGGTGCCTAAAATTAATAACAATATAAGAGTTTAGCCTGAAGTAAACTATAATTAGGTAAAGTGGAAGAGAACAGCCTTTCTCGTGCAATAAGACTATTTTTATTTTTATTCAGCTGATTGTAAAAATAATATACTATTTGGACTTAACTAAGTAACTCTTATACCCCAAACCTTGTCTCCTGTAAGTCACGATTGAACGCACTTATTTATGTCATGTGTTATAAATGAACGAACTTCCTTCCAGACATAGGAAAGATCGGTGATAATATAGCGCAAGACTGCAAACATTATTCACCGTAGGCATCCAAGAGAAGATTGTGTGACCTGGATCTCCTGTGTGGTAGTGGTATTTATCCAGACAGTCTGCTCAGTTTAAACGGAATCCAAGCTTTTATAGGTACAACAACAGCTCCAAAAACAAATGGAAGTCTAAGATTCCAAAGTGAACGCATTAATCTCAAGAACTACTGGTTCGATTTGAAAATTATTTTAGTATTGGATAGCTTATTTATCGAGGAAGGCTATAGGCTGTATAACATCACGCTACGACCCACGGTGGCGGCGCAGTAACGATAAACGCGGGTGAAACCGCGGGAGAATCTAGTTCCTTATATAACTGCTAATAGAACACGTAACTACAAATATTGTGTTCCGACCTTAACACAGTATGCGTTTAATATGCATTGCTTTTCAGCGCCTAAGCGGTCTACCATTTATTGTTGAATATATTAAAAGCAAGTTAAACAACGAAGCTAGTTAAGATTGCAATTACGTTGCCCGCCGGTTAATGAACATTTTTTATAGATATTGTGTATGCAACACATAGCACAGAAGATAGCACACAGTTAAATAAATATGTTTTGTATTTCTGCCCCGTACTATCGTCAAAATAACAGAGGCTGGGTGTTCTTTGAGTCCGTTGTTTGAATGTTTGTAAAGACTAAAGACCCCCGCGATACAGAAATTATTCCTAGCGCGGGCGCTGTAAGTAAGTAAGTATTTATTTTCAAAACATAAGTAAGTGCTCTGAAGAGTTATTCCACCTTATCTCGCCCTCCCCTTTCCTATCCAGAACAACGCGTGCTGGGCTCAGATGCCATCCTTACACGGTAGAGTCGATTAGAGCGCGTACCAAAAAGTTTGGGTCCTCATACCTCTGCCGAACGAGCAAGGCATGGAATTCTCTGCCAAGGCACGTGTTTCCTTCTTCCTTCAATCCTGGGTCCTTTAAGCGGGGCGTGAAAAAGCACCTTCTCAGGCCATCAAAGTAGAGACCTCAACATCGCCTCGGCTGCTATGAGGGCGGTGTGGAGGCCACTGCTCTTAGACCACACGACTGCTTACCATCAGGTGTAGTGTGGTCATTTTGACGAGCAAAAAAAAAGTACACATTATTTCACGAATATTTTACAGTACACAGAAAAACAGAAAAGTAGATACATATAATAATATAATGAAAATGAGGTTACCACTCAGGATTATTGTTGGTTTGCGGCTTATGCCTCAAACCAACCCTGATATTATTTGGTAACCCCAAGTGACGCTCGGACATACATCAGCTACTCATACACATACACAGAAATATACCTAAGATATATCTACATATAAATTATAAATAAATATATAAATTGAAATAAATATAAAATTTATAATAAATAAATTGGCGCAATAGCATAATATAATATAATAATCATTCCTTTTTTCTTTTTAATACAAAATAAATTATGCTTCGACATACGAATTTTAGCTCCTGTAAGAAAGATGATCCTATTCTTCCTTTATAATGTGGCAAAAACTTGTTAGGCAAAAACTTGTTAAAATAATTGTGTTAAGTTGACCTCAGCTAGCATCAAAATTTTTATTCTACGGGATGGAAAAACGGACATACTACCTGTTAATAAAATATGTCATAGCTATACCTATCATCAATCGCACATTGGTGACTATCAGAAAAAGGAATTAAAGGCAGAATGCAAAGAAAAGAGTATGAAATAAACTTTCGAAACTTTTACTAAGAACACTGAATTACAGTAACAAGAACTTTCAAAATATTTGGCTCAAGAATTTACACTCTATGGGCTCACTCAGTGAAATACGACAACTTCAAAAACTTCCCTGGGTGAGCTGATTCATTTGTACCGTCAACAAATTATTGACAAAGATAGTCAAATCCTTGCGGATATAATAATAATATCCTCCAGACCGAATTTCGGTCACGGCAGGCGGTCTCGGAGACTGGCCATCTACGCAAGAGATATTATAGTGCACAAGTGTGTGCGCAAACACAAGTGCACTCTCTGTTCCCTAACTCTCATGATCCGATGGGACGGTAATCCGACACGACTGAAGAGAGATCAGGCGCAGGACTAACGGCTTTACGTGCTTTCCGAGGCACGGGGGTGCCTAACACCGCCAACTTCCTAACTCCGGGCTGCTATTGAGATTTCCTAACTGAAAAACCCAATAACTGTTTGTTGAAGAAAGAAAAATATGTTTGTTGGCCAGACCCGGGATTCAAACCCGAGACCTCATGCACAGCAGTCGCATTCACTATCGCTGCGCCATGGAGGCAGTTGCGGATATAGCACGGATGGCGTAGTGGTTTATGTGGTCGCCTCGCCTCAACCACTGCACCGGGTGTTGTAGGTTCGAATCCCACACGGGACAAAACTTTGTGTGATCCACCACAAATGGTTTTTCACACCAGTAGAAAAGTTACCTCCGGGAGCCAAACTGCCTTGGCTAACCTGGAAGGCACTCAACAGGTTGCGTACCCAGGTTGGCCGATGTAAAGACAATCTGTCAAGGTGGGGTTATATAGACACAAGTGCGAATGCATGTGACTGCGGCCTATCACCACACACAATGAGTCATCTGTTGTCGTGCCCCGTGAACCCAGAATCGTGCACACTGGATGACCTGTACCAGGCTAAACCAAATGCAATCCGCGTTGCCGAAAACTGGTCCAAAATTATATAAAACTAGCTGTTACCTGCGACTTCGTCCGCGTAGATTTAAAAAAAAAAGTGTAATAAATAAGGGCAGCTTGTGGCGCGCTGAATATGAGTGGCGACACTGTGGTCCTGAATGCCTCAGAGAGTCGGTGAGGGCCTCGTCCCCAGTTTGCCGTTACTGGTTGGCTGGGGTGGAACTTCAAGAGAGCCCGTAGGACTCTCAACTGTGGCTTGCCTTGATCGGCCGGTCAGAGGGGGGCCGCTAGAGCTACATGCTTGGGGGTGGAAGTGTCATTTTTAAGGGCATAACTACGGGGAAACCCGCTCCGGGTCTCCGTTTTCACGAGACCCGTGATGGCGAAACCGGCGCCGCACCACTCGACATCCCTAGCCGCTCGCACCGGTGTTGCCCTCTGCTGCTGGCTTGTATGCCTATAGTGGCTATTTAGGGGGCCCATCTAGTGAGTTGGCGAGTCACCGTCTGTCCATTCGATTGATGCTATTAGAGTATTCAGGGCAGACGCCGTTTTATCATCCATAGTTACCAATATACCAGTCCATCAAACACGCATACCCATAGCCCATATATTAGAATCCATACGTAGCAATATTCCTACGCCTGCTGCGGCTAGTGCTGCTGTAGGTGTTCCATCCCACCTTTGATTAAAACTCTCGAAGGGCCTCTTCACGTTGGACCCATGTCTCCGTGTAAGCCTCCCAAAGGTCCGGGTATTTTCCTAACGTCTTAGGAATATACCCGTGAAAGAGAAACTAATAATAATAATATTCTACCACATACACACAACACCATCTAGCTTGAGAGAGCTTGTACTATGGGTATTAGACAATGGATAAACATACATATATACTATTTTTATTTGTAAATACATACATATTATACATAGAAACACCCAGACCAAGACAAACATCCATGTTTATGCACACAAATGTTTGGCTTGTATGGGAATCGAACCCGCGACCTCAGGCGTGGCAGTCGGTTATACTAACCACTACGCCATCGAGGCCGACTAATTTACTACTTTAATAATTTTCCTTCTTACCAGTGTTAAGCAGAAACCAGTCAACGTTGACTAATATCGCGACAAAACAAATTCCATCCTCAATTTCATATGATTGTTCAAACAAAAAACCTACCAACCAATTTCTTTTTATTCAAAACTTGGCTATTTATCTTCAAGGAAAGCCATTAAGCAGATGAATTAAAAAAAAGACAAAAGACTATGAAAAAATGAAGCCACTTGTTGTTACAATGTACAGAAGAAAAATATTTTCTCAAATCGTAACAAAGGAACCGTATTTAATTACCCTCTTTGTTAGAACGCGATTGTTCGAAAGAATATCGTAATAAAATATCCCTATTGATGATAATATAATGCTTAGTACTTTGAAAAATAATATAAAAGAATCATTAAAATCGTCTGAAATATGGTCCTTCGAGCCGTTGAATATGTTGTAACGAGTAATATGGTCCTTCGAGCCTTCGAGTCGACAGAGACCAAGATAGAAGCATGTATGAACTCGCGACCCCTCTGTCCACTTACTGAAGACCCCGAAGAATTCCAGAACTATTTAACTCCTGGTCATTTTTTTACTGGCAGTCCTACCATGTCTCTCACGTTATCGAACTACAATGACGTCAATAAGATGGACTTACGTCAACGCTGGCAGCTAACTGAACATATGCTGCAACAGTTTTGGAAGAACTGGTCAAATTATTACCTGTCACAGCTGCAGGTCAGGAGTAAATGGAATTGTCCAAGATGGAACCTACAGGAAGGCGACATCGTTTTAGTCAAGGATAATAACTTACCTCCTGGAAAGTGGACTCTTCGAGCAGTTCGAACATATACTGGTTATATAGGGCAAAATCAACTTGTGTATAATAGCTTAGTTGATAAAGAGGTAGCACAATTTACAATTTTATATGGAGGACTGATGTACCATTAGTGATGTTCCGGATATCCGTATCCGTATCCGTGGATATCTGCGGGAGAAAAAAGATCCGTATCCGTTACATTTTTGACGGATCTTTTACTTTATTATTTTTAATACATAGATTCAATTCTATAATATGCAGGCAATTCTATAATAGCAATAAAATACTATTACATTTCAATCAAAATATTTTTATTTCTAAAAAAGAAATATTTGGCATCAACATTTAGCGTAATGAGTTAACATACGATACAATATTGCACCTGAAAGGAACTAAATCAACTATCTAATATATTATGTTTAAACACTTACTACCTATATTATAGGAAGTTATTATAAAATATTAATTAAAATATCTTTATAATGAGATCAATTGAGTTTAAATCTTTGTAACATTTATTATAGAAATATCACTTTTATAACGAAACTTAAATCTTAAGGTCGCGTGCACTGACACCGATTGAGTAAGAAAGTTAAGATCCGTATCCTTATCCGTATCCGCGAATCTAGCCGCCAATGATCCGTATCCGTATCCGCGGATCTACATTTTAATTATCCGGCACATCACTATGTACGATGCTAATTCTTTACGACAACTCCCGTACTACAAATAATTCCTGTGTTGCTCGATACTTCACAAACATTCTGAAATCAATTACAGTAACTGTTTGTGGAACACACAAATTTTTTTCCCGGGTAAGAATTGAATCTATAACACTTGAGGCAGCAGCAAGAGCGAGGCGACCAGGAAAAGCTATATCCACTCAGTCTAAGCTTATGATGGCTGTTCCATGTTCTATAGTAGAGATGACAAAAGTCGTCCACCTGATGACAAGCGATGTCCTTGACTAATGATTTCTTGCAATACCAACGCGGGTATCAATAGAGCGATCCCGACTCCAAGCGGAGGCCCAATCACCCCTTTCCCGTTCCTTCTCCTTCCCACTTCCTTTCCTAAAGAGTCGGCAACGCGCAAGTGATGCCTCTGGTGTTATAGGCGTCTATAGGCTACGGTGACCACTTACCATCAGGTGGGCCGTATGCTTGTTTGCCACCTTAGTTGTATAAAAAAAAAAAGCTAAAAACTTTAACCCATTCAATGCGGCGGACGCCGATCGGCGTCTTATTTTTTTATACTCAGATTCGGAAGACGCCGATCGGCGTCATGTATAGATAGTTGTTTTATATTTTACCCAAATTTAAAGATATTATATTAATAAAACAACAAATGTGTTTGGAATTGACTAATGAAATGCCTGATATGAGTAGTTTTTAGATATTTTGTTTTTTTTTTATTTCATCAAGTGCGGCTGACGCCGATCGGCATTTACGTTAAATATGAGCCGATTCTGGCTAGTGAAAGCAAAATTTGTTACCGCATTGAATGGGTTAAAGATAGCATGAAAGAAAATGTAGCATAGTAGAGGTAGGCATTTCAGCCTCTAGAACTCTTATTCATTGGGCGAAATGCAGTAACACTTAACACCGCTTTGCTATAAGACGGTTATACTTTCCGAGTCGCGCCGGCTATATCTTACCGTCACCAAATTCTAGTTATATGTATCAGTTTCATTAAAAAAACAAAATCAAAATCGGTTCATCCGTTCGGGAGCTACGATTCCACAGACAGACACACACACGCAAACACACACACACAGACACGTCAAACTTATAACACCCCGTCGTTTTTGCATTGGGGGTTAAAACTAAAACTCACTCTAGTGTGACGCGTAAGACTTTACAAACATAATATTGTCTTCTGTTTACGCGAATGTTATTCATTTAAATTAAACTACTGTGGGATGGTTTGTGGTGTGCGAAATAAAACGACCGTGGAATTAACAAGTTAATATTTATTTTCTCTAGACATCGGACGCATGCGCACTCGCAACCGCCATTACAATATAATCTCCCGTCCCATTCCTTCTCATCATTCGCCTCTCACTCACTCGTTACGTTCCGTTCCTACACTACTATATACGGATTTTATCATCCTGAACAACTCGAAGGACACACAACTCGAAGAACACCCAACTCGGAACAGCGAGTTATGGATCATATTTTTATTTTGTGTGGGATTCGAACGCACAATATTTGGCGTTCTGGCAGTGGCCTGGCGATCAATTAATCTTGCAGGCTTTGTCTTATTACTTAATTTACTATTATTAATAATACCCATAATCACAACGTACCGATTATCTCAAAGTAATTAAGATCCAACGAAACAAATTCAAGTGTCTCTTACTTAAACTTCATTACAATAGAATCGGCAAAAGGGTTGAAACAATGGTAGTCAGTGTTAAATCTCGCCATGTTATCTAATGGAACGGTTAAGTAACGATCACTCGATAAACAGAGATCCGATTAGTTCGTAAATACACGAGTTTATATGTTTTGGAGGCGACATGAAATAATTTTTATCATGTTATAGTAAAAAAGTTATAGAAATAAACAATCTCTATTAATGAATCAACCATTTTTTATAATTAATTTATATTTAATCATTTAAGTAACAAATCGAACTTTGTGAAACGCAACAGGCACCCACAGGACAGGCTTTGCCTAGTGTGGGGCCGATGGATATCGACAAATTGTATTCTTTTTTGGTAATAGATACATTTTTATTTTATATTATTTTATCAGATGGAGAGATCGCAATGACAAGTCCTTAAAACTGATCAAAATCTATATTTTCAGATTTATTCATTTTTTGTATATAGCCTAGCCTAGTGTAGGAAGTCTTTGGCAAAACAAAACATTATGAACCTTACAAAAATAAAAAAAGAAGGCTTGAAACTATTTATCTAGTCTACCAGACTACCGGTCTGCTAATACCAATTTGCTAACGCTTATTTTACTGCTGTTAATGCATATTATATCATGAAATAATGTTTAATTAAAACAGCAAAATTTTTTGATATAATAAGCACGTATCTAATTGATTATTTATTAGATGTGCCAATTTGATAGCACATCCATTTCAATTGATTTCCTAGTTCCACTCTCACCTCTTTGTGATTAGGTCATTGGAGGGGATCGATGATTTATATCGGTTACGAAACCCTATTACGATTGCCTCTCATCTAACTATAGTAATCCTATTACCTATATACTATTTTTAGAAGTCTAGAAAATGTTTTGTAACTTACATGTTTAGCAACAAACAATATATTAAATTTAATGTTGGTTTTGTAGGAGGATAGTTGTCGACTGTATCGATGACACAGCGAATTAAATGGTCACCTCGTCAGTGCTCTGTCGTGGGTTATACATAAATATTTCGAAACGTATTCAAGCTATATATTTAAATATAACATAAGTATGTTATTTACTGCATTTTATTGCTTTTAGGTAAGTACCTAGCAATGATTTGTATCCTAAATTCTAACTAATATTAAAAATGTAAATGTGTGCTTATTTGTTTTCTTGTTATACTTTCACGCCATAACTAGTCGACCGATCATTTTGTTTTCACGTTGTTATGCGTACAGAAAATAACACAGGTATCTCTTAGATCTATCTTAGATTTACCAAACATTTACTTTTAAAACCTCATTGCAATAAACTTTTGTTAGAACTACACACAGCAACCTATATAAGAAAAAATAATATAAAATTCATTTGTATTTTTAATAAATATTTGGCGATTGAAAGGAGTGGTCATGAGTTTCCTGCCTGTCTCTTCTCATGAAAGCCCTACTACTCGAACAGACATGTTTAATGCTTAATTTTTATTTCATTTTTTATTAATATATCTTATATAGTTAACACATTGAATGCCATGCCGGTTATAAATAACTGCGAATAATACATTTTCTATTGAACTACATACATTCAACGTGTTAATTGTCGTATCCAAGAATTGACTTCTCATCTAGAAAAAAAACTGCTTCCGAGATATGGAAATTTATTGACAGAATCTACTTTAACATAAGCGAAGTCGTGGAGTTAAATTTAGTAATAAATAAATTGTATTTCAAGTTGTATTTTTATTAAATGGAGAGCTATTAGGTAGATTATTTGCTTCTAAAAATTACTTTACCAAACGATGTCAGCAAAATGAAAATTTGGCGTTTTGTCATATTATTATGACAAGACGTCATATCTTGTCATAATAATATGACAAAACGCACAAATTTTCAGATAGATAGATTTCTTTAGATATGTGTGACGCAAGGAACACACAAACAGCTGTTTAATTTTAATGTGTAATTATTACATATAGTCGTTAACGAATCTTACTTTTGTGTAAAGTAATATCAACGTAGAATAATAACATATCATGGCACTGCACCCCGTTCGATGTTTGTCAGCAATACATTTTCACTGACAGGCGTAAATTGAACCGCGCCACCTCCGAACGTGTTTACCTAACGGAATAGAATCTAAAACGTCGCTGACTTTGTGATACTTCTTTCTACTTATCAACAACGACGCTTTCTTGTATGTCTATTTCTTTGAACAATGATCACATTGAGATTTTTGGCGTCAGAATATCGTATAAGCTCGATTTTGTGTCTCGGGCTGAATTCGTGGGACAAAATGTTTATTTTATTTTTATTTTATTTTATTTTATTTTACAATTTTTAGGAAAACTTACAGCTAGTATATATAATAAACAGAATTAAGCACGAAAAATGAAGGCCAATTAAAAGTTTTCACAGATAACAGAGACAAATATAGTTTTTGCGTTTTACAGTTAGAAAAATCTTTATACGATGTATGGAATTGTGTATGGCAGATACTAAAAGCCTCTTTCACATTATGTGGGATTTAAAAACAGAACCAGCAAAATCATGGTCATCATGTTTTTGTGTGAAAATCATGAAATTTGTATGTATTAAACCATTGCCTCCCTCCGGGGAATGCAATATAAGGCTAAAGTTCTATTTGTATCTCTGTTAATCTACAGACTTACATAATTTTTTGCATTGCTGTTGGATTAATGAATACAGGCAAATTTGCGAATACAAGTTGCGCTAAGAAAAATTAATCGAAAGGCACTATAAATACTATTGTTCGCATTAATTAATATCTCGATGGAGTTCATAAGTTTACAAAAAGAAGAGTACAAGAAGTATTGCAATCGAAAAAAATATGAGCGCGATCTCGTCGCTAAGATACAAAAAACTTTTTTTTTTTTGTTAGAGTGCCATTTGAAGTGAAAATTGTAAGAAATTACTACTCTTTGCTTTTGGGTTCAGTATTAAATAGGTTTATTACATACATATAAGCTCACGCCCATATTGCTAATGGGAAAGGCAGAGGTTACAGCCACATCTTGACAGCTAACGTTGAATGTGCCACATAGTTCAAGACGAGCTTATTGCAACACCACTCAAGGACTCCACGAGATAGCTCGACCTAGTGTAGAGTCCACAAGTAAAACACATTTATGTTCTGTAATTGGTAGCAGCAATTGCTCAGTGGGGAGACCAACAGACTGCAATGCAGAGGGTCTCGGGTTCGTACCCACGTCGCGCACCTCTGGCTTTCGGAAGTTATATGACTTTTCGAAATTATGTGCGTATTGATTGACAATTATCGCCTGCTCCGTGCCTCGGAGTGCACGTTAAGCCGTCGGTCCCGGCTGCCATGAACGTCTTATGACAGTCGTTATTAGGAAGTCAGTGCCTTCTAATATCCTGACACTGATCTAGCCTTAGAGTATCATTAGGCTTCGGGTTGTGGAGGCTGCCGCTCCGTATAAAAACTGATATCCAGTCAAATCCGGTTAGACTAGAAAGCCGACCCCAAGTGACTTGGGAATAATAAAGGCTAGGGAGAAGAAGATCTGGTAGTCAATTAATTTGTGTAATATTTTTTACATAAAAAGATCTTGGTGTGGTAAATAAATAATAATTATTATTGTTATTGCAGTCTTTCATGAACAGTATAGCAGTATCAGCTGCTATATTTTTGACAAGCGCCCTATAACACTTTACTTGACCCGCGAATCGAACTTGACAATTCATGCCCAGCAGCTGCGCTACGAAAGCAATACTCGTTGTGCTTATATCCTTAAACACAATAGTGTTTAAACCCTCCTAAATCTAAATAAACATTTAGAATTTCGTTCTCAATAGACCTAGTTTGGTCAGACTAACCTAATTCAGTCCGAGTTGACAACCGAGACGAATTGATTTACAGCGTTTGATTCTGTACCACTGAAGCGAATCTAGTGTATAATTTCCCATTTCGATGCAGAATAGTAACCATTTTTTGAAGATATAATGTTTAATTTTTGCTAGACGTTATAATTATATTTACGTGCCTGCCTGAAATAAAATAAAACTTTTATAAATTTTTTGCACTTTCCTCGTCGTTGTGGTTGTTTTATAGGAACATGTTTATGGGTAGACTAAGGTTCTGTTCGTATCATCTTGCTCAAAAGTTGCAATTGGAATAAGCCATGATATAATCCAAAAACTAATTTCGTTTTAAATATTGAAATTAAACTACTATATACGGAATTTATCGAGTTGTTTATTTGACACTTTATCACAAAATTTTGAAAACTGTTGCACTACTATTACTATTAAACTTTACAAATTTTTAAACTCATTAAATTATTGAAAGTATATATATATATTATATAATAGTATAGCAATAGTATAAATAGTTTAGTTTTAATAATTTAATTAGCTTAAAAATTAGTAAAGTTTAATATTAATAGTAGTGTAACACTTTTCAATATTTTGTAATAAAGTGTCAAATAAACAACGCGATAAAATCCGTATATAGTAGTTTAATTTCAATGAATAACATTCTCGTAAACAGAAGACAATATTCATTTTAAATACTTGCGAGAATGCTCTACATTATGATAGGAATTAAAAAACAAATAATAAAAAAAATTCCGGGCATGTTTTTAGGTTTCACGGAATAGACGACGAGACTATTGTCTGCCACCATCCATTCTTCCTGACCCCCTGCTGCTACTGAGAATTTATCAAGAGAACCCTTCGCATGACTCGGAATTAGAAACCTCATACACAACAGTGGCATTCACTACTACTTAACACCAAAGCTTCGTACAATTTTCTTCATACAATGTTCTTCGTACAAAAGACAAGTACATATACGAAAAACTAATTATATAAAGACTAGTTTTTGCTTGCGGCTTCGCTCGGGAACAGGACTTTATTTCGGATGAAAGGTACTCTGTTCTTTGACAATGTGTATGCAAAATTTCATGATGATTAGTAGAGGAGTCAAGGCGTGTAGTACAGCCTCGCTGATTTCAGCATGAATGGGCCGGCTCGACCGAGGAAGGACTACTCACAGAATATCGACGTGAAATAGCAGTGTTCCTACTGTTATGTTTCGTTCGGTGAGTGAGAGTGCTGGAGGCCCAATCACCCTTTTTCCCCGTTCCCTTCCCGCTTCCTTTTTCTCTTCTTCCTTTCCTAAAGGGTTGACAACGCGCAAGTGATGCCTCTAGTGTTGCAGGCGTTCAAAGGCTACGGTGACCGCTTACCATCAGGTGGACCGTACGATTGTTTGCCACCTTAGTTGAATAAAAAAAAACTATGCAGATATCGATTATGACAATACATACATATAACAAAAAAATATGAGAAGATATTCCAACGGAACCCATACATTCCATAACGAATGCACACTATACTTTCGTCAGTTTCTACAGTATCTGAATAGTGTTCAACTTTGTTTGTTTGTTCCAATGTTCCAATCTTGTTAATTAACAAACTCGATGTACATCGAAAGCCGTCGAGAAGTTTTCTTAGAAAGCTTATTTAAGTTTTGTAACTACGGAATAAATATTCATGAATGCAAATATTGTCACCTCTTCGGTCTGGCTCGGTGCATGTTAATGGGACGAGTTCAGCTTCTGTGTGGGTTTTCTTTGTTATTAAACGTTGTATGGTTTTCTATAGGAGATCATTTTAAACTACTCGGTACAGTCAGCAACATAAGTAGCTGCTTATGTTGCTGACTGTACCCAGTAGTTAAAATACATAATAATATTAATAATAATAATAATTTGTTTATTTTCATTAAACAGATTTACATTTTTTGTGTAGTGATTGAAGTCACCTAGTAAGCAAAGGGATTAAATATAATGATCCGCAAAAATAATAATTGGTCAGCAAATATTGCACAGCATAACGAGCATCTATACGCCTCAAATCACTGCATTCCGTCTCGGAAGTGTTAGGTTATGTTAGGTTCCTTTTTTTTAACCCACCCAAAAATAGGAGCCCCGCCAAGCGGGGCTCCGTCGACTTCGTTTGATCTCTTTAAAGTTTGCTGGCCATGAGTTGCTGATCAATTAGCTTTTTTTGCTGCGCAATTAGTATTTTTTTGCTGTGCAGTTAAATACTACCCGTAAGCAAATACATTGACATATTTGTTAAATGTTCAGTTGAACGTTTAACAAATATGTAAATATGTATATTAAACGAACATAAAAAATTATGGCGAAATGAAACAACGAATACGGGCAGACGCTAAGCGATATAACTTTAAATACAAATTTTACAAAAGGTTATTGATATTCTTTTTTAACAATACGTGTTATTAATATTATTTATAGTCTATTCGAAATATTAATGAATTTTTAAAATAACCGTTGCAATTTGTACAGTGACCACGAAACTAGACGCAGGACATAAACAAAAATATCATATTTAAAAACCATATATACTTATCGTACTCTACAAATATGTAGTAAGGACTTTTCCAAAGTATAAATTTACAAAAGTTGTATTGAGCAATGAAAGTGAAGTTTAATATCGCACAATATTTACACATTTGTTCATTCAGAAACAACACCAAATAAAGTGATGACAGTCTCATTACATAATTCATTAGGTTTTAATTTTAGATAGTAGTAAGTGACATCTGTCCACCGATGACGTTATGACGTGATGTGATAAGGTCATTGTAGGTTTTATCGTCTACATTGACCTTTGTCAAATTGTATATTAGTAATATCGCCTATAGAAATACAGTATAATACACGATAAAGAAGCATTCCTGTTTCCTGAAAAGGTAGGCAAAGACTTGACAAGACCCCGTGTGATTTACGTATATATATTCATCATAAAATATTGTCAATGTCTATTTGATGTCGCACTAACAAGGTATGTGCCACCTACAGCTCGAGAAGGTGACGTCACAGTAAATTGTATTATAATCGATCAATATACAATCAGACAGCCTTACTTTAAACCTCTCTCAAATATTGAAGTGGTACCTAACTAAGTATTAACAATAGATAAAGAAAAATAATCTCACGTTACTGAGTTAGTTAAATAATAGTTAAGTAACAGCGATTAACTGTTGATCAAACGTCAATTATTGATCCGAGAACTTGAGAGTTAAGTCAAAGTCAAAGTCAAAAATCATTTATTCTCTTAGGTCACAAAGTAACACTTATGAACATCAAAGGGGTTAGTGAGTTTGTTACATTTACTGAATTTACATGTATGTTAGTTGCAAGGCTCAGGCAAAAGGTTGAGCCTATGAGAAACTCAATGCCAATCTTTTAAATCACCATCAAATTATAATTTCAGTATTTTACAACTCATTTATGTACCAGGTGTTGCAGTCATTATGCCATATGTCACTCTCCATATAAAACTAAATTCTAAAAATAAAGGAAAAGTTAATAATGTTTGGAGCAGCGATAGCTCAGTGGGGAGACCAACAGACTGCAATGCAGAGGGTCTCGGGTTTGAACCAGCGTCGCGCACCTCTGACTTTCGGAAGTTATATGACTTTTCGAAATTATGTGCGTATTAATTGACAATTATCGCCTACTCCGTGCCTCGGAGAGCACGTTAAGCCGTCGGTCCCGGCTGCCATGAAGATCTATGGCAGTCGTTATTGGGAGAGTGTCGACACAAAAGATCCCACTGGTTCGAAGTGTTGCCGGTCTCCACTGACTGGCCCCCACATAAGATATTAGGTAAGATGTTAGGTAAGAAGCATTTAAGTGATAGGTAAGCATTAGTCAACGATATTTTTATAAGTAAACTACAACACACTCATACCTCTGCTTAACCTATTGCAAACATACATAATATATTAAGTTTTTTATTATTTGCAGCCGATACCTAATTCCTTTCCTCTACCTTTTTTACAAATAAACAAACCGTCTCTCACTAAATAAACTGCTGAATAGTGCGAAATTCTCACAGCTAAGAAGCTCTTCAAACTCAAAGACTCTGAAATAACAAATAAATGAAGTGCTCCAACTTGAACTGGTATTTCAAGAACGGTGCCAGCAAACACCGGAACTGTATCGGTTTTGCGTCGAAATTGATTCTAGAAAATATTTCCTTTGAAGACAGTGAAAGAACTATACATAAAATAAACAGTTTAGCGGTAAAAAGTTCTTTATTTGCCAAAACACACATTATACAGTTTACACATTAAGAACTTAACACTATACTTTATATTTCGGGTAATTTGGGGCTCTGCCGTGTACGGAAAAGGATATTATAGTAGGTACGATCGCACGCGCATCGTGCGTGCGGTTCCCGATCTTGCCGGAGGCTCACTGAGGAGCGGGGGGGGATGGAGGCTTGCGCGTCGCTCGGTGTTTAGCGAGAGCTAGAGCTAGGGATGGCCGCGGACGGCGCATACTAATTACTAGGGTTGTGCGTTACAACAGATTTTTTGTTGTTAAGTTACCAAATTCAATTAGCTTGGCATGTTCTGAAGCATGTCAGTATTTGCTGTTTCTAGAACGAAGTTCCTTATCGCACGTTACACTTCAGACACTTGGCGGATGGGAGCTAGACGGGAAAAAGTTTAACCGCAACGAAATATGCTGACCACTGTATAGTGTTTGGCTTCTGTGGATTCTGCGCGATATTAGTACCTACTTTGATGTTGGTTGTATACTAATCATTCATATATTGGTTCGGGCAACTTTAACAGATGGCGCAATTTTAATTTCGAGTTTTAACTATAATAATTATATTTTGATACAATTTGTTTGTTTATGTAGAGTGATATTTTGAGCTACTATTATGTTTTCTTAAATTATTATTTATTTAATTACTTTCAAACGTTTTAATTAATTTCATTGTTGTTATTGAATCCATAATGAGCAGCTATTTGTACAGTATATTATGGCTTAATCCTAACTAATATTATAAAAGCGAAAATGAGTTTGTTTGTTTGTTACCTTTTCACGCATAAACCACTGAACCTATCATTCTGAAATTTTGCATATACGTTGTCAGGTGTACAGAAACAGTCATAGACTACCTTTCATCCCGAAAAAAATTACTGTTCCCGAGGAAAACAACAATGACGTTCTCATGATAATAGATGGCGCCACGTGTCTTTCGAATCATGATTGAATTATATTATTACAAGCAGAGTACAACCCGAATTGATTGTCAAATTCTAAATTAACGCGAACGAATCCGCGGGCAAAAGCTAGTTAAATATAAATAGAACTAAACGTCTGTGAGAGACTGATGCCCGAAATAGGTATAAGAATACCTGTGTTATTGGCATCACAGAAACAGTACAAAGGAAACACCACAAAACCATTGCCTACCGTAAGCGTTCCTGCACACGATGCCGTCACCGCGTCGTCGCCGCGCCGATGCCGCGCAATTACACAGTAGATACGAGTCGCGCGAAGCCCGCTACCACGCCGCCGCCGCGCCGCCTCCGTGCGCGGCGGCGGATTACATACATTGCCGTTAACATATATACAAATAAATTAGTCCCAATAATCTGTTAGCGTTTTATCGCTTACCTGCACACATGCGTCTTGTCGATCCACGCACACACACACAGAGTCTCCCTTTGTTTTATTTAATCTGCGGCAATCTAGCTCACCTACTTGGGTCCCTCATTCGACGTCATTTCCTCCACGCCCCACAGCCGGCGTGTTCACAATGAATAAAACATGACGTCTCCTGAAGGGAAGACTAACAAATGATATTTCGATACAGACAGTCTTTTAGATTGATTCTATTTGTTACTAAGGATTTGTTGTGCGTTGTTATTACAAATATTGGCTTAGGTATGCTGGTGATACCAAATATACAACGGAATATTCGGTTGCGCAGCAGTGGTGAACGCGACTTTTCAGGACTAAGTCCCACGACAGGCACAGCGATCGTTCTCCATCAAGATTTTTCAGTAGCAGCGAAAAGTTTGAAAAGTTACTCGATTGAAGGTGCGTCAATTCCAATTTCATAGGATTTAAAATAGTATCTAGCAAAACGTGGCTATGATACATCTCTGTCAACACTTTCGGTAATATACATACATACATAGATTCATGATTGTTTCCCAGAGGGGTAGGCAGAGACTACGGATTTCCATTTGCTACGATCCTGACACACTTCTCTGGCTTCATTCACTTTCATCACATTCCTTATACACGCCCGTCGGTTCAAGGTGCTCTTAACCTGGCCTTTGTCCAGAACGCCTCCGATCTGATCGAGAAACGTTCGCCTAGGTATTCCTCTTGCGACTGTTCCATTCACACTAGCATTATAAACTTTCTTAGTTAGTCTTTCCTCGTCCATTTTTTCTACATGCGCAAACCAGCATAACATACCCTTTTCTATTCTGTAATATAAGAACAATGAATGTTGAATCACACAATTATTGATGTTATGACTGAACCCACGTAGAGCCTACCATTTAATACTACAACTCTATGTCCAGACAAGCTATGTAATTTTATAATATGAGAACAGAAAACTGTGTACCTGTTTAAGCATATTGAGCGCACAGAGAAGTTTCTGCCATTATATAAAAAAAGTTCCTGCGGTTTCACCCGCGTTTATTGTAACTGCGCCGCCACCGTGAGTGGTAGCGTGATGTTATATAGCCTATAGCCTTCCTCGATAAATAGGCTATCCAACACTAAAATAATTTTTCAAATCGAACCAGTTTTTCCTGAAATTAGTGCGTTCAAACAAACAAACTCTTCAGCTTTATAATATTAGAATAGATAGTGCTCGAATTTCGACCGCTGCCACTAGTCCTACTAGATTCTCCTTTATAAAATTTAACATTGTATGAAGTTTTTGTAAAGCCTAAAGGTAAACAGACTTCTTCTCCCTAGCCTTTATTATTCCCAAATCACTTGGGGTCGGCTTTCTAGTCTAACCGGATTTGACTGGATATCAGTTTTTAAACGGAGCGACTGTCATCTGACCTCCGCAATCCGAAGGCTAACGATACCCTAAGGCTAGACCAGTGTTAGGATATTAGAGGGCACTAACTTCTCAATAACGATTGCCATAGATGTCCATGGCAGCTGGGACCGACGGCTTAACGTGCTCTCCGAGGCACGGAGCAGGCGATAATTATCAATCAATACACACATAATTTCGAAACGTCATAACTTCCGAAAGTCAGAGGTGCGCGACGTGGGTTTGAACCCGAAACCCTCTGCATAGCAGTCTGTTGGTCTGCCCACTAAGTTATCGCTGTTTTTTATATAAACAGACAAACTTAAGTTATTCATAAGACACACATCACAAGGCTAAGTTATGTAAAAGCAAGCAGCGATAGCTCAGTGGGGAGACCAACAGACTGCAATGCAGAGGGTCTCGGGTTCGTACCACGTCGCGTACCTCTGACTTTCGGAAGTTATTGACTTTTCGAAATTATGTACGTATTGATTGACAATTATCGCTTTCTCCGTGCCTCAGAGAGCACGTTAAGCCGTCGGTCCCAGCTGCCATGAACATCTATGGCAGTCGTTATTGAGAAGTCAGTGCCCTCTAATATCCTGACACTCGTCTAGGCTTAGGGTATCGTTAGCCTTTGGGTTGCGGAGGTCAGACGGCAGTCGCTCCGTGTTAAAACTGATATCCAGTCAAATCCTGTTAGACTAGAAAGCCGACCCCAAGTGACTTGGGAATAATAAAGGCTAGGGAGAAGAGAAGCTAAGTTATGTAAAGGATAATTATTTTAAAGTTATATTATTATTCGGTCTTCCCTCGGGAAATCACACTTGATAACAATGGATAACATACTCTAGCTATGCACGTACTTATAGAAAAGTTTTAGTCTAATGATTTTATGATTTGTGAATGGTATTGTTGTGAGAACAGATTCTGACAAGACAAATGTTTTGTGGCAATCCGTTTGCCAAGTATAAATCGTTGACACAGTACGTATTGTGACTACATAGTTGTTATATAATTAACGGTTGTTTAATCTTAACTTGACATCATTTTTAACGCCATATTATTTGATTTACACACAAGCCCTCATAATTATTAAAAGAACACAATAGCTGTATTATATCTATGCCCATTCTTTATTTTATAATAGACTAGATTTTGCACGCAGCTTCGCTTGCGTAAATGTAGATTAGGTTAGGTTAGCTTACTAACAGTAGTTTTCTGGATAAAATATACTATATGTCCTTTTCTGTAACCCTGATAACGTGTATTAATTTTTCAAATTGCATGTTAATCGGTAAAGTAGTCAAGGAGTGAAAGCATAACAAACTCACATGCGCTTTTATAATATTAGTATGGATTATTTTGCAAGCTGTGATATACAACCCATTGAACATGGGACGAGCTTATTCGTGGCTGCCAAACACATTTTAGATGCCTCGCTAAGAGTTATATTGAAGTGCTACAGAAAATTACCCAATCGAAACCTTACAATCAATTACAACATGCGTTTTAAATAATGTTACTAGCTGTCCCGACAGACATTCGCGTTGTCCTGTACACACGAAAAAAAAACTAAATCTAAACCATTCTCGAATCCACTTGAAGCCACACAAAAAATTTCATCAAAATCGGTCCAGCCGTTTAGGAGGAGTTTTATTACAAACACACGCACAGAAGATTTATATATATAAGATGACCTCACTGATCACACTATCATAGCAAAACCGTCAGGTAAATAAAATGTTTATTTATTATTTTTTTAATGCTACAAATATAATAAAAAAGCATTTTCTTATAAAATATGTTGTAAATATAGGTTATATGCTTACAAACTACCACAGTGGAAATATAATTGTTAGTTAGTTGGGCGTTTCCATGCTACGCGTTGTAATTAAACGTGAAAATAGATAAAGAATTTAATACTATTTGTTCGGTTTATTAACCTCACAGGTTAACGCGTCAGCGACATACCGCGCACGTTACCGCGTCAGCGCATTATAATACTTATACATTTCTTTTTTTGAATTATTTACTTTACAATAAGTCTTTAGCAAGATAAACTCGTGTATCAAGAAAATAAATATATTCCAAATCATCAAGGATTTTTCAGTTAGCAAGATATATCAAGTGCGTCGTTCGGCAGCATCAAGGCAACCGCACGACACTATTTCATACGGATTTTATCGCGTTGTTTTTTTAACACATTATTACATAATTTTGAAACTATTACACTACTACTACTATTAAACTTTACAAATTTTTAAGCTAATTAAATTATTAAGACTATTAGTATTTAATACGGACCTCATCGCAGTATGAGAAGGCTACGCTATTATATAGTTCACCATGCTGGCACAGATATTATGAAAATTATGGAGAACTCACAGCCGGTTTCCTCACGTTTTCCTATACCATTACGATAACTTCAGTAACAGAAGCAAACTCGTTAATTTCTTGAAACTTTACATTCATAGGTGTTAGTTCATATAAAGGAATAAATGCTTCTTGAAACTTTACATTCATAGGTGTTAGTTCATATAAAGGAATAAATGCTACCTTGAAACTTTACATTCATAGGTGTTAGTTCATATAAAGGAATAAATGCTTTTTGGCTGACTAAAGGAGTTGCCCTGATCCGTACTCAAGACTTCTGCGTGTCAATCCAACGGTCTCTCCAGAAAATACTGGTTCTTTAAATGCAAGTAATGGATGATAACAAATTATTAAACCATTCACCAATGAACCAGAAAGCTCATATGTATCTTATCTTATTTTATGTAGGGGCCAGTCAGTGCAGACCGGCGACACTTCGACCCAGTGGGATCTTTTGTGTCGACACTCTCCCAAGAACGAATGCCATAGATGTTCATGGCAGCCGGGACCAACGGCTTAACGTGCTTTCCGAGGCACGGAGCAAGCGATAATTGTCAATCAATACGCACATAATTTCGAAAAGTCATATAACTTCCGAAAGTCAGAGGTCCGCGACTTGGATTCGAACCCGAGACCCTCTGCATTGCAGTCTGTTGGTCTCCTTACTGAGCTATCGCTGCTCTCAAGCTCATATGTAACTAAATAGGCTCTTCGCCAAAACGACCGTATTCAAAATCCTATACAATAAATTCTTATACCTGACTCGGTAATAGAACATATTATAAAGCCAGTCACCCGTTGCGATGTTGCGTCTAAAATATAAAGTTAATGATATATTTTATCACTTAAGCCCCCGTACTCCAGAATAATAAGATGTTATGACGCCGCAGCTTCTGAGTATGACTTATCCTAAGCCCTACTGCTACTAATGTGACTTTATGTACGTAACCAAATTAGGTTACAATTTTGCCGTGTGAAATTTTGAAGTGCTTCAATACCATTTTTATGTAACCATTGTGAGGTTAACCAAATCAAAATACATAAGGTGTTCGCATAATATAATCAAGTGTATTTCATGCTTTTGTGGGTATACTAAACCGCTTTGCCTAATTGTTGTTATTAGAAAATAGTTGTGATGTATTTTCTATGAGTCTATGTATAATTATTAATTATACATACATATATCATCATAAACATATGTATATCCCCATAATGGAAAGCACTGGTGTATTACAACCACAGTTTTCCAAATATGACTTTTATTCGCAAATACAACATACACAGTTTTAACATAAATGATATTTTTTTCCCATTCACTAAAAAGTATGTTAAAATTCAATTGAATAGGTACCGAATTATTTTGTTTGACAAGTCAATTAACACTCTTCCAACAATCCTCATTAAAACTAAAAACTATATCCTATGTTTACTGAAAACCTGGGTCTTACTTAATCAAGTCCGATTCTAAAGCAAACAAAGCGCAGTGCGACTTTATAATACATACATATATTCACGCCTGTTTCGCAGAGGGGTTGGCAGAGTCTACGGATTTCCTTTTGCTACCATCCTGACACACTTCTCTGGAAAATTTTTATTAAAATTTATATGTTTATTATTCAGACTTTATAATAATCTCAGCTTATTCAACTTAGGGAGAAACTTGCACCAACAGCTAAGAAGCGTTTCAAAACTACAAAAATTAACATCTCACTTCTACAAGAAGATGGAAAGTATTTGAAACACTACCTTGTATGTACGTTAGACTGGCTATCGCCACCCTATAGATGAATCCATTTGATGTTACGCCATTTTGGCGCTGAAAGCACAGTCGTGAGTGTACTTGGAACTAATATTAGTGATGAACAATAATTGACTTTTGATATCGATAAAAAAATTATTGATGAATTTATTGACCAAAATGGTGAATACGTATTTATTTTAATATACCAGCTTCCCAATGAAAGAAGACTGGGTCGACATGGTTAATCCTTGTGTAGCGTCAGCAAAAGTATTAATCCACTAAGTAATGTCGATAAACAGCATCCACCCCTTGACATAGTTGTTTCCTTGAGTAGGGAATCCAATCTGCCATACAACAGTTACAAGACTATCCTTAATTTTCGTGCAGCCAACTATGAAGCAATTCGTAATTTTTTAAAACAAGTAGATTGGGTCAAATTATTTGAGGGTAGCGATAGTGTGAATGAGATGTTGGATGTTTTTTACGACACACTTAACGACGCTATGCGTCGGTTTATTCCCTCACGGTTACAAAAGAAACGTAAATATCCTCAGTGGTTTAACCATAAACTTATTAAAATGTTAAATTTAAAAAATAATATTAGAAGGCGATACAATAAATATAAAAACCCAATGGATTTGATTGAGTTAAAATTAATTAGTAGGCGTTGCGATGGATTGGCTGTTTCTTGTTACAAGGTTTATACTGAAGGTCTTGAAAATGAATTAAAAAATAACCCTAAGTTATTTTGGACGTATGTAAAAAATAAACGAGGAGGGTCTAGCACCTACCCTATGACCATGACAAATGGATCAATGTCCACATCTGACGGTACTAAAATCTGCGAGATGTTCGCTACCAACTTCTCGTCTGTTTATAGCCCAGACCGAGAATTAAATGAGGACTTTGATTATAAAATATTATTAAAATTTCTCGAAAATAGCAGTTTATGTTTAACAAGTCCCACAGTCAGCAGTGAGACATTACTTAAAAAAATTAAAAGTTTAGACATTAACAAAGGAGCAGGCCCTGATGGCATACCGCCGATATTTATTACGTCTTGCGCTGAGGAGTTAGTGTGCCCTCTTATTCTTATATATAGCAAATCCTTGTCTTCTGGCGTATTCCCTTTGAAATGGAAAGTGGCTAAGGTGGTGCCTATACATAAATCAGATAATAACGATGACATAGCTAACTATAGGCCTATCTCAATCCTCTCAACGTTTGCTAAAGTGTTTGAGTCACTGCTTTGTCCGTATTTCCAAAATCATCTAAAATTATTTATTAGCGATCATCAGCACGGTTTTGTTGGATCACGATCGACAAGCTCTAATCTGGTCCCTTTCACGGAACTTTTGACTGAAGCCATAGACTCTGGGCACCAAGCTGACGTCATTTATACTGACTTCAGCAAGGCCTTTGATAAAGTGTCCCACAAAATCTTATCTTATAAGTTGCGTGCTTATGGTATCGCTGGTGGCTTGCTTGAATGGGTGACTTCATACTTAAGAGGTAGATCTTTTTTTGTTGTGGTAAACGGTTATCAATCTGACGTATATAATATCTCATCTGGAGTTCCACAAGGCTCCCATCTAGGGCCTATATTATTCAACTATTTTATTAACGACCTTCCCAGCTGTCTACAGCACTCTGAAATTTTTATGTATGCCGATGATTTAAAGTTTCTTAGAATTGTTAAATCTAACAGAGACTCCTCACTTTTACAGATGGATCTTAATAGTCTTATTCAATGGTGTAAAGATAATGACATGTTTTTGAATCCAAAGAAGTGTTACCATGTTACATATACAAGGAAAATTAACCCAATAATGACAGTTTATTACATAAATGAGGACAAAGTTAATGAAGTGGACACTATTCGTGATCTTGGAGTTCTATTTGATCAAAAACTAACCTTTGCACCACACTTGGATCACATTTCTAAAAAAGCATCCAGAATGATGGGTTTTGTCATAAGACAGTGTAAAGGTTTTCGTCACATTAAAACTAAAATTTTACTTTATTACAGTTTAGTACGTAGTATATTAGAGTATAGCAGTGTGGTGTGGCGGCCACACTACGCTGTAAATAGTTTGCGTCTAGAACGCGTCCAAAAACGCTTTGTGTGGCATCTGGCTTTTTCTGTAGGAATAACTAAAAAAGTGCGTTCTTACAAAAAAAGATTGAAATTCTTCAACATGCACACCTTGGAAGAGCGAAGATGTTTGAGCGACGCAATGTTTGCTAGCAAAATCTTGAAGGGAAATATAGACTCGCCACTGCTGCTCGCACTCATTAACTTTCGTGTTCCTTTGAGGATTCCTCGCAAACCTATTACTCCACTTTATCCACCAAGGAGAAGAACGGTGTTGGGAGCTAACTCTCCATGTGCTAGATTTTGTAGGGTTTTGAATAGTTGTAGTGATGTAGTCGATTTACACTTTGATTCTCTCAATAAGCAAAAAATTAAATTTCTGAACTGTTTATCAGATTTGTTATAATTATATAATTTATTGTTATAAAAATAAATTTTTGGACTGTGTTTTGTGTAGATGTAACTTTTTAAAGAAATTGCTTTAATATTTAACATACGATACTCATAAATAGTTAAACAATATCTACTATGTTTACTTGCACAATATTTAGCTTACAACTTACAAAAGTTGTTTTTATTGTTGTTCTTTTTTTTTGTTCATGTGGTGTTTACCTTTAAGTAATTGTTGCACTGTGTAGAGTTTAAATGCATGTATTATTTTTGTTATATGAAGATTAGTGTAAACAATTGTTGGTAGACCTAATAAATAAAATAAAATTAATATCAGTTTTTCGTTACTATTACCATATAATAAATCAGTCAAAATATACTAAATACTTCAAATATCAATAGCAAAATAATATTTACTAACATAACATTGTCATTTTTGACATTATATTTACAAGACATATAACGTCAAAAATGTCAAAATAGTTCCATTGTACGCTCAACAGCGGCGCTTCAATTCGAAGAAAAATTGCTAAATGTGCGTGAAATACACTTTCACCTACCACTTCAAGGATATACATACATACTATGGATGGTTATACACATACATATCTAGACTTTTTGCTGCTACTAAGAATTTCTTTACATAAAAAAACCAACACACACATTGCCTGACTAATGAATCAAAGTCGGGCACTTACAATCTGCAACCGCTACACCAAAAAGGCAGTCAATAAATACTCTCATAACACGTACCTTTGCCCTGTTTTATTTACAAGTTGAACTCAAAACCCCCATACTCCAATTTGCAGCAGCACTTTTGTCTTATAACCCTCCTAAAAAGCCCATAACCCGAATCACCTTAACCCTTATAACCGTCGTAAAGCGGGCCCATATTAGTAAGTCAATAACATTCTCGCAACGATGTTACAAATTAAATGCTGATGACATATTTCGTGAGGCCACCCACACGCACCTGTGACGTCACACCTGCTAATTATCTAAGCTATTGAGAGTACTATTGATTAGATTTTATTGTACTATCACAGCTGTGATGCTTGAGGGGATGGGCAGTGCAGGTTTCAGGCAACCTTAGGATAAAATTAAAGTTTTACTAACATAGTATTAAGGTGTATTTACTAACATTAAATTTTATCATAATTATATAATTATGTACATTTAGGATAATGTATTTATCTATAGGCCTATGTAGCCTGAAATAAATGATAATATTATCTTCTGTTTACGCGAATGTCATTCATTGATATTAAATATTAAATAGTTTTAATAGTTTCAATAGTTTCAATCATTTAATTAGCTTAAAAAATTTTAAAATTTAATAGTAATAGTAGTATAACAATTTTCAAAATTTTGTAATAAATTTTCAAATAAACAACTTGATAAAATCCGTATATAGTAGTTTAATTTCAATTAAATAAATGATTATTATTATTATAAACATTTTTGAAATTACTCATAAAAATATGTATATATAGTTATACATGTTTATTGAGTGGTAGGGCCACGCTGGTTACAGCATGAATGGGCCGGCTCGACCGGGGAAGTACCACCCTCTCACAGAAGATCGATGTGAAATAACAGTATCTGTTATGTTTCGTTCGGTGAGTGAGAGCGCTGGAGGTCCAATCACTCTTCCCTTCCCAAACCCCATCCTGCTCTATTTCCCTTTTCCTTCCGGTAGGCAGCGACTTAATTGTGTTTTTTTGACATTGCTTCTGTAATGCTAAGAAAACACAGCCATGTGTATGAGCCACGGTTCTCGCTTACTATCAGGTGGGCCGCTGGCTCGTCTGTCACAGAAGAACGCAAAAAAAATATATATATAACATTATCACCATTAACCCTGTATTAAACAGTCCCACTGCTGACCGCGCCGCTTCTCAGTGTGAGAAGGGTTGGGCCACAGTCCACCACGCTAGTCAAGTGCGGATTGGCAGACTTCACATATCTTCGAGAACATTGTGGAGAACACTCGGACATGCAGGTTAGCTCACGATGTTTCCTTCACTGTTAAAGCGAAAGTACTCATGTACATAGTGTTATATAAATTGCCACATAACAGACCTTTTTATACAACAAAGGTAGTAGACAACTCGACGTTTCGACTGATTATTAATAGTTAACGTAGCCTATAATCGCGTGTAATACCAGGAGTAACCAGGCGCATTCATTAACCTAGGAATTATAAAAAAAATAGGAATTTTATCTATACATCTATATCTATATAATCTCTATAATCTCTTCTCTTATCTCTTATATCTCTTATAAATAAATAAAATTGAAGTGTCTGTTTGTAATGTGAAAATAACAGCTTTTTATCTAATGCATATGAAGGTATATAAGGTACCTATACGAAAACATTTATTTTTTAAATTTTTGTCTGTCTGTTTGTTCCGGCTAATCTCCGAAACAACTAAACCGATTTTGACGGGACTTTCACTGTCAGATAGCTGATGTTATAAGGAGTAACTTAGGCTACTTCGATTTTAGAAAAAAGTAGGGTTTCGCGGAGACAAATACTTTTTAGTTAAAATCTACGCGGACGAAGTCGCAGGTAACAGCTAGTATGAAATAAAAAGAATTGAATGCGAGAAGTAAGAGAGCTACTGGCACTCTTACTAATTGGGTGAGACTGATGGAGTAACTACAATACTATTTTTAAGCCCATTGCCCATTGAAGATAAGCTTCCTAGGCGAGAAGGTTCATTCATACTGTCACCAAATAAATGTTAACGCCTGATTTCTACTCAAATAGGTACTAAATAACATCTAACAAAGAAGATAATCTAAAATCTGCCGCATAAATAACACTCATTATCATAGAACGGATATTAATTAACACAAAGAACTCGTTTGAAACTTTTTAACACTTAAAGATGTACTCGGACTTACCCGCACTACATTTTTACGGCGCTAAGAATACATTTTCTTTGCCTTTTTTCCATCGTAGTTATTAAATATTCCTGTATGCATACTATAGTAGTTACTTTATTATAATTTACCCGTGAATATACTATTAACAAGATTCCCTAAAACCTTACACCGTAAATACTTCACTATAACGCAGTTACCCATCAAGGTTTTGTATTTAACTGTATTTTAGACATATATTGTAAATTTTATTTTAATCAAAAAAGCAATATCTATTTAAAATACTTAAAATATTAGCCTAAAACGAGGCAAAAGCAGCATAACTGTTTTTTAATCGTGACAAAATCGCAATAATATTACAACAATTCCAAACTATAACGCCATTATATGATATAACGGGATTTCAGTTATATGTAATGATCAATAAATTTACAATGAAAAAAAAATGTAATAATTTCGAGGACATACAGTTTTAGTGTAGGTAATATTCAATAGCGTAACATTACAATATATTGACGGCCTCGATGGCGTAGTGGTTAGTGTAACCGACTGCCACGCCTGAGGTCGCGGGTTCGATTCCCGCACAAGTCAAACATTTGTGTGCATGAACATGGATGTTTGTCTTGGTCTGGGTGTTTCTATGTATAATATGTATGTATTTACAAAAAAAAAAGTATATAATATGTATCTTTATCTATTGTCTAGAACCCATAGTACAAGCTCTGCTCAGTTTGGGCTAGATAGTGTTGTGTGTATGTGATAGAATATTATATTATATTAATATAGCCTAACTATAACGCCAAAATAGAATTTCAGGATTAATACATAATGTTCATTAATTTGACTATACTACCATTTAATAGTGTTTCAAAAGACCTATCTTTACATATCAAAATATAAGTGAAATAGACATCAAGTGTCATGCATTTCAATTTTATTTTTAGTTTTGGCTCATATCTCAAAGTGTTCATTTGTCAGATAACGGCGTTATAGCTTATGCACGGCAGTATTACCTTCATAACTGTTTTTTGGTTTATATAAAAGTTATTAGTTGCCGTAAAAGGCATTTTTGATAGCAAGCTGTGATCAGCCTGACTTTACCGTGAGTGTCTTGCAGGTTTCTTCTCATAGGCTCAACCCTGCCTGAACCTAGTAACTAACCTAAATGTAACTTCAGTAACTTAGTAAACTCACTAACTTATATACTTTGACGTTCATAAGTGTTACTTTGTGACCTAAATGAATAAATGATTTTTGACTTTGACTTACTGCACTCATCGTTACTTCATCACTCTTAAACCAATTCAAGTCGTCGTGGTCTCCTACGGACGACTCACTTAAAAATCTCAGTAAAGCTTTCTTATGGTAGGAAAATAATATAATGTTATGTCGTTCCATTATGCCGTAGATTCCGTCAGTCGTCACGGTTTTTAGGTTTCTCTACTGTCATAGATTGTGTCCTTTTTATTTGATTAATAGTAAACTATTTGACTATTCTGCTTAGTTTATTTAAGTGAGCTTTATATGATGTGACTGTAAAGACTCTTCTTCTTTCCTGACATAATTTCTGTAGTTTTAGTAAGAGAAAGAGAGAGAGTAGTAGGTAATGTTTTAGTAATTTATAGAAGGTTATTTGAGGATAGGTTTAGGCCTTTTCTATTCTACATTGCTTAGAAGTTTTGTATCCTAATTAGGTTTAAATTATAAGCATGTTCATGGCGTTATGACTAGATCAAAACCCGATATAAAATCAACCAAGCAAATCAATAACTTAAATACATAAGTTATACAGACTTCTAAATTTCATTATGATATAACTCACAAAAGTTTATAATATATCATAAAACACTTTATTCACAAATCGAGTATAATTTTCTCTCATTCTCGTTCATATCTTAAGCCGTATTAGACCTGAATATTATATAAAGTTCGTGAAAACCTTTAAATAGAAACGTGGAATATTTTCTATGATAATAAAATTTCTAACGATAAGATTGTCAATTGTGTATTTGTACTTTGAGATCAAAAGTATTTTGTAGTAGGGTAAAATCAATTTTTTTTAATAGGTTTATATTTGATAACACATTTCATATTTATACAGTGATGTCATATTGTGAATACAAATAATTTTAATAAAGAGTTTAGGCAAAAGGTTTTTACGGGATTGGCAAAGTTTTAGTAACCACTAACCTTTTCGACGAACTTTAATATTGGATTGTCGGACGGATCAATATATTATACTAAGATTTTTAGAATTCAACATATTTATATGAGTTTTTCAAGTGAAAACTTCTTTATGCGCGTTGAGCACTTCTTGGGTGAACAAAAATCATAGAAGTCACGTCGTCGTCACGCTTTGTCATCACCAAGGAATTGTTTATGGTCAATGATTAAAATTTTCACTTGTTTTTATAGGTCTATAGATGGCGGTAACCATTATTAATTCAAAGTGAAGGTAAATCATTCATACGTTAACAATTTGAGATGCCCGCACAATTGTTTCTGCAGCTCTTAACGTCATGCTAGTGGTGGCTTAATCATCTCTAAAACTAAAAAGTAGTAATCATAATATCACGCTAGTGTATATACTGTCCTATCGCTGGGCATGGTCCTCTTCACATTGGGAAAGGATTTAGTAATCCACTACTCTGGCTCAGTTAGACCGACTTCACAAAACTTCAAGAATATTATTTAGAACTCTACAATATGCAGGTACTCTCACAAAATTTTCTTTTGCCGTTAAAGTGAATGATAATCAACTACATATTTTAAAGAGGTATAGCTTCTACAATACAGAGGTGCATGCCATAAGATCGAACTTCAAAACTCAGCATAACAGTTTTACAATCTCACCACTCAATGCATACAGCCTATTTAAAGTTTTAAAAAGGAAAGAATAAAACTTATATCAATATGCACTATCGCACAACTTCGATGGTGACAACCCTAACACTTTTGGGTTTTTCCGCAATGATAATTGCAAAAGATAATCTACTTTTTAATACGTACGTAACTTTGACATATCAGAGATGGGTGCATTATGGTCGATACCTCATCGACACTCAGTGCATCTGCAAGTCAACGATTTTTTTCTTTTTCTAAAAGATAACGCCCACAATAATAATAATTCCTGCATCGCGGGAGACTTTAAAACATTCAAAAGTTGTTTGAATGTTCTCGGAATAACCATTTGTGGATCCTATAATTTTTTGTCGCGTGTGGTAATCGAACCCACACCAGTCAGCGAAAAGGCAGTGACGAGGGGACCACACAAAACACACTAGCATCTCGAAGGATAAAACAGTAGTAAGCGTATTTAAACCCGGTCAATGGTATACGGTCTCATCGAGACCTAAACATTAATATAAATAGTCAATGTGCAACTAAAACAAAACACCTACACATCTAAACGGTTAAACAAATAATATTTTATGCAGACGCATGTGGCATATGAAATTAATTAAAACTACTCGCATCAATAACGGTCGCGTTTATATTGAGGCAACAGATTGGTTTTCGACCTTACTATGTAAATGGATTGGTATGAGACATATAATTAAGTCTATATCAACGATAAGTACTTTATTTCGATACTTTATATAATTAGGTTTTGATTCAATGGTGAAAGAAGTATCGTGTAGCCGGCATCTCCAAGAGCTCTCAGTAATATTCTCCGTGCTGCTGGTAATTTTTGATAACCGTGACAGTTTCGTGACAAAAAATTCAATAACTATTTGCCTCATTCCGGAATCAAACCCATCACAAACAACCCTTTGAGATATGTTTATTTATTTATGGACAACCAACAAAGAATACACTAATTGAAACATCGTGATAAAACATAAATGCGGATACATAATATAGTGCTGCCTTACTTACAGGCTGCCACGGCATGCATTAACAAAAAATAATTACATAATATATTTATCTAGCTTGTTTTTGAAATTACATAAGTGAGATTAAATACATTAAAACATCATACAAACAAATAATGGCATTTAAATAAAAATCAGTAATAATCATAACGTATTAATAATAAATTTATTAATATTAATAATATAATAAAATAAAACGTATTAATATTAATGATAAATGCATGCATAGTTTGTAGGTACATATAAATTATATTAAAAAAGGAAATTGAAATGACAATTATTAATTATTATAAAACTTAAAATGCCGACACAGTAATTTATATTAAATAATGAAAAAATATAATAATTATTATAATTAAATTAAATATAATTCAACTAAATTAAATTAAATCAATTAATAAATTTACTTCTACATCAACTTGTCGACCAATATACATTTAAACTTGGGCAAGGAGTAGGATATAACGATATTCATATCAGGTTGACGTGGTAGGCGACTGAATAATGTATCATATAATATATTGAATCTACCTCTTCTACCCCATGGAGGCTATAGAAGTAAGACTATGTGTGTGTCTTCGATAACATTTGGACAATAATTAGATGTTCAGATTTCATAACAACGACTTACTGTACAGTTAAAGCCAGCGATAAATATCAATTTAATACGCACATAACTTTGAAAAGTCAGAGGCCACGGGCTAAGTTAAACTTTAGATTCCTTCGTGCAAGACCGATGTCTTTCACTAAGCTATCGCTACTTTACAACAGTTAATAATTACATTATTCTTAAAGACATTGAATTAATAAAAGAAAAGCAATCAAAATGGCTTGAAAAGTGTAGTTCAAAACCTGTAACAATTTAAATAAACCACGATAAAATCCATAATAAATAGTTCAATTTCAGCGTGTATGAGGAATGTCATGAAAGTTAATGCCAGAGAAGTGTGTCAGGATCATAGCAAATGGAAAGCCGTAGTCACTGCCTACCCTTCTGGGAAACAGGCGTGAATCTATGTATGTATGTATTTCAGCGTAAGTGTGTAAGTGTAGTTATAATAAACGCTATATTTATTATCATACCCTGATATTATCACTTGATGTAGTTGAAATGTATGATTAGGATCTTACTTTCGAAGAAAATCTTTTCTTTTAAGATGTTTTATGTCAATATTCGCGAACAAAAGGAATTTTCTTGCTAACATTATCGTTACGAGTGGCGTCGAGTATTTTAAGTTCTCAAATTCAAATGTTCTTTCTTGGAAAGCCTGTTACTTGAGCTTCGATAGATCTTATTGATACGTTGGAGTACCTTATTAAGGTTTTTATTGGAGTTATTTTTATAGTACTGTAAAGGAAATTCTGTTAAGTTAATTATTTTAGGACCTTGCCTAATATTTTTATGACTAAATGAAGAAAAAAGGTATAAACCATTTCTGACTAGCTATAAAATTACTAGTATACAATAATCCATATAGCTAAACAATTTAGGTATAGATAGCTACATGGTTTCAATTAATATTTATACATATAAACAGTTTAATAGGTTCTAGTGGTCATTCAGTTGGAATTCGATCACGTGAGTCAACTTAAAGAAAATATTGAGATTTCATAAATTTTTGCTGTTTGCTTTTCTTCCACATATAAACTTTAACTTTGCAAAATCTTACACTCTTCCATGCGCACAATTTGCTTTAAAAGGGCTGCGAAGTTTTCTCTACACATAAAAGTTAATTATATATGGAAAGGCTTTATATAGTTTTTCATTTAATCAAACTTATATATATACAATACAAAATCTACCTATTATTTGTATCGTCTATTGTAGTTGTCACCGATACGCTTACATTGTGTAGACCGAGATTCCCAGACTTTTTTCTCATAGACCACTTTCAAAATTTAGCTGGTTTCCGGTGGACCCCTATATTGGTGAAGAATCAAAAACATTTGATCAAATCTCTACGGAATGATCCTATATTTTTTTATTCTCTTTTTTATTATATTTTTTTTATTATTACATGGAGTATGCATGTTTTTACAAGTAACAGTCGCTAAGCTTCGCTGTTCTGACGTCCTGATATGACGACAAGCAAGGATTTCACGTCATTGATTTCAAACATTAGACAAAAGATAGCTATCTAGTCATCACAACTGTATAGTACGTTCAAATAGATATTTAAAATATGTATTATCTGCCTACATTGATAGGTGAAGTCAAGCCAACATTTTAGTTCTTCACTATCGAAAGCAAATAAATTTTCGTGGAACGCCGCTTACTAATTGTAAATTGAACCCCCATTTTTTTGTCACGCCAACGTAGATCCCCGTCGAATCTCCCGTGGACCCCTGGGGGTCACCTGGACCACTTTGGGAACTAAGGGTGTAGAAAATGACGACAGTATCTGGTAGTTATAGATAGCGTGCGTGCGTGAATCCCACATGAAAGCATATCCGGTAAAAAGTATGCTATTTTTTATCTAGTACATGATATATGTAAGACCGGTTTGTGTGGAAAACCTTGGGGAAGGCCTATGGCCAGCAGTGGACGTCTTTTGGCTGACATGATGATGATGATGGTGACATGATATACATAACTATGTGCCAAGTTTTATCCAAATTCATACAACGGTTTACAGGAAATTGAGTAATAAACATTTCAAACAACTTCATAAAGTTTTACATTCATAATATTAGTAGTATATCTGACTTTATATTTTTTGCGATTTTAAAATATGCCAACGCCCTCATTGGAAATAATTCCTGTGTCGCACCAAATACTTAGCACTTTACAAAAAAAATACTGGCAGTATTTTGGGACTGCCGATAGAAGTGAAAACTTTAATCCTTGATCATAAACACTTAATTATAAACCAAAAATAATTAAAAAATGGAAAGCGTTCGGTGACGATGACGCGAGTTCCATGATTTTTGTTCACCCAAGAAGTGCTCAAATCGTCTAAAGAAGTTTTCACTTTAACAATCAAACCATGGACACAAAGAAGACCCAGAGTCGTGCATCACACAAATTTTTGTCCCGTGTGGGATCGAACCCACAACACTCGACGCGGCGGCAGTAACGGGGTGACCATTTAAACCACTACGCCCCATCCGTGCAGTTATTATTGTTGCAAACATTTCTTCTTTATCTTCTTGAACGTCTAGGGGAAATACGTAAATAATAATTAAAAATTCATTGTGCAAACAATACAGAAACGGACAAATGTATGTGCCCTCGACACTTGACTCATTAACGAGTCAAGTGTGCAGCGGACATACATTTGCCGTTTTTTTTTTTGATGACTCATTTTTGCGGACCTCGTATGTCCGCTCGACAGTTGACGGGTTAAGCATGTATCGCTGAAATATAATTAAAAGCATATTAATTAGTTATCTCACGCCTACTCGTGCGAATTGCAGAAAAATATGTTCCATTATTTTATAATTATGTTTGGATTGTGTTCTAAATGAATGTCTATCTTTGTAACATATCAAGAAAGATACCATTTTTATTTGCGAAACATGTGCGTTCATAATTACAGATTAAAAGATATAAGAACGAAATAATGCAAGCTTATTACATTTCGCCGACGAGGGTCTTAAAATGGTCAATGTTTTCGGTCATTCATTCAGTAACAATTCTAAGTAATATTATAAATGCGAATGTGAGTTTGTTTGTTTGTTTGTTACGCTTTCACGCATTAACTACTTGATCGATCATCATGAAATTTCGCATACATGTTGCCAGGGAAATAGAAAAGGATATTATAGTGTTAGCTTACATACAGAAAGTGCTGTTATTAACCTAACCTACGTATACGCGAGTGAAGCCGCGGGAAAACTAGTATTAAATAATTATTTTAATATATTTTATTAGTATTATTTTGCTTTATTAAAATAAGTATAATATAAAACAAGTGAAAAACTGCAATGAATTGTCGTAAATCTTAGAGTTCGAAAAAATCGTTCAAGTAATATGCAAAGGTCAGGTGATACCATGATGACCTTGAGGTCAGAGGTCAAAAGTCATAGTTATTTTATACGTTGTCAGAGTAACAGACAAGGACATAGGGTACCTTTTATCCAAAAAAACGTACTGTTCCCGAGGTATAGACAAAGTACGGTGACAGCTTACCATTAGGCGAGCTTTTTACTGTTGGCCAACATGATAGTATAAAATAATATCTTCTTCTCTGTCTACTGAACCAATTTATGTTTTTTTCATAGTAATATCTACTACCAAGAGACTACTATACTTACGTAATTTGTCGGCAGCATTGCGATAAAAATTTTATACCTACATTAGTTTTAATTTTGTATTTAAATATCCCAAATAATTTTGAATCAACTGTAATAAAAATAAAAAAATTGAAAAACAATAAGTTTGAAACAACACAGTAAAGAAAATAAATAATATCGAATTAATTTATTTCATCTCATATTTCAAATACAGTTTATTTGTTCTTAATTAAAGATCCTATTCTGTAATTCATTATTATTTCAGACAGAATGTATTTCATTAAATATATTTGAATGCTGGATAATATTCATTCGGATTTTTTGCTATTTTAATGTAGGTACATAGATTGTTTACTTTGTCGTCTGCGTATATAATTGCAAGTTTTATCTCTAGCCCCAAGCATATTACTATTAGATCTTATTATGAATATATGCACCAAAAGATAATATGAATTTAGTGATGAGCCCTCGCAGATCAACTTCATAATTTTGCCAGTCTTGTTATCTCTCTCTTTTGTTAGCACTCAAGAGCTCTACGTTTAATAATAGTCTCATATATAAGAAACTAGAATGTAGTGCTTTAGGTAACTTTACCTCATCAATTAACCGAGAACCAGACACAATAAAATAAGTATTATTTCTGGGCCCCAGGTTACCTATTTATTCTTTAATTTCTTTTAATCGTCATCGTGAAGAAACCTGCATGGCTAAGAGTTCTTGGATCCTGCAAGCGGGGCGTGAAAAAGCACCGACTTAGACCGTCAAAGTAGAAACCTAGGAAACTCTTCAATTGTAATGAGGACGTGATCAAGAAGTCTTGGACTACACGACTGCTTCCACAAGTAGTCGTGTAGTCCAAGAACAGATTCTTCGTGAAGAAACCTGCATGACTAAGAGTTCTTGGATCCTGCAAGCGGGGCGTGAAAAAGCACCGGCTTAGGCCGTCAAAGTAGGAACCTTGGCAACTCTTCAGTTGTAATGAGGACGTGATTAAGAAGTCTTGGACTACACGACTGCTTTCACAAGTAGTCGTGTAGTCCAAGAACAGATTCTTGGACTACTGCTTACCATCAGGCAGAGTGTAGTCCTTTTGAATAGCTACAAAAAACAGTTGTCTATTTTATTCTCTAAGATATGTACAATCTGCCAACCCGCTCTGTGTCAGCCAGTCTGGTAGATTATGGCCTTACCCTTCTCATACTAAGAACCCTATTTAAATGGCGTATAAACCGTGAATGTTTTATTATTATTATTCAAAATTAGGTTAGTATAATATATTATACCAATTTTTTGCCAAACTATTAATACATACATCAATTGGAAGGAAATATCAAATGCACGATTGTGAGATAAACAAAATTATTCCTTGAACTAGTTCTAGATAGACTTATAAAAATTAAATTCGAATTGCTGCCATTGGCCCCTTTATTGAACCGGTATTCGTACGACTGATTTAAAATAAAGTAAACAATTACGGTTATTAAATATATCATAATCCGACTGATCGATATTATAATGTTATTAAAATATATTTTTTGGAAAAAGTATTTTGTTTTGTTTTGCTGTTAAAAGTGGTGATGTTAAGGAGATGCGAGTATAGGATATTAGAATTTGCCATTGTATCTTGAGTATCTGTTTTAAATAATTTCCCAAAACTATTTCTTGTTAATCCCGCTAGTTAAACTAGAAGTATTGTGATAATAATGAGTTTACGTCGATAGGTCGAATTCGAACCGGTGAATAAACAAAAACGCTGTCAACAGTTCACCGTAACAGCATAAGTTGTACAGTAACAGCATAAGTTATATGTTTATAATTAAAAATAAATCGTCACTAGCAATAGCAAATTATTACGAAAGAAACTAGCATATCAGATAGGTCTTTTTAATTTTTTTAAAGTTTATGAAGATATAAACCCTTAAAATCCTATTTTATATCCTATTTTCTTTTTTTTTATACTACTAAGGTGGCAAACAAGCATACGGCCCACCTGATGGAATGTGGTCACCGTAGCCTATGGACGCCTGCAACACCAGAGGCATCACTTGCGCGATGCCGATCCTCTACGAAAGGAAGTGGGAAGGAGAAGGAGTGGGAAGGGGGAAAGGGTGTGATTGGGCCTCCGGCACTCTCACTCACCGAACGAAACACAACAGTAGGAATACTGGTATTTCACGTCGATATTCTGTGAGAGGGTAGTCCTTCCCAGGTCGTCGCATATCCTATTTTCATTTAATATTTAATAATAATTAATATTTGTAATTTCATTATTTGTATATCATTATTTGTATTTCATTATTTGTATTTCATTATTTGTATTTCATTATTTGTATTTCGTTATTTGTATTTCATTATTTGTATTTCATTATTTGTATTTCATCATTATTTGTAATTCATTTTAATTATTTATTAGTAATTTGCTATTTGTAACTTTGTCCAATTTCGCCAACTGTATGTACGTTTTTACTTTGCATGCTGTGGCCTACTGTAAGTAAGGGTGCACACTTAATCTATTGACCTAACACTTTTGTATTTAACTTTAAGTATCTTTGTAGATGGTCCAATAAATAAATAAATTTCTAACAAATTCTATTTTGCTACCGTCATTTTAATATATTTTTTTGGAGTAGTAGAGCCTCACTGATTACAGCATGAATGGGCCGGCTCGACCGGGGAAGGACTACCCTCTCACAGAATATCGTCGTGAAATACCAGTATTCCTACTGTTGTGTTTCATTTGGTGAGTGAGAGTGCCGGAGGCCCTATCATCCCCTTTCCCCCTTCCCACTCCTTCTCCTTCCCAATTCCTTTCCTAAAGGGTCGGCAACGCGCAAGTGATGTCTCTGGTGTTGCAGGCGTCTATAGGCTACGGTGACCACTTACCATCAGGTGGGCCGTATGCTTGTTTGCCAACTTAGTAATATAAAAAAAAACTACAGTCTTGTATTACAAATTATAATTTTGTTAGCCTATTGCTGAGTTCTACGTGTGAAGTTCGCCTAGAATTCCTTAGTCTTCCTATATTACATACATTTATATCCTCCCGTCTATATTCCGTCGTATCCTCGGGGAAAACCGAGGTGTATCAACAATTTGCTATTTTTTTCTTTCTTCGTATTCGTGTGCGAGCCTAATGACGTGCTTTTACTGAGAATACTATGACAGGAAAATCAAATAACGCTTTACTCTACTCGGGGCTCGTACCCAAAACCGTGAACAGCAGTCATTACCGCTGCGCCACCTAGGCAGGCTATAAATTATTTACTACGACATTTGGCTGTCAGTTAACCGTGCTATGAAATGAAATGCTAGATTAATAAGTTTTTTAAAAGAAAAACGTAGAAGGAAGATATACTTATAATAATTATTATTCAGTATGAACTACACAAGTTGCAATTTGATTCCAATCTTTGGGTAACGGTGTTTTCCAACACGAATTGCCTTTATCAGATTGAGGAAACGCAACCGTAGCTTTTTCCCACCCTCCGCATAAGGAAAAACTCCCTTTAAAATAGGGAAACATTAGGGAAAATGTTTAAGGAGCAACTATAGACCACCCTAGCTAATTTCCTAAAAAGGCAATTATCTCATAATCACATTTTGGTTTCACACTATCCGTTGACAAAAAGTCTGAAAATGTTTGTATATAACCACATTTGTATAGATATATACTCAATTAAAATTCAAATGCATGTGGACATCGTTAGTGAGAAAGAGATGGGAAACATTGCGAAGTCAGATCGCACCCTTTAATTGAACATACAATCAAAATAGCGATCTAAAGTAGGTAAAAATAAAGTCGCTTTTGCAATGAAACAATTGAAAGTTCAGTTCATTACAAAATGAAATGTAGGTATCGGCTGTAGGTGTAATAGCGCATGCGCGAACCACACAGAGAGACGTTAGTGTGTAGAGAACCGCGGCCAGAGACGCACGCCAACGCCCTCTGCCGGCATCATAGAAAACTAAACATGAAATTCGAAATTAAAGTGTACAAAACATTGTGAACCTAGTGAGTATGTGAAGTGATAGATATTATATTTTTAAGTGTTTTTTTTTTGTATGTATGAATTTTTAATGTGCGTTCGGCAGTGCGGCATTGCCTCTTCATAGAGCCTCAAGCTCCTGAAACACAGGTTCGTAAATTAAATTACTTTGTTGCGTGTCCTAACATAGAAATTGTAATGTAATAATTTTAAGTAATACTTTGCCCCGTCAACCAACACTTCTAATCTACTATTAATAAAAAAAAATCGTATACTTTTCGTCACGACATACAGAAAAAGGATTTCGAGGCAATATTTCATTTTACCTAGATTCATTGTTGCCTGTAATAATGCCTTATTATTTCTCTGATAGATTTATGTTTAGATATTGTACAGCGATATTAAATTCAGGGTTAAATATGTGTTATGTTTGTAATTAAAACGTAAACGTACACGAAAAGCTGGCTTGCATGTTGAAAGCTTTTTTGTTGTTAATTGTATCGTCAACTTGCGCTGTTTCAACATAATAATTGTAAAATCAATATATGTGTACTTTGAAACATAATTATAGGTGTTATTATGTTTACAGTTCTTTAGTAAAAATCGATAAATTGGAATCGAGTTTAAAATCTAAAACATTTTGTATCGAATAAAATATATCCATTACCAAAGTACCTCACTATTTTATATATTTTATGTATCTGTATATGCATTTATTACGAACGTGTATTTATTATCGTATTCGATTATTTATCCTTATTTAATTATCATAATAAATTATATTGACATTATGTGAAATACGTTTGAAAATATGATAACGTAAGAGTATCGGAATTAAAGGTAATCAGCTACCGGTAGCTGGGATTCAGAGAACAGGAATTAATGAATATTCATCACAGACTTAATTTATCCTAAAAAAAGAATGAGAATCGAATCGAATAAATAATCTTTTATTTTAGCTTAACTTTTTATAAAAAATACAGATATGTTTTGCCAAAAGTATTTATATCAATATAACTCAGTAAAAATCATTAATTAGAATAAACGAAAATACTTATATCAAATAAAGTAATGCTGTAAGTATTTTTGTTTTCGTATGAATTTCACTAGAATCGAGGCAAGAAATATGTACCAAGACCGAAGCAAGTTAAAGGCTCTACCTACGACTTCCAGAAACAAGCGAAAGGCATATTATCTTAATATATATAAATCACGTGTCACGTTGTTTGTCCGCTATGGACTTCTAAACTACTGAACCGATTTTGATCAAACTTCACCTATATAATAGCTTATGTACTATCATTACATTATACCATAGTCTAGTCTTCGACTAACCATAACAGACTTATATGGGGGGTAAGAACACAATTATGTTGCTTGACCCTTCGCATGGGTCATAAAAGTCGATTGAAAGAATTGGGTTACTATAATAAGCGTGCCTCCGCGACCTTGTGGCTTATACACCTATCATCTAGTTTTAGTATGTTATATTTTATGCCGTCGCCGCGTCGTGTTGTTAAAGGTCACCCTGTTATATTAGGTGGTAAAATGTATAGGAAATGTTTTTTTTTGCTCGTCAACTTGACCACACTCCACCTGATGGTAAGCAGTCGTGTAGTCTAAGAGCAGTGGGCTCCACACCGCCCTCATAGCAGCCGAGGCGATGTTGAGGTCTCTACTTTGACAGCCTGAGAAGGTGCTTTTTCACACCCCGCTTAAAGGACCCAGGATTGAAGGAAGAAGGAAACACGTGCCTTGGCAGAGAATTCCATGCCTTGGTCGTTCGGCAGAGGTATGAGGACCCAAACTTGTTGGTACGCGCTCTAGTCGACTCGACTGTGTAAGGATGGCATCTGAGCCCGGCACGCGTTGTCCTGCTATGCTACTAAAAGAAAGTTGCGGCTTGAAGCCACGGGCTACTGCCGTGGCTTCAAGACGCAACTTTCTTTTTCTTTATGCTATCAAGGTGAAATACTGCCCACGTAATGGAACGCCGCGACAGTAGCCATTGATCGATTGCAGTATCAGGGTATCCTTCACACATTGGCGAAGTAAAGGTAGATAGAAAGAACAGTAATAGGAGCGGTGTGAGTCTCCAGAACTCTTACTACTCTAGAGAAGATAGTATTACTACTCTTATGCTGTCTTCCATTAAATGGTAAATATTATATTCCAGGAAAGCCATTCGTACTGTCAATAGACGAATGACAACGACGGGCTTTTCCATTCTTATCCTATTGATCGGTCTTAGAAAAAAGGAGTTGCTATGCGGCGCAATGGACAACCAACCATCCTTTCACTACAACATAACTTTTATTTACTGAACAATCTTATTCGTCTTTTATAGAATGCAGATTCATCATTTCATCGTCAGCTCTCAGTATTAAGTACCTAATTCTAATCTACTTCTAAAACGTATGTTTTTAGACAATTTAAAATCCTCTGTCGAAAAGATAGTAGACTGAAATGTTTAAAAAGACATTGCGGAGAACGGTTATATTTACCTCCAAGAGTGGATAAAAGTCATCTGATAGACTTAAAAAGTAAATTTTTAGTTGTACGACATTGAGATTATTTATAAATATCAAGAGCAGCTTCCAGAGATTGGATACAATGTGACATAAATAGAGTCCAGACTTGTTCTTTGAGTGCTGTTTCATTATGAAGGCTGATAGTCAAACTTTTAAAGTGATGTCTGCCTATAGCTAATGAAAGCAATTTTCCATGGTTTTGATGTCAGTTTATTCTTCAATATTACCATTACCAGAATCTTTCTACCTTCCTTGCTAGGTCTTTGCCTGTATTATACACAATAGTTAGGTCATGATATGATATTTATAATGGCGTAGCACATATCCAAAATACAAACAAATATCTGTTAATCACAAAAATTTACTTCTAGGGTATGGTTTGGATGCATTCCACTAGTTCTTTGATATGGGTTCCTTACAATACTTGTTCTATAGTAAACTTTAATAGTTATATACTGGTTAATTCCGGTAACGCCAAAATTACCAGACTACAAATTAATAAAGCTTAATTTAGTTCACAGTTACTTTTACAATGATATTTTAAGAAAACACAATAAAGAGTATATTGTATCTTCTTAAAATATCTAGGTATATTATATAACAATAATGTAAAACAAAAGACCAAATAAGAAATAATATGAAGCATTTATGTAAATGGGGCATCCTGGAGATTCTCTGACCACATTAGAGATGTTTTGAAAAAAGGCCGGATTAAATGTACCCTAAACCAACGACCATAGAACAGCATAGAACCAACTTGTCCATTTTACAAGATCTAGGTATCAAGCAGCGCCTATCTTCTATCGTACAAGCTCGAATTCTCACTTTCTTCGGGCACGTATCAAGACGTGGAGGTGTCTCCATAGAGCGCCTTGTGGTACAAGGAAACGTCGAGGGCAAGCGAGCACGTGGTAGATCGCCTATGCGCTGGACCGACCAAGTTAAGGCAGCATTAGACAATGGTCCCTTGTATGAGTGCACCAGAAAGGCAAAGGTGCGTGAAGAGTGGCGACGGATTGTCAAGCATGCTACACAACCTTAAAGATGACCACGACCACTCTGTCAAGAGTGAAACGACGTAGAAGAAGAAGAAACCAACGAGCGTGCATGAAGTATAATGGAAGTGAATAAAGCAAGAGAGGTATGTCGGGATTGTAACAAGTCTTAGTCTCTGCCTACCACTTCGTGCAAACAGGCCTCAGCCTATATACATAATATGTATTTTTAATAGAACAACAGGCCTGCTTACTTTGCACGATACTAGATTCTTGTTAACTAATACAAGGCTACAATATGATACAAAAATATCCCGTTCATCATGCTAGCAGAAAACGTGGGATTATAAATAAAATACCTGTCTAGCTGTTATCAAATTCTGAACATATAAATCTTCATTAATCCTGTGAGTTGGTACAACGATGAGTCACGTATTCACTGGTAGGTATACTGGTGGATGTCTCTTTTTATATAATATAATATGTATTATAATCTATACTAATATTATAAAGCTGAAGATTTCTTTGTTTGTTTGTTTGAACGCGCTAATCTCAGAAACTACTGATTTGATTTGAAAAATTATTTTAGTGGTGGACAGCCTATTTATCGAGGAAGGCTATATGCTATAATAACATTATGCTACAACCTACGTGGGCGGCGCAGTAATGATAAACGTAAGTGAAACCGCGGGAACATTATGTATATAAGTAAACAAAATGTACTGCATTGTGACGTAATAACTTACAAACGCTACAGTTATTGACAATGTTCCGGACAGAGTTCCGTTCAGAGGAAAAGGGATACCTTGCCAGACATTGAAACAATAGACACAAAGAATGGCTAGACCCGGAACAATTCTCTGTGGGTCACACGAATTGTTCCATTATACGAACCGAACCTGCAAGACTTGGTGTGATGTAATGACGAATGAATCACTTAAGTTAGTACACCAGTGCAGTATATTTTTCTCTCTACATTTGCTTTTTTATACGTCCCCCAACGTTTTAACGGTCTACAATAATTTGAAGCTTTGTTTCTTTGAAGTTATAAGTTTCCTTTTTAAGAATAGAAGATGTCTAAAAAAGAAATAACTTTGCAAAGGACTTAATACTTAATGTAAACTCAAATTAAAAATTATGAAATTACTTGCAGGTTTTTCAAATTCTTATTTTAAAATTAAATTTAATTAAAGGTGTAAAATATTTTGTATTTCAGTTCTTAGACTCACTAGTAATACTTTTAATTGTCTTTGGTTGCAATCAATAGAAACTCAAAGCCAGTTCTGTTCCACAAACTATTTTAATTGCAAATAATTAAGTCGCGGCAACCCGGTAATAAAGGCATTGGACTTGCATCTTTTGCACGTTGGTGCTGGTTTATAAAAATACTATGCTAAAAGCTCAAGGGACTACGATTACAAGATTTTGCCTCGCTGATTTCAGCATGAATAGGCCGGCTCAACCATATATAAGGACTACCCTCTCACAGAATATCGACGTGAAATAGCAGTATTCCTACTGTTGTGTTTCGTTCGGTGAGTGCGAGTACCAGAGGCCCAATCACTTAGCCCATTCTCGCTTCTTCTCATTCCCACTTCCTTCCTAAACGGTCGGCAACGCGCTAGTAATGCCTCTGGTGTTGCAAGCGTCCATAGACTATGGTTTCGACTTACCTTCAGGTAAGTGGAAACCGTAAGGGCCGTATGCTTGTTTGCCACCTAAGTTGTATAAAAAGAAAACTTCTAATAATTGTTCTAAATTGTCTTGATTTCGCTTTATCAATTTTTTTATGTAAAAAAAAATTGTATTAAAGTAAATAAGTGTTGACAAGCCTAAATAATAAATAGATGATAGCACAGCGCCTTCGTCATGTAAAAAATATTGACGATGCATATCATAAACATGTTTTACTTCTTTAAATTTGTATGTTAAAATTAAGTCAAAAATCATTTATTTTATTCTAAATAAATACTGGTATAATAATAATGTTCACAAAGTAAAACTTATGATCGTCAAAGGGTAGTGAGCTTATTACATTTATATTTATGTTAGATGCTTAGTTTTAGGTAAAAAGTTGAGGCCTATTAGATGATACGTGCAAGAAACTGAAAGCCGCTCTTTTTTGTCATCCTAAGTAATATTGTAAATGAAAATGTGAGTATGTTTATTACGCTTTCACGCCTAAGCTACTCAACATAAATAAAATAACATTTGGCATAAACATTATCAGGAGTACAAAAAATGATATAAGAAATCTTTCAGTTAGGAAAAGTAGTGTTCCGTGCGAAGCGCGGGCACAAGCTAATTATTTTATATTTTAATATTTTTCAGCCATTATGTCATTATATTATTAGCCACATAAAATTTAAAATAAAGAAATTTAGATAAAAAAAAATATACAGTCATTTCAGGTTTGTAGTAATATAATAGTGCTGGGGTCTACCATTACTGTATTTTTATTAAGTACTTATTTTTATTTTAGGTGACTTATGGTCAAGAAATATGTTAGTAATTCCTCGTTTATATTCTGCTGTCACTGTCTAGGCTCATCAACAAGATGGTTTTTTGAAGGGAGTATTATGCTGTTACTGTTTTTACCATTTATTAAGACAAATAAAAAACAAAACAATTTTCTGGAGGCCCAAGTATCCCCTTTCCCCCTTGCCGGCTAGGCTACGGTGACCACTTACCATCAGGTGGGCCGTATACTTGTTTGCCAACTTAGTAGTATAAGAAAAAATGACAAGGACAAAGATATTACGACGCTTGCTTCGAGTTACTTGGTACATGCCTCATATAACTGGGTCTTTGCGGTCATCATATTGTTTCTTTACGTATGACGTAATGGTAATCCAATCCGCGGACTAACGCATTTATTATTAGTACTTGTATACGATCACGCAATACATTTCTTTTGTTTTTAAAAGGTCAATCCGTGTACTATATTGATATAATCTTAGGGGCCGTCACCCTTAGCAAATATAGGACGCTAAGTACGTCTCATCTTGAAATAGCTAATATATGTCTGTGGATTACACTGTATATTGTTTCATATGGAAACCAGGACTGCTTGCTATGCTTAGTGCATCTGTTGTAACGATAAGACCACTTAAACCAATATGCCATATGTGCAATTACAGTCATACGTTTATACCTACTAGATTTTGCTGTTCGTTCGCGTAAATGTAGATTATGATAATTTCCTATACCTCAGGAACAGGACTTTCTTTTTCGATAAAAGTTACCATATGTTCTTTTCTCTTCACCCTGACAGCGAAATTTCATGATGATCGGTCGACTAGTTAAGGCGTGAAAGCGTAACAAATAAACTCACATTCGAATCTATACCTACAAATAAATATAATTGAAGTGTCTGTGTAACAGCTTTTTATCTAATGCATGTGAAAGTATATAAGGTACTTATACGAAAACATCTATTTTTAAAATTTTTGTCTATCTGTCTGTTTGTTCCGGCTAATCTCCGAAACGGCTGAACCGATTTTGACGGAACTTTCGCTGGCAGATAGCTGATGTTAGAAATACCTTGATTTTAGAAAAAAAAATAGGGTTCCGCGGAGACAAACACTTTTTAGTTCAAATCTACGCGGACGAAGTCGCAGGTAACAGCTAGTTTATAATATTAGTTAGGATTTAATCCGCAATATTTGTCGCTGCCTCAGTGGCGCAACGATAGTGACTGTGACTGCTGTGTATGAAGTCTCGAGTTCGATTCTGATTTGTCGGCCTCGATGGCGTAGTGGTTAGTGTATCCGACTGTCACGCCTGAGGTCGCGGGTGCGATTCCCGCACAAGTCAAACATTTGTGTGCATGAACATGGATGTTTGTCTTGGTCTGGGTATTTCTATATATAATATGTATGTATTTACAAAAACAAAAGTATATATGTATGTTTATCCATTGTCTAGTACCCATAGTACAAGCTCTGCTTAGTTTGGGCTAGATGGTGTTGTGTGTATGTGATAGAATATTATTTATATATTTATTAGCTTTTGCCCGCGGCTTCGCTCGCTTTAATTTAGAATTTGATAAACAATTCGGGTTGTACTCTGCTTGTAATAATATAATTCAATCATAATTCGAAAGAAACGTGGCGCCATCTATTATAATAACGTTTTTGTTGTTTTCCTCTTGAACAGTATTTTTTTTCGGGATGAATGGTAGCCTATGTTTGTTTTTGTACACCTGACAACGTATATGCAACATTTCAGGAAGATTGGTTCAGTGGTTTAGGCGTGAAAAGGTAACAAACAAACAAACTCATTTTCGCTTTTATAATATTAATTCCATCGTTCAAGGTCGTATTCTCTCTTTCTTTGGACATATTACACGTCGAGAGGACACGTTTGTGGAGCAACTCGTGGTTCAGGGCAAAATTGAGGGCACAAAGGCGCGCGGTAGACCACCAATTCGCTGGACCGACCAAGTCAAAACTGCACTAAATGGTCCACTCCACGAATGCACGAAACAAGCAACAGTACGAGAGGAATGGCGGCGAATTGTGAAGCTTGCCATCACCCCTGTCATGAAGATCACGACCACTCTGCCAAGAGTGTGACGACAGAGAAGAATATTAGTTGGGATTAGGATTTAATAGTGCTGTTAGATTTATCTGTCAGTAAATTAGCAATAGTGGCATAGAGTGAGGCAAGGGTGGCAGACGGCAATAGACACACTGTCTATTATGTTCTAAAAACATAGCTGACGATATGTTGTATAACACAGCGTTGCCTACCCTTACACACAATAGTGAGTCTATGTCTATTTCTGAGGACTAAAACATAAGCTAAATTATGTACAAAGGCAATTCCCTCGAGGTCTCTATATTAGTTTTCGTATCTTGACAGCCTCACGTACATAGGGTAGCTTTCTGTAGACTGACAATATTATTAGATACTATATTTAATATTGAAATGAAATGAAATGATTAAATGAAATGATTATTTATTTGCATGAAACATGGTAGTAGGTAGGTTGTTCAAATGTACATGATAAAAATGTTTACATATTTCGCCGGTTTACTCGACATGCAAAGAATTTATAATAATTATAAGTTGCCACAAAACTTTAAAAATCAATAAAGGTCCTAATATTAAGTACACATTTTAAGGTCATTTCAAAATAAAATTAGAAAGTAATGTCAATAATTCATTTAAATACAATCAAAATAAAAAAATTAAAACTAAAATTATATAATGTCAAGTAAAATATCAAATTATGATTTGTAACAATTCATCTACCTTATAGAAACATTTCTGTAATAACCAATCATTTAGTGATTACTTGAATTTCCCATTTGGCAATTCTCTTATATATTTTGGGATTCTATTATATATTTTAACAGTCATGACATAACAATTTTTGTGAGACAAGGCAGTTTTTCTCATTGACATTATCAGTCTTGATGGATCTCTTTTTTTGACTCTAGAATCCACCTCATCTTCATATTTCCTAAACAAACTAGCATGATCTCTTGATTGATATTGTCTTCTGTTTACGCGAATGTTATTCATTGAAATTAAACTACTATATACAGATTTTATCGCGTTGTTTATTTGACACTTTATTATAACATTTTGAAAACTGTTACACTACTATTACTATTAAACTTTACTAATTTTAAGCTAATTAAATTATTGAAACTATTAAAACTATTTATACTATTACTATACTATTATACTATTTATATTTATGTTTACACTTTCCCCGACGTTTCGGTTGCTTTTCAGCAGCCATGGTCACGGTCTCAATGTTCCAGTGTAGTGTACATAATTTAATCATGGGTGTTTCTATTTACGCAGAATGAGCTCAAAGTATCATGAAGTCTAGCTGTGGTTTGCTTCTTCTTGGGTTTGACTATTTGAATTACTGGATCCCAAGCTGGTGGTACATTCCAACCATCTATATTTGTTTCGATATACACAATATATAAAAGTGAAATAATGCTTTAAATTTATCAGCCTATATTATTTTAATAACTTTATTAAATAAATGACTTAAATAACCTATTTTAATAAATAACTTTAACATCAGTTTGTTTTAATGCAGAATGCCAAATCCTGTTATAATGTCGTAATTTTAAGCGGGGCGTGAAAAAGCACCTTCTCAGGCCGTCAAAGTAGAGACCTCAACATCGCCTCGGCTGCTATGAGGGCGGCGTGGAAGCCACTGCTCTTAGACCATACGACTGCTTACCATCAGGTGGAATGTGGTCATATTGACGAGCAAAATAAAATAAAAAAATTCACTCAACAATTTTATGAAGCTTTTTTTAAACCCTCAAGTGCGTTAAGTAGTAACTGTAGTTTGATTGTTTTCAAGAAAGTCAACATTGAAAGGGGTAAACTAAAGAATAAAAACTCATGCTATTTCCAGGCATTTTTTACCAGAATCAGCATCAGCAGTAAATTACGTAAATGATACAACACACCTAATTTTATGTAGCCGCTTTTACTTATATACTGTTATAATTTAGATAGTACTTAACTTAAGTAATGACCAATAAAATAAGTATTCAGTATAAAACTTAACCAATATGAGCACAAACATTTCTCCTTTTACAAAATGTAACTTTGGTTTTGGCAACGTTTTTGATAGAGGGTATTCGCTTGGAAACTGAAAGAAACTGAAATAGCTTTGGGCGTCTGAAAACTGTGGCTGAAACCGTAAATAAAAACTAAAGTTAAAAACTGAAATTAACGGTAGGCAAAGTTTAAAAGTAAAGTCTTTCCAAAATTAAACATTTTTAATACAAGCAACTAATCTTTCGTTTTATTTTTTGAACTATGGTGGCAAGAATCACCGTTAGCTACTAATTTAGTATTACCAAATTTATTATTAAGCATTTCTAATGTTTACGTAGAACTAGATTTCACCTGCAGCTTCACCCACGTCAATGTAGGTTAGGTGAGATTTAAAAAAGTAACAAATCTTTTGAAGTGTAAACTTCTTTAGCGGCGTTGTGCACTTTTTTTGTGATGGGTAAGAAATGTTAAACTCGCGTCAGGACACGTGACCTGATCGAAAATTCGTAAGACGGAGGGAGAATTGTCATGTTTGTGTACGATAGCGCAATAAATGAATATTGTATTTTACCACATAAATGATAGTACTTTTATACTGATAATTAAAGCAATTCGTGCAAAATTATTCCCTAACCATTCCAAAATATCAAAAATGCACAACGTTAATATTCAAGTTTTCACTTCTACCGACACTCCCGGAGTGCAAGCCGTTGTTTTTTCTGGATGAAGAATACTCTATGTTCTTTTCTGTACCCATGACAACGTGTATGCAAAATTTTAATGATAATCAGTTGAGTCCTTAAGGCTTAAAAGCGTTACAAACAAACTCACATTCGCGTTTATAATATTATATTTAGGATTAGGATAGTTCTTGAGTTAAATCCTTACAAACCAACAAAAATCAAATCTTTCCTCTTTATAATATCAGTATAGATATAGTTAGGATGTCAATTATAAACAAGAGCAAAGACAATACACGTAGCAGAATCCTGCGACCTTTACAAACCGTGTCGTCGGTTTGCCAACTAAGCTATTCATGGTTCCACGTCAGGGACTTCTTCAGGGACTTAATCTTGAACAGCTTTTGTTATACTCGGTATATGTACTTGCTGTTCACATTGTTCTACTACTATACAGCAGAGAGCGCATAGCATTACCTTAGATGCGAAATCTACCGTCATAAAAAAGAACAATCTGCCTGATTTTTTATATTTAATATAAAAATACAGGCAGATGCGTCTTTTTTACTGAATTCAAATCATCAAATCCGAAAAAAAAATTGAGCAGTCTTTGAAGACTGCCGATAGAAGTGAAAACTTTAATCCTTGATTATAAACACTTCTACGTAAACCAAAACAAAAAAAAAGCGGGGGGGGGGGGCCGGATGCTAGTTCCTGATACTCTCTTAGATGTTATTAAGGGGGTCAAAATTTCATTATTTTTTTGCGTAGGACGAACCATTTCTGATATTATTAATATTCTAAAAAAAAAATTATAAAGCGTGGAAGCGTGACGATGACGCAAGTTCCATGATTTTTATTCACCCAAGAAGTGCTCAACGCGCTTAAAGAATTTTTCACTTCAAAACATTTTCTTATGACGGTAGAAATACTGAGGTGAACTGTATGATGTTAAGCTGTTGTAGACGCTTACGAATTGCTTTCGACATAGGGTTTGCTGACACAGCTCAACGAAACGCAACGCACACGTTTTGTTGTCCTGGGTCAGCAGACATATTCTACACAACGTATTTTGTTATCTGAAGACATTGAGAATAGGTATTGTGCAGTTGTCAAATATTCAGCTTGACTGTTTAAACGGCTAAGATAAGACAACAGACAAAGACATGATGTCTTTGAAATGCACAGCAGCATTCACGACTGCCGCGAAACCAAATTCAAAAATCTATTTAATTTAAAAAATTGTTAATATATTTTTACAGTCTGTGTACAAGCTTTCAGTAACGACGACGGTCAATTCTCGTAGCTTTAATTAATACAATAATTTCGTCTAATAGCCGCTGGCTGGCGCTGGCGGGCTATTAATCATCCACTTACCTTTTGTTAGAATATTTGTATGCTCCCCCACAGGAAAGTGGTACACAGCGGTGTCGATGCGCTGTTATTATGCGAATATTTCTGGTAAATAGTTTTCTGGGCATATTTTCGACGTGCAAATTGTATTATGTTGCCTACGAGGTGTAGTTTTGTATGTGGAGTTATGTTTAATTTTCTGGTAAGGCAAATGCAATGTTTTGAAAAAGATTTATTAAAATAAATATAATAAAAAAATAACCGCGGTACCCCGAAGGATGAGGTGCAATCGAAATATCATGGATTTAAATCCCTCTTATTTAGCCCCCGACGTAAACTACTACCACTAACATAATTGTTTAAGTTTATCTAGAGGGGTTGAAATGATTACTAGTAATAATTTGCAATTATAATTAATAACAATATTTAAAAATAAATGATTTTACTAAGCTTACATGTACACAGCATGATGAGTCTATAACTGCAAAACCAATGTTGCAAACATGCATACGACCTACTTGATAGTATATAAAACGTGTCATAGATATAACGCACAACCTCAAACATCCGAATTAGATTATTAAATCGTAATAATAATATAATAATTAAAATGTTACTTTTTTGTACCGTAACTTCGTATGACTTTAGCCCTGAGGGGTGACATTGGCCCTTTAATTTAACGAATTAGTTCTCCTTATTGTGCGCGGATAGTATGGGTATATCACAATAAATCTAATATTATTGCCTTTATTGCATAAAAAACCTTATTGCCTTGAATTATGATACATTTTCGTTTATTTCCACTGTTCAAACAAAAGGATGACTATAATTTACGTTGTTTTAATTATTTTAGGACAAAAAAATACCTATATTAAAATGTCAGAAATGGATTCAGTAGCCGATACTAAACAAAGTACTTTCAGGAGGTGCGTTTAATATGTTACACGTTATATGTGTAGTTGCTAACTTAATCTATTAATGCCAAAGACTAGGGTTGCCTGTGTATTTATCCGAGTGAATCAACCAACCCAGAAATGGTATATCTAAGCTCCAGGTTTCATGCAAATCCGTTCAACGCTTTACATGTTATTAAGTAACAAATATTTTACCATATTCAATGACTTTTACACTTATAATAAAATAACTGCAAGCGAGCTTATAGGCATCAGCCACATTTCTGGTCTCGACAATAATATGGGAACTATTTACTAAGATATTCATGAGCAGAAGGCGGAAGCCCGGGTGTTGTGGTGTAAATTGAAAAGGGCCTATGTCCAGAATTTGAGTCCAATAGGCTGATAGATACTTCATGAATAGCGGTCTAGTTTACAATTTGCGTTTGCTTGGGTGAAAAGAATAAATAACTGTAAATAACCATATGAATTGTAAGAAAATGACGAACTATATTTTTGAAGTGAAAACTTCTTTAGGCGCGTTGAGCACTTCTTGGGTGAACAAAAATCATAGAACTCGCGTCATCGTAACGCTTCGTCATCGTCACACTTCCACGCTCTCCATTTTTGAATTATTTTAGAATATTAACAATATCTCAGAAATTATGCATTGCATGCATGTATCCCTATTATATGAGACTTGACACCAAAGTTGACAAAATGTGCATGTAGTATGGTTTGCCTAATCGATTGTGGAATCTTGTGTTAAAACTCTCGAAGGGCCTCTTCACGTTGGACCCATGTCTCCGTATAAGTCTCTCAAAGGGCCAGGTATTTTCTAATATAATATGTTAGAAAATAACTGTGACAAGAGAAACATAATAATAATTTCTTTATTCAGGCAACGTAAACCCATACACAAAATATTATTGACTAGCTTTTGCCCGCGGCTTCGCTCGCGTTAATTTAGAATTTGACAATCAATTCGGGTTGTACTCTGATTGTAATAATATAATTCAATCATAATTCGAAAGACACGTGGCGCCATCTATTATTCTAAATCCAGAAATGAGAAAATTTCCATACAAACTTTACACCCCCATTTTACCTTTTTAGGGGGAGTTTTGTCCATTTTACCTACACAGGTCATTTTCAATTATAATCAATAACTTGTATACCTATTTTTATACTTATAAGTCCAGAAATGAGCAAATTCCATATAAACTTCACCCCCCTATTTCACCCCTTAAGGGTGGAATTTCAATAAATCCTTTCTTAGTACACCCCTACAAATTAAAACACACATGCTCTCCAAATTTCAAGTTCCTACGACCAGCGGTTTAGGCTGTGCGTTGTCTCTAAGTCAGTCAGTCAGGACATATTCCTTTATATATATAGATTTCCCTAGCTACATATGCAAATGACACTCAGAAGCTTAATGAGTAAATTGAATAACATTTTATTCAATTTACTCATTTATTTTTGAGCACTACTGCTTCTCAGTACCTGTTTCAATTTTACTTAAACAAATTAGCTGTCGATGTACAGAGCTATGCACTTGAAGAAATATGAGGCACTTGAAACAACCCCGCGAGTGGGAGTACACCCTTATTACAGAAAAAAGTCCAGATGAAAATACCCCGCGAATCTCTGGTGAATATTTTCGTAGGATCTTCCAGCCAATTACAATTTCATCAAGCGTAACATGGTAACCTAAATCCCTCAGATATCCAAGTTGTGACGTCACAACAGCACAATAGCCTTCCATTCAACGTGATAGCTTTTATATTCTTGTTTGCAAGGCGTGCCTGTTTGTAGTTGTACTGTGTTAAATTTACACCGTGAATACATAAATGTTAAGCCATTGTTTTATTGTGAAACAAAGGAATTTTGTAAGAGGTTTAATCGAGTGTAAGACATCGCGCTTTCGTGGCTATTGCCATTTTACATTCTTAAAATAATTTATTTTATTCAAACGGAGAGAAGGGTTATTCGTAGGATAATATTATTCTGATATCATATGGTCATGAGACTATTTAATATCAGATAATGATATAATGATAATAATGATTTATTTCTGTAAGAAGGTTTGTAGAAACACTTTTACATGTCAATCATATGTATTTTAAAAACTAGATGAGGCCGGCGTATCGTATCTGACTACTTTGAGAAGAAAGGCCGAAACAAACTCAGAGGTCACAGTCTCTTTTAAAGTCCAGACATAATCTTGGTCAGATCATGTGAAGACCATGCAGATTGGTGTCTGAAATGGTCTTTTGAGGAAAGATCTACACATATTGTGTGGACCCGTTAAGTCAGTGCACGCATTTGTCAGTAATCGTGCAGCTCAACTCAGAACTTAAGGAGCTCAAGGAGAATAATATTATTTTTGTTGCGGATATAGCCATGAGCCTATAGGCCACTTTTATCGGTCATCATGTGGTAGGGTCGTACGTTTGTTTGCACTAATTATCCGTGGTTTTGCTGTAAATAGATGTAACTGGTAGGCGACAATAGAGTTGCTTGCTATACCTGACGTTGTTATTAAAACGTAGGTGCCAAACGTGGGTATAATATAACTCTATCTTACTTTCTAGAGATATAAAAGCTATATGTATGTATGTTTCTATATACTTAAAAATATTTTAACAATTTGTTAAATTCAATTAACGAACCCGTAAACCTATGAGGAAAATATCTTACGCAAATGCCAGACAAATGGTAAATTTAACCTCTATAAGTTCTAGTACGAGTAAAATCCGCTTATATTTTCCCTAGTCACAGTCTTAAGTATTTCAGCCGTATAATGATAGGACTCAGACTTCCCTCGTAGATTTTCTTGAAAGGCGTAGTTAGCACAGCACACGAATGGAATACGGGAAGCCGTCCCGACTATATCGTTCATAAATTATAATTGCTATCTCATTGGCTCCTGTTGTGCGTCCCCTGAGTAAACTCTCGGTCGTTTTATAAAATATTCATGGTTCTATTCATAGGCAGGAGCTTTGTGGATGGGCGTTGGTATCACGCGTTTGAAACATGGTGTATTTGATATGCTAGACTTGTAGTGTGAGTCGTGAAGTCGCCAAAATTTTTTTTGTTGTAGTTTCTGACTGTCGCCTGTGCTGTATGAATGCCATGGCAAAATTATCGGTTTAAAAAGTAAAGTTACTTTAACATGTGGTCTATATGTATGTCAAACTGCATTCAAAGTAGTTTTAAACTTTATACGTGATTGAGTAACAATCATTATTACTTCCTAACATTCTAACTAACCCTTGGAATGTCCCACGACTCATAAAAAAAAAACGCTACCGTTGCGCGTTTGTGACCCCTACGGTGGCGTCAAGAAAACTCGTGATTGGTCGCAAAAATACCAAATATTTTTGACTCCCCCGTAGGTATCACGGACGCGCAACGACTTCAACGTCCATGACTGGTAGGAGTCATGGACGTTTCAGAAGCTAATATTATAAATGCGAATGTGAGTTTGTTTGTTTGTTTGCTACGCTATTACGCCTTAACTTCTCGACCGATCATAAAGAAATTTTGCATACATATCGCCAGAGTACAGGAAAGAACCTAGGGTACCTTTGTTTCAGAAAAATAAACTGTTTCTGAGGGATCGCTAGTATTCAATAAGTTTCACAAGTTTCAAGTTCATAATAATATAGGTTTGATATTTATTTCTAGATTTCTTTTTGTATTATATTATTTTAAATTAATCATAACATATGACGTAATGTAATTGGATGTATGGATGGATGATTATGATTACTTGAATGCTAGAAATGTAGTTATTTTTTCATATAATTTAGGCAATCCCCATTCATATTCATGTATAAATTATTATAGAGATAATTTGAAAGCTTTTTGTAACATTAAATACCACATTACCGTCCTGCGTTATCGTTAAGTATATATTTTACACAAACGTATGTTTATTTTTAAACAATTATTGTTGAACCCTTAGTAACTGGTATCCCATTTCAAAAGCACCTAACAATGGTATATAAAATATCAATCAAATTATTATTTGACGATAGAAATAAAAATATGTGGGCGTATTGAATATTGACCGAATATGACGCCACCATTTTTCTCGAAAAAAAAGCGATCTGAAAATGGCGGAGTCTACCTAAAGGAACTTTAGAGTATTAAGTGCTTGAATATAAATGTGAGGCCATTTTTCAATAATAAGTTTTGACTTTTGCTATGACAAATTCTTTGTTCGTTTCTAAGAGTAAAATATATAAAAAAGGGTTGTAATTGCTATACACGTACGCCTCTGTGACTGCATCCGTGACGCAGCGGTAGTTAATGCGACTGCTGTGCATGAGGTCTCGGCTTCGAATCCCCGGTCAGGCCAACAAAAAGTTATTGGGTTTTTCAGTTAATAAATCTCAATAGCAGCCCGGAGTTAGGAAGTTTGCGGTGTAAGACACCCTCGTGCCTCAGAAAGCACGTAAAGCCGTTTGTTCTGCGCCTGATCTCTCTCCGGTCGTGTCGGATTACCGTCCCATCGGATCATGAGAGTTAGGGAACAGTGAGTGCGCTTGTCTTTGCGCACACACTTGTACACTATAATATCTACTGCGTAGATGGCCAGTCTCCGAGACCGGCTGCCGTGACCGAAATTCGGTCTGGAGGATATTATTATTATATCCGCAAAGATTTGACTATCTTTGTCAATAATTTGTTGACGGTACAAATGAATCAGTTCACCCAGGGAAGTTTTTGAAGTTGTGGTATTTCACTGAGTGAGCCCATAGAGTGTAAATTCTTAAACCAAATATTTTGAAAGTTCTTCTTACTGTAATTCAGTGTTCTTAGTAAAAGTTTCGAAAGTTTATTTCATACTCTTTTCTTTGCATTCTGCCTTTAATTCCTTTTTCTGATAGTCACCAATGTTAAGACTGGCCGCCGCCGTCACCGAAATTCGGTCTGTAAGATATTATTATTATTACAAGTACGCACAGCAGTTGCCTACAATAGCACAGCGCCGCCAACGCACTCCAATCTTTAAGAGATTTCATATAATTAATTGTTCGTTCTTTTTTAAAAGACTTTGTGTGTCGCTTCAGAAACATTCAAACAATGGACACTAAGACGGGACAAATATTTCGAGTCTGGGTGTAGAGTCGAAATATTTGTCCCGTGTTGTGATTGAACCCACCACTCTTGACACAGTGGCATCGGCGAAACGATCACTTAAACCTAGAGGTTCAAGTGACGTAGACGTCATCCGTGTGGTTCATAACACCACAAAATTCCAAATACAATGAACATTTCACCACTCGGCTTTAGCAGGGAATATTCTGGGATCCGTTCATTATTAATTGAAATCGATTCAACTTAAGCCAACTTTTGCTTCTGAACAAACTTCTTTCATCTTTACCTTTAATTTATTAACACATTGTATTAGTATTAAATCGCTCTTGGCAGCTTGACTTGCTTTGATTTTGAAGCCAGTGGAACGTTCAATAACATTAACAGCAACTCAAACTTCGCTGTAGTGTGAATCCGTTAAAATTTGTTTCACTAAAATAGAATTTTCTATATATGAGATTCTATTTGAAGACTCAATTTACATACGTACGTAGTCACGCTTTTATCTCCAAGGGTAAGTAGAGGTTTGATTCATATACATTTTGTTAGCTATAGATTTAGGTATTTCGTAAAACGGGGTAGGCCTATTGCAGTATATCTTACACAGTTACAGACTCCTAAGACTCTTATTGAGAATTTCTGGACAGAAAACTTTAATAACACTTTTGATTGACCCAGGAATGGAATAAGAAATCTCATGCATAGTCGTTGCATGGATTACCACTGTCATTAGAAGAAATTATTAAGAGCAGCAGGAGCTCTGGATCTGTTTCTCGTAGACACTAATAAACACGGTCCCAAGTACGTGGCACCGAAAAAATACCTGGCAAAAAGGGGTATGATACACCTGTGCCTGGGAATAAAAGGACTTACAGCTAGTAGGCGTAAGTATGTCTGTGTATATTTAGTATACATTTCCCTTACCATAATTTTTGATAAATATGTGTTGTATACATGATGAAGCAAAATGTGTCCAGCACGCTATGGTCACGATTACATGACAAATTAAAGGATAAAATCGTAGCTTGGCGCCGAGAGCACGCTTTTGCTTTTTTACTTGGCGGTCAAAGGCTTAATGAATGCTAGAACTTCTTTGAATGTCTACTTACCAAGATCTCTGAGCATTCCACCTTCAAATTATGTCCTTCAAGTGACTCAATTCATTTTCCCTTAGAGAACACTCGATGGATTTATAATGATTAGATTACATGCTAGTTAATTAGAATGCAAACTCAGGTGCATGTTTTCCCACGAGTCAAACGTGAATGGTTTATTCGTAGTTCCATGGCACAATAATTAATTATAGTTCAGCTTTTAAACATTGTAAGTGCATGGACTAATTGTAACTGAATGCAATAACGTAATTAGAAACTGTTGATTTGTTGAGTAAACGCTATTTATAAATGAGTGCTTGACGTTGCGGTAGCAAATATAGCTATACCGGCTTAAGGTCTCGAGTTATATTCTTGTGACGAGCTAACGAAAAGTTATTGAATTTTCTGTCCAGAAAATATAAAAAGCAGTCTAGAGTGAGGAATTTGGCACTGCGCAGCCCGAAAAGCGCGTAAAGCCGTTCGTTACGCCCCTGATCTCTCCCCAGTCGTTTCGGATGAATTTTCCATCAGACTATGGAAGTGAGAATATAGAGAATGCACTTATAATTCTGCACACACTTGTTCACTATAATATCGCCTACACAAATGACCGATCTCTATCAATATTGACTTATTGCCCGCTATAACCGAAATTCGGTCTGGAAAATATTCATACTAATATTATACTCATTCTCTAAGCTGTTTGTCAATATTTTACACAAATAACCTAATGACACTACTTCACTCAGCCATCACGCTCGGGAACACAGCAGTCGCATTCACTTCCACTGCACTACCAAAACATTAAATTACTACCTACCTACTACATAATTAAGATTGCATATAAGACGGGCAGTTCCAATTCAAAACAATTCGTCGGTGATCCTAATCTCACAGATAGATTGGAGTCGTTGGAGCAACGGAGAAACTTTGGGTCTCTCTGCGTGTTCTTCCGATTCTTTCACGGGGAGTGCTCTGAAGAACTGTTTGATTTGATACCAGCGGCCCCTTTCTATCACCGTACCACTCGACAACGAAGCAAGGTTCATTCATATCACCTGAAAGCGTTCAAATCCAAGACGGTACGCTTTTAGCGATCATTTCTCCCACGTACGTGCAAGCTCTGGAATGAACTGCCTGCTTCGGTGTTTCCCGAGCGCTATGATATTATGTCCTTCTTCAAACGAGGTTTAAAGAGAGTTCTTCTTTCTCGGTAGACAGCGGCTTTGCTGCGTCATGACATTGCTGAAGTCCCTGAGCAGCGCTTACCACTTTCCATCAGGTGGGCCACTTGCTCGTCTGCCATCAATGGCAATAAAAAAAATACCTAAATAGAGTTGCAGAGTAATTTTATTGCTACAAACCTAATTAGTATTAAAACCAAAAATAACAAATGAAAGTATAAAGCGGGCAAGCTTTACCGAAAATTTGATGCAGTGCGGAGTTTTTCCATTACCTTTGATAACCAATACCATTAGTTCTAATGGTATGCTGACTTTTACTTTAACCAATATCCATTAATGTTTGCTACTAAATGTTAATAAACAGTTGTATTATAAGTAACAAAGTTTGCATTGTGTATTTTGACAACTAAAGCGAACTGAGCGATTACAGTGCAGGTAGTAGTCTGTCAGTCTATCAATCGACAAAATATCATTGGACAGTTAAATAAAGTTTTATAGTTACGAGTCTTAAAATGAAAGCAATAAACTACTTACTTCAGATTTAAGTACATGGATAAGTTCACTGTAGCATTATCGAAATGATCGTTATGCTGAATTGAAGGTACAATAAAATGCAGCAATGAACATAAAATAATCCAAGTCGAATTTACAACTGATTTATATTTATAGGTATTATAATTAGACGTGGCAGCAATAACCTAGTGGAAAACCGTTGGACTGCCACGCAGAGGTCTCGAGTTCGAACCCAAGGCGCGCATATCTGACTTTTCGAAGTTATATTATCGCTTGCTTTAACGGTGGAGGAAAACATCGTGAGGAAACCTGCATGTCTGAAAGTTCTCCATAATGTTCTCGAAGATATGTGTAGTCTACCAACCCGCACTGGGCCAGCGTGGTGGGCTATGGCCTAACCCTTCTCACACTGAGAAGAGCCCCGTGCCTAGCAGTGGGACAATTTAATACAGGGCTGATATTATTAAATTTGGATGTTTATTTTTGAAGTATTTCCAAGTTTGGACTGCATGCTTGGCATAGTGGTTTAAGTGGTCACCTCGCTACATTATGTCGAGTTTTTGAAGAGTTTGTGTATCATGGATGACTTATCAAACACTTCTTCTTCTTTTCGTGTGGTTAGTGGCCAACTTGTTGTCAAGAGTTGTTCAAAGTCGCCCGTAGGCTTCTGACATGGCTTAACGACTGCTGTCAACTTGACAACAACTGCGATCGACTTTTTACGTGCCCTCCGAAGCACGAAGACGCTCAGATGAAATACCACTAAGTGGTCACCCATCTATAGACTGACAGCACCCAACGTTGCTTAACCTCGCTAATCGTTTACCGATCAGTGAGTGCAACTGGCTATGAGCGCCTTATAAAAAATGTGTGGGGATCGAATCCACAACTCACTGCGCACTAGCACAGGTTAGGTGATCACTGAAACCATTACTCCATCTATGCAGTCTTGTCAGGACTTTGCATTTTCCTTGAATTTTGATCTAGGTATATGTTATTTAATTTTTAATTCTGTTTATTTGTCTTTAACACAGAACAGGCAAAATTAATAGACGTGATATTATCTTGGCAAAATATCTAATAAGAAAAGATAACAAATAAGCGCCAAATGGCTTCCGTTCGTAAAAATATCAAGTCATATCATTGCTTATTTTCCACGAAAGAAACGACAGGCCAACAAAATTTTGCTATTTTTAAGAAAACATGTTTTCAATTACATATTCGCTGACAATTTGAGATTTTCCTAACAGTAATCAATAGCATGATGTACTATCCTTTCTTTTAACAGTGTAGTAAGTTATTTTCTTAAGTTTACCCTCACAACAACACGCAGGCTTCCTTAAGTATTGTATTTATTTTCTAATCTCAACGGATATCTGAAGGCGTTAGACGGGCTGTATGCTTTATTTGACACATAAAAAAAACATACATTCTTACATTCACGCCTGTTTCCCAGAGGGGTAGGCGGAGACTTCGGATTTCCATTTGCAACGATCCTGACACGTTTCTCTGGCTTCATTCACTTTCATCACATTCCTCATACACGCCCGTCGGTTCAAGGAGCTCTTAACCTGGCCTTTGTCCAGAACGCCTCCGATCTGATCAAGAAACGTTCGCCTAAAATATACAAAAGGATGAATACTGTGAGAACGTTGGATTTCCACACAGAGACCACAAGTTCGATCCCACAGCACGTACCTTTAACCTTACGAAGTAATGTGCGTATTGAATATTTAACTATCGCTCGCCTTAGCGGTGAACGAAAACATTGGCACCCTGCTTGTCTGAGAGTTCTACATAATGTTCTCAAATATTAGTAAAGCAACCTGTATTGGGCCAACGTAGTATGTAGTATACCCTCTCCCCAACCGCAGAACTGAGCGCCGGAGGGTGCGAGATGATCTCCAGCCACCCTGAGGTTTGACCTAGGGGTGGCGGGCTTCGTGGGCCTGCCCGCCATCCGATCAGCACCAGGTCCGAGAGGCGGCGTGCGTGTTCTCACGCGCGCCTCTGTTTCGTGTCCGTCTCCCCTCTAGGGGGGGACATTAGGGATTTTAAAAGTAGTGGTGACCAGAGGGTAGGTCTTATCGTGTAGTGGCCTGCCGTTTCATACGCCGGCCCGAAACCTCGGCAAGGTCGCGACTGCATGTGAAAATGATTCGTGCGGCTCCGCCGATTGCGGTTTTGTCGAGGAACACCGAGGTAGGTTTAGTCGGTATTACCGGGAGGTCCATTCTTATCATCATTACCATCTCTTTTACCCCGGTGAGCCCGACATAGCCCCTCCGCCCGTTCCCGCGAAGGGGTATGCGTCAATGTATTACCCCAAGTAAAAAAAAAAACGAAAATTAACCTTTCTTGTACTGTCAGGCGATTCGTGCCCAGCAGTGAGACAGTTTAGAAAAAAGTTGTGAATTTTGTTTTTATGTATATTATTTGTCTATATAGCTAGATGGCGTTATATAATCATTGATACATACAGCTTAGGTAGGTACTAAATTTTCTATCTACACGAATTTGAAATACCCTACCATTTCAGCCCGATATACTAAACAACAACTATCAGTGGAACGTGGATTTATATTAGGATATATTGGTACCCACATAAAATGGTGAATATATTAACCACGTGAGACTCAGGGTGAATGCTTTATATGGGTTTATCACGCGACACTCGATTTATACGCCAACTATTGATTTATTTCGGCTTATGTTTAACTTATCACCAGATATAGTAAAATATAACAGTCAAAAATAGTAAATAGAATTGCACAGCAAAATATATTTAAAGAGATCAAAATAAGTCGACGGGGCCCCGCCTAGCGGGGCTCCTATTTTTGGGTGGGTTTAAGAAGGAACCTAACATAACCTAACCTTTCCGAGACGGAATGCAGTGATTTAAGGCGTATAGATGCTCGTTATGATATATTTTAGTAAGCATATGTTGCTGCCCAATTACTATTTTTGATGGTCATTATATTTAATCTGCCTCCGTGGCGCAGCGGTAGTGAATGCGACTGCTGTGCGTGAGGTCTCGGGTTCGAATCCCGGGTCGGGCCAACAAAAAGTTATTGGGTTTTTCTGTTAAGAAATCTCAATAGCAGCCCGGAGTTAGGTAGTTAGCAGTGTTATACACCCCTGTGTCTCGGAAAGCACGTAAAGCCGTTGGACCTGCGCCCGATCTTTCTCCGGTCATGTCGGATTACCGTCCCATCGGATCATGAGGGTTAGGGAACAGAAAGTGCACGTGTGTTTGCGCACACACTTGTGCACTATAATATCTCCTGCGCAGATGGCTAGTTCGATTCCTGCACAAGTCAAACATTTGTGTGCATGAACATGGATTTTTGTGTTGGTCTGGGTGTTTCTATGTATAATATGCATGTATTTACAAAAGAAAAAGTGTATAATATGTATGTTTATCCATTGTCTAGTAACCATAGAACAAGCTCTGCTTAGTTTGGGCTAGATGGTGTTGTGTGTATGTGATAGAATATTATTATTATTATTATCATAAATATTAGGATTTGCCCGTCCTTCTCCATATAAACTTTAACTGTGCCAAATTTCATACTCCTCCATCCGCACAATTTTCGTAAAAAGGGGTACAAAGTTTTTGCTTCACGTATAAATATATAGATTAGTTAGAATGTAGGTGGAAAGCAGCGATAGCTCAGTGGGGAGACCAACAGACTGCAATGCAGAGCGTCTCGGGTTCGAACCCAAGTCGCGCACCTCTGACTTTCGGAAGTTATATGACTTTTCGAAATTATGTGCGTATTGATTGACAATTATCGCCTGCTCCGTGCCTCGGAGAGCACGTTAAGCCGTTGGTCCCGGCTGCCATGAACATCTTTGGCAGTCCTTATTGGGAGAGTGTCGACACAAAAGATCCCACTGGGTCGAAGTGTCACCGGTCTGCACTGACTGGCCCCCACATAAGATAAGATAGAATGTAGGTGTATTTTATCTTCACTACACGCATTTATTAACCGAGCACTCAAATTTTCACGTAGGTACTTACCGCTTGACAACCTGCGTAGCAACAGCTACAAGCTTCGTAAAGATAGGCCTTGTGCGTGTCCTAGTAGGACAACTCTAAGGTCACGAAAATATAATGTTAATAATATTTTTACGGGCCGTATGAATTTATGATGATGTTTAGTACCAACATCAAAGAAAATAAACACAGCCAAATATTACTCAAATAATATTAAATGAAAATAAAAAAGCTTAACACTAAACCAACGTAAATATTTTGCTGACTACAACCCCATAACTGGTCACTTTTCAACATCTATAGCGCCGTAAAAACAAAAGCCGAAGCGGGAAACAGTGAACCTTTACCATTAAAATATTTTACGACAGTTGTAGTAATACCTATTTGGCCATGGTCGCAGTAAGCAAATTGTATGTGGCAGCCTGTATGTAAGTTTCCACACAACAAACTCTTTGCTTATACATTCATACATACATACATAGATTCACGCCTGTTTCCCAAAGGGATAGGCAGAGACAGGTAGACATTCAAGCAGTTTGAAATAGAATATATTATATATTTATATAGGGTTTTCCAATAGGTACTTGACAACTTTGAATTTAATTTGTGAACGCACTATTTCACTGATCATCTAACTGTTACTTGCCTTTTTTTCGGTAAACTCAACATTTTCATCATGATAAAGTACACGAACGATCAACGTATGCAAATTATAAAAATGTACTACCGAAATTCGGAGTCGGTGACCGCAACTTTAAGAGCGTTTACTCCCATTTTCTTTCGTTATTCTCGCCCTAGTAGACAAGCAATAACAAGTTTAGTGCAAAAATTTGAGTCTACATATTCATTGTGTGATAACGGGTTGGTCGAAGACGACGACGACGTTGGAAGAAATCTGAGCCAACATTGAACGCGAAATAGCGGCCGTTATGGCCGAAATGTGTGACCGAGTCATCGAAAATTGGGTCCAACGAATCGACCGCTGCCGACGTGCCCGCGGCGGCCACATGAACGAAGTCGAGTTCCATTCATAAATGTTTTGATTGTATTTCAAGTCGATCATAAAGTTTTGGAAATATCTCAAATGGTTTGCATTTTATTTAAAAAAAAAGTTGTCAAGTCCTTATTGGAAACCCTTTATAAACGAACTGCTTATATAAATATTCTTATTCTACTGCTGAGAACAGGCCTCTTCTCAGTGTGAGAAGAATTATGCCATAGTCAGCCTCGCTGATTTCAGCATGAATGTGCCGGCTCGACCGGGGAAGGACTACACTCTCACAGAATATCGACGTGAAATAGCAGTATTCCTACTGTTGTGTTTCATTCGATGAGTGAGAGTGTCAGAGGCCCAATCACCCCTTTCCCCTTTCCCGATCCTTCTCCTTCCCACTTCCTTTCCTAAAGGGTCGGCAACTCGCCAGTGATGCCTCTGATGTTGCAGGCGTCCATAGGCTACGGTGACCACTTACCATCAGGTGGGCCGTATGCTTGAAAAAAATACTTCACATATCTACAAGAACATTATGAAGTACTTTCAGAATATATGTAGGTTTCTTCTGATTTTTTTCCTTCATGAATCATTAATTAACTATTTACGCACATAGCTTCGACTATTTAGAGTTGCGTGCCTTAACAGTTAATTCAAGACCTCTGCGTGGCAGACCAACAGTCGGTTACAGCATTCACTGATCGGTAAACGATTAGCGAGGTTAAGCAACGTTGGGTATAGTCAGTCTATAGATGGGTGACCGCTTAGTGGTATTTGATTTGAGCGTCTCCGTGCTTCGGAGGGCACGTAAAAAATCGGTCCCGGTTGTTGTCAAATTGACAGCAGTCGTTAAGCCATGTCGGAGGCCTACAACAACTCTTGACAACAGGTTGGCCACTAACCACACAACAAAAAAAAAAATTCCACTTGCACAGCCCCGTTGACTAATAACATAGTTATATTCATTTGGAAACCCTATTTATTCAATCAAACCAATAAAATACCTGTTCTTCTCATAGCAGACCAAGGAAAACATAAGGATATCTAAAAATACTATTTTCTTTACCTCCTTGGTATTCTGTACAGTCAGCAAAATTTAATATGGCCGAACAGTCAGTCTTCTCCCTAGTCTTTATTATTCCCAAGTCACTTGGGGTCGGCTTTCTAGTCTAACCGGATTTGACTGGATATCAGTTTTTACACGGAGCGACTGCCATCAGCTGACCTCCGCAACCCGAAAGCTAACGATACCCTAAGGCTAGACCAGTGTCAGGATATTAGAGGGCACTGACTTCCCAATAACGACTGCCATAGATGTTCATGGCAGCCGTGACCGACGGCTTAACGTGCTCTCCGAGGCACGGAGCAGGCCATAATTGTCAATCAATACGCACATAATTTCAAAAAGTCATATAACTTCCGAAAGTCAGAGGTGCGTGACGTGGGTTCGAACCCGAGACCCTCTGCATTGCAGTCTGTTGGTCTCCCCACTGAGCTATCGCTGCTCTCCACCTACATTCTAACTAATCTATATATTAATACGTGAAGCAAAAACTATGTACCCCGGTACTTTGTAGTCAGAGGTGCCATAGATGTTCATGGCAGTCAGTAAGCTACAAATTATACGACCAGCGTGTATGATACCCTTATCATAACAATGAAACATAAACATTTTTGTGACTTTATTGACCATTAAAATAAAGCTTATGTGTATCATTTAAATAATCATTAAAATATTGCAATGATATTGCAAATATAAGCGTAAAACATTGTAACATGTGGCTTTTATATAAAAGGACTAGATGTTCCCGCGGTTTCACCCGCGTTTATCATTACTGCGCCACCCCCGTGGGTCGTAGCGTGATGTTATATAGCCTATAGCCTTCCTCGATAAATAGGCTGTCCAACACTAAAATAATTTTCATATCGAACCATTAGTCCCCGAGATTAGCGCGTTCAAACAAACAAACAAACTCTTCAGCTTTATAATATTAGTATAGATGTATAGGAAAAATAAAATTAGCTTACCGTAGTTACCGATTGTTAACATATAAAAATAATAAAATGTCCTCCAGACCGATTTCGGTCACGGCGGCCAATCTTAACGGAGACTGGCCATCGGCGCAGGAGATATTGTAGTGCACAAGTGCACTCTCTGTTCCCTAACTCTCATGATCCCATGGCACGGTTATCCGACACGACCGGAGAGAGAGCAGGCGCAAGACCAACGGCTTTACGTGCTTTCCGAAGCACGGGGGTGTCCAACACCGCCAACTTCCTAACTCCGGGCTGTTATTGAGATTTCTTAATAGAAAACCCAATAACTTTTTACTGGCCCGACCCGGGATTCGAACTCGAGACTTCATGCACAGCAGTCGCATTCACTACCGCTGCGCCATGGAGGTAGTTAAAATAGTGTGAATACGAGTATGTACAAAAGACGTAAGATGCTATGGCAGTATTAACAAATAATTACTTATTCATTGCCATCTACCTAGATTATGGATATTAAAAACAATATTAAAAGCAATTCGCAATAATACCAGTTAACGGGTCATACTTGCGATAAAATATTTAAAAAGTAAATAAATAAATAAATACCTATTGATTTCCCAACGTTTCGACCGACTCGTTTGATTGGATGACCACGATCGGTGCAAGTCGGTCGAAACGTCGGCCAATCAATAGGTAAATACTGTATCGCAAGTAAGATCCGTTTTTACAACAAAATTGTACACTGCGGCTTATGCAGTACATTCATAAGGAGATAGCTAAGGGTTAAATCTTAGGGCCGACACAAAAGATCCCACTGGGTCGAAGTGTCGCCGGTCTGCACTGACTGGCCTCCAAACATAAGATAAGATAAGATCCGTATAATTAATACAAAGAAAAGAACGGCATAAACATTAATATAAAGAAAATAACGGCACAAACAAAACCTTCTTTCTTATTCTGTTAAATCAGATCAATTGCAAAACAAATCTTCTGTAACGACGCAGAATTAAAAATGACCCAGATGTAATAACAACTGAATCGAATTCACAAAACGTAGGCTCCATTTTTAACATGAATAATGGTCTCGATGAAAAACCGATTCATATTACACCAATATCGTTTATTGCAATCACATTAGCACCTGATCCGTCACAAACGAATAACAAGCTGAATGGTATACGAGTTTACGACACAATCTTTATATAGATAAATCTTCTGTGCGTGTGTTTGTAATTAAACTCCTCCTAAACGGCTGGACCAATTTTGATGCAATTTTTTGCGTGTATTCAAGTGGATTCAAGAAGGGTTTAGATTTTTTTTTTTTCATTTGTACAGGACAACGTCTCTTGGGGGAGCTAGTATATATACAACAATTCATTTATAAGTACATAATATAATTTATAGTTTCAAAATTAATTGCATAACTAATAATAGATAATAATAATAATAATAACTACTCAGACACCTACAACAATACTCAATGAACCGACCCACTTGGCATAAGCCAATGACAGGTTCACAGCCACCAACATCAAAGCTGAGATTTGTAATATTTTATAACCCATAATAATAATAATAATATTCTACCACATACACACAACACCATCTAGCCCAAACTAAGCAGAGCTTGCATGCAATATGCATTTCAATGTTTATTAAAAACTATTATATATATATATTTAATAGTAATCAATCACAATTATAATTTTAATCATAAGCTGAAATTGAATATTTAAATTAAAATCATACAATTTAAGTCCAATATAATCCATTAATTTAACTAAAACATAATTTATATAGAACAGAAAGACTACAAATTACATCCATACAAATTTATCCATACAAATTTGGCTAGCGCAATGCTATCTTGACGAATGCAGTATAGAATTACAATGTTGTTTGCTGTATAATTATGATATCTAGCCGCAATAAAGTCATTTACTATTATGTATTTTAGGGAAAAGTAGAATTATATCAAATTATTTACAATTACGTCCGTAGTCTCTGCCTACCCCTCTGGGAAACAGGCGTGAATCTATGTATGAATGTATTTACAATTAATATGCATACAAAATAAAATTGCGTATTTGTCAACAAAAACTTCGATCAAATTCTATTATAGACTCTCTAGTAGCTGGTATATAATAATATGTAGTTGTGATTACACACGACTTAACTGTGTCTGGTTTCAGATCAATGTTGTTAAAAAGCATTAGGGAACTTATATCGTTACTAGCGCGGCTTTGCTCGCGTTAATTTAGAATTTGACAATCAATTCGGGTAATTCAATCATCATTCGAAAGACACGTGGCGCCATCTATTATCATAAGAACCTTATTTTTGTTTTTCTCGGGAACAGTAATTTTTTTCGGGATGAAAGGTAGCCTATGTCCGTTTTTGTATACCTGTCAACGTATATGCAAAATTTCAGGATGATCGGTTCAGTGGTTTAGGCGTGAAAAGGTAACAAACAAACAAACTCATTTTCGCTTTTATAATATTAGTCAGGATTCTAAGTACTATTCAGGTCTTTACTTTCAAATTGCCTCAAATATTTATTTTAGTATAAACGTAAAATAAATCTAAAAGGCCGAAGAGTTCTTAAAACCAGATTTGGCTACATCTAACATATTTTTATTTGATTTCCAAGCCACGCTATGGTAGTAAGTCGTATCTAATGATACCACATTTGTGTAAATCGACTATGAATTCATAGATCGTGTGCTGGAACACATTTGAACTGAGTTCTAACTTTTTATGGTTTGGGTATTATGCTTTAGGCGGTGTTTAGTACCTACGATATTATGATTTCTATACAGGGTAGATAAAGTTGTATAACATTCATATTTTGCAGGCTTTGATTTAGACTATTAGGGTATAGGTAATGTGGTCTAATCGGTAAATTTCTAGACTCCCCGCTGTTATTAAGAATGTTAACAAACTTAATTTAATTTTTGACGTGACAGCGTCTAATATATCGATGAACGCCGGCTGCACGCACGAAAAAGGATGACTCATTGTCCCGTTACGCTCATTGTTCCGTTACGCTCATTGTCCCGTTACGCTCATTGTAACGTCACGATCGGAGCGAGAGCGACACGATCGTGACGTTGTCACGTTAAACTATCGCCCGTAAACCGACTTTACAGACAACCAATTTTTGAAGTGAAAACTTCTTCAGGCGCGTTCAGCACTACTTGGGTGAACAAAAATCATAGAACTCGCGTCCTCGTCACGCTTCCATGCTTTCCATTTTTGAATTATTTTAGAATATTAACAATATCTCAGAAATGGTGCGTCCTACGCAAAAAATAACGAAATTTTGACCCCTTAATAATGCATAAGAGAGCATCAGGGAGCCGACCGGCCCCATTTTCTGTTTTTTTTTTTGTTTTTGTTTATAAAGAAGTGTTTATGATCAAGGATTAAAGTTTTCACTTCTATCGGCAGTCCCCAAAGACTGCCACAATTTTTTTTTAAAGATTTCTCTTGTTCTTTGAATAAATTCTCTGTTGCGGCAGACCTTAACAAACAAAGAACAGACACAGAACACCTAGACTCGAAACAACAATTTATGCATCACATATCTTTTGCCACTTAAATCACCAACCCTGTAGTCAACAAGACTAGCTGTCAAATTTAAGGACACTTTTGCCGATCAGAGCCTAGCGCTCTGACCGGCAAAAGTATCCTTAAATTAAAAAATATAATAATTTTCAAATTCATGACTGACTAAAAGTCTTCTTCTTTTTCATCGTATTCTCATGGCTAAGGATCGATTTTAAGTATAAGTAAAAAAGCGTAACTTAGAAATTATTTTATTTCCTTGACACTATATTAGTTGCACATGCATTTATAGATCTGATTTTTAAGACCAAAATTCATAATCATGAATTATATTTTATATTTTTTATATACAGTTTAGTCTATACCACTACGTACTGTTTTATATCGAAGATCCAATGGTGTGTGATTATTATGCTTTATAGGGGAAACACAACAATAATATTAATCTACACTTAAAAGGACTAAATCGTTTGTTTGGTTGAACGTTGGCACACGTCCAGCTAACTGTCCACGAGTCTAGTTCGGTACTTATTTATTTGGCTGGGTAATGCGATGAAAATGGCGTGAATAATTTCGTACAGATTATCTGCCACAAATAACATATGTTTTACTTCTTTTTATTCTGAATTTGACTATCTAGCTTAAAAAATAAAACATCGACACTCTCTCATTCCAGCTGCCCAATTCTGTTTAATCTCACGAACGAACTCACATTGGAGTCAGCGGTTAAATTTTGAGTTGTACAGTACATAACTATTGCAATAAAAGTTGGTTATTATGTTTCCTGGCTAGGCGACAAAAAAATCAAGATGAGAGTCGGCCTCGATGGCGTAGTGGTAAGTGTAACCGACTGTCACGTTCAGGGTCGCGGGTTCGATTCCCGCACAAACATTTGTGTGCATGAACTTGGATGTTTGTCTTGGTCTGGGTGTTTCTATGTATAATATGTAAGTATTAACAAAAAAAGTATATAATTATGTATGTATATCCATTGTCTAGTACAATCCATAGTACAAGCTCTGCTTAGTTTGGGCTAGATGGTGTTGTGTGTATGTGACAGAATATTATTATTATTTTAGCAGAATTGACTTACAGTTTGCTGCTGGCAATATTAGCTCTTTTCATTATTGGTATAATTTAAAAAAGCATGCTAATTATGAAGATTGTTTTAATTATATATCGTCACTATTACAGCTACTGGTAATTTGTATTTAAAAACTTCTCACAGGACAGGCTTAGCCTAGTGTGGGAGGCTTTTGGAAACATAAAAGCGAGTTCTAGTATTGTATAGTATTATTTAATCCAAATTATGTTATTGTGTAATGAACTGTAATCTGTTATTGATAAGTAAATTATTATTATTAAAATGATTATTATTTTTGGCTTCACACTTGTGCTTTGCGGATTCTGTCTATTAGAACAACAATATTATTAGGTCTGCTAATAAACGGACCAGGGGTTTTACCATCGTTATGTTACGTTTACCAGTTATGGTTTGTAATTAGTTTATCTTAAGACCTATATACTTTCGATTGGACATAGTTCTTGATAGCTTCGTATATAGGATTTTATACCAGTACAAGATCGTGGACAGAAACGTTAAAATTTACTGACCAAATATTTCCATTTTCTAAACACAAAGACTGTCGATAAAATGACTTCGCATACATTATTATATATTGACCACAGCAGATCGCAATAAGCATTGCTATTTTGTCTCGCTATCGCTGTATAATAAGCTTCTGAAACTCCCAAAATCGCATTGTAGCATCGTTTAACAGCTTATGCGCACAATCAAATGCTTTTGTCTGAATTTGCGGCAGCGATTACAACAAAGGAGTGTGAAACGAAGACCATATGCCAAAATCAACCTTATGTGTATGATACTATGGTGTGTGATTTCCATTCAAATTTTCGCCCGTTCGGCCACTCCTAAAAGGCTCCAAGAGTGGCAATTTCATACGCAGCGAAATAACATAATCGTTATTTATGACGATAATGGGTTCGTTTAGATAATTTCGACGTAATCTTGAAATAAAATGGATGAGAATGCTGAGGATAATTAAGCTCAGGTAGTTGAATTCTATTGTAATTTTAAAAGACCTTCTGATATGACTGACGATGATAGTACATATTGTTGTGTTTTAAATAAGAAAAGAAAGGCGAGTTGATGAGATAATCACCTTTTAGTACAGTCAGTTAGATCCTTAAATTATTAATCCTGATTTATATGTTGAAATTAAACTACTATCTATAAACGGATTTTATCGCGTTGTTTATTTGACACTTTATTACATAATTTAGAAACTGTTGCACTACTATTAGTATTAAACTTTACTACTTTTTAAGCTAATTAAATTATTGAAACTATTAAAACTATTTATATTTATTTTTACACTTTCCCCGACGTTTCGCTTGCTTTTAAGCAGCCATGGTCATAGGGAGACTAAGATGGTAGTTGTCTCAATGTTTCAGTATAGTTATTTCAAAGTACCCAAACATAATTTAATAATTGGTGTTTCTATTTACGCAGAATGAGCTCAAAGTATCATGAAGTCTAGCTGTGGTTTGCTTCTTCTTGGGTTTGACTATTTAAATTACTGGATCCCAAGCTGTTGGTACATTCCAACCATCTTCTCTATTGAAATTAGGATGTCTTTTGATTTCAATAGCCTCGCGAAGCATCCTTGGTAGAAATCGGTGTTTTTAGCGTGTATATGTGGTTTGTCAAATCTCAGGTAGTGGTTGGTCCCCTGCTGCACATGTTCACACACACATTTATATGCTAATAATTAGAACTCAAATTGCACTGATCTTTTCGAACAATTACTTTGGAGCGCCATAAAAACATAGCAAAAATGTTATCCACTATCTAAAATGGAAAACAACAAGTTTAAACAGATTCTGCATGCGATTAATCTACGGATAACAACTACTTGGCGTTACTGGATTTAAGCGTTTTCTTTTTCAAAAAATACGAGAAAATATTATAACAATTATAACAACCAAATTATATTGCAGAATTGCGTGCAAAATTTCTAATATTATCTCATAAGCCAACAGCAATAGTAATGTTTGACCGTGAAAAAGTAATTTAGCAAAACGTTAAGATGATAAAACCGCAAATGTAATAGCTGTTTTACTAACTAACCACATGGCTTTGTGACTAAACCAAGAGAGAAAAAAAGAGCTACTCCATAAAACAAACCCACGTAGTTTTACACAAACATGTGTAAATTCTAGAGCCAAATATTTATGCTATGATGTTATTACAAGATTACGAACAACACCGCGGTATTGCGTAGATATCGCTGTTTTATTGGGCACTGAATGAATAGTTTAATGTGGTTTGTTATAACATGTTTTTTGTAATTGATGAAGCAAGTATTGGATAACAGTTTCTTTTTCCTTTTATTTAATGGAGTACTTCCTACCAGTAAGTTTTTTGTTAGTGCTGAATGTCCGGAATGTATTATAGAATTTAAGGGTGTAAAATCACATAAAAAATGAGATAATTATATTAATGATATCCCTTGGAAATCAACTAACATAACTGTTAGCCTATATTTATGACTACTGGTAACTCCGGATATTTTATTGTTCTATTGGTTTACATTTTTATTTCTGGCAACACCATATTATATTTTTTAATTCAAACGTGCAACTGACGGCTACGGTACTGACAGCACGGCATTCTTGTGCGGAGCTATGAAGTTACCGGTCGTGTAATAAACGTCGCATGAGAATATTGTTGGATTAAAATAAAAACCTTGCAAGCCTAATGTGAATTGAAGTATTTGCATAAAGTTGTAGAAAAGGAAATAAATATATTTGTGATTTGTATAAAGTGTTTTGTTTGAAACTACAAACCCTCTAATTTCTAAACTGGGATTACATAACGTATTCTAAGATTTCAACTCAATGTTGACCTTAAATTTGTGCAGTGTCACAATACTGAACAAATTTAAGAACTACAGCTGTACTGTAAATTATTTTGTTAATACATAATTATGTACATATTATTAAGATGGATATTGCAATCGACTTAAGAGTACGCCATGAAAAAAAGCAGCATAATTATTGTAACGAGCAAGGATAGCTAATTTATACATTCATATACAGCCAGCATATTTAATTTTAGAAGGATTTAAATAATGTCAATGACAGTAGTATTTTTATCCCTTGTCATTTTAACCAAACATAACTTAATTTGTGGTAGGATGCTACTGCATACACACACAGACACACCCTCACACACACACACATCGACATGAATAAGTCTCCAATCCAAGCTGTTTTTCAGTACATAAATTTTCCCAATTAAAACTGACGAAACTGGTTCTGTAGTTTTATGGAATAACTACACTCACTGCTTTTATGTCAAGTTTATAAAATTCGTCGCCTTAACTAAGGGTTATACCAGATTTGCCATACAAAATCCTGTCAAAACGCCAAATTTATTTCTCAAGATTTTCAAGTAATATATTCTATCATAATATTCTATCACATACACACAACACCATCTAGCCCAAACTAAGCAGAGCTTGTACTATGGGTACTAGACAATGGATAAACATACATTATACTTTTTGTTTATAAGTACATACATATTATACATAGAAACACCCAGACCAAGACAAACATCCATGTTTATGCACACAAATGTTTGACTTGTGCGGGAATCGAACCCGCGACCTCAGGCGTGGCAGTCGGTTACACTAACCACTACGCCATCGAGGCCGACCAAGTGATTGAATATTCGACCTAACTTTGAACCAAAGAATACGCAAGCAATTCAAAATTTATCGGTAATCATATATGTTGGCAAGGCTGTATACAACAAAACAACGTTGGTGAAACGTATTTCCCACTGAATAAAGACTCCAAGATATACATAAAAAGTGTGCCATTATTGAATTGGTATACAAACTCGATCTACAGTTACAAAACCTGGTCCCTCAATATTCAAATGGAATGTTCTGCATGTAATGAGTACAGGAACGGCAGTGACAAATTCAAATGAATGGTAAACAAACAGTCCCGACCCATTTACTCCTTCCCATCCTATGTCTCAAAAAAGGAATGTTTTTACGTCTATACTAATGCTATGAATGTTGAAGATGTCAGGATATTGGAATGTTCGCTAGTCAATCATGTGTAAACTGCTGAACGGATTTATATAAACTTGGTGCAGAGATATCTTGTCGGCCTCGATGGCGTAGTGGTTAGTGTAACCGACTGCTACGCCTGAGGTCGCGGGTTCGATTCCCGCACAAGTCAAACATTTGTGTGCTTGAACATGGACGTTTGTCTTGGTCTAGGTGTTTCTATGTATAATACGTATGTATTTACAAAAAAAAGTATATATGTATGTTTATCCTTTGTCTAGTACCCATAGTACAAGCTCTGCTTAGTTTGGGCTAGATGGTGTTGTGTGTATGTGGTAGAATATTGTTATTAGATAGACGATTTACCATACTGCTTCCTGTTAACCATACTGCTGCTTTAGAGGCTACATCAAATTTTATTTAATGCTTGAGTATGTTCAGTAGTAATTCATGGAGAAATGGTTGCAGCACCTTACAGTTATGATTTGTAAACAAAATTTTATTGTAAACTTGGCGATTGAAAAGAGTGGCCATGAGTTTCTTGCCCGTTCTTCTCATGAGCCCTACACCCTTGCTTTGCTGAACGTGGCAGTAAATGTAAATTCACAGAAAAAAATTAGTGTAACTTTGACATTCATAAGTGTTACCTTGTAACCTAATTTAAATAAATTTATTTTTGTTTTTTTTATTTTGATGTTCCATAATAATACATAGGGACTTTTTTTAAAGACAACTTCTCCACTAGGTATAAATCCTGTATCGCGGGGGACTTTACAAACATTCAAACAACGCACACAAAGAACACGCAGACACGGAACAACCATTTATGGATCACACAAATTTTTGTCTCGTGTAGGATTCGAACCCATAACACTCCGCGTAGTGGCAGCGGCGAGGCGAGCATTTTAACCAATAAGCAATCCGTACAGTCAAAATCCCAAAGTTTTGAACCTGGTATGCGTTCTTTAAATAGTATTCTTGCGGATGGCATTATGATTTGAACGGTCGTCACCATTTTTAGTGTGCTAAGGCCTCATTTACGGAGACGCGGGGCGTTGCGCAGCGCGTCGATCGTTTTTTTCGTTTACGGAGCGGCGGCGCGTGCAGCGGTACGCATCATCGCATGCGTAGACACAAACATAAGGCAATATACGATGTTATTTACGGAGGCGCAGGGCGTCACGCGTCACGGTGCCCGCCGCTGCGCCCGCGGCGAGTCGCTAAGCGTGTAGCGAAGCACGCGGCAGCTATCAGCTATCGCTGCGTCGCACGCGGCGGGCATCGCTGCGTCGCACGCTACGGGGATCGCTGCGTCGCACGTGACGGGCATCGCTGCTGCGCACGCTCTATTTCAAGCAAACGCGCGTAAAATCGCTTCTCCGTAAACGCACTCATACAACGCCATATTATGTTTGAATTCAGTGCGGGCCGCGCCGCCGCACGTGACGCACGACGCCCCGTATCTCCGTAAATGAGGCACAAGTCTTAGGTTAGACGGGTCCTATGAGACAAAAAAATGTGTGGTCATAAAATAGTGATTCTATGTTAGGGTGTTCGTTGTGCCCGATGAAATATAGATCTTTTAGAAGCTTCACTTCCTTTTGCAAAATGTCACATCGTGTTCTGTAGTTATCTTATCTTACGTGGGGGCCAGTCAGTGAAGACCGGAGACATTTCGAGCCAGTGGGATCTTTTGTGTCGACACTCTCCCAATAACGACTGCCATAGATGTTCATGGCACCTGGGACCGACGGCTTAACGTGCTCTCCGAGCCACGGAGCAGGCGATAGTTGTCAATCAATACGCACTTAATTTCGAAAAGTCATATAACTTCCGAAAGTCAGAGGAACCCGAGACCCTCTGCATTGGAGTCTGTTGGTCTCCCCACTGAGCTATCGCTGCTCGTGTTCTGTAGTTAGTAAGTTATAGTAGTGCACAATACCAAAAGCCACAGATCGAGTGATACTGACCAGATTCTAAACATTGTATGTGGTTACAAAGTTCTGCCATTGACTTTAATAATTGAAAATCTAATTAGCCAGGGCCAGTGTTTGTGTGTGGTTGGCTTATTTGGCCACATGTTATATATTTTTATTATTAACCAGAGAAGTGTGTCAGGATCGTAGCAAATGTAAATCCGTAGTCTCTGCCTACCCCTCTGGGAAACAGGCGTGAATCTATGTATGTATATATGTTACATATTAGTTGCATTGGCTTATACTATACTATAGTATACCGAAATATTTGACGCATAAAAGATTTGGCTGATATTTTTGAGCATATCGGTGATATTCTGGAGAAAGGCCGGGTTTAGTTTAAAAATTAATGGAAGAACATGCATAAAAAATGATGATACATGCTACAGAACGCGATTCAGCCAGTTTAAGGATACCATAAACGGAGAAGCGTATATAAAGAATAATGAGAGAAAATAAAACAAGAGAGATATATCAGGATTATAGCTAGAGTAGAGAACATCCGTAGTTTTGGCCCACTCCTCTGCTGGAAAAACAGCGTGCGTCTACGTGTGTACCTATGTATTTTTATTTTAATAGGTTTGCCTTTGACCGCGATCTCACCAGTTGTTAAGAGACGATGCAGTCGACGATGGAGCACGCTTGTCCAGATGATGCCTATGTATTTTGGAGGACTGTTGTTCCTTTATTAGAACAGCTCATATCTTTAGTATCAGTTCGTCTTTATGTAACTCTTTATGTTAATCTTTTATAGCTTTTCTTGATAAATGAACAAGATGAATTAATCTGAGCGTGTGCTTCGGAGGGCACGTAAAAAGTCGGTCCCGATTGTTACCAAATTGACAGCAGTCGTTAAGCCATGTCAGAGGCCTACGGGCGGCTTGAACAACTTGACTTGACAATAGGTTAGCCACTAACCACACGAAAAGAAGAAAGAATAACCTACTTTGTTGGTCCCGTGACTTTTTATTTATAATTAGGACTGACCATGAGGTCTTAGTTCCAAAGCTGCAATAAGATGAATGTTAAACAATCTCAGTAACAACACAGAATCTGTAAGTGTGGCTGATACGACAATCATTTTAATTTACCCTCCCATTACGTAGGACTTAAAACAACTGGCGTAATGTGTCTGTATGACCCCAAAAAAGTATAAATATGTATATATACACACAATCCACTTCTTTTATTTGTGGTATATAATTGCTATAATTACCTAGTAACATTAATTTGTTAAAAAAGGAGCAGAAAAATCTCGTAGGCTTTTTTAAATGGAGTTGTCTTTACAGATTGCCTAGCAGTTTAAGTGGACACCTTACCGTTACTAAAAGGCATAAAATTGCATAGGTGTGATTTAGAAGAAGGAAACGCTACGCGGGTTCTGTGTTACGATGAATATCTTAGATATGTTTTTAATTAATATACAAAAAATGATTTGTCTAAGCCATTAGTTCTCAAAGTGGTCCAAGTGGACCCCCAGGGGTCCACAGGAGACTCGACGGGGGTTTACGTTGGCATGACTAAAAAATGGAAGTTCACAATTCGTAAGCGGTGGTCCACGAAAATTTATTTGCTTTCGATAGTGAAGAACTAAAATGTTGGCTTGACTTCACCTATCAATGTAGGCAGATAATATATTAAGAAAAAAGAAAGGTCAGCCCGCCTACCGAGGTAGGATCAGTCCCGAGAATTAAAAAAAAAAGGTCAGCCCGTTTATGTTACAAGTTTATCATCATCATCATTTCAGCCTATTGCAGTCCACTGCTGGACATAAGCCTCCCCCAGGGTGCGCCACAAGGCCCGATCTCGTTACAAGTTCAAGCAATTAAAATTATTTATCATATCTATGATAAAATGTTTTAATTGCATGACCTTGTTTGATTCATCACCAATATAAATACGAACTCCAATATGGTAGAAATGGAGCTGCAGGTGGTCCACCGGAACCAGCTAAATTTTGAAAGTAGAATATGAGAAAAAAAGTCTGGGAACCTCTGGTCTAAGCAAAAGCTACGAATTTTTATTTTTCTGTAATATAATAAATATATCTAAAGTAACCGACATTGGCTCAAATGGAATTACTCATATTTCTATGAATTGCTTTTTTAATTTGTGTTTGCCAACTTTTATTATAAATGAGAAAATTTTCGAAGATTATTACTGCTTAACCACGCCTAAACCTCTGATAAAATTTAGATGTGACTTGGCAAATGAATTGATGATTTGAAACATAGAATTCTTATTACTTTGGTAAGGCGTTCCTTTGAGATTTACGCGAGCGAAGCGGAGCCACGAACAGAAACTACTTAGTTGAATTATATCATTTACTGACATCACGGCAATATTACTTTGTTACATACTAAAGCAACATAAAACTTAACTAACGTATGTTGATTTTGAAACTATTCGCGGCTAGAGCCAGATCCTAGCACAGAATAAACTCGCCAGTATTCTCCATGAAAGTTTAAAGTTACACAGTCCGGGTTTTAATGAGAAACATCTCATGTTTGTTGCAATATGCATGTACGTTTTAAATTTATTTTACTTTTCAGTTTTATTAAAACACACTTCGGGCTACAGTTAGTGCCGCTGTAGCTACTGTAATTATTATTTTTAATTAGTCTAAGTTTATTTAATTATAATTTAAAATGGCTACGTGCCGAATCTTAGCGCGTTTTGCAAGTATTTACAGAGCCACATTTATTTTAAAATGCAGGTGCAATTGCGATATAACTAACACTGCTATTTGTACACGACGCAAGTAGCGGCTATGGATTACATGCGCAAGATACGCGCACAAGTTACATGCGAAAAATACTCGCACGAGTTACATGCGCAACATACTCACGCCAGTTACATGCGAAAGATACTCGCACGAGTTACATACAAAAGATACTCGCTCGTGTTACATGCGCAAGATACTCGCACGAGTTACATTATTATTATTTTAGCCTGTATTGTCGCATTATAGAGCAAAGGCCTTCCTCTTGCTTTCCCATATCCCTCTTTTATGCGCTAGTTTGCACCAGTATTTTCTATATCTATCTAATTCGTCCTACCACCGACGCCTCGGTTCACTACTTTGCTGCTTAATCTGTCATCTGGGATCTAGATGATTATGATTTACATGCGCGAGGTATTTATTAAGCGACTAGCTGGAGGCAAACGTTCATGCATACGATCCACCTAAGTGCCTCAACTTACATATCTTACTAGTATAGTATACAAAAGATAATTATTATCACTCAAAAGCAATCACATTGAAGTATACAAAAGGAATAAATAATGGGCGAACGATAAAAACGCTTCGATTTTCCATAACCTACTTTGTTATTTTTACGTGTAAAACATATATACATACTTTCCGTCAATCATCTTTTATGAAAATTGAAGTAAATGACAATGTGTCTTTTCTTTTATCGAAAATATCGAGGGATATAGGGAAATGGGCATTAATTCTCGGAAGCTTCTTGTACTTATCAAAATTGAATTGAACATGTTCTGAAATTGTTTTATGTATGGAGATGAAATAGGATAAGTATGTATTTTTATTAGTGTATTTAATGTTATAAATAGCTTTATGAGTATCTTTGATGTGTATTTTCATTTAATATTATTTCTTTTAAAGACAACTTTTGCACTAAAACAACGTGAGACTTTACAAACATTCAAATAACGGACTCAAAGAACACCTTGACTTGGAATAACTATTGAGGGATGACATATTTTTTAATATTATCTTACGTAATATTGTCTTATGTTTACGCGAATGTTATACATTGAAATTAAACAAACTTTATACGGATTTTATTGCGTTGTTTATTAATACTTTTATTACATAATTTACAATTGTTTTTTTATATATCTTTTCAGCAGCCACGTTTCCGGGGAGAGGCTCCGTGAACATGGCTGCTGGAAAGCAACCGAAACGTAGGGAAAAGTGTAATTTAAATAGTTTAAATAATGTTAAATAGCATAAACAGTAGTAAAGGTTTAGCAGTAGTGTAATATTTTTAACATTATATAATAAAAGTGTTAATAAACAACGCGGTAAAATCCGTATATAGTAGGTAGTATAATTTCAAATTTATTTTTATTTTAGATAACAGCGATAGCCTAGTGCGAAAACGTTGGACTGCCACGCAGAGGTCATGAGTTCGAACCCAAGGCGCGCAACTCTGACCTTTCGAAGTTATATGCGTATTAAATAGTTAATTATCGCTTGCTTTAACGGTGAAGGAAAACATCGTGAGGAAACCTGCATGTCTAAGAGTTCTCCATAATGTTCTCGAAGATATGTGCAGTCTGCCAACCCGCACTGGGCCAGCGTGGTGGACTATGGCCTCACCTTTCTCACATGAGAAGAGACCCGTGCCCAGCAGTGGGACAGTGTAATACAGGGCAGATATTATATACCTATAATTTCAAAAATTGTTAACCAAAAGAATTGTGCTGCGTTGAAAATTGTGAGTGTTGTGTAGGTATGACCACATGAGACATGAACTTGTGTGATCCAAGAATAGTTGTTCGAAGTCCTTACGTCCTTTGTTTTATTGTTGGTAAAGTTCTTCGACACACAGGCATTATACTTAGAGCGGTACCTGTCCTTTTAAAAAGGAAATCTATTGGGAGAAACCACAACACATAGGTATATATACTAATATTAAAAAGCTGAAGAGTTTCTTTGTTTGAACGCTAATCTCAGGAACTACTAGCTCGATTTGAAAACTTATTTTTGTGTTAATTCGTTTTAAAATTAATAATGTAAATATAAATGTTCTTAGCTTATAATGTCGTTTAAGGATATCCTGTAAAGATATTATAAACGTGTTTAAATAAAACTTTTTGTGTTGGGTAGCCCATTTACCGAGGAAGGTTATAGGCTACATAACATCACGCTACGACCCACGGGGGTGGTACAGTAATCATAAACGCGGGTGAAACCGCGGGCACATCTAGTTTATTATATTATAGTGATAAGGTGACAACTAAAACCATCTGATCACATGTTATAAATAAAATTATATGAAGCAACTCCATTACCTATATGAAATTACTTGATATTCCTTGGATAGAATTTCATGGCACATCTATTCTTAATTCGAACCCAGTTTGTTCCCACACGATTCCCTTAAGGGACAAGGAAGGAAAGCCAATAGCAGGCTTCAAATTATACACACTTCTTTACTCCACACAAGTCCCTCAGGAACAGAGAGTGCCAAATGTTGAAATTTTGGCTCGCTAATATTTTGGTGTTACAATTTTTCGGGTATTTGAAGTTGTTCTAATTTTAGTTTAGCATGTCTCTTGAGGAGCTTGAAAGCTGAAGACAGGACGCTATGGCGCTCTTTGGGGGAGGGCTATGTCCAGCGGTGGACTATTATAGCCTGATGATGATGATGATGTCTCTTGAGATTGGTATTGGTAACTATGTAAGCTAAGACGTCTTAAACCCGTAGTATTTTAAATTGTGCCAGCGGTTTTATTTTCTTGCACTATTTGAATAGATCGCATTTTCTTTAAAGCCTGGATTTAAACTAAATTATCTCTGCTAGGTAAAAAAAGACCCAGCCATTTCTTTTATTAGTTCTGATTTGAAAGTAACTGAATTGTATTTTGTAATAATAACTTTTAAACTTTCGCGTAGCATGATATAGATATATAATTATAATTTGTAATGGATATTAATGCATAATGTCATCCCATTGATGCTTGACGCCAAGCAGCAATAAGGTCAACATTATGCATGATCGCGTTAATACCCATAACTAATGGTATTTTGTAGATTTTAGGCAATTTCTCATATACTTAACTATAGTAGAAATACCTAAGAAAACCTGCTGCGCATTCCCTGATCTGAAATATCGGAGACCTTCTAGGGATAGTCCAGGCTTAGACTTCTCTCGAACGACATGCATGCAGAATGTACCTAAAGTTTATAAATTAAGAAATATATAAATATCATATTAAGTAGAAATCCGTAGTTATTGCCTATCCTGTTACAAAAAAGGCGTAAGATTATTTACTCTTTAAACTAGTTTTTTGCCACGGCTTCGCTCGTATTCGTGAGGGAATAGTATTATTTTCTGGTTGAAAGGTATTCTGTTCTTTTCTGTACCCCTGACAATGTCTATGCTAAATTTTATGATGATCGGTGGAGTAGTTAGGGCATAAAAGCGTACCAAACAAACAAACTCACATTCGAATTTATAATATTAGTTATTATAGTGCCCAATGACTCCAATATATCAAAATAGTTATGAACTAGATCAAAAACTTACACACAGAACATTTTTCTAAATATTCTATAAGTGCACTGTAATATAAAATAAAGATAAAAGCAGCGATAGTTCAGTGGGGAGACCAAACTGCAATGCAGAGGGTCTCGGGTTAGAACTCACGTCGCGCACCTCTGTCTTTAGGAAGTTATATATTATGACTTTTCGAAATGATGTGCGTATTGTTTGACAATTATCGCCTGCTCCGTGCCTCGGAGAGCACCTTAAGCCGTCGCCGTCGGTCCCGGCTGCCATGATCATCTATGGCAGTCGTTATTGGGAAGTCAGTGCCCTCTAATATCCTGATACTGATCTAGCCTTAGGGTATCGTTAGCCTTCGGGTGGCGGAAGTCAGATGGCAGTCGCTCCGTGTAAAAACTGATATCCAGTCAAATCCGGTTAGACTAGAAAGCCGACTCTAAGTGACTAGGGAATAATAAAGGCTAGGGAGAAGAAGTACTGTACGATTTCTTATTACTTTAGAAAAATATTGTTTGAAACTCTCGGCAAGAGATTGATGCTATAAATAGTATAGTCGGTATAGCCAGCAATCGTCTAGGTGTAATCTATTCTTCACGTCCTATAATAATAATACCTCATGATGAAGTAATATTTCTAGACCCAGGAATATTCTTTTATTACGTGATATAATAATCTTTGGCGTCGGTTATGGCCATGACCCGCGGCCTCGCAAACGAGATGTTAAAGGAACCGTGCATTTTACGGCATAAATCTGACGTCATTCTTCGGTCCATAAACTATTTCTATGCGAAAATCACGACAATCTATTGCTACGTTGCAGCGAGACAAAAGAATAGACAAAAATATGGTGGTTCAGAATTCGTAACCGGGGTCCACGAAAATTTATTTGCTTTCGATAGGGAAGAATTAAGTGAGTGTTACTTGTAAAAACTTGCATATTCCATATTCAGTATCAGTGGTCTCGAATTAGACTAGAAAGCCGACCCCAAGTGACTTGGGAATAATAAAGGATAAGGAGAAGAAGAGCAGTTTTCCTAGATGAAACCCTGACAACTTTAATGCGAAATTTCATTTAATCGCCAAGTAGTTAAGACGTGAAAGCGTAACAAACAAGAAATAAACCAAAGGTTCCTAGACTTTTTTTCTCATAGACCACTTTCAAATTTTAGCTGGTTCTGGTGGACCCCCTGCAGCTAAACAAGTTCATGCAAGAACAAAAATTTATCAAATCTCTACCACCTGACCTTTTTTTTAGAAATTCTCGGAACTGAACCTGCCATCATGGTAGGTGGGCTGATCTTTTTTTTTAGTCATTCTCTACCGAAAAATTCTTCACTATCGGAAGCAAATAAATTTTCGTGGACCCCCGCTAACGAATTGTGCACCCCCATTTTTGTGTAACGCCAACGTAGACCCCCGTCGAGTCTCCCGTGGACCCCTGGGGGTCCACCTGGAACACTTTGGGAACTAATGAAATAAACAAACAAATAACTTCACATGTACATTTATAATATTTGTTATTATGGAATGCAATACAAATTTTAGTATTGAGTATAGTATGGCTTACATCGGAAGTAAGAATACCATCTTTACTTTGCTTCTTGTTATCAATAGCTGTGAACAGAAAAGCTCGCCGTATCCAATTACTTGGTGACAGCATGAATAAGCCAGCTCACCCGGGATAGCGTTATTACTTTTAAGCCTCTTATAGGCCTAAGAGTAATAACTTTAATACTGCCATCCGACCGGTGAATAACATCTACGGAGGCTTATACCTACCTCTATTGTCACTGACCTGTCATGGCAAATATAATTTACTACATGTGGCCGCGGTTTCACCCACGGTTATGATTACTTCGTCGTCCCCATGGGTCGTAGCGTAATGCTATATAGCCTATAACCTTCCTCGATAAATAAGCTATCCAACAATAAAATAATTTTTCAATTTGAAGCAATAGTTCTTGAGATTGGCGCGTTCAACCAAACGAAAAAACTCTTCAGCTTTATAATATTAGTATAGATTTTCTCTAGGATCGTAACCAGTAAGATCCTTGTTATTACTACTAGCCATCATAGTTCAAGGTAAACGCTTTCTACCAGGCAAGCTGCATCTTAATTCTACTAATCCTACTAATATTATAAATGTGGAAGTTTGTGAATGGATGGATGGATGAATGGATGGGTGTATGGATGGATATATGGATGGATGTATGGATGGATGTATGGATGGATGTATGAATGGATAGATGAATGGATGGATGTATGGATGGATGGATGGATGAATGGATGAATGGATGAATGGATGGATGGATGGATGAATAGATGGATGGATGAATGGATGGATGGATGGATGAATAGATGGATGGTTTGTTACTCTTTCACACGAAAACTACTAAACGGATTATGATAAAACTTTATATTACTATTGTTTATACATCAGAATTACATAATATTATAGTCTAGTAAAATATATATCTTAACATAAATCTACATGAACGCAAGCGGAGGCACGGGCAAAATTGAGTAGTATAAAAAAAACTTCAGTACTAATTTTACAAAGTAGTTCTATTTCTCTGTAACATTGGCGCAGCTAAGCCGCAGAAACAATTTTGATGAAATGGAAAGGATATAGCTAGAATCTCGAGGAAAGATATAGACAAAAAAATACGAGCACTGATGCGGTGGATTATAAAGACAAGTTTGCAAGTATGTTTGTTAAGTTTTCATTTATTATTAATCGCTAAACTGATTAAAGTAACGGCAAATAGCTACATATAAACAGCTTATCAACATTATGCACTTGTAATACAAAGCACAACATATTTTCTACTAAAAGCTGTCATAAGTAAACACACAATATTTTCATTCAGCAATATCTAATATAGACATTTAATTCTAATATAGACATTTAATTCAACAAAATAAGCTCCTTCTATAATAAATAGACAAAAGGTGACATCTCGGTACATAGCAGCTAAACAATTTTGAACTATAACTTCTGACAGCAAAGTCTATATTTCATCGCTAAAATTGTGGCATAGAAAAGATTGATGCGTTATAAAAGAGTTTTTTGCTACTTTCTGGATTGTTTCCGAGTAATATTGCCCAAACAATATTGAAGATATTGTTTTATGATGGTATAACTTGACGTGATATCCGATATTTTGTTCTCTCGTTTCTTCAAATCAGTTTTAGTCTGTCGGGTTTTATAATAAACTATATTTTGCCCTAAAATAGCAGCGATGGCCTACTGGGAAACCATTGGATTGCCACGCAGAGGTCTCGAGTTTAATCCCAAGGCAGGCATCTCTGATTTTTCGAAGTTATGTGCGTATTAAATAGTTAATGATCGCTTGCTTTAACGATGAAGGAAAATATCGTGCGAAAACCTGCATGTCTAAGAGTTCTCCATGGTACTTTCGAAGATATGTGAAGTCTGCCAACGCGCACTGGGTCAGCGTGGTGGACTATGACCTAACCCTTCTCACATTGATAAGAGGCCCGTGCCCAGCAGTGGGACAGTTTAATACAGGGCTGATTTTATTATATTATTAATGAAAATTTTCCCGCGGATTCGCTCAAGTTAATCTGGATTGTGTCCATAAATTTAATCGTACTTTTACCTGGATGAAAGATACCTTATGCCCTTTTCCGTAAAACGTGTATGATCGGTTAAGTAGCTAAGGGCGCCTTCTTTGCCGCAATGTACAGCGCGGCTGCAGTGCTGCGGCCACGCTGCTTTGTAAATCCATATAAATTAAAACGCGCGACTGGAGCGCTGCACCCGCGCTTCTGCCGCGCATTAGTTCATCGATAGACTAGTGACGGCTGCGTGGCAGCAGCATTGCAGCCGCGTGGCAAAGGACTTAGCTAATATATTCCCCAAGCTGTACATTGATAAAAGATTTGTAATTAAAATATATAAAATAAATGATAAATATTGAACATCTTCTTAAAGTTCTTAGCAGATATGGAGAAAAGTTCACAAAAAAAAAATTTAAACGAAGACAACAGTTCGAATACGCTTTAAACGAATTTTATTGCCATGTAATATAAATAATAATTAAAAATAGGGTAAAATATGAAATAGTAATATAGTAAGCGCATCCAGTATTCTACTCCAACATTTATTGCATCACTAACTTACTTCATATTAATATTTCTTAATTATAATACCAAATAATAATTATAATATACTCTCCATTATACGAAATCAGTGTTAGATAATTAATTATACCAAAATCATAAAGAACATTAACGCCTAGGCATATTTCGATTTAATTAATGGCAACTCTCAAGAAATTGTCAATTTACATTATTGACAAAAACTCGTCTCACGCGCTGGTTATTGGTTGCTGTTGTTTCGTGCTTTTTTGTGCAATTACTTTGTTTCACCTTTATTTTATAGTGTCTTAGCCCCACGCGAGTGCTCCACTAGTTATAAACAATGTTCTTTGTTTTATTTTTATTGTAACACAAACCCTACAAAACAAAACTATAGTAACTGTGGATAGCTCTGTTTTATCCAACTAATAAACTGTCATGTCTTTTTAGCAAAAATTGTACATAATCTATATGTTTTGATTAAGATGCATAGCTGTAATAGGTACATTATGGAATTATGAGGATATCGGAGTGATAAAATATTTTTCAACCTTCATAACTTTTGTCCAGATCTGCTTTGCTTGATGAACCTTTTTAATTCTTTATATAGAAGGTCTAAACTGTCAATTATCATATATTTGATCGCTGTACATTCTGGGGATCAGCCTCATACATTTATTGGCCATCTCCTTTGAAGCCGCTCTAAGGCGTGAAAGCTTAACAAAGAAACGAACATACTTTCGTATTAATAATATTAAACAAGGAATAAGGATGTTCTTTTCTTTTCTAGTCTACGCAAAAACGGATGAAAGCTTATGTTCAGTTGAAAGCATTGTTAGGCAGATAGTTGAATTTTATCAGTGACAGTTACCTAAGCGATAAAAGCCAGTAGTACGTACTCATCGCTATATTCATAACCTTTTATTTTATTCTATTGTGTAGTTATTCTCTTAGAGGATCTCGTTGTGTATTGTATACATACACATTGTCATATATGTATATGTTTATACAGACATTTCTTTTCAAGTACATATGTTGGAATGAGAATTGCTGTGCTAAAGATGCTTTTTGAATCACGGTGAATTCAAGAAACTTTTAAGCTGAGTTCTTCTACTCAGATTTAAAAGAAAACCTTTGGTATTTTTTTCAAAAAGCTATCAGTTTGGGTTACACATTACTTGCATTCTTGCTTACCCATCCAGCTAAACGCTTCTGGTAAACGTGATTTTACGTTGATAGTGGGATGGGGATCGCACCTGCGACCTCTAAATTGCAAGTCAGATACCGTGGCCGATTGTTTTAATCGTCAGATAGCTGTATTTATATTAAAATACATCCAGGTTCACCAGGTTTTTGTGGGTGTAAGTAACGGCCAACCGAAAACGTTAGCAGGACATTTTTCTATAGGTACTTATCTCGATATTTTTTTAATAAAATTCATGGTTTATGCATTACTAGCTTTTGCCCACGACTTCGCTCGCGTTAATTTAGAGTTTGACAATCAATTCGGGTTGTACTCTGCTTGTAATAATACAATTCAATCATGATTCGAAAGAAACGTGGCGCCATCTATTATCATAAGAACGTTTTTGTTCTTTTTCCACGGAAACAGTAATTTTTCAGGATGAAAGGTAGCCTATGTTCATTTCTGTACAGACCTGACAACGTATATGCAAAATTTCAGAATGATCGGTTCAATGGTTTAGGCATGAAAAGGTAACAAACAAACAAACTCATTTTCTCTTTTATAATATTAGTTAGGACGTTATGATTCACAGTCCAAAAAATAAAAAAATGAAGTAAAGTAAGTGATTTTTCCTGAAGAAAATTCCAACAATTTTTAACTCAGAATAATGGTCTAAATATACTATTTCAGTTTTTGGTACGCTATCCCTTACACCCAGTATACAAAACACTCTAACGCAAATATCAAACTCATGACATTCGCCACAGTGGACGAATTACTTAACCTACTGCGCTATTCGTCCAGTTTTTTTATTTATTACGCGTATGTATATAGCTGGTTTGAACATGTAGAAAGAATGGACGAGGAAAGACTGACTAAGAAAGTTTATAAGGTTAGTGTGAATGGAACAGTCGCAAGAGGAAAATCTAGGCGAACGTTTCTCAATCAGATCGGAGGCGTTCTGGACAAAGGCCAGGTTAAGAGCTCCTTGAACCGACGAGCGTGTATGGGGAATGTGATGAAAGTGAATGAAGCCAGAGAAGTGTGTCAGAATCGTAGCAAATGGAAATCCGTAGTCTCCGCCTACCCCTCTGGGAAACAGGCGTAAATCTATGTATGTATGTATATAGCTATCTGAAACTACGAAACATAGTTTAATTCAACATAACGAGACGGGTAACAAATGAGATAAAAACTGTAGTCGGTTTTAGTTTTTGGATAAATTTTAGACGAAGTTGTTTTATTGTTTTGAGGTCCTGTCAATTTATAGATCAAGAAAAGTTTGATTGGGTTTCCCTGTCGTAAAAAGCGGTCGTAAAATTTGACTATCTTTACCAAAGTTTAAGGTTTAGGTTTTGTTATGATGTATTCATTGTTATTTGAGTTATTTTTATCTTATCTTGTGAACTGCTTCATCAAAGCTGTGACATAAGACCGGTCCTATGGTTCCGAGTTTAATGCTCCAATTAGCATCGTGTCATTTGGGTTTTCATGTATGAAATTTTAAGAAGTAGCAGGGATTGAATTTGATTTAAAACATAGTTGCATTTTTTTTTTATTCGTCTAATGTGGCAAACAATCATACGGCCCACCTAATGGTAAGTGGTCACTGTAGCCTATGGATGCCTGCAACACCAGAGGCATCACTTGCGTGTTGTCGACCCTTTAGGAATAAAAGGAAGTGGGAAGGAGAAGGAACGGGAAGTGGGAAAGAAGGTGACTTGGCCTCCGGCACTCTCGCTCACCGGACGAAACACAACAGTAGGAATATTGCTATTTCACGTCGATATTCTGTGACAGGGTAGTCCTGACCCGGTCGAGCCGGCCTATTCATGCTGAAATCAGCGAGGCTCTACTACTCAAAATGCCTTGTTAAGAATATACAGACATAATAATAATGTGCTAGAATTGTTTTGGCAATGGAAAAGGCTAAATTTGATTGGTGTAGTTGGGAAGAGAAGATTTTGGTGGAAATTCTCTGACTAGATTGTAGACAATCTAGAAAAAGACCAGGTTATCAGTACTATAAACTGACGAACGTTCATGAAATAAGAGAAATATGACAGCGTCGTAGCGAAGTTAAAATCTAGTCATATGTATGTCTATGCATGTATGAATCTATTAAACAGGGTGCCGATTTAATCACTTGAAATTTTGAAAGAGGTTAATCAGATCACGATCTACTACTGATATCAGAAATAAAGTACTAATTATTTTTTATCTCGATAATGCGCAGACGACGAAAGGCGCTGATACTCTCGTGCGGTCAAAAGGAAAATGTACTATATCATCATCATCATCATCATGTACTATATATTTGGTCAATATATTAGGTGCTCATATTATTTGCATCCGTTTGATGATATAAATTAAATTATCTCATATTTTAACTATACAATTATGACAACAATTATATGCAGCGTGTAACAAAAAGGCATAGTCATATGCGTGACGTAATATACCTCTTGCTTGAACAACACTACCAGCTGACTGAACCGACCTGCGTGAACGACTAGCCACAATTTAGATAGTTACATGTATAATGCGTTTGTTTCAAAATTTTAATAATAAATAAATAAAATGTTAAAATAACAAAATTTAAAAAAAAATGATGATCCCGGATCATCATTTTTTTTTTAATTTTGTTATTTTACAGACCACATATTATGTAGATTATTTATATTTTCCAGGGTTACATTACGATTCAAAAATATGACTACACCTGTACATTTGAACCCGATGTACCATACTGAAATATCGCAGGTGATAGGCACCCTGTATATATGTGTCTTAGTTTAAAAAATAAGGAATTTATTGTATTAATTCCGAGGCGCGTTTTTGCAAAGCATTTGCATTAGTCTGAACTCGGGAATAAAAGCGAGGAGGCGTGCGTCTCTGTAATATCTGGGAAAATTATCTTGGAAATGAAAATTCCAGGAAACGTCGAGTTAATTCAATGGGTTAGTTTATATAGAAAATATTTTACTTTCATTCATTGCTCATGTTCAAGAGGCTTCTGATAAAATCGAGAGTATTTTTCTTAATGTTCTTCCTTATACTGTAATAAAGTTTGGATGAAACCATAATAGCATTATTCTTGGCAAATTTAAGTCACTTTACATGCTGAAGTAAAATAGATGTTCAATATAGTACACTGTTATAGAAAATAAAAAAGGTTAAACACCAAATTGCTAAAAGTTGCTTATAAGAAACATACAATGACATTTTGAACGAGATAAAAATTTGCATGTCAATAAAATATATCTAGATTCTATAACTGTTTTCAAGTAATGATATCTTCTGTACAGGACTTAAAATATCAAACGAAATTTGTGTATAATATATCTTTGCATACCTAGTCGGAAATAGGCAAATTATTTACCAATATAATATTGTCTTCTGTTTACGCAAATGTTATTCATTGCAATTAAACTACTATATACCGATTTTATCGCGTTGTTTATTTGACACTATTACAAAATTTTGAAAACTGTTACACTACTATTACTATTAAACTTTACTAATTTTTAAGCTAATTAAATTATTGAAAGTATTAAAACTATTTATACTATTACTATACTATTATACTATTTATTCTCCTCGTGACCATGGCTGCTGAAAAGCAACTGAAACGTCGGGGAAAGTGTAAACACAAATATAAATAGTATAATAGTATAGTAATAGTATAAATAGTTTTAATAGTTTCAATAATTTAATTAGCTTAAAAATTAGTAAAGTTTAATAGTAATAGTAGTGTAACAGTTCTCAAAATTTTGTAATAAGGTGTCAAATAAACAACGCGATAAAATCCGTATATAGTAGTTTAATTTCCATGAATTACCAATAGTTTGCAACGCTAAATTGCATTAACGCCATCTACCTATCGATATGGTAATTATCTTATTGGCTCTATTTAACAGGTTCGTGTATCTAATGCAAGTGACACAGTATACATATTAATTAGTTAATTACACAGCTGACTAAACAGTTTGATAGCAATTGTCTGGAATTGAATCTAATTAACGTGTTTCTGGCAGTGAGCAAGCTATTGTTAAATCAAATCTATCCTTGATTACATATATAGGTACTTACGCACGCCTGGAACCGGAGGAAATTGGATGAGACTTCTACGTCGTTTCACTCTTGACAGAGTGGTCGTGGTCATCTTTAAGGTTGTGTAGCATGCTTGACAATCCGTCGCCACTCTTCACACACCTTTGCCTTTCTGGTGCACTCATACAAGGGACCATTGTCTAATGCTGCCTTAACTTGGTCGGTCCAGCGCATAGGCGATCTAGCACGTGCTCGTTTGCCCTCGACGTTTCCTTGTACCACAAGGCGCTCTATGGAGACACCTCCACGTCTTGATACGTGCCCGAAGAAAGTGAGAATTCGAGCTTGTACGATAGAAGATAGGCGCTGCTTGATACCTAGATCTTATAAAATGGACAAGTTGGTTCTATGCTGGGTCCAAGATATCTGAAGCATTCTCCTCCAACACCACCTTTCTAGAGCATCTATCTTCTTTTTCTCACTCTCTCTCAATGTCCAGGTCGCAGCGGCATACAGAAATATGGGAAACACTAGCGCTCTGACTAACCACTCTGAGACTAGAGATTTATAATTGCTAGGATTGTAAAATATTTCTTCTGGTTTATTCAGTCTCATGATCATTTATTCACTTTATCTACATATTTTAGATTGGTGATCGAATATAGATAAATACTACCCTGTAATCTGTTTTTTTTAAACATTCTCGATTTGGTCGAAGATATGTGCACAAAAAACTTCTGTAGGGTTTAGCTTAAGAAGTATAAGATTTTTGTTTTTTTTTGTGATTTCCCGAGTGACGTAAGACTTATTTTTAGTATAAGAGATGTCTTAAAATACGTTCTTCTTATTCCACTGTAGACATGAACGTTTCATTTAAAGAAAAAAAGATAAACACAAAGTCGATCGAAATAATACTGCGTAATGAACAACATCGGCTTGGCAACTCTCCAATAATAAATATGAACATCTTTTTTAAAGTAATCGTTCTTGAAAGTTTTGCTATCATCATTTTTTGTTGCACATTGCGTTCGCGAAGCAACGATAGCTCAGTGGGGAGATCAACAGACTGCAATGCAGAGGGTTTCGGGTTCAAACCCACGTCGCACCTCTGACTTTCGGAAGTTATATGACTTTTCGAAATTATGTGCGTATTGATTGACAATTATCGCCTGCTCCGTGCCTCGGATAGTACGTTAAGCCGTAGGTCACGGCTACCATGTACATCTATGGCAGTCGTTATTGGGCAGTCAGTGCCCTCTAATATCCTGACACTGGTCTAGCTTTAGGGTATCGTTAGCCTTCGGGTTGCGGAGGTCAGATGGCAGTCGCTCCGTGTAAAAACTGATATCCAGTCAAACCCGGTTAGACTAGAAAGCCGACCCCAAGTGACTTGAGAATAATAAAGGCTAGGGAGAAGAAGATTACATTCGTGAAACTTAGGTGATAACTACTAATTACTGAATAATACTCTTTAGTAATTAGTTCACTACGGTTCAACACATTTTTATTTTATTTATTTATTTATTATGGTTCACCAACAATTGTTTACATTAACACTTACAACTCAAACTAGTCTAAAATACAAGCGACAATGCAACAATCACTTACAGGCAAACACCGCTTGAGCATACAAAAAAGTAATTGAAATCCATCATCAAATCTTACTCGTAGTTACATAAAGTTATACATACGGATTTAGAAACACAACAAATATAAATATATTATGTAAACAGCTACATAACATATCCACACTCACCGCGTTTCCAAATCCGTTGTTTTAAGGAATACGGACTTAATTTTCCTAATACTTATAACCTAACCTAATAGATCTGCATTTTTTTTAAATGCAGATCTATTAGGTCGCTCAAACCATTTAACACTTTACACATTCTTGCGTAAGGAGAACTAGCACCAAGAACTGTTCTTCTTACAATTACATACAATACGTACCTATCTTATTTTAAAATGTGAACGAAGCCTATAAAATTTGGTGTGATAATTTTGCAGCAAGTTTCGAATTTAACTCCTAAGTTGGATTTTCTGAGCATTCGTAATAGCACCAGGGAATCTGTTAATGTGTTAAATTGATGATAATCTATGCACACACTTTCATCACGTGGGGCTTTATATGCACGTGTCATTGTCTACCCTTCGGGAATATATATACGAGCGTGATGATATTATTATAAGGTAATAGTATAAAGAGCAGTGAAATCTTGATTGCCACCGTAATTGTATAAAAAGTAAACTTTACCTTAATAATACTTACTTACTTACTCCGTTGGCTCAACGACCCAAAAGGTGTCTTGGCCTCCGACACTAGAGAGCGCCACTTTGCCCGATCTTTGGCCACTTCTCGCCAATCACCAGCTTGAAGCTCCCTCAGATCCAACTCCACAACATTTTTCCAGCGGTATCTGGGGCGACCGACAGGGCGAAGTCCTGTTGGTCGACCCATATACGCTCTCTTTACACCACGGTCTTTTAAATGAAATAATTTTATTCAATCATCACAGTTAAGGTAGATTAGAGCGACTCTCTTCTAAACCGCTTCAGATTAAGCGTAGAATCTTTTGAATCTACTGTTTACGAAAATGTCGTAATTTTGTTTATCCTTCATCCACCTATACCTTCATATCTTGTTGCTACGTTTATTTAGTTTGTTTGAAGTGAAAACTTCTTTAATGGCATTGTGAACTTTTTTGTGTTGGGTAAAAAATGTTAAACTCGCGTCAGGACTCGTAACCTGATCGAAAATTCGTAAGTCGGAGGGAGAATTGTCATGTTTGTGTACGATAGCGATAAAGGAATATTGTATTTAACCACATAAATGATAGTACTTTTATACTGATAATTAAAGCAATTTGTGCAAAATTATTCCCTAACCATTCCAAAATATCAAAAATAAACAATGGAGAAAATACATCTGTTCTCTAACATGAAACGTTAGCGCTATTATCTGAAAATTGTTTGTTCCGACAGGCCGCGTTTTGCAACACATTTCCTAGTTAATGCAATATCGCCGTCTAAACAGAGTATTTAACACGTATAGATAGGTAGGAGTATGTTAATTGAAAGCTTCACGTGTCATATTAGCGAACTACAGTACAGGTGCAAAATGGATTAGTAGTTAAACATTTAATACAGCCAGTATTTCGCGAAACTTGATATTTAGTCTTTAGATTATTCATGGTTTAGTAAACGAAGATAATATATTGAGAAAACTGGACTATAATAGAAACGAAGATTGAAAATATAGACGCTTAAATATTCGTTTTCTATTATTGTTTTTACTAAAGTCGGCAGCGTTCAAATGATATGCCAAATATTGTTAGAGATAGCTACGTGAGATCCTATCACAAGATCCTCCAGACCCGATTTCGGTGACGGCGGTCAATTTTAATGGAGACTAGCTATTTGTGCAGGAGATATTATAGTGTACAATTAATGTGTACACCAACACAAGAGCGCTCTCTGTTTTCAAACTCTTATGAGCAAACTCAAGCCAATCGGAGAGAAATCAGGTGCAGGACCAAAAGCTTTACTTGCTTTTGAGGCACGGGGATGAGTAACCGCCAGCTTTCTAATTCCATGGTGCTATTGAAAATTTCTTGTCAGGAAAACCTAATAAGTCTTTAATGGCAGTTATACAATTAACTACCACTAAAATAAAAAGGCAAAGTTAAAACAACGAGCTAGCAATTCTTTGTCACCGTGTGTCACACAGATGAAACCACGGATTGAAAACAGTTAATAAATGTGAAAGCTTGCGAAAATATTTGGTTGTTTGTACCTAAATCAAGCACGCATAGGAATGGTTTGTTAAAAAAGACTATACCAGACAAATTGTTATAGGACCATGGCATAGTATATGTCATGCACATAGGATACTTTTCATCCTGGTGTCTTTTCCCGTGGGATTCACGCACACAAAGCTGTGGGGCAGAAGCTACTACTTTTATTGTCCTTAATACGGACTACTTTTACTAAGCGTTTCTCTTATTACTTGGCCCCCTATCTATATAATAAAATAAATTTAACATGTGCGGTATATGGTTCATCACACTTTTTATGTAAAAATAATGTTCGATCATTTCCCCGAAACAAATCCTATGATGAAACTGAGGCATTCCTAACATAACCTGTAAAATGAGTAACATTATTCTTATATTTACATCATTACATAAACACAAACACCCAAACACAGACACAAACACTCACACATATACACACACACACACACACACACACATACACAAACACACACACACACACACACACACACACACACACACACACACACACACACGCCCACGCGCACACACTACACATACATATTATACACTAATACACACAATAACTTTCCCTGCATGGAGTTATTTTAAAAATGTTAAACTTTTTATTGTAATTTAAATTGTAATTGCATGGTTATACTTTGGAGAATAATTGTAATTATAATACATACCAGAGGGAAGAGGACTGTTAATCCTTACTACAGGTTAATAACTAACCTATCAAGGGTAACAGAACTTCACCCACAGGATTGTACGTAAAATCGTTGTAAGACCTACCATGTATATTTTTCATTTTGTACTACAATCATTATTTCGTAAATAAAAACATTATTATTATTATATATTAATACAATTGTACTAGAAGAGAAGCTTAGATCAAAAAGCTTCATGGCGAAATACGACGAAGTATTTACTCACATAAAACGTTCCAGACTAAAAGATACCTACAAAAATAACAAGGATAAACGAATTGAATATTAAATTTCCAATTACGGACCTGGCACAACATCCGTTTATAAAGAATTTTTTTATTTGATACCGTTTTATGGCATAATGAAGTATTTTGAAAGAGAATCAATTAGGGTATATTAAAATTTACTCGGGTCTTTTTCTAATAATGGAATGAATAGATGAACAGCTTTTGTGTGATATAATATTGTTGTTTGATGGAAATTACTTGCATTTTTTGTAACTTTGTGATGTAGTAGACTCCTATTAATAGTAAATGCGCCTATAATTTGAGTGGCGGCTTTTTTTTATTTTTATTTATACTACTAAGGAGGCAAACAAGCATACGGCTCACCTGATGGTAAGTGGTCACCGTAGCCTATAGACGCCTGCAACACCAGAGGCATCATCTGCGCGTTGCCAACCCTTTGTGAAAGGAAGTGGGAAGGAGAAGGAGCGGGAAGGGGGAAAGAGGGTGCTTGGGCCTCCGGCACTCTCACTCACCGGACGAAACATAGGAATACTGGGTAGTCCTTCCCCGGTCGAGCCGGCTCATTCGTGCTGAAATCAGCGAGGCTATTCATTGTATCCTAAAAAAATAGGCGTTTCTAAAGAAATTTTCAGGGGCACGGAATGTATGTATGACTTTGTAAATGTGCCCTGTGGTGATGGTCAGTAAAAGGCTCGCCGCAATGACGTCAGATTTAAAAACATAATTGGCGTAATGTGCTTAACCTAAACATATTAAAACCAAACATCCTCATCTGTAAGAGAGTACACGTAGATAGATTAACCCTTTTTACCAGGTAGATAGGCAGACGCTACAGATTTTAATGTGCTACATTTTAATCTTATCTTATATTAACAACCTGCCCCCGCTACGCACGGGTAACCTTAACAAATTATACACCTAAACCTTTCTCGTAAATATTATCTGTCTATTGGTGAAACCCGCATGAAAAGCCGTTCAGTAGTTTTTGAGTTTACCGCGAATAGACCGACAGACAGACGGACAGATAGACAGACGCGGCGGGGGACTTTATTTTATAATATGTAGTGACTTCCTATAGGTACACTTATTTATATTCAATCTATGGCATATATTATGTAGTTATTGATTGTGGTTACAAAGACAGCTCCTGTTCATATTTCTAAAGTTTAAATATTATTATTAATAACAAATACTTTGAAATTAAACTACTTTTTAGGGACTTATAATTAATCCCATGAGTCACGATTGGCATAAAATATGGTGGTACCTATTTATTATCTGCTGTTAGTTTGGGTAGTGGTTCGATAAGATAAATTGAACGGCTCTTATAGTTTTTATGATAACGCTAATCCATATTATGCATTAATGGAAAACAACTGTAAGTGCTTTACTTGGCAAAATATACAAAACGCCATGTGTATAGAATTGTAGGGGTATGTATGTGTGCGTCGAATGTATGTGTGTGCAAGCGTGAGGTATGCAAGGCGAGTCGGCCAGTTGCTGTGCAGTGGTCCGACAGAACGCTAGGTCTTTAGAATATGTATAAGTATTGGCTTTATAAAATTAATTGTGATTCATACATATATATGCATTATCAGTGTGTGTGTTCGTAATAAATAAATTATGTATTAATAAAAGGTGTTATCTGTCGGACCAGTGCCAGTAATTCCCTTGTAGCGATTTAGGAAGTCTCGCATTAGTCGCATTTATATATATCGTGGACACAAGTGAATTCGGTAGGTTCGGGTTCGATTTCCGTGGAATGTATAAGGTAAATAATAGGTATCTGTGCAAAGTAGGCATCCTACAAAACTACTCAAATAATATAATCAAATTAGATCGAAAATATGAACAATTCAGAAAAGATGAACAATAACACGACCTTTAACCCGACAATTGTTAGAATGCCAGACATAAAAACCTAATGTCTCTGGTCGCCGGTGTGCTGCTACTCAATACTCCAGTATACACCAGTCACATTTTAAGACTGACAAGTTCTTAAGTTTTCTTTTTAAACATTTAAACAAAGTACACCCACACTTGGAACAAACATTAATTGTACGTCACAGAAATGCTTGGACCGTGTGGGATACAAATCCATAATGCTCAGGATATCGGCTGTAAGGACACTACCTCTTCCACGGCTACAGTCAAAATTTCATAAACAGAATTACTAATACCAAATAATTATCAATTGAAATGAAACTACTATATACGAATTTTATCGCGTTGTTTATTTTACACTTTATTACAAAATTTTAAAAACTGTTACACTACTATAACTATTAAACTTTACTAATTTTAAGCTAATTAAATTATTGAAACACCCATGATTAAATTATGTTCGGGTACTTTGAAATAACTACACTGGAACATTGAAACAACTACCATCTTAGTCTCCCCGTGACCATGGCTGCTGAAAAGCAACCGAAACGTCGGGGAAAGTGTAAACATAGTATAATAGTATAGTAATAGTATAAATAGTTTTAAGAGTTTCAATAATTTAATTAGCTTAAAAATTAGTAAAGTTTAATAGTAATAGTAGTGTAACAGTTTTCAAAATTTTGTAATAAAGTGTCAAATAAACAACGCGATAAAATCCGTATATAGTAGTTTAATTTCAATGAATAACATTCGCGTAAACAGAAGACAATATTAAAAAATTATCAAGCTTTGATAATTGAACGCAAGAACTCACGATCACCCGCAGAAACAAGCGCAAACAACAAGAAAATGTTCTTGCTTAAATAATATACTAAATCATGAATGTAGCCTAACTGATAATTGCATTATCTTTATTTCCTCTCATGAAGCTAATGTTTGCCTTTACCACTTACGACGCCCGTGGGACGCAGTGGGTTAGTCGTTCTCGCAACCGTACAGCAAATATATTCAGTAGATTAGATAATAAATCTAGCACGCGAGTAGAAATGCGTACGCACAAGTAACGGTCAGAATATATAATACCTAAATTTGTATGTTCGGTACAGAGAAAAGTATATAAAGGAAAAACTTCAATCTATACATGTTAACATTGTGAATTCAAAAGCATACAAGCATCTGTTACTGCTTCTGCACTCACATTATTAATTAATAAGCATATATATCTCATTGTCACTAAAACTGCAAAGAAAATGTATGATCTTTGTTATACCTAGAGGTAACTGAAAAAAAAGCTACAGGAATGTATAAGCTTTTATAGTAAAAGCTATCAAGGTAACATAGTCATTGATTGACGCCTGTTCACGAAGGTTCAGGCAGAAGTGCATTACACCCAAATTTCGCCATCTCTGTTTTAAGGCTCCACATTTTAGAGAGCAAACTTCTTGGTATTTACCAAGCGCATTGCTGCTACCGGGTTTCTAAGAATTTATTTCAATAAAACACACAGGTTAACAAATAGTCCAATAGAAAAACTTTTCGAAAATAACCCTTATGCCTGAAGCCATGGATACATTGTATTACACTCACATTTTGCTTTCTTCCCGTCGACCAACACATATACAGACTTTGTCCTGAGAATTTCGTTGCATAAAAACACACAGTAACTGTCAGTTGACTATAACAATAAGTTTTCGAACTTAAATAGATGTATATACTTACAAAGGGTTCCAAACTAAAACTAACTAGTTCGAGTGCTTCTTTTGACCTAATATGGCTGTCTGTACTATAAGTATTTAACTCGTACAATGACCGAGTTTGGTACCTAAAACGTATTATAATTAATCGTGTATCGATTAGTTTGTTACTGTAATTTAACAACACTTTGAATGTTTCTCTAAAGAAATCTACAATGAAATTGAGTATTTCACTTTCATTGTAAAAGTTGAGTACCTACTTGACCTACAATCTGATGGCTTATTACTTTTGTACTCAAACGTTTGAGTGGATGCTCTCATTTTATCTTTCTATGTCGACTAAACTCAAATTTGACGTGTTTCACCTTTTTTACAAAGAGTGAAATCTACTTCTTCCAAATGTCACAAATATTTAAACACAATTATATACATATCCTCACGCCTGAGGATAGGCACAAGTGTTTTAGACCTAAATTTTGTCGCTATGCTTTCAACTACTGCGATGATGGTTTGCCTAAGTTTTGGCAATAAGTATAACGAGACTCAGATGGTGTTATAGTCTGTTTAATTTCAGTAAAAGTAAAGCTTATATACTAGTGTGGCGCGTGTATACATTTGCACGCGTGTGCATTTTTAACTTATCTTAAGATGTGCTCTATCGGAATACGTGTAATAATGTAGTCGCTGCAATGGCAAACCCAATGCTCCCATCGGAAGCATTTCCAGACGTCGGGCTGCTACGAACATTTCTTTATAGAAAAACACCCTAGAATCGAACCTCATGATTGCACGCAAACATAAGCACAAACTTATGTCATGGAACCAAGTAAGTAGAATATTGAAACAATGAAGCTGTACGCGCCGGACGGGTACGCGCCGGACGGGTACGCGCCGCCGCCCCACCACGCTCATCGTCCCAGCAGCGAGGACAAACTTACTCAAGTTGGCCCCGTTGCCGCGCGCTATACGACTTATTACCAATGACGTTGATATTTATCACTGTAGCCTGCCGAAATTCAAACAAGTTGCGGAAAATTGTGTAATTTTTTTATTTTATTATATTATTTATATTATATTATGTACATTTAGCTTATAATATCGTTTTAGGATATCCTGTAAAGATGTTATAAATATGTTTAAATAAATAAATGTACACAAACACACTCAAAATAAAGGTTTAAGCACTATTGACCGATTCATTTGAAATGATCGTTATATTAGCTGCTCAGACCACTTAAGTCACTACATTATTGTACTTTCATATCATGTAAAAAGCTATACTAAAGTACAATAAAAGACAGACACAATAGATTATATCAGTCCTCTAGATTTCCATCTGAAGTGCGATTGAGATACCGTTCTTTTGAAGAGTACTTCGTTGGAGCTCGACGTTGTTCAAACAGATTATATATGATTCTACTATCTATAAAACTAAAGCACTTAATACTTAAGTTGAAGTTGACTGCTGGTGTAATTATATTTTCATTGATTCTCTGAGAAAAGCATAAGGACATATTTGTTTCATTTATGAAGAAAGCGTCATTTCGTAAAAATTTTGGTATATACTAGTGCTGGACAAAAACCTTAGACTTCCAGATCACTCTGTTGATTGATATCTCCTGCACGTCCTTGTCAACGACGTCCACGTCATCCCGCCATCTCCGTTCAAGTCTGCCCAGTCAACATAAGAAAAAAATTTATTTGTCTAATTTTGGTGCAAGATTAGACAATTTTAATTTCGCACCTAGAAACGTAGTGAATTCTAGTTTGTATACTAACTTTTAGGGAACATTGTTCATTTTCGACACATTTGTTTACCGTTAGTAAATTCAGGAAGGTATAACTAATCCTCGGTTGTTGTTACACGTCCCTAATGTAATCCTTTTATACCTTTTGTTTAGACCAGTCATAGCCATTCCACCTGTTTATTAAAACGAACTTACATCTAAAACTAAAATTTTAATCAAAATTTTGTGCTCAAATTTAAACGTACGTATTAAGTAGGTTACCCCACACATTCAGTAAGTGAGTTTTGCTCAAACAGACAGCGGACGTGATCAAAGGCATGCCCGAGGATAACTTGAACATATTTATAACTTTGGAGTATCCCAAGGCTACCTCTAGGTACCTGACATGGAGCCACCGTCAGATGTAAAATTTTACCAAAGCGAAACTTTCCCAGTTTTATTGAGCAAAATTTTACTTTACAAAAAGTTTTTTGTGGCTTTTTCCTCGTGGCCGGTTTCCAGACTAATTTGATACAGCTGATTACACAGACTGCTCTCGGCGACTTGTGGGATTACAGGCTTACAGGTTATAACACAAGTAGAGTATTAGAGACTGTTTGCTATGCTATTTTCGGTAAGCCAGAAAAAATATGTATCATTATTAAATTTATAGCGGTATAGACTTAAATATATGAAAAATATTTATATCGTAGGTTATAACTACATAGTGCTAATGTGCACTCTGTGTTAGCAGATTGTAGGTATAGAATAGAACAATAGAACACTACCAAGAAGAAACTACTTCTTTCTTGTAGCAATGTTAAAAAGAGGCACGTTTTTACATAATACCAGTTTTTGTAGTCCCAGCACCAATTTCTTGGACGCACAGTGTGTTTTTCGGTTATTGAAAAATGGGCGTCGTAAACAGCACTTAGTTCGCTTTTTATTAAATGGGGTCTAACAATATCCGGAAAAGATAATATAATATAATATGTATGTATAACCACAGTGTATAACAATATGTATGACGAATCTTTTGGATTAGCGTGATGGCATATTGTATAAATTATACATTTATATAAACATATACATATGTATAAATTATATTAACGGAAGATAACGCAACAAGTTTGAAATTAAAATACTTCAACTACCGAACACTTTTTCTCCAGTTTGTTTTCTTGCAAATAGAACTGTTTATACATGTCAAAGTCATGAGTTAAGTGCTTGTTATATCCCTAATAGAATATATTTGGTGATTGAGTATACACGAAGCTAATTCTTTAAGCCTTTCTTACGTAAGGCAATTTAGATGAATGACGACAATTTGCCATCAATCTGAGGTCGTAAATACAACATGATCAGGTTCGACTAGTTTTTACATGCAGCTTGGTTCTTACAGTTCGAAGCAAAAATGTTTAGGCGTCCTACGGTAACAGTAAATTATTTTAGAGGAATACGAATGCTTATATAGCTATGCGGTCTGTTAACTATCTTTGCAAAATTTGTATCAGTTGCTACGTGAAAGACAATCAAACAAACACACATTTAATAGTAGTGTAACAGTTTTCAAAAATTTTGTAATAAAGTATCAAATAAACAACGCGATAAAATCCATATATAGTAGTTTAATTTCAATAAACACACATTCCTAATTCTGCATGCATAGTAATAGGGGGCGCAAACATTGTCATTTATTGGACGTTTTTCGAGAATTTGAGGCCTTACTGATAATGTTTTGCTCTACTCGGAAGTCGAATATCGAAATAGTCGATACATGCTATGAGACCAATGAGGTAGTCTAACGTACATAATGACATTCAAAACGAGTGAAATACTGTTCTGTGCTGTTCCTTATAAACTATTATATTCAATTCCCTTGCAAGTAGTAGTACAGGCGACGTGATATTCTCTGGGCGACATGAGCTTGTCTAAAACAGGTGGTACTAAATTAAACCACATATAGTGTACTCGACGAAGCTGTCACGTCATAGAATAGCTAATGTGAAACTTTGAATGTTTAGTAATATGCATTTTCGTTGCTTTTGATTTTACAAATATATTAGTAATAATGAAAAGAGCAGCGATAGCTCAGTGGGGAGACCAATGACCTGCAATGCAGAGGGTCTCGGGTTCGAACCCACGTCGCGCACCTCTGACTTTCGGAAGTTATATGACTTTTCGAAATTATGTGCGTATTGATTGACAATTATCGCCTGCTCCGTGCCTCGGAAAGCACGTTAAGCCGTTGGTCCCGGCTGCCATGAACATCTATGGCAGTCGTTATTGGGAGAGTGTCGACACAAAAGATCCCAATGGGTCGAAGTGTCACCGGTCTGCACTGACTGGCCCCACATAAGATAAGATAAGATAATAATAATGAAATCAATTATACATATTCATTTTTAATTACAATTTGAAGAGTAAACTTTTGACGTCAAAAAAAAATGACAGTTTTACGACAATTAAGTATGTTTCTAGATGAAAATTTTCATTTCTAGTTTAATGAATACTCAAACCGAATATTGAAACATTTGTTGCTTTTTATAATTAATTATAATTACATGAAGAGTCTTTTTTTGAAGTCGAAATGAGGCAATGAATTGTCATTAACAGCATTTGTTTAGAATAAATTTTCATAGAACTTAGAATAATAATTATGCAAATTAATTATACATTTTTATGATTTCTAATATTGTTGCTGTTTAAAAGAGAAAGTTAAAGGTAACTACGCACTTAGCAAAACTGCACTAAAGCGAAACGACGCAGCATATAATATACTAGATGTTCCCGCGGTTTCACCCGCTTTTATCGTTACTGCGCCGCCTCCGTGGGTCGTAGCGTGATGTTATATACCTATAGCCTTCCTCGATAAATAGGCTATCCAACACTAAAAGAATTTTTCAAATCGAACCAGTAGTTTCTGAGATTAGCGTTTTCAAATAAACAAACAAACAAACTCTTCAGCTTTATAATATTAGTATAGATATAAGATCAGCCCAGTATGTAATAAACTGTCACACTGTTGAGCACGGGCTTCTTCTCAGCGTGAGAAAGGCTAGAACTTGGATTATGATCTAACCAAGCTGGCCCAGTGCCATGTTGACAGACTTTGTTTATCTTCGAAATCATTATGGAGAACTCTCAGACATGCAAGTCACTTCCGAAGTTTTGGACAATAGAAAAAGAGGCAACCGTGGCGCCACTAACACTCTGTCATTTCCACAGTCGCCTCTTTTTCTGTTGCCAGTGTAAATAATAGCGTCAATTTGGTAGAAATATAGAAGTGGTACAATTTAAGCGCCGGTTCAATATAGGTTACTCTAACCTATAGGTACATCATTTTAATAAAATATTGGTAATATTTGGATAACAATATACACCGAAATATTATTGTACCTTTCGCAATTATATTCTTAAGTTTCCCAGAGGGGTAGGCAGAGACTACGGATTCCCATTTGTTACGATCCTGACAAACTTCTTTGGCTTCATTCACTTTCATCACATTCCTCATACACGCCCGTCGGTTCAAGGAGCTCTTAACCTGGCCTTTGTCCAGAACGCCTTTCGATCTGATCGAGAAACGTTCGCGTAGGTTTTCCTCTTGCGACTGTTCCATTAACACTAGCCTTATAAACTTTCTTAGTCAGTTTTTCCTCGTCCTTTCTTAATCATGTCCAAACCAGCCTGGTTTGGACATGTTAACTGGGAAACAGGCGTGAATCTATGTATGTATGTATTCTTAAATTATATCTCACAAAAGATTAAAAGGAATGTTTGTTCAACCTTTACTTGAAAGTATACTAAAAAGGCAATTGTATATATTATGTACAAGCCACTAAGTTACAATACTGCAAAAGCCATTACAACTTATCTGCAGGTACGTAGTAACTTAAATTGTCTCCATTTATTTAGGCTTACAGTTAGAACCAGCAACTGTTGCAAAAGTAGTGCACCCAGCTATTCGTATTCGCATAAAAAATTAATACTACTTGTTACTAAGTAGGTAAGGAACTACTCTTTCCACTTACAAAGAGAATGGCTATACTCAATAGCATCTACACCGCAAATGGTCTCTAAAGGTGAGTAAAGTTTACTCACCTGCGCGGTCCATCTAACAACATCCATTCGAGTATTTTAGAGTAGCAATGTGCATAGTCGATAAATATATTCGAATAATAAATCGATTGTATTCGAATGCAACACAGTTTTAACTAGTGCATGAGTCAGAGAACTCTAAATTATTGTAGCTTAATTTGTGTTAATATCTAAATATTATTATCTATACTATCTATACTAATATTATAAGGCTGACGAGTTTGTTTCTGTTTGTTTGAAGGCGCTAATCTCAGGAACTACAAATACTTAATAAATAAAAAATAGATCTCATGTATTATATTTTCACATTATTTTATAAAATAAATACGTTTGTGAAAACAATCGTAACCTATAATTATAATTGAGATAAATATATTTTTGTGTGTACAACAACATTTTCGCTACTTCACGCAAAACTATAAAACAGTATGTATATCACAATAAGTTTCAAATTATTTTTATTTTATATTGAATATTCTGTGCACGTTAATTCAATTATGTATAATTGAATCTTAATAATATCTGTTGAGCGTCCGCTGCGCAATATTCTTTTTCATAATACATTTTGATTTATTTTCAAATTGAAGATGAATGACAAATCTATACTAATATTATTAAGCTGAAGAGTTTGGTTGTTTGTTTGAACGCGCTAATCTCACGAACTACTGGTTCGAATTGAAAAAATATTTTTTTATTGGGTAGCCTATTTACCGAGGAAGGCTATAGGCTATACAACATCATGCTACGACCCACGGGGGCGGCGCAGTACCGATAAAAATCATCTGGTGCATTCATATAATTTAATTATTTTTTTTATATTACTTCTTTATTTGCTACAAACCTTGTAGCAATTTGGGTTACAAATTACTAGTATTATTATTAGCCCTCCAGCTAAGCTAGGATGATTGTACTAAGAGAGGGTTCACGTCGATAATTCGAATGTTTTTCAAACAATCGCACTTCACCAATAGATTTTTTAGTTTATCACTTAGTACCTATGTATGTACCCTTCTTTCTAAGGCCTAAATACTAACAATATCTTTGAAACGGTATACTAAATATAAGGTGTCCTATCCGAAGTTCCAGTACAAAAAAGGTCGCCTATCTTTTTAGTACAGTATTTTTTCAGAAAACTGTTACGCTGTCACGTTTTACCTTTTTGAGACTTTTTTCTGTACATTTTGTGTAGCAAAACACTCATTTTAATAATGTTAGCGAAAGGACAGCCCTAGATGTTTAATAAAGTAGAATGCGTTGAATTTATATTACATTTGATTATTTATACACAGAGAAGTATAAGTAAATGTACCTTGAACTAACGGGGATGGAAAACTACAAACCTTTGAAAAACCGGTATATAAATAGTCGTTTAATGGTATAGGATCTTTAAGATGTGATGCTTTGAGTTTTAGAAGGGAAGTATGGAGTTGTTTTCAAATATTTAATATATATTTTTATACTAGATGTTCCCGCAGTTTCACCCGCGTTTATCGGTACTGCGCCGCCGTGGGTCGTAGCGTGATGTTATATAGCCTATAGCCTTCCTAGATAAATATGCTATCCAACACTAAAAGATTTTTTCAAATCAAACCTCCTGTTCCAATCAAAAATCAAAGTTCCTGAGATTAGCGCGTTCAACCAAACAAACAAACAAATAAACAAACAAACAAACTTTTCAGTTTTATAATCCTATCCTAATCCTAATCCTAACTATCCTAAAAGCGAAAATGAGTTTGTTTGTTACCATTTAACGCCTAAACCACTGAACCGATCATTCTTAAATTTTGCATATACATTGTCAGGTGTACAGAAACGGACATAGGCTACCTTTTATCCCGAAAAAAATTACTGTTCTCGAGAAAAACAACAATAACGTTCTTATGATAATAGATGGCGCCACAATACATGTCTTTCGAATCATGATTGAATTATATTATTACAAGCAGAGTACAACTCGAATTGATTGTCAAATTCTAAATTAATGCGAGCGAAGCCGCGGGCAAAAGCTAGTATTAGTATAGATAAGCGAAAATTTTGAAAAAATAATACATGGAAATTTTGTAATATTATAAAAATATCACTTTAATGTTTTAATGGATTCACGTAATATTTTTTAAATAAATTTAAAACCATTACTTCTGTAAGAACTCAAGTGCAACCTAAACTCATTTATGTAATATAAACAATAAAATAATTAAACAATAACGTATTTATGAATTAACTTCGAATCAAAATACACCTTTGTTGTGAAATCAATCACTGACTGACAGTCGCCATTTGATACAAGGTTCTTGTGTACTTAAAATTATTGAGATACAAAATATAATGTTTGATATTAATTGTTATTTAATTTGTTTACAGGTAATAGGACGTTTTGGCATTAAATGGACGCTACACAAATTCGCCCCTGATTCAGGAAGGTAAAATTAAGCTAGATATATACACATATATATATCAATTGCCGGCTGTGCTGTCGCAGCGGTAATGAATGCGACCGCTGTAATAAACTTAATAATCTATTGTACTATTTTATTTCAAATAAATAAGCAATTATTTTGGTCGTAATTATTTTGTTTAATATGCTTATCCTTAGTTTGAAACTTGCCGCGGTCCCGACATATGTACCTATTTCGCTTAATATACTCCCAACACATTCATCTCACACGTCGTTCCTCGGTTAGTGTACACTCAACTCGGCATTTCTCCAGGTCTCAACAAACATTATTTAAAACCAAATCATCTCTGATTTGGTTAGAAGACTTTCGTCGACATTTTTCGCTTTCATGGGTCCCATTTACCCAAAATATTAAAATCAAAAAAGTGGTACAGTTACTTCAGAACATGTAGACATTAAATTAACGTTTCCATTTTCAAAATGAGTTCAGTATTCGAGTTGCCAAGAAATGTGGAAAAAAAAACAAAATTAATTACAGAAAACTCTTGCGCTTGGACATAATTGCTGGCACAAAAGTAATACAAAGAATAGAAAAAAAAGAAATTATATCCCACTAGTGCTACCGCAGCACTCGAAGCTCGAATCTCCAACAAAGAAATAAAACCAAGCTAAAATGCGACTTAGTTAAAGCAATTTAAAGTTCATATTCCCGTGAACAGTCGGCAGTGATCCGATTATGTTTGATGAAAATCGTTGAAATCCGATTTTCCAGTCAGTTTCCCTCGTCGTACTCAAAGACGCCTTACATTGGCTTTAAATAAATATCTATATGAGTAATAGTTTTAAAGTTCATTGTATCGGAAAATTATTCTTGTAAAATTAAAAAGCTACACTATTTAGAAAAAATTAATATAATATTGTAAGAATATAAAGTCATAATACTTTAAGAATATTTTTTTACTCAGATATCTTAGAAAGATTTTGAAGTATGTCTTTTCAGGGTTTTAGCTATTTCTTTACAAATTTTATAGTTATCAATACGTTGGATAATTAGATTGGATTACTAGCAAGTACTGTTATTTAAAACTCATCGCTGTAATCTATTTCAAATAACTGCATAGATAATTTACACACAAAGTATAAAATTAGCTCTTTTATCTACACACTATATAATATATATGTATGCGAAAAGGCACATTTGGCTGTTCATAGAGGACTATAATTAGTGCCCACACTTATGTATGGTAGTGAAAGTTGGGTATGGGAAAAGAAGCATGAGAGCAGAATAAATGCTGTAGAAATGAGAGCGTTGAGAAGCATATGTGACGTGACTTTGAAAGATAGAATAAGGAATCGTGTGATTAGAGAGAGATGCGGCATGAAAGTGGATATAGTGACAAGAATAGAAAAGGGTATGTTAAGCTGATTTGGACATGTAGAAAGAATGGACTAGGAAAGACTGACTAAGAAAATTTATAAGGCTAGTGTATAGTCGCAAAAGGAAAACCTAGGCGAACGTTTCTCGATCAGATCAGAGGCGTTCTGGACAAAGGCCAGGTTAAGAGCTCCTTGAACCGACGGGCGTGTATGAGGAATATGATGAAAGTGAATGAAGCCAGAGAAGTGTGTCAGGATCGTAGCAATCCAAATAGCAAATGGAAATCCGAAGTTTCTGCCTACCCCTCTGGGAAACAGGCGTGAATCTATGTATGTATGTATCTTTGTAAAAAGTATTGCCTATCTGACCACTTTGTATCAAACTTCCTTCTTTGCAATACACAGTGATTATTCCCTGTGTTATCTCATTATAACAATATATTATAATAAAATTCGCATCACGCAAACGTTGTCAAACATTCAAAAATTATAAATAATTTAAAATATAACTTAAATTAAACATGATTCCACGTTAAAATAACTAATTTCTACCTAAGTAATTCTTGTTTACATAGATTCAAATTAATCATTGCTACGCATTTCAGAAACAATACATCTATTTGCATGCGCAGAGAGATAAATTAAACCTGACTCGAATAATAATAAATGTCTCTAGACTGGTTAATTTTAACACGATCTAGTCATTTTGACACTAAACTGTTTCATTTCAATCTAGATATAAAGCATATTCCTTGACATTAAAACTATTTAAAGCAAAGTGGGATTATGATAAACTGAGTACTCTTATTAAATACTAGCTTTTGCCCGCGGCTTCGCTCGCATAAAAGTAGGTTAGGTTAGGGTAACGTTAGTTATAGTACCTTTTTAATAAAGTATAGCCAATATTACTCGGCGTTAATATATCTCTCTAATGGTGGACAATTTTTAAAATCTTTTGATTAGTTTTTGAGTTAAATACTTACAAATAAACAAACAAGAAATCATATCTTTCCTCTTTATAATATCAGTATAGACATAATATATACATAGTCTGAGGACTTTATCCCCGAAGTGGAAGGCAAATATGTATTATACCCACATTTCACTAGTTATGGTTTTCAAGTAATATCGGGCATGTCTAAAGAGCAAAGAAATTCTCAGAAACAGCGCAGAGTCTAGAACACAGTTACATATCACATAGTCTGGATCGAGTCTAGAACACAGTTTCAATGGTCTGGACCGAGTCTAGAACATAGTTCCATATCACATAGTCTGGATCGAGTCTAGAACATAGTTCCATATCACATAGTCTGGATCGAGTCTAGAACATAGTTCCATATCATATGGTCTGGATCGAGTCTAGAACACAGTTCCATATCACATAGTCTGGATCGAGTCTAAAACACAGTTCCATATCACATAGTCTGGATAGAGTCTAGAACACAGATCCAGACTACATAGTCTGGTCAAGAAATACTTAGCACCACATGCTGCTAATAAGTATTTCTTGACTGAAAACCCAGTAACCCTTTGTCCAACCCCGGCATTAAAGCCGAGACTCATTTACAGCAGTAGCATAATTTATCAACACACACGCTTATTTATTTTCATCAAAATGATTCAAAGCAATATGTGATTATAGGTATAAAAAGATTACTCTTATTAAAATGAAACATATTATGTTGTCATTGGACTGAATGAACTGTATTTTAACTATACAACAAAACAGTCGTTAATACTGATGAAATTTCTGACCACAACTACCAAAATATGTATCAGTAAACATCCAAATATTAATATCCATTTCTGCAAATTGGAAATTTGATCAATATTTAGCGTCACGGCTCGGCACGGCGCAAGTAAACACAGCTAGAATTATTTAGCGCCAGATGTTGGTGTGCATGGCGTGAGTAAATAAGGTCAGGCGAGCGTGATGAGTGTGTGATTAGTGTTCCACTCTGTGCCGGTTTATAAAATGGTGGACTACTGCAGGTATCCGAGTGTTCGTAAATTATATTAGTCTGATTTCTATGTAAGCAGTGATAGCCTAGTGGAAACCGTTGGACTGCCACGCAGAGATCTCGAGTTAGATCCCAAGGCGCGCATCTCTGACTTTTCGAAGTTATATGCGTTTTAAATAGTTTATTATCGCTTGCTTAACGGTGATGGAAAACATCGTAAAGAAACCTGCATATCTAAGAATTCTCCATAATGTTCTCGAAGATATTTGAAGTCTGCCAACCCACACTGGGCCAGCGTGGCAGACTATATCTAACCCTTCTCGCACGGAGAGGAGGCCCGTGCCCAGCAGTAGGATAATATTTAATACAGGTCTGATATTATTATAATTTCTATTCGGTCTGCTAAAGCTTACTACCGATAGTTAAATCCTGAGTTGAAATCGACGAAGTAATTTTAGATTCAGCGATCCATCCACCATTAAAGCATTGTCACACGGTGGCTGGTTTAGTCGAGACTCCTATCTTTCCCCGTGTCAGCCCGATCTACTCTCTGTGCTCCACTTTTCCCACGAAGAGGAATGTGTTAATGACATTCGCCCACGGTAAATAAAGAATCTGTGTAGTACACCTGGCAAATGTGAAGCGTCTTTATGTCAGAATTCTCAGTAGTCACACGAATACAGGAAACATGCTCGGTAGATGACAAAGAGTTCCCTCCCTATGACGTACATAAGACGTAAGTACGTACAAAGTACTCGTAGGTGAAATTTTGATGCTCTTATTAACTCACTTAAGTCCTTGAAAATATACAGGTATAATTCAATGCTATGTTATGTCTCTTCTCCTTAGCCTTTATTGTTCCCAAGTCACTCGGGGTCGGCTCTCTAGTCTAACCGGATTTGATTGGATATCAGTTTTTACACGGAGCGTCTGCCATCCTAAACCTAGACCAGTGTCAGGATATTAGACGGCACTGACTTCCCAATAACGACTGTCATAGATGTTCATGGCAGCCGGGACCGACGGCTTAACGTGCTCTCCGAGGCACGCAGCAGGCGATATTTGTCAATCAATACGCACGTAATTTCGAAAAGTCCTATATCTTCCGAAAGTCAGAGGTGCGCGACGTGGGTTCGAACCCGAAACCCTCTGCATTGCAGTCTATTGGTCTCCCCACTGAGCTATCGCTGACCTATGCTATGTTATGTATATTATATTTTATTAGATTAAAATATTGTGTTTTTGTATGTTTTGTATTGCAAGGTAGTTTAGTAACATTCAAACAACGGACAACCAGATTCGGAGCAAATATTGGTGAATAGAGAAACCTTTTGTCCCACGTACGGATCGAACCCTAAAAACTCAACGCAATAACAGTGGTGACCACTTACACGATTACCACTCTTCTCATTTACATTGCCTGATTATTCTTATATGAGCTGTCCTAGAATTCCATATATTCAATACTCAATAATTATTTCAAGTTATACTCTATCTTATATATTGACGTGTTCAGAATTATCAATTCTAAGTATTCATTATCCATTAAATTGATGTTCATAACCAAATAAGTACCCCCATAACATTATATTGCCCACAAAAGTCGAAAGTAACTTAAAATAAATTTCTTTGGTAGTTACATATGCATTGAATAATATTGAGAAATATATCTACTTTTATATCAACTTCAAGGAAACGTAAATTTATTCACGTCCCCTTGAAATATATTCCCTTGAATTTATAACATGAACTTATTCCCTTGAAGTCGATATAAAATGGTGTGTTCATTGAAATCGATCTGACATTCAATTTCAATATATTAAATCAGATTTTCTCTACGTTGGAACAGCTGTCTATAATGAAATCAGTTCTTGCATCGACTATTCCTGGAAATGCAATGATTGGTTTTCAAAGTAAGTTTCAAATCGCATATAGACAGACATTCGGTTCCATAATATTTAGATGTTCGGTGTCAAAAACCGAAATAGTATAATATATTAAATTGATATATGAATAAGTCCAAATAGATTGTTGGAAGTTCCATGAATGCCGTTATTGCAACATTGTTATCATGCATTTTACAATAAGGATGACAGAATATGTTTTTGAGTTTTTGGCTTCAATTTGCACACTCTCAATATTTCCTAATAAAGCCAATGTCAGAAATATTAAACTAGATGAAGTATTTTATTTTTAATTTTTATTGCCATTGGTGGCAGACGAGCAAGTGGCCCACCTGATGGAAAGTGGTAATCGCTGCTCATGGACTTCACCAATGGCAGGACACCGCAAAGCCGCTGCCTACCATGAAAGAAGAACTCTGTTTAAACCTCGTTTGAAGAAGGAAATATCATAGCATTTTGCTAGCTTTTTAAATATTCGTTGTTATTTATATACATCACTGTCTCACAATTACATTTTCAGTTTAAAATTATGAAATAGAGGACAAGTTGCTTAGAAGGTTCGGGTAATACCGTGGTTGTATAATTTATAGAAACATTCAATAACATTCCACTGGCTACATTGCAAATTGAATACGGGATATTGCTATCAGCAATTGAGGACGTGCTTGGTTGCTCTCACGGGGCTAACGAGGTAGTTCCTAAACCAATATTTTGCTTATTTTATTTATTTTCTTCATTTATTTATTAACCTTCATAAGCTTATAAAGACAAATTAACAGACGAACTTAATGCCGAAGGCATTTTCTAACAGGCAGCTTTTGGTTGATGCTGAGATGAATCAAAATGTCTTCAGTGAAATAAAAAAAAAGAGTTTCTGTCCGTGGCTTTGTTCACGCGATTTCCGCAGAAGCATATGCTGGTATCAATTTAGGACATTTTCGATCTAAATGCCAAATTTTACCAAAGTCTGTTTAACAATTTCAGCGTGATTGAGTACCAAACAATATCTTCACAAAATTTCTCATTTATAATATTACTAGGATTTCGAGATTAACACTATGTCTTTGATATAATTTCTCAGTTTAGCCAAAATCAAGAAGATTCATGACGTGCAAACTCAAACACGGAAGATGAATGGTTATTTACTAAACACGGTGAAACGTGTCAAGTCACACGGATTTAACGCACGCAGCCATTCCATATTGTGTGAACTGAACACGCAGCGTGTTATACGACCAACTTATCATGATGACGAGCTGGTTTTGAGAGTCAATTTATTTATATACTTGACTCTCGATATGCTGTTCAGTTCAATATCAGTTCTTTGAATTAGGATGAGACCGCTTTATATGGATTTTGTAGCAGTTTAAAGTGCCTCTTAATGAAATATCTCTTAAGTTCTTGATCAATTTAATCATTGATCAAGGAATTGCGAACTAATGCTTTGAATAACGACACGCCCCTGTTACTTAAATATCACAAATACTCAACGTTAAGTAATATTCTTAGCTAATACTCGTTCTTATGATGGGAATGTATTTTTTCATTGGCTTAGGACAAAGCGAGCCTAAATACTTTTCGATCGCAATCAAATCCCAAAAAATATTATTAGTATATCAAATATCTAAATAAACTTTTTGGTACCTATCTTACTGCATTCATATTGAAAGCGATAGTTTCAGATCCCACGTAACCGAACTCATTGCCATCTAATCCAAGCTGTTATATAACATTTTCTAACAAAGAACCCCAATATTAACACTGCCCGACATTGAAACCGAACCTGACCACATTGCACAGCAGTCGAATTCACTAACACGACACCACCACAGCCATCTTTCAATATCCACAGGAAAAACATCAAACTTAAATACATCTCATCGTTTATTTATAAAAATCATACATTTCCTCTTCAGTATTAATATAAATATTTTGGAGAGAATCAACGGATTTCATCTGTGAATACATTACTTTGATATGAAAATATAAATACGCCCATTATTTCGAGCATAAAATGATTGTATATTGGAAATTTGTAAGATGAATCTTTAAATACGGCGCTATGATACGACTGCGGTCTCTTTCATATGACATATAATTGAAAGATTTTTTACATACTCCACTACTTCTCGAAACAAATATTTTCTTTGAATTGAATTCACGGATTTTCTTTGTAAAATTATATCATGAATTGAAAATTATTATTAGTTTAAAAATTTTTTGCTAGCTTAAAGAAGGTGTCCTTGGTGTTTGGTCTAGAAGAGCGATTTAATAGATGGGATATGTGCCTTGATCCTTGCTGCCATCTTATTTTGTCTCTCTTGCTTTCAACACTTCTTAATTATATTTTCTTCAAAGGATTGTGACTTTACTTTTTTAAAGTATTCGAGAACCTTCCTTGTGACGTTTATCATCAATTGTCCGATTTACTTTCAAAGCATTTCGGTAGTGCATTCAATATAACCATAGAATTTGAATTTATCGACCAAGTGATATTACAAATTATTTTGAGTGACTTAGAGACAAATAACAATTTGACACATGAACTTGATAAAAACTCTAGTAACATGAAAACGATCTTGTGTAGAGACCCCACTCTAGTTAGGTGCTTCAAATTTAGAACACAATACCGATGTGCTATTCTCCAAAATTCATCCCTTTTCTGAATTATTTTTAATATATTAATAATAATTTATTTGCACAAAACACAAGTTTATATAAAATGGACGTCCAATATTTTATTTTCAATATGAGTACAAAAGAAAATTATCGAGCCGACTAATTTAGTCGACAAATACACCATTCATAGAGAAAAATATCGAACATTCTCGAAACTGTGAGTTAATAAAATATATTTATTGGTAGATTCTTAAATGTAGGTACTTTTATTTATTAAAGACCTTTTTATTTGTCAAATATGAAAATAATTTTCCAAACGAACTCTTTTAAAATGTTTTACTATTTTTGTAATAAATGAAAGTTGTATTATTTGTTGTATTTATTTCTGTATATTTTTTTCGTATGTTGTTGCTTTAACGAATGGTCTATTATATAAAAATAATATTCTCTCACGTTCACGCGAATGTTTTACATTGAAATTAAACGACTTTGTACGGATTTTATCGGGCCTTAGTAGTTATGACTTGGATCTTATGGCTACTTGTAGGTTAGAGTAAGTCAAATAATTTGCATAGTAGCTTATGCAAATCATTTGACATGAATAGATGATGAATTGTTTGGGTATGAACTGTAAAAGGCCAAGTAAATCACTCTGAATACCCTCGGCTATATTTCCTTGCATGTCGGTACATCATTCGCTCTGTGTGAACACAACAATGACGGTGACTGAACTTGCAGTGTCTAACAGCGAAAGTCAACTATTCGCCAGCGCTCGCCTGTATTCGCTTTGTCTGTATCCTGATAAATAATGTATCGCTTGCTCTCAAATGAATTTTGAGCAATAATTGATGAGTAATATCTATATAGATTTTGTTTCCTTGGGCTAAAGCACAGCGCGTCAGAGCCACTTTAGCCGCTGGAGCACAGCGGGGATCGATTGCTTTCAGTACTGTCAAACCCCTCAAGATGCGATTTTAAACGCTATTTGTGATAAATATACTGGTTATTTTGCATAAGTACTTTTGCTTGAACCAATTGGTTCCAGCTGACCTAAAACGTCTAAGCTTCTCTTTTAAACTGAGATAAACTGACTGAGTAAGTGTTTTATTGGTACCAAACAATCATCGTGTTGTGTTTCTACGAGGTACACAGTCCCTAGGCTCTTTAAGCTTATGATAAAAGAAACATATTTGTCTCTTACCTGTCAATTCTTCTCCCTAGCCTTTATTATTCCCAAGTCACTTGGGGTCGGCTTTCTAGTCTAACTGGATTTGACTGGATATCAGTTTTTACACGGAGCGACTGCCATCTGACCTCCGCAACCCGAAGGCTAACGATACCCTAAGGCTAGACCAGTGTTAGGATATTACAGGGCACTGACTTCCCAATAACGACTGCCATAGATGTTCATGGCAGCCGGGACCGACGCCGACGGCTTAACATGCTCTCCGAGGCACGGAGCAGGCGATAATTGTCAATCAATACACACATAATTTCGAAAAGTCAAATAACTTCCGAAAATCAAAGTTGCGCGACGTGGCTTCGAACCCGAGACCCTCTGCATTGCAGTCTGTTGGTCTCCCCACTGAGCTAAACCTGTCAATTGCCGGAATTAATTGACTTTGACTATGCAGGCCGCATAAGAAGTTTACAAGTATGATAGGTACTTGCCCCATGAGATAACAGCATAACAACTTTAAGTATAATCAAAATTTAAAAAAAACTATTTTTTTAGCACAATGGAGCCTTGGACTTGGAGCGATTGAGAGATCATCGTATAAAATCTCACACATTGTACTACTGATGTGAACCCACTCCTAACAACATGTTCCATAGAGCTAAAGGTATTACACGAATACTACTTACTTGCAATTACGAACCAAAAACCCACTAAAATATAAAATAAAAATGGTATGTCTTCTGTTTACGCGAATGTTATTCATTGAAATTAAACTACCATATACGGATTTTATCGCGTTGTTTATTTGAAGCAAACCACAGCTAGATTTCATGATACTTTGAGCTCATTCTGCGTAAATAGAAACACCCATGATTAAATTATGTTCGGGTACTTTGAAATAACTACACTGGAACATTGAGACAACTACCATCTTAGTCTCCCCGTGACCATGGCTGCTGAAAAGCAACCGAAACGTCGGGGAAAGTGTAAACATAAATATAAATTTAATTAGCTTAAAGATTAGTAAAGTTTAATAGTAATAGTAGTGTAACATTTTTCAAAATTTTGTAATAAAGTGTCAAATAAACAACGCGATAAAATCTGTATCATCATCATCATCATCATCATTTCAGCCTATTGCAGTCCACTGCTGGACATAAGCCTCCCCCAGGGTGCGCCACAAGGCCCGATCTCCCGTTTTCGCCATCCATCTGTATATAGTAGTTTAATTTCAATAAAAATGGTATGCACAGATCTCACGGGCTCTGTATAGACACTTGCCATATTCTATACAATATCAAAGCAACATATCGATAGCAACTATAGATACGGTTACAGTACGTCTCTATGGTTAGTTGCCACTGATACGTAAATATATACAGAGAGATAGAATTCAGAATCTACCTTATTGTTCGATGGACGGCGTTGGCTGCGCTTGGAACCTTGAGTCACTCAGTATGATTATTATTACTAGAATCAAATTAGGTGTAGTACGGCAGAAATCCATTATTACAAAATAATTGAGAAGAAAGGATACGCAATGCCACGCATACTCGGATTGCCTACTCTAATTATTGCAATAGAAAAAGTTTGACAATACCGACGTTCTCTGATAATGGACGACCGTTTCGTAGGATCTACGGCAGTACCTACCTATTATGTGCTCTACGGGCTTAGGCAGTGGTCCGACCGCCGGCAAGAAAACGACTAACTCTCGGCGATTTTCTCTCTCAAGAAACGCATAATTAATATACATTCCGTGTAAACGAAAGAGATGCATATATTAAAAGTTGCTCTCTGACTGTTCACACTGCCGGCGACGACTCGCTTTACTAGGTTTGTCGCTGAGCGACAAGAGCTTTCAAAAATAAACCCGCTCAGCGATACTCGTTCAGCGATGCTCGCTCGCTTGATCATTTCTTTTCATGATCATTTCTAAACAGTGCGGCTTTGAAAGTAGACGTATGGATATCAACAAAACATTGCAACTCTCATTGTTGTCTAGTTCAGACGACGACGATGATGTATTTTACGATAGTGTTTGTGTAGTGGCAGCGGCAACTTTGAAAAAACGGAAGAAAATGAGAGGGAAAAAAAGACGATTTTGGATGCAAAATTTGTGGTCGCGCGCGCAGGTTTTCACAGGACTGAGCGACCGCGGGCGAGTGGCGCGAGTAATCGCTCTTCGCACTTACACACTCGCTTATAGCCCGGCGACAAAACTATCGAAACTACACACTCGCTTCTCGCCGATCGTCAACTCGTTTATAGTTTCTAGTTCTACTCGTTTCTCGTTCATCGTCGGCAGTCGGACCACTGCCTTAACCTTTAAAACAATCCAGACACTAGACCTGGTAACAAGTCCATTGAAATAAAAACCGCAAGATAAAAGATAGCCGAAACTGAAACCTTAAATCTTTAAATAACATGACCTCATTTGAGGGCTTACCTTTGCAAAACGTCTCTAGTCAAGTGTGGAGACTAAACAACTATTATATGACATTTTCAAAGCTTTTTGGGTAACAATTTTAGTGACTCTTATGTTATAGGGATTTAGGTTGCTTTTCGTTTAAAGAAATAACAATTACCTAAAGAATGGTTAATTATGTAATTCCTTTGTTAACGTTCAAAGCTACGTGTTTATGTATGATGTAATTTATATAATTTGGATCCATTTTTATTATGGTCTATTGGGCTTGGCTAACAAGTCTTAGTTTCGAATTCACGGGACACTAATAAAAAGTAATGCATCGACTCAATAAATCATAGTACAAACCCAGAGACAAACAGGAAAACATTTTCTTATATGCTTATTTTACTCATTCTTATCTTTCTTCATACTAATATCTATGTTTGTTTATTTTTATTTAACACCGCTATGGAACAACGAAAAGATAAAGTTAATTTTGATAGAGCCGGCGACTGACATAGGCTACTTCTCATACCGGAAAATAGGAGCAATGTTATACATATATTATATTATGTAACCAGTTTGGTAAAGATTATTCATCGTTTAACAGACAGTCGGAAGTTTGAACGATGCGTGTGTATATTTTCGACGCATCATAATTTTGCATGAAATGTAAACGATATGTCTAAACAAAATATAATTTATTCAAAAATGTATTAAATAAAAACTGTGCGTTGATTAAAAAAATTTATTTGGTTGGCTTCAACTTCAGCACTGGATATAGAAAACTGGGCGTCGCTTTCCTATTAGTGAAAAATTAATAACAATATCGTGACGAGTAAAGACGGCTCTATGTGCAGTGCTTTTGTGTATGAAAGATACCATAAATCCTTTTCTGTATCCGTGACAACGTATACATACGAAATCACATGGTGTTCAGTCGAGTAGTTAAGTCGTGAAAGCGTAAAAAGGAAACTCATATTCGCATTTATAATATTAGTTAATAAATTTTATAATAAAATAGCCACAATACAATGACATAAATACAATAAAAACAATTTTTATATATATCTGTTTCATTGAACTCTGGTACCCAAGATTTTGTTCATCGAACGTGGCAGACATGCAATTGGGAGTACTTACAATAGCTATGCGCAAATACGCGCGCGTACGTGTTTGTGTTCACATGTGTTGTGGGTGTGTATATTTGTGCGCGGATGTGTGTGTGTGTGTGTGTGTGTGTGTGTGTGTGTGTGTGTGTGTGTGTGTGTGTGTGTGTGTGTGCGTATGTATGTGTGTGCGTCTATGTACAATAGATGGTGACCCTTTACCTACAAGATAATAAGGTTAATAAATCTTCAGTTTCAGTGTACTTTTTGGTCAGAAGCCACTTGATTACAGCAGATTTACAAGAGTATTTGCATAGAGGATATATTATGTTGCAAGCCTTGTTTATGATATTATAGAGGTGACCTCCGATAATCTGATAATGTCTCCTCGCAAGACGTGTGGTTCTGAATTTCTGTACTGGGCATAATTGCTTAGACCGTCGTCGTTGTAGTTTGCTATGATCATAATTTAGAGAGGCGTGTTTTTTAATAACTGTATGGAATACAAAAAGCTGCCTCACGGTAAGTATTTTACCGTGTTACGATTATAATATCATCCAAAATAATCAAAAAAATACCTGAACAATGAATATTTAACAAATACACACACACCCTCACACACACACACACACCCTCACATACACCCTCACACACACCCTCACACACACCCTCACACACACCCTCACACACACGTACATACACGCCCAAACATACGCAAACGCAGATTTTTTTATTTTAATTTTATAATTTATTTTTTTATCATTACCTTTTTATTTTATTTTTGGCCTTTGTTATAAATATCTTACTGCAAACTAGTGTAAGCTGTACATAATAAGATGTAAAGCCTAAGGGCTGGAGACCTGGTAGTCTGAAATACAGATCTCGAGTCTAGTTTAGGTACCAGTCTCCCCACAATATCTAATTTAAATAATTATGTAACCTGCCAAATGTAAATAATGTTTATATTGTGGTGAGAAAATAAATAAATAATTATTATTATTATTATTTGGAATTACTTGAACCGACGGGCGTGTATGAGGAATGTGATGAAAGTGAATGAAGCCAGAGAAGTGTGTCAGGATAGCAAATGGAAATCCGTAGTCTCTGCCTACCCCTCTGGGAAACAGGCGTGAATCTATGTATGTATGTATGTATTATTTGGAATCATTTGTATGACGGTCGGTCTGTGTGCAGCATTAGTAATCGCGACTAATGTGTATGCGAACTGGGGTTCATTGCCTGGATTAACAATATCATAGCGAAAAAGCATAATATTGAAAATTAGTATCAATTCTGACAAACCATTTCATCTTATCGTTTATATGACTAGTACGTTTAAGTCTGACATTCGTAAATAACCGAGCACGTACTAAGTTTTCTAAAGCTGTCTTACCCAAATCCAATTACAGCACCATTAGTCCATCACCACTTTTCTAGAAATTTCTTCGTAAATAATAATTGAGAAAAGAGCAAACATTCGTTCAGGTCGGGGACCTCAGCGACCCTTATCAATCAAACGCCACCAGAATGTTTTAAGTGCCTTGGATCGAGAGAAAATGCTTTGTTCAGTATATCTGGACCAGTGATTGGTATTGGAAAGGCTAAGCTTCTCTATAAGGAAGATTGGTATCCTGGTTAGAAATTGATATAGGAAGTTATTTAGGGACCTTGTGTATATTTCTTTACAAATGTTTTGGCTGTGTCGTTTTAACTATTTTTATCAGATAAGATTTTAGGTGGAATCTCGCTCTTTCTTTTGATAAATATAAACCAATTACTTCACAGTTGAATCTTGTGTTTGAGCCGCAGCGGTCCGCCAGCGGCCAAACAGATAGTTTCTCAATTATTTTTCTGTTTGGAATTCTAGTTTGCAATTGACCGATTAATTCCCCTCGCATATATTATATGAGTGTTATAATTTTGTAGTCATCGCTTTTCTTTGTGTATACGTCTGTGATTTTAGCGCCGAAATGAAGAGATTTATATGTGTTACTTGGTAATCCAATAACTAAATTATTTTGATTTCTGATACAAGTAAGTTTATATTTAACTAGCTGTTACCTGCGACTTCGCCCGCGTAAATTTTAACTAAAACGTGTTTGTCTCCGCGGAACCCTATTATTTTTCGAAAATCAAAGTAGCCTAAGTTACTCCTTATAACATCAGCTATCTGCCAGTGAAACTCCCGTCCAAATCGGTTTAGCCGTTTCGGAGATTAGCCGGTACAAACAGACAGATAGACAGGCAGACAAAAATTTTAAAATAGATGTTTTCCTATAGGTACCTTACATACTCGTATATACTTTCATATGCATTAGATAAAAAGCTGTTATTTTGACATTACAAACAGACACTTCAATTGTATTAATTCGTATAGATAAATCCGTAGAAGAGCTGCAGTAAGCGCTATAAATTATGATCAATAATTTGAAACGACTGTGAGCTAAACAAATTTAAAAAGCTTGCAATTGTTAATTAAATATGTATTCACAAGCATTGGTAGAAATCTAGCACGGCTATCAATAGATAGTATACAGTAGCAGTAGATTTTACCTAAACAAGTCAGTTTGTTTGTTATTTTTTTATAATTATTAGTAATTTAGGTTGCCAGTTACTAGCATATTCATATGGAGGGTTTCGCAAGAATGCTAGAACACTTGTGTTAGGTGTGGATTCGCTTTGGTAGAACTATAGGTGTGATCCGAACCCGTATCCTCTCTATCGCAATTCCGATACCGTATCCATTTGGCTATCGCCACTTCAAGTAAAGCGTAGCTGATAGATGCAAATAGCATGATATAAATCACTCATTAATTCGTTTCAATTTTGAATTTTATTAACAGGTTTCCTGTCCGATGAATCACATATGATACATACATTCATGCCTGTTTCCCAGAGGGGTAGGCAGAGACTACGGGTTTCTATTTGCTACGATCCTGACACACTTCTCTGGCTTCATTCACTTTCCTCACATATGATACATAATAATAGATATTCTATTGTGTCTATTATGGGACTACGAAAGGGTTAATACTTTATGAAATAAAATCGAATCTTATTCAAGTGCCTAATCAAATATTTGAATAAGATTCTATTTTATTCAATCAAGTATTAATAGACCAAGGTGAGTGGCCCTCTCACTGGATGGACAGTCGACCTAAATTGAAGTGGTAGATTGATAGAGGAAAGCGGCTCAAATCAATCAGTGTTCAAGTAGTACGAAGAAATATATTTATTCAGAAAATATGCGTATCAATATTTGAATAAGATTCCATGTTATTCTATCAAGCATTGATAACATACGAAATTGAAATGAATAATTGAACAAAAATATTACTTATATTGCCTTCTTATAACCTGCTTCTAAGAATATCGATGAAACCTTCTAAAATTGCCATAAGAAAATGAAAGGCAAACACAACCTTTAACGTAGAGTAAACGTAGTCACAAGTAAACATCACAGGAAAACATATGGTGCTCAAGGATCTCTCAAGGGAAACAGGCAAATGCTGAACGAGTTTATTTTATTTATTAGCTTTTATTTCTGTTAGTATTCGTATATCGATACAGTTTATATTTGAATGTGGGCGACTAGTTCCATCTTTTCGAATATAAAATTGACAGAATGTACTCGTAGCAAATATCTGAAAGTCTGAGAGCCAATAAAATTCTCGTGATAAAATTCTTCAAATAGAGCTTCTATCTAGTCTGAACTTCATAAGTCTGTCCCTTCAGTGAAAAGTGATACATCTCGACTTTATCAGTTTTAATATTTTTACACTATGTTGAACAGTAAAAAAATAGGTTATATATTTTGGTCTAATTGTTGTCCGTCTAAGGAGAAAATTGAGCAAGATAATTAATGTCACAAAATGTACTTCTAAATTAAATAAATTTTAGATGTGAACATAAATTGCACTTCAGTTTATATAAAACGCCTATATGACTAGCTCGGCACTTTATATTAAATTTTTTTTATTACAACAATTGGCCCTCTGGTTCCCTCACATTAAATTAAATCTTAAAACAAGTGTATTGAATTCATGTGTTTAATTTCTATATGCAAAAGAGGGTATATGTGATTGGTACCACACTAAATATTCAATAACGTTGCAATCATCGATAACGCAGACTTACCTACAAACAAACTATTTAATCGAATTTTGAAGAAACGTCATCAGTTTTCAAGCTTCGCAATGGCATCAAAACTTTTGTCATCCACAAACAGCTATTCGAAATCTAAGTGTGTCTATAGCACAGTCTCTACGAAACGCAAAACAACCCATACGAAGAAATTGCCCTTAAAAATATACTCGTGGCTAAAAGTACCTTTCACGATCATATTAACTCAATAATTAGTTCGTTTTATCTAATTCCAATATAAGAGAAAAGAACAGTAAGATAGAGAATGGCCGGGCGAAACTTCTCTGACCAGATATCAGATATATGGAAAGTTGTCTGAGTAGAGATAATCTGTAGAAGAGCCAGATTAAAAGTACCTTTTACGAACGCTTGTGAAGAATGTAACGAGAGCAAATCAAACAAGAATTATATGACACAATCGTGGCAAGTGGATCCGTAATATCTGCTTATATTTATAGAAAAAAGTCATCAGTCTTTAGTCCAACGTCTCAATATAAAGAAACGACACACTGTCATCTATAACATTAAAATATTCAACTTTCACTACAAATAACGTGTTAATATCCGACATTAAACACACAATATGACACACAAACTATAATACTTCACCTTTATTAGCCTAACGCTCTAAATATGATGTTATGAACAATAATAATTCCAGCATACTGGATACAGTTAACCAAAACATAAATAGTAATAAACCGACGGAACGCGAAACATTGTAACAAGAGATGGTATAAATTAAATTACTGCAATTTTGTGAACAAATAATTAATTTTATAGTGCAGCGGTGAACTTTATAGCTTTTGAGAGGCTACAGTTCTCAAACTGATATTGTTTTATTGTTGTTATTGTAAATTTGAAAATACGAGCGTGTCTTTTGCATTTTAGCTGAACAAAAGGCCGGCAACGCACTTGTGACTCGTCTGGTGTTGCGGGTGTCCAGGCTGGCAGTAATTGCTTACCATCAGGCGATCCGCCTGCTCGTTTGCCCGCTAATCCATAAAAAAGAATTGGGTCAGTCTTTGGGGACTTTGGGAATAGAAGTGAAAACTTTAATCCTTGATCATAAACACTTCTTTATAAACAAAAAGAAAATAGGGGGCGGGTCGGATTCCTGATACTCTCTTAGTGGTTATTAAGGGAATCAAAATTTTTTTCGTAGGACGCACCATTTCTGAGATATTGTTAATATTCTAAAATAATTCAAAAATGGAAAGCGTGGAAGCGTGACAATGACGCGAGTTCTATGATTTTTGTTCACCCAAGAAGTGCTTAACGCGCCTAAAGAAGTTTTCACTTCAACAAGAACTGTAAATCCTTGGTGCCATAGCAGACAAATATTATTTGTATAAATACAAATAATATTTGGCAATTTAGGCTATGGTACTGCTAGTCATGGTCCAATTCTGAAAATAAGATGTATGTTATAACGTTACTTATTTTATGAATAGTGCTGTCCTCCTTCTAGACACTAGGCTCTTCTAAGTATGATAAGGATTAGGCTATAGTCCACCACGTTTTTAGGCCAGTGCGGGTTGGCAGGCATTACACATCAAAAAGATGTAATGAACTTAATATTGTCTTACGTTTACTTGAATGTTATACATTGAAATTAAACTACTTTATACGGATTTTATCACGTTATTTATTTTAAAACACTTTTATAACACAAACTTGAAATAATAATAATAACATAAGTTCAAAATTACGTAAAAATGTTGAAATTAAACTACTATATACGGATTTTATCGTGTTGTCGACACTTTATTACAAAATTTTAGAAACTGTTACACTACTATTACTATTATTAGTAGTTTAATTTCAATGAATACCATTCGCGTATATAGAAGACAATATTACGTAAAAAAGTGTTTAAAATAAACAATGCGTCATTTAAAGTAGTTTAATTTCAATTGCAATGAACTCTCAGATGTACATGTTTCCACACAATATTTTCCTTCACTGTGTGAAGATATTCAATGTTTAATAAAACGCAATATAGTTTACTATTGAACCGCGTCTCCGCTGATGTATGTTTATAACAGACTTAATTAAAACGTTCTATAGGAAGTTGGATTCGTAATAGAAACAACTGATTTTGTATGGCATTGTTTATTATTAACCCCTAAGAGATTATCACGAATCTGACACTTCTTTTTTTATCTTTTTTTTTGTTTATTAAGAAGTTTTTATGATCATAGATTAAAGTTTTCACTTCTATCGGCAGTCCCCAAAGACTGCCCTAATATTTTTTTGCATTAGGCAGTCATTTACAAAAAAAAATGTATATACCTATGTATGTTTATCCACTGTCTAGTACCCATAGTACAAGCTCTGATTAGCTCTGCTTTTGGGCTAGATGGTGTTGTGTGTATGTGATAGAATATTATATTATATTATATTATTATTATATTATATTATAATATTATATTATATTATTATTATATTTGCGTAGCTATTCAACAGCCTGCCCACTATCTACCATTGCTACTATTTATTAATTCAATCTCAGTAAAATTTAATTACCACAAAAGTAAGCAACCAAATACATTACGACCAAGCTACTTAGTATTCATCCAAGTTACGGCAAACATCTATATGGATACTTAAGGGCCAATTTTGTGAAGGTATCTATTTCCTTATTTCGAGTTGGCTGTATACCAAGGTATACGTGAGTGCTAAGATACATGCCTTTATATTCATGTGCCTCGTAGTGAGCGGAATTATAAGTGTCATTAGTGTAGGGTACAAAAAGATTCAGGTCAAAGGCAAATAGGAGGTGGTGTGAACAGAGGAACAGATTCAAAAGCTTGTTTCGTCAAGGTCAGTAAGTTTCTATGCTTTGCGTACCTAGTCTTTTGCCTGAGGAGTATTATAGCCGGCTTTTGCCTGCTATTTATTTATTTAACATCTACCAACCCAAGTCACTTGGGGTCGGCTTTCTAGTCTAACCGGATTTGACTGGATATCAGTTTTTACACGGAGCGACTGCCATCTGACCTCCGCAACCCGGAGGCTAACGATACCCGAAAGCTAGACCAGTGTCAGGATATTAGAGGGCACTGACTTCCTAATAACGACTGCCATAGATGTTCATGGCAGCCAGGACTGACGGCTTAACGTGCTCTCCGAGGCACAGAGCAGGTGATAATTGTCAATCAATTTATTTATTTATTTATTCTATTTTATTTTATTTATTTAGGTACATCAAATAGAACGACTTGCGCCAATAGGCACATAATTTCGTAAAAGTAACTTAACCCTTCTCATAGTGAGAAGAGGCCCGTGCCCAGCAGTGGGACAGTTTAATACAGGGCTGATATTTTTATTATTATTATTATTTTTATATAACTTCCGAAAGTCAGAGGTGTGCAACGTGGGTTCGAACCCAAGACCCTCTGCATTGCAGTCTGTTGGTCTCATCACTGAGCTATCGCTGTTTATTTATTTAACATAATTAACTAAAATACATATGAAGCATTTACATGAAAACATTCATACAAATATATCTGTGTATGCTTTTAAGTTAAGGTAAGGAAGGTGCGCACAACATTGACTATATATTTAAAGTGTACATACATGTAAGGCTACAATTTAATTTCTAAGTTACATAAACTACGAGCAGCGATAGCTCAGTGGGGAGACCAACAGACTGCAATGCAGAGGGTCTCGGGTTCGAACCCACGTCGCGCACCTCTGACTTACGGAAGTTATATGACTTTTCGAAATTATGTGCGTATTGATCGACAATTATCGCCTGCTCCGTGCCTCGGAAAGCACGTTAAGCCGTTGGTCCCGGCTGCCATGAACATCTATGGCAGTCGTTATGGGAGAGTGTCGACACAAAAGATCCCACTGGGTCGAAGTGTCGCCGGTCTGCACTGACTGGCCCCCACATAAGATAAGATAAGATACATAAATTACACAATAAAATTAAGGCTAGATTAAAGACTAAATTAAAACTATGTTATACTACACTAAATTACAAAATATTAAACTAAATTATATCTTCAGCAGTGGACTATTATAGCCTGATGATGATGATGATGAAACTAAATTTCACTATACTAAACTAAATATTATTTGTTTAAATTTAACTATGATTTTAAGTTCTCTAACTAAACTATGATTTTCACAGTTACAGATTCCTATTGACAAACACTACACATGGTTTGAAATGGCGTGCTGCTAATTTCTTTACAGAAAAATCTATAATTGATAATCAACTGTCCGTATCACATACAAATCCATCACAAATTAACTGTCCTTAGTCCAAGGATTTCACGCTCGGAAGTCACAGTTGCTACCGCTGCGTTTTCGCGGACCTATTTTAAACAAGGTTCCTTCGCTATCCATTTGCCTGAAATTTTAAGACATAATATAACATGGCATACTTTTGTTTGTCCTAATAAAATTATATTTACGCATAAACACCTGACGCATATTTTTTAAACACAATCATAAAGTTGAATTTTGCATTATCATAACTGGCCGCTTGGGGTGGCTAAAGGGCTACCCCGCGGCAACTAGAACCTATATTTTCGGGTTGTCACTAAAATAATTATGTCAACATAAACTGTATGCCAAAGACAGTTGAGGCAAAATATAATTATGCCAAAATAAATTATGCCTAAATAGTTATGCCAAAGTACATTAGGGGAAAACATTATGTGAAAAGAAGGGAGCCTCCCAAATATTTATAATAAACTAGCTGTCCCTCGCAACTTCGTCTGCTTCACATTAGATAATATTTGACCGTTTAAAAAAAAAAACTATTATATCTTTTAAGTTGGACCTAATTACAGATGGTTACGAAGTTTGATCAAAATTGGTTCAATAGCTTAGGAGTCCATAGCGGACAAACAACGTGACACGTAATTTATATATATTAAGATTTTAACATCCTACTAATCTCATTATAGAAACTTTGTGAATAGCCAACATAATGTTAAGTATAAAAAGTTCACATATTTAATATCCGTGTTTGCTCGATTAGTTTCCAATCCAATCGAAGTTCGTCATCATGATCACGATTTTCTGGCGAGACGGAAGAGGTTGCGCTCATGAGCCCCTTTACACTATCCTACAAACCAAACTAATATAATAAATGCAAATATGAGTTTGTTTGTATTTTTCCCTTCACGGCTTAACTATTGGACCGATCATGCACGAAATTACACATACGAGTACATGTTGACAGGGGTACACAGGAAAGGACATAGGGCACCTTTCATCCAGAAAAAGTACTGTTCTCGTGGGATAGACTTAGTACTTTATAATTATATAATGAAAGGAAAATCTAAAAATATTACTATTACATTGCGCACATTGCATTTGCATTTATCAGAAACTAGTACATAAATATATTTCGCTTACCAGTTGCCTCAGAATTCTACGTAGCGCCACCTGAGAGCATTACTATTCTTAGCTATTAATCTCTCTAAAACCCATTTAGTCACTCGATCCATCTCATCTCAATAACTCACAATGCCCATAAATTATGCCTTTACGACTTCAGACTAATAGATCAGAAGTAAATATTTGCTCATAATAATGTAACGCTCAATAAATCTTCTACTAAACTATAGCTACTGTCGTATTTGGTTACATCTCTATCCATCTGGATATCCAAAGAAATATAATAATCAATGGCTTACGAAAACGGATTACCTTTATTTTATTACTTGAGGAAATTTCCATGTTCATATCAACAAGCGACAATGAACCGTAAGATAGAAGTGATGGAGTTTATATTACATTGGCTATTATATATGGGGATGGATAGCGAGCACATACAGAGAAATTGGTAATGTTATTTATGGTTTTCTATACTTCAATGTGATCAAGGTGTTAGTAATTGGAGTATATCCAGAATATTCTTTTCTATTGGTAGTATCCGGATTTTTGGCTGACCTTGTGTACTTGCAATGTGTTATGTGGTTAGACATATTTATTGCTTTATGTGTTATATTATTACGCTAATAGAAATCATGAACGGATTTGAAAACTTCTTTAGCGGCATTGTGCACTTTTTTTGTGATGGGTAAAAAATGTTAAACTCGCGTCAGGACACGTGACCTGATCGAAAATTCGTAAGATGGAGGGAGAATTGTCATGTTTGTGTACGATAGCGCAATAAATGAATATTGTATTTTACCTCATAAATGATAGTACTTTTATACTGATATAATTAAAGCAATTCGTGCAAAATTATTCCCTAACCATTCCAAAATATCAAAAATGCACAACGTTAATATTCAAGTTTTCACTTCTGCCGGCACTCCCGGAGTGCAACCCGTTGATTTTTTAGTATCTACATAAACATACTTTGTCATTGGTGTATCGAAAAATGAGCTCAAAGTAACATTAAGCTTAGCTGTGTTTTGCTTTCTAGGTTTGATATGAACACTGCTCGTAACTCATCTTTACTAATATTATAAATTCGAAAATTACTCTGTCTGTTGGTCTGTCTATCTGTTATCTCTTCACAGTTAACACACTCAACCGATATGAAAGAAGTTTGGTACAGGGATACTTTACAACCCGGGGAAGGACATAGGCTACTTTTTACTAATGTAGGTACCACGCAGGCAGAGCAGTGTGCTAAAGCTAGTTTAAATATAAAAAATTGGGGTAGTCTTTGGGGACTGCCGATAGAAGTGAAAACTTTAATCCTTGATCATAAACACATCTATATAAAAAAAAGATGCGAGTCGGATGCTAGTTCCTGATACTCTCTTAAGGGTCATTAAGTGGGTCAAAATTTCGTTATCTTTTGAGTAGGACGCACCATTTCTGAGATATTGTTAATATTCTAAAATAATTCAAAAATATAAAGCGTGAAAGCGACACGATGACGCGAGTTCTATGATTTTTGTTCACCCAAGAAGTGCTCAACGCGCCTAAAGAAGTTTACACTTCAAAAATTCGAACGCAATTAAGCGTACTGGTACCAGCAAGAAAATAAATGAAGTCAATTCTTGCAACATTTCTATAAGAAAGTGTGGAATAGAATAAGACATAGTAATTTAACAGATTCGATCATGCAACAAAAAGATAAAAGCGTACTTACGAGGAAAATGGTAGTTAGTAAACAGTTGTTATATATGAATACCTGACTTATGATCAAACGGTTTTAAGCCCAGCCGTAAAATAGGTAAGTATGTGTGATTTACATTTATAGAAACAAAGTGATTGATGGCAAATTTTAACGCTCTTTCCTACTAGTCGTACGCTGAGATGTATCAGGTGCCTGTGTTTCGCGCTTAATAGGAATCGAGGTGATTTTCTTGACACTAATTGTCTAGACTCTATGCTGTTTCTGAGAATACCCAGTAGTCTATGCTCAAAACAGGAATTGATTATTAATTTAAAAATATATATATATTAATAATAAAATATTAAAAAATTAAAATAATAATAAAAAATAGTAATAATAATTTAATAATAATAATATTTTTGAAGTGTAAACTCTTTAGCGTCGTTGTGCACTTTTTTTGTGATGGGTAAAAAATGTTAAACTCGCGTCAGGACACGTGACCTGATCGAAAATTCGTAAGACGGAGGGAGAATTGTCATGTTTGCGTACGATAGCGTATAAATGAATATTGTATTTTACCACATAAATGATAGTACTTTTATACTGATAATTAATTAAAGCAATTCGTGCAAAATTATTCCCTAACCATTCCAAAATATCAAAAATGCGCAATGTTAATATTCAAGTTTTCACTTCTGCCAGCACTCCCGGAGTGCAACCGGTTGATTTTTTTTTTAATTCTGCAAAGTGCGTTAGGGGCCTCGTTCCTATATTTTGAAACGAGGGTTTTTATCTAAAAACCTTAAGATACAGACAGTTACATTATGACATATTTTTCATACTATATATGTCTTAAAGTAAGTGTCCGTAGGAAAAACGATTCGTTTCTAAATTATAGAAACTAGGCTATAGGCAATAACTGTCTACTAGTGAAAATGTTGAGAGATATTATGTCACCTCATTCGTATAACAATGATTTAAAAGAATAATAGGACAGCATATCACCAAACGGTTATAAAAACTGCTGACTTCACGGATGGCGTAGTGGTTTTAGTGGTTGCCTCACCACTGCCACTGCACCGAGTGCTGTGGGTTCGAATCCCACACGGGACAAAAAATTGTGGGATCTACAAAAGGTTCTTCCGAGTCTGGGTGCTTTTTGTGTCCGTTATTTAAACGTTTGTAAAGTCCCCCGCGACATAGGAATTATTCATTGTGCTATTGAAATTTTAATAAAATCAAAATAAAACAAAACGACTCGTTTCTGAATATATAAACCAGGCCATAGGCAATAACCGCCTACTAGTGAAAATGTGAGATATTATGTCACCTCATTTGTATTACATTACTAGCTTTTACCCGCGGCTTCGCTCGCGTTAATTTAGAATTTGACAATAAATTCGGCTTGTTCTCTGCTTGTAATAATATAATTCAATCATGATTCGAAAGACACGTGGCGCCATCTATTATCATAATAACACATTATTATTGTTTTCCTCGGAAACAGTAATTTTTTTCGGGATGAAAAGTAGCCTATGTCCATTTCTGTACACCTGTCAACGTATATTCAAAATTTCAAGATGATCGGTTCAGTGGTTTATGCGTGAAAAGGTAACAAACAAACAAACTCATTTTCGCTTTTATAATATTAGTTAGGATTATATGACTACATATCACAAAAAGATCATGAATACGACTAACCTAAAATTCACTCAAAGTATTCGTAAGTACTGTCGGTAAAAACATCTACACGAGTCCAAACACGATTATCTGTGAAAAATATTACGGCATGAAGTAAATTATTAGCTCATAAACAAAACAAAGCATTATTGTTTCTAAATATACCTCGAAACTTGTGTTAAAATATATCGTAAGATCATAAGTTTACTTTTAACTCAGCTGAAGATCCGTTCATTTTAGCGAGTACACATCAATTTTGTTATAAATCTTAGTAACACTCAAGTCCATTTATTTTTATACTGAGACGATGGTATTATATATCTATATATACAACTTTAACAAATCTGTGTCAATGTATAAAGACTTGCTTTTACTCGAAATTGCGTTTGCATGGACTTAAGTTGTGGAATTATTTTTGAGGTGAAAACTTCTTTAGGCGCGTTGAGCACTTCTTGCGTGAACAAAAATCATAGAATTCGCGTCATCGTCACGCTTCCACGCTTTCCCTTTTTGAATTATTTTAGAATATTAACAATATCTCAGAAATGGTGCGTCCTACGTAAAAAATAATGACATTTTGACCCCCCTAATAACTCCTAAGAGAGTATCAGGAATCCGACCCGCAACTTTTTTATTTTTTTATAAAGTGTTTCTGATCAAGGATTAAAGTTTTCACTTCTATCGGCAGTCCCCAAAGACTGCCCCAATTTTTTTTTCCTATTACGTGGACTTGATATCCTCAATTAATCATAATTAACTACTTTTCTGTCAAATTTAAATGTAGTAGTCTAGTAATCCTAACTCATGTTACATATACGTACAGGAGTTTGTTTGTTTGCTTCGCTTTCACGCGTAAACTACTCTGCCAATCATCTTGAAATTTCGCATACACATTGTCAGGGTAAAGAAAAGGACATAGGGTACCGTTCATCCAGAAAAAAGTACCGTTTCCCATCGAAACCGCAGGCCAAGGTTAGATTAAAAGCGTAAATCTCTTTATTCTTTATGCCTTGCGAGTATCGAAATATTCGTTATTCCTGATCTTCATGATAAAAGGTACATCTGTGCAAAAGACCAGCTTTGTAGGGTTTGGGCTAGGCGTTGAATTTTGGACCTTCTATTTAAATATGTATTTATATCTTAGGCATACGAATGAGGATGGATTATTTAAGTAGGTCTGAACCCAAAACAATTGTTTAAAAATTGAGGTTTATTGGTCTGTATGTTTGCCTAGCACTTCCAGTATCACGTAAAAATGACTAAAGGTATTATGATCAACAATAGATTAACTAAGAAACTTTTTTTTATGGTACAGGAGGCAAACTAACATACGGATCACCTGATGGTAAGTGATTACCGCCGCCCATGGACACCCGCAACACCAGAGGAGTTACAAGTGCATTGCCGGCCTTTTAAAAAGGAGTACGCTCTTTTCTTGAAGGTTTGAAGGTCATATTGCCTGAAACAACACAAAAGTGGAAGTTGAAGGTTTTCTGAACAATTGAAAACATTCTAAAGAATGTCCGAGCTTAACTGTCGATTGCTGGGTTGCCAAAAATAATTGATTTGACTTCACGGATGGTTCAGTAGCTTCGTCGCCTCAACACTGCCACTACGCCGAGTGTTATGGGTCCGAATCTCGCATGGGACAAAAACTTGTATGATTAAATAATAATAATACTGTATTTCGGACTCTGCCATCCATATACAAGGTCGACACACAATTAAGTAATAGTTAAAAAGTAGAGTTTTAAGCAAATTAAGTGGCAATAGCCATGCATCGTCGATACCTTACAGTCTGCAGCAGGCGGTTGGGCAGAGTCATAATGATAGTATTTTTACACGTGGCAACCCTGGCCTTATGGCCAAAGTTGCCATGTTTAAAAATACTATCATTATCTTCTTCTTTTTCGTCTTTTATAAGACGCTATTCTTTTACGCTGAATTGCATTAAAAGTATCAACGCGCATCAAAAAATGGTTGTTCCGACGTTCTTTGTGTTTATTGATTGAATGTTTGTAAAAGTCCCACGCGGTACAGGAACTATTCCTAGAGCGGTCATTGTCTTTTTACCAAAAGGTAATAAGGAATAATAATTAAATACCACGAGCATGTATACAATTTAAGGCACATGCATAAATCAAGAACAGTATATCAAGAGAAAATGAAAAGCTACAGCCTCTGGCTACCCCTCAAGGAACCGCCGTGAATAATATTTTCCGCTAATTAAATTATTAATTAAATAAATATTTTAACGATGTTTAATTATGTCTTAATGGAATTTACAACTTGAACATTAAGGCTACTTGGTACACCAACCGATACGTGCTTAGCACCTCTTTAGAGACTCCGATTTTTGCCATCGAGAACCGAGTAAACATAATTATTCAGGGAACGTTTAGGAAATGAATATACCTCTATCATTCTTTAAACGAAGCTTACTTTAAATAACGATAGCGTGAGAAGCGATACTCTCTTTCTCTCTTTCTCAGCTAAAGTTTTGAGTCCAACGTAAAGTAGAGCAAGTCTGTGTTGCTATTGTGAATTTTGTGCCAACAAAAACCCCATTAGCACCTTGGCCGGTAGTAGTACCGAAGCCTGGAGCATAGCAGTTGTATTCAGCATCACTGCGGCCGTAGTTAATATAAAGAATAATATGCATTAATAAATGGGCCTCGATGGCGTAGTGGTTAGTATAACCGACTGCCACGCCTGAGGTCGCGGGTTCGATTCCCGCACAAGTCAAACATTTGTGTGCATGAACATGGATGTTTGTCTTGGTCTGGGTGTTTCTATATATAATATGTATGTATTTACAAAAAAAATAATTATATATGTATGTTTATCCATCGTCTAGTATCCATAGTACAAGCTCTGCTTAGTTTGGGCTAGATGGTGTTGTGTGTATGTGGTAGAATATTATATTATAAAAAAAAGAAAAGAAAAAGAAATAAATAGAAGTACAACAAATAAAACGTTTTAATTAAAAACAAATTTAAAAGTTTTAATTTAGAAGAAAGGAACGTGCCCTATTCATAGAAATGGGATGAAGTAAATCTTTTTAAAACGTACTACTACCACGGGCTTATTCCCGCCCGCTCCACTATTTTGTGCCCCAGTGCTCCAAAACTAAAATTAAATATTATTATTATTTTTTAAATCGTTCCCAAGGGCTCCAAAAGCTTATGTTAATTTATTTATTTAAAACCTCTGATCTCCATACATTTATTCCCAAGAGCTCCAAATTATATTACAACATTAAATAAAGACCTACTTACTAGTGTGTTCCCGACAGCTCGTGGTAACGATTTTTATATTGAAGTATTGACTTTTTCTTGGAGCTGCTGGGAATAAAATCTCAAAGTACGTAGATGATGTTTTGGAGCTGTAGGGAACGAAATTGGTAAATGTGGCTTTATTAATTAATTGAATATAAAAATCCTTGGAGCTCCTGGTAATGAATGTATGGAAATGTGAAGTTTGGAGAACAATAGATTTGGAGCGCACGGGAATAAGCCCTACCACGGCAGCCAGTGATTTAGTTGTGTAGGTAGAATTCTGTTAGTCTATTAACAATGATTATTATACAAAAAGGGCCGTTGGCTCATCTAAATAAAAAACAATACAGCAATGTACTAACACAACGACTTGTCCTCAATATCTAAATCTCTGTTATAAAAAGTAAATAAACTTACAAATACACGAAGAACTTTCGAGAACGTTACGCCTTACGATTGATATGAAGCATCTCACGAACTGTATATTCAGAAGGTTATATGCAATCACAGCTATTCCAGTTCGTAATACATTTTTATTTAAATAGATTTTGTTTAAAATATATTGAGCGTATAGTGCGATCTAAGAATAAATCGGTCCATCACTTTTGTGGCCTTTTTAGTAGGTGATAAAACGTTTTTTATATGATCTGTTCTTTGCATTTTTACTACTGACCTAACTATATCGCGCTTCTCTAGATAAATAGATAATTATCGCTCGCTTTAACGGTGGAGAAAAATATCGTGGGGAAACCTACATATCTGAGAGTTCTACATAATGTTTTTAAAGTTATATGAAGCCTGCCAACACTGAGAAATGATGGACTATGGCCTAACCGTTCTCATACTGAGAAGAGGCCCGTGCCCAGTACAGTAACAGCTTAATACAGGGCTGATTATTATTATATTTTTATACAACCAAGGTGGCAAACAGGCATACGGCCCACCTGATGGTAAGTGGTCACCGTAGCCTATGGACGCCTGCAACACCAGAGGCATCACTTGCGCGTTGCCGAACCATTAGGAAAGGAAAAAGATAGTGGGAAGGAGAAGGACCGGGAACGGAGAAAGAGGGTGATTGGGCCTCCGGCACTCTCACTCACCGAACGAAACACAACAGTAGGAATACTGGTATTTCACGTCGATGTTCTGTGAGAGGGTAGTCCTTCCCCGGTCGAGCCGGCCCATTCATGCTGAAATCAACGAGGCTCTACTACTCCTATATCTCCTCTCCTATACTCCTATATCTATAACTAGTTTTTACCCGCGGCTTCACTCGCGTAAATGTAGGTTAGGTTTGCAACAGTTATTTTTTCTAGATGAAAGGTACCCTATGTCCTATTCTGTACCCCTGACAACATGTATGCAAAATTTCATGTTGATCGGTTGAGTAGTTAAGGCGCGAAAGCGTAACAAACAAACAAACTCATTTACGCTTTTATAATATTAGTTAGGATTAGGATAATAATCGCTTGTGCTTGTGTATTATCTTATCAAATGATTTTATTGCTGAATGTAGTAAATTATATTATTATATTACAATTCAGGTTGTTTTATAAATGCACAGTTAACTATGTCTATCTAAGGCAAGTCAATATGAAAATATCGCGTAGCGTTTGTTTAAAAAAAAACATTACAAAAATCCAGTAACACTGTCTCATCAACACTTCGAACTCAACGAGGCAGTCTAACATATGTTTGTTTAGACATGTTGAAAAACATTTAAACATGTTAAAATACACTATGAAAATAAACGCGGCAGACTATTCGTCAACGAAAGTTGCATATTATACATAGTGAAATGCTTTTTGTATTTACCAATTTATTTTTACTAGCCGTCGCCTAGTACTCGAAATTCGACCAAAGTTTGCCAGTAAGATATTTCTGATATATGTCATTATATATTGATATATGTAACCATAGTTACGCGCTTCGACTGCGTGTGTCAAATGCATGGTTGTGTGCGTGTAGTGTTTTTTCATTAATTTAATGTATTTCTAATGCATATTTTATATAAATATTAGGATTCGCCCCTCCTTCTCCATATAAACTTTAACTGTGCCAAATTTCATACTCCTCCGTCCGCGCAATTTTCGTAAAAAAGGGTACAAAGTTTTTGCTTCACGTATTAATATATAGATTTGATGGTAGAATAGACATTCTGAATACTACGTAGTAACAAGAAACAGGTCGAAGTGTCATGTTTTACGACCTTCTGTAGATGAAAAGCCACGTTAAAAAGAAGATCGAGACCGGACTTTTTAGCGTATAGCTGAGGCTTGCTACATTACATTGTTTGTATAAATATGACCAGATGAACATTCTCTGACTACTAAGGTATCCACTAAGGTATTCGAACAAAAAGGCCTGGTTCAAAGTACTCTATATCAATATGCGTATATAAATAACGTAATGAGAACGAATAGGAGCTTGAGAGAGATATGCCAGAATCGTAGCATCTGGAAATCCGTAGTATTTACCTACTACTCCGAGAAACAGACGTGTTTCTTTGTATATAAATATGAGCAAGTTATCCCGATATATGTTTTACGAAGTGCTTACGAATACCTATTGTATACATAGTCTAATGCTGAGTAATATTACAGTTTATAGTACATTCAAAGGAACTCATTGATTTACCAGTTATTCACTAAGTATCCAAAATTCACATCATTCTCATTTAACAAATAAACCATGAATAACATCACAACTCCACGTAATCTGATCAGACACGCCCTTCGATGGACCATAAATATTTCGTTACACATCTTAAAAAGTTTTCGGAGGGTCGGAAAAATCTTATAAATTTTGCCTTTTATAAACAAGTTTATTTGAAGAGCGGCGCGGACGTTGAAACCTAAACAAAGGCAAGATGAATACCGAATGTGTCCTTCAGTTGGTTTCCGAATTTCTATCTTATTTATACAAGAAACAAAGTAGTTATTTTATTTGGATGTTAGGTCAAAGCTGAATTTTATGGACATTGATCTTTTAATAAATAAATTGTGTTTCTGATAAGATCTTACGTAAGGTTTCGATTCGTTTGTAACTGGTTTATCGCTTCAAATGGGAATTGCCAAACTCGTTTTTTGAATTGACACAATATTATGGTGCGTCTAATTATGATGAAATGCTATTAAAAATGTCTAGCTGAGTAAAAATTAAGTAAATACCCAAATCCAATAACTTCTTTTAAATAATATTGTCCCTTACATATACGCGAATGTTATACATTAAATTAAATTACCTTAAACGGACCTTTCGCGTTGTTAAACAACGTATAAAGTAGTTTAATTTCTTACAAATATTTTATTGGTACGATGTTTTCAAGCAATTTTTTTCGTTATTTATTACAGTTTTATACAAGGCAATCTAGTTTATTAATCCAAGCTACACAATGCCAACTTCGTTTTTTTTAAAGTTAAAACTTCTTTAGGCGCGTTGAGCACTTCTTGGGTGAAAAAAAATCATGGAACTCGCGTCATCGTCACGCTTCCACGCTTTATTATTATTTTTTAGAATATTAACAATATCTCAGAAATGGTACGTCCTACGCAAAATATAACGAAATTTTGACCCCTTAATAACCACTAAGAGAATATCAGGAACTAGCATCCGACCCGCCCCTTTGACTTTTCTTTTTTTTTTGGTTTTTGAAGAAGTGTTTATGACCAAGGATTAAAGTTTACACTTCTATCGGCAGTCCCCAAAGACTGCCCCAATTTATTTTTTATTTTTTGAATAAAAGACAAGTATATGATCTGCCTGATGTTAAGCCGTTTGGACAATTACAACAGCTAAGGTGTAAACCAGACGTTGCCTACGTTACTTCTAAAAAAAACCTGATAGCCATAGAAATACAATACCAGGTTATATATGCCAACTTCTGGAGGGCAGAGATCCTCAATCAAGATTTTCCTCGCATAGCAGAGATTCCACTTGTACCTATATTAAGACACAAGCTTGTTAGCACCAATAGAATAAGTTTAGCTGAATGATTAAAAATAAATATCTATTTAACCACATGTGGCCAACGTTTATCCTTAACATATCAAACCATTTTGTATATTTTTATAAGTTAACATACGTTTTAATTGGTTTTATTTACATTTCACATATTTTGTACGCACAAATGGTCGGTGTAGATCGTCTTTATATGAAATGAAAATGAAATGAAAAGATTTTTATTTTTGTACCATCATGACATACATCATCAATTATTATAGAATGCGGGTATAACAATATTTATGTGCTTATATGTTATTTATGGATATATAAAATAACTATGGCTAAAAGCATCCTAATACACTAATAATAAAAATAAAGCTTATAGATAATATATATTCCACCACATACACACAACACCATCTAGCCCAAACTAAGCAGTGCTTGTACTATGGGTACTAGACAATGGATAAACATATATATATACTTTTTTTTCGTAAATACATAAATATTATACATAGAAACACCCAGCCCAAGACAAACATCCATGTTCATGCACACAAATGTTTGACTTGTGCGGGTATCGAACCCGCGACCTCAGGCGTAGCAGTCGGTTGCACTAACCACTACGCCATCGAGGTCATCATAATATAATTGTGTGATTGGGTATGATACTGCGTCTGTCATTATATTGAATACAAATTATATTGAATTACCGAGTCACAGATAATGTTACTGGGTGTTTCTGCGAATAAATTCTTAGAAGTAGCACGGAGTCCAGTTCTGTTTTTTTTAAGTGGAACTTAACATAGATGTCAAAGCCACCTAACTGGACTGTGAAAGGAGAATGAATTACCTTCTTGCCTTTGTTGGCAGGACGACTATTCCATTTTTATAAGTCTGACAACTTGTTTGCCTTTTGAGCTTTTTCTAAAACATACGTACCCATAGTCTTTCGACTTCAGAAAGCCAGTTGCACTCACTGATCGGTAAACGATTATCGAGGTTAAGTAACGTTGGGTGCGGTCAGTCTATAGATGGGTGACCGCTTAGTGGTATTTCATTTGAGCGTCTCCGTGTTTCGGAGGGCACGTAAAAAGTCGGTCCCGGCTGTTGCCAAATTGACAGCAGTCGTTAAGCCATGTCAGAGGCCAACGGGCGGCTTGTACAACTCTTGACAACAGGTTGACCACTAAACACACAAAAAAACAAAAAAAAGAAGAAAGGTTAGACTAAGGTTATACTTTGTTATTAATTTGTTATACGCAAATTGCGCTGAATATAGTTTTAGGTGCCACCCAATAAATTGCTAGCCCATTGCAGACAACCGGGAATAATTAGAGACAGCGTGCGTTGATAAGAACTTATTGACTAAAAACCGAATAAGCTGCACGATCCTGGAGTTGAAGCCGAGGACAGCAATCTTATTTACAACAAGGACGGCGTAGTGGTTTAAGTGGTCGCCTCACCACTGCCACTGCGCCGAGTGTTGTGGGTTCGAATCCCACACGGGACAAAAACTTTGTGTGATCCACAATTGGTTGTTCCGAGTCTGCATGTTTTTTTTGTCCGTTGTTTGAATGTTTGTAAAGTCTCCCGCGACACAGTATATTATATAACATTATTCTTAGTGCAGGGAGTAAAAAACTATCTCTGCCACCGAGTCGGTCTAATAATTATGATCTACTAGCTGTTACCTGCGACTTCGTCCGCGTAGATTTTAACTAAAAAGTGTTTGTCTCCGCGGAACCCTTTTATTTCTAAAATCAAAGTAGCCTAAGTTATTCCTTATAACATCAGCTATCTGCCAGTGAAAGTCCCGTCAAAATCGGTTCAGCCGTTTCGGAGATTACCCGGAACAAACAGACAGACAGACAAAAATTTTAAAAATAGATGTTTTTGTATAGGTACCTTATATAGTTTCATATGCATTAGATAAAAAGCTGTTATTTTGACATTACAAACAGACACTTCAATTTTATTTATTTGTATAGATGCCCACACATTGACAAATGTAATAATAATAATAATACTATATTTATTTATTCAGAAAGAGTCCATAACGTTAGTAATGTATGTAATGCTAATTAGAAACATATTATGTTAATGTTAAAATATTTCATAAACTCCTCAAAAAAGGCAATCGGGTAAAATTTAATTAACAAACCGGCCAGCGCACTATGGACTTCACATCAAACGGCTAATGTTAATTAAAATTAATGAAACCGTCGAAATCAAACAGCCTACAGCATACTAAGCCTACTACATAACTGATCTGTTAACTAGAAGATAGTTAAATTGACCACTACGTAATACTAAATTTAATTAAAATCAGTGCAAATGTAATCAATTCGATTGATAAGACTTGGTAGTTACCAAGTCTCGTCAATCGAGGTGTGTGCCAAATTTAATTCAATATTTACAGTTGTAAATATTGAATTAAATTTGGCACCCTCTTAAAAGGTTATTCAAAAAAAGTATTTTTTAAGTCATTTATTCACTTGTAATAATAATAGTACAACATATAAATTTCCTCGCCAAGCTCTACACAGCTTGTTGGCGAGATGCGAGATTTAATATTATTTTTGACGTGGAATGCCTAATTATGTTATGAATTGGATAGACATCGTTCAAATTAGTTTATTTTTTATTCTAATATTTTATTTTTATTGTTTAGTATTTGGCTGCTCTTTGTGGCTGTGTTTTCATTGTAAAGTTCCAAACATTAATTCTAGCCAGTTTTCTTTTTAAAATTATTTTAAATTTCATATACAAGTACTTATATACATACATGGTGCTTTGCTCAATGTTATTCATAAACATGCAACGTATATTACACCTTCAGAACTAGTTCACACCAACTCATGCATGCGCCTCATAATAATCCTAATCCTAACTTAATATTATAAAAGCGAAAATGAGTATGTCTGTTTGTTTGTTACCTTTTCATGCCTAAACCACTGAACCGATCATTCTGAAATTTTGCACAGAAACGGACATAGGCTATCTTTCATCCCAAAAAGTTACTGTTCCCGAGAAAAACAACAATAACGTTCTTATGATAATAGATGGCGCCACGTGTCTTTCGAATCATGATTGAATTATATTATTACAAGCAGAGTACAACCCGAATTGATTGTCAAATTCTAACTTAACGCGAGCGAAGCCGCGGGCAAAAGCTAGTATCTTTATATTTGTATTGCCATTACCGCACATATATTATGTTTATACGTTTCTGTGGCGTCCATAATAATATGTTGTATTTAAACAGGTAATGAATTTAAATCGATCTTGTTACTTTTTTTATTTAACTAGGAAGATGTGTAGTGTAATAGAAGCTTTAACTTTTATCCGCTATCTTATACGCGTGCAATTTGGATATAGGTACATATGTATATTTCTCGCTTTCCATGTAAGAAGAATCTGCTCTACAAATATAATACTCTATTTCTAGCTGACATCAAGATTTTTTTTATTTTTGTCTTTATTTATTTTGGGGCTTTTACTCACAAATAAGACCATCTCTGCCCCATTGTAACCTAAACATAATTATTTAATCTTATTCTAAGATTCTATAAAGTAAAATTGCTTCTTCGGACAATGGTTTGGACAATAAAGTTTGAAAAGTACCCACATCAATTAAGTTTATATGAAATTTTTCCATTAGCTCTTGTCTCACAGCCCCATTTCTGACACATTCCACTAACAATTAGTGGTATACATCCTCCACAATGCCACAATCTTCACAATTCGGGGTAGAACTTATTCCCATAAGATGTCTACATAATATCAAGATGAAACATACACCAAATTTTAAGCCAGACCTTCAGCAATACAATTGTTAAAACCGCATTCTATTTTGCGCAGAAGTTTTGGCGTGATGTGCATACAAACATACAGGCAAAGAGATAAAAGTTATAAAATAATTGTTTTGGCTTCTATGCCTTGTAAAGTCCTCACATTACTTTTTTTGGATGTTTGTTATGAACAGACATCTACCAGTTACAACTTTATTATATGTATAGACTAGCGACCCGCCCCAGCTTCGCCCGGGTAGGACAAACACGTTAACAAATAATACACCTAAACATTCCTCATGAATCACTGTCTATTGGTGAAAACCGCATGAAAATCCGTTCAGTAATTTTTGAGTTTATCGCGAACAGACAGACAGTCATACGCGGCGAGAGACTTTGTTGTATAATATGTAGAAATTTCACTTGCATGCCGCGGATAACCTTATCAAAACACACTTAAGTTATGTTAGAACTAGTTTAAAAACATATAACACATTACTTAAATAAAGCACGCCACGATTCTGGCCTTTTATAGAGATACCTCTACAGGTACATTTAATATTCCCTAGCGTAAATATTTGCATGTGTCAAAAACACTGTTTAATCAAACACGTATCCTCTGTAAACCTTATATTGCCTCAGGTATAATCCATACAGCTGTCAACGATACACATTTACACGATTTGCAAAATTAAAACGCCGCCATATTCATAATTCACAAAGTATTTATTGCCGCGTTATCGTAAAGCCTGACGTTTTAAAATGGGTCCGAAAAAGCAATATGAAACAAACATCGTGGCCATTAATTTGAATTTAAATGAACGGTACAACATCCGTGTCCAAATCCAATTTATCTAAAGAATTAATGAAAGATTGAGATGAAGTGAAAGCAGGGATAGCCTGGTGGGACACTGCTGTTCGGCCTCGCAGAGGTTTCGAGTTTCATGGCTGTTTGAAGGCATGCTAACGCACGTAGACTTCCAGCCAATTTACTATATATAAATAAGTTTGTAAAATGATTATAATAATAATATTCTTTAATATGTCGACGAGTCAAGATTCGTTTACGGACGCAAGCGTGACGTCACTACCGAGTCGTGCTTGGACGCGACCGTTGGAGCGGGCGGGCATTCTATAATCGGAGCTCGCACCGAGCGGACGTGTTTGTTCGGACGCGTTTGTTTATTGTGAATTTATTTAAATAAACGTTATTATTTCTTCGTGATTGTTATTGCTCGAGGCTACCCTTCATGTCGGCATCCGACGAAAGTACGCGCCCACTGGGTCCGGTGGCCGAGCTGTCTGCAACAAATATATATCAGCGATAGCGTAGTGAGAGACCGTTACACTGCCATGCAGAGATTTTGAGTTCGATTCCAGAGCACCTTTGACTTTTCAAAGTTATATGCGTATTAGTTAATTATAGCTCGGTTTAACGGTAAAGAAAAACATCGCGAGAAACCCTGTATGGCTGAGAGTTCTCCATAATGTTCTCGGAGATATAATTATGTGAAGTCTTCAAACCCGCACTAGGCCAGCATGGTGGATTACATCCTTAGCTTTCTTACACTGAGAACGGAGAACATTGTTTTCTTGATTTTCTTTAAACATTTTTTGTGTATGGTAGCGATTAAAGTCGTATTTTTAATATCTCTCTTTTGTTGCTGGGTCCATTGCATTTGCAGCCTGTGGATTAGATATACGCAGAGGGCCTATAACACTCTCCGCGGGCAATATAACAACGCTTTCAGGGTGCTTTTGGGGCTCCGGCGATTCTGTAGTGCATCAGGCATGTTTGCGGAGGCGCGTACAGATAGCTTTGAAGCTGTAATGCAAAAGCGGACAGCATCTCTGATGCAAAGAATTCGCCGGAGCAACAACAGCATCCTGAAAGTGATCATAGGTAGGCTAGACTGTCCCTTCCTGTGGCATTGGACCCGTAGGCATAGCGGCGGGGCCGGTGCAGCAGGAAGGTACATGAATTAATTTATTTTTTATTTTTGTATATACTAACGTAGTTTTTAAGTAATTGTTACTAACAAAATATGGAGTTTTTATATCTGAAATAAATGTTATTATTATTATTTGCTACTGCTATATGGCTAGTTCAATACTGGAAGCTACTGAGAATGTATTGACAGACCCAAAACGGTTTTGTCTGACCTAGCATACGTTCACGAACTTCATACAATCTCACAAAAAATTCAATACAATCCACTAAGTGTAGCAGTCTGATTGTCTATACGTCATTAAATTTGCATCAGTGTCATGTCACAGAATGTTCGTGATTGATTATGACTGTTACTATCAACATTAATATATGCAGGTTGTGGTTGTAACTGTAATCGTTGACATAACCGCGGAAACCGAAGACACTATAAATCACTTCTGTCAAAACTGATATGTGCGTGTAAAAAAATATCGTCGCGATGGCACTGATGTATTCTATTCATTTTATTTGTTAATTTTTGTTCTCTCACACAGTACATAATATTTAACATCATAATCAATAAGTCCATACAATAAAGCAGTCTCTGTGGGAAACTGGCCTCTGTGCTAGAAGGTCCTGTATTATAGATTACACGCCTCTCCGTTCTCTGAATAGGTAGAACATGTATGAGTGGGGCTAGTATGTTCGTGCTGAGAATGTACGTTATGTTGGCAGATGTGTGAGTGGGTATACGTCTACGTTTGAGTATAAGTGTCCTTGTGAGTGTGTTTGTGCGTGTATGCGTGTATGTATGTGCGTGTGTGTGTGGGTGTGAGTGACATATCACTCATACACACACACACGCACATTGATTCGTTGTAGTACGTTTTCTTGGTTACCTATACCGTTATTACTGATGGATATAAAATAAAAATAACACATCAGGACAAAAGCAGTCAACTAAAGCATGTGACTTTTTAGACGCACAGAGCTATTAGAAACCTAGACTAAATTTAGCTTAAATTATTTTAGGAATTGTATTTTTAATATTTTTGTAATTGTGATATATATTGTTATCAAAAGAAAATTCGGATATTTGGAAATTTTATGATGCCGAAGCTGAATGTTGATCGATTTGCTGTTACAGAGTAATTCTAACCGTATTAGAATATTCTATACTGTCAGTGATGAATGCCTTTTCAGATCTCCATCTTTACATTAACATGGCACAACCTCTTGCTGTGTGCGTATTCTAATTTGCGGTATTTCTACTTTCCCATTTGCGTAAAGCTACTACAAAATTAAATAATCAATCGATATAGTTTCAAATTGCTTAAAGATTCCAATAACTTGGATTTCTATTCGATACTCATCCATCGCTAATTTACTTGCACTTGAATATTATTTTTTTATACCCAATAAGTCATGGGCGGTAAACAGTAATTCATTGTTTATAAAGTATGTTTAATCTACATTTTTGTAAAATGTAGAGTAAACACGAGTAAATAAACCCTTAGCAAAACCACAGAGTATAAGCCTTAATTCCACAGAATTACAAAATTAATAGCACTTTCATTATGTAAAAGTCCTCTTCATACGAATGCACCACAAAAACCTGTTGACAAAGAGCCAAATATGAGCAAACAAACCCGCGGGCAGCACTTACTTTTGTAAAAAAATAAACGTTTTGTTTTTAACGCAACGAAACACTCGTTAGCCAAATAACCGCTATTATAAGTTATTTTTAAGCACCGCTGCGCATACTGATATCACATGAAATGTAGCGCCGTGAAAAAAGTTTAATAACTCGCCTGTTATATTTTCAGCTATACTGGACACGTGTGAGTCAAATTATTTGCTGGTTACCAAGGTCCAATCCTCGTAATAAAATTGCTCAAAATAGAGTTCCAATCTTGTTTCAGTGTCATAAATATTACAAACGGAATTCTTCGAAATTATAATAAATGTCAAATGTAAATGTAAATTTAAATTGCATTTCAGTTCACATATGACTTTTATTGGACTAGATTTGAACTCTATTTTGTACATGTTTTATTACAAAACTAATTTTACTTCGTAATACAACGTTAAATTAAAAAATATACATTCAAAGAAGCAAGTTGTTTGCTGGAGTCTATGTGTAATATAAACTAGAAATTTAACACTTTTTATTTTGCCTCACTGTTATAAGCGTGTTTTATTTTACTAATATAAGATACTAGCTTTTGCGGCTTTGCTCGTGTTAATTTAGAATTTGACAATCAATTTGGGTCGTACTTTGCTTGTAATAATATAATTCAATCATAATTCTAAAGACAAGTGGCGCCATCTATTATCATAAGAACGTTATTATTGTTTTCCTCGGGAACAGTAATTTTTTTCGGGATGAAAGGTAGCCTATGTCCATTTCTGTACACCTGACAACGTATATGCAAAATTTCAGGATGATCGGTTTAGTGGTTTAGGCGTGAATAGGTAACAAACAAACAAACAAACTCATTTTCTCTTTTATAATATTAGTTAGGAGGGTACTACAGTGATAATGTACACCAACATCAAGGCACTACTAAATAAAGAATCCAAAGTAGGAATGTGCTAATTCCAATCAAAAATCTAATGATTCGAATCAATTGGTGATTCGATTTTATTCTACCATTTAGTTTTTAAGAGTTTGATCGTTAGTACTAGAGAACTTCTTGTCAGAAAAATCTAATAACATTGCCTAACCCGGACATCGCTGCCTTTCTATGGGCATGCTATGGACGTACGTTTAAAACATACTTGGACAAGATTAAAGCCTTATAAACAAGATTTAAAAAAAAATTGTAGACAGTGAAACAAAATTACGATGTAAAATGACCAACTATGAGGAATTGTTTGTTGAGTGTAATATCCTGCTAGTGCATGAGAGGGTAGCGCTATTGGTAGCATTGGATCATTACTGCCACCAAGAGTACAAAATCAGGACTGTACAGCTAAGGCCTCGAGGTGCAAAGCATTGTAAGACGTTTGAGGTGCCCACTTGTAATAATTATTATGGGCAAAGATGTAATAAATATTTAGTTCCAACTATATTCAATAGTTTGCCCGTAGACATTGAAAGCACTTCGGTTTCAAAACGGTCGTTTCAATATAAAACAATGACATTTCTACTAAATGTTATAAGTGCAAACATGATAAGTACTGAGAATACTTTGTAATATGTATGTGATCATTATAGTAATTATGAATGTTATTTATTTTATATTGCCTTTTTGTTTATGTTACTGCTATTATTCTTTTTTGTTTAATTTAAAAGTCAAAACGAAATTTTTATTTTTATTTATTTATGAGAAAGTGTAGCATCAATAATCCTAACTAATATTATAAAAGCGAAAATGAGTTTGGTTTGTTTGTTTGTTTGTTTGTTATCTTTTCACGCCTAAACCACTGAACCGATCATTCTAAAATTTTGCATATACATAGTCAGGTGTACAGAAACGTACATAGGCTACCTTTCATCCCAAAAAAAATACAGTTCCGGAGGAAAACAACAAAAAAGTTCTTATGATAATAGATGGCGCCACGTGTCTTTCGAATTATGATTGAATTATATTATTACAAGCAGAGTACAACCCGAATTGATTGTCAAATTCTAAATTAATGCGAGCGAAGCCGCGGGCAAAAGCTAGTTTTAATATAAATAATTTAAGGATCTGGGAGCTGCATCTGCCAACAATCTGTTGTGCAGTTTGGCAGAAGTATTAAATGATTGTAACATGTTTTTAAACACTAAATAAACACTTTTTAATTTTCATTTTCATTTCGTGCACAAAAATATACATTGCCCCTGCGCCAAAGAGGCAGTAAGTTAAATATATCTATATTAATGCCCAAGATAGTATGCACATATTACATGTTATTATATGCATTACTTATACCAGATAATCTATAATATAGCAGCAGGTAGTTTTCAGTATAAAATAACAAGGCACCAAGTTTTATAGCATTATGTTAAGACCGTTATTGAACTACCCGCAGTAAACGCTGATTGAAAATACAGAACGCTCCATTGGATATCGAACTATTAAACGTTAATGAAAGTAGTTTAAAAGGTCAGTGAATTAAAGTCTGCTGTTATCCACGATATTATAATGTATTGTTAAGAGAATTAAAAAAGAACGATGATTGCTTTATGAATATCTAGATTATTGATTCACAACTGTCACATAACACACAAGTAAACACTCCTCACAGTAGTATTTTATTCTGAATCCAATATACTTCGTCAAAATCATTAATATAATCATATTGACATTTTTTGATTAAACATGTCTCATCGTTGTCACACATTTATCACTCTTCTTTACCAATCGTTCTTAAAAGAGCCGCAATACTATTTGTACCATAGATCAAAAGCACACATATCAACTTGGAAAGAGATCGTCACCGTATCGCCTTTCGCCTGGCCGTCAAACAGGCGTCAACCTAACGTAGCCAAAGTGGATCAACAGCTCCGGTACGTACGATACTGGAGCTGTCGAGACGCTACGCTTACGCCGCGCTCACTTAAATCATATTAATGTGGATATTTTCTCACTTCCTCAATGATCCCTTTTCATAGTTTTTTTTTAAAATCTAAACTGCAAATTCAATAAAATACGCACGCAACACGACTGTTAGTTATCTTGTAAAAGACAGCACGTTCGGCAACGTAGTGCACGGAGAGACGTAGGCGCGAGGACGACGAGCCGTAAGCGCGAGGACTGCAAGCTTGTCCTGAAGCGAGGCGATTACGTTACGATTCCAATTAGTGTGCGTTGCAGTAGGGATTCAAAGAATAGTGCACGGCTTGAGTTGATACGGTGTCGATCCGTTTCTGAGTTGAAATGTGTGCTAATAACCTTAATGACTCGCTAAGTTTGATAGAATTCTGCCAATTTTATTGTTTTTACTATTAATTATCACGGCCATATTTTCTCCACATTAAAAGAACCAACGTTCAAAAGGCTTCCCCTTTTAATAGTAATACGTTTGTTTAGGAGTTTCCAGTTTATATAATACGAGCTTTTGCTTGCGGCTTTGCTCGAGTAAAAGAAGGTTATGTAAAGTTATCTTAGTTTTAGTACTTTTATTAAATAAAATATACCATATTATGTTACTTGGTGATAGCATAGCTTTCTAATGGCTAAATAATTTTTTAAATCGGTTGGCTGGTTATTGAATGAAATTCTTACAAACAAAAAATCTAATCTTTCCTCTTTATAATATTAGTATACTTATATATTTCTTGAAACTGTATTCTGTGAGGTAACAACCAGTAAGTACGACTTTGAATACGAATAGACGGAGTGAAAAATGGTGATCTTTTATTTTAAATGGTTGGTATAGCTGCCGGAGAGACTTCTTATAAACTCACCTTGTACAAAATTAGCAATTGTTGTACATAAGTTTAACATAAAAAGAGATTAGTTGTTTTCATGAGGATAATTTCTATGACAAAGCATTAAAAAGGCAAATATTGGAAGTACAGAGACAATCCTTACTATTATAAATTCGAAAGTAACTCTGTTTGTCTATCTGTCTGTCTGTCTGTTACCTTTTCACGGCTAAACCACTCAACCGATTTAGATGAAATTTGGCAAAAATATAGTTTAAAACCTGGGAAAGGACACAGGCTATTTTTTATTGATGTTGATACCACGCGGGCGGTGCCGCGCGCAAAAGCTAGTACAATATAAATACTTTTTGTTGAAAATCCATTTTTTGTATTATATGAAAACCACCGATCCTATGTTTGCTCTAAACACGATCGCTGAAGAGTATCGCGCAAAACTTCGACCGTTGTATGTCGTATTCTTGGACATGGAAAAGGCATTTGACCGTGTCCCAAGGGATACGATCTGGTGGAGCCTTCGCAAGAAGAACGTCCCCGAACATTATATTAACATCATAACCGACATGTATAAGGGTGCGAGATCAATGGTACGAACAGTAGTGGGTCAGACAAAACCAATAGCGGTTGCAGAAGGTGTGCATCAAGGCTCAGTACTGAGTCCCTTCCTGTTTTGCTTGGTCTTAGACTCACTTACTGAAGTAGCGCAGTCCTCAGCCTCGTGGACTTTCACCTACGCAGACGACGTGGCTATCTGCGCCGAGAGCCGCGCAGAGATACAAGAGGCACTTCTGTTGTGGAAACAGCAGTTACAGGCCGGTGGCCTAGCGTTGAGTGTTGCAAAGACCCAGTACATGTCTTTTAATGACCCAGACCCAAGTGACAACAGTCCGATTCCCATCGACGGCCAACTTGTAACCATGTGCGATCAATACAAGTATCTGGGTGGTATGATGCACAGATCTGGGAACTTGGAATGCAACATTCAACACAGAATAGCTGCAGCGTGGCTAAAGTGGCGAGAAGTAACTGGTGTCACCTGCGACAAAAAGATGCCTGTCAAGCTGAAGGGTTTGATTTATAAGACCATAATAAGGCCAGTCCTTATGTATGGCAGCGAAACATGGGCTGCAAACCAAAAGAACGTGCATACCATCCAAGTTGCCTAAATGAAGATGCTGAGGTGGATGTGCGGCGTAACCAGGCTCGGTAAATGCCACAACGAGTAGGGAACCGGTATTGTACAGTACTTCCTTCAACGTTGAACGCGAGGTTTTCGGCCGAGGTGTAATAAATTCATATTTCACAAGGTATGGTTTTAGTACCCCTAACCGCTGACCTTCTACCAGCGACACTTTAAAATATAATCACATAACCACAGCGCTATCAGTGCATTCATCACAGTACTTGCCTTATCCTTAGAAACACAAACTGAAATAAGTTAACACACACATACACAGCACAAAACAATATTATGACAGCACACATGAATATTCATCGTGTTCGCAACTAAGTCTGAGAGTTTCTCGACTAAATACCGCAGTCACAGTCGAACTTTGCTCTTCGTAATTATATTAGAGTTCATGTGTATTGAATTTCGTATGGACTTAAGCGTTTTCTTTGGAAATTTTAATTATGGAGTATACGCATAGAAACGCACAAAAACGTAACGTAACGCAAATTACTTTAGAAATCCTACATAATATTATAAATGTATAAATGTGAGTTTGTTTGTTTGCATTCAATTGTTTTTGAGCTAGCTAGGCTACAGTTAAAAATGTTTGGTGCCATATTGATCGCTTAGAAGTACCTTTGATCAATGTACACAACAGTAGGAACACTGCTTTTGCACGTCGATATTCTGTGAGAGGGTAGTACTTCCCCGGTCGGGCCGGCCTTTCATGCTGAAATCAGTGAGACTTTACTACTCAAAAAATTATTTACTTATGCAAATTGCATCGCATGTCTTTTAAGATAATTTAAAAAGATTTGACCTTGGATTACCTTGTAAAATAATAAAGTCATGTGCGAAATTCGGACGCTTTACACTTAACACATAGTAGCGACTTGATCACGTATCCTATAGCGCAATTCAGCACCAAATGGCATTTCAAGCATTCTAAGCGCAAACCGAACTGTCAAAGCATTTTCCAACCGATGTCAAAATATTTCCCCCCAGGCGATAACTGTAATTGACAATGCATACACCATACAAGTAAAGAAGCGAGGTATAAACACAACCAAAACATTAAAACCTCACACGAAGGTGTAAGAAAGCAATAACATGATCATAACCACCCATCAGTGTCAGGGTGGGTAACGTTGTCATGGCAACCGGGTATAAACAAACCGCGTCAAACTTCAGTACCAAGGTGACGAGAATTAGAAACGCTCAATATTATTTAATATAGCGTTGATATTTATATGATATGACTAATTCTATCCATTCATTTATTGTTAAGGCAACTTCCGTATCAGGAATAAATCATGTGTCTTTACAAACATTCAAACAACAGGTAAAAAGAATACACAGACTCGGACAGCTATCTATGGACTAAATATTTATTTGGATCATATAGGGATCGAACCTGCTATACTCTGATATGATACTCTGCGCAGTGGCAGTGCCAAGGCGATTACTTAAACCCCTATGCCATTCGTGCAATCTACATACGGACGAACTTGCGATATTTGTGAATTGATGATATTTCTTAAAGTGCTTGTGTTTGCCTTCGATGTAATCGCACAGTGGTAATTATGTAAATAAGTATATTTTGTGTATATAAAGCATTATCTTTATATACATAGTTAATTAGAGCAGCGATAGCCGTTGGACTGTCACGCAAAGGTCTCAAGTTCGATCTCAAGACACGCACGTCTGACTATTCAAAGTTATGTGCGTATTAAATACTTAATTACTGCTCACAGTATCGCTGCATGTCTGAGATAATGATTAGCTATGAAGAAAGTTTATGTTTCTTCAAAACAATCTACTCTAGAGCTCCTTGATTATAACAAGCTTGACAATCAAATTAATTATTCATCGGTCATTCAAAATGTTACTTGTTTTTAGTGCTAATTTAACAAATATAACAAGGTGGTACTAAAAGCATATTATGAACAGTCGAAATGTATCCGAAAAGGCACGTTTGGCTGTTCATAGAGGACTATTAGTGCCCACACTTATGTATGGAAGTGAAAGTTGGGTATGGCAAAAGAAGCATGAGAGTAGAATAAATGCTGTAGAAATGAGAGCGTTGAGAAGCATATGTGGTGTGACTCTAAAAGATAGAATAAGGAATAATGTGATTAGAGAGAGATGCGACATGAAAGTGGATATATTGACAAGAATAGAAAAGGGTATGTTAAGCTGGTTTGGACATGTAGAAAGAATGGACGAGGAAAGACTGACTAAGAAAGTTTATAAGGCTATCTGAATGGAACAGTCGCAAGAGGAAAACCTAGGCAAACGTTTCTCGATCAGATCGGAGGCGTTCTAGACAAAGGCCAGGTTAAGAGCTCCTTGAACCGACGGGCGTGTATGAGGCATGTGATGAAAGTGAATGAAGCCATAGAAGTGTGTCAGGATCGTAGCAAATGGAAATCCGTAGTGTCTGCCTACCCCTCTGGGAAACAGGCGTGAATCTATGTATGTATGTATTTATATGGAGCAAGTATTCAAAATATACATAGACAAAATCTTATAGTACTGTGTTTAATATTAATAGTATTCGGACAATAGTCCAAATTCAACATTCTAATCCAAATCCTAATTAATATTATAAACGCGTAAGTGAGTTTGTTTGTTTGTTACTCTTTCAGGCGTTAAATCAATCGATCACCATGAAATTTCGCATACACTTTGTCGAGATACAGAAAAGGACATAGGGTACCTTTTATCTAGAAAATAGAACTGTAGCTAACGTAACCTAGCCTACATTTACACGAGCGAAGCCGCGCGTAAAATCTATTTAATTATAATTCGGAACTTATATTTCTCCAACATTATTTCTCTATTCTTTTACATTCATTTGTCAGTAGCTACTTAACAAAATAAAATAAGTAAGTTCGTTGACAAACACAGGAGAAAAGGCTACTGTTTTGTCTTTGCATACTTACATATTATAGTATTTTTTTAATTTCTTGCTTATGTATTACATTTTTCTGCACTTATATAATTTAACGTTAGCAACGCCAACGAGAGTTTTAAAATATAACAGCTATTTAACAATTATAAACCTAATGTTCATATTTTCGTAATTCTTACAATGACGTTTACCCAAAAAAAAACATTATATGCCGAAAAACAATCAGTTATATCCGTTAAGGTTATCAAAATAAGGTTTAAAATGGCGTGGCAAACAGTACATAGGGAAAGAAGCTTTCGGTCAGTCCCTTGATTGTGTTTAGTCAAGAATTATTTCCAAATACATTTAGTGTTTGAATACTAATATTATACATACATACATACATAGATTTACGCCTGTTTCCCAGAGGGGTAGGCAGAGACTACGGATTTCCATTTGCTTCGATCCTGACACACTTCTCTGGCTTCATTCACTTTCATCACATTCCTCATACACGCCCGTCGGTTCAAGGAGCTCTTAACCTGGCCTTTGTCCAGAACACCTCCGATCTGATCGAGAAACGTTCGCTTAGGTTTTCCTCTTGCGACTGTTCCATTCACACTAGCCTTATAAACTTTATAAACTAATATTATGAAGTATAAAATATACTAAGTAAATATTTAAAGGTAGAACATATATCAGCCCTGTATATAATCTATTCCACTGCTGGGCACAGGCCTCTTCTGAGCGTGAGAAGCGTCAGGCATAGTCCACCATGCTAGCCCAGTGCAAGTTGGCAGACGTCACATACTCGTATCTTCGAGAACATTTTAAAAACTCTCAGACATGCTAGTTTCCTCACAATGTTTTCCTTCACCGTTAAAACAAGCGATAATTACCCAACTAATTAAAAGTAAGAAAAGTAAAAAAAACAATAATAATTAAACAGCAATATTCCAAATTTACAATAGATTGCGGTCATTCTGTACATTTAAAGTTCTTTGTACGTACAACTTTAGTTCCTTTGTCAACTTTTCCACGTCGGCACTCATTTTCATGCAACATTAGTTCAGCCCATCCGAAAACGCTCTCATTTCGCTCACTTGGGAGCTAAGCACCGCCGCCAGTGTCGCAATTAGCAATGTGACCTAAAAATACGCCCGACCTTGACATTTGTCACTGTGATGATACTCTGTGTAACAATGCAGGTCTACAACTAACTAATGTAGCAGCTCCTTAGCTAGTGATTGGCAAAATTAATTTAATTGGTCATTGACTTTATTATAATCTCGGTATGAAGGTCATTTATTTGGTACAATAAATTAAAATATAAATAAAAAAATATAGAAAAGGCATAATAAAGATTAAGATCATAAACGATGAGTAAGCATAAAAATTTAATCAGAGCATATTAAGACTGCGCCGAGCGAAATGTGCCAAAATAGGCGGTCACAGTTAAGTTGATAACATGAACACTTCTTGTTTAATACAAATATAAATTATACATTTACCATAACAATGAATGTGTTTACAATTACTCCGTGTTAAATACTTTAAATAATTAATATTTTCGCCTACAAAATTACGCAAATTTGCACAAAAAATGCAAAAACGTAAGCTCGTATTAAGTGATATTTTAGATTATAACAGTAGAAATCTATCCTATTTTACAGCTTAAACGGAACATAAATAGTTATATTACAATTTGTCCGTCCCAAATATTTAAGTTATTGGCTGACAATAAAGATACATATTTACCAAAAAAACACTTCAAATCCTCCATACAATTTTACTATGGCGGCCGCGCGCCGATTTGAATATCGAGCTCTGTCATTCAGTCCAATGGCATCTTACGCTCGGCGCAGTCTTAAACAAGAGAGGCTATGATTTGAAATACATGCCAAAAATAGGCGTGAGTGAGTATGTACATAATTGGTGAGTAGCTATGTAAAACGTTATAATGTTATGCCATCTATATTTTTCTGTATTACTACAGTGCGTGATTTTACGGATTATCACGCACGAGGTCGGACTTGCATGCCGTAGGCAGATGCAAGTTCATGATAACGCGGACGTTCGTAGAGCTGCGTCGCATCCTCCGCTAATGGATAATGGTTGTTGATGGTTCATTTGCACAAGGTGGCTTACCACGGTGTGTAATTTTACGGATTACCACAAGTTCTCGTGCGTGCGTATCCGTAAAATCACGCACCGTAAAGCCTACTTTCGTAAAACAGGCCGAGGGATAGCACTTCCACATTTTGCTGGCTATAATTTAAGTACCGCATAAGAGGGGCGGAGCCTTGTGACACCTCTCGGGCATAATTCAAAAATAACTACTTATAAGGCATCATATAAATCATATGTGTCCAACGTTTTTGCTAAATTGCTATGCAGGTTAATATAATTCTCAGTGATAAGAAAATGCTGGTGAAATTTGTCTTGTTTTATTTTTTTTTTAATTAAACTACTATATACGGATTTTATCGCGTTGTTTATTTGACACTTTATTACAACATTTTGAAAATTGTTACGCTACTATTACTATTAAACTTTACTAATTTTTAAGCTAATTAAATTATTAAAACTATTTATACTATTACTATAGTATTATACTATTTATATTTATGTTTACACTTTTTCCGACGTTTCGGTTGCTTTTCAGCAGCCATGGTCATAGTCTTTTATTTTGATACATAATATCCGCTTTTTAAGTAATGTTGTGTTTTTCAATATTATAAAAATAATATTAAAATAATAGATGTCTGTTAACTTTATTATATTGAAACGATCACATTCGTCATAATTCGTTGCGAAACGGTCTTGAAGCCTTAAGTCGTGCGGTCTTGCGTTGAGGCAAAACACATATTGACGAATATTTTGCGCATTGCAAGTTGGAGTCCACCCGAATCTCACGACGCGGCTGTCCCAAAGAATTCGGTATTGTAACCTTTTTCCATTACAATAGCTGCTGGCGTGGACAGTCCGAGGGTGCGTGGCGGGTACCTCTCTGCCGAATACTTTTATTAATTTTATTTATATAGCTGATGTTGAATAATAAAAGAGTATTTTAATGAATATGGTAAAATAAATGCCCAAACTATCTATATTAAAAAGCTAGCGTGCCCCATCCGCAATCTTCCGAAGCAAAACGAAATTAATTCCAGGTCTCATTTTAAAAGTCTTTAAAAATCTTAAAACATTAGTAATTTAAAAATAGATAATATTCCACTGTATAAAACATAATTCATGTTTTCTTAAATAAATATGCAAAAATGGAGTATTTTACTTTTAAAATGTAAAAGTATTGAAACATTGAAATCAAATTACTTTATCGCGGTTTAAACTACGGAGTACCTAAGTAGGCAAATTACAGTGTATAATTTCAGTGTATTTCTAAGACAATACTTAACCCGGGGTCATTGGGGTGGAAAAGTGTTACACGGACGTTGGGGTGGGTCTCACAGACCCGTTCATTTTTATCAAAATTATTCCAATACTTTATAAATAATAAAGTAAATATTTATTCGTGTTTAGTTTTTTAGGTATTTATGTAAATAAATGAAACACAAATATCATATTATATTATGTTTTAATCATATATATTAGAGCTTTAAAAAAAAGAACGACAAATATCAACAAAATCTTTCTCTTCTACTTAAAGGTAATTCTAATATTAATTAACAATCAGTCTTAATGTTTGATGGCACTTTTATGTAGAAAACTAAATTATCTTTAGAAGAAAAAACAATTAATCACTCCGAATCATTATCTTTGGTACAGTCAAATCTCTTGTAAAATCGAAAGAATACGCTGTCGTTCTGCCTTTTCTCGATCCATTTTTGTACTAAGTACCTACAAAAAACTTAAATACAATACCTTAAACTATATATCAGCAACTTTATTAGTAAACAACAATAAAAAAACAAATATAAAAGGATGAATACTTAAAATAATATATACACATAATTAAAATAATATCTATACAAAATGGCGTGAAATTGTGACACTAACTGCGGGGACGGGTCTCACATACCTTATTCAATTTTGTGCACGTGTAACTCCCACTGCGGCTGTCGCACGATTAACGTGTTACCTGGGACGCATAGAACAACTCAACAGCTCCAGCTATTGAGAAGAACGGCAAAGTCGCACGCATAGTAGCCGTACTAGAAGCGAAATAAAATGTGACGGGTCTCACAGACCCAACCCCCATGACGCCGGGTTAATTAAATGTATTTTAAGTTGGTAATGGTGGGAACCAAAAATGGCATATTAGTGCTCATCGAAGTCGATCTCACTAAAAATTGTGAAATTATAACTTTTAAGCAAAACTAAACAGCTTTCGAAAACATTAAAAGGCAGGAAACACATTTTGTATTGTTAGACTTAATTAAGTTAGAATTAATTATTGTATTGTTAGACTTAATTCTCAACCGTATAAATAATTTTAAAGTATTTTTTCCTCTACTATTTATATCACAAACTACTTTAAAATACTAAAATATTTTTCACCAATGAGCTTAGCAATTGGCAACACTTAGCTAATAATGAGGTAACATCTTAAAGGGGTATTATTTGTATTAGTATACCCTTTGGAGATCACCGGTATTTACCCTGTTAGAGGTACCGGAGCTTTTGAGAATTATATGGGGCTTACGGGGTTCCAAGTACAGCGGACCATGGTTTCCCATTATCTATACTATAGTTGTTTAAAAGATATTTAAGTTTGGTTTGGCATAATATGTATTTGCAGTAACTAGCTAAGACTTTTTAACTGCCTCCGTGGCGCAGCGGTAGTGAATGCGACTGCTGTGCATGAGGTCTCGGGTTTGAATCCCGGGTCGGGCCAACAAAATGATATTGGGTTTTTCTGTTTAGAAATCTCAATACGAGTCCGGCGTTAGGAAGTTGGAACTCCAACTTCCTAACTCCGGGCTCGTATTGAGATTTCTGTCCCTGTTTCTGGACTAGATATTTTTGTAATATGTTTGAAAAATATGATCTGTGTTAAGAGAAACATAATAATATCCGCTTTGTATATAAATTGTCGCACTGCTGGGCACAGGCCATTTCTCAATGTGAGAAAGGTTCAGCCCTAGTCTACAATGTTTGCCCCTTGCGGGTTGGCAGACTTCACATATCTTCAAGAATACGCAGACGTGAAGGTTTTATCACAACATTTTTGATGTGACAACGTCTAATAAATCGATGAACGCTGCATGCACGAAAAAGGATGACTCATTGTCCCATTACGCTCATTGTCCCGTTACGCTCATTGTAACGTTACGATCGGAGCGAGAGAGCTACACGAGCGAGCGAAAGGCACGGTATAACGTTGTCACGTTAAACTATCGTCCGTAAACTGACTTAAAGACAACCATAAGAACAACGCGTGCTGGGCTCAGATGCCATCCTTACACGGTAGAGTCGATTAGAGCGCGTACCAACAAGTTTGGGTCCTCATACCTCTGCCGAACGACCAAGGCATGGAATTCTCTGCCAAGGCACGTGTTTCCTTCTTCCTTCAAACCTAGGTCCTTTAAGCGGGGCGTGAAAAAGAACCTTCTCAGGCCGTCAAAGTAGAGACCTCAACATCGCCTCGGCTGCTATGAGGGTGGTGTGGAGGCCACTGCTCTTAGACCACACGACTACTTACCATCAGGTGGAGTGTGGTCATTTTGACGAGCAAAATAAAAAAAAATAAAAAAAACAATATCTTTTTCTTCACCGTCAAAGTGAACGATAACTAACTATTCAATACGCACTCAGCTTTGAAAAGTCAGAAGTGCGTGCCTTGTGATCGAGTTCGGGGCCTCAACGTGACAGTTCAACGATCTCTCACTAAGCTATCATTGTTATTTATCGTTTTCTGTTACACAAATAGATTCTCTTTATTTATACCCTAGTGACGCGCCCCGGCTACGCACAGGTATTACAAAACCTTAACAAATTATACACTTTAGATGTCCTTCCTTTCTCATTAATCACTCTGTAGATTGGTGAAAACCGCATGAAAATCCGTTTGGTAGTTTTTGAGTTTATCGCGAACATATCATCGATCTGACAGACAGGGAGACAGACGCGGCAGATGATTTTGTTTTATAGTATACAGTAGTATCACTCTGCGGAATCAAATATTCCCTGCCTCATTCACGATGTATATCCCTTAAATTCCAATATCGAAAGTTTATAAGGTCCAAAAATTCCGGCCATGAACTGAGCCAGGCTGACGTAAGATTCGACAATATACGTCCTAAAAGGGTTCCACAAATAAAGTAGGTAAACAATGAAATGAAAACCTTGACCCGTTAAACGACGCGGACTTTAGGGGATACAGTTTGAGTTGCTAAATGTGTGAGGGGTGGGTTAAAAAAAGATAATATTTTATTCATGACTAAGAATAGAATTTTAATGCAACTCGGAGGAGAGTAAAAGAGTGAACTGCCTCGGTGGTAAAGGAGTCTGCTTGAAGTATCGGGTTCAATTTTCGGGTCAGGCAAAGTTTTACTGGATATTTTCTGCAAAGAAACCACCACCAATAGCAGCTCATTTTTTCTTTTTCTGGGACTGTGCCCGGTGGACGATATTACAGACTAAAGATGAAGGCATAATCGTGGATGTAATTATTACGCCACATTAAGGGTCGAATCTTTGCCTCTTATCCTGTCTACGAGTATGCACGTAGAAGAAATGTGGTTGACCTTGTATTAGTGACGTCACAAATGGTACAGTGGTTTATGTAGTCCCCTCGCCACTGCGACTGCTACAGGTTCAATTTGACATGTGATCAAAATTGTGTACTCTAGATTTTTTTGTTTAGGATTCGTTCTTTTTCTATACGATTATCTGATACTATGCCGATGTTTGTAAACTTGTTAGTAATACAAGAATGAAAGAAAATCATTGATAGAAATAAATTCACAAGAGCAGAAGTTAGCTTTTAGAGATAAAATAAAAAGGCAGTGTTATAAATCAATCCCATCCTTGCAGTACCGTATCTAACAATTACTTTTCTTTTCAGATTGTGTGGAGCTAAACCCTCAAAGGGTTCACAGTACAACGGCGGTCACCGCCACGATAGATACCTACGTAAGTTCTACTAATATTATTAAGTAGATCACCCAGTGAATTCAGTACCACCTAAAATTGGTAATCCGAAGTGGTAATTCCCGAACAAAATTCCCAATTTCGAATTTTGGACTTTTAGACTTTTGTTTTAGGTTTTTACAAACCGACCTCGGTATCACAGAACACATGTAGATATTAATGTACTGTGCCAGTACTGAGATGAACAAAACAAAAAAAAACAACGGGTTGCACTCCGGGAGTGCCGGCAGAAGTGAAAACTTGAATATTAACGTTGTGCATTTTTGATATTTTGGAATGGTTAGGGAATAATTTTGCACGAATTGCTTTAATTATCAGTATAAAAGTACTATCATTTATGTGGTAAAATACAATATTCATTTATTGCGCTATCGTACACAAACATGACAATTGTTTTGACAAAGCGTTTATTTGACACACGCAGTCGAAGCGCGTAACTATGGTTACGATTTCCAAGGCAACAAAAAGTTTTCACTTCAACTCTTTCCTGGTTACGCTAGCCAAGTACTTGGAGAATTGACAAAGTTGACAATTCTCCCTCCGTCCTACGAATTTTCGATTAGGACACGTGACCTGACGCGAGTTTAACATTTTTTACCCATCACAAAAAAGTGCACAACGCCGCTAAAGAAGTTTTCATTTCAAAAATATCATTGAAATCGGTCGAGACACTTTCGAGTTTTTGCGTGACCAACACACGGCAATTGATTTTTATATGTATAGATGTGAAGCTTTGATAAGATGTTTGGATCTTTCTTACTCAATTAGGCATGAACCCTTAACTAATTTGGATGGAACTTAGCACACAGACAGACCGTGCCCTGGATTTCCCGAAATTTTTAATCCAGTATGCGTTTCTGTAAGTTTCATGCGGGTGAAAGCTTTTTATAAAGTACTATACATAAATTCCGATAGATAAAATGTTATTGCACACTCGTCAAGTCACCACGGATTTGATTATATTCGAAAGCTCATAACTTTTTCATTCATCAATAATTTGATTTTATTTGCTTCTTTATTTTATTATTTTCATAAATATATGTACATCGTCTATATTGATAGATGTTTGATCACATCTTATTGTTACATACTATAATATATTATTATTCATATTAGTAAAGTTTGTATCGTTTAAGTATTTGATAAATAGAAATGTCGCCCTAATATGAAACGTATTGCTCTAACCTATCGTATATTTATATTTTCGTAATACTTTATGTCCTTTACCAAAAACAAATCCATTCGTAGTCGATAAACAATCCATTTTAAGCGCTAAGGTTAGTAGAATAAGGCTTAAAGTGGCACGCACTTGGTGGCTCGTATTCGAACCGGTAACAAATACTCGGTACAATGTAGCGGCTCGTATGGCGAGCTCTGCTCGAGCCTCTGTCAAAGCTAAGGCTCGGTATCCACCAAAGCAGATAGTAGAGGAGACGAGAGGAGATGTGTTTTGAATAAACCAATCAAATTTCGTTATTTCCACATCTTCTCTCCGCTTAACTTCGATGGAACCGGATCAAGCGGAGAGGAGAGGAGATATCTCATTTTTCATTAGAGAGGAGATGTGTGTAGCCACCCGGCTAGGGCGTCCGGGCGGCGTTCGCGCTCGCACGCTCCTTTCCCCGCTGCCTTCACCCGCGCCTCGTACTGAAAGCGTCATTCGATTGACTGGTTTCGAGCTCTCACATCTCTGCTACACACAGTTCACATCACCTCTCCACTTTGGTGGAAATAACCTGCCAGCTTCGCAGCTTTATACTTAGAGTGTTATACTTATATCACCTCAGTGGCGTAGCAATAGTAAATGCTGTGCCCGGACCGGACAAAGTCTTATACATAATAACACCTGCCAAATTGTACCCGCAATTCACTACTACCTACCCATCTGGGGTTATACAGATGTAAGAATGTATATATTCCAAGCCGTTAGATATCTATACATATACTAGCTGTCCCGACAGACATTGTCCTGTACACAAGATAAAACAAAAAAAAAACATATCTAAGCCATTCTCCAATCCACTTGAACACACACAAAAAGTTTTATCAAAGTCGATCCAGCCGTTTAGGAGGAGTTCAGTGACATATACACGTACAGTAGAATTATATATATAAAGATTATAAAAAGGAAAGATAAGATTTTTGTTTCAATGTTTGTAAGGATATAACTGAAAACTACGCAACCAATTTAAAAAATTATTTCACCATTAGAAAGCTAAATTATCACCGAGTAATATGCTATATTTTATTTTAAAAAAGTACTTCCATTTTTATTTTTTTTGGGTTTAATAATAATAATAAAATACATCAGTACAAAGTTTAAACAGTTAATTCAAACGAACAATTAGTGGAATAGTAAAACTTTTTAAACAGCTTAGGAATATCTGCAACTGAACTAGGTGGTTCTGTTACTAATCTAAGCCAACCTACTTTTATGCGAGTGAAACCGCAGGCTAAAGCTAGTATCAAATACTCACAAACCCGAACGCTCCTAGCTACTAGACCAATCAAACTATAAGCTGTATTTATTAGATCTGTATTGTGACCATAGCTGCGTTGCTTAACCACGCTTATCCGTCTACAAGCACAGACCTCCAGACTCTCAAATGCCATTAAATATTAATATTACATTAAGCTTTAAGACTGCCATAAAAATATATTTTCTTTTTCTGTCTCAAAATACAATTACCCGGGTCTTTGTTTGTTTAACTTGGAGATACTTCAATTAGATGAGTTTTAGACAAAGATAAACTCATAAACAGATTTAAAAAGAACTTGATATTTCTTATTCGTAATATTTGCGTAATTTGTTTTTCTTTGGGTCTGGGGGTTACCTACTTTGGTTTTAGTCAATGGTCATTCATACCTGTATTGTTTTAGGTAAACATTATGATATTGAGAATTAATTTCTTCAAGATTTAGACTATGGTATTATTAGATACGATTTCTGGAATGAATACGTCCAAGATACAGGTTGTAGAAAGGATATCATATATGATTTCAAGATAGAATTAAATTCACTTTATACTTTCACGTTGTATGATTTTTTAAGACAACTCCCGTCCTTGAAATAAATCCTGTATCGCGGGTGACATTACGAACATTCAAACAACGGACACAAAGAACATTCAGACTAGAAACAAACATTTGTGGATCACACAAATTTTTGTCCCGTGTGGGACTCGAACCCAAAACACTCGGCGTAGTGTCAGAGGCGAGGCGACCACTTAAAACCACTACGCCATCCGTGGAGTTAAGTGTGATATATCTATTTAATGGAGAACTAAACTGTTCATTATTGACATACCTCTTTGAAGGGCTTGATTGTCGTTTCAGCCAGGTTGCACTGGCCGTGGTCACAAGCAGATTGGCGCGCCGAAGTCAGCCTTCTGTTTGTGTAGTAACAGAGGTTCCCAGACTTTTTTCCTTTCACTTTCACTTCCTTTCAATTTCAAAATTTAGCTGGTTCCGGTGGACTTCCTGCAGCTACATTTCTACCATATTCTAAAAAAATTTATCAAATCTCTACGGGCTGACCTTTTTTTTTTTAAATGAAAACTTCTTTAGTTGCATTGAGCACTTCTTGGGTGAACAAAAATCATGGAATTCGCGTCATCGTCACCGAACGCTTTCCATTTTTGAATTATTTTTGGTTTATAATTTGGTTTATAAAGAAGTGTTTATGATCAAGGATTAAAGTTTTCACTTCTATTGACAGTCCCCAAAGAATACCCCATTTTTTTTTTAGTAATTCTCTACAAGTTTTTACAAGTAACCTCAGCCGCTAAGCTTCTAAAAATATTATCTGCTTACATTGATAGGTGAAGTCAAGCCAACATTTTAGTCCTTCACTATCGAAAACAAATAAATTTTCTCATGGACTTACGAATTGTGGACCTCCATTTTTTGTCACGCCAACGTAGACCCTCGTCGAGTCTCCCGTGGACCCCTGGGGGTCGTCCACCTGGACCACTTTGGGAACTAATGGTGTAGTAGATGTTCCTAAGACAAAGAATTGAATCGATATATAAACTGTAGAATAGATATTTATATGATTACTAGAATAAATTAGTTAAACATATTGACTAAAGATACCGAACACTTTCTCACATTACTGACACACGATTGACATATAAACACACGCACATACACACACACGCACACACGCGCACATACACACGCACACGCACACGCACACGCGCACACACAAACATACACAAACATAATCTTGTTCCAATTACCATAGCTATCAATTAGAATTTAATATTTAGATTTAACTTTTTATAACGCTAACAGTCACCTAATCCTTATACTGTGGGATCTAAGGGCTGAACGTCCTTAATACAGGCTATTTAGTAGCCTAGCTAGGACTTCAGTTTTAAATATTGTAACAGACTGTACTATTATTTTTGGAAATAAAGTTTATTATTATTATAAAGGATCGATAGATTCATTTTAGAATGAATTTGTTCGATGAATTGAATGGTAATCTGTAGAAGCAATAGATAGTATATAATATTCAGAATAAATTCGTTACAGTTAGATTATTGTTTTAAACGAGTAATAACTCGTATACATAGAAGCAGCTATAATTAAGTTAATCGTCATGAATCCCATAGCTATTAGCTTAATTATCGCTAATTATATTCGCTTTCTATTAAGCGGGACCTAGAAACATATGAAATTATGGTGTAATCCCTTTCTGTCTGTAAGGATATAGGCGTGAGGGGTACTCTAACTATTCGTCCACCATTCAAAATAACAATCAGCTTAATTATTTCAAAACTCAACAATCGCATGATCACAAGGAATCATTAATTCTCAAAGTGGTGCAAGTGTACCCTCAGGGGTCCACGGGTGACACGACGGGGGTCTACGTTGGGTTGACAAAAAAATGGGGGTCCACAATTCGTAAGCAGAGGTCCACGAGAAAATTTATTTGCTTTCGATAGTGAAGAATAAAATGTTGGCATCAATGTAAGCAGATAATATTTTAAGAAGCTCTAAGCTTGTAAAACCTTGCATATTCCATATTCTGTAAGTACCAGCGGTCTCGAATCAACCGAATTGTCGGTAGTGAATTACTAAAAAAAAGCTCAGCCCGTAGAGATTTGATAATTTTTTTTTATAAATGTAGCTGCTGGGTTGTCCATCGCAACCAGCTAAATTTTTAAAGTGGTCTATGAGAAAAAAGTCTGGTAACCTCTGAATTAAACAAACGAATAAAACCGTTTATGCCAGTTTAAAGTTTGTGACATTTATTTAAGGTAAAGCTCATTAAAATGATATCATCTATAACTTTTAATTACTAGTCTATCAGTAAGGATCTCTGTGACCCCAATAAACCTTCGTTTTAACAATCAGACATTAATTATAAAACAAACGGTGAAAGGCAGCCATTTGTAATTTGCGTGTTCGTAGCGCTTAGCGGCTACGATTATGATACGAGTACAATCAATAGTGATGTTTTGAATATGGCAGCTTTGTTTGTCTTTGTTTTAAGTTTTGACTGCATGGATAGTCGGCCTCGATGGCGTAGTGGTTAGTGTAGTGTATAGTGTGTGTGGCCGCGGCATCAAACATTTAAACAACGGACACAAAAAACAGCCAGACTCGAAATAACTATTTGTGTATCACACACATTTTAGTCCCGTGTTGGATTCAAACCCACAGCTCTTAGCACCATAGCAGTGTCGAGGAGACCACTTAAACCACTCTACTATAATATAATATAATAATTATAATATTCTATCACATACACACAACACCATTTGGCCCAAACTAAGCAGAGCTTGTACTATGGGTACTAGATAATGGATAAACATACATATATATACTTTTTTTTTGTAAATACGTACATTTTAGGTATACATAGAATCACCCAGACCAAGTCAAACATTCCTATTCATGCACACAAATGTTTGACTTGTGAATCAAACCCTCGACCTCAGGCGTGGCAGTCGGTTACAATAACCACTACGCCATCGAAGCCGACAATTGAAAACTTATTGTATTTGGCCGCCCGTGTGCCGCTGAGATTCAAAAGGTAATAAAGATTTAATAAGTAATAACTTACATCGATATAATAATAAATTTTTTGTTGCTATTGGTAAAAGCAGACATGTAAGAAAGTCTATATTACAGACACTGAAGCTAATAACTATAAATTAAAAATTTAAAAACCCCCGACACAAAATAACATAAATAGTAATTCGCTATTTTGTGGTGGCGGCCATCTTGGATTTGCAATTTATCATAGTGTATAATATTCTACTAGTCAAGCCCTTTCATTTGATACCCATATTGAGGGAGCTGTGAATTAATATGTAATCCGCCATTTTGTGGCGGCGGTCATCTTGGACCGATTTTCATCAAACATAGCTAAAACTCTCCCGACTAATTCACCTTTCAAACAAAAAAAAAAAACAAAATCAAAATCGCTTCATCCGTTCGGGAGCTACAATGTTAAAGACAGACACACACACACACACACACACACACACACACACACACACACACACACACACACACACACACACACACACACACACACACACACACACACACACACACACACACACACACAGACACGTCAAACTTATAACACCCCGTCGTTTTTGCGTCGGGGGTTAAAAATACGTAGTTTCTATAATGTTCTACAATACAAATGACTGGCGTAATTAGCCACATTTCCTCGTGACTGGTACGATCGAAGAACTACCAGTAACTTTTCCTTTAATATCTTTGCTGATGTATCGTCTTTTAGTTTTTGTTGTAATGGCTGAATAAACGTGTCTTTGAAATTAAAGCTATTGTCATATTTTTTATTGCTGAGCACTTGTTTATTGCAGCAGAAAATAATTAAAACATTTTAATGATTTTATTGATATTTCACCGGTCACTTCACGGGAACAGTACTTTTTCTGGATGAAAGGATTCCCTCTATGCTTCTCACAAACATGTAAGTATACCTTGTTGGGCAAACTGTTTCTTATTAACACCGACAATTTCGTTGTTTCGCTAGGAGAACAGCGCTGCAAATTATCGTGTAACATATTACATTTCTCCTGTGTTTATGCTATATATTATGTAACTAGATGTTCCCGCGGTTTCACCCGCGTTTATCGTTACTGCGCCACCCACATGGGTCGAAGCGTGATGTAACCTATAGCCTTCCTCGATAAATAGGCTATCCAACACTTAAAGAATTTTTCAAATCGAATCAGTAGTTCTTGAGATTAGCGCGTTCAAACAAACAAACAAACTCTTCAGCTTTATAATATTAGTATAGATTAGTGCAAGACACTAATGTAATTTTGTTGGATTAATAAAAGTTCATTCATTCATTCATTCTACGCCCTTTTTATACCGCTGACAACGGGTATGCAAAATTTTATGATGATCGGTGGAATCATTATGCGTGACAGCGTAACATACAAACAAACACATTCACATTTATAAAATTTGTTAGGATTTATGTTTTAAAGAGTTCTCAATAGCAGCACGAAGCCTGGAATTGTGCCTGGTAAAAGGTAATAAGCTCATCTTTTATTACGTGACACGTAGTTGGCGATAATTGACTGTATGAATTTAATACGTGAGATAGGTAATTTGCGGTTATATCAGCATTAGTTAAAGTATGGTTGGATTCTATCGATTGTCTGCATGAAATTGTACAGGTAACTAGCTGACCGACGCAACTTCGTCTGCGTCACATAACAGAATTTTCCCCGTTTTTGCAACATTTTTCATTGATGCACCGCTCCTATTGGTCGTAGCGTGATGTTATGTAGTCTATAGCCTTCCTCAATAAATGGGCTATCCAACACTAAAATAATTTTTCAATTCGAACTAGTAGTTCCTGAGACTAGCGCGTTCAACCAAACAAATAAACAAACAAACTCTTCACCTTTATAATATTAGTGTCTATAGATAACTCTAGTTAAACCCGGTCACGTTTTGCTGTGGCTCAGTCTGTTATGAGGGAAGTAATACCCGGTTTTGTGTGAACTATAGGATAAATTGTATATAAAACTACTTTTATATAGAAAGGAACGATATGTAAAATAGATAAAACAGTCGCAAGAAGAAAATCTAGGCGAAAGTTTCTCAATCAGATCGGAGGCGTTCTAAATAAAGGCCAGGTTAAGAGAACCTTTAATCGACGGGCGTGTATGAGGAATGTGATGAAACTGAATGAAGCCAGAGAAGTGTGTCAGGATCATAGGAAATGGAAATCCGTAGTCTCTGCCTACCCCTCTGTGAAACAGGTGTGAATCTATGTATGTATGTATGTAAAATATTGAATCCATGGTCTCCTATCAAGTTTGGTGGAAACAAACATATTAATGAACTAAGATTATATTAACACTGAACTAAGATTATATTAAACACTTTTATGCACAATGCTTTTTATGGACCGGCTATTGAGAGGCTAATTCCATAAATATTTGGTTCTGTGGTGGATATATATTATTAATGTTGATATATTATTATTAATGATGCTGAGGTCACGAAGCAATACGAAAGGAATCCCGTAGCTCCGGTATATAAAGGTCAGAGAAGGACCACAGACTACTGACTAAAAGTCAGTAGAAGTCTGGCATATCCGTTTGCTTCGCCCAGAGCAAAGTAATTATTTGATATTTTCCCAACATATAAATATAAAACTAATATCAGCTCTGTATATAAGCTGTCCCACTGCTGGGCATGGTCCTGTACTGAATAGGCCATAATCCACGATGGCCCACTGCGATTTGTCAGACTTCACATATCTTCGAGATCATTGTAGAGAACTCTCAGACATGTTAGTTTCTTCACGGTTCTGACTTTTCGAGGTGCGTGTCTTGGTATCGAACTAGAGACATATGCGTGGCAAGTTAACGGTCTCCCAATAGGCTATCGCTGAAAGAAAAAATAAAAAAAAATTTGGTTTATGAAATAATGTGCAATAGAGGTATTTTTCCTTTGAATGTAAATATATTGTAAACGGGTCTAAGAATGTATTGTGCTATAAGTAATTTTCTCCCTAGCCTTTATTATTCCCAAGTCACTTAGGGTCGGCTTTCTAGTCTAACCGGATTTGACTGGATATCAGTTTTTACACGGAGCGGCTACCACCTGACCTCCGCAACCCGAAGGCTAACGATACCCTAAGGCTAGACCAGTGTCAGAATATTAGAGGGCACTGACTTCCCAATAACGACTGCCATAGATGTTCATAGCAGCCGGGACCGACGGCTTAACGTGCTCTCCTAGGCACAGAGCAGGCGATAATTGTCAATCAATACGCACATAATTTCGAAAAGTCATACAACTTCCGAAAGTCAGAGGTGCGCGACGTGGGTTCGAACCCGAGAACATCTGCATTGCAGTCTATTGGTCTCCCCACTGAGCTATCGCTTGTGTTGTGTTATAAGTAATCCTAACTAATATTATAAAAGCGAAAATGAGTTTGTTTGTTTGTTACCTTTTCACGCCTAAACCACTGAACCGATCATCCTGAAATTTTGCATATACGTTATCAGGTGTACAGAAACGGACATGGGCTACCTTTAATTCCGAAAAAATTACTGTTCCCGAGGAAAACAACAATAACGTTCTTATGATAATAGATGGCGCCACGTGTCTTTCGAATCATGATTGAATTATATTATTACAAGCAGAGTACAACCCGAATGGATTGTCAAATTCTAAAGTAGCGCGAGCGAAGCAAAAGCTAGTAATAAAATAAAAAAGCTATCAGCAAATTGAAATAGAGCTGTAGTTATTCACGCCGGTATAATATAAACTACGGCACAACTTTTCTGTTCAATGCCCTACATAATAATAGCAAGGCTGACATCGCTGCAGTATTTTACTGTACCACACAAAAGTAGGTACCTACTAGGTTACGTAATTTCGTGAAAATAATGTAAGCTAGAAAATAGTTGGAAGACGAAATCTAGAAACAAAAATATACCGCTCCCAATTCGCTTGGGACCTATTCTGTTCTTCATATCTTTTTGAACATCTGGATAGATGTTTTTTTTTTCTGAAACACAGGGACGTACTAGATCGTTATAAGGTGGTTCTTTCCTTTGAGCGTTTATTAGGCGGTCGTTAATATGAATATGTTACTGATTGTCATGCCATTTTCCATACAACATACATAGTCCCACGCTTCTATTCCCAATAGGCAAGCAGAGGACTATAACACCCGCGTTTCACTAACAATAATTTTAGGCCCTACGTAGTAGGAGGTAAATATTTTGATACAGTTACAAGTACAGTTTCAAGCTCGTAATGAGAATTTCATGACAGGAAAATCCTATAACTGATTGCCGGACACAGCAACCGCACACACTTTCACAGAGGCATCACTCGCGCGTTGTTGAGTCTATGCGAAGGTTTTTAAAGATAACTTATTAGGATAGATATGGGCAAGGTAGATATGTAACCCCACGGAAGCCTCACTTACCAGTTGACACGGTTATGAGTGTTATTATCCTAAAGGCGGCTTCCTACAATGCAAGGTAGTAGATCCTCGCTGGTTTCAGCATGAATGGGCCGGATCAACCGGGGTAGTACTACTCTCTCACAGAATACCGGCGCGAAGTAACAGTACCCGTACTGTTGCGTTTCGTATCGGTGAGTGAGAGAGCCGGAGGCCCAGTTACCCCGATCCTTTTCCTATCCGTTCCTTTGTCCTTTCCCTCCTTCATTCCTTTTTAAAGGGCTGGCAACGCACTTGTAACTCCTTCGGGGTTGCGGGTGTCCATGGGCGGCGGTAATCGCTTACCATCAGGCAATTCGTCTGCTCGTTTGCCACACTATGCTATAAATTTTTTTTTTTTTATTACACATGAACCTAGCTGAAATTAGTACAATAAACCCGGAGAACATTGGTCTGGTCTAACAACATTCCGACTGTCATATTATTTATTCATGAAATGATACCTGGACAAGTGGCTTGACATAATGACTCTTGTACACGAAACATGCGCAAATTGCGACACTACGTAGGTTGTATGCAGCGTGTTAACAACCAATGGATGCTATTGTGTATAACGCTCTTTATAACGTTAGACTAGATAATCCAACAAATAATTTAGAAACAAAATATTATCGTACAAATCTTATTCGATGCAGTAGTCAAGTTCAGGTGTTCAAATTCATATGTACACCTCCATCACAGACTTACACCACCTGTATTCCAAATACGTCCCTGTTTGCACAAGGGGCCGAACTGTAAGCAAAAAGAAAAATATTAATATATCTCCCTTGGCTGCTATTTCGTTCAGCTCGACCCCTTTTTTCGATTGAAAATTGTGATTGCTTTCTTCATATTTTCGTTTGCAAGTTTGTAGTTTGAATGTATGTGAGTGTCTGCTATTTGAAAACTGAGTTTTCTTCTTCAAGCTTTTTATTTAGTTTTCACTAGAAATGCTATGATTGGTACATAGCCTTATTTTTTCATATTTTTTCTTTATTTTTATGGCATAGGGACAAACGAGCAGACGGATCGCCTGATAGTAAGCGATTACCGCCGCCCATGGACAGCCGCAACCCTAAAGGAGTTACAAGTGCGTTGTCAGCCCTTTAAAAAGGAATGAAAGGACAAAGGAAAGGATAGGAAAAAGATCGGAGTAACTGGGCCTCCGGGTCTCTCACTCACCGATAGGAAACGCAACAGTACGGGTACCGTTACTTCACGCCGGTATTCTGTGAGAGGATAGTACTATTCTGGTCGATCCGGCCCATTAATAATGTCCTCCAGACCGAATTTCGGTCACGGCGGCCATTCTTAACGGAGACTGGCCATCTGCGCAGCAGATATTATAGTGCACAAGTATGTGCGCAAACACAAGTGCACTCTCTGTTCCCTAACTCTCATGATCCGATGGGACGGTAATCCGACACGACCGGAGAGAGATCAGGCGCAGGACCAACGGCTTTACATGCTTTCCGAGGCACGGCGTTCTAACACCGCCAACTTCCTAACTCCGGGCTCGAATTGAAATTTCTTAACAGAAAGACCCAATAACTTTTTGTAGGCCCGATCCGGGATTCGAACCCGAGACCTCATGCACAGCAGTCGCATTCACTACCACTGCGCCACGCAGGCAATAATCCAGTCACGACCAAAAACAAAGACGCTGACTTCAACTTCACTGAACAAAAACTACTCGCAAGCAATCCTATCAATCTATCGGACATTAGGGCTCTTAACGTAGCCCTTAATCGTACCTTCGTAGATAAACGTCATTAATTAATGATAGCCAATAAAAAGGACCTCATCTGGCAATTAGGGCAAAGAGAGCAATGTTACAATGTTTGTTAAAGAAGAAAAACCGGCCAAGTGCGAGTCGGACTCGCGCACGAAGGGTTCCGTTCTATTATCTATAAAAACGGCAAAAAAATGATTTTCTTGCTTTATTCCTTAAATATTTATTTTATTCTGTATTTGTTGTTATAGCGGCAACTGAAATACATTATCTGCGAAAATTTCAACTGTCTAACTATCACGGTTCATGAGATACAGCCTGGTGATAGACGGACAGACCGACGGACAGCGGAGTCTTAGTAATAGGGTCCCGTTTTACCCTTTAGGTATGGAACCCTAAAAATTAAATATTTATATTTTTACTAACCACCCGCTTTTGCCTGTGACTGTGACACGTGGTATTTGTGGTATTAGTAAGTAGGTACTCATTTATATATCTTTTACTTTACATGTAAAAAAAAGCTGATCAACAATATTCGACTTTTATAGCCTTTTAAAGACCTCTCACATTAATCTCCTTAAATATCTTCTAAATACAGACATCGGCAAGTTACACTTGACGTGAAATAGCATTATTCCTACTGTTGTGTTTCGTTCGGTGAATGATAGTACTGGAGACCCAATCATCCCCTTACCGCCTGCCCGCTCCTTCTCCTTCCCACTTCCTTTCCTAAAGGATCGGCAACGCGCTAGTTATGCCTCTGGTGTCGCAGGCGTCCATAGGCTACGCTGACCACTAACCATCAGGTGGGCCATATGCTTGTTTGCCACCTTAATAGTATAAAAAAAACTATTTTATTATATGAATAAGTTTGTTAAATAATATTATGTTGTGTTGGTATGTCATTACTGCCATGGAAGATAGGTAGGCCTTTGGTTTGGGACGCAACTTGTGTCGACACCCTTGCGCCATCACATCTTTCTAGCACAGCGGGTTGTGCTGGTGCTGCTGTTGCAGATCAGCGGAGACGCTCAAACGGCGTAAATATCAAAACTAAATTATTGGTGATTACATATTTGAGCCGTTTGGTGTCGAAACACTGGATCATGGAGTCCAAGTGCTAGATCTGTTTATAGAGACTCAGCTAAGCGGCTCATCGACGCTTCGCGTGAACAGAGGGCTGGTATTTTCTTTGCACAAAGAATAAGTATTGCCATTCAACGTGGCAATGCTGCCAGTCTACTGGGCACGTTGCCAATTGACGACGATGCGGAGGAATATTATGACGCTTTTTAATTTTGAAGTTTTATTTTTCTCTTTAGTTTATATTTTTTGTAAATAATTTGTGTATATATTATGTTAATTATTTAATTATGTTACTAAAAATATAATATTTATAGATTACTGTTGTGTGGAAATTCTATAATTATACATCACCAATGTGTGTTCTATGAAAAATGGTCTACATATATTATAAGGTCTCACGCACATACCCCGAAGGGAAGTGTATTGCTAACACATTTCGCCAGGTATAGTATTAAGTCTATGTTTAATAGGGGCGTATTGCCGTCGTACGTGCACAATTCCAGAATTTGTACCGCTAATAAGAAATTTTAACAGAAAAACCAATTAGACGTTGCCCGATGTGGGAACCATGTTCGATACTTCATGCACTGCAGTCGCATTCCTGTGCCATGGAAGCAATATGTAATCAATATAGTTAGATAGTATAGTTTAGCTGTCTCGACAGACGTTGTACTGTACACACGAAAAAATAAAAAAAACAAATCTAAGCCATTCTCGAATCCACTTGAACACACACAAAAAATTTCATCAAAATCGGTCCAGCCATTTAGGAGGAGTTTAGTTACAAACACACACATAGAAGATTTATATATGTATATAAAGATACATACATACTATAAAGGTGTTGCAAACCTGTTGGGAGCCAGTTACCTTCGCCTATTCGCTTGTAAGGTCACAAGTACCATTCGCGCGATGGTAAACCTTCAATAAAAATCTAAGCGCTGACAGCTCAAGTGGCAAAGATCACACCAGCTCCCTGCTGGATATACATTCATGGAGCAGGATTCAATAAAGGTGGATTCTGTTGCGCACTATCTCTCAAAAACGACATTTTTTAAGTGAATACTTCTGTAGCGGCGTTGTGCACTTTTTTGTGATGGGTAAAAAATGTTAAACTCGCGTCAGGACACGTGACCTGATCGAAAATTCGTAAGACGGAGGGAGAATTGTCAAACTCGCGTCAGGACACGTGACCTGATCGAAAATTCGTAAGACGTAGGGAGAATTGTCATGTTTGTGTACGATAGCGCAATAAATGAATATTGTATTTTACCACATAAATGATAGTACTTTTATACTGATAGTTAAAGCAATTCGTGCAAAATTATTCCCTAACCATTCCAAAATATCAAAAATGCACAACGTTAATATTCAAGGTTTCACTTCTGCCGGCACTCCCGGAGTGCAACCCGTTGATTTTTTATCATTGTCATCGTCATCATCTCAGCTCAAAGACGTCTACTGCTGGGCATAGGCCTCCCCCAAGGTTTTCTACAAATACCAATCTTGGACCCCATATCCAACCTCTGCTACCCCGCCCCTTACCAGGTCGTCAGTCCACCTTGTACTAGGCTAGCACTGCTATTATTTTCGGAACCTTGCCCACTGCCACTGCAGCTTGGCTATTCGGAAAGCTATGTCGGCAATTATTGTAGGTCTTGCGGACCTCCTCATTTCTGATTCAATCCCTTAGGCTATTTCTTATTGGCGGTATATTTTCATATTTTATAATGTCGATTTGGAGCAAAAATAAAACCCTGCCTATTTCAAGAGCATATCAAAGTCATTTCAGGCATTTTTATTTGAAGATTTTCATTTGTAAGGTGTCATATATTTCATACCTAAAACTGAAAACAAATTCGGAGCGATATTATCTTTGTAAGCTTTTTATTTACGACAGTTATTTTATAGCTTTATTTGGTAAAAGGTTTTATATATTTTGCAAAACGACTGTGTCGGTAGCAGTAAATGCTATTGTTGAGTATGAAATCTTAATCTAGGTTCTACTCCCGGTTCAATCAAAGTGTTTTTTTTTATTGCCATTGGAGGCAGACGAGCAAGGGCCCACCTGATGGGAAGTGGTAACCGCTGCTCATGGACTTCAGCAATATCAGGATACAGGCAAAGTCACTGCTTACCGTAAAAAATAACTCTCTTTAAACCTCGTTTGAAGAAGGACATATCATAGCGCAAGGGAAACACCGAAGCAGGCAGTTTATTCTAGAGGTTGCTCGTACGCGGGAGAAATGATCACAGAAAGCGTACTGTCTTAGATTTGAACGCTTCTAGGTGATATGGTTGAACCCTGCTTCGTTGTCGAGTGGTACGGTGATAGAAAGGGGCCGTTGGTACCAAATCAAACGGTTCTTCAGAGTTCTCCCCGTAAAAGAGGCGGAAGAACACGCAGGGACCGAAAGTCTCTCCGCTGTTCCAACGACGTTGTTAGTCTAGGATCATCGACAATTCGAACTGCCCGTCTTTGTAGGGAGTCAAGTGGATCAAGCTGGTAATTGGGGGCCCCTGCCCAGAGGTGTGAGCAGTACTCCACTTGCGGCCGGACCTGTGATTTGTAAAGCACAAGACGTTGACCTGGTGTGAAGTACCGCCTCGCTCTGTTCACTACACCCACCATTTTGCTCGCTAATTTAGCTTTATCCTCCAAGTGACTCTCAAACTGGACTTTACTCGAGATTTCCACGCCGAGGATCCCAATATTCTCGGTACGGAGTGACTCCTTGGAACTGTGGCGCCATGACAAAAGGGTCCTTCTTGGCAGTGAATGCGCACACTTGTGTCTTCAAGGGGTTGAATCGAACTTATTTCTGTTCCCCCCATTCGGAAGCCCACCTAAGAAAGTCCTCAACTTCAGACACAAGTTGTGTTCGTCTTTCCTGTATGTTACTAGGTGATTTTATCAAGAAATTTTCAGGGGCAGTATAAAGTTTGGAACGTAGAACTAATTTAATTTAAAATTGTATGATTTAGCGTCACAACCTACTCCAAATTTTACTGAACGATATCCCAGCCCTGCATTAGAGTTTTTGTATTGTGAATAGCACATAAAAGGCTTTCAGAAACATGATTAATGATTCCCCTAATTCACGATTTATTGGAATAAACTTAGGCCACGTTGGAGCTATCAATCAATTCAGCCAATATTTTGTCATTATTATGACTAATTTGGGATTTGAATGACAAGTTTTGGTCGAAATATTTTCTTAAGAAGTTGATGATCAAGTTTGGGTTGTAAATGATAAAAAAATGTGTAAGAAAATCAGTAAAGTTTTTTTGTTCATAAATAATTATTAGGCTTTCTCAGGGTTTCGTAATATATAATTGGCTGATGGTGTGAATGCCTTGTCGCTTTTGTGTGTTCTTCTACAAGAAGTTTATTGTTACATTCCTGGCTAAACATTTTTTTTACATCTTTAACGGGTTTTTGTTTTGTTTTTGCATACAAACGGTTTGGTGTAAGCAGTACCCGTAGCATACAAATGATAACAACAACGGGGTTGCGCGTTAATCATCTTTCAAAAGAAGAAGCTGAAAAATGAAAAATAGGATTACTGTCCTAAGCATTTTCTCACCTGCTGAAATTTTCTAACAAAACGATAACAGGTTGTTGTATATTTGATTGTCTGTAAATAAAAATCTCTATTGGAGCTTTCCCTACTAGGTTACCTTGCTTGAAGCAGTTCAGTGAAAATGATTAAATTCTGATTTTTGTGCTTACCTCTTCTAATATAAAAAATATGCAGATGTAGGAGGCAAATATGTGTACAGCTATTTTGCTTCTGACTTACCGCAACACTCCAATCTGAATTTATCTCATGCATGCTTTTACCTGAATAGCACGCAAGATCGGGAATTCATATGTACTCTGCAATAATCCAAAAATAGATAACGAGGCGGAACCGACACCCGTTCCCGTAGCCGGTTCGTTGGTTCCTAAAGCGGCCGAGGAAATTACTTTTTTTCCTTCTTCACGTACGCTATCAAAGGAATTCAGTTTATTAAAAGGCGGCTCATTATCTCAAGTTTCGTATCGAAACTTAAGTTCGACATCTTCATTGAGTGTAAATTTCGTCTTCATTTTATAGGTTATCATAGGTCTATCATTGTCCAAAGTTTTTGTATGTTTGGATATCTTAACTTTATTAATTTCTATTTAAGATTTTATTGAGTTTTTAAGCTGTGCTGCATTAGGAAAATCCCTGTATCGCGGTAGTTTCACAAATATTCAAACCACTGATACAAAGAGTAGGACGAATAAGTGAGGTGTGAGGTTCAAACTTATAATACTTGGCACAGTGGTAGTGATAAGGCAACCTACAACATTTAAGATAATATCAAAAGTCGAAAACGATCAACTTTGCTCTTTAATTTTAATATTTCTAAATGGTTTTTGCATAATTGCTTATTTGTCTGCGTACTACAAATCTTGTTATTATAACTTTTATTATTGTGCTGGCGCTGCTGCTGCATCTGCGGAGACTCTTAAACGGCGCAAATACAAAAACCTGGTAGGGGATTATATTTTTAAGCCGTTTGGGGTCGAAACGCTAGGGTCTTGGAGTCCCAGTGCTCGTGCGCTCTATAGAGACATAGCAAAAAGGTTAATCGACGCTTCCCGTGACCAGAGAGCTGGCCTTTATTTTGCAGAAAGAATTAGCATTGCCATTCAACGTGGCAATGCTGCCAGTCTTCTGGGCACACTACCGGTCGACTGTGATGCGGAGGAATTTTATGACGCCTATTAGAGGGTTCTAGTTTTCTTTTTCTTTCTGTTTTATAATATTTTACGTATAAGTTAGTTTTAGAGAATTGTGGTTATACAATGTGTCTGGTGAGCGGTGTCGGAGATTTTAATGGCATAATATATGGTCATTTATATCTAAAATCCACGCTTCAGTATTATTTTTTATGTTACTTGGGCAAAATGGCGGCCATTTTTTTTATTTTCTTTTCTAATCACGGACACACGTGGTAATTTAGCGATATAGTCGCTTGTGGTAGTCCAAAAAAACAAAAGAGGTCTTGTTTTTCAGCTCATAGTATAGCTAACATGTTTATGATAAAACATTCTTAGAATCTATCTCAGTTCAATTTAAAAAAAATGTGATAACAGAAAATTAAGAAAACTTTTGCTGTTATTTTTTTTGTTATTTCACTTTTTCACAAAAACAAAGTAACATAAAAAATAATACTGGAGCATGGATTGTAGATATAAATGACCATATATTATGCCATTAAAATCTCCGACACCACTCACCAAACACATTGTATGTACATATTTACACCAATTTAGAGTAAAAAATTAAAATTATACTTCTGCAACTCATACAAATTAAGATGTGTACCCTTAGTCAGAATATTCTAGTTAAGTGATTTAAACTCTTTTAGTTGTTAAAAGCTATAAGTTAATTCTTTAGGGATGGCTAAACAAGATCATGTGTATGTGTGGGTAATGCATAGAGATCAGACGTAATAATAGCAATGAAGAATGTTTCCTTTCTTTCTTTCAAATATAAGTAGACATCTACTCCTGCCATTATTATTCTGCTGTTATATGGTGTAGGTACACCTGGTAATCGTTACGAGAATAAACCTAACTAAATAAAAACAATATCAAAACTTAATAACAAAACAATTAAACAAGTTATAATTGAAAACATTAACCCTATCGACGCCTAATCTTCAGCTCGACGCGATCCCTAGCCACTCGTAAAACTTACTCAATCAAACTGTCCCGGATAAAACTGGAACTTTTTGTTTTTACCTAAACACAAAAGGGTTAAATCAGGAATTTATCGTACAAATAGGCGGTTCTTAGGGCCGTTAATGTATTTTTGGACATTATAAGGCATTGGTTGTTTCATAAAGGTACTTTCTCTATTAAAAAAGAACGTTGGATAATGTACCGACAATTGTAATGTTTTAGATGCAATAAATCTTGAAATTAAATAAACCAAGTAACCAAGTTTGCTTTTTTATACATTGACAATATCTTTATATATATATAATTCTTCTGTACGTGTGTTGACAGTGAACTCCTCCTAAACGGCTGGACCGATTTGAATGAAACTTTTTTTGTGTGTTCAAGTGGATTCGAGGATGGTTTAGATATGCTTTTTTATTTATTTTTTTCTCTTTTTTACAGGACAACGTCTGTCGGGACAGCTAGTAAATATATATATATATAATCCTAGGACAAAAATCATCTTTTACAAAATTTTGCAACCAAAATCTTTAAGTTATTTGGCACCAGGCTTTTAATGAATATGTAACTTCTGACAAACTATCTACTAACAAGATCATTATGCAGTTTTAGGTGGAAGTTGGAACGTTTTCAATAGTCATAATGGGTGGTCAATTTGGTCTTTAAAATTTATGAAACAATCATCCCTGTCTATAAAAAGTTCAACTTCTAGGCACAGGCTTTCTCTCAGTGCGATAAAGGTGCATGCATGGGGGACTATGGCCTACTATAGTCCCCCATGCTGGCCCAGTGCGGGTTGGCCATTTCACACATCTTCATCGCTATCGATATGAACTAGTTAATACGCACATATAACTTTATAAAGTCAGTGGTGCGTGCCTTGGGCTTGTACACGAGACTTCTTTTTTATCTAACTGAAAATATAATGACTTCTTCTCCCTAGTCTTTATTATTCCCAAGTCAGTTGGGGTTGGCTCTCTAGTTTTACCGGATTTGACTGGATATCAGTTTTTACACGGAGCGACTGCCATCTGACCTCCGCAACCCGAAGGCTAACGATACCCTAAGGCTAGACCAGTGTCAGTGAAAATACAATGATCTTTTTTTAATACTGAACCAGAACGAAAAGGAAAATTCGAAAATGGATTCGCAGAAAACGACTGGTACAATAAATAGAAAGTACAAAATGGCGGGTAGTTTCATCGATTTTTATTTCAAAACTGAATAGGTCCTCAGATCTGCTTACCATATTTTATTTTATTAACTTCCACGACTGGGAAGAAAATGTTGTCAATCGTAAATTTACTTCCGTTTGGCGTTTGCTTGCTTCTCGTTCGTATTTTGAACGCAGTTTGACAATAATATCAATTTAGCACTACTTATTGAATCATCAAATACTTTTTGAATCACTGATAACCATGTGTGTTATTGGTCTACGTACACCAGAAAATAGTTAACAGACGTGTTATGTTTGACAATTAACTGTTGTCGATGAAGTATTCCTCACCCATTTTTATTTTCTCTTTTTTTAACCGACTAAAAAGGAGGTTCTCAATTCGTCTGTATGTTTTTTTGTATGTATGTTACGCGATCATTCTACCAATTATGAATCGATTTTGATGATTCTTTTTTTGTTTGGTAGATCACACTTCAGAGGTGGAACCATATACATTTTATCGAAATTGATTTAGCGCTTTTTGAGAAAATCAACAAAAAACTAAATATTTATACAGATCTTCTTCAATTCCAATTCTTTGAAACGCCGCTGTCATTTGATAGCGTTTAATAGGCCTACCCATATTATATACACCGTGAATTTGTAGTCGTTTTGGAACTGAAAATCCTATACTCTATATCAATCATAGAATCGATAAAAGTGATTATTTTAATAAAATAAAAATATATTTATTTATAAACATTAAATTTAATGTCGTTTACGAAAAATAAATGAGAACTCGTGGTAACGCCACTCAATTTCACGTACTACGATTACGCGTGTCACTACGATCGATATCATTCATGTTTAACTAAGCGGTAAAACATTTGCCAATAACAACACAGAAACCGCCGCGCCCGCGCCGCCCGCCAATCCGCGTTCACTAACTACCCTAATGTAGGTACCCCAGGCGCGAGGCGCCTAGGCACGGCGAGCGCTCCCGACCCCGCACCCCGCCCGCCCTTCAGTACCGCGGCAACCGACGCGCGAAATGGTTGCATAATGCATTGTTTATTATCACGCGAAAATTACATAGTCGTCAGTACGAAAACTCTTTGACTACTTGGTTCAGCTGTATGCTGTTGCCAATTACAATTTGGAAGAGGCCAGACGGTTGTACTCCCAGCTGAAGCATTTGAATGTGCTGCGGCTACGAGGGATTGAAAGTCCTCAAGTTCCGACCACTCCCACCATCTTAGCTGCAACTCAGCGCCTTCTCGACCATGGACAGTTCCGTACGCCGACTCATGCGCAAGAACGAGGACTCCTGAATGATCCCCGGAGATCGAAGAGGATATTAGAGCGGGATCCGCGGCGAAGCACGAGAATGGCGGCTCGAGAATTTAATATTAGCCAATACTTTGTATGGAAAACATTAAATACTAATAGATTACACCCTTATCATTTTTGTCGGGCTCACGTAATTAACAACAACGATGCACCAGCAAGGATCGCCATGTCAGTGCAGTGGTTGTTAAATAATACGAATGCGAACATACTGTGGACAGATGAGTCATTGTTTACTCGAGTGGGACTGTAAAACGCTATAATCGCAACGCTGTAAACCCTCACTTAATACAGGAAGACCACCTCCAAGTGAGGTTCAGTGTGAATGTTTAGGGCGATATTATAAACGACCATTTA